>JAPDNY010000008.1:54771358-56058378 GCA_029375565.1 Gekko gecko
CAAGGGGGGGAAAGGCATATCTTCTAGACTTGAGTTCAGTTGGCAGAACCCAGATTTCATTAATCAAATCACCCTTCCAATTAAGGCATCTTTTGTTATCTGCCATTACATTAGATAACATAATCTGCTACAACAGGATACTTGTTTTGATCCTAATGTAAAGCCACCTTTATATCTACAAATTCAGCAGTCATAATGGACAGTTGATCCGTCTGTTGGACCTGTGCCCCGTGTCCAAAAACAGGGAAGCAAAAGAAGGTACCATGCCATCCCACACTAAGATGCATTAAGGTAAAGGTAAAGGCTTCCCTTGCTCAAAAGCCAGTTGAATCCAACTTTAGGGTGCGGTGCTCATCTCCGTTTCCAAGCCGAAGAGCCAGTGCTGTCCGAAGACATTTCCATGGTCATTTGGCTGGCATGACTAGACGTCAAGGTGCACAGAACGCTGTTACCTTCCCACTGAAGCAGTACCTACTTAGGTAAAGGTAAAGGTTCCCTTGCTCGAAAGCCAGTCGAATCCGACTCTAGGGTTGCGGTGCTCATCTCCGTTTCAAAGCCGAAGAGCCAGCGCTGTCCAAAGACGTTTCCGTGGTCATGTGGCCGGCATGACTAAACACCAAGGCGCACGAAACGCTGTTACCTTCCCACTGAAGTGGTACCTATTTATCTACTTGCAATTTCTTGCTTTCGAACTGCTACCTATTTATCTAGTTGCAATTTCTTGCTTTCAAACTGCTAGGTTGGCAGGAGCTGGGACCAGAGACGGGAGCTCACTCCATCATGCGGCACTTGGGTCTGGAACTGCTGAGCTACCGACCTTCCAGTCTGCAGTTCAGCATCTTAACCACTGAGCCACTGCAGCCCCATAAGATGCATTAGACCCATCCATATATATAGTCTGTTCAAGGACTGCACTTTTAATGCTTTGAAATTTGTCTCCTCTCTCACATCTTTGCCAGTTCCGCAAAAAATCACAGATGAAGATGTATCCTCTCTCACCCAGCAGTTCGAAAGCATGCATGCAAGTAGATAAATGGGTACCTGCCTGTAGGAAAGGCGGGGGGCACCCTCCCTTCCAGGGGTGTGTAGCAGTGGCAGCGGCGGCGGCAGAGGACATCGGCAGCGGCGGTGATGGCGGTGGCGGCAGGCAGGACGGCGAACCTGGTGGGCGGAGCCGTGGAGCCATGGACGGAGCCGCGGGCGACGTGACGGCGTGGCACGAGCCTGGTGGACACAGACCGGAGTCGAGGTGGGCCTGCGCGGCGAGAAGGAGGCCGGCCGCGGAAGTCCCCTGGCCCAGGAGGCGAGGATCTACGCCGGGGACTCGAGGGTGCACCAAGGCTGCAGCAGGCTTCTACGCCTGGAGCCCCGCCGGGAAGAACAGGAAGCCCTGCTCAGGGTGCCGATAGGAAGTCCCTCCCCCATTTCATTGTGGCCCTAGTCAGGAAGAACTATATATACTATGTAAACCGCTCTAAGACCCCTCGGGGTCTGAGCGGTATATAAACTGAATTAATAAATAATAAATAAAATTAATAAATATAATATTTTATTAATAATGCTCAAATATTGTATTTATTGGCTATACTGGAGATCTTGCACAGCTCATTTAAAGTCTATTACAAGCTTTCTGATTCTCTGCTTATGGGCTTCTGTGAGTGTAACATATTCATATAACATCACTTCTAAATTAATACATTTTTGATTACAGCAAAGATACTTCCTTTACTTGGGGAAAAATCATATATTTTTGGATCCTTGAAAAATCTTCAGCTGTATGTTGTGGGAATTTTGTTTTGTTTGTTCTCCAGTTCAGTTTACCTTATCTGCCTTGATCAACTTCCAAACCCCATTTTTTGAATACTGAAATGGCCATATGATAGCATCAGCCACTTAAAATTTCTGTGTAATGATAATCAGCTTTTTACAGATACATTTTCTTAAGAATTTGCTTTGAATACACATGAATACATGAAACTGCCTTATACTGGTCCATCAAAGTCAGTATTGTCTACTCAGACCGGCAGCAGCTGTCCAGGTCTCAGGTGGAGGTCTTTCATATCACCTCATACCTGATCTTCTTAATTGGAGATATTGGGGATTGAACCTAGGACCTTCTGCATACCAAGCAGATGCTCTGCTAGTGAGCTACAACACCCCCTTTCCAAATCAAAGAATTTGCACCTGAATTACGGTCAGAGGGAGCTGCGGTGGCTCAAGTGGTTAAGACGCTGAACTGCAGGCTCTGGAAGGTCAGTAGTTCAGCAGTTCGAGACCCGGGTGCCGCATGACAGGGTGAGCTCCTGCCTCTAGTTCCAGCTCCTGCCAACCTAGCAGTTCGAAAGCAAGAAATTGCAAGTAGATAAATAGGTACCACTTCGGTGGGAAGGTAACAGCGTTCCGTGCGCCTTGGTGTTTAGTCATGCCGGCCACATGACCACGGAAACGTCTTCGGACAGCGCTGGCTCTTCGGCTTTGAAACGGAGATGAGCACCGCAACCCTAGAGTCGGATTCGACTGGCTTTCGAGCAAGGGAACCTTTACCTTTACCTTTACTACGGTCAGAGACTGCTTAACTAAATAGATTTAAACTTTTGTATGAATGCTCAGTATAGCTTCAGTTTAAATATACCCTTATTGATGTTTTAAATTGATTGAAACTAATAAAAGCCTGTGCCATCACTGTTTTTATATTACAGATATTGCATTTGAAAGCCTTACGGTTTACCAAACCAGTCAACATCCTAATCTTAATGAATCCTTAAGGAATTATTTCTCACAAGAGGTATTTCACCATCCGAGTTGTCATTTAGCATGAGAAATGTACTATTTTCTGTTTGCTGTCTATGTAAGTCAGTATTGTGCAGGAGTCAAGCCAACAGAGTCTTCTTAAGCACCCACCTTTCTAGCAACTAAGGCCTTTGGTTTGAGTCATCTCAGGTAGAATATGTTTGATAAATATGGCACTGGGCTCCAGATATTTCAGTTACTACAAAGCATACAACTGGTAGTTTTATATTACAAAACTATGGAATATTTCTTAGCCCGCTGACTTGAGTGTGCATAATGTTAATTTCATTTTCATTAGCTTCTGTATGTGAGACGTTCAACATGAACAACCTATTTTAGCTGTCCTCCTAGAAAGTAATCAAGAGGTGTTGAGGCCAGTGGTCTTGCTGTTCAGTTCAGTCACTCAGTACCAAAGCCATACAGAGTAGAGGCTACTGCTAGCTTATGCCATTGCTTAGTGATTATCTGATTACCAGTCTCCTTGACTTCAGGTTCTATGGCAGCAATCCAGCACCTACAACAATCCTAGTAAAGTAAATGGAAGTACTGGAGGCCTGGGGTTGTATCCTGTGACTCTATTGCCTTTCCAGCTAAAACACGTATACTTGCAATGGCAGAATTTTAGCCTGAGTTCAGGAAAACACATGTAGATCTGTTGATGAATAACTGATTTCGCTTATCACATTATCATTCTTCAGTACAAAGGCTTATATTCAGAAAACAGATGAATCAGACTATAGCACCTTACACCTTTAGTGTTTCTTGCCTGTCTGAGCATGGCTCTTCTTTGCACTGACTTTGTTAGATTGAGTATTGAACTCAGTTCTTGTTGCTTTTATTCCAGATACTGAATGGCTGTGTTGAGCTAGCCCCAGTTACATCATCTCAGTTTCCAGACTATTGTAATAGCAGCCTGCATGTTGTTTGATCAGCACCAGTTATAAACCTGATTCATTAGAACACGGGTTCTCGAACTGTGTGGCAGGCCCCCTCGGCATAGGATCTTGATGCAGGCGGAGGCTTCATCTGACTGTCAGCCAACAGCTGTCTGAGTTGAACGGCCCTTGGCAGAGGATGCCCAGTAATCCACACCAGATCTGTGTGGTAACTGCATCCTTAGTCATATAACTTCAAAAATGGTGATAGAAGTACTACCTACCAGCTTTTAGGGAAGCATGTAAGACCTAGTTATTTTGACGGGATTTTTCTTGAGATGTATGGATTCCTGAACTGCTGAATTTCCTATTCCCAGCTCAATTAAATAAATAAATAAATAAATAAGGGTGATTTTTGGATTTGTATTATTATTATGTTGTTGTTTTTGTAAATGGTTCAGTTTAGCTTTTGGGGGGATAATTGAGTGAATTATTTTAATGAGTTATGTCTATAGCGTTAAGTTTTGTTGTTAGCTTATCAGAAGGGCAGGAGATAATTTTGTAAAATAAATAAATGTAAGCTGCCTAACGCTTTTGAAAACGTTTTTAAAAAGCTGCACATCCAATCAAAATTCCAGTGGCCAGTCAGAAGCCCTGTTGTGCAGAAGCCCTTCCTGGCTCTGCCCACTGCCTAAAAACACCACACTGGGGACCCCTGGGGTAAGCAGCACTATATTCCGCTGGTACAGCTCTGTAATCTGCATGACGCTTGTTTAATTTCTGATTCTTCGTTTTGAAAGTTACTTAAGATTAGCCTGATCTTTTCTAGTTGCTTTCTCTGGTGGTGGAAAATGCCATCAAGTCACAGCTGACTTATGGCGACCCCATAGGGTTTCCAAAGTAAGAGACATTCAGAAGTGGTTTGCCATTGGCTGCCTCTGCATCATGATCCTGGTATTCCTTGGAAGTCTCCCATCCAAATGCTAGCCAGAGCTGACCTTGCTTAGCTTCCAAGACCTGATGAGATCAGGCTAGCCTGGGCTGTTCAGGTCAGGGAAGTTGCCTTCTCTAGGTGTAACTAAAAATCAGATTTCTGCAACACATTCTTGAGGAGAGAATGCAAATATGCTGTGAAATAATGGAACCTGTGGAAGAGAAGCATGCTGACAGCTAGATTCCATGCGGCCACTTGCACAGTTTAGAAACCAAGCTAACTTTTAAACTGGAAAGCAGTGTGTCTCTTTAGGAATGCAGATGTCTGGTGAAAATCAAAGAAACCTCAGGCAGAATAGTTGATGAGAGATGCACCCAAATAGTAATACTGTACTTTAGTAGATGTTCTCTTTGTCTTTATGTTTTTACATAGGGTGTCCCTGCAAGTGTTACATTTTTCAGTCCATCTGGTGTCAAGTATTGTCTGAAGCAGATTCAGAAATTATCTGGTGATCGCATGCCCCACATTAAGGTAAAAGTCTGCAGCAGCTATTGGAAATAAAACAAAATGGTTCACAGAAGAGTGATTCGCGTTTGACTTACTGGCCATCCTTGCATCATTAGCTTTTTGTCTTCATTTAACTGGGGTGTAGTACAGGTAGCAACTGTTAATTACCTTAGAACCCTCTGTAGAAATATATAATAGTTTGCCCATTTTTCTTAGGGATCTTCTTAACTCATTTAGTGTGTCTGATTCATACGCATCTGTGGGTATTTCAGTTTCTTGCATGATATTAATCACACAATTGAAGACGCTATGTTAATTACACCTGAAGCCGTCCTTCAGATATTAATGTTTTTTGTTATTTTTATTTTATTTTATTGGACTTGTATCCCACCCTCCCTGCAAGCAGGCTCAGGGTGGGTTCCATCAATATTAATACAATGTACAAATCAGTTAAAAACCACTTTAAAACAACAAATACCGTGTAAAATCTGATCAGATATCTCAGCAATTAAGATGGAACAGGAGTGTGGGCGCCCAGATGGCTATTTGAATCCAGGCCACTGATGGGAGGCCAACCGGGGGTGGGGGGGGGGAACGACGATTTCCACTGCCTCAACTAAAAGCCCAGCAGAAGAGCTCCGTCTTACAGACCCTGTTGAACTCTTGAACATTAACAGTTAGTAAGGTTCACACCACCACTATTTGAGTTCCACAGAGTTAGTATGAATTGTAAATAGCTATGAATGAAGATTGTCGCTGTTTGTGAGATATCTGACTGAAAAACCCTAATGTTTGTCTTGTGATCAAGATAAAGGTACTTCTGTTTGCCATAGAGCTTAGCTTCTCCATTTTGTATTTTTGTGGTTCTAGTCCTAGATTGTCACATGTTGGCTATTTAGCTAATAAGAAAAACATATTTAATCTGAGGAGAATATAAGTAGCAAAGAAAACCATTACATTTCCCTTTTTTATTTCTGAGTATCAGGAGCCATTTCTAGGCCAATACTGTTTCCTGAATTTGTTGTTAGTATTACTGTTGATAGAATCTGAACCTCTTATCCACAGAGCCTGAGAAGCATGTCTCATGTGGTACTAAGGCTTTTCAGCTGTCCAAGCTGAATTTAGCAGCAAGTTATGTAAACTTTACTTAATGTGTCTTTTCAACTTTGGCCTTTAGTAGCATGCAAGTGACCTTGGAATATTAATTCAAGCATTTCTGAATAGGCCATAAAATTGATGTTTTGCAAGGAAGAATTTTATCCGGTAGCAAGTAAATATAGCAATAGCTAATTGTATCTGTCTATCCTGAATAATGAGGCTATCATTTCAGTTTGCAGCCATAGGTCCAACAACCGCTGAAGCTATGGCCACTGAAGGAATTGTTGTGAGCTGCACTGCCATCAACCCTACTCCACAACATCTCACTGCTGGTATTCAAAAAAGTCTCCACTTGTAGAACTGCCATTCATTGAAGCTGATCTATTTTAAGGCCATGGTTTGCATCCCACCTAGAATTTCTGCAGGCTTGGATCCCACCTACATTTTCGCCAATTCCCCTATCCTCTGATTTTTCCCAAAAGGTATTATTGCAGTTTGCCATGTCATGGAAGCAGCATTTTGTGGGGTGCTTTGGGCTGCCTTGGGAGGGAGGAATTGTCAAAAATCACACCCCAGCACTGCCCTTGTGCATGCAAAAATTCCAGGTGGGATCCAAGCCCACATGTTTAGTAGGAGTAAGATCTCTAAAATGAAATACATGGCTTGTCAATGTGGAATGTGGAATTCTTTTTAAATGCAGGTTACATTCAGATTTAGCTTTATATTGTATAAACAATAGTGAGAAATACAGATTATAATTAAGGCTGCAGTCACACACACTAAATAATCCACTTTCAATCCAGTTTCAGTGCACTTGCCAACTGGATTTTGCCAGTTCACACAGTAAAACCCAGTTGGAAAGTGCACTGAAACTGGATTGAAAGTGAATTATTTAGTGTGTGTGACCACAGCCTAAAGTTGTACAAAACCCAGTTAGCACCTTGTTGTGTTACACCTTAATAAATGTGAAGAAGTTAGCATCTCTGAGTAGGTTTTAGAGGTAGAAGTAATTATGTTAGGTGCTCTGTGGTCTTCTAATTAAACTTTGTATTTAATATAAGCAGTGTTCTGTAGTCCAGCTGACATTTTTCTTGCATCTGTGGGTTGCTAAATTTCAAAAATACAGACTTTTAAAAATCACCTAATCTCTAGGTAGTCTGTACCTGGCTCTTTGAGGAATATTTTTTGCATTATTTGCATACCTCATGCATACACTATTACCGTTTTGGCAGTTGCTATTATAAAGTAGTAGCAAGCTGCCATGATGCTGAAAACTATTTGTCGATTTGACTGTTAAATTGCCACTTTGGATTAATTTGTATTTTCTCTGACAAAGATTCCAGCTAACTCAATAAACAAAACAAAATACTGCGCTCTAGCTTCAAATTTGTATTTTTAAACCTTCCTGAGTCAGAAAAATCAGATTATGAATACAGTCTCAATAAAATAGTTGTATAATGTTTTGTCCATACTCTGGAAAAAGCGGTCAAGTAACAAATTGTAGAGAAAATAAGTGATGACATGGTCATACTGACTAGTACCACCAGCAGGGACTTCTTGGTAATCTTGGTTTGTGCTGGACTCTTTATGACCACTAAATTAGCACATGCAGATTCAGTCTGGGTTGAAACAAGACCAATACAGCAGTTATGTATTCAGCCCCCACCTGTAGCTGAGTGGATGAATAAATTGAAGTTTAATCCAGACAAGGCAGAGTTGGTGGATGTTGGGTGGGAAAATGCTTGTTCTAGTTGGATATTTGACATTCTCTGAAAGACACTGCTTGGAGCACTTCTGGAAGCTCAGACAGTTATTGTGACCAGGAGTGCTTATTATCAACTTCTGCAGATTTGCCAGTTCCACTGAAATGGAAAGATGAGATGACTGTCACCTGGTCTTGATTTTCTTCCAGACTAAACTGCAAATTCTAGGTGGTGCTACCCTTGAAGACTGTCAGGGAATTTCAGTGGAGCCTAAATACTGCATTTTGACAGATGTTGTAAGAAGGGGAAAGCAAAATTTCACTAGTACTGTCATTTAAGCTATAAAACCCTGACCTAGATAAACCAGGTTAGCCTGATCTCCTCAGGCCTTGGAAGCTAAGGAGGGTCAGCACTGGCTAGTATTTGGAATTCCAGGGTTGCTATGTAGAGGAAGGCAGTGGCAAACCACCTCTGACCTTCTCTTGCCTTGAAAACCCCACGGGGCCACCATAAGTCGGCAGCAACTTGATGGCACTTTGTACACAAGCTTAAAACCCTAAACTGTCCAGGATCAGCTTACTCATTAACATTTACCAGTGAGCCCCTGCTCTAGATACAACTCTGGGAACTTCGTACCTGATTCTTACCAGATTTTTTTTTGGGGGGGGGGGGCATCTCTGCTATCAGATTTTATTTAAAAGCAACCAAGTTAAGACACTATTAAAGCCATGATGGGGGGCGGTTTGGTGCATAACATATAGGCAGGTACATGTTTTTTCAGTTTAGGAGTAATGAAGTTGCAATTATGGAAAAGACAGGAGAGCTACTATAAGAGTTTTGAAAATCCCCTTTGTTTAGATTGAGAATTCAACAAAAGACAATACTATCTTTTTGACTAGCAGTTAATTTTTGTCTTGTTGTTCTCAAAGTTGCCTGTAACATAGACCCAAAATTATTTTGCATATTAAAATGGAATTAAGAGAATTAGGGGTGTGTGCTTAGTATAAACCAAGCTGAGCTGGTTACTGAGAATTTAACTGATTTGGCTATCCTTAAATGGCTGCCCTGAAAAATCCTGAAAAAATCAGGATTTTTTTGGACTGCCAGGTAGCCACAGTTAAAGGGTACTCACAGCTTGCAAAAGGCATTTAAAGGGACTGTGATCCCTTTAAATGCCTTCCTCCCTCGATTGGAAACTCCCTCTTTTGGGCAGTCCAGTTTAAACCACAGTGCCCAGCATAGCCTGTGAAGACAACTCTCCTGCAGGATCAGCTCCTGGGCGAGCTCTGTTGGGCAGTCCAGTCTAAACCAGGGTGCCCAGCAGAGCCTGTGGGGAGAAGCCTTGGCTGAAGCTGGCTCCTCTTTGCAACTCAGTTTTGACTGGGCTGCAAAGAGCCAGCCCAGGATTGGCCAGGGCAGTGCAGAGCTCTCAGCTCCCACTACCCCAGCTGATCCTCTTGGGGGTTTTTCCCTTCTTGGGTCCATTGCACCTCCCAAAATTCAAGAATCCTAAATATTTCCCAAATCCAAATACCATGCTGGAATTGGGATTCAGGAAATACCAATATTTTTCGGGTTCAATATACCCAAACCTGAAAAATACTGGTGTGTGTGTGTTTGCACACCCCTAAAGAGAATTTCTTACAGATAGTGAGAACAAGACAAAAACTGCATCAGTTCCATCTTACTACATAGCATGTGGCCAAGGAATAGCATCAGGCCAATGTATCAGTATCACCTCCTAATTTACTCAGACAGGAGGCAGAATGTCTATCTCAGTACAGAGCAAAAGAAAAGGTACATTACACTGGTTATTTAGTGTGCTGGCTTGGGTACTGACAGTTCCTGCTGCGTAATTTCTCCCTGATGCCAAAGTGCATTAAGTGTGAGGCTAGAGGGAGAGAATTGCTGCTTATAAAATGTGAGGGACAGGGTTTATAGGCACTAAAGCAATTCAGCTGTTTTGCAGTCACTGGTCAGCATAACTGTAAGATCCATACTGCTGGAGTCAGACCTTGTAGAACGAAGTCAATCCCTGTAGCTCAGTGGTTACAAGTGTGTTTGATTTCTTTTTTTAAAAAAAAATATACTTCAGTCAACAAAGGCTTTACAGTCTCTTCAGATGGAAGCCCCAGAGCAGTAAGCTGTAGCCTTGATTCTACAACAGGGAGTATGAGGGAAGAACAGATACACACTGGTCAGTTCTCCACTTAGCAAGAAACGGAATGTCTGTTCACCGAACTCTTCAGAACAATTTTAATTAGTCAGGCATTAATGTAAGCTTTCCCATGGACCAAGTTCTCTGGATAGAAAGATAACTTACAGAGGAGTTAAAGTATAGTTTTCAAAATCTGAACTACAAAATACCAGTTATTTTCCTTACTGAAGCTATGTAAAGTGTTAAGTACCAAAATGAGAACAAAGGGAATTGCAATATTGCTATTAACACACTGCTACACAGATTTTAAGTATTACAACTGCTTTTTTCATCCGTTAAGCTAAGCAAGGGGACAAAATATAGGTAGTGGAGAAAACACAGTCTACACAGGAAATGAACCTGTCCCATCTCCCAGGGCAAAAAGCGCAAAAAGTCAGTAGCTACCCAACACATCCATTGATGGAAACTGAATGTATTACTGGTTATGCTGTGATGCTCGCTTGGTCCCTAAACCATAGCAATTGTACTTTCAGGGTATTTCTCTCTCTTTTTAGAAAAACAGCCATGACACAAATCTTTCCACAGTAATTTTCTCATGCTTGTATGCAGTCAATAGATTCCTATTTTCTCTGGCCATGTGCCAAGCAAAAGAACAGCAATAAAAGCAGGGACACAGGAAGTGTAATATATATGACTTGGTGACATTACAATATGTTAAAGTCATGGCTAGATCTCACTGGAAGAATGAGAAAAGCTTTGTGGTTAAATTTCTTAAAACTGCATAAACCACCATAGAAATTACAATTAACTGGCACCTTTTTAAAAATCCATTATGCTTTATATAGGTGAAAGCGGGATCTGGATAAGGACTTAATAAGTCACAAGTGTAGTCACTGACACAGTAACAATACCAACTGCAGTTACTGTATAAGGTTCAGCCATGTTGATATGCATACAATGCTGTATTTTATTCAGTTGGCATAAATCCAAACCTGATTTGAGAACTGTCAGTTGGTAGCTTGAAGTCATGCATTGATTATCAGGTTCTGTTGGACCACGGACAGACATCATATTGCTATAAATGTAAACCTGTGAAAGACGCATACCATAAACTACAGGAGAGAAATAGGCACAGTGATTACCAATGAATGTTTAGTGGAATGTGTATTACTGGCTTATGTCCTCAAATGTATTTGTTCACTTGGTTTTGGAGCAGGAACATGACACACCGCTAACAAAATGCTAATATATATCTTTTAATAAATTTCTTGAAAATACAACTTTATTCACAGTTTCACTTCTGGAAAAGGTAGTGATAAGATAGAAAGGAGGCCATTTTATGTTCTAAGATAATGTCTGAATTAAGTATTACACTGAAGTGAAAAGGCACATTTTGGAGGAATATGGTAGGTGCTATAATTGTTTGCATATATAAATAGAACTGATAGTTTTTAATTAATACTACTGGTAGATGTCTTCCATGGAGGTTTTGCATACCAAAATGTTTACAAAAACAGCAAAATGGAGTCTAACACATGAGCATTAACACTACCAAATTCACTACAGTTTTAGGTAAAACAAACTGTACATTTTTTACATCTATATTCAATGTTTAACACTTTAAATATAAAAACACAGTATGAAACAAATACCCAAATCATTAAAGTCAAGACTCATAGTACAGTGGTAAACTTCTGTTTTTCCAGCTGCGCCATCATTTAAATATGAAATATAAATTAAAAAACAAAACAGCTTATAGAACAGAATCATGAATCCCTCCTGGAGCAAGGCACTGATTCAACTTCTTTGATGTACCACTGTTCAGTTTTAGGTCACTGAATGCCCAGATTTTTGCCTTCGCTTCCCTGGGTGAACTGTTCCAGTAAGTTTAAAACAACTTCTATTCTTTCAAGCAGAGTCAGGTTTTTGTTAGCTACTGATCGCAAGAGAAGTGAATAAACATACTTATTGGTCTTAAGAATGTCTTCCTCTTCAATGTTACCTCTGGGGGGGGAAAGAAAAGATAAGCTGATTGTCCAAAAAAGCACATGACCTCTGCGAATTACAACAGACATTTTATACGTCCGCTTGTCATTCAAGTACAAGAGTATGCCTTTTCCAATCCCCACCTGAAGAAAAGTGGTTTGAGAAATGGGGGAGACAAAGGGGAAATGAACTCCAATTCTTCTTTAAATTGCAGAAGAACCACAACTCAGCTCCCATTGCAGGAGAACCCAGAAATAATTGACTTTATAGAATAAGGTTGCTTGGCTTGCAACTTCTCAACGTTTTGTGACTGGTCCAGTATCCCACAGAATTCATTTTTCATATTGGCTCCAGCCTCTCATGGCAGCCATTCTGCAGCAGTCCCCATCTCCTGTTCTCAAAATTGTAAAAGTGCCCACAGGCTCAATAAGATTGGGATCCCTGCCATAACCAAGACAAATGTGGACCAGCTTCTCTGCCAATACATTTTAGTAGCATCTGTCACAAAAGTAATCTGCCAGAGGGACTAAAGTACGTAGAATAGTCTCCCTTCTGCTAAGTGAGGAGCCTTGCTCCAGTGAAAGAAAGTGTGCTTACATAGATCCTAAAACTTTCACTAGCTCTGTATTTTTATTAATTTCAATTCATAGCAATTTATAATTACACAAAAATAAAGTATAATTTTAAATTATCTGATATTTATTGCAAACTAAAAATAAAGGTTCACTATGTAAACACAGAACTTCTGGAGTTCAGAATCAGAATCAGATTTATTGATATAGTCATTGACCAGCATAAAACGTCTAATATCTTACATATGAGTCCTAAATAGTCTTATAACCAATATCTAATCCTAACTTCTGGAGTTTATGGACAAGTGCTTTGTTGTCTTCTATATAAGATAGAAAAGACTCCATGTTTGAGAAATCATTATTTGATGGGAGAACTTTTCCATAAGGAAAACTGACCCTACTAGGGCAACCACTGATTAGCCCATGGAATTACACACACCCCTCAGAAGTAAAGATGCCAAGCAAACATTAGATTTATGGTGTACTATGACAGACCCCTGATGCTTCCCCACTCCCAGGCAGATTTTTCCACCAAAAATATTTTTAGTTCCCCTCAGTGACTGAGCTGCCCTTCAGTAGCGTGTATTCAGTCTTTATTTGATAAGTTTCAACTATCCCACCCTGTCACAGATACTAGTTTAGGCTTATGACCCAGCACAGGAACTGGGAGAATATAGGAGCTGTCTTGTTTTTAAATACCCTCATGAAATGGCACATGAGGCAAAATTAACTTTCAAAAACATAATATTTTATTAAACAGGCAGTATGTGTGTGTGTGTGCGCGCATGCACTTATTTTCCAAGTTTCGAGATCTTTTCAATGAGAGGTGTTTTGTTTGGTATATTTTCAGCAATGACACAGGTTCTTAATACTGTTTTCTGGAGAATAACATTTGCTTACAGTTTCTAGATTTCTCCCCTCAGAGTTCTTGGGTTTCCCTTTAGATATTACAGCGTTTCACTAACTCCTGAGGTATCTATGCTTCTCCCCTTTATCACAGACCAGGGTTCTCTTCCCAACCCCTTTCAATGGGAAGGAAATTATTCTCGTCCCTAAGAACCAATAACTCCTTTTGGCTTCTATGGGAGTTCTCTCTAACTACGCAGACCTTCTGCCAAATTCTTCTCCAGTATCCATTGTCTGTATAAAGCTGTTCTGTAGCTTTCTTGAATGAGAATCTAAATTCTCCCTCAGAGTAGTTTTAATATATCTTAAGACAATGGAGTCCCTCTTCTCTCTATAGAAGTACTTTTCTGACAATTTGCTCACAGAAATCAATGACTCCGAAAAGTCTCTTCCCCCAGAAGCCAAACCCTCTGGCTATTGATTCAGATATTAGAATTCAAACCAAGACCAAAAGTGACTCAAAAGGCAAATGACACTTTTCCCTCCAAACCAACTGTTTTATTTCCTCTCTAAGATGATACTGGCCAATCAGAGGGTGAGTAGAGCAGCCAATCACTTAAGCTCTTCTCTCCAGGGAAGATTAACTCATATCCTCCCTGACTCTCTGTCCCAAGCAGCATTTTAAAACCTGCTTTTCTGTGCAATCCATCACATGTACACAGACATACAACAGTTGGCAGTGTGGTTTTTTTTAATTGCAAATATTCCAAGAAAACAGGCTGCAATAAAATGCTTAACATTTGGCAAAGGTAACTGACAGTTTAATTACCCAAACCAATTTGTCAATTAAGATGCTCCAATAAATTTAAATAAGAACATCCAGGAGTAGGCATTTTGTGCTTTAAAACAGTTTTTTGTAGCCAGATTCCACTTGGTGTTTCATATAGTTTACTTCTTACTGATTTTACAACCAAAGTCATGAACAGCAGCAGAGAAATACTATTTTGTTCATTAAGTTCTGTGCTTTATTCATTGCTGTTCTACTGAGGGGATGCACATTATAATAACTAATATTGGCTATCAGAATACATTCTTAGCTAAGTACCCTATTTAAATCTGAGATGAGAGAAAGTAATGTAACAAACTTATTTCCATAAGGCTGCTCCTTTCTGCAGAATTCTCAGTTAAAATTAGGAATGGGCACAAACCTAAAAAGGGTGGTTCAATTTGGTCCACAAACCAAACCCCAAACGGGACCCACCTGAACTGGTTCAGCAACTTCAGTTCATCCTTTCTCCCAGCCACAGCTTGCCAGGGCCGGGGGGGGTGGCTCAGGAAAGGACTTTTTGCTCCCCGCCACTTTAAAGGGGGGGAACCTTTGAACTGGGGGGTAAATGGCTGTCAGCTATTTAAATCTAACAAATGAGCAGCGCTCAGCTGTTAGGTTTAAATGGCTGGCCCTGAACAGCCAAACCTAGCCAAAAGTCCCCACACATAGGTTCCTGAGCTCCAAACCTACCCAAGTTCGGGCCAAATTTTGGCTCGTGAGCCAGTCTGTGCCCATCCCTAGTTAAAATCCATGAAGCCTTCTGTGCAGCCTAATCCTTTAGTAGCCATGGTACAAACATAATTCAGTGTCTGTCAGGCCTTGTTAGATATCTCTGCATCTTTGACCTTTCTGTACAGGATGGCCAAGCAATGGCATCAGGGGAGCTCCCAGGAGAGCTTGAAGTCAGCTTTGCAAACTGAATTACATTTTCTGTGTGCCAAGTACTGTCTTCTCTATAGCTTTCATGTTCTCTCTCTGCTTTTCCAAGTCCCTTGTCCTACTGTGCTCAAACTTTTTTTAACAAAGTATCTGCAACCTATGGTCAGTTCATACACACTGCAGTCAATTTACATGAATGAGTCACAACAGACATCATATGATCCTTCTATAGCGCCAGCTACAATTAAATGCTTACAACAGCTTTATACTTTTGAATTGCAAAGCTCAGAAAAGTTTAGAATATAATTAGGCTGCAATGTACATGTAGAGTCTTTAAAGACAATTAGTAGTGACTAAAAGAGAAGAATAGAAAGTGTAAGTAAATATTCTGGCATGCAGTTATCAGCTTCTCTAAGCCTGTATTATACACTACTACAGCACTCTTTACAGTTGCTAATGGGATTAGAAAGAAATGAGTTAGTCTGAGAAAGGAACTATATTTTGGTCTTCTGTATTTATATTGCCACCTTGTGGAGAATTAAAAATCTAGTTCAACAACTAAAGACAAACCTGGAAGCATTGCAACCTCTGCTGCTATTCCATTCTGTATTCCCCCCATACACAGCTGTTCAGCAGGAGGGATAATAGTTGCTCAACTTTGCCAAACATGCCATCAGCACAGGCATCCAAAGAAGTCTGATGGTGACTATTCTCCTTGCATTGTACATAATTGGCATACTGAGTTGCTCTTCTTTTTCCCCTCAAATTTTCTAACATGGAAGCCAAAGCCCAGGAGTTCTTTTGGCTTTTCCACTGAAATGCACTATCCTAACAAAATCCAAATACTGAAGGATGCACCAGGTGTGTTGCTCTGGGTCCAGTATTCCAGCTCTAACGAAGAACAGCACTCACAAAAATCCTATACTTTATTCCTACCTTCCCTACAAGTAGTTGGCAAAAAGTACTGGTGAACAGAGCCTGCTTGCACACATTGACATACATCTGACACCTGTCTTGTAGCAACCTCAATCTTAACCTGCATGCTTCTCTATATCACTGTAGAACCTCTGACATTGTAGTCTGCATGTCCATGCATATATACAGATGTTTTCCTTCATCCTAGCAACAGTACCTGAACAAATATGCCAATAATCATGGTAACAAGCAAACTAAAGTCTTCTTTTTTTCAGAAGGCTGGAGACCTTTTTATGAGTTTCGGAAGAAAGAACTGCAGTTGACTGTCAATTTGCTTAATTGTACAACTTTGCTGTAGTTTTGTAAGGTAGTGACTTCAATATTAATATCAAGATCATAAATGATAATTGGATTTTGGTGGTGGTCATATATTATTTGTGAAATGTATATGTATGCTTAGGATGAAATGCATTAAAGGGATAATGTATTCATAATAATTTAAATGAATAATGTATGGTATACTTCTGGATTTTAAATGCATACAAAGAAGCAATCCAAATCTATATATCAAGGAAACTGGGCAACAAAATGAAAGAGTATCTAGAAAGAGAAACCCACACAAGCACTTATGTGAGGTATACATGCCACAAAAAAAGACTGCGCTATGAACTTACACTTACCCCGTTTTCTTTTTTGTTGACGTAAGCAGCTTAATGGACTGAAGGAGGAGAAAGGACAATCGAGACTCAAATATACTAAGGAGCTTTGATATTTCTTCCTTATTAAGGCTAACAGAAGAATTTTCAGCTGCTACTTTCTCAGCACAGCTTTTGCCATCTTCAAGGCCCTGGAAACAAAGGACATTTGTGAAAATGGTTACTAAATCTAGATAGACTACCACAAATTAAGATATATGTGAACATCTGCAAGTTCACATAGATTTCAGAAAAAAGATGCAGTTTCATAGAACAAAACAGGCCGCTATAGGAGAGCTGTCAAATATACAAATATCCATTTAATATTTCTTTCTGAACAGACTGTAGCCAGATGTAAGCAACCATGCAACACTGCAGAACAACAGATCACAAATTCAGGCTTTCTAATTACCTGCTCACATTCACCAACCAGTTCTTTCCTCATGAGATGGAAAACAGAGTGGCTCTGTGCCATTATATCCAAGGCACCATACAAAGTCTTCAGCTTTCCACCACTACTATTCTGACCTAAATTTAGGATCAGAAAGACATGAGTCTTAAACACTTCATACTTAATAGCTCTGTCCCAAGAATACTTCAAGAATTTAATAACTGGAATTTTCTTTTAACACACAAAATAGATGAAAGCTTTCACCAAAGCAACAGCAAATTTCAATGTATCCCAGGCAACCAGTGATCAGCATTTGCTTCTTTTTCCCCCACAAAGAACCTCCATAATAGTTATTTCTAACATAGCCACTGTCCCACTTACTTGCCATTTGAAACTCTGCAAATGCTACTCTTTCCAACTGTACACGCAACAGCTCACATGGTGCATCCTTCAGGAGCTGGAAAAACTTCACAGCTTTACCATAATGAAGATCCACTAGTACTCTGTGTTGTTTCCGTTGATGCTCATCACCAACCTTTACGGGGGAGGAAAATCCTTTTTTATTTAAGTTCATTCACAAGAGAAAAAAAAAGCATAACCCTACTTTTCCCTATGCTTGCTACTGAGCCGCTTAAATGTTTATAGAAAAAAATGTGCTCAGAAGAAAGCATATGGTATGGGACTTTCTTTATGACTGTTTAGAAAGCTAATTCTTTAACAGATTGCTATTAAATATGTGCAGGCTCCTACTGGAGTAGTCCCATCATCCTGCCAGAGTGCCAAGCAATTACATTTTTAAAAATCCAAATTCACAGCTCAAGGAAAAACTCTCCCCCTACAGCATTTTCAGACAATCATTTTAATCATGCAATAAACATAAGCTTGGATACAAACAACTGGGCATTAATGGAAGAGGTCTTTATCAAAGCCCAGTAGAGCTCCCTGTGCTCCTCAGTAAACTGTTCCTTCAGGAGAGGGGGACCTGTGTTTGGAGATGTTAACTAAATATGGGGTTCTAGTATGGTCCGATTTGATTAGTTTGTACCATGGTGCTGCTTTTGATTTTAATATCAACGAGCGGTCTAGCTGGGCGTCATATGGTTGGGAAATTCCTGGAGATTTGGGGTAGATCCTGGGGAGGGCAGGGTTTGGGAAAGGGAGGGACCTAGTCAGGATATAATGCCATAGAGTCCAATCTCCAAAGTAGACAATTCCTCCAGAGGAACTGATCTCTGTTGTCTGCAGATCACTATTAATTCTGAGAGATCTCCAGGCCCCACGCAGAGGTTGAAAGCTACTGCTCACATCATGGAAGGGATATTGTAATCCATATCAGACTGGTGAAGTATCAAGTAATGCAAATGCTGCTATGGAGAGTGATAGTGAAGCTTGTGATACCACAGTGAAAGTTTCTGTTGGAACAGTCTCTCTAGGCACATACCTGGTTTCTCAAACAGCTGTGATACATGGAAGCCAGCCTGTGGTGAATAGTAGCTGCCCGGTACTGGCAAAGGGGTTGTCGGGCAGACATGGTATCAACATCACAGTATTTCAAAGATTTCATCATTGCCTCACTAACTTCTTTTTCTATCTAAAACACAACACACCAAGAACTTTCAAAATTATAATATCAAAACCAGTTCATTTCAGAAATAATGTCCTTACTTCTGCAGTCAAGTTCATCAAACCTGGAAGAGGGCAACTAAAACAGGGATCCCAGGTCCCCCCTGGCCACCATTGGGTGATGGGGGAGTAGGGTGGCCAGATCCAGGTTGGGAAGCTTCTAGAGATTTAGGAATGGAGTCTGGGGAGGCCAGGGACCTCAGTGGGGTACAATGCCATAGAGCCCACCCACCAAACCATCCATTTTCTCCATGGGAACTGATCTCTGTAATCTGGAAATGAGCTGTAATTCCAGGAGACCCCCAGGTCCCACCTGGAGGCTGGCAACCCTAAAAATCAGCAAGCCAATGTAGGCCTAGCTTAACAATGGCAAAACAGGTAATTATATCATACTTGCCCCCATGAAGTTCCCATTTTCATGTAGTAGCAGGACAGTATTTATGCATGAGCAGCAAACTAAACAAAAGGCTTCAATCAGACCTTTGGTGACATTTAAATAAATAGATATTACTAACAGAGATCCCAAAATGAAAGCTGTGATTTTCCCCACATATAAGAAACCATATTATACAAAGCCTCCATATTGGGTAGCTTCTTTTGCTTCCAGAATTGTGCTACTAATATTTTTGCTGCTGTTAAAAGATTCCTTATGAGATTCATATTTATAATTTTATTTTTAGACCATCCCGGAAGAATTACTCCAGGGTTGCTTGGAATGTTGCTACTAACAAGTTATCCTGCAGCTTTACAAGTTTCTTGCCAAAATATTTGGATTTTTAAGTACTGTCACAGCACAAATAAATGAATCAACATGCTTCTTGTATCTCCAGCAAATTTTGGAAGTTATTGGCATCACTGGAGCAAGTTTGGGGCACATAATACCACTTATATGTTACTTTTATTGCATTTCTCCAATTAAAAATTGGATATCTATATGTAGCTTCATCCATTTAATTTTGATGGATAAAAACTGCCACCCCTAGAGTGAGAGACTAGATTATTTTCCAAGAGTTGAAAAAATATGGCTATGTGGCTTGAGATGTTTGGGAACCCTTTTGTTATGCCATTCTGGAAGCAGTATCATCCTAAGCAGTACTTTCCCCAGTAAAGTTATACATGAAAGACTCTTTTTATTACATGTAAATGCTAGTACAATAACTGATTACAGTAAATAAAAATTGGTTACCTGTTCCTGAGCCTTTCTGGATAATGGAGCATAGTCCTGCAACAGAGTTGCCATAGTAAAATATGTAGTAGACAGTTCCCAGTTGACAGAATCCCAGACAGCCGAATGGACTTCTCTTTTTCCCAGCGATCTTAAGGCCTTCAGATAATAGTCAACAGCCTAAAAAGAGAGATCGAGAGAGAGAGAGAGAGATCAGTGCACAGCAAAGTGGTTATCAAAAGTGAATACTACTATTACAAAACTAAATGGTTCATGGTGGGTATTAAGTATCACCTGTTGGTTTTGAACCCTGGTCATTGTGAAGATCCAAACATCACACTCCCCGTTATTAAACTGTAATCCATTAACCTCTCTTTAAAAGTGTAAAGGAAACACCTGCATGGCTCACCTATGAGGCATGTTAAAGTTAGCCAGTGAATTTCAATGACTACAAACTTAAGATTCAAAGACCTGGTTCTTCTAGAATTTCACATGAAAAACTGAGCAAACACTACTGCAAGGAGTATATGTCCACTAACTATTGTCTCAAAACTCATAATGTTCCACCATGTCAATCTGCTTTTGGCCAGGGTGCAGTAGTAAAGCTACAATGGTCACTCCGGCTGGTTATCTTCATCAAGAGATCATAGGAGAAGCAAGGTAATTTGTTCTCTTAGACCCTCAGTACCTTTACATATCATCAACCATGGAGTCTTTCTGGAGTTACTGGCTAAATTAGGAATTGGAAGAACCATGCAACTGTAGTTAAATTCCTATCTCACCAAGTGAGTTGATCTTGGGTACTTTTATTCCCCTAGATGTGAGCTCACTCTTGGGGTCCCCCAAGGATATACCTTCTCTCCAAAACATCTATATGATTGGCGATCATACAAGATTTCACAGGGACTAAAGGCAAACATAATATTGAAGAGATTTTGTTTCTTGAGCAACTGATTATATTGTTCAAAAGCTCATCGAATGTATAAAATAATGAAATAAATACACCAAAAATCACCTGTACAATTCCTCCCATTTTCCACAGCTATCCTTGATACTAAGGCTGAAATCCAAAGAACATAAATTTCACTAAACCCTAAGGTTGAATTGATGCTCTTTCTACCATTCCATCTTCTCCAGTTGACTACTTGCATGACATTTATTCAAGTGAACCACAGAACATCAAGGATATTCACAAAGTCCCAGCAGCAGTTTATGTGAATGTCTGTAGGAATGTGGAAATCCCTGCTCATAAAAGCCACTTGGACTTCTAAGAATGTCCTTATCCAAAAATGCACTGCTTTCACAATCAGACTGCTTGTGTAAACAGTTATCTGTTCATGTAAGGCCCCACTCAACCATCTGAAATGTCTTTTTACTTCTGACGTAAGAATATTTAGGATCAGGTAAGGAATTATCCATTTCTATTCTAGTAAAGAACAGAAGCGTATGTTTTTTGTAACTGCTAATTTTAACACATCACTAGCAACAATTTTAAAAGTCCAAAAAATCACAGTCTAAATTAAAGACAGAACCTCATAATAAATACTGTTTTAAAAAATTCAACATATAACTTGTCCAAGTAATTGTGTAACCTGTTTCCTATACTTAGGTATAAATTATTCCACAGGCCTATTCTAGCCAGAAACTGTAATCAAGAAGAACCTACCTTATTATAATACAGGGCCTCTTCAGGGGAAAATTCTCTTTTAAAATCTCCCCCAGAAGCACAATGGGCATGAGCACAAATCCGCATCAATCTTCCCATGTTACACAAAAGGAGAGCAGCATTGGTAGCATCATCAATGGATTCAAAGTTTTGAATTCCTTTTTCAAAACATGAGAAGCTTTTCTTCCACAGCCGCTGTTCAGCTGAAGATACAGTTTTGCTCTCTAGAACAGAATAGAAAGAAGGCAGCCAGTTTCATTCAAGGCTGGAGCACAGTTTTTGTTCAAGCCTTTCTGCAGAATCTGTCCAACATGCTGTGAATGCTACCAGACACACTTCTAATACCAATGTGGAAGACATGCACAAAATTCAGACCACAGTTTTCTAACCTGTTGCCATAGAAGATGCATCTAATCCTTACATATTCTAGTATCTACATTCAACTTATAATGCCAAACAACACTAGAGGCCAGTGGAGAGTAGCAAAGCTGATTGATTGATCAGGCCTGTAAAGCTGCACTTTACTTCTCCCCCAGCTCCTCCACTCTCAAGTACAAATTACTTTGCGACAGTGAAGTGCTATATAAGGAATGCCATTAATTGTAGTAGATATTAATCCAGGTTCCATTTTTACCAGGATTTGAAATCAGCCTGGCATTCAAGAGAACTACCATGGAAGGAAATTGAAATCCCACTGCTTGTCCTCAGTCTCTTCCTCACATCTGAAGTCTGCACTGCGATGGAATTTATTCTCTAGTCTTGACACTGCAAATATCATGCAAATACCATCTACAGCATCTTACTTAATCAAGCATGTGCTACATACATGTTATCTTTTCTGATAACTAAACTCCCATATTTAAAACAAATTAGATTTTTTAAAGATAAAACAGATTTCAAAAAGAAATTCTTACCTACTCTCTCACTCTGTAAAGCAGCAGCTTGGTTCATGTAAAATACGCCAATTTCATTTCGAACATTACCAGTCCTCTTCATTACTTGTGTATACTGCTCGGCATTGTGCTCTTTTAAGTTGCTAAAAATCAAGATTTCATTAGCTGCCTCATAACATTTGCAGCTAATTGAAAGTTGGCATTCCAAATCTGTTGACAAGTCAGTCGCCCAAGAAAATACTAGAAAATAAAGTTTTAAGACACCACATTATTTGAGAGTAATGGCTAAATGGCAGAAAAGGAAGTGCAGCAGAAGCAGTTTGACAATGACTACTGAAGCAATTTCTACAAGTTATCATCTGCTATGAATCATCATAACCATGTGGCATCTTTCAGTATAAAAAGAACTTTATAATTAGTTTAACAGGTTGTTAAATTGTGCAAAGGGAGTACAATGGAACAGTGAAAGCATTTTATCATTCATTCTGAACTGGGTCATGAATTGTGGATTAATAAATCTACACAGTGGAAGAATATAGAGATTGGGGGAGGTATTTTTCTACAAGCCTAGGAGAAGTCCCAGGTACGCAGACAAATATGAAATGTAAAAAAAGAATACCATATTGGGGGTTACAAAACCCTCCAAATAATGTCTGCTTTTTTTTTTTTTTAAGAAAAGCAAGCTACTAAGATCTCAAGACTACAACTGAGCCATTTGGGGGACTGCTAGGCAAGTTGCAATCAACATTGCTGAGGATTCTAAGCTTCAATTAATGTCAGTGCAGGGAAAGGGGGGGGGGAGACTACAAATGCTTCAGAGACAAGATGGAGGGAAGATAAAGCTAGAGAGGGACAGAAATGGTTACAAGGGAAAGATGAAGATGAGGGAGAGGAACAAGAAAAACTTGGGTGGGACAGAAAGAAAAGGGCAGAAGCTGAGGCTTTACCAGGGGAGGAAAGAGAAAAGACAGACAGAGAGGGGGTAGGGAAAATGAGACTCCCCCTGGGTAAGTCCTCACAGGTCTCCCACTTTTTAATAAGAATTTTAAAAATGTATTTCTCGCAAGCAAAGATTTGTATCCTACATCTCTGCTCAACAAAGTTTAAAGACTTCCTCCAGCCTAAGAAGTCACCCTCTGAAGGAAGTGACTCTTCCTCTGGCGAAAAAGCCACTTATGTCAGAGGAAGAGTTCAAACTTCTGAGTAAAGTCGTACTATACAAGCCAAAATGTTTAAATCCAGTCCAAAGCACATTTTGCCTGACATTCCTAAAAGGACATTCAACTTTAATGAAGTCCAAAAGCAACCTCAGCAACAAGCAAAAATGTACTGTGTTGAATCCTAAGTTGGTTTTTGCAAGTGGAAGAACAAGTCCTTGTGTGTGATGGAGGAGATTTCCACTAAGCCCCATCTTCCACTGCAGACACTCAGGTTGCCCCCTACTGTTCTCAAAGTTCCACATTTCATGGAACACAACAGTGTCAATGAGGAAGGCTAAAGAGGTCTATTCTGCAAGCAGAGTCCTTTGGATCCAACACATCATGCCAACCCAATAAATAAAAAGAAAACTGCAAAAAGTAAATATGACATAGGGCATTTCCAACTAGCTGACAGTCCAACAAATGCACAGCTATTCTTTTTTATTTACTTCTGTTTCAAGAATGTTGCTCACAAATCGGTGTCAACTGACTGTGAGACAGAACTCTCCCTGCCAACCATGCCATATTACAAGCCCAACACCAGTACTCTATCTACAAAAAAAGGACTTCCCTATTCTGCCATAAGGCTTTAGCTAAAAATGTAGCTAAGAATGAAAACAGGTTTCTATATACTGTCCTTAGACTATTATACACTTTAACTCTTACTTAAGTCCTTCTTCACAGGTTCAGGATGATATATTTTGTGCATAGGTGACTATTCCCTCTGCAGATGTCTATCCTTCATTTCTTACAGGCAGATAGAATCATGCCATTTCTGGAACTTACAAAAGCATCCTCCCCCGCCCCACACAACACATCAGTAAGAGGATGCTCAAACCAATTTTATACATATAGCACTCTCTTCTGTCACCAAATCATTATTGTACCTTGGCAACTAGATTCTCTATGTAGGCTATGCAGAATCTCCTGATCTTCTTTTGTTTGATAGTTATACTCTTCAAGATATGCAGCTCTGTTGTTTGCATTCTGAGCCAGCATTAGTTGGATGTCACCACAAAGAGTTAAACACTGGCAAAGAAACAGGAGTACTTCAGAAAGCATGTTCGTGCTGAGGCAACAATATATATCTAGTTGGGGGAAATTAAGAAAGGAAACTAGTGAACACAGAGAGTCTGAATGCTATTTTGCCATACAATGAAAAACTGTATTCATTAATATCTTCTCAAACGCTGAAGTATCGTGCTTTTATCTCTTACTTTTAGCCCACCTTCAAACTTGCACTAAGGAAAGCTGTGACCTTCAATACTAACCACATATTAGGGATAGGCCCAAACCTGCTCACAAGTCGAAATTCAGCCCAAACTTGGGCCAGTTCAGAGCTCAGGAACTGATGCTCAGGGAAGGCACCTTCCCCAAACATTTACAAGACTTTTGGCTGGTTTGGTTTGGCCGTTCAGGGCCAGCCATTTAAACACAACAGCGGAGTGGTACAGGGCAGCTGCTCCGCCATTAGGTTTAATTGGCTGGTAGCCAGTTAACCCTTCCTGGGTGATCCCTGCCCCCTGTCTTCCACCCTTCCAGGGTGGTCCCTGCCCTCTTTCTCGCAGCCATGGCAAGCCATGGCCCGGAGAAAGAGGGAACTGAAATTCCTGGACCAGTTTGGGTCAGTTCGTGGGCCACCCCAAACGCCAAACTGCCCTTTTTAGGTTCATGCCCATCCCTACTGTATATACAGTAACATGTAGTACCTGGGTTCTAGGCCTAAACCACTCGCAAGCCCACACCCCTTTGTCCTATGCATTATAAAGCATATATTTTACAGTCTCCTTAATGGCCCTCTCAAGATGCTAAGAATGCATAGGGACTGTATTGGTAATTTGCTTGGATGAGAGGATTTAAAGGACACAAGAATCTACAAGAAATAATGATACACAAACACAATTCCTGTCTGCCAGTGAATACTGTTATGCTGATTAAATTACAGGGTTTCACAAAGTTTCACAGTGTAGAATATTTAGTTTCAAAGAGATGGTCAGGTTTTTTATAGCATTGTTTAATACTACTGTTTTATATTCTAGCAAGCCAAATAAAGAAAAAAGATGCCAGGTGACAGCTTTATTATATAAAGCCCTTCACTTTAGTTGCTGTAGATTTTCCAGGTTGTGTGGCCTTGGTCTTGGCATTGTAGGACCTGACATTTCGCCAGTAGCTGTGACTGGCATCCTCAGAGGTATAACACGGAAAAATTGAGTACACTCTGTGTCAGAATGAGCAGAAAACTGATAGGCAACTAATTTATTTCTACCCTGGAAGGTGGGGTAGGTCTGAGTCAATTATCTAGTGTAGTTCTCCAAGCTATTACATGCTAATGGAGGAGCTTTCCTGAGGAGGTTCTTTTATCTATGGATTGTTTCCTGAGAAGGTTATTTTGTGTGTGGAATGGCTATTGAAATTCTGATCTTGGGAGAGGCGGGGCAATGGATTAGCGAGGTGGTCGAGAATCCAGAGCTCTCTGGATCTCACCAACCTTTGGAGTTTTTTACGGGACTTTCTTGGCATTTCTGGACTCCTCCGGATTTGGCAAGAGTCCACCAGTTTCCTCAGGGGTAGGAACTAGTAGCAGAAGACTTATACTGGGCTCCCCACTTGTGGCAACAGTGGGTGAAGATTCCAGTTCATCTTGAAGCAGAAGCTCCAAGGGACCAGCCACAGGAGTCCATTGGCTGGGAAGCAACATTCAAGCTCCAAACAAGAGCCTCCATATACCTTGCCACAAATCATCTTGGCAAAGGCTCCATAAGTAATCTTATCTTCTACTTTAATCGTTAAGTTCGGAACAGCCACTTAATTGCCCCTATAAATCTGTCCCGGAAGAAGAGGGAGGGGGAAACTCCCGCAACGAGCGGCCAAACAAAGTCTTGGGAATTTTTACTATACTAAATATGTAGGGGAAAAACAACACTTTGAAATGTTCTCCCTGCTATTTGGAAAACATTGTTACAGAGACTTATTTCATTCCTAAAGAACTTTGATGGAACTAGAGAAAGGGAAGCAGGCTAGAGGTTGAGCCAAGATGGCGCTGAGCAACAGCTCTGTTTTCCTCTGTGTTTTTGTATGAGCAAGCTTGCAGTGAATGTTGTGTCTGTTGAGGAGTCTAAAGGAGTGAAATGGTTCTCTCAGCTCCATTTGAAGTGAAGGAATCTAGGACAGATGAAAATATACAACTGTTGTCAGATGACCAGTGGGAATGTTTAAAACGCAAACTGATGGAAAAAATCACAAATGCGATTATGGAAACCTTGGGAGAGTGTTTGGATTATTTTGAGGATTATTCTGAAGAGGAGACTACAGAGACACACAGTCAGACGGCATCAGCTTCTACACAAGATGAAAAACGACAGGATTTGTTTCAACACTCGAAAGACTTTTCTAGTCACTGCTTTGGATATAATATAAACGACGCAGGCTGTTTGCTTTCGTACATAAACAGACCAGAAGAAAACGGGACATTCAAAAGTCAGGGGCACAAAGGATTAACAATTCTGATGAGACATTTTCAAAGAAAGCAAGAGAAACTTAAACTTTACAAACAAATGGAGGTAGCATTTTTGGACAGTCAGCATGGCCTTATCAGCCGAAGAGACAAAGATCTCTAAAAGTGGAACTTCTAAGCGGATGAGATTTGTTGGTTGACTGTATGTTTTGTACCTGATCTACACGATTATTTGATATTTGACTGATTGATCTATGAATACAATCTAAAGCAAAGTATTTGACTTTTACATTAACTTGACTGTTTAATGAAAACTAAAGAGAATGGGCAGTCTAGAATTTCAGAGTGGAATTGTAGGGGAACGTGTAATCAGTGGGCTGTTTACGTAGAGAATGTGTATGGATTTAACTATCTTGAGAGAGATGATCAGATGCTACTAGATAAGATGAAAGGCACATGGCTTTACCAGTGGGAGAGCTGGATTGTAGGGAATATATAATACACTACGTTTAGATTTGCTAGTTAATGGGATTTTGAAAACTAAGAGTGCCACAAATGTGAAAGAAGGTTTAAAGAGACTAGATTGTTAAGTTAGAAGAAATATAGGTTGTCTTTATCATAGTTACAGGTAGGCCTGTGTTTTATCATTTATTTTTAATGATATAAAATAGCTTAATAAAAGTTTAGTATAGATAAAATGAAATATAATAGATAGAAATATTGATTAATTCGTTTTATAATGGGAATAGATTCTTGGTGTAATAATGTATGTCATTGATTACAAGTTAAATGGGGGGGGGAATGGGATGGTGGATGCAAATAGTCTGCATGGCTTCAACTGACTGATGGGATCTACCAAAATTGGAACTTTTAAGCTATTGAGAACTGATTGTTTACTTTGTGTTTTTTCTTCAGATCTACATTGTTATTTGATATCCAAGTTATTAAGGAATATAACCTGAAGCAAAGTATTTTTAACTTTTTTGCATTGTCCTGACTGACGAATGAAAGCTATAAACTATGGACTTTTAATTTGAAAGGGTCCAGATTGCTAATGGAATGTGGCAGATTATATAAAGGAACTAGATTGTTAATTTAGTAGAAATATAAGTCTTCATTAGCATAGTCATATTAAGTAATGCCTGTGTTCTTTATTCTTTGTTTTCTTAGATATAAAATAGAGTAATAATAGCAGAATATAGATAAAATGAAATATAGCAGATAGAACTTAGATGAATTAGTTCCATAATGGGAAGAGACCGTTGTTCAATATAAATTAAAATAAGGGGGGGATATGGGAATGTGTATGTAAATGTGATGATCTGAGCAAGATACTTGGCTAGTTATTGTAAAATGTATGGCTCTTTTTTTGTTACTTTTAAAAAATAATAAACTTTGCCCGATTCAGGGTAAGTTAATAATAATAAAAAAAGAAACTCTAATCTTATCTGTAGTGCTATTGCCAGCTGTTGAGCATTTTGTTTTTTTCAGGACAGGAAACCATGCCCTATTTATTTTTAAACTCTCTTCTTTCTTGTTGAAATTGTGTTTATGTTTATGTATTTCAATGGCTTCCCTGGGTAATCTGACACGGTAATTGAAAGTGCTGTCCAGCCTTTCAGTGTCTTGGAACAAAATGCTGTGTCCTGTTTGGGTTAGGCTATGTTCAGCCACTGCTGATTTTTCAGGTTGGCCAAGTCTGCAGTGTCTTTCATGTTCTTTTATTCTTGCCTGAATGCTACACTGTGTGGTCCTGATGTAAACTAGTCCACAACTGCATAGTATGCGGTATACTCCTGCAGAAGTGAGGGGGTCTCGTCTGTCTTTTGCTGATCGTAGCATCTGTTGTATTTTTCTGGTGGGTCTGAATACTGTTTGTAGGTTGTGCTTTTTCATAAGTTTTCCCATCTGATCCGTGATTCCTTTGATATATGGCAAAAACACTTTTCCTGTGGGAGACTGTTTTTCCTCAGTTGTTTGTTTTACCTTTGGTTTAATTGCTCTTCGAATTTTAGAGTAGCCATTTGCTTGAAATGTGTGGTTAAGATGATTTAGTTCGTCACTGAGAAAGTGTGGTTCTGAACATTTGTGGTTCTGAACACTTTGTTCTGAACATTTCCATAGCAATTAAGTTAACAGAACTTAATTGCTGTGGAAAGGACTGAACAAAGTGCACTCTCTGATCCCCCTGACAAAGCTTTTACAGCGAAACGCGTAGTGGATTTTTATAATGAGGATGTCACCTGGCATCTGTTTTTCTTATGTGGCTTGCTGGCACATTGCTTGGTGTAGCCTTACTTTTCTTTTTCCTTTGGATTTTTTATATTCTACCCATGTCTGTCAAACTGGTTGGTCTTTAAAGAGGGAAATGTGACTCATATCTCTATTCATTACTGAGCCAATCTTCAAAAGTTTTCTACGTAGTCATTGTCTTAAATCCATTGTTTAAGTATACTGTAATGCAATTGGCTGCATGAAACTGAACTGATGTAATCTAAACCAAACCCTGGTCAAAACAACATTTAAACACCTATACTATTAGAAACACTAAGGGTGACTAAAGTGGTGATGACAACAAATTCAACCCTGTACATCTAGAATCAAATAAAAAAAAAAATGCCAACTTACCATGACACTGCAGAGCTAGTTTTATGTATCGTAATGCTCTCCCATATTTTTGTAGACTCACAGCAGCATCAGAGAGAACATAGTAAGCTTTTGATGATTTCAAAATCAGCTGAAGTTTCATTTTATGCTGCCATGATCCTGGAATCATTCCTGACTGACTAGAATGTTTAACTTCCCGAAATAATCCCACTGTAATTAAAATATAAAATAGTTAATTCTTATTAACCATACTTAAATTTAGCTCTCTTTGTTTCCTTTTTCCCGCAATAATCTGTATTTGTGAAACAGTTTTACATGAAGGCACGCAAGTACACAGGTCTCACCACTGCATTAAGAAGTTCCAAAGTTCAATTATTTTAGTGCGTAATTTTCACACCCAAAGCCAGCCCAGGATAGCCCAACATCAGAGTTCTGAGATGTGTACTTGATGGTAGAACATGCCACTTTTGCAGACTGATATACTGGAGGAATACTAGGGCTTGGGTCCACCAGAGGCTTTCTATGGATGCAAGGATTTCCTCTCGCAAGCACAGCTTTCTTGGCTCCCTCTGCCCCCACCCACAGACCCCCTGAAATCCTGCTTCTGGGAGAGATTAGACCTTACAACGAAAAAGATTTCTGGTGCATTCTAAACTGCTGAGGGGGGAGCTGAGAAAATTGTACACTGTGAGTTGAAATTCTTGGGCTCGTGGAAGAACACCAATAGATACGACCCTATGTATCCAAGAGTCGTTTTGTGTCTCAAGATGTTTGAACTTTTATTTACTAAAAGATTAAAAAAAATATATTGCTTTCAAGTGAAGAATCAAAACAAGGTATCAGTAGCCTTAATTGAAGGATTCATTTGCACAACAATTTAACTTACTTTTGTCTAAAAACAAAGCCATCTGTTTCTCAAGGCATTCGGGACCAACACTTTTTGATTCATCCTCATACTTTAATGGGATAGGGGTACTGGGATCAGCTGCAGGAAGATCACTTTCCTTCTTGATGCTACTGTCAACTGATTTTAAGCCCTGTGGAAAAAGCCTTTCAATCACTATTTGTACTTCGAAGCGGATATAATGTGCTGACTTGTTGCAAAGCTACAGCAGTGTACAGAAAGTCTCATTTAATAAACCTACCTCAAGAACATAGCTGAGTACCAGTCTGCATCGTTCTTCAGTGTCATGGCAAACAGGAAATGCACAGCTAGGCTTAATAGAAAAGATAAAATGCGGTCTCATTGAATCAGTGGCATTCAACAGAAACTCTTTTTAATGGCTTCCAATGAGAATAACTATTGCTACGCACTCTCTAAAATATGCCCAAGAGCAATAAAGGCTTATGCTTTCAGTATCATCAGGATATGAAAGAAGCAAAACATTTAAAAATGCACAGTTCTGCAGGAACAAGTATTTTTATGCAACTTGCTACATTTCATGTGGCTTGAAACCTGATCTCTTCCGAGCATGAAAAACAGTCTTCCGCAAAACCTTTGGCCAGGGAGTTTCAGTGAGTTTATTAACATTTCTGTGCTGACTCTTACCAATTTAGGGTTCCCAAGGGCACAAACATTAAAACATCTCAAACACTTAACAGTGTTTAAAATACACACACACACACACACAGAGTTAAAAGCACACAGGGCTTTTCCACATTCTCATTTTCCTCACCTCCTTGCTTGTAGATTCTTCTTTCTTTGGTTCCTTCTCCTGTTCCATATGTGCTTTGCTCCCTCTAGTGGTCGATTTGATATTACACCAGTTCATGCCCAGCATATGCAAATTCTTATGCTGGACATAAAAATATCAATATCAACATTAAAATGTCAATATTGAATTTACCATTAGAGGGAGCAAAACACATGCAGAAGAGGAACCCCCCCCAAAGTAACAGGAATTTACAAGTAGGGGAAATGAGAATGTGGAAAAGCCCACAAACAGGGAAAAGCAATAATAGTGAAACAATGCCAAACTAAACAAACAACAAAAAAATGGTGGACAACCATGATAGAAGGAAACAGATGGATCTCCCTTAGAAATAAGTTCCAAAGTTTTGGTGCCATGATCAAGAAGGCCCTTTCTCAATTTACCATTTGGTCCAGGTAGCTGTGTCAGCCCAAGAAAAATCTGAACACAAAATCCAAGTTAATAACTTGCATTTTTTGTTGTTCAGCCGCACAGCCGAGTCTGACTCTTCGCGACCCATGGACCAGATTACGCCAGGCCCTCCTGTCTTCCGCTGTCCGCTGAAGTTTGCTCAATTTCATGTTCGTTGCATCGATGATACTGTCTAACCATCTCATCCTTTGCCGTCCCCTTCTTCTTTGACCTTCAATCTTTCCCAGCATCAGGGTCTTCTCCAGTGAGTGCTCCCTTCTCATTTGGTGGCCATAGTATTTGAGCTGAAGTGGAGAAGACCCTGATGCTGGGAAAGATTGAAGGTCAAAGAAGAAGGGGACGGCAAAGGATGAGATGGTTAGACAGTATTGCATTAAGATCAACCAAAATGACATAAGTCATTGTGTGAGTTCACAAGTTCTTTGGAACTCTCCATCAAGCTGCTCTTCACACACTTGGGGGCAGGGGATGCCTCAGGCCATGATACAAAGAGTGTTTGGAGTACACAAAAGACCTCAAGCACCTTTCCCCCCACTTTCCCATTTTTTAAAAGCCACTGTTAACTACCATTCTATGTCATGTTTGTTCCTCTTAAAAGAAGGTATCACTTGGATTTTGTTGCGTGATATTGAGTTGTATTTTTCTTCTGTTTATTTTTCTTTCTGTTCTGTTTTTATGTAAAGTGAACTTTTCGTGTTTGTTCCAGAATTTGAAATGCTGTAATTTTCTTTATGTAGGGGAAGTTTCTTTTACTTAAGGTTTTCATCCTGCGCTTCCTCCAAATAGTTTAGGGCAATGTATATCATTCTCCCCTCTTCAGTTTTATTCTCACAACAGCCTTGTGAGGTAGGTTATGCTGAGAGGGAATGCTTGCAACTGTATATCATGAGTCTCCTGTTGCAGAGAAAAGAAAAAAAATGAAGACATTTTCCTTCATGCTACATTTCTTTTTGTTGGGGAATTTGTTATGTAAGGCTGCCATCATTTAGACAAGCCACCACATTACTATAAAAAACTGATCCCACCCCGCTGAGCCCATATCGCACATACTGGATCATCTTACACGTATCTGATGAGTAGATTTGTATTTTTCAGGTACAGACAATTCTCCAACAGATTTGATTACAGCAACTGCCTTGTTGTCATCAGGAGGATCTGAGCTGGTGCTATAGGACCCGTTTTCATCACTATCAGGCATTTCTTCTTCTTCTTCTTCACTGTAGCTTTCATCAGAATTACCATTTAAGGGAAACTCTCCAGCCTCATCTTTTTTAGGCTCATCTAGCTGGAACAGTTCTGAGAGCATGTAGTTTGCTGAAGCAATAATCTTAACAGAAAGGAAAGAGGAAGTAAATCCAACAGAGCTCCTGACAATGGAGAGAACTTTTTAACAAAGATGAAAGCCCAGCATTTAAAGCTGTAACAGGCTTGATCTGTCATTCTCATATTATCTGACAGGTGTCAATATTGTAATAAACGTTTTAATAAAGGCATTAGGATAGAATTCTTACCTGAGGATGTCTACCCTTGTCTAATAACTTCACACAGTTAAGGAGTAATGTTCTGATAGTGCCATAATGTTTCCTGTTTTGGTTTTTCTTCAGCATCATATTGCAAGCGACTCTAAGATAAAAGTCAGGTAAACAGAAGAATCTTTCATACAATGCGTACAGCACTGATTGAAACAGCAATTCTTTTTCACAGATGGAAAACTGGTGCTCTTATTGATTACTGCACTACGACTAACCCCTATGAAAAAGGCAAGAGCAATCTGCTAAGACTTTCTCAGTTAAAGGAATGCTTAGCTGAAGGGTGCTATTGGAACCAACCAATATCACACTGCACATTCCATTAAAGGAAAAGAATGGAAGTTAAAAGAGGCAATATAGTTTTAGCAATACCCCCTTTAAAGGCCTTTCCTCTGTACTCGTATTATTTCTAAACATTTAATAGTAAATAAAGCTGTTTTTTTCTCTTTCAGATGTGTTTGCATCTAAATAATGTAAAATAAATACTAATGTCGAAGAATTCCTGATTTGATTATGAAGAGGCTCTTCTCTTATACATAGTTCTCACAGCCTGGTGTCTGCTAATTAATGTCACAGTTTAATTAGGTGTAGCAGACAATGATTCCCATTCAAATATGAAATTTTACAAAGAAGTGCTGTTTATTGTTCAGGGATGCAACTACATAGAAGATGATATTTAAGCTCCATAAGGACCTCACTGAGTTTTTCTCAGCTGCAATATCTTAATATTGCCTTGGCGGGGAGGACAGGGTATAAATCAAATAAATAAACAAACAAACAAATAAATAATATGGTGTTTCCCAGCCTTCCAATTCAAATGAGGACCAATATTGAAAGACTTATATCATATCTGTATCAAAACCACATACAAGACCACTTACAGCACAATCCTTCACAGAATTATTCCACTGAAATCAGTGGTCTTAGAATGGAGTAAGTGCAAAGGACTCTACTGGAAAAAAGATGTTTAGGCTGAAATTCTCAACTTTAAGGTATTTGAATGGAGAACTGAAGCAGCAACTGACCTCTTATTGTAGAAAAACTTATTTAGTAGGAAGTGAATGGAAAAAATGCATTTGCGTATTTTGTAACTGCTTTACGGTCAGTTATACCCTTCACATAAGGATTAAAAGTCTCACTTCCACCATTAATGCAGGTTTTTGCTAGAACAAAATTCTCCCAACACAAGAGAGAGAAAACTGCCCTGACAGAATGAAATGCCAAGTGCATTCGAGTAAAGATTACTTGCAGCTATTAGGCTTCACTTTAGCCTAACTACAATGAGGGGAAGGATCCTTGCACCAGAGCTATACGTCCTGCAGCCAGATCCAGAGTCCACTGCTGCTTAACAGTAGTGCACAGGTCTGAACTGGTATTTTCATATGAACTATTACTGGGCACTCTCCTGCTCTTACATACTGAGCATGGCACACTTACTTATACAGAAGAATTGCCACAGGCATTGTGAAAGGATTCTGGTATTTATCTTCTGTTTCTTCACAGAGGGTGGTGAGGTCATATAGCTTTACTATATCGCTTCCGCTTGCTGAAAAAACAAGAAGTTATTCTATCAGCCTAACAAAAATATAGGTCCTAAGTGTCCTATATAAAACCACTGGCATTTTTGGATACCACAGCACGATCAGACAGGAAGAATGCCAAGGGTCATGGAGAGGCCCAGTACTCTGGGCTCTCCAAGCCCCTCCGTCCCACTATGACGCCCTTACCTTGGGAGAAAAAAAGCTGAAGGAGGTGCGAGGAAGCAATGAACAGAAGGAAATCATGCCCTCCTCCCAAACCAGTAGATCTGTTTGCCCCCATTCATGCTTGTCTTGCACAAGCTGGGCCACCCAACTTGCTGTCCTTAAGACTAGTGGAGGATGGGTCCAAGGCAACAGCAAAAGGCTGTGTCAGCAGAGCAGGCTGCCACTACATGCTGAGCGAGTGTGGGGGAAGGAAGGCCCATGCATTGCCAGGTGCCCCAGCTGCCAGAAGCCACGGGAGGGAGAAGGTGCAGTGACATCCTCCTGCCCTGTGCATTCTCTATGACCCATCGGCCCAGCTCAGGCACCTAACGATGACCGGTTTGCGTGGAAATACTTACCCTTGAATAGCCAGTATGTGTGTCCTTCTTTGGTGCAGTTAGACTTCAAAAAAGACAGAATATTTTGAGCAATATCCTTTATAACTTTTGTAGAGAAATTAGAGTTTTCCAAATTGGGTATATCTTCCGTCTTAATCATTTCATATTTCTGCAACAATAAAAAAAATACTGCTTTGCTAAAACAAAAAAAGCAGATGCCTTTCACATACTGAAGTATTTTGTAATCTGATATACTTGAGAATTACCATTACTATTATGTATCCTAAATTTTCATAGCACTGCACAGTATGAATGTTCTTGACTGTATGAACCCATATAGCAATATGTTTCTGTACAGTAACACAATGTCCCAAGGGAGCTGCCATTAGGGTGCTATGGAATGCTTTAAGACTCTGACATGCATTCTAAAAATCACCGTATTTCACTAACCAAGAACAAAAAATGTGATCAGAATTAGGAGTCAAAAGCTTACCTGGACAATTCCATTGACATGGAAACACATTACAAGTTCTGGCACGTTACAGATCAAGTTGTCCAGCCAATAGTCAATGCCTGTCAGCACATTAATGGGCTTATTGTTATCCCTACAACAAGAATATTTCCAGTTATTATTTTGCTTATAGGAATAAGATTTGTTAAGACACGAGGACCCCAGCTTGTTCCCCAAATTAAGCCCCAAGTTTATGGTACAGAAAAGTTATATTAGCTGGTATGCTGGAAGCTAGGAATATGGATAGACCCATGGGGACTAGGAAGATCCACAACAGGCAGAAAACCCACAGCTTTTGAATATGAGCTGCTTTCCACAATACGAATTCCTGGAAATTACAGAAAGGACTTATTTTTGTTCACACTTTTGTTTTAACATGGAAAAAAAAATCTAAGACTACATTTTAACAACTGGCATTATTAGGAGAAAGAACTGTCTCCAGATGAGATACATTTAAGTTGCAGAAGGCAGAGAGGGGCATACTGTACAATGCTGGCTTTGTTCAAACAACTGAGCACGCAGAAGCAAACACTCACAAGAGAATAAGGGGAGAATGACCATTCCTCAAAAAAACTATTCACAAGGCTCTTTTAAATACAGATAAAGCAACATATATTACTGAATTGGGGGAGGGGGAGAATTGCAGTACTTCTGAAACAAAAGTTCACAGGTTGGGGGCGTGACAAGATCCATGCTGGCAAACAGAAGGTCAGGTAACTTCTGTGAGGCATAGTGCTTGTGCTCAGCTTCAACACTGCACCAGGTGTGGCTGTTCCTTGGTCAACAGAACTTAGACAAGTTATCTATTCTTTGATAACATCTAGAGTGGACCATCCCTGAAGGTGAAGTTTCCACTGAAGTAAAATGCAGCAACTATGCTTCTGACTGATACATCAGTCGGCTATCTCACTAGTATTAGAAGAACTATACTGGTTGCCTGTTTGCTTCAAGACACAATTCTAAATCAGGTGAGTACCTTTAGCCCAAAAGAGTTCAACAATTTGAGAAATCATTTCCCCCTATTCTCTCCCTCTCTCAAAAGTCAAAAGATCCTTTGATCAATAAAGCAGAAATTGGATTGGCAGAGTTCTGCATTAATCATAATATAATTACACTGAATGGCATTTTTTTGTTTCCTGCCTCTAGTGCATATATTTCCTCTCAGGGTTGCAGCGTGGTAGATTACTGCATCTGTTCTCCCTCTATTTTTCCCCTTACCGATAACTTTTCAATTGGTTCAAGAACTGGAAGTGACAATCTCCTCTTAGAATTCTCTATAATCTGTAAAAATAACTCCTGTTCAAATGATTCTACCAACTTGCAGCCCAATTCTGAATATTTACTGAAGAAAATAAGATGGACTCCTACAGCTGAAAAAAATAGCTCTTTTACTTGATTCTGACATTGCAATCAATCTGAAAACTGCCTTAACATCTACACATTCCTTTAAAGATTCTGTTCACTATTATAATCAACTAATCAAACTAATTTGTTCTCTTGCTAAACCAGTTATGCCTCCCTTATGCAACTCTCCATCTTGGTTTGGTACAGAATTTTTACAGGCAAAAAGTTCTGTGAGATCAGCATATAATGAATTTCGGTCATCAAATAAATTGGGGAAATTAAATAACTTCCATGGCCAAAATAAACTTTATCAAGGACTCACACTTAACAACAACAACAACTATTCTATCAAAAGAATTGGGCCGATCTAATTACAAACACTGAAATCTAATAATAATAAAACCTTCTGGCAAGTAGTAACATCTTCCAGCAAGTAGCAACAAAGCAGATTCTATTAACTCAAATATTTCTTCTCAAACCTAGTTCACCCAATATAGTTTGACTTTTGCTGCTCCTGACAATTCTCCACTGGATTTTGATAGTATTAATTTAGATGGTGTTCCTAGCTGGCCACCGGTATATCCAGAGGAACTGCTTGAACTAATTGCTGAACTTAAGCCGGATAAATCACCAGGCCCAGATGGAATGGAATCCCAGCTGAAGTTCTTATTAAATATCTCCAGTGGTGGTCCACTCTATTAGCCAATCTTTTTACCCTAATTAACCAACATGGGTTACTTCCACAAGCCCGGTTGCACTCCATCATTATCCCTATCTTTTAAAAAGGCAATCCAATAAGTCTTTTGTCCATAATTGGCAAACTTTATGCCAAATATCTAGAAAAACACCTAAAAGATTGGATCTATTCTTCTCAAATCATCTGCCCTGAACAAACCGGGTTCTCTAACGGCAACTCCACATTAGACCATCGTACTCTTTTAGCTTTCTTAGCAGATAAACATATGAAATCAGGTACAAAAAAGACCCTGTATGTGGCTTTCATTGATTTGAAAAGTGCATTTGACTTGATATCTAGACAACTATTATGGAATAGACTAGAACTAATGAAGTTCAATTCTCATTATTTTTTATTTAAAAACTACATTCATCTACCTCCTGTCAAGTCAAATACTCAGAACATGGACACTTAACGACTAAGATTCCAGTTCATAAGGGAGTGAAGCAAGGTTGTATCGTAGTGCCTCGCCTTTTTAACCTATTCTTAAATTATCTAGCCTCGTACCTGGAACCTGTCAACGGCCATCCCCTTAAATTGGGATCTCATGCCGTACCTCTTCTACTTTATACTGATGACACTACCATTCTTTCTTGCACTAGAATTGGTTTATATTTACAAGCTTTTTATAAATTTTGTCTAGATAATACACTAAATATCAATTATCCAAAATCCAAAGTATTAGTTTTCTCAAAAAGTTAGAAACTTCAAAAATGGACAATAGGTAATACTGAAATTGCTTAAGTCAAAAGCTTCAAATATTTAGGAACCACATTTCAATATAACTTAAATTGGACAACACATAGAGCTCGAATAATATTGGTAGCCAAGCAACCTCCCTCCCTCCTTAAGCAACTCTTTTTTTACCAAAGGGAACCAATACATTCCATCAGCAATAAAGCTCTTTATAATCAAAATTCTATCACAGTTATTCACCTGAGACGCAAGCTCACAGCAGGGTATCTTCCTCCTCCAAATATAGGCATATTTGATCCAACCAACATGTGAATATCTTCAAATGTCCACAAGATGTTCCGAACAAAGTCATTTTTAAGACCCTTTGCATTTAAAAGAAAGATTTGAAATATGTTTATAAATCATGCATCTCATTAAAAAGAAGAGTGCAACACAGCCTGCAGATATACTACAAGAAAGCAAAAGAGAAGAAAAGCGGATAAAGTTTGAGACGTGAAAACTATGCTACACACTCACAGAAGCCACAAAGCAACTGATAGAAGTGACATTTTTTCTCTGAGCTGCCCTACAGATCAAATTGAGTAAGGGGATTACAATTCTTAGCTTGGTTGCCACATAAAACCATACCTGACTGCTCTCCCCGTCACTGAACAAAGTAGCTAGGTTTTGTTCTTTGGGGGCTGAGGCCACATGCCCCACTACATATGAGGGTTCAAGAGGCACACTTCCCTGTGAAAAGCACAAGGATATTAAGAAGTGATTCTACTGCAGACATTAAATGTCAGTTTAAATAAAGTATGTACTCTGCAAATGTGAACAGTAATCACTTGTGCATTGAACAAATACACCCATGCAAGCTTTTTCAACATGTGCATGAAATTTTTCCTTAACTCATCACTACTTAAAAATACTATAATTGCATAATAAGGTCATGCAAATCTGCAACTGCAGAATCCAGAAGTAATCTGATTCAGAAAATAGTTTCCTATTAAATTCTGTAAGGATAGTGATTTGATTATTTAGGAGATTTTCAGTGCAATTCTAAGAATACTTCCTGGGCATAAGGCCCACTGAATAGACTTCAATAGGATTCTGAGTAGATATGCTTAGACGTGTACTGTTTATTTTGTACTGCTTATCCTAAAAAGAACAGATTATCACAAAGTGGCAGCATATTACCCCTTTACGATCTTCAGAGCCTCAGCCTGGCAATACTGTATCCATGGCACAAACCAATATGAATTAAAATATACAACAATTCATCCTTGGGATTTCTTTCTGCTATCTGCAAGTTACCAGTTTTCATCTAAGTTCACAGCTAAAGTGTAGCATTTAAAAAACTTGACATAAAATCTAATTTCTGGAGCAAGTTTTTTTCCTCTGTAATTAAGTTTTTCTACCCAGAGAATATTATGCAAATACTCAACTACAAACACAGCTCTACTGGCTAAGCAGTTTTTAGTGTCAGCAAACAAGAGGTATATTGTATGAAAAGCAAAAAACATTTAACAGCATTACATATTCTTAAGAGTCCATGTTTTGCATGCTTTCTCGCATAATTTTGTTTTCTATGTGAACAGGTCATTCATCATTCATGAGTTATGCAGATTCACAATTTTTTGAAATACTTTAGAACCCAATCACAAATTAAATACCAGCACTGGGAATTACATCAACGATCCCTGTCAAAATATCAGCTACTGATTATGGCAGGCTACTCAGAAACAAACTGCCTGACAGGGCAGGCCCTTGGACCCAGGATTCACCTGGGTGGGGGCAGGGTGGGAACAAGGGCAAAAAGTTGCAGTAGCCTCAGCAACAAGGCAGACGTCACGATGCCTCTCCAGGCCCAGGTGTTGTGACCCAAGGCAGGGAAAAGACGTGAAGAAGGTGAAGCTTAATTCAAGGACCAGAGATAAGAAGCTGGGGATATGAAAAGGGAGAAAGGGGAAATGGAAGGAGGCTAGCAGGAGATTAAGAAAGCTGAAGCAAGAGAGGCGAGAGTGGTGTGGCTCTTCTCCGGTGTAATACAGTGTAACCCTGAGGTGAGTGAGTTGAGCTACACCTTCAGGGGGTTTGTTATGACAAATAAAAGAACTGCTTAAAGAAACTGTGATTGGGCTCCTGGTTTCAAGAACCTCCTCATGGACTCCGGATACAACATTCCCATGACCCCAGGGAGTGCTACACTGATGAAAAACTGAAACAATTATGCGTTCATTCAAACAAAACCTAAGTACATTTAATGAAAAAAATTAGAACCTTTATTAAAACTGCTTTAGGCTTGGACCCTATGCAGCATTTCTGCCTCCCATCTACCACTGCAGTCAACTAAGAACCAAAAAGTTGTTCCCCTGCAGATCAGGGGGCCCCCAGGAATGTGAGAGGAATTAAAGTGCCGGCAGGGTGCAGTGAGGGGGGGAGAATCTCCAAAATTATCCTCTCCTTGTTCAGTGAGCAGAAGCACCTGCCACTGGGGAAAGGCAGCTTAGGACCCAAATCTTTGTATTTACAGACCACTTTCAGTAACATACATCATCTCAGTAATCCTTATAATAATATTATAGCAAGTATTATCGCCACATTGCAGATGGCGAGAGGTGTTAAGAAATCATGCCAAAAGGTGAATTTTGGACCAAGAACCCCACAGTTTAATTAATTCTCTTAATCATTTTGCTGTACCATATCGAGCAATTTGGCATTTCCAAATTAACCTGATTAGAAGCACTTGCATCTTCAGAGAGTGAGGAAGGCATTTCAAAAGGGGCTGGCCATGAAACTCTTCCAGCTTCATCAGCTTCATCTCCATCTGTCTCTTCTCGGTGCTGCTCTTCAGGGTTGGGAACGGGCTGAGCGGCTCCATCGCCATTAATGCTGACAAAGCAGGAATTTTAGTCAGAATTCTTTCCCAAATCCTACAGTTTAATGTGTTGAATATTAATTCTGTCTTAGCTACTAAGTTAACAGCTGCAACTCTTTCCAGAAGTTATGTTCCAACACATGTTACAATTCCAAGAAGGAGACTCCTGGTATGTACACTTGAGAACACAGCTTTTAGTTCCCACAAATCCTTGTTACCAAGACTCTTACAATATTTATATAAAGTCAGATCATTGTAGAACCTGGTTCTCCACTGGTGAGCTTTCAGTTGCTGCATTCAAACATCAAGTGTAAACATAATTAAGAAAAGATGTGCATTAACATAGTTTGCCAACAGGCTTGTGCATAGGCCTCTTTCCTCTTCTTTATACCAAGAATCCCCACCTAGAATCACAGTTAAGCATTCACTCTAGTTACCTGGGATCTATAATCACAAATGTCATAAGTAAGCAAGAGTTATTGTTTCACAGCAATTCATGGCATAGGAAGAGGGAAGTGTACATGTGCAAGAGCAGCAACTAGTCAGGTTTCTACACATCATTCCTTAACTGCAGTTATATGTGATGTCAGAAAGTAGTCAATATGTTTATCTGTGATTGCTTTCTCTCCCATTCAGTATCACAAAAATTGTATCCAGAACAGAAAGCTAAACCCTTGCACTCTAACGCCATCAGTTCTATGGTTTTATCAACAATTATACATGTCGGCGTTGACCCAGTAATCTTCACGAACAAAAACAGGCTATACACATACACAACTGTGGGCGGTCATTTCCCCTCCTGCATAAAACATGATCACTACCGTCATCTTGGAGTACAGTGACCACCTGTTTCAGAAGTAACATAGGGGAAAGTGGGAAAAAATATTGCTGCTTTTTAACAGCACCGATCATCTGTTCACAAGCCATGGTGACAATCACATGCTCAGTGGGACGTACACAGTGTTGGAACATCCAAATGCCAAAGAAACCTTACCCCTACACAGCATATTTTTGCTTACACAGGATCCAACACTGCCCCAATATATTTGAGAAAGTGCTTTCTCCCATACTTACCTTCAGGCTCATTAAGATTCATCAGTGAAACTGCTTTAGTTCTATCTCATGCTAGGGAAGTGGTCAAGGCAGAACAGGAATTTTGGGAAGCTGCTCCTAAACCATGTAACCTGTTACTTGGTACAGCCTGCCAGACCCAGGACCCTGGCCTCTTAAAAAGGGCCTTCCTTAAAGGTTCATTATTTTATTCAGTAGCTATTGTGTCTGGAATGTAATGTTTGAGACAAGATTCAGTTTACTCAAGCTTTCTGTAAGTTTGGTTAATCAAAGATTATTGTTTCATTCCAACTTCCGGAAAGCTTTCCATACAGTTCCTCATCAAAGGCTCCTAAGTAAGCTCAATAGTCATGGGATAAAAGGACAAGCCCTCTTGTGGATCAAAAACTGGCTTATAAATAGGAAACAGAGAGTGAGTATAAATGGGAAACTTTCTCAGTGGAGGGTGGTAAGCAGTGGGGTACCACAGGGATCAGTACTCGGTCCAATGCTTTTTAACTTGTTTATTAATGATTTGGAATTGGGAGTAAGCAGTGAAGTGGCTAAATTTGCAGATGACACGAAGTTGTTCAGGGTAGTGAAAACCAGGGAGGATTGTGAGGCACTCCAAAGGGATCTGTCGAGGATGGGTGAGTGGGCGTCAACGTGGCAAATGGGGTTCAATGTGACCAAGTGCAAAGTGATGCACATTGGAGCCAAAAATCCTAAATATAAATACATGTTGCTGGGGTCTGAACTGGCAGAGACGGACCAAGAGAGTGATCTTGGAGTCATAGTGGATAACTCGCTGAAAATGTCTAGACAGTGTGTAGCTGCAATAAAGAAGGCCAACGCTATGCTGGGGATTATTAGGAAGGGAATTGAAAACAAATCAGCCAGTATCATCATGCCCCTGTATAAATCATTGGTGCGACCCCATTTGGAATACTGTGTACAGTTCTGGTCACCACATCTCAAAAAGGATATTATAGCATTGGAAAAAATGCAGAGAAGGGCAACTAGAATGATAAAAGGGTTGGAACATCTTCCCTATGAAGAAAGGTTAAAATGCTTGGGGCTCTTCAGCTTGGAGAAACGACGGCTGAGGGGTGACATGATTGAGGTTTATAAGATTATGAATGGGATTGAGCATGTTGAGAAAGAAGTACTTTTCTCCCTTTCTCACAATACAAGAACTCGTGGGCACTCCATGAAATTGCTGAGCAGTCGGGTTAGAACAGATAAAAGGAAATACTTCTTCACCCAAAGAGTGATTAACATATGGAATTCACTGCCACAGGAGGTGGTGGCAGCTACAAGCATGGACAATTTCAAGAGGGAATTAGATAAACATATGGAGCAGAAGTCCATCAGTGGCCAGGGCCAGATCACCCATAGGGCGAACTAGGCACCCGCCTAGGGCGCTCCGGCCTCAGGGCCAAATGGTGCCCCACTCCCCCCCCTGAAAAGCACCCCCCCCGCCGCCCTAACCGGGCGCCCGCCGCCTCCGCTGCTGCCAGACCCCCGCCCCCTTCCCGGCTTCCCTGGGGGTCCCACAGCCGTGGAGCCCCCAGAAAAGCCGGCATATGAGGGAGGGGGCGGAGGCTGGACCCCCCGCCCCCTTCCTGGCTTTCCTGGGGGTCCCGCAGCCACAGAGCCCCCAGAAAAGCCGGCGCCGGGAGGGAGGGGGCAGAGGCTGGACCCCCCGCCCCCTTCCCGGCTTCCCTGGGGGTCCCGCAGCCACGGAGCCCCCAGAAAAGCCGGCGCCAGGAGGGAGGGGGCGGAGGCTGGACACCCCGCCCCCTTCCCGGCTTCCCTGGGGGTCCCGCAGCCGCGGAGTCCCCAGAAAAGCCGGCGCCGGGAGGGAGGGGGCGGAGGCTGGACCCCCGCCCCCTTCCCGGCTTCCCTGGGGGTCCCACAGCCGCGGAGCCCCCAGAAAAGCCAGCCCTGGGAGGGAGGGGGCGGAGGCTGGACCCCCGCCCTCTTCCCGGCTTCCCTGGGGGTCCCGCAGCTGCGGATCCTCCAGGAAAGCCAGCGCCTTGCCACCGCCCCCAGTGTCCAGGCCCCACCGGGAGGTTGGCATCCCCAGTGGGGGCACCCCAGGCTGTCCTGCCTAGGGCACCCAGACACCTGGAGCCAGCCCTGTCAATGGCTATTAGCCACAGGGTATAGATGGGAATTCTCAGTCTGGGGCAGGTGATGCACTCTATTCTTGGTGCTGGAGGGGGCAGCAGTGGGAGGGCTTCTAGTGTCCTGGCCCCACTGCTGGACCTCCTGATAGCACGTGGTATTTTTGGCCGCTGTGTGACAGAGTGTTGGACTAGATGGGCCATTGGCCTGATTCAACATTGGCTTCTCTTATGTTCATTGTATTTTAGGTGTGTACCTAACTTTGTGAGTATTTAGTGCTAGGAAAGGAGGTTATAAAAACTTTCTAAATAAAATAAATAAGTCAGAAAGGCAACATGTTCACAGAAAGCTGCCTCTGACCATGGATCAGGTCAGTCTTGACATCCATTTACAACATGGGTCCATTGTTCTGAGCATGTTTTCGACTATCACTGCATACGATTCATGAATAACATAGCTTGTCAGCATGCCTGTTTTGCTGCAAAATACAGCACAACATTAAGCCAAACTTTTCCGTTCCTGTAGCTCTCCCTTAGGGGAATAATAATGTAACAAAAATAAATCATGCTCTAATGCCGGAATTTCTAAAGTACTTATAATCAGCATTGTACCCAGGACCCAAAGCACTGCTTACAGGTCAGGTTGTTCTTTTTAGCTCCCTCAAAAAACATACTGACACTAAAGCCTGGGCGGGAGGGTCCCCTCTCTGGAGCACTGGTTCATGATGTACAAAGAGGGATGTATTTGTGGAAGCATACAGGAACCTGGACTTTCTCTGTGTTAGTGCCAATATTCAAGAAAAATCCATAGGGGGTCAGATTCCAGAAGGATAGCCATTTCAGTCACTTATAGCCCCCTTAAAGAGGGGTGGGTGGGTCCTGAGACACTTTAAAAAATTAAAACCATATTTCCCCCCCCCAGGATGTAGACTTGTGTATTTATCAAAAAAAGCAGCAGACTGACTAATTTTAACTCAATAGAATAGACTAGAACTTATGTAAAAATCACAAAATACCTGTAATACAGAAATTTGGAAAGTATAGCTTTCTGGTACCAGTGTTCTTTGCTCTTCTTCTTTCTTTGCCACTTCTGATCTATCAGTCTCTGGTAGAATTCTTTTAACCATGTCCAGTCTCCAGTCTGTATTATAAATAAGCATACAATTAATATAATAAGAATGAAGTGCTTTAGTTTAAGATACAAAATGACTCAGACTGTGCATGAAGTCATTTTATACTGTTTAAACTGCTTGACATCTAATAAAATAAATTGCTCTAACATATAATCAATTAAACACATTCCTGACAATGACAGTTTACATTCCATCTTATGAAAACTCTTCACGAAACAATCAGGCAGTACCAAAATTAAAATAAGGAATGCTATTTAACAGCATCAGTAGCCAAGCTATACCTATAGTAATAGTACTAGACAGCAATCTCGATAGCAGGAACACGTCATGCGTCTCAAAACTACTGTCCTTGGGAATAAAGATGGCACACATGGAACAAGAATAACTCATGGCCAAAGACATTATTTCAACAAATTCAACAAATATATCACCTGTGATGATCTCATAAAGAGCTCCTGAATATCTAGGTCATCCAATAAAAGAGTTCTCCCAATCCGATGTACAGCCATACTGACATGTGATTTGCTGTAAGGAATCTTAAGCAGCTTCTTAATGTTCTGCAGGGTAAGACAGAGAGCAAGACCTTTCAGTTTGTTCTAGAAGCTTAAGGTGATTTCAAAACAAAAGTTCAATAAAGGTCAAAGTGAATTGTAATTCTTCTAAGCAGGAATCACTTTAAAGGGACCATGGTTTAGATTCCAGTACCCCAACTGTCCTAGTTCACCATTCTAACCATTTCACCATATGATGTCAAAGTATGGTAGAAGGAAACTCTGTGATGCTTTGGAGCAAATGTCAGAATTGGCAAACCATGGTTTGTAATCAAGCAACAAATTAGAGCCAGACAACACGATCAACTGGGTTTGCAAGTCAGGTGTGACATTATGTCTGAACTTACAAAATTATAGTACTAGGCGCCAGTGAACCAAGAATCTAGAGAGCTGAGCAAACAGAAAATGCAAGCAGACAAGCTGTCATGACCCCAGCGGGTCGCCACCTTCCGCAGCCACCACCCTGGACTTACGGTCCTTTGAGAAGGCCCAGGATACACTTTCAAGCCGAGAACCTTAGGCGTGATGACCAGGCAGAGGACTTTTAAACAAATGGTTTATGTATACAGTGATGGGGCACTGAAAACAAGTCAAGGTGCTTCAAAAGGTATAACAGTGTTGAAAGGCAAAAAGAACACAAAGCTAACGCAGCCACCTATTACTCCTTAACTGTTACTACTTAAGGCCTCCCTTCTTACCAGGCCTCCTGCCTAACACTCATGCTGAGCACGGTGAGGGATTCTCTCCTCAGACCAGCCTTTCCTCCTCAGTGACTCTGTGAGAGGGAAAACTGCAGAAAAGCCAAGGAACCATTTCCTCACAGTCCTCTAAAGACCAGGCTTAACTTACTCACTCTCCCAAGTGAGGGAGCTTTGTCTCAGAGCAGTCTGGGACAGTTAAACAGAACACATCACCTCAGAGACTTCTCTGCTTGCAGCTGGCTCTAGGCATTGTGCAAATTGCAAGAAGCTTGCTTTCTACTACCACACAGGCCTCTCCTGGGCCCTAGGCCTCAGGCTTTTCTCCCAGTCATGTACAGATCTCCAGAGGCGTACACAGAATCTCTGCACTCTGATTGGCTATAACCCTCTCTAAGTATTATGGGGATTGTAGACTGTTTTCCACTGTCAGACAGGCCCCTCCTAGAGCTTAGGCCTCTAGGCCCTGCCTCCGTCCTGCACAGATCATGACATAAGCATTCTAAACCTGCTTGTCTGATCCTTTAGAAGACAAACCATGATTTCAGCTTGTAAACTTATGATTAGCATAAGCCATACGTGGTGTAACACCTGAAAATGAAGTACATTTTTAGTTGCTTTACAGTCCAATCCTAAACCACCTTGAGCCAAGAGGAAAGGCAAGAAATATTTTTAATTAGCTAACTAATAAGAACACTTCCTCGGAGTCAGCCCCCTTGAATAGATTTGAGTAGGATTCTGAGAACATCTGTTTAAGTTTGCTTTCTTAACTCTCATTTTCTATTTTCTACTTTACTTTTCCTAATTTTTCTCTTCTGGCTGTTGAATGACTAGGTCATAATGCAAAACATATTAGACTGGAACACCTTGTTTCTGCCACAATCTCAGTTGTGTGAAAGCTCTTACACACAGACAGTTGGAAAATATTTCAAAAAATTGTATTCTGATTTTTCTCCTGCAATGAAAAAAATTCTTATTTGAAGATGCAATCAAATATAGTGATTCAAGGCACTATTTCAGCTACTGATGAGCACAAACTGCATTTTTGGGGTTCAGTTTGTGGCTGAATCACAAACTGAACCATGATACTACACAAACCAATATGCCAGTTCACAAACCAAATCAGTTTGTATAGGTTCATGAGCCATTTACAGTTTAAACCCCAGCTTTCTGCTCCCTGTGAAAATGGCGGGGAACAAAACCGGAGGGTTAAATGGCTCCATTTAACCCTCTGGTTCTGCTCCCCCACCTTGAAGGGGCGGGGAACAGATCCCTATTAAGTTCGTGGAGGTTCCAATGCCCATGAACATGGGCTCACTGACCACAAACCAAACAAAGTTCATCACGGAGTTTAGTTCCTGAGCCTGTTTGTGCCCATCCCTAATTTCAACTAATTGTATTTGCCAATCTAAGAGACCATCTCAAAACCAGAACTAGTAAAGTGCTTTAATCCAATATCTGTTCTTTCAGGGGCTTCACCATTAAAAACAATAGCTGATGCAATGTGAGAAAAGTCAGACAGTATACTGGGATAGAGTTTCTAATTTCGGAAATACACATGCAACTTAAAAATTATTCTTACAGTATGATGCCCATTCATACTCTTTTAAGGAATTTATAAAAACTTTTGCTGTGTATAGTTTACTGTACCAAACACTGTGTATTGTTTTTGATTTTGCTTATCTGCTCAATTAGATAGAAAGCACTTCACTGTTCTTTCGAAATACTTCAATATTATCTCACAGAAATACATGGCAAGCACAATTATTGTGCACAGATATTCTCAGATAAGAATTCCCATATGTAAAACTAATAAAGTATAATATAATTCTCAAAATCATTTCATCATGGCTGTTCAGCAACCTCTCTTAAAAGAATAAGAATGAAATTTAAAATTAAAGCTAATTACTATCAGTTATACCTTGTATCATATTAGTGCAAAATACACCTACCTCAGAATCAGATACAACATCCACATCATTTCCAATTGAGTCAATAAATTCATATGCCATGCCAAAGCTATAAAAAATAACACTAAGTTATTTTAATTACAAAGCAACAATCTATTTTGTTGTGTGTTTAAAATTAAATTAAATTATTTCCCAATAACAGCATTCAGTTACACTAAAGTCACATAAACTGCTCTCCCATTACACACCAGGAAACAATAAAGCAGCAGGGCCTTTCAAGACACTTTGCTTTACCAATTATGCCCATTCTATATATCTGCCCATCACAAATCTTCCACATGAATGTTACTTCAGGACATTATGTTTGTAAGATTTAAAATTTTCATGCATGATTACTGACTCTACAAATTAAGTTTTAAAACTTGTACAAGGACCAGATGTTTTCAGAAAGTAAAATTATTACAAAAATGTAGAAGTCCTACGACAACCCTGCCATATTTCTTTGAAATCTATTATTTCATTACCTGCTTTATATATACTTCCCCCATGGGTTTACTCCACTTCCCTTCTCAAAACTGGAATGAAAGCATATTCTTCCCTCATTTATCTATCTCTACTTCTCGCACCTCCTCCATGTCAAATTTTACACTGTAAACTCCTCTAGCAGGGACTTCTCTTCTTCCCTTCCCTTTAAAACCAAGCACACTGATGGTGCTACATAAACAATGGTAGTGGGAATAAACCGGATTCACAATATATACCTGGAAAATGGTTTACTTTTCTTGCTGTTACCAAGAATAGTTGCTCCTGCTGGTCCCAATTTAGCACTTTCACGTAACCAGTTTGCAGGGGGCAGTTTTAGGTCAGTCTTCTCTTGGAGACGGGCAAATGCTGCTTGTGGTGGAGCAGATGAATATTTTACCACAGCACAGCTCTTTATTTCATTGCCTCCAAGAAATAAGATAGATCCCTAGTTTGCAGAAAACAATGAAGAGTTTAATTAGTTAAGTAGTGCTAATTCAATTACTCCTCACCACAGATATCATTATACACACAGATGTTCTCTATAAAAACACACTAAATTAGCACTTCCCAATTTTATCTGTAACTGTGGTTACAGGTACTTCCATGGCTTGGTGGGCATAGCAACAGCATACTCAAAATGGCAACAGTTTTGAACATTTTTACAAGGCTTTAGTCAAGAAAATATGCACAGAGTAATGTAGTAATGCAACCCCACCCTTACCTGGATAGCCCAGGCTAGCTCAATCTTGTCAGATCTCAGAAGCTAAGCAGGGTCAGCCCTGGCTAGTATTTGGAAGGAAGACCTCCAAGGAACACCAGGGTCATGACACAGAGGCAGGCAATGGCAAATCACCTCTGAACATCTCTTACCCTGAGAACCTGACGGGGTCACCTTAAGTCAGCTGTGACTTGACAACACTTTTACCAGATGCAACCCCAATCCTTGCTGGTGGGTGGGGGGAAGCAAACTGTATGCTCCACCTCAGTCATTTTTCTGACTGAAATACCTTCTCTTATGTCATACCCAAATAGGAGTGCATGCATTCTACTGTGACAAGAACTACCACACGCAACCCTTGTATGTTCATGTTATATGGACTCTCCCGAGCACCAAGGATGATGTGGAGTGTTACCCCTCAATAGCTTCCTCTCAGAGAATATGCATTCTCTGAAGAAATCCCTTGATCTTTTGTACCTAATGAGAAATGATGCAAAGCACGACAGAGAACAGTTGTTTACTAAGATGGTGTTTTCATTCTACAGAGTTTCCTGCATTGTAAGAATGTTCCCCACAAAACATGAAGTTCCAAAGTCCTTTGCACACCAGTGAAGTACAAAGAGCTTGTTACTTTTCTAGTTTCAGAGAGACTTGTCATATGTTTGCTGCTAAATTTACAGGTAGCTTTATCCTATTAATCAGCTTAATCTGAAGTGCACTACAGTGGGCAAACCACAACCATATCCCTGGCAAAGCACATTATCCCCCCTTTTCCAGGATCAATATCTGCTATGGGCCACTTCACCCAAAAATTATATGAGCAATTAGGGATAGCAGTACCCCTGCAGCTACTTTGTCATATACCTAGCTTTTTCTGTGTGTCATCAAGTAGGGATCATCATAAGGCAAGAGATGTTCACAGGTGGCTTGCCACTGCCTGTCTCTGCGCAATAACCCTCATCTTCTTAGCTTCAAAGATCTGATGAGATCAGGCTAGCTTAGGCTACCCAGGTCAGGGCCAGATATCTAGTCACTATGCACAATATGCTTATCTGACCAACAGGGAAGAGAAAACCATTTGCAGCCATTTGGGTAGGATTCCTGATACACCCCTATGGCTATTTCAATAGTGAATACCAATGTATTCTCAAGCTTATTTTGTAGGACCCAAACAGATCTCTATCCTTGTGGAAGAGTAAAAAAACAACACCCCAATGCATATATTTTAAGGAGGATTATTGTGTACCACTAGAGGCATGACAGGAAGAAGAGCAAAAACCTAAGAACAACCATAATATAGGATATGCATCCCTATGAACACTGATGTGACCACCTGATGCCAGCCACTGCAAAGTGACTCTTCCTCTCCAGCTGGCGACAGTAAAGTTAAAAGGAAGAAACAACATGGAGAAGACAGGAAGGGGAGGGTGGAATTCGATAATATCATGGAAATCATTCCTTTCCTCTCACTTTCCCACCGACTGCTGACAGAAACCGATGTCTACAAGACAGCCTGTAGGTAAATGTTTTCGTCAGCGCCGCGTTCACACATTACCACAGACTCTTCCCTGCAGGCTGCATCATGCAAGCATTCCGCATGCACCACCTGGTCGCGTGTGAATTGGCATTTGACCGAGAGACCCGAAAAAGGTCAGAAAAGTGGACGTGTGAAACTACTTAGTTGCTGCGGCTGAAGTACCTGCGTAGGCTCCTCTCGTTCCCCCGTCATCGATAATGAGCCAGGCTCCGGTGTCACCGGGTCGATTCCCTGAGCACCGCTCAGTTCGGCCCCGGCTCCCCGAGGGTCCCCCATTTCTCTCCCTCGACTCTCAGCGAGGACCGGCGGAACAACCGGAAACAGGGCGCTCTACCCAAGGTGAGGAGGTTCCGCCGTCTAGAAACAACCGGAAAGAGCCCGAAGCACATAGGCACCGCCCCCTCACTGTCGTCACTGTTTTGCTTTTGGCCCCACATTTCATTCCTCTTTGAACCGAAACTGGCAAGCTCGCGAGAATGTCGCTACGCTCTCGCGAGATCCGTTTGGAACCAGTCGCTGCCTTTGGTTACTAAACATAAAAGACAGAAGGTAGCCAGAGCCAAGTGTGGAGGCGGAGCTAAGATTAAGTTGTCCCGAATGGCCTAGTTTATGAAATGGAGGAGTCGTGAGGTGGTATGATGCACTGTGTCATCACTTTAGACTGCGAGTGGTGGAGTATACCTTTGACCCGTACATTTAAAAAACAGTGCAAATAGAAATGCATGCACAGTGAGGTGAGAAGTTCTGCCCCTTTCGGTCTTCTTAGCTGTGCTGGTTTCTCTTTGCATGGAGTTTAACATAGGATATTTAAAATTAATCAATATTATAGCCCATGGGCCATTCAGAAGAAGCGCGGGGGGGGGGTCAGTAAAAAGTTAATTAATCTCAGCATACGTCATTCCTCCTAATTAAGATCACAGCCTGTATTTTCATTGGAGAGACAGAAATTTAGTCACAGCTATATGGACTTCTGCTGGTAAGTCTTCTGCTGAGCACTGGTTTTTATCAGCCAATACGGGTTCCAATAAATCCAAGTGTGCCTCTACATAAAATCTGCAATGGAAAAAAACACATGAACCAATGTTTCAATCAGTTTAGCAGATCGTGAACAAAATCTGCAATTAGACGGAATGTTTTCATATTTTCCTTGGAGTGCAGAGGAATGCAGATGATAGCACATTAAATCTAGCCAGTGTAAATGCCTATGGCCAAGCACCCTGAACACACTCTTCTCTGATCTTGAAAGCTAGTAGGATCAGGCCTGGTTAATACTTGGATGGGAGACCATCTGAGAATACTGAGTACTATATTCTTCCATGATCTCTACCTGCAGTCTGAAGTGGTATAATCCTGCCTGTTGCGTCATTCCCTTGTTTGCGTGAACAGGTAGAGAAGAAGAGATTGGATTTATACCCCTTTCCCTTCCCCTCCCCACAACAGGCACACTCTGAGGTAGGTGGGGCTGAGAGAGCTCAGACAGCAACTGCTGTTTTTCAAGAACAGCTGTGCCAGAGCTTGTGACTGACCCAAGGTCATATCAGCAGGTGCAAGTGGAGGAGTGGGGAATCAAACCCAGTTCTCCCAGATTAGAGACCACACACTTAACCACTACACCAAACTGGCTCTTAGGGTTGCCACTGGGGCCTGAAGATATCCCAGAATTACAACTGATCTCAGGACCACAGAAATCAGTTCCCCTGGGGGAAATAGCTGCTTTGCAGACTAAACACAATGGCATTATACCCCACAGAGGTCCTGTCCCTCCCCTTCACAAATCCTGCCTTCCGAAGCTCCACCTCCAAATCTCCAGCAATTTCCCAACCTGGAGTTGGCAACATTAAGGGATTTGTGTGGCTCTAGTGGAGGTACTCCTCTGGGATCTCCAGGATAGCTAATCAGAAATGCAGTAATAATTAGCAGTCTTGTGATACTTTACTCTAACATAAACTTTCGCCGTGTATTATTTATTTATTTATTTATAAACTGCCCTCCCCTGTAAAAAGCAAGTTTCAGGGTGGTGTACAACAATAAAAACTTTCATAAAAGAACTTCACAATTTAAATACAATAAAATACAGTAATTGGCCTAGTTAAATGATGCGAAGCTTCTGACTGTGCTACTGCCCCATGGGGGGGTGGAGGCCAGAGAAATGGGAGTGCCAGACAGATGGAAACTGTAGCTGCCCTCAACCAAACACCTTGCAGAACATTTCTGCCTTACAGGCCCTGCAGAACTGCAATAAGTCCCGCTGGGCACGGATGTTATTTGACAGAGAGTCCCACCAGATAGGAGCCAGGGCAGAAAACGCCCTGGTTCTGGTTGAGGACAGCTGGATACCTCTCAGGCCGGGGACCACCAGGACGTTCTTATCTGCAGAGTGCAGTGCTCTTCGGGGGGTATACCAGAAGAGGCAGTCCTGAAGATATGTGGGTTCCAGACTGTTTAGGGCCTTAAAGGTTAGTGCCAGAACTTTGAACGTGATCCCATGTTCCACTGTGCAGCACAGGTTGATTATGCTCCACTTGCAGAGTCCCCATCAGGACCCATGCTGCTGCATTCTGGACCAGTTGGAGTTTCTGGTTCAGTCTTAAGAGTAATCCTATGTAGAGCGAATTACAGTAGTCTGGAGGTGACCATTGCATGGATTACTGTGGCTAGGTCAGGGTGGGACAGCTAAGGAGCCAGTTGCCTGACCTGGCACAGCTGGAAGAATGCCAGTCTGGCATCCCAAACCTGAATCCCCCCCCTATTGAGCCACAGAACCTGTGTCTTAGTAGGATTCAGTCTCAACCAGGTCTGTTTCAACCATTCTGCCACAGTCTCCAACCCCTCAGCCAAATTTGCTGGGACATTATCTGGCTGGTCACCCATCAACAGATATAGCTGGATGTCCCAAACAGACGCCCAAATCTCTGGAAACTCTTGGCTTAGCCACTTTTCTGTCATTTACCAGTCCCCTACCTCTCAGACCAGGTCCTCAGAAACAAAGAAATGGGCCTTCAGTTACAATCTGTAAATGCGACCAGATTGGCCAGCGGTAACTATGGCTGAGGTCGAAAACTTAATTTCCTCTTTAGCCTTAGGTAAATCCCCTGGGGAAGTTTCAGTTCCTGCAGACCTGATCAAAGCCTTCCCCAACTGGTGGGCCCCAATCTTTGTCAAACTATTTACCCAAATAAATAACTCTGGTGTATTTCCTGCTGGGTAGAAAACCAGCATAGTGGTCCCCATCTATAAAAAAGGTGATGTCGATTCCAAGTAACTATAGCCCAATATCTCTTCTGGACACAGCATTAATACTATACAGAAAATATTTACTAAGGAAGTTAGAGGAATGGGCCACTGATAACCTCATTCTACATCCTCACCAAGCAGACCAAAGCACAACAGACCACTGCCTCACACTTTACCAACTAGCATATGCGGCAATGAAAGGTCCAACCAAAGCCCTATATGTGTTATTTGTTGATTTAGCCACAGCCTTCGATTCCATAGACAGAGACTGTTTATGGGGAAAACGTGGGAAGTCAGATATAGACAAAAGACTCTTAGCGCTGATTTGTGAATTGTATTCTGGCATGCTGATAAAGATTAGAGTGGGTAGCTCTGGCTCCCTGACTAGAGAAATCCCTGCGGTAAGAGGGGTAAAGCAGGGATGCATGCTAGCTCCTTTACTTTTTATTTATCAATGACATTGTAGAAAGACTGTCTGACCAGAAATTTCTTTCATCCTCATTTAATGATCAGAAGATCTCTCTAATATTATATGCAGATGATATGGTCTTGATTTCTTTAACCAGAGCGAGATTGAGGAAGTTGCTGGATGGCCTGGGGGACTACCGCTTAGAAGAAAACTTGAAAATAAATTACACCAAAACAAAAATGATGGTCTTCCGCAAAAGGCCAAAACATTTTTCGTGGTGCATACATGGCACCCAATTGATCAATGCAAAACCTACAAATGTTTGGGCATAACTTTCCATGAATCCTTGAACTGGAATGCCCACACAGCTTTAACAAAAACAACATCTCTTAAAACCATAGGTGCAATAATGGGACTCTTCCATAACAAAGGTGGCCACCTCATAGACCCAACCATTAAGCTTTATACTAGTAAGGTCATCCCTCAAATATTTTATGGAGTTGAAGTATGGGGATGGCAAGATCAAGTCCTTACTAGGCTGGAAACAATCCAAAACAATTTTATGAGACGCATCCTGGCGCTCCCAAAGGGGACACCAGCAGCCATGATGCAAGCCGAGCTTGGCTTACCCTCAATAAGGGTTCATGGACACATTATAATTTTAAAACTTTGGAAGAAACATCAGCTAGTTGACACAAGTTCCTTTAGCAACTCTAGCTTCCATATCCTCCAAATTAACGACCCAGCTCCTCTAAGCACGCTATCCAACATCATTGCTAAATACACAATATGAAGATACTTTAATTGACAAATCCTTAATTAGTCAAGAGAAATGTGCCCATGGTATCCATCTGTGATGAACTAAGTAAAAACAGTCTTGAGTGTAGGCAGTGTCAGAGGCTCACTCTGATTGGTGAGCCGCCTCCATGATAATGGAATGCATAGAGGAGGGGGCTCCAAGGGGGAAAGATCTGGACAGTTAGGGGCGTTGAGGTCTGGAAGCTGAGAGAGAGAGGTGACAGTTGGAAGAGCTCTGCTCTGAGAGAGCGTTATTATTGAGAAGGGGCTTTTGGTGGCTTCCTTCTGAGGGAACCCTCTGAGTCTGTTTCACAGGGACAGGATGTCACAGAGCAGAGGGGCAGATAAAATTCTGTTGAGGGGTTTTGCCAGAGTCAAAGGGCAGACCCCTGTTTAAAAGAAAAACACCAACACACACAGGGAAGGACTGTAGTTCTGTTATCCGGGAAAAAGTCCAAGGAACAGACAGATCTCCAGCACGGGGGGGGGACGGGACTGGGTACTTGAGAGTGAGTGGTCAGTGAAAGGACCCTCAGGAGTATATGATTCATAGTTTCCTCAGGGTGCTTTAAGGGAGAGAGAGTCTAAGGATTGACTAGTTGGGATTCAGGGTCCAGTCAGACTTCACTGAGAGTGTGTGTGTGTGGAAGAAATAATTTTGACCCAGCCCAACAACTTCATAAGGTCTCTCCCAGTATTTAGTTGGGTTGTCCAGCCAGGGGAACCCTGATTGATTAATTGTATATGATCTCTAACATTACAACTGCCTGCCTATTGTAAAGAAATATCTTATAGGGTTTATTGTTTATTATCTCTGCCTGACTTTTAAGAAGCCTTCAGCAGTGCTAATAGTGTTCATATTGGGAACTTTCGGATTGCCAACTGTTTAGTTCATTTAAAACCTTTAAAAACCCATTTCCCTGCCTTTTATAAAGAATAAATCTTTATTCTTATTTATTTAAAACCACGCTATTGGTGCCATTCTTTTATATCTGAAGGGAAAGGTTTGGGCTCTTGAGGTTCCCTTTACCAGAGGGAGAAGGATTCCTCACACCATCATTTAAAACAGACAGCATGGACAGTTTCAAGAGGGAATTAGATAAACATATGGAGCAGAAGTCCATCAGTGGCTATTAGTCACAGGGTATAGATGGGAACTCTCAGTCTGGGGCAGGTGATGCACTTTATTCTTGGTGCTGGAGGGGGCAGCAGTGGGAGGGCTTCTAGTGTCCTGGCCCCACTGCTGGACCTCCTGATGGCACCTGGTATATTTTGGCCGCTGTGTGACAGAGTGTTGGACTAGATGGGCCATTGGCCTGATTCAACATTGGCTTCTCTTATGTTCTTACCACTCCAGAGCCTCCTATCTGGCCCTTATTTCAATTTACAGCATAAGAAGGGCATTTACTACTCTTCGTTTTCAGACCATGCCATCTGAGCTGCTAAAAGGATGATATCTCTAAACACCGTACGACCAACGTATCTGTTTGTGCAGGACTTCGGTTGAAGACCTAACACACTACATTTTAGAATGCCCTCTGTATATGGGTCATAGAGTCAAATTCGTTAACCCAATTCTAACAACCTTACAACCCACATTAGGCACCAATGTAGTAACCTTCTTGCTTTCGGACGCTAATCCCACCATTTCCTATAGAATGGCACTCTATGCCCATGCTGCAAGGAAAATTAGAGATAGGGCTATGGAATGACAGTACTGTTAGAATATGTCATTTGAGAAACCTGATTTTAATACCTATACTTTTACTTTGTTTATATATTTTATTCTTTACATTATGTCGCCAATCTCTGTACTGTTTTTATATCTTATATTGTGATGGCCAATAGCTATATGCAATTTTGATTGATTCATTCATTGATTGGGTGTCACCAGCATACTGATGACATCCCAGCCTGAAACTCTATACCAGTTGGGTGAGGGAGCACATATAGATGTTAAAAACATTGGAGAGAGGATTTCCCACTTGCTGCTGCAGAACCCACTTTCTGCCGTAACATAGTATAACAATTACCTCCATGCAATCATTAACTGAAAATTGTTACTGCTTCTCAGATTGACTTATGATTGTGTTCCCAATAGCACAGGCTAACCCATAAAATACTTGCTGCCTGAGTGATTACTGGATTAGTTATACCCTAATTCAAAGCACAGTTACATATAAATCCAGCTGAATTCAAGGGATTGACTTCCAGGTAAATGTGCATGGAATCGCAACCTAGGGCTACATTCCTATGCACATTTACTTGGAAACAGTTTACATTGAATTAACTGGAGCTTACCTCCAACTAAAATATTCAAAGGCCTGTGCTACACAACAGCAATCATATGCAAACAATTCCATGCGGAGCAACCAAACTCTTTTTTTTTTTTGCCCCCTGTAGGAGATTTTTTGTTTGCATTTTCTGTAAATTACAACAAAGATATAGGTAGGGGAATTTCTACAAACTACAGGAGAAAGAAAAGAAAACCTAATTAAAAGCCCAAGTGGTGGAAGTTATACAATGCTTATAAATTTGCTTATTACTCTTACATATCTTTGCTAGGATGAGGAGTATTCAATAGTAATAGTTTCTGAATCAATATCAGCTTATCTGGCCCAACAAAGAATATTTCCATTTTTTACAGTGTGATTTTACTGCCCTTATTCCATGACCAGCTTGCTCTCTTCTGGGTGCCTTGGCAATCGCACTCTTTCAGCTGAGCCGCTGTAGCCCATGCTGGAGAGTGGATTTAAGGGTGCGCAGGGATCTTGCAAAGTAAGGCTTCAAAATGCTCTCGCTGGCTCAGAGCTGGATTCTGCAGTGGGAAGCCGGAACACTCTCTACTTCCCTTGCTGCCTACTCACTCACTCTCTGGCATGAGGCAACATAACATCAGTCATCTTGCTCTCACCTGAATTGTGAGCCATGTGCCAGGAAGAAAGTAAGAAGGCAGCAAGGGAAGTAAAGGGTGGGGTACACAGATTCAATGGAGGTGAAAAGTACTGAGACTTACTAGTGATTTCAGCTCTCATACTTTATTTCTAGTGTAGAACAAGACAAGCTACCCGGCTCGAAGGCCAGCTTATATGTGCATTAAACCCCATAACCCAAACACACTCCACACTCATGATAGGCTATAACAGTGGCTGAGAGTTCTATAGGCTTACGGCCGGGAGCCTAGCCCTCTGAGTGGCTAGGGGCTAGGAGCCGCTTGGTCATTTTCTCTGGGAACGAAGCTTGGGCGTTTTGCCGGACTGCATGGAGACCTCGCCTCACATGTGGTCATAGATGGATACATGACACCCCTCCCCCCTTGGTCCGAAAGACACCCACAGGCAAAGTCCTGGAGATAAGTGGGCGCCTTCTGTGATCTCGTGGAGCGACGGGGTGTAGGCACACTGACGGGGCCTGGCACCAATGTACTCAGCCGAGGGCTGGCTAGCATCGGCTACAGTGGATCAGTCTGCAATGTCCTGTCCAGTGTGGCCAGGCTGTCTAGGGCCCGGGGGGGGGGCGGTAATAGGTTGAGCGCCGGGTCAGGAGAAACTGAGTCTCTGGTAGCTGAGGGGATGTCATAGCCTCTGGGGAGCCCGGTTCCTCGACATCCTCTGGGTCGTAAGACAGCACCCACCGACGGAGCTGGTCAATGTGGTGGAGGAGTATCTGGCCATCCTCACTGGAGACCTCGTACGCTCGGGGACCCGTAACTCTCACCACCCAGGTCAGAATCCATGGCGGGCCCCGCACATAGTTCCTGGCGTACACAGGATCCTCTGGGAAGAATCCTCTGGCTGCTTCCAGTGACACGGTGTCCGGCTCCTCTTCTGGTGCTCGATCGGGGTGAAGATGATCCAGTCAGGTCGTCAGGCGTCTGCCCAGAAGGAGCTTAGCAGGGCTGTGGCCTGTCATGGTGTGGGGCATTGTTCGCTGGCCAAAGAGAAAGGTGGCCAACTTGTAGTCTCAGTCCTTACTGTCCAGGTGGCGGAGTGTTTCCTTGGCCGTCCAGACCATGCATTCGGCTTGGCTGTTGGTTGCAGGGTGGAAGGGGGCCGACCTGACTTGGTGGATCCCATAGTATCAGGTAAAGTCCTGGAACTCGCTAGAGGTGAAGGCCATGCCGTTGTCCATGACCAGGGTGTTGGGAATGCCCTGGGCACTGAAGATCCTCCACATGGCCCTAATTGCTGCTTTTGTGGAGGTGGACAGCACCAGGACCACCTCCAGCCACTTGTTGTATGCATCCACCAGGATGAAGAACAGCTGATCCTGGAAGGGGCCCGCAAAGTCCAAGTGTAGTCTGGACTAGGGCCTGTGGGATGACTCCCAGGCTCGGGCAGGGGCCCTGGGAGGTTCAGGTCAGGATTCCTGGCAGGGTTGGCATCTCTTGACCATGTCCTCGATGTCCCAATCTAGCCCTGGCCACCAGACATAGCTCCTGGCCAGTGCTTTCATCCGGACCACTCCCGGATGTGTCTTGTGGAGATCTGCAAGAACCCGTTTCCTCAAGGGGGTCTGGATCACCACCCTGCCTCCCCACATCAAGCAGCCTTTGTGGGCCGACAGCTCATCTTTGTGGGAGGCAAACGTTGTGAAGTCTGCTCCCCTGGCCCGGGGGCTACCCCCTTCTCACCCAGTCCAAGACGCAACAGAGGATCTTGTCCTTAGCAGTGCGGCGTGCATGGGCTGGCTGGGGAGAGCCTCCAGGAGTGCAACCTGATGAGCCAGTGCTAGGTCCAGATCCGAAGCTGGTAGTGGGAGCCAACTCAAAGCATCCACATGGCCCATCGCCTTCCCGGGCCGGTGGATGAGTGAATACGAGTACCCTGCCAAGAAAACAGACCGCTGGAGCACTCAGGGCAACATCATCTGCGGAGTCTGGCGGTCGGGAGCCAGGAGGCCAAGAAGTGGCTTATGGTCTGTGAGGATTGTAAAGGGCCTGCCATACAGATAGTGGTGATTTTTTTTCACCCCCGCCACCATAGCCAGCGCCTCGTTGTCAATCTGCACGTAGTTGTACTCCAAAGCAGACAAGGTCCTTGAACAATAGGCGACCAGGACCTCCGGGCTGTCCGGTAGCTGATGGTCCAGGACCAGCCTGACCCCATACAGAGATGTGTCGCAGGCGAGGACCACTGGCAGATCCTTGTTGAAGTGTGAAAGGACAGAGTTCGAAACCAGGAGGTCCTTCATGGCCTGGAACGTGGCAGCATGCTCTAGCCCCCAGGCCCATGGGGTGTTCTTGTCGAGCAGGCGGTGGAGGGGTTCCACCTTGCCTTGAGAGGGAAGAAGGAATGATAAAAATTTAATAGGCCTGCAGTTTGGTCTTTGAAGAGGGTGGGGGAGCCTGAATGATCACCTTCATCTTGTTGTCGGTGGGGTGTACGCCTGCACTGTCCACGGCAAATCCCAGAAACTCCACTCAGGGCACTCTGAGAAGACATTTTTCCAATTTGACTTTCAAGCCCGCAGTGTCAAACCGTTGTAGCATCACCTGGAGCCGTTCCGCGAAGGTCGAGGTGTCCGGATTTTTCCCAGTGCTATAAATATTCTTTTTGAGGTGTGTGTGGTGTGAGTGGTCCAATGAGGTTGCACCATCAATTTATACATGTATAAATGATGTTCCTTTTGGCCTTTTGGGGTTTCTGTGTGGCACTGTGGCATGCTTGCACTGCCACGATGCCACTTGTTCTGGAGTGTGCCACTTGTTCTCATGGCAGACAAGCACCTCCCAAGACAGTTCACTTTCCCTGAGATTCTCTGGGAGAGTCTGACTGCTAGGTGGCTGCCTGCTTGCCTGCCTTAAGTGCTGCTGGCTGGGGTTCCCCATTGGAAACAATGGAGGTAATGGGGGTAACCTGTTTGGGTGCCCATAGAATTAGGCCCATTGGTCCAGTTGCTTTGAAACGGGGTTTATGTGGGGAGAGGCTCCCAAAGCTACCCTGAAAATTTGGAGCTTTTTTCCTCAAACCCCCTCCGCCCCAGAGCTTCTAACTGCAGTGTGGGGAAAAAGTAACTTTTCTTCCCACCATAGAGAACAATGGAGGGGATGGGGCAACCTGTTTGGGGCCCAATTCTATGGTCCAATGTTCTTGAAACTTGGTGGGTATCTTGGAGAGAGGCTCCAGCAGCTACCCTGTGAGTTTGGAGCCTCTCCCTCAAACCCCCAGAATATACCCTATGTTTTGCCATTGACTTCAATGGCCCATAGGATATAATGGGGCTGAAATTGACATTTGGCTGGCCAAAAGACTCTGGAATCGGCTTGTACTGAGGAGCCTTTCTGCCCTCCAAAACTGCTTGTGCCCGATTTGGCTGAACCGAATTGGGCCAAATTATTATTATTATTATTTTTTGCACACCCCTACCAGGGATGCCGGCTGGGGGCGGGGCTTGCTGCCACTGCCATCCCCCCCAAAAGACCCCTGCATGTAGGTAACAAGTGAGGAGGATGTTGCCCATATCTGTAGACTTCTGCAAATGCGGGAACTGTAGCCTCTGTTCATAACTGGGTCACTGGTCACTTCTTCAGCTATGAAGTATCTGTAGAAGAGAGCAGTGGCTCACAAAAGCTGATCCCCTGCTACAAATTTTCTTTGTGCTTTTGTGGTTTTGAAGCAGTTTTTCTCCAGATAGGCTCACCAGCTCTGAGTTGGGAAATACCTGGAGATTTTTGGGGTGGAGCCTGAGCGGTGGGTGTTGCCTTCTGACACACTTCTGGTGATGCCAGGGGGTGTGGCATATGCAAATAAGTTATGCTAATGAGCTCCTGCACCTCTTTTTCTACAAAATGACTCCTGCTATACATACTTACTTAAAAGTAACCCTCATGGAACCCAGTGGCTCTTACTTCTGAGTTAAACATGCACAAAATTTCTTTGATATTGTTTTAGTTTGTCCCTTGCTGATGGTCCCTGACAACCTTGAATAACGCTTGCACTTTTTCTATAAATACATGCTTCCTTTTCTCTGGATTATTAGTTGGCTGTTTTTTTTGTTTTTAAATGTGTTTTTTTTTTAAACACCTAAGATTCACATAGTGTGCTTTATGAATATAATAATTTTGCAGGATTTTACAAAACAGTTATCAGTATGTATAGTGAGCCCACTATGGGATAGGGCAGGATATGTGCAATAAAATAGATACATAGGTAGATAATGTCTAACTTTGACAGGTATTTGAGAATGAAATAACTACTGTCTTTCAGTAGCAAGAAATTACAGGTACATATCTACAAAGTGAATTATTATACAAAGGGTTTTTTAATGCTTTGGTTGGGAGGAAGCTGATTGGTTGGTTTGGTCTTAGTCAGGCCTGGTTCACTCACAAAGGAGAATGAGATAGGAATGAAATTGTAAAGTGCTAAAGTCGCAGAATGGACTGTACCATTTCCGATAGCATGTGGTAGGTTCCAGTTTTGAATATTCCTGTCCATGGGGGGAAAAAACCCCTGCATGCAAATAGAAAACTAGCACAGATGAAGAATAGGTTCTACACCTCACACGTTTGCTGGCTGTGGTAATTTTCCTGTTTACACGGAGATTTTAACAAAAGCGAGCATTCCAATATATGATCCTACATGATCCTGCACCTGTACTCTGGTGGTACAGAACATTCTACCATCTCTGCCTTCTGTCATGTTCTCCTGTAGCTCTACATACAAAATGGTATTAAGTCCACTGAAGTCAAGATCGTCTGTTCTATTGAGCACTATGTGATCCTTTGACCTAGGGCTGCAGATTAAACTAAACCTAGGATCTTCTGAACTTAGAATCTTCTGCATGCAAAGGAGATGCTGTACCAGTGAGCCACAGCCTCACCCCAGGTGTACTCCTACTTTGCTTTTCTGCCTTTATGAATTAGGCTGCAGAAATCAGAACTTACATGTTAAAGTTATTACAAAATGTCCACCAGCAGGTCAGTTCTGCAGCATCCCCTTTCAATAAATCAATTAAACAATGCTCTTTTTTTTTTTTGAAAAAGAGGTGCCCGAACTCTCAAGAGGGAAATGAAGTTTTCAGTCTGTATACTGAAAACTCAAGAAATTTTAAACATTTTAAAAAGAATTTTGTCAAAGAGGTTCCAGAACTTCGTTCTGATCCATTCTCCCAGGAAAAAATCCCAACCCTGCAATTAATTATTAGAAAATTTAGATGCAGCCTCTCCAAAGAACCAGCTCAAAGTGGCTTACAAACTGAAACATGATAAAATCATAAAACAGCATAAAATCATTAAAATTAACAAACTGTTAAAAAGCCAGCCAGAGCATAAAAACAGTATTACATATTTAGCAGCCAAAAACAAATCTCATAAAACAGTCCTCAGGCTGGAAGCAGACTGTAAAAACAATTGTAAAAATTCAGCCACTTAATTAAAGCCTGGGTTAAATGTTGTAGCCTGGCGGTAAATTTGCTAAGCTTCCTGCACAAGCTAAAGAAAAAATTATTTACCCAGACTTTCTGTTGATCGTTTTCAAAATGATTCAATATGTGATTATATTATGTTGGTTTTTCTGACTTATTTATATAATTTTAATTATCTCTAAGTGCCTTTAGCACCTTTGGTAGAGAGGTCAGGTTTCTGTTTCTTGTTTTTTTGCAATCAAGTCACAGTGGATTTATGGCAACTCCATGGGACTTTCAAGGCAAGAGCCCATCAGAGGAAGTTTGTCATTGCCTGCCTGTGAGTAGAGTCTCTGATATTCCTTGGTTGGCCTCCCATCCAAACACTAACAATGGCCGATCCTGCTTAGTTTCTGAGATCTGATAAGATAAGGCTAGCCCAGGCTATACAGGTTGGGGTGAGATCTGGAAAGAAAAGATTAAATTAAAATAGTAGTTGTAAATAAAGCCAGGTAGATCAAGTTAGCCTTTTGAAAACTTCCTGCATTAGCACATTTTACACTAGCATCTACGATCCAACAAAGTGGTAGCATCACTCTCATTTGAGTTCTGGAAAATAATATTAGTGTTATTTTAGTTTATTATTTCTGCACATTCTCTTGCTAGTAATATTGTCAGAATTCCTAAAGATGTGCAGAACCGCAGCAATCAGAATGGCAGGTTAATTTAGTAAATAAGAGGCACATTATATATAATAATGAAAGAATATTGTATTTTGACTTTAACTTTAAAACTGTATGTAGTGTGAAATACAATTTCATGATGAGCACGTTGAAAATATCACCCTGTCAAACCCCATGATAGAAAGATGTATATTTTATGGAAAAGCTTGAAATATATATGGGCTTCCTGAGAGAAAATGGAAAAAAAGATTGGTAAAGGTTCATATTTGAAGATTCATTGTGTTGTAATGGCTAGACTGCTGGATGTGAACATGGAAAGCTGAGGCTCAAATTGGCACTCAGCTATGAAGCCCATTGGAAAGGTTTGGGCGTCACTTTTATTCAGCATAAACTATCTGTCCTGTCCTGTTTTCAAAGCTAAAAATGCTGCTTTCAGCTTTCGGGAAGAATGGTAAAAAAATTGTACACAGTGCAAGCACTGAGACACTGAAGCCAATTCAAATACCTAGGGCGGTGACATAGGGGTGGGGGGTGGGGAGGATCGCTCACAGAAATTTTACTCTGCTGGTATGACTTTAAAGTTGAAAACTCACACAAAATTGAGACTCCTCTTCAAAATGGAAGGCCCTTTATCAAACAGATTCATAAACAGATTTGTGCAGCAAAAAACGGATTTTACTTATTGAACACTGGAATGTAAAACTTTAGAAAACTCTTTTTTTCTTATTTGGAAAAACAATTACAATTTTAAACTCTTCCACAGACCTACTGTATACTGAAGGCCTCCAGATGTGAGGGGGCTTATAAAGGGATGGCTGGTTTTCTTCAGCCAGTTATAGTTGAGTTCTCTCTCCCATTTAATGACTAGGAAAACAAAATTTTCCAGCTGACCCCCACAGTGGCTGCCTCACTTCTACAAGGGTTAGGGATGCCAGCCCCTAGGTGGGTAGAAAGGAAACAAAACAACCATGATGTATTGTGCCAAAAAAATTCTTCACAGACTAGAAAATTCTTTTTCCAATATTCAGTTTACTTGAAGCAATTCAAATGTCATCAACACCAACAAACCATGCATATTATGTCTCGTTTCGTGTATAACTTTATCAAAGTGGGTGGCGTTGAAATACCTATATACTATTAATCCATTTGGCAGACACTCTAGTCATATCTCCTAGTAACACTCATCAAATCCATTACTTTTTTTGAGCTAGGTGGTTGATTGAGTGTAGGGCTGCCAGGTCCCCTAGAGGGCGGAGGTTCCCCCGCTCAAAGGGTCCCCAATCCGCCGGTCTGGAGGTGACGTCATCGCGTTGGGCATGTCGCAGGCTGACTCTCTAGCCTACCATAGAGTTTCCAGGCTGATTGCTAGAGCGTCAGCCTGAGACATGCCCAATATGATGACATCACTTCCAGGTAACATCATTGCAGGGTGCGTGCGCTTTGTGTGCGTGCTAATGTCCCGGGAAGGGACCAACTTTAAACCGTGAGTGACTTGGCAGCCCTAACTGGGTGACCTCTGGATTTGTATTTCTTCCAATTCCTGCTGGGCAGGCACCTCTTAATTAAATTCCTTATTCTCTAAATATTGATAATCCTGCATTTCAACCAGATCTTCCTGTTGGACTGTCACAGACTCCCTGGGGCCTTTTCCTCTCTGCCCCGCATCTTGGTAAGTAATAGAAAACTGAGACCCAGTCTGAATAGGATATTGGGAATGAGCCTGAAATATAGCAGAATAGTCATGAACTGAGGCTTGAGATGAAACCTCCTGCAGCTGCCTGCAAAGAAGCGTCAAACAGGGGCCCAGTGTCACTATCACAGGGACTAGAAACTTCCATGAAGGCTTGTGCCTCATTAAGCTTTCCAAAGTCTGTTTTTTGGGTGTTCCCAATGTCTTCTTCCCTCTCTCCCACTGAAGCTATCAAAATTTGGTCATCTCCAGTGTTCTTTGGAGTCATAAAGGCCTCAGAAAAGCCAGGAAGTGGCTTGGGGCCTAGAAAGGCTTCTGGGTTTAGTAAGGCCTTGTGACAAGGCCTCTCTTTTACTTTATTTTTGATTTTGCATCCCCCTCAGCTGGGGGCCTCCATTTTCCACCCCAAAAAGGTGGAAGGGAGTTCTTATGTACCCAGAGCACAAAAAAATTCCACCGGAAAATACTTAAAATCTGCCAGATATGCAAAAAACGCTACTCACTGTGAAGCTGCAGTAGCACACAGCCTTCCCTGTGTTCCCTGTGTAATTCCTAAGCCTGGTTCCGAAGAAAGGCGCTAGAAGAGTAGTGACCATGGCAACCAGAGCTGCCCCAGCCTCAATAGGAGGCTGGGCGGACGTCTGAGCAGAGAAGCGTGTCCTCTTTTTCTGGCTTCTTCGTGGAGTTCAGCCAGCACAGCTGGGGTACTAGCCCTCTAGTAACCATGCCCAAGGGGAGACGGGCCAACCCCAGCAGCTCACGGGATGGTGTCTGGGTAAGGCAGGAGCAGAAGAGCAGCCATGCTGCCGGAGGCGGTGCTGATGGGCCAGGCACTTGATGGCTCTGGCATGCCTGGCAGGAGGGGAAATAGAAGGGAAAGTTGGTTCTAGGCATGGCCAGTATATGGGCTGTCCACTTTACAGAGAGCTTATGGTAAGAGGAGAGTTGTCCCTCTGCTACACCATGTACACAATCCTGCTACTCTGAGCCTGAATCAATGCAGAAGAATAATTCCCCCCCCCCTCTTGTTTCTCCACTCACAAAAGTGGATGGATTTATATACCCTTGCATCCGGTCCCTAGGTTAAAATCACTGCTGAGTGGATAATCGTGAAAGGGAGGAAATCCTCCTTTTCATTGTTCTCATTGTAAGTATGATAGGGCTATGAAGGGGCGTTGTGCTAAATAATCGGGATGAAGGCTTCCCAAGTACGCACTGGAAGAGGCACTTGGGACAGGTAGTTCAGAAATCAGATTGCCCGTTGGGAGTGGGCTAAAGTCTATATAGCCCGAAAAACCCTAAGTGAATGGGTGTGGGTGTCTCTTCTGAGAACATTTTCAGAATGCAGATTAGATACCACTCGGTATCCTTTCATAACATTCAGAGCAGAGAAAGACTGGATTCTCCCCCCCCGCCCCACTTCCCATAGTTTCAAGGAATGTTTATTAATAGTTATTAATGTGTATCTGTAAATGATTGTGGATATGGAATCAAGGGATGATCGTTGTTTTAGATTTTGTAAAATACAGTGTGATATTCTGCCAATGCAGAATAAAATGTTACCACTGGCCAAGATCGCACACCGCCATTGCCTCTAGGGAAACTGTGGTATTATGATTGTCTGGAAAGATTATAATGATAGATCAGAAGTACCATAGTTATATAGGAATTCAGCAGCCACTACATTCAGAATACTATGCAAACCTCCTATGTTGTCTGTTTACATTATTAAATCCTTCATTAGCTTTATTAACAACATGCTTAAGTTTCATATGCAAAGTAATACTTTCCTCTGGGTGTATTTCCAGCATCTCCTCTCCCACAGTTATAGACTGTTCTTAATCTTTTCATTCTTTTATTCTGCCTAGTTAATTTGCTTTTCCATTTTTTTCATTTGCCAACAAAATGCCTCATTACCTTTTTCTCTACCAGCAGCAACACAATGGACAGTGGCAGTAACTGCTATTGTTGTGTGATGTTCTAGACTGCAGTGCACACAGATTAGCATAAGCACTTTGGTTCATTTTGCAGCTGATAAAATCCTGATCTCGTAACATGCTGCACATGGTCAAGCACTGTGTTTTTCCCCCTTCAGGGTCTTTCTAGGGAGCTATGAACACAGCATTAACATTGAAGAATTTATAAAGACTGCTGCCACATTAATTTCTCTTGGACCATTTTCAGAATTTCCACCCTGCCAATTGAGCATGATGTTTGCTATGTATTGTGGCATTGCTTGTGAACTCTGCTCTTTTTCATCCACTTAATTATTTTACCTGCGTAGCCCATGGGTTTTGAAAGCAGAAATTATTCTCTGTTCTGTGATTGTTTTGTTGCTTGTAAGATGAAAATATAGTGAGAGCCTGATTCTAAATGGAGCCTCTAGGTGTTGCTGTAATACAAGTAATAAAAACATCTATCTACTAAATGTTGAGTTTTGCTTTGTAAAAAATTTATCTTTATAATAACCTTTTTTCATAGTTTCAACACTCTAGACCACTGCAAATATATCCTGAATCTCTTACTGCCAATGTGCAAAAACAGATACTAAATTTAGAAAATGTCCGTCAAATTGAAAACAGATTGCCACTGATGTATAAACTTCGAGAAAAGGTAAGATAATATTTATACATGCCAAATTTTACTTTAATATAAATTTTACTTTAATATAAATGGTACATGAGCATTTGTGACTGTTTAACTCATTGTTAGCGTAATATATTAGGACCAAAACAGGTGAGGTGTTGAGAGTTCAATAAATAGGTCTTCCAATAATTTTTTAAATTGGTAAACAGCAGATGCTGAACACCCTGATATGGACTGGGACTATAGTATGCAGAAGTAGGGTTTACAGTGCCTTCCTAAACAGGTCTATTCAGAATCCTATTTAGGTCTGTTTGACGGCGTACCAGGTAAGTGCTTGGAGGATTGTGCTGTTAATCCTTCTTATAAGCCATTTCTTGACTTCAGATTGTTCCTGGACCTGCTATTTGTCCTACTGGGAGAAATACACAGCTGCTTGTATGTTGCCTGTATGTTTTTCCCAGTGGGTAAATAGCTCCAGGGCAATTTGAGGCTGAGAAGATTCATGAGCACAAAAGTGTGTGTTGAAATGGTTGATAAGTTTAGGCTTAATAAGAAGTCATATCATTAATAAGAAGTTATTTTCAAGGTCAAACAACTGTAGTTTAATTGACTACTGTCATAGTCTGGTATTTGGTGAGCCCACAATAATTAAAACCACATTTTAGAAATAGTGAGGGGTGCAGGATGAAGCTAAATTGATGAATCCAAGTCTTATGAGGAAAGACTGAAAGAGTTGGGTATGTTTAGCCTGGGAAAGAGAAGGCTTAGAGGGGATGAAAAGTACTGAGGCCAGAGACTCAGCATGGTGAATCAGCTCTTGTTTATTGGATTACATCAGGAACAGAGAACAAACTGGCCGGTCAGTGACTAGCTTATATGCGTGCCTCACACACACCCATCATCTGTGATTGGCCTTATTTACAAGTCAACAATTCAATAGGCCTCCTTTCGGATCCAGGTGAACCCATAGGTGCGCCTTTGGATCTGAAATGGCTATTGTCTTAGGAACGAAGGTCTGAGGTTTGTTGGACTGCATGGTCAGGCCACTGCTGTGGCGGCCATCTTATTACAGCTAATACATAACTGGGGACATGATTGCAGTCTTCAAATATCTGAAGGGCTGCCATGTAGAAGATGGAGCAGATCTATTCTCTCTTGCTCCGAATTGCATGACTAGATCTAATAGGTGGAAATTACAAGGGAGTTGTTACCGGCTAAATATAAGGAGAAACTTCCTAACTGTAAGAGTGGTTGAGCAGTGGAACAGACTGCCTCGGCGGGGGGGGGTGGATGCTCCTTCGCTGGACGTTTTTAAGCGGAGGCTGGATGACCATCTTTCGGGTATGTTGTAGGGGTATCATTCGGCTATGCTCCTGCAGAGTGCAGGGGGTTGGGCTAGATGACCTGCAAGGTCCCTTCCAACTTTAACATTCTATGAAATTTTGGGAGGAGGGGTGCTACACATTCTTTTGTAAATCATCTGTTGTTTTGGTCACTGATGAAAAGAAGCTATAAAATCATTGTTCATTTATTCTGTCTAACTGATATGACATGGATTTATTTACTGTTGTTTTCACAACTCAACACAAACAACCTTTATTGGCATGACAAGAAAAGATACAACAAGTAAAATTTGTGGGGAAAATAAAAACAGTCTACCGAAATTCTCCAAAACAAGTGGCGTATCAGAAACTAAGTACAGTTGGATCTTAACTAAGAAGAGTAGGCACGCAATCTTCCCCTATCGTGTTGTTTTCACTATTAGGAAGTGTTTCTGTACATGAGTATGCTTCTCTGGTAATGGAGTAAAACCAGATCATCTGAATGAGCAAGGTGACATTCGATGGTATATAATGTCATAAAAACACAGTGTGTGAGAGTTTGCTTTACTTCAGCGATTTTTGAATAACTGCTAGAGAAAGCTTTATTTCATTTTAAAAGAAAGTGGTGGTTGACTGTGGGCAACAGCTGACTGTTTCTAATCTCTCCCTATGAGGGAGTGTTCTAGCTGTGAGATTAATTAACTTGCTTAGAGGTAGCCTTATACTGTTTCCTTGGTTTTATTGTTTTACTTCTGTTACAGTCCCAGAAAAGTTTCAGGTATAGCTAGACTTTTAAGTATTTCAATTTTTGTGAATTCAGTACATAAATAATGGGAGAAAAAAATAATGCCAAAAGAGCCTTAGGCTCTCAAACAAAAGCCTGCCACGTTTTTAAAACTGAGGAGGTTTCCAAAAGTACCTTGAGATATGATAAGGTGATTTGCTGTTTAAAAGTAAAAAATCTCACTAGCCATGGCCTTATACATTTTCTCACAATAGACAGGCCCTGTCCAACCTCTGGAACAGCCTGGGCCACTTCCAGCTTTTGAGGTCCCTAGTCATAATTGTTTTTAAAAAGACAACCCGTAACAACAAAATAAGGCATCAAAAATTAATTTTATAAACTTTTAAGCTCTTTTACATGGTAGTCTATATCAGTTAACAGAAATTATTGCTTATCAAGTTGCTTGTTTAAATTTAGAGTTCTAAGCAGGAAAAATGTATCACATTTTGGCCCAATAGGGTTGGGCATCAAAACATGTTGCAAAATTTGTCAAATGCCAAAAAATTAACAAGTTAAATTTCACACACCCTTTAAGCTTGAGGATCAGGCCAATTAGCGTCAATGTGCTGTGGCGACCTCAGTAGGGTATAATGACACAAAGTCCACCATTTTCTCCAGAGGAGCTGATCTCTGCTACCTGAAGAGCCATTGTAATTTTCAGTGACCTCCAGCCCTCACCTGGAGATTGGCAACAATTGTTACCCAGGAGGGAATGGCTGGTTTGGAGGGTGGCGTCTATGGCATTGTACCTGTCTGAGGTTCCATCCCCCCTCAAACCTCACCCTCTCCATGTTCCATCCCTCAAATCTCCAGGAATTTCCCACCTGGGGTTGGCAACCCTGTCTCCTTCACAGCCAAGCATCAACCTACCTTTATTTCCCCCTCACTCTTCAACTTTCCATTCGCTCCACACACACACACACATCTGCAGCCTCTTCCGTGCTCTGAAGCCCTGACTGCCACAGAGTCCACAATTTTCTCCAGGGGAACTGATTTCTACCATCTGGAGAGCAGTTGTAATTCTGAGTGATTTCCAGCCCTCACTTGGAGATTGGCAACAATGGTTTCCCAGGAGGAAAAGTAGTCTTTCTTTGCAATGGGGACCAAAGCAGCTCACATCATTCTCCTCTCCCCCTTTTGACTTACGAGAGCCAGTTTGGTGTAGTGGTTGTGTGCAGACTCTAATCTGGGAGAACCGGGTTTGATTCCCCACTCTTCCACTTGCACCTGCTGATGTGACCTTGGGTCAGTCACAAGCTCTGGCACAGCTGATCTTGAAAGAGCAGTTGTGTTAGAGTTCTCTCAGCCCCACCTACCTCACAGGGTGTCTGTTGTGGGGAGGGGAAGGGAAAGGAGTTTGTAACCCGCTCTGAGACTCCTTTGGGCAGTGAAGGGCGGGGTATAAATCCTATCTCTTCTTCTTTTCTTACACAACAACCCTGTGAGGTAGGTTAGGCTGAAAGTCTGTGACTGGTCCAAAATCACCCACTCAGATTCTAGTAGACCCTGCTCTGAAGCACTGACTGTTACGCGTAGGGCAGCCAACCTCCAGGTGGAGCCTGAAGATCACCAGGTATCACAACTGAACTCTAAACAAGAATCTCTCCCCCCCTGGAGAAAATAGCTGCTTTGGAAGGTGGGCTTTATGGCATTCTGTTCAGCTGAGGCTTCTCCCCTCCCCAAAGCCTGGCTTCCATGGACTCTACCAGGAAATCTCCAGGAATCTCCCTACCTGGAGCTGGCAACCCTAGTCAGGACTGGCCATAATGAGTTCCTCACAAAGGCCTGCAAACGGTTTCCTTCCTCTGTCTGAACCAAGCTCGGTTGCCTACCATGGCGAAACAGGCTCCAGTTTACAACTCAGCTGTCTGCCTCCCACCCTCGTCCCGTGGGCGTATCTCACTCCTTAAATTTGCCACCATGACTCATGGAATTGTCACTGCCTTTTTAGAGGGACAGTGAGATCCCTCTGGCCGAATCTCCCTATTTGGAGATGGAATTCTCTGTCTTTGGGGGATCCTGGAAAGTTGGCAACCCAAGGGTCTGGCCTTTCCTTGCTTCCCTGGGCTACCCCCTCCTTTTGGTATTGTCTATTCTCTCTTGCCGAAGAGAGCATGGAAACTTCCATTCATTCCCCAGTCCAGCTGACTGTGGAGTGGCTGAATTTCTGCTGCCTCCCAGAGATGAAAACTGCCTCCTCCCTGGATGGACTGCAGTCTATATTGATGCCGCCCCGCCCGTTGGGACAGTCCCTGTTTTCCTGCACTTTTTGGCCTTGTGGCAGCTGGGAACTGTATGCCACCTAGTGAGTGATACCCCTGCAAGCCCCTCTCTGGAACTACAGCTCAATTAAACCTGATGGGGAACATTTTAAACAAAGAACCACAGCCATCTTACAAACACAGGTAACTGCCATTTTGTTACACCTACCAACAGCCACTGAGGGAAGAATTATTCCCACACAGGAGGCAAGCAGGAGAAGTGTCTTCGTCAAGAGAGAAAGCTGTTCTGACAGGGCACAGTGGCTGAAGGGGGAGTGGGTGTGGAAGAGGAGCAGACCCAGCACCCAGCAAACAGCCATTGGCACACCCTCAGAGTGACAGGTCAGGGAGCCGAAGGCTGGGGAAGCATGCGGAATGTTCAGAAAAGAGTCACACCAAAACAGCTTTATTATATAGGAGAGACTGGTGACATAACAGGTGATATCATGGGGCTGATTCTTTTTCTTAAAGACCTCCAAGTCTGAAGTAAACTGTCTCTAATTACGTAATCATGCAGCTTCATTGAGAAATTAGTTACTTGAGAAATAAAAAATTGTGAACTAGCTGAAAATTTCCAAGGGCGCCTTTGGACTGGACAAATGATCCATTCTGACTAATTCTTCATTTAGGTTTTTGGATCTCAGAACTGATGAGTTTGCAGCAGGATCACTTGGCTCTTTTCTCTGCTATAATTCTGTTGTTCTAAATTAAGGCTTTTGTATTATAAGAACCCTGTTCTTAACAGGATTATTCCATTGGCATTTTGTTGGGGCTGGGGGAAGGGAAGATTTGGCTTTTACTTCAGCCATAGTGAACCTTTTCAAGATTAGGTTTCTTGGGTTATGCTTAGAAATTGGCAACTGAAAGTAATAAAATTAAACATGTGTATATATACTTGTTAGATTTGGAACTTAGCCATTTTAAATATGTAGGCTGCAATTTGATGTAATATATAGCATCTTCTCAGTGGGTGGCACTGAGCTCATAAATCTCAGGTTGACTCAATTATAAGCTTCTTTTTGAAGTTAAACTTTTATTAGCTGTGGATTCTATAGTGAGTCACTTAAAGAATTTATATTTGTAAAAAAAATTGTGCCTATATGCACTAGAGTTTCTCTAATTTGAGTTTAGGTGTTCATGTAATGGTGTAGATTATTCAGAAAACTTATGCGCTCTGAGGAGTTTGAAATAAAATGTAGACAGTATATATTTTGTACCAATATAATAATACAAATTCACATGTGGCATATAAGAATGCTTGTATGAGTGTAATACTAGATTATTTTGCAGATGAAAGCTATTGTTCTATTAGCCATGCATGGGAAAATGTTATCTTTTATTCACTTATCTTTCTAGAAACCAGTAAACACGTTTCCATTTTCAGTCCATGACAACAGACATTGCTTACTGAATGTAGGAGAGTACTTAGATTCTGTAAGTATTTGGTTTTACAGTTTTTTAAAAATATACTGGTTCTTGTTAGAGCCCTTCTATAAAAACCTAGTGGGTTGGATCCAGAAATTATTTCTGCTGATGGAAGGAATATCTGTCAGCAGAATAGGGTTTTCTTGTCCCCCCACCGACAAAAATACTCCCTGAAATGTTGCTCCAGGGGTACTGGAGGCCCCTCAGGAACAGCATAAGGGGTGAGTCAGAGGTTTGCAGTGGAAGGGGGAATTGATGAAAACTCCTTGTAATGTATTTGCTCTTTTTGAGACTTTTTATGTAACACCTGTAAAAGCACTTCTCTGTAGTGGTCTGAGGTGACATGTGTTATGCTGCCTCCTCTACTTCCTTAGTGTTTCCTACTTATTCTTGCTGCCACTAAAGGATCTTGGCTTAGAATTCTTAGTTGGACTCAAAGAACAGGATGGCTTAGTTATATTTCATAGAATGACAGAATGGTCAGTGTGTGTGGGTGGCTCTGATGTGAAAGGTGATCCTTAACTCTAAATAAGACAGTTGTTTTCTCTTAAACATAAATATAGTTTATTTAGAAGTAAAACAGCATAACAATTTCTGTATGGTTCGTAAGCATAATGGTTTCAGATAGGTACATAAGCATAACAGTTTCAGATAGGTACATAAGCATAATGGTTTCAGATAGGTACAGTTCTTCTTGTTTTTCTCAAGTTCCTTACACAGACCTAGCCACAAGGGCTTATTTTCTCACTTGCCACTTAGGCTAAGAACTTCCACCAAGAACACAGATGTCTCTCACACTCTACAGCACCTTACTCTCCGATAACCTATTCTATTGCTGAAAAGATTTCTATGGCTGCGATCATACAGAAGGGGGAAGAGGTGGGCAGGAAGCGAGGCTGTTTGCCCTGCCTGCAATGACGCGCATTTGCGCGATCAAACTTCCCGCTGCGCATCCGCAGTTCCCAATACTACTGAGTTATCGGCAGTAGCTTTTTTCCACGCTACTGCCGTGCGCAACGACGCCCCGCCGACAACTCTGGGACGCCAGACAGATGTGTCTGTCTGATCGCGTCCCTTTAATCCGCGGGGGAATCACATGGCTGCCGTTGCTTCCGGTACGTATGATCGCACCCTATGATATGTATTACAGTAGAACCTGGCAGGTGTTTAAAAATGTAGGACTGGGTTTAAAGATACTGTTCTGGTGGCATAATGGCACCTACACTACATTAGCAGGACAGCATTTTGTTGGTGTATTAGTGGGATTATCTTTTTTGCAGATTCTCCTCTTCCCTCCCTCCCATCATGAAGGTCTCTTGACCTCCAGGGATAGCATTTCAGAACATCCCTATGGAGGATTACAGGAAGGGGAAGGCAGCAAAGTCCCATTCCACAAGGTTTGCTTTGCGTATGTTAATTTGGATTCAACCGTTGTATTTGTTATGTCATTATTGACATAATGAATGCCAGATTTCTCTTGGCTCCCTGATGTGTATTTCTACAGTTGTATCATCTTCTGTTGGAGGTAGATTAGGAAGTAGTACACTTGCTTCTTCTGCTTATAGGTTAAGAATAAAATAAAATAAGATGGTGACAGACAATCACCAGTATGATTTCCCACACTTTTCTGCAGGTTCTGTAACATAGTAAAAAACAATGGTTTTATCTACTTTAAACAATAGAATCTTCCTGAAGTATATTTTTTTCACTTCTTTTTAGGGGCTAGGACTAAGAAAATTTCAACATGAGACCTGTCAACACTATGCACAGAACTTCTCCTTTTTGGCCCATGAACCCATTTTGAGCAGTACTAGCTATAGTTCCATGTATCAAACATCATTTGTTCCATACCCAAACACTGAACAGCCCTTTCCAGGGCGATTTCCCAAAAGCCACGTAGAAAGATCCAATGCTTTAAATCCTGTTTCTAAGAATAATTGCATATGGTTTTCAGAATGTTGTACTCGTCCTAATAATTTAATTTCTGATGATCCTGCTACAAGTATTCGCCCTGATCCTAAAGAACTACCTAATGCACAGTTGATGGAATAAACGTTCACGTAAAGTGGATATTGAAGTGCATTCCATTTTGAATTTACAATAAGATTTTCAAGATTAGCAAATTCTACCTTGATCGTTGTACTTTTTTCCTGGAATAGAAATGACCTTAAGAACCTAAGCTGCATGAAAGCAACAGGAGTAGAGCAAGAATAATCATATTTATGGAGCTGGTTTTTCTTTAGAAGGAACAATGTACTTAGAAAAGAGGAAACTCATTTTATGATTGCATCAATTAAACATTATTTGCATTTTTCCTATCTTCAGACAGGCCCTAAGGTTTTCTAATGTACATATAGAGTCCTGGAATAAGTGTAACTATTGCGCACATGCAATTGATACAGACTATTATGCCTCGGTCAGAAAGAGATGTGTTGGGGAAGATAGTATTTTATAGTAATCTTTAAACTGTTTCTAGGCTTGGAAGACACAGGGAGCCTTTCAGTGACTGCCACGCTATCCATGCTCTTGTATATCATACCCAGCCCTTCCTTTAAGGGCCTCAGAGTGGCATCCGTGGTTATTCCTTCCCTCCTTTTATCATCATTATCAATCCTGTGAGGATAAGATTTTCCCATTGCCACCTGGCTGAGTGGGTATTTGAACCCAAGTCTCCCCAGTCCTAATCTGTGTGACACTGGTCTTAGCCCTTCCCTATTCCGGCCACCTGTAAGGCTACAAAATGGAGCAAAAACAGAGTGGGGAAAAGGAAGAGAAGGAAAGATAATTTAATGGCATGAAGGCACTCCCAGCCTCAATTATTTGGTGAGTGCCAGGGTTAGGGTACTGCTACGACTGGCCAAGCAGGGGATCAGTGTAGGATAACAAATGGAAAACACTTTCCTCACTTCCCTTGGTATCTTGGATGCTTTTTCTGATTTGTCCAAGGCATGAAACATTGGTGTACCCTGGTAAATATAGTCCCAGGGTACCTGCATTTGTAATGTTAGGCGGCCCAGGATAACAAGCCGCATCAAAGTGGCATCAAAAGTGCCAGGAGAAATGGGGGTGGGAGTGGAGAGAGATTCTCTCTTGTCCAGTTTTTATTGGTCAGTTGCCTAGTCTGGCCAGGCTGAGCTGGCAGCAACAATCCTGTTACTGTGCAGAGGAGAAGAGGGAGGACGGGAATCCGAACAAAACAAGCAGGATTAATAATAAAAAGAACAAAAACAAATAATGATTTGCAATAAAAGCAAACTGAAAAAATGGTATGCTCTTTGTGGATACATTGTCCTGGCATGACATGAAAATTTACCTGTTTAGGATTAGGATTCTAATCAATTTACTGTATTTTCAGTGTTCTTATAAGGATGAATCAATAGCTACTGTGAATAAAGGACCCTATTCCAATTCCCAATCCATTAAAAAAATCATCGTATCAGTACTGGGTTGAGATGCCGTGTCAAAATAAGTTATTGTGCAAGATTTCAAAAATAGTTTTGTACAGTTTATCAGCAAACACTGAAATAATGATGATGATAATTTTATTTGAAAAGGGCCCCCTGTTGAGATGCTTGGGGTGCTGCTACACAACATTTTAAAATACAAAACAATTAACGACATCATTAAGCAGTAGCAAAGCCAAGAGCATGGCATCATTAAAAGAAAGTGATTTCTTGTTTCAAGGCAGATAGAAGCAGCCTGTCTGTTGCAGAATCAAAATTTCCACAGCATTAGCCAACAATTTCATCCCCAAGCAGATTCCAAACCAAAGTGTACGCCAATCACATAGTATGTGAAGTACCCCATGCTGTTTGGCACACTCAAGAGGGCAATCTTCATCCTCCTATGGAAGGAAGAAATACATTCTTGCTACATTTGTAATGTTGATCTGGAGTCTAATGTTACAAGTGGAATGTAATGAAATGTACTTTAGTTATGCTTTTCACAAGCAAGGGAAGATTCTAGAGTTAACTCTGTTTATCACTCTGCTATCTAGACTTATTAAACATTCCCCCATTCTGATATATTTAGAAAATTGTGGATCCCCATGTTTCTAATGTGAATATATCGTAATTAATGAGATCAGAATTTGTACTTTGAAAAGTAACCTGAGTTTAGACTTGTTGAAACTGCAAGTCCCCCCACCCCACAACCTGCAAAAGAAGAACAAGAAGACCACAGATATTAGCCTGGAATATGCAGCATATACCCTGATTTCTAAAACCGAGTATACCATTGACATATTGAGTTAATGTGTCACCATCACTACAGTTATAGTTTATAATGAAGCTTACTAAAGATGAGTGATTCCAACGTGTTTTTATTGAGAGAAGTGAAATCTCGTTACTACTCAGGACCTTTCTGTAGCTTCTTCCCCATGACCCAAAAGGCACATGCCTTTATAGCTATTTGGCAACCAGCCCAAAAGGCATTTAGTTTAACCAGTGAACAAACAGTTTCTTTTCTAGATGGGTAGCCGTGTTTGTCTGTCTGTAGCAGTAGAAAAGAGCAAGCGTCCAGTAGCACCTTCAAGACTAACAAAATATGTGGCAGGGGATGAGCTTTTGTGAGTCACTGCTCACTTCTCATGTATCTGAAGAAGTGAGCAGCGACTCACAAAGGCTCATGCCCGCCACATATTTTCAGTCACAGAATATTGTTCTAAAAAACAAGGTATCTCTAGACTTATGTATTTTTCCCCCAGTCACAATAATCTCTCACATCTTTTGGAATAAGAGAGAAGACCTTCCAGGCCAGGTAGTATGTCTTCCAGGCAGGTTTGATTTGATTTTTTAAAATCTCAAACAGCCACAGTTTATCCCCAAGAATCTTGCACATATGTGTAATTTATTTTAAGTATCTGTACCATATCATCAGGACAAAGTCTGTATAAAATGTGCTGGCAAAAAAAGCTTTTTCTGATGAAAACGTCCAGCCCATTTTCTTACAGTGCTTTACTATGGGAATAATGTGCTGATCTATTATAAAAATGCAATAACTTCCAAAGCAGTTATATTTTGCCATTTCCTCCCCTGTAGATTTTTTGCAATATGTTTCAAGAAATACTTTATGTGTTCTAACACAAAACAATATCTACAGCAGTAATAATAAATTAGATGCAGAGGGAATTCAAGCTTGTTCTCGTGTCCAAGGTGATATAGTGGAAATCATTCATAATGAAGAAGAGAGTAATTGTTATGCAGCATTTTTGTATTAAGCATGGCCCCAAATTATCCTGAGTATACAACAGAATGTTCTTGGGGCTCTCATACAGCCAGTATCTAATAAAATGCATGTGAATATCCCCCTATTTGCATAACTGAAGTGTCTATAAATATAAACCTTTCCTATTTTAAGCTGTGCCAAATCTCAATCCACTCTCTGAGTATGTCCTGGCTTCATCATTAATCAAAAAAATACTGAAATCAATAAACATGCAAAATCAATCTCCTTGTGATTCCAGTATGCAAATACATAACATATTGATGGATTTTTCCAGAATCTAAAATTGTTGTGTTCCCTTCCTCCCAGCAGTCACTATGCCTTTTAATATTAATATTTTATGCACCACTGCACAAACAGTCTAAATATGAGATCAAACACAACTAGTTTAAAATTATTTGTCAGTTGCTGCCTTGGGTCTTTTTTATTGCTTATGTTAACCTGGGTGACATACTATGCATGTCCTTTAAGTAGTAAAACAATAAAATCTCAATCCTGTAATTGAAAATAGACATCCAAGCCATTTCTAACCTGTTTTATGGCTAACAATAGGCAAAGGAATCCTGTGGCTAGCAGTGCACCTGACTGACTTAGAATTTCTAGCATAGTGGTTAGTGGTCATGGGGCTTCTAACCCTTCACCTAAGGTATATTGTCGAAAGAAGTGGCTCACTGATCTCAGGAAGGGAGAGGACTGTCAGTTACGACTTCAAACCGTGCATCAGAAATGGGGAATGAGAGGTATAAATCTGTCACACTACTGAAACATCTATATTCAGTGCAATTCTAGACCAAGTTACTTCTAAGCTTCATTGAAACAAAGGAGACGTATTTGCAAACAAATGGATTTAGGATTGGTTTGCCAGCCCCCTAAGGAAGTTATGCATATCTTTATTGGGCTGCTTTGTAAACATACTTTCATGATAAAGGCAGTACCACAGGAGTGCACACATTTGGGACTGGGGCCCAGTTCCATGGACTCCAGTTCAAATGCTTCCATAATGAGGGTGTCTCACAATTCCTTTGCCATATTACTTTATTTCGATGACTCAGTCATGGGATAACATTGATACCCCGCCCCAATGGGCTAGAGAATCCAAAGGACTGCATATGGAATACCCTACCTGGGATTCCTTGCCTTCCTTTCACTGCACCCCCTCCCAAAGATGCTGCTGAAGTTTGGGGGACTGTTTGAAGCCAGATTTGATGAGACAGAGTGGATAAAGTGGCCAGAAGGGAAAATTAACAGCACTCACCCCACCCCATACATATTCAGAAGCACTTTCCAGGAATATACAGAAACCCAAGCCAATTTCTTTAAACTTATACAGATTATTTCTGTGAATCCTTTTGAAAGCATAAGGGAATGTAAACTTGTTCCATGTTCTCTCCCTCCTATTGCACAGTGTGATTTGTTTTTAAATAAGTGCAACGGTAAAGTCATTTAAAAAAAATTAAGTCCTTTTCCCCCCAATGCTGTTTCCAGCATTTGCATGTGAATATGAGCTACCCTGCTGTTTGATTAAACTACAAGCTTTTTTAAAAAGCCTATAAGAATCCAGATTCATGTGCTGTAGAGTCCTTTCCACTTGTTTCACAAAGGTTGTTGGAAAAAAAATGATAATATCCTTGGAAGTACATGACTAATGAGAATATATATAGCACTTCTGAGACAGCTCAAATGTATAATTATTGTGAGGATTTCACAGACACATAAATATAATGATCTTCGGGTAAGTAAATTGCTAGCTACCAATGAAATAAATATGGTCCCTTCAGAATTTGAAATTATTTGGTACTGTAGGTGGTGGGAAATGATTCACCTTAGCTGTTATCTCTGGAACAGTAATATAGAAATATATCTGCCAGGGCTAGACCATTTACATTGTTCTTCATATCCTGTGGAGTTTGTCAGAAGATCTCTGGTCCCTGCTGATTTCCAACGCCTTATTTTGATAAGCCACAGCACAGCATGAGCCAACAATGGGTAGGAGCAGCTAATATTGTTTACTGTAGAAGGCATTCTGCCCATAATATTTTTCCAAGAAACACTGATGTATTCAAAGGTCAGGTGGATGTTGAATTGACTGCTTAACTTGATCTCATCTTTCTATGAGTAACATGGAATACCTACCAGGGGATAAAAGTAAAACTGTTGTGTGTGGTTTTTTTTGGGGGGGGGGGGTTAGCCAAACACAAATGAAAAGCACAACTCTCTATATCGCAATACGCTACACTTTCTGGTCAAATAAATCTTGTGCCAAGTGGGAAGTCCTCTTTTTAAAAAGCTCATTGGCGTTTTCAGTGATCACACTTAGCTACTGAAAAAAAGTTTGGTTCATGTTCACTCTGATGCCCAGTGGGATGCACATGGTACAATCTGGTGCTACTGGCAGGATTTCCTAAGGCAATATGGTATGTGCTGGCTTCCTGGATTACAGCAGGCACTAAACAAAAATCTGGTAGTAAATCATGAAACCAGGGTGCGGGGGCAAACCAGTAACATGATTTCTACCGTATGCACACACAGAGTCTTATTCTGTACATATACCATCTCATGAGTCTTGAAAAAATTGCTGGTTTATTTCTGAAACAATATAAATAGACTACATTATAGTGATGGAGTCGCAGTCTTGGCCTATGGGTCTTATTTTCCCCTCCCCATACATAGACTCTGCCTGTAGGACATACCTCTGTTATTCAAGATGACTAGTTGACAGGGCTAAGAGGGGAAGTCAGGTTAACAGTCCTTGCGTTCAATACTTGGTCACTGAGGCCAGAAAAGAGGACTGCTAGTTGTTAAGGAACTCTAGCTATCCCTGCTTTAGCAAAGTGTTTGTCTGAACCTGATACCTTTTGTATTCCATGGAAAAGCCCTCTAAATGACCAGTAACAAGGGTTGCCAACCTCCAAGTGGCACCTGGAGATTTCCCACTGTTACATTTGATCTCCAGACAACTAAGATCCGTTCCCCTGGAAAAAACACCTTCCTTGAAGGGTAGACTCTGGCATTATACCATGCTGAGGTCCCTCCCCTCCCCAAAGCCCACCCTCCTCAGGCTCCACCCTCAAAATCTCCAATTATTTTCCAACCCAGAACTGGCAACCCTAGCAGTAAAGGTAAAGGTTCCCTTGCTTGAAAGCCAGTTGAATCCGACTCTAGGGTTGTGGTGCTCATCTCCGTTTCAAAGCCAAAGAGCCAGCACTGTCTGAAGATGTTTCTGTGGTCATGTGGCCAGCATGACTAAATACCAAGGCACACGGAACTCTGTTACCTTCCCACCAAAGTGGTACCTATTTATCTACTTGCAATTTCTTGCTTTCGAACTGCTAGGTTGGCAGGAGCTGGAACTAGAGACGGGAGCTCACTCCATCATGTGGCCATTTGGGTCTTGAACTGCTGAACTACTGACCTTCCACCACCTGCAGTTCATTGTCTTAACCACTTGAGCCACCCTAGCAGTAGCAAGATGTAAATCTTTCTGCTAAAGCTCTAAGCCACAGGGGCTGACTTGGACCCATCAACCATTCCTCCATTACTATTCCTTTAGCATTTGTATTTGAGTTGGACCTGCTCCAGAAGGCCACGCAGATAATGTAGTAAAGATTGTGCTAGATTATATGCAGACTACTGTTTCCGTGGAGCAGCATGTGTAACTTCCTTATTCCATTTATGGTGATGCAAACTAGTCCCAATCCTGTTTCAGTGCTTCTTAACGTAATGGAGGACAGGGAGAGAGCCTTGCTTTAAGGGAGATGGCCTTACAGCAGAAAGAAAATAATAAGTAGGCTCCTTTAAAAAAAGATGGCCCCTGTTGGGCTAGAAAACGAGAACCCACATAATCAAAAATAAAAACATATTCATAAAATAGCAGAGCATTGTTAGTGAGGTGTACATAGTGCATTATTTTTTAAGAAAATGGGTACATGGGTTTATATGCAAAAAATGGGTAAATATATGAACTTTAAAATATTTCACAAATATATGAACTTTAAAATAAGACCAAAATTACAGGAACTACCCATTACTCAGTAAGTGCCTGCACAATCAGAACAAACATGTACCAACATGGACCACACTTCTTCAGGACTGGTTTTGACACAGTGTGAACTGGATGAATTGAACGAGGGCGTGACTTTCTTCCAGAAAGGACGATGATGTACTTGTTAAGTGCATAATTCTCTTTAATGAATGAAACTTAGCAAAACTGAGCAGCATCTTATACTCACTAGTAAAAGCGTGGAATCTTGTAGGTATTAGCATATTTCCTTTCCAGCTTCAGTATCCTCTTCTTGATACCTTGTTCTGCCTCAAGCATCTCTGCATGTTAATTCTTTTAGTAGTTTTTCTGTGTTCTGTAGGTTGTTCAAAAGTAAGGTCTCCCATAGCCTGATTTTAAATAAATCCCCATTGGGTTTTTTTGTGGGATGAGGAACAGTTTTCCAGCTGTGTCTCTCCTGGGAAACTTTGGCTTGGCATACACTTAATGAACTAATTAACTGAAATAAGCAATAGCACTTTTTTGGTAATTCAAAAAGAGCTGGCTATCCTAATCAAAATGCTGCTAATTCTTCAGTCCTACTTTTGTTTGCCCTACTTTTGCTCTCCATTGCCTGGTATCCCCTCCCAGTTTCCATGTGTGTGCCTGTCATCCCTTTCCTCCCACTCATTGTTTAAGAAGGGACAGTGTCAGTTGTGTCCTCATATGGTCAGGCTTGGAAAGCCTTGTTGCTGTTCAGTTGCACAGTCAAGTCAGACTCTTCACAGCCTCATGGACCACATCACACCAGGCCTTCCTGTCTTCCATCGTGCTCCGAAGTTTGCTTAATTTCATGTTTGTTGCATCTATAACACTGTCTAACCATCTCATCCTTTGCCGTCCCCTTTGCCAGTTTGGTGTAGTGGTTAAGTGCGTAGATTCTAATCTGGGAGAACCGGGTTTGATTCCCCACTCCTCCACTTGCACCTGCTGGATGACCTTGGGCAAGCCATAGTTCTGGCACAGCTATTCTTGAAAAAGAGCAGTTTCTGTCAGAGCTCTCTCAGCCCCACCTACCTCACAGGGTGTCTGTTGTGGGGATGGGAAGGGAAAGGAGTTTGTAAGCCGCTCTGAGACACCTTTGTGTAGTGAAGGGCGGGGTATAAATCCAATCTCCTCCTCCTCCTCCTCCTCCTCCTCTTCTCCTTCTTTCGTCAATCTTTCCCAGCATCAGGGTCTTTTCCAGTGAGTGCTCCTTTCTCATTTGGTGGCCAAAATATTTGAGCTTCAGTATCTGGCCTTCCAGGGAACAGTCAGGGTTGATTTCTTTTAGGATTGACTGATTTGATCTCCTTGCAGTCCAAGGTACTCTAAAGAGTCTTCTCCAGCACCATAATTTGAAAGCATCTATTCTTCAACACTCGACCTTCCTTATGGTCCAAATGTTGCAGCCGTACATTACTATTGGGAATACCATTGCTTTTACCACAAGGACTTTTATTTGCAGGAAGATGTCTCTACTTTTTATTACGCTGTCTAGGTTTGCCATTGCTTTCGTCCCAAGGAGCAGGCGTCTTTTAATTTCATGGCTGCAGTCACTAACCGCTTCCATGACTTCCCCTTCTATTGCATGTTTTTCCTAGCAGTCTTAATTCCGGCTTGTGGTTCATCCAGGCCAGCATTTCGCATGATGTACTCGGCATATAAATTAAATAAGCAGTGTGACAATATACATCCTTGTCGTACTCCTTTTCCTATGCTAAACCAATCAGTTGTTCCATATCCGGTTCTAACTATAACTTCTTGACCGTTATACAGGTTTCTCAAGAGACATGTGAGGTCTCTTTAAGGACTTGCCATAGTTTGTTGTGATCCACACAATCAAAGGCTTTAGCATAGTCAATGAAGCAGAAGTAGATGTTTTTCTGGTACTCCCTTGCTTTCTCCATTATCCAGCGAATATTGGCAATTTGATCTCTAGTTCCTCTACCTCTTGTACTTCTGGTAGTTCTCTATCCATATACTGATGAAGCCTAGCTTGTAGGATCTTGAGCATGACCTTGCTAGCGTGTGAAATGAGAGCAATTGTGCAATAGTTTGAACATTCCTTGGCATTGCCCTTCTTTGGAATTGGAATGTAAACTGACCTTTTCCAATCCTGTGGCCACTGTTGTGTTTTCCAAATTTGCTGGCATATGGAGAACAGCACTGTAACAGCATCATCTTTTAAGACTTTGAATAGCTCAGCTGGGATACCATCACGTCTGCTAGCTTTGTTGTTAGTAATGCTTTCTAAGACCCATTTGATTTTGCATTCCAGGATGTCTTGCTCGAGGTCAGTGATTACACAGTCGTGGTTGTCAAGGACATTGAGGTCTTTCTTGTATAGCTCTTCTGTGTATTCTTGCCATCTTTTCCTAATCTCTTCTGCTTCTATTAAGTCCCTACCATTTTTGTCCTTTATCATGGTCAGCTTTGCATGGAACATTCCCTTGATTTCTTCAATTTTCTTGAAGAGATCTCTAGTCCTTCCCATTCTATTGTTTTCCTCTATCACTTTGCATTGTTCATTCAGGAAAGCCTCCTTATCTCTCCTTGCTGTTCTCTGGAAATCTGCATTCAGCTGGGTAAATTTCTCCTTTTCATGTTTGCCTTTCGCTTTCCTTACTATTTGTAAAGCCTAATCAGACAGACACTTTACTTTCTTGCATCTCTTTTTCTTTGGGATGGTGGTGATTGTTGCCTCCTGTACAATGTCACGGACCACTGTCCATAGTTCTTCAGGCACTCTGTCTATCAAGTTTAGTCCCTTAAACCTGTTCTTCACCTCCACTGTATATTCATAAGGGATGTGATCTAGGTCAAACCTGAGTGGCCTAGTGGTTTTCCCAACTTTCTTCAGTTTAAGTCTGAGTTTTGCAATGAGTAGCTCATGATCTGAGCCACAGTCAGCTCCAGGTCTTGTTTTTACTGACTGTATAGAGCTTTTCAGTCTTTGACTGCAAATGATATAATCAATCTGATTTCAGTGTTGCCCATCTGATGTCCATGTGTAGAGTCGCCTTTTAGGTTTTTGGAAGAGGGTATTCGCTATGACCAGTGTGTTCTCTTGACAAAACTCTGTTAGCCTTTGCCTAGCTTCATTTTGTTCTCCAAGGCCAAACTTGTCTGTTATTCTGGTTACCTTTTGAATTCCTACCTTTTGAATTCCTACAGTGTTTACAGTGCATTCCAGTCCCCTATGATGATGAGGACATCTTTTTTTGGTGTTAGTTCAAGGAGGTGTTGTAGGTCTTCATAGAACCGGTCCACTTCAGCCTCTTCTGCATCAGTGGTTGGGGCATAGAGTTGGATTACTGTGATGTTGAACGGTTTGCCTTGGATTCGGACTGAGATCATTCTGTCGTTTTTGAGGTTGTATCCCATTACTGCTTTTCTCACTCTCTTGTTGACTATAAAGGCCACACCATTTTTTTATGGGATTCCTGGCTACAGTAGTAAATATAATGGTCTTCTGAATTAAATTTGCCCATTCCTGTCCACTTTAGTTCACTGATTCCCAAGATGTCAATGTTCAGTCTTGCCATCTCATTTTTTACCACATCAAGCTTACCTTGAATCATAGATCTTATTCCAGGTTCCTCTGCAGTATTGTTATTCGCAGCATCGGACTTTCCTTTTGCCATCAGACACATCCACAACTGAGCATCCTTTCGGGTTTGGCTCAGCCGCTTCACTCTTTCTGGGGTTACTTGTACTTGCCCTCTGCTCTTCCCCAGTAGCATATTGGACACCTTCCAACCTGAGGGGCTCATCTTCTGGCGTCATATCTTTTAGCCTTTTCTTACTGTCCATGGGGTTTTTTTTGGCAAAGATACTGGAATGGGTTGCCATTTCCTTCTCCAGGGGAGCACACTTGGTCTGAGTTCTCTGCTGTGGCCTGTCTGTCCTGGGTGGCCCTCCATGGCATAGCCCACAGCCTCACTGAACCACGCAGGCTCCCTTGCCACATGAAGGCAGTGATCCATGAAAGACTGGAAAGCTTAGATCTTCCTAAGTAAATGTTGATGAATAATGATTTCAGTGTTTACAGTGCAAACTGATAATAAATGTAATATTTCTTGACAATAATATAAACTTGAAGAGAGAAAAGCAACAAATGCTTCATGAAGCATATGTTCATATGACTGATAAGAGAATATACAATTTAAAAATGGTTGATGCAAGGAAATCTCACATTTGGGACTTGTTAAAACAGCCTTTATTTCAGAGCGTGAATTTCAACATTTTTGATTCGTACAGTTCAATAGTATGGAACTATGAACTCCGTGGACCCTCATCTGTCTATAAGGATGATAAAAACCATGCCGGGCTCAATAGAGGTGAGTGATCAAGAGAAGGTACCCGATTTCCCATTGTTCTTTGCCATGCTACAGCAGCAAACCAAGAATGTTGGAAGACACTGACCCTGATCCAAATCTAGTCACAAGCAACAAGTTGCACTCAGCAAATGAACACATGAAGTTGCCTTATACTAGCCCTGTTCATAAGTTACAGTGAACACACATGCACTCCATGTACTGGGTATACTTGGTTGTTCTCTGTATGTACATTGAGTGATTCTCATGTTACAGACAACGCATGTACAGCTGAATGTGTGATAAAAACGGGGTCCCTGATTTCATTCATAAAGTGAATGCACACTGGCTCATTCTTACAAACAACTATACAGTACATACAGGCAGGATTTATACCTATTTGCTATAATGTGAATGGGGTTACATACTAAGTCAGACCATTGCTGTATTAAGCATTGTCTACTCTGACAGGCAGCAGTTCTCTAGGATCTCAGGTTGAAATTAATACATGAAATTAATCATTCCATCAAGTATTGTCTACTCAGACTGGCAGTGGGTCTCAAGGGTCTTTCCCACCACTACTGCATGGTCCTTTTTTCCCTTAAACTGGAGACCTTCTGCATGCAAAGCAGATGCTCTTCCACTGAGCCATGGAACCCAAAAGTGCACCTCTAGCCCCATAAATAGATACAGCCAGCCATAAGAATACTTCAAAGCATAAGTTACATGTGCAGAAGCCTTCTGCATGTAACTCTTCCTTGCTGGAAGTGGATGAGAATCTAGGTGAGCCTTTAAACATCTGATTTTTGGTACTATTTTGGAATTAATTGACAAGGGCCCATTCTGCATCTAGCATTCACTTCATTGTTTTACCAAACTTACACTGGAACAAAAAAAGATGCAGCCCAAAACCACATTCAAATACCCTGGGCCAACTCTGCACTGACTGCAGACAGTACCATAAAACGGAGAGATCAAAGAAAGTGAAAGTGGCATGGGATGTAGAGGGGAATTTCTGTTCCAATGTGGGCTTGGTAAAACAGCGGAGCAAATGCTAGATGCAGAATGGGCCACAGTGTTATGTTCTTTTAACTGAATTACTGCATAGCTACCTTCATTCCCACAATTCTGAGAACATATTTTTTAAATTTAAATCTGAAAAAATTACTTTCAGCAAATTGTCCGTGTATAGCTGTAAGAGGGGACAGGATTGTAACTTCAGGAGGATATGTTTAGTATAAATAGCCATATTATCCATCACAATGAGCTCAAAGCATTTGATCCTGTGTAATTTTCTTTAATTTCGTACAACATTAAGTACTAAGTCCCAGCCTACATTAGAACTCTGCTTCCATAAAGGTCAAAATTAAGATAGGAACACTATTTTAAACTAAAATTAAAATAAAAACACTATTATGGCCTCTTTTTCTTAGTAATTGTGCTTGGTTTACAAAAAAGGGAAACAATTTATGATCATCAGATAAATGCACATATATTTATGCCCTCACAAAATCACATGGCAAGTATCTAGTCATTATTTTCCCAAGTCCACCATCTGCAAACCACATTGTTAAAAAGCAAAAAAGAAAGAAAGAAGAAGAAAGGACCAGTAAACTCAAGCACGACATCAGTGCTATTCCGAGTAAGTGAGCATTGTAGAAAAGGGATAGCCTGAAATGTTTTATCCTCAGTTCTCTTTTACAAACATTTTCATTATCTTCGATAGCCACATTTTGTGGCTCTGCTGAGATCAGGTTTGCCAAGCCCTTAATGCAATCTGCTTAGCGATTCAACACAGTTCTAGCAATCCACACTTTCTGCTATTTACTGAAAGGCTCAATATTTGGAAAATAGCCTAGCAACGGATCAACTGCTGTTGATGCACAGACAGTGGCCAAAACCAAGCTAATATTATTGTACATAATATATTAATTACCCTGCATCCGTAATGTATATGCAATAGATCTCTCACTGGAGCATTGGAGTGCCAACAACAAAATATACAGTAATCCCAGGTTTGTCTAAATGCATTAGAACAGGATAAGCTCTGAAATCAATTTTCTGTTAAATTATTGGAAGCTTCACATCAAATGCTATGTAAGAAATGTGACTCGATAAGATCTCCCACAGATGAGGAGCAATCGTTCCCATTACCTTGCTTGGTCCAGTATCTCGCTCAGCCAATCCTATTGAATGTTCACTGGACATTCCAGTGAAAGCGCCACCATGACAGAAATAATCAACAAAGGATACAAATAACACAAAGGTCAAGGCCTGATTTAAGTATCTGTGTGGCAAAAGTATTGTCATTCAGTATCAGAACAAGTACCTAGTCTTCTAGGTACTTCTTTTATACTCTCTCCAATGAGCACTCAAAGCAGGTTATATAGCTTTCCTTTCCTCCATTTTATCCTCACAACAACCTTGTGAGGTGGTTAAGGCTGAGTGTGTGTGTCTGGCCCAAGATCAACCAGTAAGTTTCCATGGCAGATTGGGGATCTGAATCTGGGCCTTCCAGATCTTAGTCCACTATGGCACCCTAACCACTTTCCCACAAGTCTTGGTCATTCTGTATACAATTAAGTCTGCAGTGCTATGGACATTTACTCATGAGTAAGCACTACTTAAAGCTATGAAGCTTACTTATAACATTCAGATTGGGCTGTAAAATATTTTTCAGCTCTTACCACTGAAAAAAATCCCACCCCTCTCACTCGCATGCACACACACATCTATGTCAGTCATCAGCACTGCAGACATCTACAGCCACATCTCTCAAGCTGAACTCATAGTAGGTATTCTGAAGAGAACTCAGTTATAGACCTACAATTGAGTTATAGACCTGCAGGAAACCTATTAAAATGCACACCATATATGTTCCAAAAAGAGAAGATGGTAAGAAGGCCACACTCCGGACTGGGAGCTGCAATTCAGAAGGGGGGGAAACCCTCATGTCTGCTATTTCTACTCTAGAGAAATATTCTGAATAATCCATCATGCTTACAGAAGAGCATCACTGGTATAAAAAGTGGCAAGCCATGAAGAATAAAGATTAAGCAGGATAATACATTCCACTTAGTAATGCCAAGTCTTCCCCTCCAGTGATAAATACAAAGACAGCCATTTTTCTGAATCTAAAAAAATATATTTGGGGATATCACCTCAGATATTTCAGACCATAGACTGGATGGTCTTCAAGACCTATACAGCTAGATATTTTAATCATCATGGTTGTTACAAAAAAAAAGAACACTTAGCAAAAGTAGGGTTCTATTATAACAATCATTTTTGATAGTCTCTCTGTGACTCTACTATGACTGTCATTTCAGTTTACCATTAATTTAGAACTAGTTTTTATGCTTGGCTGAGCAATTTGCAAGGTAATTTTGCCTTTTGTTTTCTTGGCTAGCATGATCCACAGGCTCCTTAAATGAGAGCATTTCCATTGGATCTCAGTGGAACCAGGGGTCTTTTTTTGGGGGGGGGAGCCCACCGGAGCGCAGCTCCGGGAGCTCAGGAGCCAAGCCCCGCCCCCAGCTGGCGTCCCGGTGAGTCTTTCAGGCAGCCGAATGTCAATTTCAGCTCCATTATCTCCTATGGGCCATTGAAGTCAATGGTGAAAACATAGGGTATATTCTGGGGGCTGGAGGAGGGGGTTTGAGGGAGAGGCTCCAAACTCACAGGGTAGCTGATGGAGCCTCTCCCCAAGATACCCACCAAGTTTCAAGAACATTGGATCAGGGGGTCCAATTCTATGGGCCCCTAAACAGGTTGCCCCTATTCCCTCCATTGTTCTCTATGGTGGGGAAAAAGTAACTTTTTTTCTCACCATAGAGAACAATGGAGGGAATAGGGGCAACCTGTTTGGGGGCCCATAGAATTGGACCCCCTGGTCCAATGTTCTTGAAACTTGGTTGGTATCTTGGGGAGAGGCTCCATTAGCTATTCTGTGAGTTTGGAGCCTCTCCCTCAAATCCCTTCCCCTCCAGCTCCCAGAATATACCCTATGTTTTCACCATTGACTTCAATGGCCCATAGGATATAATGGGGCCAAATTGCTGCCAAATTTCTTTCATTTCCTCCTTTCCTTCTCTCTTTTCCTCTTTGCCTCCTTCTTCTCTTCTCTTCTCTTCTCTTCTCTTCTCTTCTCTTCTCTTCTCTTTCTCTTTCTCTTCTTTCTCTTCTTTCTTTCTTTCTTTCTTTCTTTCTTTCTTTCTTTCTTTCTTTCTTTCTTTCTTTCTTTCTTTCTTTCTTTCTTTCTTTCCCACCTTCTTCTCTTCTCTTTTTTCCTCCTTTCCCTGTTTCCCTCCTTCTTCCCTCTATTTCGTTCCATCCCCTTTTCTTCTCTTTCTTTCCCTCTTTCCTTCCTTCTTTCCTTCTCTCTACTCTCTCTCTTTCCTTCCCTCTTTCCTCCTGTGTCCCAACTCTCATGAGAAGAAGTTTAAACTTTAAACCCCTTCTCTCTTAGCTCCCCCACCCAGACCAGCTGGGGAAGGGAAAGGGAGGCTTTTGAAGATGCCTCCCCCTTTTGCTTCCCCTTCTGACATCACTTCTGGTGATGTCAGGGGGCGTGGCATATGCTAATAGCCTAATAGCTCATTAGCATACCATATGCTAATGAGCTCCTGCAGCTGTTTTTCTACGAAAAGACCCCTGAGTGGAACTAAGTATAAAAACAACGGTTTGTGGGTTTTAAAGCACAGGCAATGTCAGAAACAGTTCACATGATCTTCTGGTCTTGCTTCCCCCCCCCCGGACTGTGTGCTGCAATAGGCATAAACTTCAGGTTTCACACCACTTCAGATCTTCCAAATGTGGGTTGATGGATGACATACAGTATTGTGATTTAGAGCTGTGTTTCCCACTTTTGAGAATGCTTTTCACATTGGCTGGTCGGCTATGGAATGCTAGAGCATCTGCCTGCAGGATGCAAAGAATTCTGGGGCATGTTCTCAGTTTATGACATGATATCCTGATGTTTTGCTCCACTATAGTTTTGCATGAACCCAGGTCTCCCAAGTATCTGTTTAAAATCCAATGATTTAGATGACCTAATAAACACAAGCATGTTGTAAATCATACCAAAAAATAATAAACTTCTGGCCAGGAGAAAAGTGGCCCAGTGAATCAACCCTAAGAACAGTTCTGAAAAGTTAAATGGGAAGCAGAACACAGGAATTTGTGTAATATGCAGGGCTCTTTTTGTAGCAGGAACTCCTTTGCATATTAGGCGACACACCCCTAATGTAGCCAATCCTCCAAGAGTTTACAGTAGCCCCTGTAAGAAGAGCTCTGTAAGCTCTTGGAAGATTGGCTATATTAGGGGTGTGTCACCTAATATGCAAAGAAGTTCCTGCTACAAAAAGAGCCCTGGTAATATTTAATTAGTATCTTCTGGCTAATTCACAAAACCTCGGAAGCTGCATCTCTTTGCTAGTCCAGGAGTCATCTAGCTTGTGATGAGTCGGTCAGGAGCACAAACTTCAATTTTGGCTCTTATTGCTCAGCCACATTAAAAACATTTGCAGTGGTGATGCACAAACTCAAAGGGGGAAGGCTGTGTCCACAGCAGACTCAGCAGATGATTCATTTGCCTAGTGCATAATGTACTCTGACTGGGAAAAGTACCCAGTCACTCACTGAGTGACTCTTCTGATCAGCTCTTACTTTCTCCAAGCCCTGGGATATAATATTGAGTTGAAAACAGTTGTGGGGCTGAGGGGAAAGATAATAATATTCAAATAGAATGGCCACAGTGGTGAAATGCATTTTTAAAGCAGAAATGTAGTCTAATTTTTAAAGAAACCCCCCCCAAATCAGTTTCTATCTACAAAGAGCTGGCACCTAGTCTCAGATAAGCCTTTTGATCCTGACTTCAAGTAGTGAGTTGTCATATCTCAGCTGTTTTGGCATTTGGTTTAGGAACAGATGGGGAATGCTATCTATAATAATCTGGTTGGCCCAGAAGCAGAAACAATATCTACTGGAATCCTAAGTGGCTTGCTGGCTGAGTTCAGTAGTACAGGATTATTATTAGCATTGCTTCCTGTAGCACCACTGCCTAGTTTTGAATTTATTCTGCCCTGCTTGACTTCAGAGAATTACCCAAATCTATAAGCGGAACATTCTGTTCTATGTAGACTGCATTACAAATAAATTTTTAAAACAATCTTTTATTTAAATGTAATTGTAGCACCTTTCTTCAGGTTCACAAGACTTTGATTTTATATTTGAAGAACATGGGGGGAAATTTCTGATGTAACAAAAACACTGGATTTAATTTGTCATTTTAACTTAGGCTTCCTGTTGTACATTCCCATTTAGAATGTTTGTTCACATACTGCTGTGACATAATAGCCAGCACAAAAGCCTCCGGGTTCTTTCTCCCTCTTCTTTTTTTGATTTATTTTACTTACTTTACAAAGCCTCCAAAGCAGGCTCTCTTTTTTTGGCCTGGCACCAGTCTGAGCCTGAGGGCCTAGATCTAACCAGATATGCCCCTTTCTGCAGCTTCCAGCTACTCCAACTTAATTATCTGGTTGTGAACACCCAGTTCAGATCAGGACTGCTTTGAAGGGAAGTGTTTAAGCTCCCCCCCACACAGACACACACACTGTTCTCCTAGTGAACTGCTGTTGTTTCTCCATAGGGGAAACTTTTGTCTCCTCCCCCATCAAAAGAAAGAGACAGACACAGGATTGGGAATGCCACCCTGAAGCTCTCCCCCCCCCGCCGCAAAACTTAAGAGGGGAGGAGACTTGCCAGGGTGATCTCAAAGGCAGTCCTCATTCCCCCCCCGGTTGCAAAACCAGAAGGTTTTGACCCCCAACAGGGAAGGTGCCATATGATGCTCACTGGATCCACTTTTCCTTTTTCCCGCACTAACCTGCCAAGTGATCAGTGCTATTTATCAGAACCACCACATCCAATTTTCCCACTGATAACAGTGCAGGGTAAGCAAAACCGCCCCCTCCACCTGCCAATAAAAGGAGGGGTGAAAAAATCCTACTCGGCCCAAAAGACGACCAGCCGAAGTCCTACACTGCATATGGTAGAAAGAGGAAGGATGGGAGCAAAGCCATCCTTAAATAGGCATAAATGTCTGCCAGCTCCACCCCTCCATTGCAACACCATGCCACTGGGCATCATACATCCCTGCTTCTTCCTCCTTCCAAGGGAGGCAAAGCGGCCCCCGCCCACATCAGCCATAGACTCCACAGCTGATAAGGAGCCGAACTGTCTACTGATAGGGGTACACAAACCATAGAGTACTATTTCAGCTTTAGGTATAAGAAAGAAGTCATTCAGGTTTAGAAATTCAAATGAAGATTAAATATCTAGGAATAAACATAACAAACAGATGTAGTTCTTTGGTGGAGAACAAACAATTATATGGAACTGAGGAAAGAAATTAAGAAAGACTTGGAAAAATGGAAAAACCTTCAAATATCCTTAATGGGAAGAATTGCCACTATCAAAATGAATATATTACCAAGATTGATCTTTCTATTCCAAACAATACCTATCCTTCAAAACCAAAAATACTTTGAAGAACTTGATAAAATGATGATACAATTTATTTGGCGAGGTAAGAAACCAAGAAAAAAGCTTAAAGCACTACAAGACGCCAAAGAGAGAGCTGGGTTTGTATTACGAGATTGGCTACTATAGAGCAGCAGCTTTGACATGGTTAAAGACTGGATTACTTTAGAAAATACAAGACTTCTGAAATTAGAAGGTCATGATCATTTGTTAGGTTGGCACACCTTCATATGGTACGGGAGGCCAGATACAAATATTTTAAACAACATCTTATTAGATCCTCTTTACTGAAGGTATGGGAAGAATCTAAAAAACACCTTTTACACCAAGAATCCAAAATGGCTCCCTCCATTAGAAGCCTTTACAAATCCTAATTTACTTCAGGAAGAAACAATCCAAAAATATGAAAATTTATTAGATAGCAGAAATGAATTGAAACCAATAGAAACTTTAACATGGTGGCAAAAAATTCAAATTGAATTAAAATACAGCAAAGATTAGCCAATAGGCTTTTATGACAAAATATTAGAAATAGATAAGATATTGTTGTATGCTGATGAAAAACTTATCAAGAAAATTTATGTATTGCTTTTAGAAAACAAGACCCAAGATGAAGTTGTTAAAATGTTATGATAAAGTGGGCACAAAGCTTAGGTCATAGCACTGAGCTGGACACAAATGTAGGAATTTTTTTTTTAAATTACAAAAGCAATTTCATATAAGGAAAATATTTATAAGAAGTTTTATAGATGGTATATTACGCCTGATAAATTGGCTAAGTTTTATCCTAATTGCTCAAATGTATGTTGGAAGTGTCAAAATAATGTTGGATCTTTTTACCATATGTGGTGTGCTTTATGTGATAAAGCAAAAAATATTGGGCTTGGATTCATGAAATTTTACAAAAAAAATTAAAATGTTCTGTACCCTTTGCTCCAGAAATATTTTTGATGAATATCTTACCTGAAAATTGTAAAAAAAAAATGACTCTTATCTTATACTGCGTTTGTCTACAAGTGCTAGAATACTTTATGTTAAATATTGGAGAAGAACAGAAACACCTTTGAGAGAAGAAATGTTAAGAAAAAATTTGGAAATGGCAGAAATGGACAAATTAACTCTAATTTTGAAAGGACAACCAGAAACCACATTTGAAAATACATCGTCAAGATTTTACAAGTGGTTGGAAGAATACAATAAGTGAATTATATATTATAAAACAGCCTCTTACAGCATTAGAGGAGGTTATCTGCTTAGCCAGCATCACTCAAAAAGGCTTAATTTCTAGGATCCATAAAATTCTTACTTCTCTTGATGGAAATGCTACTCTTTCCTATCAATCCATCTGGCATAAGGATTGCAAGGAAACACTCTCAGATGCCTCATGGGCTAAGCTTTGGTCATCCACGCCATTTAACTCAAAAATAACGGCTATGTAATTACAGTCCTTCAAAATTCTATCGCACTGGTACCTCACTCGTCTCAAACTGGCTCATATAAATCCAACCTACAGCCCTAAGTGCTGGAAAAACTGTGGAGATGTTGGTAACTATCTCCATTGTTGGATCTTCTGCCCCAAGGTTCTCCCTTTTTGGGAGGCAGTTCTGTCTCAAATTAAATCTATCACCGATATAAATATTAATCTCACTCCGGAACACTTATTTTTGAACAGATGGGCTGACCAAGGTTCTACACCATCATCGATGGAAAGAGTTTCTTTATTACTTTTTGCGGCTAAAAGTGTCATTGCCACAAATGACAATGGCACCCACTCTTTCACAATGGCATAAAAAGTTGTGGGATTTATATATTATGGCTAAACTCTCGGACAATCTTACGCAATTTGATAAGATTCCTACCCCCCACCATGTTTGTTTCTACTTGGTTTCCCATTTTAGAATATCTCTCTGGACAAAATGATATTCCTAAAGTGATTAACGAGTTATGGTTATGGTAAAATTGATTGGCTAACTCTTGCCAACCAAAAATGTTCTCTGTATACATGATTACTCTATAAAGTACATAAGCAGTGTACATTCTAACTGTATAACATCATCTACTTTTAGTGTTGTTTAAGTTGTTTGAATGCAAAATGTGCTATCACCAAATGTCTTTTCTTGACTTTGCATATTTCTAATCGGTTAACAGTTCTGTATTATGTAATACTTGTCTTTGTTATGGAAAAATGCAATAAAATTTTATTGTAAAAAAAAAGTATATAGACATTTAACACTTGTTAAGGATATATAAGGAGCTGCGGTGGCTCAAGTGGTTAAGACACTGAACTGCAGGCTGTGGAAGATCAGTAGTTCAGCAGTTCGAGACCCGGGTGCCACATGACGGGGTGAGCTCCCGTCTCTAGTTCCAGCTCCTGCCCAACCTAGCAGTTCGAAAGCAAGAAATTGCAAGTAGATAAATAGGTACCACTTCGGTGGGAAGGTAACAGCGTTCCGTGCACCTTGGTGTTTAGTCATGCCGGCCACATGACCACGGAAACGTCTTCGGACAGCGCTGGCTCTTCGGCTTTGAAACGGAGATGAGCACCGCAACCCTAGAGTCGGATTCGACTGGCTTTCGAGCAAGGGAACCTTTACCTTTACCTTTAAGGATATATAAAGTACATTTTTGATATATTTGCAAGTGCTATACATAATGATATAAGGTGAAATATATAAATGTATGATAAATTAGGCGTGAGTTTGTCAAGAAGGAATTGTAAGAATAATTTCTCCTCTTTTATGTTTGTTATGTCTTTAAAATAAAAAATGCGGGGGAAAGAAAGAAATCATTCTCATTGTTCATAGAACTCCTTTTTTCTATACAAGTCTAGTTGTGAAAGTCTCTTTGTTAGGTGAAGGCCTAGATACTGCATGCACAGACTATGCATATGTTAATCATGACTGTGGTACAGGGATGCTAGGCCTCCCACTGGCAACCTGCTTTGACTGCCACTGCTCCAAGTGGTGGTGGGGGGGAAATTTTAAAAAACCCATTGGCAATGTGTACGCCATGATATCACTTCTGGGGAAAGCTATGACTTTCCAGTGATTCCTAGAGCTACCTGCCATCACTTCCAGGTTTTCCCCAGAAGTGACACCACATCACACACAATGCTGTGAGTCCTCATGTCCCCACCCACCATGCTCCTGCTGTGTGCTAGGCTGTGGTGCTACAGCCCAGATTGTGGTGCTGCCTTCACATGGAAGATGCCAGGCTTCCTGAAGTCATGGGAGACCCCCTGCCAAGAACCTTTGTTTCCCACCATGGTTCTCAGCAGCTGCTGGGACATAACATGATGCCACAGTGCTCTAATCACCATAAACATGATGCCACAGTGCTCTAGTCATCACCATAAACTCTAGAGCAATGTGACATCACTTTTGGATTTTTCCTAGAAGCAATGTCCCCCATGTCATTGCTTATCAACCATTTCTCCTTTTTTCATGTAGTCACAAAATTGGCTTCTTGCGCATAAGCATTCGCCTTAGAACAATATGAATTATATGTAGCCAATACTTGCAAAACCCTCTGTGAACTGCTTCTCTCTGCTGTCTGAAGAAATCATGCAAGTTAATTAATTTGAATGTGCTCCCTGTTGTTAATGGACCAGCTCCTGTTCAAATAAGAATTGGTTATGCTATGTATTCATTGCTAATGGGTAAACTGGGCGGAAATTGCTACTTTGATTTGAGAAGTGGAGACAATTTTGTAATATCAATATGCAGCAAAATGGAAGGTCCACAGTGCAGAAGTGATTATTCTTGCTATATAATTAGGACTTAAGTTTTAAGACTTAAGGGTCATAAAAAAGATATATCTTCTTTATTCTACTGAGGCTTATTCACCAGATAGCTTAATTATTTCTTAAGCACAATGGCAAACCATGTTAGAAATCTTATTCCAAATCTAATGAAATTAAGCTTCCGAAAGACAGTTTCAGGTTTTCTTTTAAACCAGAAAGGGCAAACCAATTTTTAGAACAAAGAAAATCAGTCCAGTCATTTTTATTCTCAAGAGACCAGCAAACCCTAATATTAAGATGGGTGATCTTTTTACAGTTGCTGATCTGATTCATATTTTATGACTCAGCTGGCATATGCAAATAACTTCAACGCAAGCAGTCTACCTACAGGAACAGTGTGATATTTAAGAAGCTTATTCATGGATACTTTCATACACAGAAGAGAAACATCTGTGAACAGGGATCTCTGCATCACTAATATATGTCCAGTTAACAGAAGATGCCAGTGTACCTTCTTTGAATAAGCATCTTAGATGTAATACTACTCACATGAGTAGACCATTTAACATCAGCAGCTTTTTCTAAATATCAGAACCAATTCATGAAGTCCATGTAGAACGGGATCTGGAAACCTTAACTGAATACCAGTACTTTGAGTCTTTTACCTGTTGGTTTGAAAGAGATTACTTTCTCTGCTGGGGTCCTTGAGATGCCAGATATTTTTTTAAAAAATACTATATACACGCATGCATTTTTAAATACTATATACACGCATGCATACAAAACTTTGCCCTGCTCCATATATCACTTGGGAGGGGCTACTAAAGTCAAATGGTTTTGTGTTATGTAAATGTACCCTTTCCCTGACAAATCTATATGGTCTCTTCGATCAAACTCATTTAGCCTTTACCTCTGGGAGAGCTGAGTGTAAACATCAATATTTGCAGAGCAGTAGTTGTGTAAGTCTGCTGGGGCAAAATAAAACAACAGCCCAGTGGCACCATAAATACTAATAACACTTATTTCAATATGAGTTTTTTGAGAGCAGGAAACTCAAATCTTCAGATATATGAAGAGGAAATCATTTCGGAAATTCTTATAGGGGAAGGCACACCGGTGTCTTTGTGCCGTTTGCTACTTCTCACCATCAGGTCCCCTTCAGATGCCCCAGCTAATAATATGGGGGTAAACAATTACAGGTTCCCCTCACACTAATGTAGGCAAAGTATTTGCAAAGACATTCAATGGTAATACATTTACACTTTTTAATAAGAGATCGCACACAGAGAACCGCAAGGTGATAATGGGAAAGAAGGATTATTCTTAGTCATTTCATAAATTTATTGATAAAAGTAAGGATGACTGACCTTCTATTGAAAAGGTAGCATTTCTTTTGATTTGACAATGCAGCATATGGATAGGAATTTGTATAATACACAACAGTAAACATAATATATTTCTCTCAGCATACTGATTATTTTTTCGCTCAAAATAGTTCCAGAGCTGTTTTTGTCCCCTGTGGATAAATGCTCCTCTGTTCCTAGTTACAGTCTTCTGAGGCTCCTTTTCATTTTCCAGTCAGAAGAATATTACATGCAACTATATGTAAAACCTAGCTGGGTTCTTTGGCTCTTTAAAGGTGTTGTGGGAGTAAATTAGTTTTTTCCATGTGAGCTAGGGTTTGTCAGATCATAAGTTCAACAATTTGGCCTATGGAACTGCAATAAAGATTCCTCATATTATAGCATATATAAATTGTCAATATTCAGGTGTCCCATTTAATGCTCATGATCTTTAGTAAAGCTGGAAAGGACAGCACAAATGTCCTATTCATGCATTTTTATTTATTTTTTTCTTCATCTTCCCATACTGTGGAAAGCAAATTAGCTTATTATTCCTGCTTGATACTTGTATCTGTTAAACATCTTTATTGTTGTTGTTGTTGTTCAGTCGCACAGTCTGATAATTTACTGCTCACCCTCTACCTATAGGTATGCACTGGCAATTTCCATTTTTTTCTTTCTCTGCCTTGATTCTAATTGGCCCTTCCTAGCACTTAACCCCCCTTTCTATATGTGATAGTTGAGGAAATTCTGTTTCACTGTATCTGAAGAAATGTGTTTGCACACGAAAGCTTATACCTTGAACAAAACTTTTTTGGTCTTAAAGGTGCCACTGGATTTAAACTTTGTGAAAAACAAAATTCTTTTTACAGGATTTATTGTTTCTGACGGTTCTCTCAGCAGCCTCATATGACAAAATCTCTCATTAGGAGGAAAGGTTCCTTTCATGCATATGGCTTCTATAAGATTCACATGCAGTTGTGCACTCCCAGAGCAGAGCAGCTACAATTTCACTGTTCAAACCCAATTACACAGTTTCAATGCTTGCAAAGGATAATCAATTTAGTGATAATATGACAGATTTCCCCAGTAGGTGGAGCTGTTGTAAACTTTTGGCTCGTACTGGAGAGAAAAGGGGAGAATGGCTGATACCCATCTGTGTTTTATGTGGTTAAAACTCTTGTTTATACCAGGATTCTTTTAAAAAGCATTGTATTTCAGAGAATTAAAAATTCCTGGCAAATTATTTCTGCTCATATCTTTTCTTTGGAACCATGGGCACAAGCATAGGTTGAGCTAGTGACCTTTTGCAAGTTGCAACCATTAGAGCTTAACATTCAATACAACATTCATCTGGGTTCAAACTTTTGATTTTTTAAAAAAGGATGACTGCTTATGCGCAATCATATAAAATATTATGAAAGCTTCCTGCTCCTTCCCCTACTCACCACTGCCACACCTAAGTATTAAAATGCACATTATTAAAAGCAATAAATAAATGTTTCACTTTTTGAGATGAGGCTTACCAGTTAAGCATCTCTGTCCCATATGCCAGCATCACTTTTATTCATTAATGATTGCTGACCAGGGTTGAAAATAAGCTGGTGAGGGCAGGTACAGAGTACCAGTCAGGAAATGATTGACATGCTACCTCTGCTATCTGCTTTAAAACCCCTTCTGCTCAATCGAGACACTACTGGTAAGAAGCTAGCCCGATCTCATCAGATCTCAGAATCTAAGCAAGGTCAGCCCTGGCTTGTATTAGGATGGGAAACCTCCAAGGGATACCAGGGTTGTGATGCAGAAGTATGCCATGGAAAACCACCTCTGAGCATTTCTTGCCTTGAAAACCCTACTGGGTCACCATGAGTCAGCTGTGACATGACGCACTTTCCACCACCACCAAAGCTAAGTTATTTTCATCCCTGCTGCTAAACTCTCTGAAACAATACAGATTTACAGACATGAAATTAACCCTGCTTCGTAAGAATTATTTCCTCTCTGCCCTGTCTCTGCAAAAAAAAATTGTTTTCCAAACTTTCTAGTGAAGAAAATGAAGACTCAGAGCTTGCTTTATCACCATATTCCTGATACATGATGTCCACATTGAAAAGTTGTTGTGTCCGCTGACAGCTTTGGGGGCATCAGCACAGGAGCCTGAGCTTGAGTCCCGGGGAACAATGGGACTGGAGCTCCTGGCTCCGGCTTAGGGGAACCAATGGGAACGGCAGCGGGAATTCAAACCCACCAATGGCACCAGGGGGTGTTCCCCTATGCTTGTATATAGTTGGCCATATGTATAGTTGTAGATTATTTAAACAATGCATCTGACTGCCCAGGCACAAAAAAAAGAAAATGTCTGCCAGATGCAACACATAAGCTACAATTGACCCTGAATCACAAGTTGCCACACTACTCACAACTACTCCATGCAGCCTTTGAATCAAACTTGGAGCAGAAATATTGAGGTAATCTGATGAAGGGGATTGAGTCATGTACATGAAGTGCTCAGCATTCCTGGAGAAATGTGGCAGAACAGGAATTCCAAAATAAAAAATAATTTTAAAAACACAAATAAGTGAGGCTCTACTCTAGGCATTGGCCAAGGCCAACAAAGGAGTTCACACTACAGGTAGGACTTCTCCCTGATCAAGGCTCCACCCACATCCTTCTACGTCTTTAACCATTGAATAACTCTGGATCTAATATCTCCTTATATATATAGTTGAGTAGTGGGGTGGCACTTTCTGAACATTCCACAAGCTTCTAAATCAGTTGGCTCCATGATGTGTCATTCAGAAGCTGTCCCTGTCCCCTGGCTGTATTGCCTGAATCCTGCCCACAGGGATGGCGTCCGCCAAAACTTTCCTCAGAAGATGGTTGCTTCCTTCCGGTGAACACAGCTACTGTCTTCCCTCTCCTTGCCAGATTATGATTGATTCCCTCAGGGGACAAAACCTGCCATCTTTAGCCTCCAAACCAAGTTTGCTGAGGCAACACTTTCCAGAACAGAAAAAAACCTGCCAAGTAAAGAGCTGTCAGTATGGCGGAGGTGGGGTGGGGGACCAGCCCAAGTTATCACAAAAAAGCCAGTGTATACACACATAAGTAGAGATAGAGGATGGGACCAGACACACAGAAAACAGGATGCCAAAAAACTGAGGCATGCAGCAAAGCAGAAATAAAGACATGGTCACAGACAGATCTATGTAGGCACACACAAACAGGAGGAGTGCAGGAACAACTGGCTGAAGTGGAGAATGTTCAGAAAGTGCTACCCCACTACTCAATTATATATAAGGAGAGATACTGCTAGTATGTACTTAACCTGCTTCCAGCTGATGCATTCGTTACATATCACATCTTTCTAGAGCTCGTTATATTGCTTTTACAATGAGCTTTACTGCTAGTACCTGTATAATGGGCATAATCCAGGGAAAGCTAGTTATGGCTGGATTTCATATGCAGGCAACAGGGAAACTTTGAAACACTCAAAGTATATTTATATGATGTATTTAAGCAAGTAAAACAGAATTGCACCCATTTCTTTGTTTGATCTTCATTTCAGTGGGTGCAGCTAGATGATATAAGATCCATAATCAGATTTCCCAGCATCTTTTATTTAATAGCAGCCACAGGGACAGGAAGGATTAACCCCCAGTGCCATTTCCTGTCTAGAAACCACACACCCCATTCCTTACCAGTAGTAATAGCAGCTCAGTTGAGAGTTTTCTATTCAGGAAATTGTGCAGGAGGGCTCAATCTCCTTCTGACCCAGTGTCATTGCCCTGATCCAAACCATGCTCCTGTCCAGTTGCTTTTGAATAAAATTAAAGATGTTAGAAGATCTGGTCATGGATCTATCATAACTCTTCTAGACATCCACTAAAGAGTAGACATGCTTGTAAAGTGTACAACTTCAGACGGTGGCAGCAACAGTTGTCTGTCTGAACACTTCAGGATGACAAAAAGAAAAAAAATCACAACACAAAGAAAACTGGAGTGTTGGAGGCACAATGCTAGCTCTAAGAGTTCAAACTCTAATTTCTTTTCATGGTTAGTGTGAGAGCTTAGCAGCAAATTTCTGGTTTCTTACCTGGAATTTCCAATTAACTGGAGACTGGAAGATTTGTTTACTTATTTTACTTATTTAAAACGTTTTACCTGCCTTTCCCAAAGCTCAAGGCAGTTTACATGAAAACCAGAATAAAAGCAACAAAACACATAAAAGCAACAATAATAAAGCTATTTCCAGTTATCCTGCCATGCACCTTTCAAAGTGGACCAAAATCAAAGACGCTAGGGAAGCTAGCCCCCCCGCCGTGGGAACAGGTGTTCCCCACTGCCATGCCCCACCTCTCTGCCACCAATCAGCTGGCTGGCAGGGCGGACATACTCCCCCAAAAGGGAGGGACACCTAGCCTACAATCATACCACCGTGAACACGTCCAATCTCCTCTGATCTCAGGAGGAACACCCGACATTTGAGTGACATGTCTATATGACTTCAATGTGACTCGGAAGTGACATAGGCATGTTGGGGACATCAGGGTGATGCTCTGGTTTTTGGGCAAAAACTCTGTGGTAGAAGGTCACATTGGGAGTTACATGGGCACATTGCTGAAATATGAGATGAAACTCCGTGCTCCCAGTAAGCCTGCCCCCACATCCCCTGCCACAGGCCCAGAGGGACCTGGCAACCCTATCAGACACTTTTAAAACACAGCACTAAAGAAAACATGTACATGATTGAACAATCTGTAAACAATTATCCTCATCACCATGAAAAGGCAACTAACTGAGGTATACGAAGTAATGTTCTGATTAACATGAAAATGGTGTATATTGATTTTTGTGAAATATGTTCCAGTTCCATGGCAATGGTTAATATTTAAAAATATCCAGGAAGACACAAAAGCTAGATGGTTTATAAGTTTACATACATTTAATTAGGGCATCTGTTACTTGATTAGAGTCTCTGCAAGATATGTGTAAAAATTTTAAGATTACAAGGTTTCATTTCTGAATATTTTCCCTTGCCCTTTACAGTAGTAATAGACTGTGCATATGACCATAAAATGAATGTAGGAGATAAGAGAATTACTACAATATTCAGCTCCTGTAGTTACACTTCACTATAAATAAGCCAATTCAATATGCATGCTTTTCATAGTCAAGTGTCCTTTAGTCAACAGGGATCTTGTTAATGCCGTTTTGTACTTACATGTGACATTTTCCTGAAAATCTCCATTGTATATAGATTTGATGGTAACAGTTATAGAGGGTGCCCAGGATAAAATGAAAACTCATGGAGAGCAAAATACTGCCTGTAAACTAAAGTCTCATTGCAGTTTTCCAAATTAGTACTTCCAGTACCCACCATGCATTTCTTCAAGATACTGCAGAGATCTCTGTGAAAGTGGTCTTAAACTTAGCGATGGTAAAAGATACAGAAAAGAACCCAAGCAAAGTGAATCTTTGGAAACCAGGTGGGATCCTCAGAGCTAGGAAGCTATCTGTAATATTTATTATCACAGATGATCCTTCAGAAACAAACCTGATTTCAAACTGGACATGACTGAGAATATAACACACTCAGAATGGGATTTTCTAGAATGTAAATTGATGAGAGCAATAGTGGTCACAAAGAATGGCTTGCTGGAATAAAAAAACAGGTACCTTAACACAACCAAAAAAATGAAGAGGGAGTTTGGGTGATCACTAATCATCTTAAAAATATGTCATGATGACTATCTGGTGATGGATGCCTTTGTGCAAGTGCCTGACAGAATTTGGAGGAAACTCCCAAAAGTTCCTAGCCACCATTGATTTAGGTCTTCCACTGCACCTAATGTATTGCCGCAAAACTATTTGTTGAGGTTAAAATATTTTTTTTCAGGACTGTGCCTGATTTACTCCTGTCACGCTGTAGAGGATGATATTTGCTCTAGTCACTGCACCGGCAAGAGGGCTAATGGATGACAATGGATGACCTTGACCTATGTAGCCCATGCTTGTAAACTCACCACAGGAAGCCTACAGTTGTGCGGGGGCTGGTTACCTGTAGCATCCAAATTTGTTTCAGCATGCTTAGATGCACCTGACCTGACTCCCTATATGATTGCAGTTACCATACACTGGATTTAGCCCTGACCTGGATAGCCCAAGCTAGTACGATCTAGTCAGATCTCAGAAGCTAAGCAGGGTCAGCCCTGGCTAGTATTTGGAAGGGCGAGGTCCAAGGAATACCAGGGGTGTGACACAGAGGCAGGCAATGGCAAAAATCCCTCTGAAACATCTCTTGCCTTAAAAACAAGTCTAGCTCACCACCTAGTGGCGCATAATGCTAAAAAACCTAGAATTTCAGGCTGCCAGACAATCTTAGGATCTCCTGGCTATACTACACACACTACCATACAATTATTATTATTATTATACTGAATTTACATGTACTACCCACAGGGGAAGTGGTTGTTTGCATGCAGCCAACGCCTGCTAGTAATTGAAATATACTAGGAATTGTCATTGCAACTATAATCAAGTTACAGTCCTGTGCCTCTTCCATATAATGTTGCTTTAGCTTCTGCCTCCTGAGAATAATATTGTCCATTATGAGGGGAGAAGAGAGATAAAAGCCCTTATGCAGAATGATTGTTGGTTTTGATTGTAACTGAGCCAAAGACACTTGTTCAAATAGCTTTTTGCTCAAATAGTGTGTGCCCTTCCTTCTTAATCATGAGATTAATGAACAAAGGCCACCTTCACTTCAACACTAAACTCCCACTGCCATGACTTCATGAGTTACTTTGCTTTGGTAGATGCACAGCAAGACCCTGTGAATCTGTACAATCTTATCTAAAACATTTGACAATGTGGGATTGAGCTTCAGCAATGGGGGGGGGGATTCTCAGTGCCAACTCACAATGTATGTGGATCATGAGCAATACTATGCATCAGTCTGTGGGAAAATTCCTAACTGAGGCCTGTAGCTGATCATATTACAGCTCGGAGCATGAGATTTGGTGCCTCTTATTATCCAGCACTGAATGGCACCAAACATTGTAAATTACCCCCACCCCCCAAAAAAGCAACTCTTTTCTGTTCTTTCTTGTGGTATTATTTCTCTTCAGGGTTCTGTAGGAGGATACAACAGAGGCAGCCTGATCAGATAAATGAAGGCCAAGATACTTCGGTAGAGTTGAACACTACAGAACATAGTCAATTTCCAGTATATATTTAGAAATATTCCCTTACATTGAAAGGTAGAATGCAGGTACTTTCTCCGACAGGAAATCATACTGCAAATGGTATAGTATATAGCTCGCCAAGCTATAGATCATTATATGCCTAGTTTGAATCTTCCATGAATTCACTAGATAGCTGAATGCAAAGTTCTGTCAGCTTCAGCTTCCCACCTCTTCTGCAGGATGAGGATAATTTTGACCTGCCTTATAAAGCTGTCCTAAAGTTTGCACCATGATAGTGTATGTGAAGTGGCCTTCGACCCATGGTTTGGGAACCTCAGTTGGGTTGTGGTGCCCCACCTGCTGGCTCAAGAGCCCTTATAGATGAGCTGTTTATTATTCCATGGAATAATTATTCCTGTTGGAAGGATCTGTTACTGAAGTCCACACATCGAGACCAAATGCACCACCAAAAGCCTGTTTTTACACACACACATGCAGCAGGACAGCCAGTATTTCTACATCACTGGGTTGTTTACAGGATAAAATATTTCTTATTTATCTAGATAATCTCACACTTTAGAATAAAAGAATCCCACACATTCACACCTATGATTCTTGGTAGAAAGGCAGAATATAAAAAGTAAATAGAATGAAGGGGGAAAGAGCTTGTTTGTACTTTTGGATAATTGTTCAAACGGTTCTTATTGCAAAATTTATAGCCAGAGTTTCCAGTAGCAACTAATTAATGAACATTTCTGGATACATTTTTTTTGTGTTACTGATTCTTGCACACACAGTGTTGCATGACTGAAAACAGTCCCTGAAAATACTGTAGTTTATTGGTCTGCTATACTGTTCATAAGTCATACAACATGGCCTAACAATTAAGAGGCAACTTTCAGCTCACTCTTGACTTTAAATGATCAGTTGATTGATTGATTTTAGAGAAAATATATGCAGGTATATTAAAACAGCCAAATGTAACAATCAAAGGATATACAAACAACATATGTGATACAAAATTGGTGGTAGTGGAAAGTGCCTTCGAGTCTCAGCTGACTTATGGTGACCTGTAGAGTTTAAGGCAAGAGACGTTCAGTGGTGATTTTCCATTGCCTGGCTCCATGTCACGATCCGAGTCTACGCCTTGGAGGTCACACCCAGGTACTAACCAGGGCTGATCCTGCTTAGTTTCCAAGATCTGACAAGATCAGGCTAGCCTGGGCTATCCAGGTCAGGGCTGAAACAAAATTACAATAAAATTAATAAGAACAGTAAATAGTCATGGAAATATTCAGGGGGGTAGTCGTGTTGGTCTGAAGCAGCTGAACAAACTTTGTTCTAATCATGGACATATCTGTTAGGCTCAGTCACAGATTACCCTTATCCATGCCAGCCAAAAGCCAAATAGAAAAGGGACATCTTATGTCCCCTTTGAAGTGATAACGAGAAAAGAGTTTTCTGCACCTCTTCCACAAGTTAATTCCAGAGTTGGTACTACAACAGAGAAGGTCTGAGCCACTGAACTTACCTAATGGTAAGACAGTACTGTCAGCAACATTTTCTGCCTTGATTTTAGCAGGCATATGGGCTCATACAGGTTCAGTCAGTTATAAAGATTCCAGGTCATGAAGGGTTTCAGGGTTCTAACCAATACCTGGAATTCAGCAATCAATACAACAGGCACTGAACAAGTTGTATATGAACACATCATCCATCCCTAGATAAGTGGCAGGCAGTGGCATTTGTAGGGATGCCAGCTTCCAGGTGGGACCTGGGGATCCCCCAGAATTACACCTCATTTCCAGACTTCAGAGAGTTCCCCTGGAGAAAATGGATGCTTTGGAGAGTGAACTCCATGGCCCTTTTCACACTGTTGGCCTGATTTCAAGTAAAGTGATACAGGGATGGGGGTTTCATACAGCGAATTTCCTTCCGTTAATGAGCTGTCTCTGAAGTGCTATGGTCATTTCAAACAGTGCCACCTCCCCCGTCGCCTGTTTTCAGTGTGTAATCTTCCTCGGACTTTTTAAAAATGTTCTAAGGTGAGCACTATAATGCTAAACCACTATAGCACTGAAGTACTATAGCGGTGCCATTGGGGTACATTGACTCAGTGGAGTCAGTGTATCTCAATGGTGCCGCTATAGTGGTTTAGAGCTATAGCACTCACCCTTATAATGTTTTTTTTAAGTCTGAGGAAGATTGTGTGGTAAAAAAGGGTGGTGGAAAGTGGTATTGTAGGAAGCACTATGTACATTTTAAACAGCATATCACAGTGATTCAGAAGCACAACAAAGGAGTTGAAAACGGAAAAAAGCAGTTTCCTTCAAAAGCGGCTTACCACACTTTGCTAACCTGACGTAAGTGGTTTTGTAGGAACAGATAAATTCTGCTAGCAGCTGGTTACTAAAATGGGTCTGTCTGAATGACAGGGGAAAAAAACATTAGCAACTGGTTACTAAGAATACAAAGGCAGTTTGAAAAGGGTCTATGGCACTGTACCCTACTTGAGGTCCTTGTCCTCATCAGGCTTTACCCCCAAATCTCCAGGAGTTCCCCAACCTGGATTTGGCAACCCTATCCTCTATTCCCCGCCAGGGGGAACCTGGCAACCATATGTGTTCTGTACCAGCTGACTTTCTATGTGGTCTTCAATGACAGCTTTACATAGGGAACATTGCCTTAGTCACATCTGGAAGTCTGGCATGTTGCATTTGTAACCTGACATATTTAATTCATTTGTTTAATTCTGTCTTAATTGTATATGTTTATATTTTGAAAGCTGCCCTCAACACTATGGAAAAATAATGTATAAATATTTTAAATAAATGAATCACAATAGCTTGGGTCAGTATAGGAAGATCAGACTTATCTAGAAGAAGGGAAACCTATGAACTAAGTGCAAATGGAAGTACCACTAACAACAATTCTAGCCTGCATTCCTAGGCCCTTTACCTGATCATAGGCTAACCAGGTATTTCAGGTATTCCAAAACATTAACATTCTCTCCTAGAATCACCACCATCTTGTCAGAATGCAGTTTAACCTTCTTTATCCTCATCCTGTTTGCAAATGACATCAGTTAGAGTAACACTGAACTTAATTTATAACACAGATCAGTGATAAGTTGTGCAATAAAGTGTATCCAAACTTAAACTGAGGGGCCAACAATGTATTAGACGGTAGTGGGTGTAAAAGGGAGTATTTAGAACAGAAAAGCAGGGAGGGATAGAAACATGTACCCATTTCCTCACCTGCCATTTCCTTTGCCAAACTGTCCTCCCAAGTAGCTTCTCCCCTGTAAGGTTTCAAATGAATGTTTTTCATGTAGCATATGCTCTTCAGCCCCATCCAGAAACCAGGTTAACTGGCCAATTTATTATTTCAGTTGCACTAAAATAATCTGGAACCATCTTCATGCAGCGCACGAGTTCTATCTCTAAATCACAGCCTCTCTCAGCAACTTCCTATAACAAGAGATCACAAAGTTAGGCAAGTGTTTTCACCCAGCTACCACTGATAGATATCGAGAGACAGGAATGCTATCTTTATACTCCTGACACCTGAGGTTATTACAACTGCAAGCCCCAAGATTTTCCTTGAGACCCAGTGGTGTAAATTCATTCTTTCACCTGCAACAGCCAACACTTAATAATACCTTGCCTTGTTAACTTGAGACTTAATTACTACTATTAAGTAACAGCTTTCCACCACTTATTATCCTCCAGCACAATATGTATATGAAAGGTTTTGTGGAGGGGCGAAATAGCAAATACGTCAGGTGTTTTGACGAATGAGCTATTAAGTGACTTCAGGAGAGTTAGATTCTTGGCATTTCTTCTTTTGTAGAAGAAATTAGCTCTGATGCCTATCAAGGAACCGGCTTCTTGAAATTACAGAAGAAACAGAAGGGAAAGCCAAATTAAACATTTTATCCCGTAATAAAAACATTAAAAAGCAAAGAGTTTTTTAAAAGCCTTATAGAACTTTAAGCAGGAGCAATCACATTTTGGAAATATGACCTTGTAGGAATAGGGGTGACAAGAGGCGGGACCTGTGATACTCACAGGCGGGGGAGTATTCCGGCCACCAAGCTTCCCCCTCCCTCCCCCCAGCAGCGGTGGTGGCAGCGGCAAGGCCGGCCGGCCCACCGAGTTTCCCCCTCCCCAGCAGCAGGGGGGCGGCAGCGAGGCTGGATGGCCCACCAAGCTTCCCCCTCCCTCCTTCCCAAGCAGCAGCAGCGGGGGTGGCGGCAGCAAGGCTGGCCAGCCACCACATTTCCCCCTTCCCAGCAGCAGCGGGGGTGGCGGTGGCGGCGAGGCCAACCGGCCCGCCAAGCCTCCCCTCCCTCCCTCCCTCCCAAGCAGTAGTGCAGAGGGGGCAGCAGCGGGGAGGCCAGCTGGCCCACCAAGCTTCACTCTCCCTCCCCAGCAGTGAGGCCGGCCAGCCTCCCCCTTCCTCCCTCCCTCCCAAGCAGCAGGGCAGGGGTGGTGGCAATGGAGAGGCCAGCCGGCCCACCAAGCTTCACCCTCCCTCCCCAGTGGCAAGGCCAGCCGCCCACCAAGCCTCCCCCTTCCTCCCTCCACAGCAGCAGCAGAGGCGAGTCTGGCCGGCCCGCCAAGCTTTCCCCTTCTTTCCTCCCACCGCAGCAGCAGCGGCGAGGCCAATCGGCCCCCCAAGCCTTCTCCCGCCCTCCCGTCCCTTGTGGTGGTGACGTCGCGTCGGCAACGGCGAGGCAGTTTGCAGAGTGTTCCCTGCGCATGCGCAGGGAGGGCTCTTTTACTTTTTTGGGGATTTAAATATCCCCGTATACTTTTTTCAACTTTTTAGATTTTTCTGCACAAGTAGGAACTATATAGATAGTTCAGCTTGTTGTTGTTTTTCCTGTAAACTGCAGTGTTTGACCAGTATGGTTATATGTTACGTTCATAAGTGCTGTCAAGTTTCAAATGACTTATAGAAACCCCAGCAAAGGACTCTTAAGCAAAGGTGGTTTGCCATTGCCTTCCTCTGGAGAGTCTCCCTTGCTGGTTTTCCATCCAAGTACTGACTCTGTTTAGCTTCTGAGATCTAATGACATCAGGCTATATTATGCCACCTTCCCTCCACCATAATGTGTTACCTTTAATCAAAACGACACAAAAAGAGCATGCCAAATAACTGTCTAGTTCTGATCTCCATTATATTGGCCTACAGAATATGACCATACATTCATCATTAGTGTAAGCAGACCTGAAATTTTCCTAAAGGCAATTATCATAAAATATCCTTAAACAGAAAGATTTTCAAAAGCAGCCAGGGTGGATTCTGCTAATCAGTTCCACATGCTAACTGATGCCGTGAAGTTGCATACCTCAAAGATGGGACCTCTGAGCTGTACGGTGTTCCATGGTGAGATCTGATCTAGTTGTACTTTTATAATGTATCAAAATATGGAAACAACCTGTCACTTTACCCAAAAAATTCTTTTCTTGAGGTTCAATGCATACTGAATACACCCAACTCACTATTTGTGAATCCACAAGCAGCTATAGCTACAGAGAATATTGATTTCTTAGCGCAATGGCCCTGACATCATAAAAAGGTCACAGAAAGCAAAAAACAAAAAAATCCACTGCAAGTTCTGGGAAATAACAGGGTGACACAGGATAGAATAGATTCTTGCAATGTCAGTGAGGAAGGGCTGAGATTGCTTATTTTGTTTCTGGTTTCCCTTTCCGGCTACGGTTGAGTTACAACCCTTGCAGTCTGTGCTCTGTTCCAAGGGCATTTATTTATTTTATTTGTGTGGTTTTCTTCTTCTTCTGTATATAGTTGTTTCATGAGTTTTGAAGAAAGTTAAGGTAGTGTTGAGGAATAAGGAATAATGGGAGTGCAGAAGAGTGAGAGATAAGTGGTGTGAGAAATAACAAACTACCTTTTTCTTTTTATGATCTCTTTGTTTCACAGCCACTGGCATGTATGAATGCCCAAGGATGCCAGAAAATCTTGGCCAGTCAGCACTGATACAAACAGCAAATACTGTAGATAAATTATATAGCAGATTTGCCAGAATGAGCTTGTGAGTGAAAGCTGTTACATACCCAACAAATATTTTACATAGATTAATTGGGTGATGAAGAAGAAGAAGAAGAAGAAGAGGAGGAGGAGGAGGAGATTGGATTTATACCCTGCCCTTCACTACCCGAAGGAGTCTCAGAGTAGTTTACAATCTCCTTTCCCTTCCCCTCCCCACAACAGAAACCCTGTGAGGTAGGTGGGGCTGAAAGAGCTCTCTCAAGAACTGCTCATGAGAGAACAGCTCTGAAAGATCTTGTGACCAGTGTTCCCTCCAAGCTTAGTTAGTGTGAGCTAGCTCACAGTTCTTTAGCCTCTGGCTCACACATTTTTGTCTTAGCTCAGGAAGGCTGGCTCCAGAGCAAACTAATTTATGCAGTAGCCAAATCACCTGCTCACAACTTTAATGCCAGTAGCTCAGAAAGTAGAATTTTTGTTCACAGGACTCCAGAGCTTAGAGGGAGCATTGCTTGTGACTGACCCAAGGTCACACCAGCAATTGCAAGTGGAGGAGTGGGGAATCAAACCCAGTTCTCCCAGATTAGAGTTCACACTCCTAACCACTACACCAAACTGGCTCAGGGTAGCCCAGGCTAGTGTGATCTTGTCAGACCTTGGAAGCTAAGCAGAGTCAACCCTGGTTAGTGTTTGGATGAGAGACTGCCAAGGAATACCAGGGCTATGACATGGAGGCAGGCAATGGCAGGCGAGCTCTGAACGTCTCTTGCTTTAAAAACCCCACAGGATTGCCATAAGGTGTCTGTGACTTGATGGCACTTCCCACTACTGCCAGGTTAAGTAAAGATCCACAAGTGAAAGCCTCTTGCAATATATATTCTGTCAAAGTTAGTGCCTCATAATATTGTACCAGGAATATCCATGGTCCTCTCTAACTGAAGTAAAACTTTTTCACATTTCTTGGTTGTTATCAAATGTAAAGCATATTAACAAGTGATTTCCTCCCTAATTTGGGGAAAGGCAAACTAAAAAAGAAGCAAGACCACAGTGAGAGCCATTGTTTCCTCAGATGTCTAGGAAGGAAAAACACAAGGAAACAACAGCCTGTTTACATAGTGGAATGGCAATGACTATTAGCATCATTACTTACACTGCAAACACTGAAGAAGTACAAATCTAGGCTAGGGGAGATGGTTTCAGGGTTACGCTTCTACTGTGGTTGTAGTGGTGATCTATCTTCCATCACTTATCTCAGTCCACAAACACAGAAGGAGAAGGAGAAGGAGAAGGAGAAGGAGAAGGAGAAGGAGAAGGAGAAGGAGAAGGAGAAGGAGAAGAAGAAGAAGAAGAAGAAGAAGAAGAAGAAGAAGAAGGAGAAGGAGAAGAAGGAGAAGAAGAAGAAGAAGAAGAAGAAGAAGAAGAAGAAGAAGAAGAAGAAGAAGAAGAAGAAGAAGGAACAGAACAAAGTTAGAGTCCAGAGGCACCTTTAAGACCAACAAAGTTTAATTCTCACCTTTCGTTTATCCACCAGCCCAGTTCTTCTTTAGGTAGCCCACCTCAAAACTTTGCACTAGAGAGTTAATCAGCATGCACTGTGACCAATTTCCCCCACCACAATTTATCATCTCTGCTTTCACAGCGCATACATTTCCTAAGCGGCATCAATTAAAACCTATGGTTGTACACAGCCTGTTTAATGTGCACAGATAAATTTTTATCTAGAATCCAGCTGCATATAATGCTTCCCACTTGTAAATGAAGCATCCTAGAATGCAGATTAATGATACGGCAGGACCAATTTTGTCCTTGTATCTTTTCTAACTATTCTAAGAAGAAAATTACTTGTATGTTTTCTTTTTGAAGTACAGCTTCAACATAGTATTGCCCATGTTTGAATCTTCTACTGGATCTATTATTGATAAAGGATATTATATGACAATATGTATAGTGCAACCTGCAACAAGAATAGCTATGTTTGTGTGTTAAGAACATAAGAACATAAGAGAAGCCAATGTTGAATCAGGCCAATGGCCCATCTAGTCCAACACTCAGTCACACAGCGGCCAAAATATACCAGGTGCCATTAGGAGGTCCAGCAGTGGGGCCAGGACACTAGAAGCCCTCCCACTGCTGCCCCCTCCAGCACCAAGAATAGAGTGCATCACCTGCCCCAGACTGAGAGTTCCCATCTATACCCTGTGGCTAATAGCTACTGATGGACTTCTGCTCCCTATGTTTATCTAATTCCCTCTTGAAACTCTCCATGCTTGTAGCTGCCACCACCTCCCGTGGCAGTGAATTTCATATGTTAATCACTCTTTGGGTGAAGAAGTATTTTCTTTTATCTGTTCTAACCCGACTGCTCAGCAATTTCATGGAGTGCTCACGAGTTCTTGTATTGTGAGAAAGGGAGAAAAGTACTTCTTTCTCAACCTGCTCAATCCCATTCATAATCTTATAAACCTCAATCATGTCACCCCTCAGCCGTCGTTTCTCCCTGTTTTTGTGGTTTCTACTGTTTTCTAGACCAGAACTGAAGCTTCCAATTTAAGGACAGCTTCATGTTTTACATGGTACTAGGTACAGACTGTGGATTGTGTATCCTCGGACTCCAGAACAAATGTTTGTCTTGTGTTATGAAGCCACAAATGCTTCTTGAAATACTGGACAGCTTGAGTCCAATATGAGCATGTAGCCCAGAATATAGAAACAATACCTTGTTGAGAGGTTAAGTACCCTAGTTTGTCCTCAAGTGTTAACATGAATATTAGAAGGACTAGTTCTGCTTGCAGATGTTCATGATTTCAATTTTCCTGCAACCACCATCCTTATCTCTTTCAAGGCCAGAAGCAAGAATGTAGTAATTGAGCAAATTGTGAAAAACGGTGCTCAGTTCTGTAGCCAGATTTTTTTTTTTGGGGGGGGGGGTAAGAAACAGTTGCCAGCATCCTCTGGAAAGTTCCTGAAAACAAGATCCTTGATTGAACCTGAGAGATCACCGAGAGATCACATAGGGCAGAAAGCTATAATAAGGGTATAGGCTGGAGGGAGTTATGCTAATGCCAAGCTAATATGTAAAGATGGGCACAAGCCAGCTCATGAACTAAAGTTTGTCCAAATTTTCCAGGTTCGAGGTTCATTAAGCAAAATTCATGGCTGGGAAACTGGCACAACATTCCACGAACTTTCATGCTGCTCATGGCGGTTTGTGGTGGTTCATGAATGGATACATTTCCAGACAGACTATCACAGCTCAATTAAAATTAAGTTTCAAAGCAATAGGGGGGCAGAATTCTCCAGCCATGGACACACCAGTAGGGTCCCTCCAAAGCTTAACAGGCACTGCTGGCTGCCAATAACAGAATTCCCATTCTGCTCTATGGGATCAGAAGGCTATATATACCCTCAGCTTAGCTCTGCACCCTCTGCTCTGTTGGCTGTTGACAGACAGAGAGGCAGGGAATTTGTTAAAGGCAGAGCACATTTATTTATTCCTAATTGAGAACACTTTTCCCCTATTAGGGTTTGGGTGTTAAGTGGATTCAGGGCTCTGAGCCACTCCATCTTGCCGTTCAAGTTTATCCTCAGCTGAGGAACCATATTTATACCCTCCTGATTGTAAACACCTCTGTGCCATGAGGTTGAAAGTAGGTGCAAAGAGTGGTCATTGTGGGGGGGAAGAAGTCCTCCACCCCCTGTGTATCACAGGCCCCCATCCCTGGGCACTAAACCTATCTTGCCAGTGTACTGGAGCCCAGTCATAGCAGAGAATTAGCAGGTGTCTCAGAGCCTCCTTCCCCTAATCTGTTCATGGGGCTCTTCAGAGGCAACAGAGTTGTTAGCAGTGCCCAGGCACTAGCAGTTGCTAACACTCTTTGGAGAGGAGGACTCTGAAAGCAGTGATTCCGAGGTGGGGAAGCATCCTCCCCATCCACCTCACAACTCCCGGTTGCTGCTCCCACCTTGAGTACACCCCTCTGTGGCCCCTCCCAGCCCAGCACCAGAAAGCAGCAGTCCCTCCCAGCTTCTCCAGTCCTAGGGCCCCACTTCCAGCCCACAGTTTGAAAACATTTCCACATCCTTCCCAGTGACCCCTGTGTGGCAGAGTACTAGGTGTGTCACACCCTTGTCTGGTGGAGTACAAAACCCCCAACACTTGTTCTCCTCCATCCTCTGCAGGTACCTGCAAAGGGTGCACCCCAGTATGTTGCCACCTTAGGAAAGAGTGGTGGCTAGCAAGAGGAAGAGGCCTACTCCCTCTCGGCATAGAGAAGCAGATGGGGAGCAGGAGGCCCTTCCAAGAAAGACTCCCTGCATTTGGGATGCTGTGGGTGGGACATCAAGGCAGGACACCCTCCAAGAGGTCATTCCCCCAGGGATGCTGACAGTGCCATCCAGAAGGGCTACATGGAGGGCCCAGGAAGTAGTCACTCACCTTGTTGGTGCAATGATTGCTGTGGATGACCAACCTTTCTCTCTTCTGGAGGATGCAGCCTTTTGTCAACAGCTGCAACACCTGGATCCGTGGTACTCTGTCCTCTCACTTGTGGTTATAGATGTGGCATTATATCCATGGTCATTATACATGCTGCAACATTTTAGAATTAAATGTACTATAAATAGTGTGACAGCAGACTTTAAATTTGATCCAAGAGCCAGAGAGTTCATGTAACCAATTTTTTAAACTTTAGCTGGCTTGAATGCTCAGGACAGCCTATTCTGTCAATAAGACTGTGTACAAGAGTCCCATGTACAAGAGTGGAGGGCAGCCCACATCAAACTGGAAGCACGGTATGGTAAAAAGATATATACTCAGCAGTCATCTATGGTTATATTTGTTATATATCCCATGTGTATGTCTGATCCAGACACAGGAATGCCAGTTTCTCATCTTCTTCTAGTTTCTTAATATATCTCACTGTGAATCACAGTTAACCAAATTAATAATTAGCAGTTTCATCATGGGAATAGCTTCCGCAAAATCTCTTATGAATGAAAATGGTGATATGGAGAGCAATTCAAGATATTATAAAAAAATCCCTTTAGAGAACTAAACCATTAGTTGGCTATTTAAAAAAATTAAAAAGTTTGAATACATATGTGGACATTTAAATTAATGTTCTTGCTCGTTTAAATGTGAGACTGAATGTATACATCCATTTATATTATTCCTCTACATATAAAAACATGGCAGAGTTTTTAGCAGTATCAAAAGACATTTAAAGTTCAATTTGACTAGAAAAGAGAGCAACTAATTTAGGTTTCTAATCAGTTATCTTTTATACTGAAGCTTACATTTTTTTGACAGTGAAGCTTATTTTCTGAACTGGGGGAAGACCTATTTTTCTTTTATACTTAGTATACACTTGATTATTACAAACGAGCTTTCACTACATTCTAAATGGGCTCTTAAAATTAGTACCAGAAAAGAAGGCCTTGTGGAATAATAATAATGCTCACTGGATGTAGCCAGTGAAATGATAGCAAATTTCACAAAGAGAAATAGAACAAGCAAGAGACATTGTTCTGACAGCAGAGAATACCCAGTCTAACAGTTGATAGAGGAGCTTAGTCAACAGAGCTAGCAGAGTAATCTGCAAATAATGGAGACTGTGTTCAACAGGCATATGGAAGAAAAGTCCCGTCAACAACAATAGAAATTTTGTTCCAAAAATAAAAGGTATGTGCAGGAGGAGAAACTGGACTGGCTGGGATTCGAGAATGCTCAGTCAAGTCATGCAAGAAAAAAACTAAAAAACTAAGAGAAACAGGAGTGCTATGAAGAACTTTTGCATTTGGTTTGAAGAAGATGTAAGTGAGGTACCCATTAATCCATTTCACCTCACCATTTCTGTAATAAAAAACAATGAAGTCCAAATTAAATATTCATCATAGCCAAATCGCAAGAATGACCTCTTCTAATGCTCCCATACATTTTTAGTCTCTGTGGCTTAGGCATGGAATATGAATTGGAGGGGGGGGGGGAGCTGTGCCATTTCTTTTGGCATTTTGTTTCTGACTCTAGCCTTTGATCTCCTCAGCACTGTAGTTCAGACAATCTGTAGGAATATCACTAAACCAAGTAACTTTGTTATATTTTTACTTCAGCCATTTGTCAGCATATGCCATAAAAATTTTAGCTTTCTCTCTTGATCTTTATCAGAGAGCGCTGTTTCTCTTTGATGTCTTCCTCCTTATTTGACATTTGGGGTCTGGTTTCCTATTTAATTATCTAACTCTCTCCTGCTATTTTAGTTGAAAAGTTCACTCCAACATTTTTATTCCTACATCCTTGAATTTGGTACTCCATGCTCCGGTACAGCTCCCTGACAGGTACATATTTTCCTACCACTGTCTAGGGGGTCTTCTGTACATATATAAGAAATGGTTCTCATAAAAAAAAACTTCTGGGCATTTAGGCTGCATCTGAAAGAACTCCCAGGTAAGCTTGAATTACCTTATCGTCACATGCATGGTAGAAATGTTTGCTATTTTTTGATGAAAATATGTTTCTCTATATAAATATAAAATCAGAATTATAGCAGGTTTACCTATTCAGATGGCCTCCAAGTGCCTCCACCCTGAATACTTAACTATGTCCTAGGTTTCATGTCTGAAACCAATGCTAATTTGTGTGGAAATGTTTTCTAACTCAGTCTGACATTATTTTAGGGGGGACCTCCCAGATGAGAGTGCTTTTATATAAAACTACATTTGTTCATCTCATAAAGTGCCTGGTTGGGACAGATTTCATTTTATGTCCAGGTCCTTCTCAAAACAAAGGCCAAATTAATGTTTATGTCTGTCTAGGCAGACAGATGGGTCTTTCATCTTAAGCTAGCTTTCAACAAAACAAGCCAAAGATGCTCACTGTATCATGGCTCTAACAGAACTTTCCTTCAGAGAAGTATACAATGAGGAACTCTGAAATATATGAAGCAGTTTTCTAATGAATCATACTGAGGATTCATCTAGCCCAGTCATGTCTACTTGCAGTGGCAGCCACTCTCCAAAAGACTTCATTTACAAGTATTTGTGCTGCCTGAGATCCTTTTAACTGGATATCCAGGGATTCAGCATGGGATAGTTTGCATTCAAAGCATATGCTCCCCCCCAGCTAATTGCCCCTTCCCCTCTTGAAAGGGGCCAGTTCTTAGAAGCTTAAAAAATCGGAACACTTTGTTTGCCGTGTCAGGAGAAGGGAAGTGAATCCTTGTGTCTGTCTCATTGTTTCTCTTTCATTCTTCAAACTTGTGAGAGTGTTATCCTTCTCCAAACATGGCTAACAAATTAAAACATACAAAATAAAATCAGATTTTAAAACCATTTGAAACCACCACCACCCTACAAAAATGCACACTTTATTAAGACAATTAAAAACAGAGCTAAAATGCATGCAAAGACATAAAAATGACAATTAAAACCTTGGTCAGGAAGGAGGGAGTCAATTTTCTGTTTTATAAATTTGCAAAAAAGGCACATGCATGATGGGGAGAAATTCATCCCTATATGCAGCAAAGAATTCCAGAAAAACCATGAATACATCATAAAGATGAAGCCATTTTCACCATAAGCAATAGCCTCTGCCTCTGCCAAACTAAGAACCATATTAGACGTGATGGCATCCTTATGTACAACATGGGAAAACCAAAAATAAGCCTAAATTGGGTGATTCAAAAATACTGCAAGGGCCCAAGCCTGACTGGGCCTGCAGCATGTCGAGATGAGGCAATCTTGTTTCTCTCTCCCCTCCCCATGCCTTTTCAAGATTTGAAATGGCTGTGGGGGAGTGGTGGCCATTTTGGCACTTGAAAAGGTGGTGGTGGGGAACAAAAGCAGCTTGTCATGCCATATAGCAGGCCCAGTCAGGATCAGACTCTTGTGGCATTTTTAAACCATTAATTTTATGTTTTAAAATGGTGACGGTGTCCCTGTGTTGGACATAAGGATGCCATCACATCTCATTTGGCCTGAGTATCAGAAACAATCTGGAAATGCTTGACATCAAGCCTAACCAAAATGGTACAGAAGGTATGTCTTCTGTACTTGCAGAAAAGTACGATTTAATAAATGAGAAAGTCTTCAAGAAGTCTATCTGCTCAAAGATGTATGGCACCTTAAAAATGACAGATGTGGCATAAGCTTTCATATACAAGAGCCCATGCGATCAGATGCATGAAATGTTATCCTCAGTTGGCAGATATATGCACATGACTATAAAAAGAAAGAAAAATATATGAACAGTGACGCCAAATGGTGATGAAGCAAGAAGCACAGTCTAACATTTCTGTGGAAAGCTCAAATGCATACGTGATAAGCATGAAGACCATTCACGACAGCAGTTAAGTGGTGTTAATATAATCTCCTCTGTTAGACTAAGGCTGAGTTTGCACACACTAAATAATGCCCTTTCAATCCACTTTCAGTGCACTTTCCAACTAGATTTTAGTGTGTGAACTGGCAAAATCCAGTTGGAAAGTGCATTGAAAGTGGATTTAAAGTACATTATTTACTGTATGTGACTGCAGCCTAATTTAACAACTGTATAGTCAGAGGGTAACATTATCTCTAGTCTAATAGAATAAATGTATTGGTAAATTTAAGTTCAGCAAGTTCACACTGGGGTCTCCCTTGGAAGCTCTTTTTGTGAAAAAATGGTGACTATAGGTCAGCATCAAAGTGTCCTGGAAAACTGAGTTCTTCTCCCTCTGGTTTCCACATACTGCATCTTTGTTGTCACATTTTGCCCCATTATTGTTTGGTGGGGACTGTTACCTGCTAAAGAACATCCACAGCTGTCTTGAACCATGAGGAAAGGCAGGGTATAAATGCTTTAATAACAATGAAATAAACAATTAGTAACATACACCAAAGAACTTGAATAAACACATGCGACAAGAACTGTTACTCAACAGCAAAGCAATTTGCATACCACAGTGCTTTATAGAAGGATGTAGATTTGGAACACAGGCTTGTAATATTCAAGATTTCCATGAGGGAAGACAAAGCTGTGGAAAAAGCGTTCACTGACTGAAAAGACGTGAGAATTCACATACCGGATTTGGTTTTTGTTCTGTGCAAGATATTCTGTGTTGATAGATGCCTTCTTCAAGAAGCTTTGTTCCAGAGGCATACACTTGAGGGAGTTGTTCATTCTCCATGCTTACTGACGTCACTCTTTAAACATCTCATTACATGAGAGGAAAGAATGAGGCCACCAAAAGGAAGATTGAATCATTATCTCAGGATGTATTAAATGCAGTTACTAATGGAACAGTGAAACCTGAAAAACATCTTCAGCTTGAGATGGCCATAAAGAGCATGATTGGAAGCAGAAAGGGCTTTGAAGTGCTAAATGGACTAGGTCATTGTGTCAGCTATAGTGCAACTGAAGAATCTGGAGAGATAACTGGTATTTTCATCAGCAGTATTGTGGGTAACTCCTGAAGGAACGAGATTATCACTTTATTTATCCATAGTTGCTGCCTTTGACAATTATAACCAGTTTGTTGACTTTCCAAGAGAAAAAGAAATACATTGGTCAGGCGCTAGGCCAGAGGCTAGAGGAGGATTGCAACCAAAAGGCCTCCTCAAGGTTTTGAGGGAGTTCATCAAAAATTCTAGAAGGCCCCATATGCTCAAAGAATTTGGAATACTAGCTACAGGACCACTCAAAGGATTTCTTACAAGGGGAACATTTCAACCAAAGCAGATCTACTCTGCCTGTGACAAATTTAAGTCAACTGTCAGGCAAATCTCGTATACTGAATTTTGTGTTTTATAGACTATGACAATTTCTGCGCAAAATGCCACATTTTAGCCACACACGTTATGAAATAAACCAAACATACTTCAGGCATACTTTGGTGTGTCCTGCAAACTAAATGCCCAGAGTGGCTTCATGATAATCGTCTATGCACTACAATGGCTGAAAATATATATACCTGATCACATAAGCAAAGCCATCACAAATTCTTGGACTTCAAGCAGAAGCATTACCAGGCTCACTATATGTCTTCTTTATCAGTAGGGTGATGGTACCCATCCTTCTGAAGCACAGGTTCCCTATATCCTGTCTTCTAATTTCTCAGATTCCCATTGATAGCCATAAAGATCTGAATTTGTAATAAGGATAGTAGAATTTCTTTGAACTATGCTTTAGCTTGTAGATGTGTATCTAATCTACTTCTTTCAACTATCTGGTGTGATCCTACACTTGTGATGGGTCTGCAAAGAAATTACTGTAGTTATATCCCAAAATGCACAGCTTAAATAGTAGGGGTGCTTAAAATGAGATTTGTCATAGTGATCACTTGTTTGAAGTAGTCAGTCCGGAAATATGTCCTCTTTTTTGCTTTTCAAAATATGGTAACTCAAACTTATTTTATTTTTAAAAGGTTATCCTGCAACCTATGAACAAGCTTCTGAGGCACGTTCTACAATGCAAAATCAGTAAAAACACTTGAAAATTAAGAACACAAGTACATACAATGCAGTATACCTGCCAACTATGAAAAATACCTATGAACAAAGAGAGGGAGGGAGACAGAGAGACTCAGCCAAATTAAATCCAATTTTAAAAGTAGACAGGACTGTTTTCACTGGGAGCCCAAAATGAGAAAGATCAGATACCAGTTGAACTCCTGTGGGAAAACACCATTGTATTTATACCCTGCCTTTTTCCCCAGTGGGGACCCAATGTGGCTTTCATTTTATCCTCACAACAACCCTGTGAGGTAGGTTATGCTAAGAGTATCTGACTGGCCCACGGTCACCCAATGAACTTCTGTGGCTACCTCAAGTTCCATTCAGGGGATAGGTAGCAGGATATAAATTTGATAGATATGGCAAAGGGTGGAGCTGAACTCAAGCTTTCTAGGGCTTGAAAGGGGAAAACCATGAGAGAAAGTCAGAGTATAAATGTTTTAACAAACAAATACATATATTTGATTACTGCAGGAAATAAATAGCCACTGTAGATCTTTGAGTACAGGCAATACATTTCTCTCATAATATACACCATCGAGGCTGTATTTTACCTTAATTGAAACATTTGGGCAGTCTTCAAAGGCAGCCCCACATATAGCATATTGTAGCAATCAAATCTGGATGGAATCACGGCGTAGGATAATAATGGCCATATGCTAAAATTATATGTCATATTGTTGCATGTGTGGTGATGACTGCATACTTTGATTTCAAAGTAACATGTTTATAAAACAAGAGTTGATTGTTTGGTTGTTTGCCCAGACCATTAGGTAAATATATTGCTCGTAAGTGAATTTATTAACAACAGAGAATTCTGTTTAATACTGTATATATTTTCATTATTATCCCCATTTTATGCATAGCCAAGTAGGAAAATATTTTGGTCTTTTCCCAGTTAGAAGAAAATGCATGGTGCCTAGGCAAAGAGTATCTGTACGAACTCCCTTAACTTTGGAGTAAAGAGTTGTGACAGGGATGACTAAGGGAAAGTTACTTTAATTCATTTTTTATTATTTCAGTAGAGACAAATTGTTCCCATGCTTAAAAATGTCCATCTGTAGAAATCCCTGCAAATTATGTTGAAGCTTGCAGAGAAGCAGCCAAAGAGAGAGACTAGATAAGATTGTGAGATAACTCTTGTTTTCAATGGAAATTAAAGGTTTCCATTCCCAGTCTCTGAAACACATGCCTGTACCTATGACCACCAGAAGCCAAGAGTATTTAAAATTCAGCATTTAATACCTTTTAGAAAGTCTTTTCATTGTTATGGGAAGGGGGTGGGGGAGAAGCGTCAACACAATGAACTTTCTTATTTTACAAAATTCTGTAGGAAAAAGCAGCATCTGTCAGGGGAGCAAGACAAAGGAACTTAATTTGTGCTATAGTGGAGGGGCAGCGTGGGGGGGGGGAGGAGGGAGGGAGAAGCATGATGTAGCTATAATGAGAAACTGAAAGATTGACGCGAAAAAGATGGGACAGGCAGGAGAGTATAAATAGTAGCAGCAGCTTGTTTGTAACTTTCATTTTTAGGTGGGGATGATTGACACGTGGATGGGCTGGATGAAGGTAACCTCCCTGATCTTTAACTTGTGGGTCACATGGAAAAAAACTTTGAGAAAATACTCTCAACATGTCGATGTCAGCATGAGTGACAGCTGCATGTGAGGTGAATTGCATTTACTTGCTTTTTTACATGCATCACTTCACAGAAATGATGGCTGCCATTTGAACAAAAAGACATCCTTCTCAGCCGGGGTCAAGAAGCTGACAGTGCCCACCCATTAATAGAAAACACTGTCATTTAAAATAAAATGCTGTGAGGAGAATTAAAAAAAAATTCTATTAGCCATCAGAGGATACTTTCCATTTATGAATATGAATTACTATATACTGTTCCAGTATTAATGTACAGCGCAGCGTGTAGTACAATATTAATCTGTAACAATATCTATAGAATGCCATATGGTTGACAGCATGTTCTACACATGTCAGGACTCTTCTGTTTCCTAGCTATCTACATCTTATTTGTGTCTGTCTAATTATCTTGTTTGGAGTAGGGGGAGGAGAGAAAGCGAGTGAGAATATTAAGATCAACAGCAACATATTTCTCTTAAATTTTAGAATCCCCTCCCCCCGAATATTATAGAGGAACTCCCTGAATTCTGACCTGATTATTTAATACCTGCCACTTTCTGACAGGAGACCGCAATCCAAAAATATCACGTGTCCCCCGTTTTCTGCGGCTTTATGCGATGTCATTTTCCAGTTGTTGAGAAACATTTGCTCTCTATCACATCTGCCAGATATCTCAGGAGGGATATCTGTGGTTTTGCATGGCCAGCAGAAAAGGTAACTGTGACACAAAACAATGGTGAACCTAAACAATGTTCAGTGAAATTCACCACATGCATTTTCCAGTCTATTACTCAAATCATTTTACTGCTTAGCTCAGCAGCCCAGGTAGAATTTTGTGCCCAAAACATGTGTTTATATCTTTGCTTGTCACATGGACTGAAGGCAACCTGCACATATATCTATAGTTAAGCCTTAAAAATAAAGAGATAGTTGTGGTCCCTGAAAGTTTTCAGTTCCTGTTTTAAACAACAGTTGCCAAATTGCCCACAGTCCATTGTTCCCCCATCAATGACCAGACCACACCAAGATGATGTGGGGGAGTCATTTCTCCATTTAACATAGTAGTTCAACATGGCTTTGCATACCTTCTCACTCATACCATGGAATGAATCACCATGAAACACACACATACAGAGCAAGGGGCAGATATGATACAGGTGTGTCCAATAAACCTCATGATTTTCAGGAGGAGGATTTGTCAATTTATTTTTTATGCATTAGTGGGAGAAATAATTTATTTCTTTATTTATAATTTCCTTTATTTAAAGTCTGCCTTTTTTTGATGAGACTCAAAGCAGATTATAACATTTTCAAACAATGCAATAAAAGTAGTACAAGCCATGCAACTAGAAAACTGAGTAATAGAAACAAAACAATATGATTTCACACAAGGCTGTACATAACTTAACCTACCCTCTACCGTTGACATAACACTTGATGACCGCAGCCAATGTGTGAACTGTCTCCACACAAAAAATATCGCCTTTGAGTTCAGATGGCAATTAATTGATATCAGATGGCAATTAATTGTGATGGCTGATTCTCATACGAAAACCATCACATGATGTGTCCATAACACAGATGTATGAATTAGCATTAAGATTTTTCATTTGGGGAAGGGCAGCAATGGTAATATTTCCAAAGTTTTCTAAAATGAGTAAATGCCTACTTGAGGCAAAGATGCATTCCTCAGCTATGAAATGAGAAAGACACTAACTGGTCCTATGTTGATATTCACAGCAATATATATTCTTATGGTTGTGTTGTCTTGAGTTTTGTGCTATCCCCTCAATGTATCATGTGTTCATACTTCTTCAGAACTATCAGTTATTTAAATTAAATATTATATTAATTGTGCAAAAGAAGCATGTTTCATATGCTTTGGTGTGAAACTTGTTTCTCTGAACATACAAAATTCTTCTTCCAGACCTTTCCTTGAACAAATTTAATTTTCACATCAGAGGTGTTTGCAGCTCCAAAAGGGGTTTAGTCCAGCCAGGCAGAAACAGAAAAGTGCCTAATGCAGCAAAGATTATACCATACAAACCAAAGGAGTGACTTTTCATTTTTAATTTCAAACCCGTACGTTTGTTCTCCTGCATCTGTTTGTTTTTGCTTCCTGCTTACTAGTACTATAGTTAGTACTGTGGACCACAGGAGAAAGAATGATGCAGAATAAATCATAAGTCATTTTCTTATTTACTTTCAGATCTTAATGACTCCTCTGAAAATTAAGGAGTCTGTTCTTTCACAGTCCGTGTTGCTCTCCAGTAGTATTATCCTAGACATGAAGTAGCCAATTCAAGGAGCAAAGCAAAAGTGTCCCAAAACAATGAAAAATGTGATTTCAGCATTACCCTAGTATGGAAGGCTGTTCCAGAAAAATATGGATTGGCGGTCCAGAGTAGCCACTAGGACTAGGCTAATATGAAGGAGCAGAAGTCTATCAATTATAAATAACCTCTATGAACAAACACACAAAAAATTGTACAAGATTAGATAGGCAGGGCTGGCTCCAGGTTCTTTTTGCACACTAGGCGAGGCTACCTTCTGGTGCCCCCCCCCCCTTGTGCCCACCACTGTCTTTGCTCCTGATCTGGTTTTACAGTAACAATTAGCACAGTAATACAATCAATACAATCAAATTGGAAGGAAAGATGCTCAGCTCTTCGGGGTGACTGTTTTTCCTGGGGAGGGGCAAGTGCCCTCTTTCCCCCCTCTCCTCTCCTCTTTTTTCTCTCCCTCTCAGATCCCCTTTTTAAAAGGAATTAAACTGACCAGCCTTAGCCAGGTGGAACTGGGGAGAGGGGGTGTCACACCCTTCCCAAGCCTGGCAGTTCCCTTGGCTTCTGCCCCAGAGTTTTCTTCTGCGTTCCCCCTCCCCACACTCAATGTTCTCCCCCCTTTCAAAAATAAATACAGACTCTGGAAAGGTGGCTTTCCCTCTCCTTCCCCCCCACAACCAAACCTCACCCCATTTCTGGCTGCCAAAGCCATGGCTGCAGCCGAACCCGGATTAAGGCACCTGGGCTCACCGCTCTGCATTTATTAAAGCACAATGTTTCCCTCCCAGCCATGCTCAAGTGGCTGGCCCAGCAGGGGGCGCTGTGTGCCCCCCGCAGGTGGCAAAAACACACATGCTGTGAGAATTTGGGTGAGCGAGGGTGGCAGCAGGGAGGCTCTGCTGCCCGAGGCCAGCGCTGGAGTGTGGGGCAGAGCCGTGCGGGAAGGAGGGCAGAGCCCAGCAGGGGGCTTGCTGAAGGCCAGAGTAGCATGGAGTCTCCAGAGCAGCATGGCTGGAAGTCAGGCACTCTGGCGGGAGGAGGAAGAGGGGGAGGCTGTGAAGGGGAGGCAGGTGGCGGTTCAGCAGGCAGGACCATCACCTTGCCGTTGTCTGCAGGGGAAGGAAGGAAGGAGGGCCAGTGAGCGTGCTGTGTCCCCAGGCAGCTGAGCACCATGCCCCCTGCCACACCCAAGTTGGGGTGCCCTCTCCTACCTGGTGATGCTTCTGTGGCACTGGTGCTTGCCCAGGCTGTGCCCCCATCCACCCCATGGCCAATTGCTCCCTGGGGGCTGGCCCGGGCTGGCCTTACTCGGCCGCCTCCAGAGGGATGGAACGAGCTGAGGCGGGCAGAAGAGGACCCTGAGCCGAGTGCGTGCCCTGCCTGCCTGCCTGCCTGTGGAGCAGCTGCTGGCCATGGCCAAGGAGTGTGGAATCGGGGGAGAGAAGAGGCGGCGGTGGCAGGGCATGCCATGTGTGGTGCAAGCTTTTGGCAGGGGTGGGGGGCTTTTTTGGGGGGAGGGTGGCTCAGTTTGGCACCCCCATGATGGCCCCGCCCTAGGCAAATGTCTAGTTTGCCTAGTGAGTGGGCCGGCCCTGTAGATAGGGGAAAGTGGGGGGACTGTAAGGACTTGTGGGAGACATAAAATTTCTCCCTACCCTGCTATTTCCTTGTTCTCTTCCCTGAAACCCCCATAACCTTTTCCCATTTCCTGCTTCCTTTCCACCCTAACCTTTCCCCCTTTCCTGCTTCCTTCTCACCATGCAACTTTCCTTTATCTGTCTCCCACCCTTCAGCTTTCTCTCCTTTCTGCCCCCTAGCAGCTTCTTTGGGAAAATTCTGTGCTGTTCTGACCTTTGGGCTAGGCAAGGCCAAGTTGCATTGTGCTGTTCATCAGGCTGGGCACAGTTGCATGGTAAGGAACCCACAAGGATTTGCAGGGGGAACTTTAATTTCCCCAAATCCTCTCCCCACACCATGTCCCCTCTCCCTCCTCCTGGCACTCCCCACATCATCACCTTTACATGCTTCCTACTCTCCTTCCCACCCACACACCTAAATTTTATTTCCTCCCGTCTTCACCTATATTTATTATTTATTTACTTCATTTGTACTGATCTTTCTTCACAATGGGGACCTGAAACAGCTTATATAATTCTCTTTTCTTCCATTTAATCCTCACAACAAGTTAAGGTAAGTGTCTGTGATTGGCCCAAGGTCACCCAGTGACATTCCTTGACAATGTGGAAATTTGAAGCTGAGTCTTCCGGATCCTAGGCTGAAACTCTAACCACTTCACCCCATCGGCTTTCATGTAGCAGCTGCTGTTAAACAGTAGCAAGCAGCCAGGCCCAGGTGAGTCATGGAAGTCTCATGATAGCAAGTCACCCAGGGTGGCAAACCTGGGGTGTTTTTCAGTTTCGTAGAAACCGTTGTTTGTTTGTGTATTCAGTCTCCAGATTTAAGTATCCATAGATTGGGCCACATAGAGAATTAAATATATTATGGGCCAAACGAGATGAAAAGAATACAGAGAGTAGGATAGCAGGATGGTAGGAGAAGCAGGAAAGCAGAGGAGGCTACAGCATATAGGGTGGCCGGTACTTGGGGCACAGAACTTTCTCCAGGTGAAAGTGGCAGATCCTGGATCATGCACAGAAGCAGTTATGACACTTTACTATCCAGTGAGGAAATGTTGGAGAGGGGGGCGGGACAGTAAGATAGAAGAGAACAGAATTTGGTAGAGAGGAGTAGTTTAGCCCTTCTTCAGAGGTGATGTCTCAAATATACAATCATACCAACAGAGGGATCAGCTAAACTGGGAGAAAACTAGGATGCCAATATTCTGTTCTCTATCTTCTTCATCCTATAGCCCAGGTGACAAACACCCCATGAGAAAGAATATAAAACATGTAAGTTTTGGATTATACTTCCATCTCTCTGGAGGTCCATATAGATAGTATTCATCCACACTCCTCTTTTATGTTTACATCTGCTAACTGGTGGTCAAGATGGTATCAGGGAATGGAATCTGGTGTACGCATGACCAGTGTTCCCTTTAAGTTGAGTTAGTGTGAGCTAGCTCACAGTTTTTTATCCTCCAGCTCACACATTTTTGTATTAGCCCAGGAAGGATGGCTCCTGAGCTAACTAATTTATGCAGTAGCCAAATCGCTTGCTCACAACTTTAATGCCAGCAGCTCAGAAAGTAGAATTTTTGCTCACAAGACTCCACAGCTTAGAGGGAACATTGCGCATGCCCAGTGCTTGTGAGCCTTTGCAGAAGATAATGTCAGTGGGCCATCCTAATTATACTTTGCTCCTAGAAATGGGGTAAATCACAATGTACAATGTTACCACATAACAAGAGCCAGTATCTTACAGTTTAAGATTAGGGAAAGAGGCTTCTAAAATGTCATTTCCAGGCAGTGTTTTTCATCTCATTCTTTCTTCCTTTGATCATATCAAAGATCCCTGTTCAGCCCATCTATAAGTTTGACCCTTACTTACCTTTCCAATGTATTTGAAAAAGTGTACATGCACATGAAAGCTCATACCTTGAATAAACCTTTGTTGGTCTTGAAGGTGCCATTGGACTCTAACTTTATTCTACTGCTTCAGAATTCAGATCAACACAACTGACCACCTGAAAGACTTAGCCTGCCCTGCAGTATACATGGAGTAATCATCACAGAATGAACTTCCCCAGAGTCATACACTTCTGCACATAGGAGACTGCATATTTAAATGCACGTCTGTGTAATAATCACCCTGCATGTACAAAGCTCATCAGGCACAAACTAGAGACATCCTTTTTGATACATTAAAGGAAACTCCAAATTTGGTAAAATAAAACATATACTGGAACTTTGCCCCTCAATGCACATAGCTGAAGTGGCACGTCTTCATGAAGGACCACATGTCCTGTTTGAATGTGTGGATTGTCCTAAGATTGTGTTAAGTCAGCAGTGAGTGGGTAAAGAATTCTGCCAACTAATCAGACTCAGGGACCACTAGTTAATGTAGTAATTTACAATGCAGTCCTAAGCAAAGTTACACCCTTCTCAGCCCACTGACTTTAATAGACTTATATAAGGGTATAACTCTGTTTGGGATTGCACTGTGAGGCAGGAGTAACTTCTATGTCAGGAAAACCAACCAAACTGATCTCTAAACATAAAAAGTATTAAAAACTGAAAATGGGTTATGAAAGGTGTGACTTATGCTGTTTTATATTCCAAAATATCCAGAACTGGTTGCTTATGTAGACAGGAGAATCCATTTGGTCAAGTACTGCCTGGGGACGGCCAAGCCGCACCTAGATTCATCCCACCCACCACAGCTGGCCTCACGCTTCCTGGAGGTGGCAGATACCATCCCCTATGCAAGCAACCCACAACACCCCCCGCAGCAGTGCAAACTTGACTCACCCCAGCTGGAGATTCAAGGCAAGATGGGCACAGCGGCAAGAAGACAGATGGCAGGGTTAGCACAATGGGTGGAGGACCCAATGAGTCAGGTGACAGGAATGTGGACAAAGGCCAGTTGAGATGACAGGAAGCCAGGGGCATGGCCTGCCCACACCAAAGACTTGTCATCCTCCAGCTACAGGAGGCCAGACCACTGTGGTCAAGGGGGCAGGCACTCCCCACGCCGATGGAAGAGAGACCCAGGGGTGGGCCCAGGGGCTGAGAGCAATGAGGCCCGGGCCAATGGAGGGAGTCCTAGGCTGATGGGCAGGGGCCCATAAGCCAAACCCCTCCCCTCCACTTTCTGAGTTCTCAGGAGCGTCCCAACAAATGAGTAACATGGCAAAAGGTGGTGTGCCCCCAGTCTTTCAATGTCGTTAAGGCATCCAAGGCATTCCGCCAATTTTATTCTTTTTTATATTCTGTATTTAATGTATGTAACTCATACTCATTTCATTTCTGAGTTAAAGGTAGCTTTAGGTGTAGAGAGGCATGTGGAGTCTGGCTGTTGTGTTAGCTGTCCATGAAAAAAACATGGCACTTGCAATGTTATAAAGTATGCCAATATAAAACCATAATTACTGACTCCTTTTGCCCTTGTGAGATACTGACCAGCTTGTCAGTGGGCATCATGCCATCCTAATAGATGTGGCAGGCTGCAGCCAGCCAAGAGACCATGTATGGGCATTAGTGTGTTTGTTAAACAAATGATTCCCAGCCTGGCAGATTGGAACAGCTGTCAATCATCTGCTTCTAGTTTTGTGCTTCCATGGATATGCTAATCCAGATCCGGGTGAGGTCGCTTTTCAACACAAAACTATCATGTAGGGTTCAAAAAAATACTTTAAAAGGCAGTTATAATTTTTAATTGTTTTATGTCTAAACAACAGAAGCACTAGGTGTCCACTCTAAATATTTTTTATGCCAGGAGCACAAATGCAAAATTATTCAAAATTAGCAAAGGAGGAAGGTTGGGAACATCTTCATGCCAGCTGTTCCAATCTGTTCTGAGCTTCTGTTCCTTCTGTGTTGCAGGCCTTCAATCTTGGTCTGTGGCTCACAGCCTGTGGTTCTGAGTAACTGGGCTCTGTGGATCCAGGAACAACTCAGGAGTAGGATGATTTTTTTTCTTTGTTTAAATTTTTCTTTCTTTCTTTCTCTTTTTTGAGTTCCTGTTGGGGATAAAAGTAGGATACAAATACCTAAGTACATGCATAATATATAAAATTATAACATTCCCAGACTGGCTACTAGAAACTGAGAGACAGAGGTTGGAGGCCAGAACAGAACTTCTTCTCTGGAATGCACTGTCAAAAGCAGGCTTTTAAAAAAATAGCTTTTATTGTTCTTCTCCCCCCCCCAATTTGTTTTAATATAAATGAAGCTATCAACTGGTGGACAGATAAAGGACAACAAAATTGGGGCTATTTCTGACCAATCATCCTTGGGTCTTATCACTTATCTAGCATGCATCTGCAAATAACTTTATAATAACACATTCACTTTACTTTTCTATCTACAGGAATGTTCTTGCCTTTTCCAGAGGGAATATGATTCATTGCTGTAGCTACATTTTGGTATATGGAAACCATTTAGGACTATAAGAATCTACCTTGTCTTTCTTTTGAAAATTGCCAGTGTATTTGATGTGCTGCTACCTCGTTGGTCAGTTAAGGGTGGCAATGTCTACTCACTAGGATGGGACCTGTCAGAATCTTCCAGGGTTAGAACCAATCACCCCATAGATTTGTGTACTGATACCTATGGGTTGATGTCCAAAGTTGTAAGGTGGGGTGTTTCCTCGGGCAGTGACATTTCTAGACTCTGGAATGATCCCACTTATCAAGGCTAGCCACTGGTTCCCTCTGACCTGGAAGGACTATGACAAACTAATGGGGCTCCAATGCAAGATTTGAAGGAAAACCAGCTATGATAATTTAGCAGAATAGCCAGATCAAGTTTTATTGTGAAATATTTTTTTAAAAAAACACTTAAGCAGTCAGAATGCTATCAAGCACACATTGAGCACTAAATACCAAAATGCCCACAGAAAATACCAAATATTCCTGTGCACATTTGTTCCACATGTCTTCCTCATCATGTGCACATCCTAGGGTTGCCAGGTCCCTCCGAGCAGCCAGTGGGAGGGAGGGAGTGCATTTACTGGGAGCAAGGAGGAATGCTCAGCTTTTCAGTGATGTGCCTACGTGAAACAGGAGTGATGTAGGCATGTTGAGGGCGACACTCTGGTTTTCGGACAAAACTCTATGATAGAATTAGCTTCTGGGTCATGTAGGCATGTCATTTATGAAGAGGTGGGGCCTGGCAGTGGGAGACTCCATGCCCAATGAGGGGGGGTCTGACATCCCGAGCACATCCTCCAACTGATGCTCATTTAACTCTCTTGGTAAATACCAGCAAGGGTGGGCCAGACTTTTCTTATGAAGTCAGGATATATGTGCTGGTCATGGCCTGAAGAGAGAGACCAAGAGAGGCAAAATGGTCATGACAACACTGACACTACTCTCTGAGAAGTTGGAATAATCTTAGACATTCTATTATACACAGCAGCTTACTAAACTGCTTGCAGAAGGGCTTTGCAGACAAGTACAGACAAAGTGTATTTTTGTCTTGGGAAGGAGAAGATCAGAGTACGTTCATAAAAACTTCATAATTTATATTCATGAGAAATTCTAGTTTTTCAAGAACTACTGGCAAATTTCAGAAAACAGTGACTACTTAGGAGTGGAAGATTGCATTTTGTGTACAATGTAGGAACATATAACATTAATGTAGGAACATATAACATTAAATATAGATGAATGCCAAATCTTACCAAAGCTACAAGAGGATAAACGTAGGACAAATGCATTTACCAGCAGTGGAAGATAGCCAAGGTTCTTTTACATTGTTTGTATGCATGCATAGATTTTCATATATACTGCAGATTGGCTGTTAGCAAGAAAAAGTCTGTTATGTCTTAAGCAGTCCAACAAATATTTATGTCGTAATCATGGAATATCTGGCCTGATGAACTTGCAACTTGGATGCAAAGCCTCCTTTGTCTGTACCACTTTGTTATAAAGGAAGGCATATTTTACTACCTGTTGCAAGTAGACAGTTACAGCGATCTTCCCAAAGATCAAAGTATGTCTCTAGGGCAGACAGCAAATTAGTGGAAGTTATAAATGAGTGTGCAGCCATTGAAGTCTTGAGAGAACAGTGCAAGAGATCAGAGTATTCTTTCGTCCCTTCTGTTCTTGTCTCACTGTAGACCAGATTATCTTTTATATACTTAAAAGCAATAATCATAAGAACTTCATAAGAACAAGCATTTCAGTAGGGCATGCTCAGATCCCATCACTCCCTCCTGTATAACTTCCATTATGGACTGTTTTCCTTAATGCAAAATTGGAGATGCTGATCTCAAAGATGTGTCTTTTGGGAATCATATCACTTATCTAAATTTGTTCCACTTAATCCTCTGCAGGAATGTTTTAGGCAGTGTGGAAGTTCCTGAGTGTGGTGAGGGAAAATATATGAGACAAAGGGGGAAACAAATAGTAGTACATTTTTAAAACCTGAAAGAGAGTATTATAACAGTGGGGAGAATTTAAAATTAATGAAACCAAGTCAAAATGTGCAAATTGAGAACTAAACTTTGCAGTTTTAGCTGAAGACACAGGTGATGTGTGGGGAAATATCAATTTCCCATCATTCTTAAAGTGCAAGAGGGAATGCTGAAAATTGAGAGAGAGGGGAGAAGAGTATGTGCGCATACTGATACACTTATGAAACACCAGCATTCATTTTCTTAACAAAAGCATCTCTATCTCATTACTCTTATAAATATGCTTTGGGCACACTGGCTGAGAAAGTAGAAAACAGATAAAAACTGCTCATTTTAGAAACTAGTTGTTCTAAAACTAATTTTATAATCTGAGAATTCTTGCTTCTGCATTTGAATATATGAGTCTGAATATTCTGGGACCCTTAGCTAACCTGAGTGTGCCTAGTTCTAAAATAATAATTCTTTCATATATTTCTACGTTTTAGGTCCCACCCTTGGCGTCTGGCTGTAAATGACCCAATTATTTAGCAATAAGGAAACAACAGTCCCCATGTCAGGAAGGTAGTCATACTGGATTTGTCATACTCCATTTCTTTTAACCATTTGCCTATTTGGAAGGGGTGGGAATGGGAAACTTTCTATTAAGAATCCAAAATTTGTTGGCCTTGTAACTGTCCAAAATATCTGGACTAGGAATGACAGGTACCTGAACATGAATGTTTGGAAGAAATAAAAATTTTGAAGCCATGGTAATGTAACCATCAGCTTTGATTGTTCAAGTATTCCCTATTTCATTTTTCTATGTGAACAGAGAGTAGGCAATCATTCCTTTATGAACTGTGCAAAAGCATTTTTGTAATTATTCACTATAGGAACTGTGGTAAGGTTTAACTTTGAGCTTCCATGTTTGACTAAATGTACACAGAAATGTATACACACAACGAACAGCATTATAGGTCATTTGGAAAGCTGTGAGTGACTGCCCTGAAGTACCCCTGTCGGAACATGAAGCTTCTTAGGCAGGATTGTCAGGCATAAAAAAATTATTTGCTCCTACGGAGACAGAATGATGAGATTAAGGCCATTTTCACCGGTGACGCTTAAATGAGTGTTTGCATTTACTACATCTATAAATCAAATGAAAAAGCTTTACTGACTAGCATGTACATTTTAGAAAAGATGGCTCTTTTTTGTTCTGTCCTGCATCATCATGACACTTTCTAAAAGCCATCTCTAACATCATTGGTGAATCTTCATTATGCTGTATGCTAATTTACTGCCCATCCTCTACCTATATGTATGGACTGGTAACCTCCATTTCATTGTATCTGAAGAATGCACATGAAAACTTATACCTTGAATAAAACTTTGTTGGTCTTAAAGCTGTCACTGGACTCGAGACTTTGTTCTGTCACTTCAGACCATCACGGCTACCCACCTGATTCTATCATCATTGGTGAAAGTACTCTACCAGTTACAGGCTCAGGCACCTGGAGAAACTTGGAAAAATGCAACTTGTCACCTAGCCTTGACTATAACTTTAAAAAATAAAATAAACCAGCAACAGAAGAATATATTACAGTAACAGTAGTGAAAAAAAGATCTGATGGCAAAATGAAATGCACATTTTAATATTTTGTTGCCCTTTTGGGGGATTTGAGAATTAAGGGTGTAAAATTCACATAGTGATATAATGTGAGCAAGGCAAAAATATTTTGTTTTTAATTAATCTACCAGGTTAATGTTAATTAGGAACATCTGTTTATTTTGTCTTTGTTTCTGTTAATTATATTGAGGGGGAAGCGCAACGAAAAGAAATATTTCTGAAGGTGACTTTGGAATTATTTAATTAACCAAAAACAGTTAATGATCTTGAAGTCTTTGCTTCAGTAAGTTTCACTTGACTTTAATGAGATTATTTTTGCAAATGTATAAATAATGCAGCAATTGGACCAATGGATTTTGTTAAAATCCTATATATATGCAATACGTTTTATCATCTATATATCTAATTCTCAGCCGTCCCCTCTGTGTGCGGGTACTTATTTCTGCAAACAGAGGGCATACTGCCCCCAATAGGTTTTTCTACAGACTCAGGGGACTCTGTGGGGTCAGCAGAAAAATCCAAAAAGTTTAAAAAAAAGACTCAGGGAGGGTGGAATACCCTCCCCCATACATTTTGAAATGGCTGCTGCAAGGATCTATTCACCACATTGACAGTGAAAGATAGACTGGCTGATAGCCAGAGAGACTGAGAGAGGGACACAGAGAGGGAAGGAAGCAAAAGCAGACTTGGAGCTGGGAAGGATTCCTCCTGCAATATGAATGACTAAATAATCTGATTTAGTTGCTGTAGATCTTCCGGGTTGTGTGGCTATGGTCTTGGCATTGTAGGACCTGACGTTTCACCAGTAGCTGTGACTGGCATCCTCAGAGGTATAACACAGAAAGATGAAGTACTCTCTGTGTCAAGGTGAGCAGAAAAACGGGACCACACAGCGTAGCATTCAGACAAGAATAAAAGAACATGAAAGACACTGCAGACTTGGCCAACCTGAAAAATCAGCAGTGGCTGAACATAGCCTAACCCAAACAGGACACAGCATTTTGTTCCAATACACTGAAAGACTGGACAACACTTCCAATTACCATGTCAGTTTACACAGGGAAGCCATTGAAATTCATAAACATAAACACAATTTCAACAGGAAAGAATTAAGTTTAGAATAAATAGGGCATGGCTTCCTGTCCTGAAAAACACAAAATGCTTGACAGCTGGCAATAGCACTACAGATAAGATTAGAGTTTCAATAGCCATTCCACACACAAAAGAATCTCCTCAAACCTCCTCAGGAAATAATCCATAGACAAAAGAACCTCCTCAGGAAAGCTCCTCCATTAGCATGTTAACAGCCTGGAGAACTATACTAGATAATTGACTCAGACCTACCCAACCTTCCAGAGTAGAAATAAATTACTTGCCTATCAGTTTTCTGCTCTTCATCTTTCTGTGTTATACCTCTGAGGATGCCAGTCACAGCTACTGGTGAAACGTCAGGTCCTACAATGCCAAGACAATGGCCACACAACCCAGAAAATCTACAGCAACTAATGAACTCCAGCTGTGAAAGCCTTCAACAACATAAATAATTTGAGCTTCTCACCCCTACCTCTTTTTGCTGTGGGCTCCACTGTCCTCTTAAAACTTTTTGGGAGGGGGCTTCTAACTGGTTCTGTCAGTAAAAAGCACAGGAAGGAGGAAGGGCCATTTCCAGGCCTGTTTTATCTTTTCAGAGAAAGATACTTAGGGCCAGGCCTGACAAGAGTTGCCAGTGCCAGGCTGGGAAAGTCCTAGAGATGTTATGGTGGAGTCTAAGTAGGGCTGGGTTTGGGGAAGGGAGAGGCCTCAGCAGGATATAATGCCAAAGAGTCCAGCCTCCAAAGCTGCCATTTTCTCCAGGGAGACAGATCTCTGCCATCTAGAGTTCAGTTGTAATTCCACCTGGAGGTTGGCAACCATAGGCTTGGCAGCACCCTCTGTGTGACTTGATACCACCTGTTTTGCATGACTCAACTAGGCCTGGCTGCTTTCTACTGTTTAACAGCAGCCACCTTATGAAAGCCAGTGTGGTACAGCAGTTAGAGCTTCAAAGTAGGGTCTGCAAGACCCAAGTTCAGATCCCCATCTTGCAGTGGAAGCTGACTGGGTGATTTTGGACCAGTCACATACTTTCAGGCAAACCAACCTCCCAAACTTGTTGTGCAGATAAAAAGGAGGAGAGAATAATGTAAACTGCTTTGGTCCCTACTGTGGAGAAAGACTGTAATTTTTCTAGGTAGAGGCTTTGAGGGAGGAGGGTGGAGATGGAAAGCTGAAGACAGATAAAGGTAGATAAAGGTAGGTTGACTGTTGGGTGGGAAGGAAATAGAGTTGCCAACTCCAGGTTGGGAGATTCCTGAACATTTGAGAGGTGGAGCCTGGGGAGGATGGGGTTTGAGGAGGGGAGGAACTTCAAACTGGTATAATGCCATAGACTCCACCCTCTAAACCAGCCATTTCCTCCATGAGAACTATCATTGCCAGCCTCCAGGTGAGGGCTGAAGATCACCCAAAATTACAACTGTTGTTCAAGTGACAGAGATCAGTTTCCCTGGATAAAATGGCTGCTGATAGACAACTTAAAAACTGATGAATCACCAGGCCCAGATGGCATACATCCAAGAGTTCTGAAAGAACTTAAATGTGAATTTGTGGATCTCCTGACAAAAATATGTAACATTTCATTAAAATCTGCCTCCATTCCTGAGGACTAGAAGGTAGCTAATATCACTCCCATCTTTAAAAAGGGTTCCAGAGGAGATCTGGGAAATTACAGGCCAGTCAGTCTGATGTCAATAATGGATAAGTTGGTGGAAACTGTTATTAAGGAAAGAATTAGTAGGAATATTGATGAACAAAAGCTATTAGGCAGACTCAGAAGATCTTGTCTCACTAACCTGTTGGTATTCTTTGAGGGAGTGAACAAACATCTGAACAAGGGGGACCCAGTAGATGTTGTCTATCTTGACTTCCAGAAAGCTTTTGATAAAGTTATTTATTATTATTTATTTATCAGACTTATACCCCGCCCTCCCCACATAGCAGGCTCAGGACGGCTTCCAACAAGCATAAATACAATTAAAATCATACAATTATTATTGTTTAAAAACACAACATATAAAACAAATACAAAACACGAAGTGCTGACAGCAGTTAGAGATTCACTTAGGTGGCACATTTACAGAAAAGGTTTCCACTTCCCAGTTGTTCCCAGATGTCTTTCTGCTCATAATTTCTTATGGCATCAGCTTGATGTTAAAAACCACAATCTAGGTTCTATGACAGCGGCAGCCCCTAATTGAATGCCTGGTGGAAGAGCTCTGTCTTGCAGGCCCTGTGGAACTGTAAAAGGTCCCGCAGGGCCCTGATCTCCTCCAGGAGCTCATTCCACCAGGTAGGGGCCGCCACTGAAAAGGCCCCGGTCCTAGCGGTAGCTAGCCTAGCAGCCATCAAAGGCTCCTAAGTAAGCTTAATAATCACGGGATAAAAAGACAAATCCTTTTGTGGATCAAAAACTGGCTAATTAAAAGGAAACAGAGAGTGAATATAAATGGGCAATTTTCTCAGTGGAGGGTGGTAAGTAGTAAGCAGTGGGGTACTGCAGGGATCAGTACTGGGTCTGATGCTTTTTAACTTGTTCATTAACGATTTGGAATTGGGAGTAAGCAGTGAAGTGGCTAAATTTGCAGATGACATGAAGTTATTCAGGGTGGTGAAAACCAGGGAGGATTGTGAGGCACTCCAAAGGGATCTGTCGAGGATGGGCAAGTGAGCGTCAACATGGCAAATGGGGTTCAATGTGGCCAAGTGCAAAGTGATGCACATCGGAGCCAAAAATCCTAACTATAAATACATGTTGATAGGGTCCGAACTGGCAGAGACTGACCAAGAGAGAGAGATCTTGGAGTTGTAGTAGATAACTCACTGAAAATGTCAAGACAGTGTGCGACTGCAATAAAAAAGCCCAACACTATGCTGGGGATTATTAGGAAGGGAATTGAAAACAAATCAGCCAGTATCATAATGTCCCTGTATAAATCAATGGTGCAACCTCATTTGGAATACTGTGTACAGTTCTGGTCACCACACCTTAAAAAGGATATTATAGCATTGGAAAAAGTGCAGAAAAGGGCAACTAGAATGATAAAAGGGTTGGAGCACTTTCCCTATGAAGAAAGGTTAAAGCACTTGTGGCTCTTTAGCTTGGAGAAATGATGGCTGGGTGACAAATGATCGAGGTTTACAAGGTTATGCCTGGGATAGAGCAGGTAGAGAAACAAGTACTTTTCTCCCTTTCTCACAATACAAGAACTCGTGGGCACTCCATGAAATTGCTGAGCAGTCGGGTTAGAATGGATGAAAGGAAGTTCTTCTTTACCCAAAGAGTGATTAACATGTGGGATTCACTGCCACAGGAGGTGGCAACGGCTGCAAGCATGGGTGGCTTCAAGAGGGAATTGGATAAACATATGGAGCATAGATCCATCGGTGGCTATTAGCCACAAGGTATAGATAGGAACTCTGGGGTAGGTGATGCTCTGTATTCTTGGTGCTTGGTGGGGCAACAGTGGGAGAGCTTCTAATGTCCTGGCCCCACTGATGGGCCTCCTGTTGGCACCTGGTATTTTTGGCCACTGTGTGACAGAGTATTGGACTGGATGGGCCATTGGCCTGATCCAGCATTGGCTTCCCTTGTGTTCTTATTCTGCCTCCTGAGGCTCCTTGTCTCCCCAAGCCTCACTGTCCCAAAGCTTCACACCCAAATCTCCAGGAATTTCCCAACATGGAGCTGGCAGCCCTAAGGTGAATTATCTTTGTAGCTGGGAGATCCATTGTGATTGCTGGAGAGCTGCCACTGCTGCTGTGGGGAGAGAGGAAGCTGGTGGGTTGCTGGGAACACCACCACCACCACTGCATCTGTGTGGGGTGGGGGAAGAAGCAGGCAGGAGGTTGGGAGAGGGATGGGGGCAGAAAGAGAGAGAGTGATGAGGTGGGGAGGCAGAAAAACAAAGAGAATGATGAGGCAGAAAGAGAGAGGAAGTAACATGCATGGAGGAGTGAGAGTAAGAAAAGGGGGACAGAAGGGAGAAAGAGTATGAGAGAGGTAGAGTGAGAGAGGAGGAAGCAAAGGTGTGAGGAATGGAATAACTTGCGGGTCCCCATTTATTTTTATATAATACACTAAGCCTTTGAGACTAGTCAGTGTTGTTCCCTTTAAAGAGGGAACTGACTAAAATCACTCAGTGCATTCTTCGCATGTTCACCCATGTCTCTGTAAACATAGTGCAAGAGCAACAACATACATTCTGTCAGAGGTTGCTGAAGAGACAACAGGCAGATCCTGAATTCTACCATGTTCTACCATCCATCAGCCGGACAGTAGTAATATTAGTTAATGTTAATACAGTCCTTGTGCTCATAAGCTGCATTGAGAACAACTCATAAAGTGAAAAGCAACTCATAAATTTATGAGTTTATTAATCTCATTGTCTGTATTTGTACATGCAATTGGTGTTGGGATAGAATGAAATATTATGAGGGAAATGTGGCGTTCACAATTCTGTGTGCCTCTCATAGAAAAAATGGCAATGGAGCAGAGCTGGATTTATAAACTACAGTTTAAGGTTTAAGATGTGAAGGCCTCGAAATACAAAAAAATTGCTAAACATTATTAAATCATCATTTTTGGCAATATTTTTTGCCTCTTAAAACTTGACATAGTTTAGGGCCTCAATATGTCTTAACCCAGCTTTGCAAAGAAGACATTAGTAGGGAAAGATAAACAGAGAGCAGAGTTGCTTAAATAAACCCCTATCTGCCATTTTCTGCCCCCCATTTGTTTAGAATTCATTTTTTCTCTCATCGCTTCTCAGCCTTTTGCCTAAGATCACGGGTGTAGTATTTTTTCTCAGCAAAGTTTCCAAACTGGAAGTAAACCCAACTAGGGTTGCCAGAGCCCTTGGTTGAGGCAGTGGGTTCCCACCACCAGGCAATGCCCCTGCTGCTGATCAGCTGGCTAGTGGGGGGACTTACCAGGAGAGAGAGGGAGGCCCAAGCAATGTCACTTTGTCAACTTCCTGGCAATGTTCTGGTATTTGGGCAAAAACTGTATGACATCATCAACATGGCAACTTCCTGGCAATGTTCTGGTATTTGGGCAAAAACTGTATGACAGAAGGCATTTTTACCATAGAGATTTTACCCAAATACAAGAGCACCATCTGATGTCACACTGTGATGACATCACTTCCAGTGCATGCTGGAAATGATGTAGCCACGTCACTGGCAACTTCGCCTGGGCCTCCTTCCCACTCCTGGTAACCCCCTCCATCCCCTGTTAGTTGCTGGGGGGGGCTGAAGTACTCTGAGAGCAATTGCAGGAGAGAACTGGTGGACATGGGATACTTTCCTCCTACTATTCCTTTTCAGATAGCACAGAAAGCTGCAAATACAAGTACCCAAAATCCTGTGAGAACCTTTGTTCTCATGAAAGTTTGGCTCCATTTCTGGTAGTCTGTTGCCAGGGCAACCAAAATACTGGCCAAACTCTTGTGAAAGGAAGTACCTTTGTGAGAGTTCAGGAACTCCCATAGAACATATGTTGCAACTGTGCTTTTGAGGCAAGGAAGATAATTTCTTCCAGTGGTGGTAGCCATGGCAGTGGTAGGCATGCGAGGTAGGCAAGCAGGTGGGTGGGGGGTGGTTATATTTTTAGGAAATAGTTACAGAGATCTTTCACCTTCCATGGTGTTTCTTTAGTCCCACTGTCACTTCTAGTCAACCGAATACTGCAGGTTCTGAGCCAATACATAAAACTACCCAAACTGACAACCAGAAGTAAAAGCCAGATGAACCATGCACACCCCACATGCAGCAGTCCCTCCTTAAAAACTGCCTTCAGCTCTCAAGGAGGGAGGAGTTCATTTTTCTCCAGCTTTTGTTGTTATGTGGTGCAACAGAGTAGTGGAGCCACCCCCCAGTGGAATAAGACAGGTATATAAGGGTTGCCTAAAGTTCTTTAGTCGTGTATTCATTTTATGATCTGTTTACTGTAATTGTCTCCCAGTGGCAAATCTTCCGTTAAAATGTTTATGTCTGCAAAAGCTGAATGTTGTATAGCCTTCCTATTGTTTCTACAACTTCTTGTAGTCATGGGAAGCAATTACACACTGGAGAGTTTTTATTCTTGTTTTATTCACCTTCTTGTAAAATATTGAAAATTAAATCATGTTCTTCTTTTCAAAACACTGCAGTCTTTCCTAGATCCTATTCTTCACTTTTGAAAGCTTCACTTTCCCTTGAATTTAATCCTCGTCACTACATGACAAGCAAAATGTTTGTTTGATGGCAGACGGTTCGGGCATCCTGAATCTACACCAAGCCCCTGCACACCGGTGAGGAGCAAACATGATTCACAGCAGAGGACTGGGAAGCTGGGGAGGGGTTAGGTTTGCCAGACTTGGCTTTGGAAATTCCTGGAGATTTGGGAACAGTGCCTGGGGAGGGTGCAGCTTGAGGAGGGGAGGGAGCTCAGTAGGGTGTAAAACCATCCAGTCCCCCCTCCAACACTGCAGTTTCCTCTGTGACAACTGATCTCTGTAGTCTGGAGATCAGTTGTAATTCTGGAAGAACTTCAGACTCCACCTGGAGGTTGGTAACACCAGGAGGGGTGCAAAACTCTTCTTCCTCCTCCCACCACCTCTTCACTGCCACCTCTTCTTCAGCCATCGTCTCCTATGATGTAGCAAACACCCTTTAGGGACTACAGCTGAAGGAAAAGAGGCTAGGGGAAGATGGTTACAGAAGAAAAGCAGTAGGAGGATGGATTAAATATTTTTTTTTCCTGCCTACCACTTCTGTGGTGGAAATCATAGCCCTTGTCAGGCATTTGATTTCAGCACCCCAACTGTAGGTCCCAGGAGTGCATGCTACACACTTTCTTCCTGATACGTGTGATCACCGTTTTGTGTGATTTAAGGCACAGGATTGCCAATTCTGATTTAGGAAATTCCTGGAGATTTGGGGGTAGAGCCTGGGGAGGGCGGGATTAGGGGAGGAAAGGGACCTCAGCAGGGTGTAATGCCACAGAGAAACAAAGGAGAAGGGGGAAACAAATTGAACCTGGAATATACTGAGAATGCTACAAGGGTCAAGCTACAGAAATAAAATTATATTGAAAGAAATATTTATTATAAGGTGCACACAAAATGTAATTAAAAACATAGAGCCTGAACATCAGGCTACATTAAGAATCATCAAGAACAAGCTTTTCATAAGCTGTAATAATTTTCCATACAAAGTTGATGGAAATGTCAAATGACTAACACAAGACCATACATGTTTCGGCCACAAAGGCCTTCCTTAATGGTCATAATGTAGTATTTAGAAACACATCCAGAAAATAGAAAGAAGCATTATTAATGCTGTGCTGAAAAGAATTCTTTTGGGGAAATTCTGCAAAAAATATTTCTATCTCATATATTGTGTGGTTTGATGTAAGCTCATAAGGCAGATCGTGGATCCTTTCACATGGTAACTGTAAGGTTTCCCTTGCTTGAAAGCCAGTCGAATTCAACTCTAGGGATGCGGTGCTCATCTCCGCTTCCAAGCTGAAGAGTCAGCGCTGTCTGAAGACATTTCTGTAGTCATGTGGCAGGCATGACTAGATGCTGAGGCGCATGGAATGCTGTTACCTTCCCACCAAAGCGGTACCTATTTATCTACTTGCAATTTCTTGCTTTCGAATTGCTAGATTGACAGGAGCTGGGACCAGAGACGGGAGCTCACTCCGTCATGCAGCACTCCGGTCTTGAACTGCTGAACTACCAACCTTCCAGTCTGCAGTTCAGTGTCTTAACCACTTGAGCCACCGGAGCCCTGGTATGGTAACTGTAAAGGTAAAGGTAAAGGTTCCCTTGCTCGAAAGCCAGTCGAATCCGACTCTAGGGTTGCAGTGCTCATCTCCGTTTCAAAGCCGAAGAGCCAGCGCTGTCCGAAGACATTTCCATGGTCATGTGGCCGGCATGACTAAACACCAAGGTGCACGGAACGCTGTTACCTTCCCACTGAAGTGGTACCTATTTATCTACTTGCAATTTCTTGCTTTCGAACTGCTAGGTTGGCAGGAGCTGGAACTAGAGACGGGAGCTCACCCCATCATGCGGCACTCACGGGTCTCGAACTGCTGAACTACTGACCTTTCACAGCCTGCAGTTCAGCGTCTTAACCACTTGAGCCACCGCAGCTCCTTATGGTAACTGTACTCACACATAAATCTTCATTGATATAATTATGAAACAAAATATACAAATGAACATTTAAACCTCAGAAAAGCAAATGCCAACTAAACTGATATAAAGTTTCAAATATTTCTGGATGTGTGCGTCATCAACCAGCAAATGAAATCAAATGGCACATTTGTTATAATAGGGCCAGCTATATGATGGAAACAAAGGATAATGCGATACCTCCCATCCAAAGCAACCATTTTCTTCAGGAGAACTGATCTCTGTAGTCTGGAGATCAGCTGTAGTTCCAAGAGATCTCCAGGACCCACCTGGAGGGTGACAACCCTAAGGGGTGGCATGGGTATTCTCTATGCATGTAGACCTTTGGTACACAGGAATGGAACTTTTGAAGGACTGTGTTTGCACACCACAGCTGTACATTTGATTTGGCGTTCATTTTATGAAAAATAACATGTTGTCCAATAACAGAAAATGGTAACCGTGTGTTTCGAGAGGATCAGGCATAGCACGTATTCCCATTACACAGCTGGAACACCAAATCAAATGCTTGAAAAGGGCTTATCCCCTCCTCTTGCCAGCTATGCATCTGTTGGTGAAGCCAAGGGACTTAAGGCTTCACTTTTGTCAATTTCTTTAAATTTTAAATTTATGCAATTGAATGCCATTTTTAGCCTTTGGAAATCTCTGCTTGGGGTTCTTAAAGCCCTTTACAAAAATGAGGCATTGTGCTACAGAAAACATTTCCTTTAGACATCAAAATATCTTGATGACATTCCAAAAGTAGAAGGGGTGAATGAGTGGATGCTAAACAGAAGTCAATTTCAATGACAAATGTAATTATGGTAAAGGGTGTAAGACAAATTGCTGTTAGCACTGAATAAAGCATTTAGAATCTCAGATTGTCTTTCTTGTTTACAGTAGGCACAATGTTACTGAATGACATGACACAAAGTGACACTTTCTTTGCTGAGCTGAGAACATCAGTTTGTGCAAAATGGCTCCTAAGGGCTGGTATGAAATCTTTGTCTTTCTAAGCATCTTAAGCTGTAACATCTGTTAAATAGTATGGGGAAAATGTGACCTCGTCTCTTTGCCACTTCAGTGGATTTCTTTGGTGGTTGCATTTTATTTCCTGATGTGAGTGGGTATAACGTGTTAAAAATATGACACCATCAAGGGTTTTAGATGACTTTTATCAGATTCAAAGATATGGTTTGTTAATGACATGTCTTGTGCCCTGACTTGGATGGCCCAGGCTAGCCCAATCTCATCAGATCTCAGAAACTAAGCAGGGTAGGCCCTGGTTAATATTTGAATGGGAGACCACCAAGGAATTCCAGGGCTTCTATGCAGCAGGAAGTCAATGGCAAACCACCTCTGTTAGTCTCTTGCCTTGAAAACCCTATAGGGTTGCCATAAATTGGCTGCAATGTGAGGACATCTTACAAACACAGTGATATCATAGGAACATCCTGACCAGTCAAGATAATTTTGGGTGGGTAGCCATGTTAGTTTGCAGTAGTAGAACAAAATTCAAATCCAGTAGCATCTTAAAGACCAATAAAAGTTTCCAGGCAATCAGTTTTTGTGAGTCAAAGTTTATATAACATTTCCCCACTTCTCTTTTTTTTCTTGGCTGAGCAGTCCATTTTCTTCTTCATTTTGCTGTTTGTCCCACCCATTCCATGCACCTGGAATTTGAGAAACAGGTTGCTGCAAGCATCAAGATAAACAATAAACATTTCTTTAAATATATCTGGAGTAGGAAACCAAGCAAACCAGCCAGAGAAGCAGTTGGGTCTTTGGATAACCAAGGAATAAGGGGATTGCTAAAGGAAGTTGGGGAGATGGCAGAGAAGCTCAATGAATGTTTTGTTTCTGTGTTCACTGTGAAAAGTGTGGGGCATATACCCATTCCACAGCCACTATTTTCAGGAAGGGAATCTGAAGAACTAAACCAAACTGAGGTTTGGAGAGATGAAGTTCTAAACCTACTGTGAAAATTAAAAACCAATAAGTCTCCAGGTCCTGATGGCATACACCTGAGAGTTCTTATTGTGAGATCATTGATCTACTAATTGTATAGATCTATGGTATGGCCTCATTTGGAATATTTTGTACAGTTCTGGTCACTATCTCTCAAAAAAGACATTGCAGGGTGGAAAAAGTACAGAGGAGAGCAACCAAGATGATTGGGGGCTGAAGCACGTCCCCTATGAGGAAAGGCTGAAGAGTCTGGGACTTTTCAGTTTAGAAAAGAGAAGACTGGGATGGGGCATGAGAGTTCTATAAAATTATGCATGGGGTGGAGAGGTTGAAAGGCAGATTTTTTTCTCCATCTCCCAAAATACTCAAAATTGAGGGCATCCATGAAGCTGATGGGCAGTAGATTCAGGACAGACCAAAGGAAATACTACTTTGCTCAGAGAGTGATTAAAATTTGGAATTCACTGCCAGAGGATGTAGTGATAGCTACAGGGATAAACAGCTTTAAAAGGGGATTAGATAGATTCATGGAGGATAGGTCTATCAGTGGCTACTAGCCATGGCAACTAAGGGGAACTTCCGCATTCAGAGGCACTAATACCTCTGAATCACAGAGCCAGGAGGCACATCAGGGAAAGGTCTGGTCCTCTATGCCGTGTAGTTGGCCCTCCAGAGGAACTTGTTGGCCACTGTGTGAGACAAGATGCTAGACTGAATGGACCATTGGTCTGATCCAACAGGGCACTTCTTATGTTCTTACATTCTTAATTCTTAGCACTGATGTAATACAAGGATTTATATACTATAGATACAATATTATCTCTGGCCAAAGATATATTTTAATGTTTTCTTAAATGTTCCTTCTTGGATATCATCTTGTGATGAATTCTTGGCTTTAGTAGAACACAGAGCCACATGAAAACAAAGTATTTTTCTGTCTTTTTGGTATTCATTTTTCTTTCTCTGCACAACAGACTAGATTAGCCAATTTTGAGTGGTATGCCATGTATCTATTTGTTGGATTATTTAAATCAATCCAAGAACAAACTTGATTCTTGCCAACATAATGTAAACAAACATGATTCATCCTTGTTAAATCCTTTCTTTCTTTATGCAATATTCTAGGCTTAAAGATAATGTCTGAACTTGCTATTGGGTACCTAGACTAAAGGTTAATAATCTTGCTATGGAGAAGAAAAATAATTGGGGGAAAAAGGTTTCAGCAGGAAGCATCTGTGAGGTTGATCCAAAGATTCCCTCCAACTAAATCAAAAGTATTTTTCCGATGAAATAATTATCACCTTTATGCTTACAGAGATTTAGTATTATATGTATCATGATAGTTCCGTAATTGGCAGGCTCTGTCACTAGACAAGGGGGAATGTGCATCAGGCAGAAGACTTTGTCCCTATTATTTTACCATAGAGATCTGGGAGATAGCTAGAGCATCATGGTGACAACTGGAAGTGATGTTGTGGCATCACTCCCCAAAGCTCCTGGAGGCTGGCAGCCCTTGAATGGCAACTACAGAGAGGCAGTTGGTGTGCTATTGCTAAGGCAGTTAGGAGCCACAATGTCGGTGGGAAAGACCTGAATATTCCATAGGATCTCCTTATGGCAGAAGGAGTTTTATTTGCTTGTGTTGGCCTTTTTTAAGCCAGACAGACCATTGGTTGAGGTAAAGAGGCTGCTGTCATGAACCAACAGAGTTAGTTTGGCAGCAGGGAAGAAAAGAAAGACTGAGCTTGAACTCTCCCCCTTACCTTATATAAGGATACATGAGACTGGAGACTTCAGGAAGGTTGTGGCTTGGAAGGAGATCTTGACCCCTCCAGGGGGCAGCAGGGTGGCAAGAAGCTCCACAGCCACCTTAAATTGTCCTATATATATTTTCTGCCTCAGATGCCAAAATGCCTTGGACAGTGATCCAAAATGGTAGGTTGAGATTCATTATTGTGGCCTAGAATAATTTTGGCTGGCTTGTCAAGACATCAGGCAAGGGGCCCTTGTGGAGGAGAAGGTCAGTGATCTAGTGTGTGCCCAATGCCTATTGATACAAAGAGGACTTCCACAGTTAGATTAATTCCATCAATCTAATTGTGCATTTCAGTGTAAATTTCAGTTAGAGTAGTATGTTCTAATTTTCTTCATTGTGGCCAATGGCTGTGATTCACGGTTAAGGCAATTTTAAGGGGAAGAGAGGGAACTGTTTCTCCTGTGAGCGGTGTTCCCTCTAAGATGAGTTAGTGTGAGCTAGCTCACAGTTTTTTAGCCTCTGGCTCATACATTTTTGTCTTAGCTCAGGAAGGATGGCTCCAGAGCAAACTAATTTATGCAGTAGCCAAATTGCTTTAATGCCAGTAATTCACAAAGTAGAATTTTTGCTCACAAGACTCCACAGCTTAGAGGGAGCATTGCCTGTGAGCCACTTTGGAAGCAGATGGCAGAAGTGAGATCCTAAATATTTTTCTTCTTTACCACAGAGGAATATATAGCCTCAGTTGATTGCTTCCATGGACCAGTATATGATTTCTCAACAAAGAAAATACTGTAGACACAGATCTTCTACACAGGAAATCTTTGAAAATTTTGGTACAATATATCAACCTCATTGTCCCAAATGTGAATTTTCTAGCTACCTACATACAATTTAGCAGGGCTCTTTTTGTCGCAAGAACTCCTTTGCATATTAGGCGACACACCCCTAATGTAGCCAATCCTCCAAGAGCTTACAGAGCTCTCCTTACAGGGGCTACTGTAAGCTCTTGGAGGATTGGCTACATTAGGGGTGTGTCGCCTAATATGCAAAGGAGTTCCTGCTACAAAAAGAGCCCTGCAATTTAGTATCAGTGGCTACTTTCGCAAACAGCTGTCTTTCTCTGATCCTATAATTATCCCAGTTGTTTCTATTACTGCCAGGTTAGATGAGATTGTAGAGTTAGTAGCTGATCAACACCTTAGCATATACAATAGAAACCCTGTGGATTTCGTCATTTTCTTGTAGTACAATGATGTCGAGATTAGAAACATAAATCACATAGCAGAGAAAGAAAGGTCTATCATACTTGCAGAAGTCTGAATAAATGAGATTCTGTAGTAAATTTGAGTCATCCAATAATTTTTACTTGGAAGAACATTGTAAGAAATATATGTTTCTTAAAACTTCAATGGAAGGAATTTATTTAAAACAGAGAATACATAAGAAATGTCAATACTTAATGTACTTGATAAGATAAAAACAAAGGAAGGAAGGATAAGCCAAAAAAGATGTGTGTGTGCACGCGTGCATGCTGTTTTGTAGCACATATTGTAGCACATATACATTATCAAGAGCAAGAATCCACATAATGCAGTAACTTTTGTTTTAGTGCCTCTTTTATATCTGGTAGGAAAGCCAGCTAGTTTTGTAAGAACTAAAGTTTGGATTAAATGTGTAGCTTTATTATATGCTGGAACATGGTCTGTATATAGACAACTAAGAGGAGTGGATTAAGTATGTCTTCACAGTACCCTGGACAACACTTCCCCACAGATGATGGGCTATGAGCTGATTCATATTGATTGCAATGCTTCTGACACCTGCTCAAAGCTCCCTCTTCAGTTTCCATAGTAACCAAGAGAACGAATACTTGTCCACATACTTTAGGAACCTCATTAAATCAGGCAGCAGGACAGCAGCTGTGTTCTCAATGTGTTACATTGACAGTCATGGACTAATTTTATGATGCTCAGGTGATTTTTGGCCCTCTCTAGTCCAAACTGTTGAAAATGTGGAGCTGGTAGGACAGATGGCAGAATAAATAAATATTGCCAATATGTTTTAACACATACACATCTTCTGGAAGGTGCAAAGCAAACCGAAGCAGTGTCGATTGGCTCAGGTAAATTTTAAACAAAGCATAAATAACAGATAATCTGTATGCATATTTGGTTTGATTTTAAATGGTCAGTTTTGGTTGGTGGTCGTGTTAAGAAGTAAATGAGCTTATCGTGAAGCCTAAAATGCCATTTCCACATATGACATTTCAAACATAGTCCATTGTTTTTCTGTGTTGTTTATTAAAATATTAACTTATTTACCCCACTTTTGGCAGTATGCAACATGGCTTGCAATATTTAGAAATGTCAAAAAAAAAGATGATGAATAATCAACAGAAACTATTAAAATATTAACATTTCAAATGTGACAGTCCATAGCAACAAAATGACAGTAAAGACAGTCAAGTAAAGATTGATTTTGACTTGGTATCTAAAGGACAGTGCAGGTGTCAGCTAAACAGCTCTGGGGAGGATGTTTCAGAGTGTTATGTAGATATTAAAGATCATGTACACAGTAGGTGCTGAGAAGGGAGCAGAATTATACTGGCTGGCCCCACCCTGAATATTTGCACATTGAACAGCTTTACTATTGTATGAGAGAACCTTTGCACATAAACCTTTACATGCATGGGACATATGGCTGAATGCAGAGATGATAGAGGCAGGACCAGGGCAAACAACCCAATTCTCCTCTAAGAGCACACAGGAGCAGGTAATTTTTAACATCCTCATAGACTGTATAGCATAGCAGAGGAAAGAAGGAAAGCTAAAGGCAATGGGGATAAGGAAAGATTTGCCCAATTTAATGCAGATTTCCAGAGAACAGCAAGGAGAGATAAGGAGGCTTTCCTGAATGAACAATGCAGAGTAATAGAGGAAAACAATAGATTGGGAAGGACTAGAGATCTCTTCAAGAAAATTGGAGAAATCAAGGGAACGTTCCATGCAAAGCTGGCCATGATAAAGGACAAAAACGGTAGGGACCTAACAGAAGCAGAAGAGATTAGGAAAAGATGGCAAGAATACACAGAAGAACTATACAAGAAGGACCTCGATGTCCTTGACAACCACGATGGTATAATCACTGACCTCGAGCCAGACATCCTGGAAAGCGAAGTTAAATGGGCCTTAGAAAGCATTACTAACAACAAAGCTAGTGGAGGTGATGGTATCCCAGCTGAGTTATTCAAAGTCTTAAAAGAAGATGCTGTTAAAGTGCTGCACTCAATTTGCCAACAAATTTGGAAAACACAACAGTGGCCACAGGATTGGAAAAGGTCAGTTTACATTCCAATCCCAAAGAAGGGCAACGTCAAGGAATGTTCAAACTATCGCACAATTGCACTCATTTCACACGCTAGCAAGGTCATGCTCAAAATCCTACAAGCTAGGCTCCAACAGTACGTGGATAGAGAACTACCAGAAGTACAAGCTGGGTTTCGAAGAGGTAGAGGAACTAGAGATCAAATTGCCAACATTCGCTGGATGATGGAGAAAGTAAGAGAGTACCAGAAAAACATCTACTTCTGCTTCATTGACTATGCTAAAGCCTTTGATTGTGTGGATCACAATAAATTATGGCAGGTTCTTAAAGAGATGGGAGTACCAGACCACCTCACCTGTCTCCTGAGAAACCTGTATAAGGGTCAAGAAGCAACAGTTAGAACCGGATATGGAACAACTGATTGGTTTAGCATAGGAAAAGGAGTACGACAAGGATGTATATTGTCACCTTGCTTATTTAATTTATATGCAGAGTACATCATGCGAAATGCTGTCCTGGATGAATCACAAGCTGGAGTTAAGATTGCTGGGGAAAAGATCAATAACCTCAGATATGCAAATGATACTACTCTGATGGCAGAAAGTGAAGAGGACCTAAAGAGCCTCTTGCTCAGGATGAAAGAGGAAAGTGCAAAAGTGGGCTTGAAGCTCAACATCAAAAAAACTAAGATCATGGCATCTGGCCCCATCACTCCTTGGCAAATAGAAGGGGAAGTCGTAGAAGTAGTGACAGACTTCACGTTCCTAGGATCCCAGATCACTGCAGATGGTGACTGCAGCCATGAAATTAAAAGACGCCTGCTCCTTGGGAGGAAAGCGATGGCAAACCTAAACAGCATGATAAAAAGCAGAGACATCACCTTGCCAACAAAAGTCCGCATGGTCAAAGCAATGGTATTCCCCATAGTAATGTATGGCTGCGAGAGTTGGACTATAAGGAAGGCTGAGCGCCGAAGAATAGATTCTTTTGAACTATGGTGCTGGAGAAGACTCTTGAGAGTCCCTTGGACTGCAAGGAGATCAAATCAGTCAATCCTAAAAGAAATCAACCCTGACTGTTTCCTTGAAGGCCAGATCCTGAAGCTGAAGCTCAAATACTTTGGCCACCAAATGAGAAGGGAGCATTCACTGGAGAAGACCCTGATGCTGGGAAAGATTGAAGGTCAAAGAAGAAGGGGACGGCAAAGGATGAGATGGTTAGACAGTGTCATCGATGCAACGAACATGAAATTGAGCAGACTTCAGTGGACAGCGGAAGACAGGAGGGCCTGGCGTAATCTGGTCCATGGGGTCGCGAAGAGTCGGACTCGACTGTGCGACTGAACAACAAAAAAGACTGTATCACTAGAACTGAAAGGTCTCAAACTCCATGTCTCTTTCTCAGTCTAAATATTTCACTAGCATTCATTGCTAGTATTCATTGTACTTACTTACAATTCTAGCTTCAACTGCATCTCCACAACCACTTGCTGACTGGAAAGTCTCTCCCTGAGACTTTGATCTTAGGCCTAAACAGCACATTATAGAATCTTGTGATTCTTTCCTATGCTGTTTTTTTAAAAAGTAAAACCAGCCTGCAAGTTGTGAGATGAGGGGAAACTGAATTCTTGTACCTTTCCCATATATTTCTGCCCCGAATCAGGTTGCCAACAGCCTGGAGAGAAGGTTTAACAGAGGCTTAATGGAATGCTGTTTACCAGATAATGTTATTGGCAATGGCAACCTTACTTTGAATGACGTCAACGTTGGCAGCCTTACCATGAATCTGATTTCAATGGCATAGTTAAGAAAAGGAAGAGGAGGAGGAGGAGGAGGAGGAGGAGGAGGAGGAGGAGGAGGAGATTGGATTTATTCTCCGCCCTTCACTCGGAGTCTCAGAGTGGCTTACAAACTCCTTTCCTTTCCCCTCCCCACAACAGACACCCTGTGAGGTAGGTGGGGTTGCGTGAGCTCTGACAGAAGCTGCTCTTTCCAAGAACAGCTCTGACAGAACTATGGCTTGCCCAAGGTCATCCAGTAGCTGTGAGTGGAGGAGTGAGAAATCAAACCCGGTTCTCCCAGATTAGAGTCTGCGCACTTAACCACTACACCAAATTTAAATAACCCAATGTGATCTAATGGTTAGTGTTTAGGAGATGCCATAAGGCCATGTTATTTGTGAGGGCTTTCAATGGAGTTAAGCAGGGGGTGGGGGTTAATGGAACTTTATTATATGATCTCGGAATTGTAAATCACCTTAAGCCAGAAGGGAAAGGTGGAGTATAAATATTTGAATTAATAAATATATAAATAAATAATCATTGACTTACTCTTGAAGGGTGAATATAGTACAGTAATGAGTTTCTTCAGGCTTTACCAAATCTGGACATTCATCCCTGAATAATTTTGATTACTTTACATCATTCAGATCATGACTGGCAGGAAGGTAAGGGTATTTTAACTGTTGCTATAATAGACAACAACTCAACCCACAGGCAGGAGATAAGCAAGAAGAAAGCAGGGGAACTCAATTCAATCCCTGGTCCTCTGCCTCAATAGCTGAATGATGCTATTTCTTGTTCCTCATCCATTTAGAGATGTATATAGAAGCTTAATTTCATATTCATGTTGGTTTCATGTGCCCTCTTGCTGAATCATGTTATGAGTTTTGTTTCACTCATTTAAATATAGGATGGTAGAAAAAAAGCTGTGTACTAACAGTTTAAGGGATCAGTTTAATCACTGGCATATAAAATAAGATTATTACATGGCACATCTGACACACACACACATGTGCCAGTTATGTATGATCTGCCTTGTTAAGTACTCAGTAAATATCTTAAATATGTAAAAAAATTAAATTACTTCTTGCTGTACCATGGCTACATATTTTGTCCTGTCTGTTCAAAAGAAATGCCATGATCTGTAGACTCTTTGCAGACTTTACATGTTGGGAAGACAGTGCAATCCTAAACAGAGCTAACTCTGTTTAGGATTGCAGTCCTTAAAAATTGCAGACTACCAGTGGCCTTTATGGAACACTTTAATGGGAATTATTCAGAACATGTACACATTTCGCAGCACAGTTGCTAAACATACTGGGGTCAGTTGTTGCTTTATCAAGTTGCACAGAAATGAATCTCTTCAAAGCCAATATCTCATGGTGGAAGGATATACTGGCAATGGCGTTCCTGGCCTCCTGGTGAAGCCAATGAGGTCCGGGGGCTGTTTTGCCGCCCCGGAGGAAGCCAGGGCAGCAACAGGATCATGATGTGCAGTATCATGACATGGGTGGGGAGCGGAGCCAGCTCGGTTAAACTGCTGGGCTCCGCTCCCACCCAAACAGTCACAGACCCGTGCTCGCCCACCCTCCCGCCCTGTTCTTAGTGTAGGCTTTTGCTGGTTGCCTATTGGGACCAGGTAGGGATTTTTCACCTTTACCTGGAATTGGCTGATTGGGTGGAGGTGTTTTTGCCTACCTTGCCCTGAGAGCAGTGGACTGAAGGTTGGATGTGGTGGCGGGCAGTTAAGTAGGTTGGTCACTTGGCAGGTTGGTGTGGGCAAGAAACCAGAAGTGGTGAGCACCTTATGTCATTTTCCCCATTAGGGAACAGGGGGTCATCAGGAACTGCCTTTAGATTTTCAAGGTCCAGAGTGGGGAATGGTGATCGCCTCCACTGGGAACCTCTTAGGGTATGCTCCTCTCTGCGAGTTGGAAGGCTTCAGAGGTAGGCACTTCTAGGGGCAACCAGTTTGCTGGGCTGCTGATCACAAGCCAGACAAATGGCTCAGGACTGGAGCTGGGTGACCCGCCCGAGAAAAGGGCAAGGATGTTGGTCAGGGGAATGACACCTGCCTTGCCTGTTCCGTGCTTGCTTAGCTGGTCCCTTGCCGCAATGTTGTGTTAAATAGTTAATAAAGTGGCCTTTGTTTACTTCCTGACTGTAGTCTGTCTCATTATTCTGACTTGGGGGGCAATTGTATTCACTCAGATAAATGTGACAGGAGTTATGCCAGTTGATTGGAGACATGCTATCATAACACCAGTTTATAAGAAGGGAGACAAAGTGGACCCATCTAACTACAGGCCAATCAGCCTGTTATCAGTGGCCAGGAAGCTTGATGCTCTGTCCCTTTATTACCAACTCATGGATTGGCTGGAGATGAATAAAATCCTGGGGAAAGAACAGGCTGGTTTTAGGTGCAGGGATGGTACAGATAATCATCTTCTGACATTACAGTTCTTAATCAATAATTATGCAACCAAGAGTCGGGGGATCCTTGCTGTTGCTTTAATGGATCTGAAGGCGGCTTTTGATACCATACCCTGTGCCCGATTGTGGCACAAGCCAAAACTAACATCTATTGACAAGAGACTGTATTCTAATCCCACTGTACAAGTCCACTATGGGTTAGACAGACAATTTTCCAACATAATTTCCCTACACCAGGGAGTGTGTCAGGGGTTGTGCTGGCCCCTATATTGTTTAATTTATATATCAATGATATGATTTTGGCTGTCTCTGCCTAGGACTGTTATTCTCCATCCATTGCTAATGTTAAAGTTTTTATCTTACTTTTTACTGATGATGCAGTTCTCCTATCAAGAACAACATCAGGACTGTCTTCTCTGGTAGAGGCTTTTGTCTCTTACTGTTTGGAAGAATGCCTGATAGTTAATTATCAAAAATCCAACATTGTTGTTTTTTGGGGGGGAATCCCATGTACACCACAAGTGGAAAATTAATGGTAATAATATTGAGGAGGTCCCTTTTTTAAATAATTAGGGGTCTGGTTTGACCAACGATTAACTTGGTTAGTGTAAGGTCATGTTAACAGACTGGCTGAAACAGCATCAAATATCATGTGTTATTTCTTTTATTCATCTGGGGCTCAGAATATCCCAGCCGCCATCAAACTGTTTAACACCAAAGTGGCCACACAAAGTTTATATGGGGCTGGTATCTGGACTGACAAAATTCTTCTTAAATTCCTGTGTTCCAGCTGCAGAATTCTGAATTGTGTAGTAGGGGTAGCCCTCCAAGCTGAAGTGGGACAACCATCTCCTGAAGCTTGGGGCTGGTTAAAGGCTTTTTCTCTTAGAGTTAAAATTATACATTCCAGCATCCAAGAGGGTTATCTTGGCTTAGTCAGAGAGGACTTATGTTTCCCACTGGGGTAAACTTGTTGAGCAATGGCTACAGTTCCTCAATCTTTCCTTGGATTCCCTTTATTCGTTTACCAGATAGGAAGCCATAAGAATGATTAAGAAACATCTACTCAAGTACAGTTATAAGAGCACAATATGTAGCGCACATGTTTGTTCTACTCAATTTGTCACTATTCCACCTGGAGAGCTCCCCAATTACTGTTTATATTTGACTGTTCCTCACTATAGGTAGGGTTGCCAGGCCCCTACATCTTCCCAGTGGGGGGTTCCAGGGTGTTCCTGCGTATGTGTTTTGTGCATGTGCCATGATGATATCACCTGGAAGTGACATCATCACGCTAGGCATGTTGTGGGGGGGCACTGTAGCATTCCCCAAAAAACTCTATGGTTACCATAGAGTTTTTGGCTGAATGCTAGAGCGTCCCCACACAACATGCCCAGTGTGATGATGTTACCTCCAGGAGCTCTTCAGGGGCAGGGCTCCCCTACCAGCCAGCTGGCTGGCAGATTGGAGGCCCAAAATTGGGGGAACCCCCACTCTTATTGGGGGGATGGCAACCCTAACTATAGGTGTGCCTTTCACTCTTTTAGCTGTGAAATTTTATGCATCTGTGATAGATTTTTGCAACTGTTCAAATGGGGTCTAGCTTTTTTTATATTTTAGTAATCTGCTTAAAACTAATAAGTTAAGAAGCAGTACGAGGTAGAGAAAGAAATGAATTTGACTCATGTCCATCATTACTGCTTAGCTCCATTTTATGAGTAATACAGAATTATGTAAGCATTGACAAGAAATAAGCATGTGCCGAATCTCATTTCACTCGGTACAGGTCAAATGTTGAATCATTGATAAAACATTCAGTTGATTGCCATGATGATGAAACCCAGTGGAGCAGCTGGAACTGCTCTAGCTACAGGATTTTTTAGAAACCAAAAAACTTACAATTGCCTGACATTTAAGGCTATTACCAACAGAGCAAAGACATGCCTCTTTTTCCAAGTTGCATGGTCTAATATTTAGAAATTGACAGTGATATTAATTATTAATTTTCTGAATAATTGACTTACTTCAGAGGTGTTTGCTATATATCTAAATATTTATATTGCACTATTAAGTGAAATAATTGATTCCTTTAAAACTTGTTTAAAATGAGATCAACCCTTAGTGAAACCAATTAAACAAGAGGTAATTGTTTTACTTTGTATCAGCAATTTTAAACAGCCCTCTTAAATCGGAAAGGAATTCTTTGGAGCTTTGACAATTGTGCTATTGATAAAGACCAAGAAGAATTTAACCCAACTATATCTTTAGTAGAAATTATAGATGTAACATTAAGCCAATTTACTGGTTAGTTTAATTTGTTAAAATCTTTCAAGAGGTCAGTAAGTTGCCTCAATTAATCAAGAAACAGACTTCTTAATTGATTATTTTAATATAAATATTTATAAAATCTGATGTGATAGTTTCTCTTCTCTTGTAGAAGAGGTAGGATTGCCAACAGCCTTGAAAAAAAGTGTCTTGTCCCTTTAATAGAGGCTTAATGGGATGTTACTTAGTAAGTGATGTTCCTTACCTCCATGCTATAAAAGCCTTCACTTGCCTATTTCCATACATTAAGCCTATATTAAAGGGGCACAACAAGAGATCATGACTCTTCTGATATGTTGTCTGCTGAGATGTTGTCTGCAGATCTCTATGTCCAGTTGTTGTTCCTCCAGAGGAACCAGCCCTGTAGCTAGACAATTTGCTGTGGGGGCGCAAAGACTGGGAGTGGGGGGTTTAATTACATCACAACTAATTAGATTAGCAGGCAAGCTAATTAGTTGAAATCTAATAGAGAGAAGTGGGAAGACGGGCATTGACTTTTGATCTGCACTTCCCCTCCCAGTCCCTCCCTGCCCCTGGGAGCCTGGGCCAACTAGTGATGGCAGAACAGAAATTGGTTGGCAAGGAGGGGGAGGAAACATGAGGTGTGCAGTACTGCCATGCTGCCCTCCTTCCCCACTGCCAGTCTGCCCCAGCCAGCAGACCATGAGGCTGTGCGCTTTGTTGAGTGGAGTGGCCCACCCTGGCACCTCACAGCGCCTGCATCAGCCCAGCCACCCCAGGTCACATAACGCTGAGTCCTACAATGCCAGCAGCCAGATCACATGACCTGAGGCAGCTGGGGTGGCACAGGCACAGTGAGGTGCCAGGGTGGGCTGTTCCTCTTAGCAAAGTGTGCAGCCTCATGATCTGCTGTCTGTGGGCTCGTTCCTGGATGTGGGGGTAGACTGGCTGTGGGGGAGGAGGGCAATGTGGCCAGGAGATTTTTTTTTTTTTTTTGCCAGTTGAATCCGACTCTAGGGTTGCGGTGCTCATCTCCGTTTCAAAGCGAAGAGCCAGCGCTGTCCGAAGATGTTTCCGTGGTCATGTGGCCGGCATGACTAAACATCAAGATAGCAGGGCCAATTCAGTAGGGGGCAGGGCCAATTTAGGGGGCATCACCCCTAGTGGCCTTCTGTGGCTATGGGCCTGAGAGGAACTGGTGGGCCACTGTGTGAGACAGGATGCTAGGCTAGATGGACTGCTGGTCTCATCCAAAAGGACTCTTCATATGTTCTTACATTGAGATCCAGCCAATTAATTAAGATTTCATTAATTGGATGAGAATCCTGTTAAGAATAATATACATGGCTATGCAATATGTTTCTTCTGAAGCAGTGCCAGCCCCTTGTTTATGTCTAGTCTCTTAACTCTAAAAAGTTGCCCTGAATACTAGGGAGCATATTTCAAACATAGAACTTTAAACACTTTGTTGTGCTTATGTGACATAGGAAGCAGTGTCCATTGCAGGGCTGGTGAATGCAGTAGAATAACCCTTATGGAAATGAGGTTGCCAATTGTGTCAACCCATGAGCCCTTTAGAAGCTCCAAGAGAAGATGTAGCTCCTACTCTATTTTTCCATCCCCTTCCTCTCCTACCTGCTGTAGGGGGGAAAATGAAAACCCTCCTGGCTGCAGCAGGTTGGTAGAGAACAGAGACAGAACAGTGCAGTGCAGGAAGGGGTTGGCAGTGTTAGTAGCTGCATCTTCTCTTGCTGTTTTTAAAAAGGCTCCTGGGTGACAGCTTGCAGCCATGCAATATCGTTCAACAGCACAGTAGAAATTTTTTTTGTTTAACTATGTGTGTGTAAAGTGCCTTCAAGTCACAGCTGATTTATGGCGACTCCATAGGGTTTTCAAGAGAAGAGACATTCAGAGGTGTCTGCCTCTGCATAGCAACCCTGGATATCCTCGGTAGTCTCTCATACTAACCAGCTGACCTTGCTTAGCTTCCAACAAGATTGGGCTAGTCTGGGCCATCTACAAGGAAAACTTTCAGTAAGTTTAGAAAACAAATATTTATCTATGTCTTGATCTGAGGCTGAGCTCCCGCTGACTCTGAGACTTCAGTCCGAAGTTCCACTGAATAACATTGGAGTTTCTTCCAAGTAGATGGGATTGCTCCTTGACTCTTTCAGACGGGTAGTGGCAAACCTGAAGGCTGAGTTCACAGCTACTGCAAAGCTGACACACAACTGCTGAAACTTCAGTAAGACACAATTTGAAAAAAGCTGATGTGGTGGTGTTTTTTAAAGGCTGATACTGCACCAAAAGAAAATAATGAGGGGTTTTTTAAGAAAGAACTGTGTGGGAATATTTGCTAAGGATACTGTCAGAACCTACTGGGACCCATTGCTACAGGGCAAAACCTCACTGGGTTGCCAGAGACACTTTTTATATGTGGTAATGCTGGGCTGAAAACAATCCAAGAAAAAGGCTAAAAATCTGAATTGGTCAGGAAGTTATCAAAGTACTGTGCAACAATGGATATGCTCTGGTATAGGCAGGAGAGGCCCTTGTACAATAGCAAAAGGATAAATAGCAAAAGGATCTTGAATATCACAAGGAGTTGCAGGTCAAGTTCTTACATTTAGTTGTTCATACTGACGAATTTCAGAAAGTCAGAGAAAGAAATGATATTCTGCTGGAGCTTGATTCAGAAGATCCAGCTCTGGCTGGATGGAGATACCTAAAGAGCCACTCTCTGGGTGCCTATTATGGGAGTCCAAATAGCCGGGAACCAGCATCTATTCCCTCTAGAACCACTGTTTGAAACTTACAACACCTGGACAGACAGAACCACTATCTTAGAAGCTGCTTGGAAAATTCAACAATTGTGGAATTATGCTAAAATCAACAGAAGATACTTGAAAGAAGACAGATAATGAATAATGGAATACTAAAGGCATTTTCACAAGGCCCATTTTAAAAATTATTTGAATTTCCTGCTTTTGTAAATCATATGGAAAAGCCATATTAAGCAGAAGCTACATTTGGTTTTGAAAAAACACCAAATTTATTTCATTTTCTAGATTGCATTAATAGCATTCAGAGGTGATATATTTCTGTAAAAAAGCATTCTTAGTATCACTTAAAATGTCTTAACATTCAGGAAGAAGGTGGCCTCTGTTCATTAAGGTAATGGAGCAGACAGTTGAGTGGGTTATTTATTTAGTTCCAGTATTTCTGAGTTGTCTTTCCGCTTTTTCATGTGTCCAAAGTGATGAACAAACCAAACAATAAATAAAAGCTCACTTTGTATTGCACTTATTGGATGTGCTGGAGTGATAGCTTGGAATGCTTAATTGCTCACGGAACAAAACAAATTGCTACTCAGCTGTGCAGGAATAAAACCTCATGTGGGATGGCTGAAATCTGGCAAGAGGTTAACAAGCGAATTTGTCACAATATTGAGAAACTAGAAGATATATGACTGAATCTTTCTCCACATTTTTTAAAAAAGGTACATTTCAGGCCTGTTTGGCCCTGATTCTAATTAGTGCTATGCAGGATAGAATGTCACATTATTTAATCCCTCCAGGGTTTTATCTTTCAAAATCTCTACCCTCCACCATGCTTCTATTAGGTTAGAACATTCATCCTCAACCTTTTTGTGCCTGTGGGCACCTTTGGAATTCTGACAAAGGGCAGTGGGCACAATTTATTTATTTGTTTGTTTAATCCGATTTGTATCAAGCCCTCCCCACAAGTGGGCTCAGGGAGGGTTCCATCATAAAATTCACAGTGCAACAAATCAACAGTTAAAATATATCTAAAAACCTATCTAAAAACAGTAATCAATAAAAGAGCAGTGCCTCAACAGATTTCAACAGGAAGCAGTTTGTTCCCAGGTGGCCATTCAGATCTGAGGTCATTGGACAGGAGGCCAATAGCAGGTGGGTGCCTGATGCCTCAACTGAAAGCCTGGCGGAAGAGCTCTGTCTAGCAAGACATGCGGAACTGTAATAAATCTCGTAGGGCTCTGATTTCTAATGGGAGCTCATTCCACCAGGTAGGGGGCAGGGCCGAAAAAGCCATGGCCATTGTTGAGGCAAGTTGGACATCCCTGGGGCTGGGAACCACCAGGAGGTGTTGATTAATAGATCATAAGTTCCCATGGGGCTCATATGGGGAGAGGCAGTCCTGAAGGTATGCTGGCCCCTGACTGTGTAGGGCTATAAAGCTAAGTACCAGCACCTTGAACTGGATCTAGTACACAATAGGCAGCTAGTGCAGTTCCTGCAGCACCAGGTAGATGCATGTCCACACAGATGACTCAGTAAACACCTGTGCTGCCATGTTCTGCACTAGCTGCAGTTTCTGGACCAGGGTCAAGGTCAGCCCCATTTAGACAGAGTTACAATAATTCATCCTGGAAGAGACCATTGCATAGGTCTCTGTAGCTAGGTCATGGGGGCTGAGATATGGGGGGCTGAGATATGGAAAAAGACAGACCTAGCAGTGGTGGTGACCTGGGCCTCCATAGTCAGTGAGGCATCCTTGACCACCCCCAGGCTCTAATCCCGAGAACCAGGTTTAATTCCCCCCTCCTCTACATGAAGCCTGCTGGTTGACCTTGGTCCAGTCACAATTCTCTCAGAACTCAGCCCCATCTGCCTCACAAGGTGCCTGTTGTGGAGAAGGGAAGGGAACGTGATTGTGGTTGTCTAGTGAGTCTTCTCGGGATTAGAGTCTGCCATTCTTAACCACTACACCATGCTGGCTCTCAAACCATGCAGGAACAGAAGGATTTAACCCCATCTCTTCCTAGTCCAAAATAGCAGTCATGTATGCCTGTGATTTGTGGAGATCTGTGATAGCCATCTTGTCTAGTTTGACCTGTAGAGACAGGGAGCTCAGAAGAAGGGGTACTGAGTAGGAAATTGGCTGAGAAATCCCAGAGGCATCTATGTGGCCACTTTGAGAAACAAGAAGATGGATTAGAAGGACCTTTAGTTTGAGCCAGAAGAAAGCTTCTTACTTTTTTGTTGTTGTTCTAAAAAGCAAAGGCAGTTTCTACAAAAGAAAAACCTTCAGAGGAATAAGATGGTTACAAGCAAAGACTTGCAGAGGCATCTCATTTTCCTCTTTCTCTTCCTTGAAAGCCCCCATAGCCACTCCCATTTCCCTGCTTTCTTCCCACCCACCAACCAACCTACATTTATCTTCCCTCTATCTTCAGCTTTCCCTCCTTCCCTCCCCCAGCAGGCTCTGCCCATGAAAGCTATGGCTAAGTTGTGCAGTGACAGCTCCCAGGCTGGGCCCTGTTGCACAGAGGGGAACCCACAAGGACCTGCAGGGGGCACCTCACTTTCCCCTATATCCCTTTCCCAAACTATTACCTCTTTCCCTTCTCCTGTCAACTCCTGTATCCTCACCAGTTTCTGCTTCTGTCTATCCTTCCCACCCACCAACTTCTTATCTGCCTCCCCATCTTCCACTATATTTATTATTTATTTGTGAGTCATGTAGTAGATAGTTGCTGGTAGGCCTAGCCCCAATGGGTCCTCCCTCAAATGACAGAACAACTCTGGAAAGGACCATCCCCCTGCCTTTTAAGGATAGAAACCAAGGCTTGAAGACTGGCAGTACTGTTGTGGTTGTCTAGTGAGTCCCACAATGGAAACCTTCTAAAAGACATAAGTGCTGGTTTCAGCATTTGGGATTTTCTAATTCCACCAATGTACTTTTTTTTAGATTTTGTAGTATGAATGGGAATATAAAGATTTTTTATATAAGCTTTTTTCTTCTTCATTGTTCATATTCATATTTTTCCTTGGTTTTATGGATTTCTCTTTTAAGGAATATTTTATTAGGATATAAGGAAGGCCTGTTATATTAAAGACTTTACTCTTGTAGGTCTGATATTGTTAGCAGACAACATAATAGGTACAAAGTTCATGATTCTGTAGTTCTTAAGGGCAAAACTTTGCAATGTCTGGGTCATATAAGATTTTGGTCTCATATCAAGAACAACAAACACTTTTGTTTAGGATATGAAGAATCCTTGCCCATTATCATTTAGGTTAGGTTAAGTAAACACTTAGGTTTTACGTAGATTTGATGTAGATATGTTTCTTTACATTTGACAAATCAGAGGCTTATTATTCAAATGGCCACTGTCTTTTGTAACCAATTATGCTTTTTGAATATTGTTTTTTTTGATGATGTCAGTCCATGTATAAAATATCATGTATTTCCTGAATATGCTCAGAATATGTTCAAGAAGAAGATGATGAAGAAGAAAAAGAAGAAAGTAGTCATTTTTTTGATGAGTTATTTGGTCTAATTGTTTTCCTTTTAATTGAAGCCTATCTCCCAAATATGCTGAGAAGAAAGTAGTCAATTTTGGATGGACTATTTAGTCCAACTGTTTTCCTGTTAATTGAAATAAAAACATAGAACTTCCTCCTCATTTGACTTCATTTTTGACATGGAATCAAATATGTACAACAATTTCAATTTTTTTCTACAACTCTGGGGCTTTTCTTCTGTATTTTTTGTTCTTCTATGGATCTATGATTTCTCAAATTGTACTGATTACAAGGTAGACTGTTCACACCAAATTTCAGACTCCCACAAGAAACCCTGTATATTTTATGAATGTTCAGGCTGCAGAATAGTAAAAGGCTGAAAAGCCTACATTGAAAATGGGTCCATATGATTCCCCTCCAATTCTAATTTATTGTATGAATTTTGGGGGGAATCCTACTTCATAAGGATAACTTATCTGCCAAAGATCACCCATCAATGAATGTGTTTATTTGGAACCACTGTGTTTATAATCTGTCTGACCAACTAATAAATGCATCAACTGTACAAACATTTAAAATAAATATGTTTAAACTGTGGCCCTAAAGTTCCTCAATAAGATAGCTTCTTGGACTTTCTTGGAGAAAGCATCGCTGCTGAAAAAGTCCTGCACCAAGCTCCAGCCAGCTTAACCTATATCAAGCATGCTACTCTTTGAAACTCTTCTTTGAACATATTGTTTGTCTGGAGAAACAGCCCTTACATTGAAGAAAGTGTTTCATCAACAAGCCCAGGTCATTCTGCTCCATTTCTAGACTAAAATTAATTTCTGAGCACTGGTAATTGTTGAAAACTTTCTCAACAGATTTATTCATTATTAAGTGATGTTTCTATATCACAACTCACCAACTTGAGGCTGGGGGATATACAGGAAATTTGGTTTGCAAAAATACACTGCCATTTTTATTCATAAAGGCTGTACATTAGGAAAGAGAGGGGGAAGGCTTGGTACAAACAACTTCTATTTCTGTTCCCAGATAGCTTTCTCTTTTATTGGTGCCTCTGTTAAAGATTCTTTATCGTTTGGGGTTCTAACTGACACTGTGTGTAATAGATTTCTTGGAAACAGAGTTTAACCATTAAACATGAGCAAGTATGTCATAATTTTCTGCAGTTAAATGCCTGAAGGTGAAGCTGAGTGAATTTAATGCATCAAGAAGGGTAATTATCAGATAATCTTGATTGCCAAGATTCCCCTTGCTCTGGCAGCAGACTATTAGTGGTATATGCATATGAGCATTTAAATCTTCACAACTCATTCCTAGATTTTGTCACTAATAGCTGCATGCTTTTCATGTTGCTTTATGCTTCCTCCTTTTGAGTATTTCTCCTGCATTTCCTCTCTATTTTGCAGCCTGATTTTCCTTGCCCATCAATTATACTTGTTTTCTTTATTCTTTTCCTTTCAGTAATATTTATATGAACTATTCTGCATTAGAAAACTGGCAAAAAAGATGTAGTTACATATCTTAGGATGTTTTAGGAATGCCGTGGTGTACATTTGACAGAGATTCTGCAATTGCCTCCCAACCATTGTGCCTCATAGACTTTAAAAAAGAAAGTTCTCTCTGTAATTTTTATTGTGGTTCCACAGTCTCCATGCACTAAAAGTGATGAACTTTACCATTTACATTTCCTCTTAGCCAGAGACTTGTTGTCCTGCTTCTTCCAGCCTTTTCAGCTTCTTTCACCCCTACCTTATAGGCCATTTGAACTGTTTCTATTGATCATTGCTCAGTGTTTAGAACTAAAGAGTTTGCCCAATATATATAAGTGTTATTGTTCAATAATCACAGCTCTCCCTCACTAAATAACACTCCGGCAAGTATGGTCTAGTATTAGAGTATTGGGCTAAAATCTGGGAGGCTTGCATTTAAATCCTCGCTTCACCACAAAGCAAACTGCATAACATTTGACTTGTCACTCTCTCTCAACCTAACCTACCATACACAGTTGTTGTGACAATAATATGGGAAAGAGAGAGCCATATATGCTGTCCTGAGATCCTTGGAATAAAGGGTTCTAGGTAGAAGGATGTTCTCTGTGAACTACAGGCTGTGAATTACAAGGAAAGAAGGATCAGTGGTCTAGCCAAGATCATACGCTGTGGGGGAGCATGAGAGAAAGTGTAAGAGCATCATAAGACATGGCTATTGAAGTGGGCTATGGGGACTATGAGAAAGTGGGAAAGAACAAATGTGGTTTGGTGGTACTGGGCTAGGGCAAGAAAGACTGTGGTTCAAATTGCCACTCAGCCATGAAGCTCACTGAATGACTTAGTCCCAATCACTTACTGTGGTTGTGGACAGACTGGCAGCTTGGAGCAATATGGCGCTGCCTTTAACGGTACCGCTTTGAAGTGTTGCAGGGTATACCAAGCTGACAGCACACCTGCACATATAGGCAGAAACTCCCCCCAAAAAACCCAGTGGTGGGAACAGATCTGCAGGTTCAGACTGCCAGTCCATTTTGTTTGAGCTCCCCCGTGTTCAGACATCCAACCACATGAGATAAATGTGTGGGGAACCAAAAGTGCCATGGTATATGGTGGCTATTTACTTTGTTTCCGACTTGTCATACAATGGGGTGAGTACAACTGGTAAAATGGCTGACAGATATGGCTGTGTGACCAAGCCCATTTAAATCAATTTGGGAAGAGTAACTGTATCAGGCCAAACTGTGTGTCTGACTGCGGTCTGTGTTAGCCTAACCTAATTTACATGGTTGTTGTGAGAATAAAATTGAAGGAGGCAGAAACTCTGAGCACCTTGAAAGAAAGATGAGAGAAAATGAAAATGGTAAGAAGCAAGAGAATGGCAGGGGTTTTTTTTTCAGGAAGAAATAGTGGGGAACTTTGGTTGAGGCTGTGGGCCATATGAAGAAGTGATATTGATTCTTTGACTATACACATTCATATCTGGACAAAATCAGCAGCCATAATTTACTCAAGGCAGGAGGAATAATGTGAAGAGTTCATATACATCTCATCATTTATGCTTCTGGAGGAGTGTTCTCCTGCAAGTGTATTCCAGTTTAGGAACCTTACTTGTCCCTAGTATGTACATAGTAATACTTATTTCATAATCTAAAATACACAGGCTACGTTTTCTTGCCTTTTCAATCAGTCACTATCTTTGTTGTTGTCACCTAGAGAAGTATACAATAAGAACTGCATTTCTTGGATCACACTTGCCAATTCTGATAAATTATACATTTATGTTATGATTGGATGGAGGCCCAGAAGCCTTAAATTACACACTTGTAAAGCAATTCTCCTGGCAACCTACTCTCGCAGTGATCAGTGTGGATTCTGCACCTCCTATTCCTGCATGAACAGAGAACACACAAAGAAATATCCATCCACAAAGACTCAGGCATATGTATTAATAGAAATGTTTTTTACAGCCTGTAGATTAGTGATGGAGTGTATTGTTATGTGCTCCCCACTTCTACAAGCAGAGAGAGGTGCTGCCAGGTTTAGTTTCCTTTAGATGAGAGAGCAATAGAAACTTACAGAATCTTTGTAATAGTCACTTTATTTACAAATATGGGAGCAGGGTAAAATGAGATTGGTAAGAAGCAAGAAAACAGCAGGCCTTTTTCAGGAGGAGAGAAATAGTAGGGAACCGTGGTTCAAACTGTGGGCCATATGAAGAAATTATATCATTGACTTGTTAGCTATATACATTCTTGGAGTCAAAATGGTACTCAGAACACTAGAAGATCCCTGCAGAGAAATCTGAGGAGATGCCTAAGGTTGCCCCTCCAGTTTCAGCTAATTACCCTAGAAACTTTCAGCTCTACCTATAGCCCTTTCCAGTCATTACAGTTTTGGCTCTCCTAACTCATGTATTGAGTTGGCATGCTATGTACATGCCCAGTCCTCTTGGTATGGACATTCCCCATTTTGTGTGGATAGGGCAACACACACACAGTTTCCAGTTTCAGTACATATGATTGAAAATGTATATTATTGATTGCATACGTTCACAAGTACTAAGGCTGGAAATTATGCATGTACTATTCATGAAAAACAGTGATGCATGTTTCAAGCATGTAGCATGCTGTCCCGGTATGTAAGGTAGGAGCACCAAAACTAGTACTACTGAAAAAGACTTCTTTTCTGTTCCAACAGCAGTGATGCAAACTGCTTCTACATACCCTCTGACCCCATTCAGAAGTTACACTAAATGCTCATAGAGAGGGAGGAAGATGGTACCTGCCGGCCTCTTTTATTTATAGTCTGCCCTTCTCACAGAAACTCAAGGCAGATTACATCGTGCAAGTCAATACAATCAACAGGATGGGACATCCAAGAAACAGTGCAATAGGATTTGGACTGCAGAAGCCTGAAACCAAGCAGAAATTTGAGAACTGACCTGAAACAAAGCATAATCTTTAACATATATGTTGGACAATGCAGAAGTTACATGATAGGATCTTCTCTGCGCCCTAAGTGTACAACTTCTGAAAAAGCCTAAGTGCAGGTGTTCATATAGGATCAGTACATGTAATCACGGACCCTGCAATTTCTTAGGGTCACCAGCCTCCAGGTGGTGGCTGGAGATCTCCTGGAATTCCAACTGATCTCCAGGCAACAGAGATCAATAAGTTGTCAAAGGCTTTCACGGCTGGAGTTCTGTCAGCTAGCTGCCATGGATTGGAATGTGGGGGGGGGGATGCTTTTGCCTCTTGCTTTCTCCTCTGTACTTCTGCCGCCGTCTTATCTGCCCAATGTCCTTGAAGCTGCTTTCTGCCTGTCTCGGCTTTCCATTAGTTGTTGTAGATTTTCTGGGCTGTATGGCCATGGTCTTGGCATTGTAGGACCTGACGTTTCACCAGCAGCTGTGACTGGCATCCTCAGAGGTATAACACAGAAAGATGGAGTTCTCTCTGTGTCAAGGTGTTGTTATACCTCTGAGGATGGCAGTCACAGCTGCTGGTGAAACGTCAGGTCCTACAATGCCAAGACCATGGTCATACAGCCTGGAAAATCTACAACAACCAACAGAGATCAGTTCACCTGGAGAAAATGGCCACTTTGGAAGGTGAATTCTATGGCATTAGACCTCATTGAAGTCCCTCCCCTCCCTAAGCCCTGCCCTCCTCAGGCTTCACCCCCCAAATCTTCAGGTATTTCCCAATCCAGAGCTGGCAACCCTACAAATTGTGCAACATGGGTGACAAGTGGTTGAAGAAATTGTAGATTAGACATCATGCCAATTCACCAGGAACTTTCTGGGTATGTAAGAATACACTGCCGGGTATTACACTGCCAGATAGATGTCAAACAAGTAGCAAGGCAACTTATAAATCCAGGGACGCTCTGTTTGTTTTAGACAGTGAGACAGGAATACATTCTATGCCCTGTGAGGAGGAAGTACAATCTCACTTTTTTCCAAAAGGGAGGTCTTGCAGTGAGACAGAAAACATGACTTCTGGCTGTAGACAGCAGGTGTTTACATTTTACTAGGTAAGAAAACAAATTGTATCTTCAGCCACCCCTTTTTATGATGTCTAAATGAGCCCACAGAGCATTCTAAATAACAGAACGCTATAACAATGAGAACAAAACAAAATTAACTGAGTCTTCAGAAGTCTCCTCAGCAAACAAGCCGAAGTAGCTTTTAAAGAGGTTCTGACAGAACACACCATGACCTTCCAGCATTCATGCAGACTATGGGGTGGATCATTTTTCAGAAAAGTGCATGCACATTTGACAAACTTGCTTGTTTTGTTGATCAGATGTTATTTTAGGCAGTTTGGAAAGACAAGTCCATTTGGAGAGACTCCAATGACACCTAGAAGCAGGTCTTTACAAAACTTTTAAATAATCTCACCTTTATCATTGTTTCCACTCATTTATGACATACCGGTACCCTAAAGCACTGTTGGGGGAAAGAGGTATTTAGAAACTCCACAGGGCAGGACTCCACAGGGCAGGACTTTCCCATCTCTCTCCTGCTGCAGTGCACTGAGCCCACCTCCCAAATGTTCCTTGGGTTAGTGAATTCCCAGGAACAGCACAGTAGTCCAACTGGAATCTGCAGTAAGAGGGCGAATTGGCACTTCCTCCTCTGAATACAGGCCACTATTTCCTTATCAGGATACACTCTTTTGGGTAGTGGAGCAAACAACAAACACCCAGATCCATTTGGCTGAAGGCCTCTTTATTAACAGTAATAACTGTAGGCAGGGGTCTTTTCCTAGAAAAATAGCTGCAGGAGCTCATTAGCATATGCCACGCCCCCTGACATCACCGGAAGGGATGTCAGAAGGGGAAGCAAAAGGGAGGGAGGCATCTTCAAAAGCCTCCCCTTCCCTTCCCCAGCTGGTCTGGGTGGGGGAGCTAAGAGAGAAGGGGTTTAAAGTTTAAACTCCTTCTCATGAGAGTTGGGCCACAGAAGGAGGAAAGAGGGAAGGAAAGAGAGAGAGTAGAGAGAAGGAAAGAAGGAAGGAAAGAGGGAAAGAAAGAGAAGGAAAGGGAAGAAAGAGAGGGAAGGAGTGAAACAGGGAAAGGAGGAAAAAAGAAAAGAGAAGAAGGTAGGAAAGAAAGAAAGAGAGAAGAGAAGAAGGAGGGAAAGAGGAAAAGAGAGAAGGAAAGAAGGGAATGAAAGAAATTTGGTGGCAATTTGGCCCCATTATATCCTATGGGCCATTGAAGTCAATGGTGAAAACATAGGGTATATTCTGGGGGCTGGAGGAGAGGGTTTGAGGGAGAGGCTCCAAACTCACAGGGTAGATGATGGAGCCTCTCCCCAAGATACCCACCAACTTCCAAGAACTTTGGACCAGGGGGTCCAACTCTATGGGCCCCCAAACAGGTTGCTTGTTTGTAACTTTTTTCCCACCATAGAGAACAATGGAGGGAATAGGGGCAACCTGTTTGGAGTCCCATAGAGTTGGACCCCCTGGTCCAACGTTTTTGAAATTTGGTGGGTATCTTGAGGAGAGGCTCCATCAGCTACCCTGTGAGTTTGGAGCCTCTTCCTCAAACCCCCTCCCCTCCAGTCCCCAGAATATACCCTATGTTTTCACCATTGACTTCAATGGCCCATAGGATATAATGGAGCTGAAATTGACATGCGGCTGCCTGAAAGACTCCCTGGGATGCCGGCTGGGAGCGGGGCTTGGCTCCTGAGCTCCCAGAGCTGTGCTCCGGTGCGCTCCCCCCCCCAAAAGACCCCTGACTGTAGGGCAAGTAAATTGTCTATTGGAATAAGGAATAACAATTCAAGTAAGCTGTTCTAGTGCTCTAGGCCTACTGGCCTCCTAAAGAGGCTCAGAGTTGGGAAATACCGGGAGATTTTGGGACTGAAGCCTGAGGAGGGCAGGGTTTGGAGGGACTTCAGTTCAGTATAATCCCATAGAGTCCACCATCCAAAGTGACCATTTTGTCCAGGGAACTGATCTCAGTCACCTGGAGATCAGTTGTAATAAGGGGAGATCCTAGGTTTGCCAGGTCCCCTTGTTGATTCAGTGGGGGGATTTGGGGGGTGTTCTGGGGTTGGTGTCAGAGTCTTGCAGCAATCAGTTCTCAACCACATTCCTTTAGAAAGGTTCAAGTTTATTGAATACAGTAAAGGCAAGTCTTCTGTGCATACATTTAGTGTCAGAACTAATCCTAAAGGCGGGAGGGAGTTAGATATATGGAATTCGAAGTGGTGTCCCCTGACAATGTTGAGCCAATCAGAGCATCAGCTTCAGTGCACCTAAACTAATGGGTTCACATTCCCAGTGAAGCATCAGGAAAGAGGCTATGAGACAAAACTCAGCGAGGAAAAGTGAAAGTTAACATTCCATAAGAACATAAGAACATAAGAGAAGCCAATGTTGAATCAGGCCAATGGCCCATCTAGTCCAACACTCTGTCACACAGTGGCCAAAATATACCAGTTGCTATCAGGAGGTCCAGCAGTGGGGCCAGGGCACCAGAAGCCCTCCCACTGGTGCCCCCTCCAGCACCAAGAATAGAGTGCATCACCTGGCCCAGACTGAGAGTTCCCGTCTATACCCTGTGGCTAATAGCCACTGATGGACTTCTGCTCCATATGTTTATCTAATTCCCTCTTGAAACTGTCCATGCTTGCAGCTGCCATCACCTCCTGTGGCAGTGAATTCCATATGTTAATCACTCTTTGGGTGAAGAAGTATTTCCTTTTATCTGTTCTAACCCGACTGCTCAGCAATTTCATAGAGTGCCCACGAGTTCTTGTATTGTGAGAAAGGGAGAAAAGTACTTCTTTCTCAACCTGCTCAATCCCATTCATAATCTTATAAACCTCGATCATATCACCCCTCAGCCTTCGTTTCTCCAAGCTAAAGAGCCCCAAGCATTTTAACTTTTCTTCATAGGGAAGGTGTTCCAACCCTTTTATCATTCTAGTTGCCCTTCTTTGCACTTTTTCCAATGCTATAATATCCTTTTTGAGATATGGTGACCAGAACTGTACACAGTATTCCAAATGAGGTCGCACCAATGATTTATACAGGGGCATGATGATACTGGCTGATTTGTTCTCAATTCCCTTCCTAATAATTCCCAGCATAGCATTGGCCTTCTTTATTGCAGCTACACACTGTCTAGACATTTTCAGCGAGTTATCAACTACGACTCCAAGATCTCTCTCTTGGTCCGTCTCTGCCAGTTCAGACCCCATCAACGTGTATTTATATTTAGGATTTTTGGCTCCAATGTGCATCACTTTGCACTTGGCCACATTGAACCCCATTTGCCACATTGGTGCCCACTCACCCATCCTCAACAGATCCCTTTGGAGTGCCTCACACTCCTCCCTGGTTTTCACCACCCTGAACAACTTTGTGTCATCTGCAAATTTAGCCACATCACTGCTTACTCCCAATTCCAAATCGTTAACAAAGAAGTTAAAAAGCATCAGATCGAGTACTGATCCCTGTGGCACCCCACTGCCTACCACCCTCCACTGAGAAAGTTTCCCATTTATACTCACTCTCTGTTTCCTATTTATAAGCCAGTTTTTGATCCACAAGAGGACTTGTCCTTTTATCCCATGACTATTGAGCTTACTTAGGAGCATTTGATGAGGAACTGTATCAAAAGCTTTCCGGAAGTCAAGGTAAACAATATCTATTGGGTCCCCCTTGTCCACATGTTTGTTCACTCCCTCAAAAAACACTAACAGGTTAGTGAGACAAGATCTTCCCTTACAGAACCCATGCTGAGTCTGCCTCAATAGTTTTTGTTTATCAATGTGCCTACTAATTCTTTCCTTAATAACAGTTTCCACCAACTTACCCGGTATCAGTGTCAGACTGACTGGCATGTAATTTCCCGGATCTCCCCTGGAGCCCTTTTTAAAGATGGGAGTGACATTAGCTACCTTCCAGTCCTCAGGAATGGAGGCAGATTTTAAAGAAAGATTACATATAACAAGAAATATATAACAATATAACAAGAAATACTACATCAGCCACCGCACACACACACACACCAGCCATGGCAGCATAGCTGACAGGGGGGCGTTGCATGACATGATTATGTCACCTGGAAGTAACATCATTGCATCAGCAACATGGGGGACAACACTCTGGTTTTTGAGCAAAAAACTCTAAGGTTAAATTCGCTCTCAAACCAGAGTTTTGCCCAAAAATCAGAGTGTCCTCACACTATGTCCCTGACGCAATGATATCAGTTCTGGGTGACATCATTGCATCAGGGATGTCACAGGGTGATGTCCCTGTTTAGGGGCCTGGTTTAATATAATTTTGGCAATCTTTGATGGTGTTTTCTACTAGTGGAATTTGTATATTTTGGACCTGGAGGTTGGCAACCCTAGGCAGTACATGATACGCTCGTTCCCACATTTCCTGCTAAAGCACCCATTTAGAAGAGGAGGAAGATGGTGTGTGGACATTTTCTTAGGACAACATGAGAACTCGAGGGATGTGTTGGGATGAAGGCCATTGATAAAGCAACAGCCACGTTGTCAGCATAGGAGAACAGAAGGCCCTTATTTTTCAGCATGTATGGGTTTGCTACAACATTCAAGGCAAAACAAACAGTCCCCAGCTAAGATTCAGCAATCATTGTTTAAAATGTTAATAAAATATGTATGATAATATAGTTCTTCATTCAGGCATACCTGTCCTTGTGGCCCAGGCACTTAGCCATCTTTAAAAAATCTCTTGAATCTCGGTTTGACTTTTCTTTAGCTGTGTTTTGATTCCTGCCAGACCATTGTTGTCCCAGAGAATAGACCCAATTAAGACCCTTTTGATAACTGGGGACTTGTTAATATTCAGGCTGGGATTCATAAAGAAAGCAGGAGTGAACTGAGGTGGGTTGTTTTTAGTGGCTTGTTATTTTAACAGAGGCATCTTTCATGCTGCTTCTGCCTTCCGAGTTGTCCCTGCTGTTTGACTATCACGTTCTCATACCATTTCTTACTCTCACGTTTTCTTGGGTTTTACCTTGTCAGAGTTCCATCCATTGCCGTTCATATTATATCAATTGGGGGGGGGACTGTGCATGTGCTGGGGTGCTGGAGTGACCCAGCAAGCTTGAAGGGGCTGTGTTGAAAACTAGTCTTCTCCCATCATGCATCACCTGAGGCTTGCACCTGGAGTAGGTGTCTCTAGGCTAATTGGTGCTCTTTTCTCATGGTAGAGCAGGACATCTGATTGGCTTCCCCCGGAGTTTGAATTGTTTACCTGACTTGCATTAGGTAAGTGACTCACCGCACCACACCACAGCAATGATAACAGCTGATTGCTGGCCTGCACTTATTTTGCTCTGGCAGCTGATGATGCTTGTTTTTGAAAGTGCCCCCCCTCAGTCATTGGCACAGCGTTCAAGTGGGTGCCAAAACCAGACACCAAAGAGTGTAGTCCCCAGTGCCATATTTTAGTTCAGGCATGTGTGATCTAGAGGTTTGCCAGCACCCACCACCCCTCATGTGTTTGGCATTGGGTTTGCAGAACTGAACGTTTTTTGGCATGGAAAGGTTTATCCTGTCCACTTATGTTGCTCCCTCGCAGACAGTATGGACATCACAGACCAACTGCCACACAGGAGGAGGGCAGCAAGGAGGAAGCAGAGGGGCAGGAAGTGAAGGGTAGCCTGGGGCCTCCCACTCCCATTGTTGGGTCCTCCAGAGCAGAAGCCAAGTTCATTGCACATCTTCCAATGCTCGCTCTTAGTTTTTTCAGACCTCACAGTAACAATTTGGTCAGCAAACCAAAATCTAAACAAACAACCTTGCACATAATGTGGATGCGCAGGTAATGATCACCTTTACAGTTACTTTAAGGAAGTGGAGGTAGTTCAGTGACTCATGCATCCCAAGGCACATTTTCCCAGCTGACAACACCGAAAATACGCACCTTCTAATTTGCAGGAGCAAAAATTATGCCCCTTAAAAGCCATCATTCCATTAAATAAACTTGTGCTGTATAGTGCCACGAATCACACATAGTGGAAAAAAAACACTCACTAAAGTGAATTAGAAATGGCGTTGAAAGAAGTCGCTGTATGGGGCTGTGGTGGGCCTTTTCCACTCAAGAATATCCACTTCTGTCCACAGCAGGGGTTCAGAACCAGCCCCAGAGGAGCCCACGGCACATCCAGGACAGGCAGGAGGCACTAGTAAGTGAGCCCATCTACATCCTGACCCCCATAAAACACCCATCATTTTTGAACTAGCTAATATGCACCCCCACAAGTGCTGAGAGGGCTTCGGCAACAGAGAACCCCAACTCCAACTCCTTTGGCCAGGTGATGGCTGCTCAACTCCCCCCCCCTTTCTTTTCTTCTTCTTTTCTTTTCCTTCAACTCCTTTACTTTTTATTGTCTTTTTAAGAAAAACTTTCAATAAAAATGTGATTCAATCAGCTCAATGCAGGCATGGGTCATGTCGACATGGTAAGAGGCTCCCAAAGCTGCTCACTCAGTTCCTTTCTGCAGTTGGAATTGATAGGCAAGGGCTAATCTCTGTCATTTTCCCTTTGCAGTTTTGGCAATGGAGGCCTGCCTCTCTCATTGTGAGTGGAGATAGAACACACTCGGTTCTGTGGTCGCGGCACCCCAGATGTGGTGCTGCATGCTGTGTGTGGTATTGAGGGGTTGGCGTTCTCTCCATGTAAATAGATCTTTGACCTTTAGTTGTAAATACTGTGACTATGATTTTGTTAATAAAATTAAAATATTGCACCGGTAATTATTAATCACACTTTGCATTGAACATTAAGTAACATACCCTTTAACCCCAAAACTAGCTGTGTTACCACCAGCCTTAAAAACAGCCGAATTGTCCCAGAAAGGGTACAGGGAAGGCAGATGGCTGCTGGCTACCCAGGGTAAGAGCAGTGCAAAAAAGACAGGTAAAAGTAGAAAGCCATGCTGTTCCAAACAGGAAAACCAACTGCATGGGCATGGTCACAGATGCCTGTCTAACCAGGGTCTGCTGAAATTTTTAACTGCGAACAATCCTCCATGGCTTGATGCTGGCAAACCCATGGAGAATGTGATGGAACTGTGAATAATAAGGACAGGTTACTGGATGGTTTCTGACCTGGTTGTTGTGGGCAACAACCTTCTTGTACTCAGGGCACATGGTCTTTGTCTTCATCCGGCACTTGTCTGCTGTCTTGTTGTGGCCATGAGCTGCCATTTCCTTGGCGATCTGATTGAAGCAATCCCAGTTCCTGTGCGAGACATGCAGTACCTCTCCAAGGGTACTCATGATTTAGTAGCAGGTTAAAACTTTCCCATTTATTTAGGCATTTGGTGTCCATTGAGGATTAGGATTTTACCCTAATTTAGTTGTTTGTATTGTTACATTGTATGCTCTGCTTTACCTGGCCACTTGGGCCCTTTCTTTTCTTCCTTTCTTTGCTGCTGCTGGCTTTTAGATTGATTTTTTAAAAAATGTTAATATTAATGCTTCTGTTGGTTACATTGGACTTTTGTTGTATTTGATTGACTGAATGTTTTTTTAGAAAGTTCCATGAGAATAATTTGACTGAAGTATAAACAATATTGAATAAATAAAAAAAAAATTAATTGGGTGATAACTTTTTCCATGAATGGAATTTGGTAAGTAAAAAAATGTACCCTAACATTCATTCCTATGTAGAATTGGGCATGTTTCACTCTTCAGTGCAAGGTCTTCACATTTTAAAATAGTTCCTGTGTAGCTTCCTTCCCGCTCCCCATAATAACTTTAGCACCCGAAGTTTGAAAGGCTGAACTTAGGAAACCTCATGCTATTTACTTTCCCCAGCCTGTTCATCCATTCCCCACTACAGACCAATGGATTTCCTTTCCCCCCACAGAAGAAGCTGATTTGGTCATGTTTTGTTCACAAGAAAGAGATACCATCCTATTTAAAATTACATGAGAATCTGTGATGCCAGCTGCTCAGAAATGAAGCTCTTACTTATTAAAATTTTGCAATCTGAAAAAGTTTTGTAGAAAGCCTCTGGTAAATATAAAGGTTTATCATCTTGCCCTTAAGGGGACCTAAAATGCTTATGAGACAAACTGCACTACAATCTCAATTTTGTGCAATTTCAATTTGGGGAGAAATAATTTCATAGGCTGAGAGTAATTGTAACTAAAACCAGCTATATTGCATATAATTATTATCAGCATTATTGTTCTCCATGTCCAGCCATCTGAGTTCCATGCCCAATCTGCCCACAGGCATCGTGTTTGCAATTAATAAATCGTTTTCATTTCCTACACACACACATACACACACACCCTTCTCAAATATGTAATTTTAGCTGAATGATGTTCAGGGAATTTTACAAAAGGCAAGGATATCATTGAATGAATGTAGATTATTTCTACATTATGATTTGCACGCAAAGCCTTTATTTCTTACCTCTTCTTTATTTAGTAAGGTTTTTTTGTTTTTGTTTTTGCAACATGTAATTCATTCAAGATTATCATCCTGGCAATAAACTGTAAGAGCAGATCTACTTCTATGGCAGTCTACGGTAATCAATGATCATTTAAATAATGAAATAAACAGAAGACAGCAGGAGAAGACATTTGATAAAGAAAGACAAAAATACCAAAATTTGTCAGTAGATTCAGATGGGTGGCCATGTTGGCCTGAAGCAATAGAGCAAAGTTTGAGTTCAGTGCCATTTTAAAGACCAACAAAGTTTTGGGAATAAACTTTTGTGTGCATGCACACTGATGAAGTACGCATGCACATGAAAGCTTATATCCAGATTTAAACTTTGTTGGTCTTAAAGGTGCCACTGGACCCAAAATTTGTCAGATCACCTAGGCACCTGCTCTGGTTTGGAACATTAACAACAGCAGCAGCAATTAGGCATGATCTTGGATACCTCCCTATCAATGGAGGTTCAAGACACAAATAGTCTCCCTCCAACCTCGCCACTGTACTCCATGCTGTAGTCATTCAGAAACACTAAGGAGAGTTGGAAAGCTCTGAACCCCAATATAAGGTCTGGACCACCACATATCATATACCCCCACATTCACAGGGCTCTCCCCTTCAAGGGGACATATTCTGTGTGCTGGTCCAAAGCACAGTTCTGGTGCCAGCTGCTCCAGAGTGTGGTGACCCTAGGACAATCACACAAGCAGAGACTGGGGCCTGGCTGCACCCCCAAAATAAACTTTGGACCACCCCAAAGGACACATCCCCACTCTCTGGAGACTGTGCCCTGCAAGGTGACATACAGTGATGCCCGATCCAAACACCGGTTAGGATGCCACGAGCTTCTATTCGCAGGGGTTCAGAGCTTTCCAACTCTCCTTAGTGTTTCTGAATGACTACACAAATAAGTAACGAATAAGGAATTAATAAGGAAGTACGAATAAGGAACCAACTTCAGCCTCCTCACCTCCAGGTTGAATTACTGTAATGCCCTCTACATTGGCCTACCCTTGAGACTGATCTGGAAGTTGCAACTGGTCCAGAATACAGTGGATCCCTTTAAGAGAACACATCTGACAACTGCTCTGTCAGCTGCGCTGGCTCCAGGCTGAGTACTGGGTCAGATTCAAGGTTCTGGTATTAACCTTCAAGGCCTCGAATGGACTGAGGCTAGCATACCTTTGGGAACACCTCTCCCGATACCCCCCCCCCCCGAAAAGCAGAACACTACTCTCTGGGAAGCAAAATCTCCTGGTGATCCCTGGCCTGAAAAATATCCAGCTGTCCTGTGCCAGGGCCTTTTCAGCCCTGGCCCTGGCCTGGTGGAACTCTGCCTGGTGACATCCATGCCCTGCAGGACCTGGGACAGAGATGTTCCACCAGGCCTATGGCTGAGAACTGTAACTGTCTACTCTCAAGTCTGGCCTCAACTCTCAACCTTCCCACTCCCCATGGGGAGGGCACAAATTGACATCAGACGCCATCAGAGGATTACACTGTAGTACTGTAGAGTTTAAATTGTTTTATTGAATCAATCAGGCAAACAACCGAAACAGTAATATTCCCCACCTCTGCAAAATTGTCTGACTGCCTTCTGATCTACTTTCCTCATGTGGGTCAGATCTCAATGATAATTTCTGCTAATAGAAGGCATTTCTGTTAGGGGAAAAGAACTTCCCTGCCTTCATTTCCTCCTGCTGCCTACTCCTTCAGACATAGCTAGAATACATACAGCTAGATACAGCTGTATCTGAAGAAGCAAACAGTGACTCACGAAAGCTCATACCCTGCCACAAATTTTGTTAGTCTTTAAGGTGCTACTGGACTCTTGCTCTTTTATACTGGATTTCACAGTTGCACATTGCTTGAGATACCAAAGCCCCTCACCCCATAAGACAGCATCAAAAAAGCCAGAATATGAACTCTTTATGCTTAGCCTTTGGCTTAATCCAGACATCAATGTATGCTGGAATTTAGCAAACATTCAGGTGGGTGGCCATGTTGGTCTGAAGCAGCAGAACAAAGTTTAAGTCCAGTGCCTCCTTTAAGACCAGCAAAGTTTTACCTGAAAATGTTCGTGTGCACATGGAGGAAGAAGAAGAAGAGGAGGAGGAGGAGGAGGAGGAGATTGGATTTATACCCTGCCCTTCACTCAGAGTCTCAGAGCGGTTTACAAACTCCTTTCCCTTCCCTTTCCCACAACAGACACTCTGTGAGGTAGGTGGGGCTGAGAGAGCTCTTTCATGAACTGCTCTTTCAAGGACAGTTCTGACAGAACCATGGCTTGCTCAATGTCATCCAGCAGCTGCAAGTGCAGGAGTGGGGAATCTAACCTGGTTCTCCCAGATTAGAGTCTGCACACTTAATCTGGAATAAAACTTCGTTGGTCTCAAAGATGCCACTGGATTTAAACTTTGTTCTTTACCAAACATTGTTGGAGTACAAAATGTCTGCCTTGGAGCCATCAGAGATCCTGCGGACTGCACCCGCAGCCTCCATTCAGACATCATGTCAAGTCCACAGTAAGCCTGAATGTTGACAAATCAAGCTTGTTGCCATGTTTGTGTGCATACCTTGCTCCTCCCTCTTCCCTCTCCCTTCTTGTGTGAAATGCGATGAAGGAGCCCTTGTTTCAATTTAACCCTAGTGACCAATGGTGTACGACGGCAAGCATGTAATTTCAATGGAATTAGTCCCTCCATTCCCAAATCAGGATTCTAGACTAGGATTCAGTCCAGGGCTAACTCCTCTCTCAAAGTGCTCTTCATCAGGCTCCCTATAGTGATCCAGCTGTGTTTTCTGCTACTTGCTGCCTGTCCCCTGTGGACGTCTCCTCGCCCTGTGACCCTCCAGTAACCAAGACAGACAGCTTGCTCCAGGAGAAGCAAACATTCTTTCTTTGAAAAAAAGTTCAAGTCCAGTGGCACCTTTAAGACCAGCAAAGTTTTATTCCAGGTATAAGCTTTTGTGTGCATGCGCACTTCCCCAGGTATCTGAAGAGGTGTGTGTGCACATTAGAGCTTATACCTGGAATAAAACCTTGCTGGTTTTAAAGGTGCCACTGGACTCAAACTTTTTTCTTCTGCTGCAGACCAACATGGCTACCCACCTGAATAATTCTTTATTTGAACCATGAAGAAAGGTGGACTATAAATGTTTTAATAAATAACTAAAATAAATATGGAAAGCTGTCTCGTGCTGAAAATAACAGGCAACCCAAGTAGTAATCAACATTTGCGGCAATTCCAAACATGTATTTTTCCATCTGGGAAGCCACAACTGGCAGCAGATATGCAGAATGTGTAGACTATATGTTTCATTATGCATCCATGCAATCATAGTCCATGAGAATCTGCAATCATGTTGTGTCCTGTTTTGAACACTGAAGTGCTTTCTCTGTGGAATTTTGTTACATCAGAAGCTGCCCCCTGTGCCCCGAGGATCAAAGGCATATGATTCACTCCAATAAGCATACCTGCTCTGAAGTAACAGAACAAAGTCTGAGTCCAGTGGCACCTTGAAGACCAACAAAGTTTTATTCAAGATATGAGCTTTAGTGTGCACGCACGTTTCCTCGTGCGTGCACACTAAAGCTCATACTTTGAAAACCCTGAATAAACCTTTGTTAGTCTTAAAGGTGCCACTGGACTCAAACTTTGTTCCACTGCTTCAGACCAACACAGCTACCCACCTGGATCTATCTGCCTTGAAGTAAGTTCTGTTTAACTCAATGAGATTTATTTCAAAGTAAACAGGTTAAGGGTGAGGTGCCACACAGTGGCTGTGTACAAGGCCATTTTCCCCTCAAATGTCTTGAACTTCTGTCCCCATTCTTACTACATCTTGTGATCCCAAACACCAATAAGCAGATTCATTGTGTATACACACACCACTGCTTCTTCACATTTTCAGACCCTGACTTTTGAAGAGGAACTGAATTGGATGTTTCTTACCCCCTTCAAATCCACGCACAAGGAAACATGATGAGAAAGCACAGCTTTCCCCAGCACACAACCCACCCAGGTCCTGGCTGGTGGGGTGGAGGAAAACGTCCCCTGCTTTAGGACCCTATCCATCTGTGAAATGCCATGCCTCTCCACACAGGTGTCCTGCACACCCCACCCTAAGGATGAGAAATGCTAGTGTATCCTGTTTAGTAGTCAGTGACAGTAAGGCACCCTTTCATTTAATTCACCTCTTAATATTATGCAATATTTGATCTGGAATAATTGTGTCTCAGACAATAAAGATAATTAGTATTCTATCCCCTGGCAGTATTTGAGAGTTTCTCAGTGTTCTGTAGTAGTTGATGTTTGGTTAAAATTACCCTGGATACATGTTTGTATATGTGCATTTCAGATGTTCCCATTGTGCCATCTATAGTGCTAAGCAAGCTTTTCCTGCTGGGCAGAAGATCAGTATGTTAAACAAGATTAGCATGTGTAGGCTCAAAAAGCTCAAAAAGTGTGTGTGTGTTTGGGGGGGGATCTGAATATAGTCGGGCCCTTAATTGGCCAGCTGCCATCAACCATTTCAGGACTTGCACACCTTCCTGGCTCCGTATACTGCATTGTTAGGGGGAATAAATCATTTGACACACAACTAGGTTTTAGAAAAATATGTGAAAACCATTGAGGCAAAAAATCTGTTTGAAATGTATGAAATTTTCCATGCGAGTGCTTTCTGCGAGAGGGAAAAAAATATCGCAGAGAGCTGCAAAATTTTTAATCTTGTTTTATATTAAATAGTTTAATGTATAAATCACTCAAGGCACAATTGTTAAATTCAACACAATTTTTATTTCATTTTCAGGCCACAATGTTCCTCAGTGTGATTCCAAGGGAACCAAAAGAGAGAGTGGCTATTTAAATAACTGCTAATGTAGTGGAAGCTGCAAATTTTGCAAGTACAACTATAAATATGCAGAGCACTTAAGCCACCTGAAATTGGAAAATGTTGCTAATCAAATGGAAAGCTAAAGCTTTCATTTGCAAACTGTGTGCATATCAGTCGATATATGGCAGACTCATCTGGGGACAGATCCGACTGTTCCATTGATGGGAAGGCAAACACAAGAGTGGAGCTCTGCTAGAAAACAGGACATGGAGAAGACAACTAGAAGAGTGGAGATGGCTAAAAGGAGACATACACACCTTTCCCAGCCTTAGTTATAAAAAAATTAATGTAGCCATTATGCTGTTATACTGTAACTTCCCGTGTGACGCTTAGAGTCACTTCAGAAGAGAGACATTTCTGCATAAACGATAGTAACATTTCACAAACTAAAGGTCAGTTCTCAAAAAGAAAAGAAAAAAATCCCTGCCAAGAAAAAGCTGTTGAGCTTGTATGAGACACAGACAGTTCAAGGTTTATCAGTCTCTTGCATGGTGGCATCCATCAGGAAATTGGCCACGTGACCCCAAACGATTTGCAACTTTGGAAGGATTCTGGGATTTACCCTGCTTGCATGCAGTACCAAGAGCACTGCGTAAATCCATACTTATGCTACTGCATTCCTCAGAGCAGGCACATTTTGAGTTGCACTGTTCTACCTGTCCTCTTGGTCTGCTATTATGGTTGAGTTGTTTTCTGGTATGAGACATCCACCATAGGAATGGCCAGTCCTCTATTATTCAAAATGCTTCCCCACCAACCAAATCCAAATAAATTGTATGCCAGGGTTGAAAAGAGAGGCATACTAGTGTGGGCATCAAGGTTATGACAACCTTTGAGGGCTGCAACTGATCAACATTAGGAGCTAGTGTTCAGGAAGGAAGGAAGAAGTGCATACAATCCAATATTTCTGGAGTGCATGGAAATTGTAATGTACCCACATTGATATGTACTCTGAAACTGAGTTTCACCCCCCCATGTATGTTTAAGAACAGAGGTCCTCAGTCTTTAACAACCCAAGAACTCCCATTTTGATTTTTTTTTTCTAACTGTGAACCTCCAGGCCCTCCCTTGCCCATGCTGCATGCTGGGCATCCTCTTCGCATTATGCATAGAGCAAGCCATGTACACTCTGAGAAGACTTCTCTGCTCTTGTATCTTTACCTCTCCCACCCCCCAAGTATAAGAAAACTGTCTGTATTGTCTAAACGTGGCCTACAAGGTTGGGTCCTAGAGGGCAAACTGATTCCACTGTTCCAAAGACACATGTACATAAGGCGGTTGCATTCTCCAAACCACTGTTTGAGAGACACTGCTCTAGAGTACTAATCTGAAAAGATACAAATATAAATGAATACAAATCTCAATGAATACCATAGCTGAATACAGAGAAAGTACAGGCAGCAGAATGGAACTTTACAACATCAACTTTCTGTCCTAAAATAAATAAATATTTTTGAGTCTCCTTGCTTATTCAATTTGTGTTCTGTCTCCTGACAAAGAGAACCCAAAGCCTTTCTTGATCCTTGGGCATCAGGATGAATCAAATCTTATGATTAAGCCCTAAACCCTCCCAAAATGCACTGGGTAATATTGTGCACTAACCTCTCTTTTGTCAGCCTGCGTCTTCTCTTTCCTTCTCTGTCTTGCTCTGTTTTCTCCCTAACTCAGCATGACTGCAAAACAGGTCATTCTCCCTGCCTTTTCCTTCTTCCAATTTGGCTTTTATGCTTCCCACTGAACTATGGGACAGATAACTACCTTCCCTTTCCCCCTCCCCTTGATATGCACAGTTCTAACTGACAGAACTAATTGTTCTGGGACAGCTAATCGAAGCCAAAAGGGAAACCTTTTTTCCTTGAAGCCTCCTGTTATTATTCAAGCTAATACATCCACCCTCAATGTGAGAGGGACTTGCAACATTTCTGAATGCTCAAAGGAATGCTAAAATTGTATTCTACATCCATAAATTTAAATAGCCACCCTAAACAGATTTACTCAGAAGTAAGTCCCATTTTATTCAATGGAATAACTCCCAGCAAAATGTTTTTAAAACTGCTGCCTCAGTAACAATCAGGCTAGCCAAGTTGTTCAAAATTTCACTTCTTTGGTCATCCTATGAGTAGCTGTAAAAAAAATCAGGTGGTTTCTGAGCACTTTTTGTATGTTTTCTCTCAAAAGAAAAAATAAGGTTGGTTCAGTATCTTTCTGGATTTTCCTCTAAATTGCATGCTGTAAAACATTGCATTTTTGGCCATGACATATATGTGTATACATGACTAACCCAACTAAACATTAAGCAGCACCACATGAGTACTCTTAATTATTAGCTGTCATATTGAGATTAAATTGGGCATTAAATTAAGGTTAAAGAGAGATTAAATTGTGACCTGAGGTGCAGAAAAGACTCACTAAGCACTGAAATATAAAGTCATTATTTGCAGAGAATAAAATTAAGGATCTCTGCTGTCTGCTTTCTAGTGTACTGCTGTATTCAGAAACGTACAAGGAAAATGAGCAACATCCATATAACTGGCAATTCCTAAAACGCAGGTTGCGAGAAGGAAGAAGGGACTGCCAGTGCTGATTATTGGGATTAATGCCTCACAATGACTGGTGGTTTTTCTTTTCTGGGTTAATTGGAAATGCAGGTTGCTGGTGGTGGTCCCCTTGGTAAAAAGCCTCACAGCTCTGATTTAGACTGAGGTGATTTCCACATAAGGATGGGCTTGTGTGGCTTTTCTGTAGCTTAGTGATATAGCAAAGCAGCAACAGGAACAACAGCAACAAAACAGCAACAAAGCAGCAACTACTTTTTTTTTTGCAGTTTCCCTGCCCAAGTCCCCCAGCAGTGGCCACACACCCCTCCTGTGGGCTATTAGGGTTTTTGCATTTAAAAACATGTTAATAGCATATTGTTACATTGATACAACACTGTAACAATAGAGAAAACAAGTTCCCTGAATTCCCAAGTTTCATTTGTTTAAGTAAGTCTCTAGACCTTTCTGTTGGAGAGACATGTCTTTCCATTTATATGTGGGGGATAGAGATACTTTAAAAAATGAGAGAAGCTGAGAAGATAATTTGTTTTTGTTTTTTTTAATAATTTTTTATTTTCTATAACACAAAACATCAACAAAAACATAAAACTGGGGGTACTTTGTTTATAGAAACATTTTGTCGCCGAGCATCTAACAATTTAGAAGACAACCTTGAAATAATCACTACTTTTCTGCAATATTTAAAACAGAATAGTTTCATTTTAAGATTGTAGTGTTTAGCTTCCATCTGCTTCTTCTAGCCATGTCTTGTAGCTCTAAAGTGATAGGATTGTGGTCTGCATAAGTCTGTGGTAAGATTTCAGCTTCCAGTATTTAGTTTGTCATTGTAGCTGATATCCAACACATATCAATCCTTGACCAGGATTTATGTCTCACCAAGTAGAAAGTAAAGTCTCTCTTATATGGATTCCTAACCTTCCACGCATCTATACATTTGTTCTCTTCCATTGATTGATAGAACACAGGTGGCAGTTCATGTTTTCTCTTCCATTTTCTTTTCTTCAGCATCTTTCTATCTTGGCTACCGTCAAAAACTGTGTTGAAATCTCCAATTATACAAGTTTTTTGGTACTCTTGTTTCGCCATCAGTTCTTGTAATGTTTTGTAGAATTTTTCTTAGTGATGATTTGGTGCATAGATATTCATCAGCAAGGGTTTTTTTGTTTGCCTTTGAATATGAACCATTAAAATACGCCCATCTTGCAAGGCATGGACCAATTCTGGTTGGAATGTTCTTTCACATATGTCACCACACCCCTTTTCTTCTTCTTTTTATCTGAGGCTATGAATGTTTTACCTAACTTCTGGATTTGCAAATATTTTTGATCAGCTTCTCTAATATGTGTCTCTTGTAAAAAAATTATATCAAAATTACCTTTTTTTAATTGTTGAAAAGTCCTTTTCCTCTTCTGTGGCGAGTTCAAACCATTGATGTTTACTGAAATCAATCTCAGTTTATTTTTATTCTTACCCATCTTGGTTTTTTGCTTGTGTTTGCGCTTCCATGTTTTCTCTTAATTGCTTCCTTGTGACTCGTGGCAAAGTCTTAAGATATTTAGATTTCTTCAAGTCTTTGGGAACTGTTGATGTTCCCGGCTCTGGCAGTAGGGTCACTTTCTGCTTCTGCTTCTTCTCTTTCAGAGTGCATTTCTTCAGTTTGTAGATTCTCTCCTTTTTCAGAAAATCTTCAGCCTTGAATATAGATGTGATTCTTTGTCTTTTGCCTTTGTATGAAAAAATTAAACCTTCTGGTAAGAGCCAGCTATATTGAATTCCATTGTTCCTCAAAACCGCTGTTAAATCAGAGTATTCTCGTCTCTCTCTAACTCTCCTAGGCACCTCTTTCAAAACTTTTATTTCATTGTTATCCAACATCAGTGGCTTTTTGTTTACAGTCTTCAGAACTGTATCTCTATAGATTCTTTCATGGAATCTCACTTGTACTTCTCTGGGCAGTTGATTATTTCTGGCAAACATAGAGTTCATTCTGTAGACCACAGTCAGTTCTTCCAGAATTTTTTCTGGATCTTCTACTTCCATAAATGCTGCCAAGCATATAGCCATTTTCTTCCGGATGTCTTCACCTCGTTCCTCTAGAATATTTTGAAATCTTAATATAAAAGATCTTTTATGAGAGCCAGTCTGGTGTAGTAGTTAAGTGCGTGGACACTTATCTGGGAGAACTGGGTTTGATTCCCCACTCCTCCACTTGCACCTGCTGATGTGACCTTGGGTCAGTCACAAGCTCTGGCACAGCTTTTCTCTCAAGGACAGTTTCTGTCAGAAGTTCTCTCAGCTCCACCTACCTCACAGGGTGTCTGTTGTGGGGAGGGGAAGGGAAAAGAGTTTGTAAGCTGCCCTGAGATGCCTTTGGGCAGTGAAGGGCGGGGTATAAACCCAATCTCTTCTTCTCTTCTTCTTCTTCTTTATCCACCTGGAGTCTGATCAAGTCTTGTTCCAGCTGTGTTTGTTTGAAATCCGTTGCTTGAAGTTTATTTTCCATTTCTTTCGTTCTGGCATCTACCCTTTCAGTTGTTTTGTTTAGTTCTATTAATTTTTGTGTATTATCTGATATTTGCTTCTGTAAGCCCCGCATCTGGATGGCCAATTGTGTCATTTCTTTCATAGCTTCTTTAATTGGACCTGTAGCTTGGGAGATGGAACCTTAGATGATTTCTTGTATAAGAGCTTGCATTTCCTTTGGTTGCATGGTTGAAGCAACAACACCTACTGTTTTGGAGGTCCCAGGTGAACTTCCTGGTATTTTTGGAGTTTTGTGAGATGATGACATCTTATTCTTAATTTTTCTGTATCTTCAAAAGTTTGGCCTGCAGACAGGAAAAAAGAAAAATACTCCCAAACAAAATTACCCTATTACTAATAGTAGGAGAAAACATCAAAAGGGGGGGGGGAAGGAACAGTCTCAGCCTTTTCCTTCGCCCTTCTCAAAGTTTACTTTTTTCTCAAATTTAATTCTGGATGAGTAGTATATCTGGATGAGTAGCATCTCAGTAATAGTCAAGTTCAGATTACAAGCACCATAAAGTTAAAACACAAACTCACTCTGCGCATTTTGCAAACTTCCATTATATCCAACAATGAAGAGAAAAAATAAAAACAAAATAGATCCACATATCTCCTGTTATGGCAAATTAGAAATTGGGAACGCAGAACTCTCTATCTTCTGTCACCCAAAAATTGTGTATGTGGAAATCGTCGGGGTGTTGACTTTCCAAGGTCCCACCCTTTGCGCAGATTTATGATGCTTAGTCTCTTTTGCTTGCTGCTTTGTAAAGAGTTGGGGGGGGAACCTCCCACCTCAGCGTTTGTTTAGTTTTAAGGCTTAGCTGATGGGTTACACCTTTGTGAAGGAAATAGACTTTTTTTTAGTTGCAAATGGAAAGTTACTCACGGTACTGGTGCACTCATACAGGCAGGGTTTCTAAACCCCCGCTTTGCTGGGTAGTGACAGCTAGGAGCCAATAGCCATGGGCTTTCTTCTTGATTCCAGCATTGGAGGCAATCCTGGGCTGTCACCTGCCTGCGGCTGTGGCTGCGGGAGACCCGAATCAAGCCTCTTGTTCTGCCCCCTCTTCTCTGAGGGGCGAATGAGGTCTCGGAATGCCCAAAGACCCCTGCAGTTGATTGATGAAGCCGGAGGCTTCAGGAGCTCGCCTGAAACATCTCCTCCTCCTCCTCCTCCTCCTCAAGAAGAAAATTTGTTATCGTTACAATGGTATACTAATATAACGAAATTCTAGTGCAGATTTAAAAAACAAAAAGCACCCTGGTGTGGGGGAGGAAATGGCTGCCACTGGGACAGAGGCTGCAGTCACACTGGAGGATTGGCACGATCTGGGTATGGGTCTAATTGGACTGGTTCAAAGTGTTATGGGATGGACTAATCAGACAATTGTGCACTCCTCCCATGGTCTTCCACATGACATCATCACTTCCACGTGACATCATCATGTCAGGGGCAGGGCTTCCTCCCCAGCCAGCTGGCCGATGGTAGGCAGAAGCCAAAAACTTGGGGGAACCCCCACCAGGGGTTTGGCAACCCTATAAGCTGTTTTTATTTGGGAAAAACATTTTGAGAAGCCATCCTTTCTTGCAATCATCCTTGCAATTCTAATACTAATAACAGGAAATTAGATATTAGGGAAGGCTTTTACATAGCATATTGTTCAGTATATGCATCAAGAGTACAATCTACAAAATAAAATAACTGATAAATACAGGTATTAAAGGATTGGAGAAAGAAGTCTTGGCATGAGCAAAGGGTGCTTTTATTTCTTTATTTACTCACTTCACTTGTATGCCACTTTTCTATCTAATGGGGACCCAAAAGTGACTTATGTCATTGTCCTCTCCTTTATTTTATCCTCACAAGAGCCCTGTGAGGTAGATTAGACTGACAGTGTGTGACTGGCTCAAGATCACACAGTATACTAGCATGGCAGAGGGGGGATTTGAACCAGAGTCTCCCAGAGCCTAAGTCCAGCACTCTAACCACTACACCATGCTGACTTTCTTTTTACACTACTTTTTAAAAATAATGATTTGATTATGGCCTTTTGAATGTGATGTACGAATTGGGGAAACAGTGGGCTTAAATTTGAATTAGAACATTTCTGTTAGGCTGTTTCCTCATATTCAGCATTCTACCTTTCATCTTCTAACATGGATTCAGGTGGGTAGCCATGTTGGTCTGAAGCAGCAGAACAAAGTTTGAGTCCAGTGGCACCTTTAAGACCAACATCTTCTAATATGGATTTTATTACTTCTTCTTTGTCTCTTCTTTCAGCTTCTTTTCAAACTGATCAGATTTTGCATTTCATGAAAATTTAGGATTGCCAGGTCTCTCCTGGCAACCAATGGGGGATGGGGGGGGGACTTTCTGGGAGCAGGAAGAAGGCCCAGCCAACATTACAGTGGCATGTCTACATCCCTTCTGATGTGGCTTGGAAGTGATGTTATCTCACAGTGATGTTGGAATGACACCCTGGTATTTGGACAAAAACTCTGGTAAATTTGGCTTCTACCATAGAATTTTTGCCCAAATACCAGAGTGTCACCCTGACAGCACCAATGTGATGATGTCACTTCTGGATCACATCAGAAGTGAGGTAGACACATCACTGCAATGTCAATTTCACCTTGCTCTTTTTTCAGGTAAGTCCCCCCCCACCGGCCAGCTGATCAGCCAGCTGATCGGCAGCAGGGCAGTGGGGCTTGGCAGTGGGGGACCCCTAAATCCACCAGGGGGTCTGGCAGCCCCAGGAAGACTACAGTCCCTATGCAAGTAATCCAGCACAGCCCACTGCGAAGCCTATGCCTGGTGGTGGAAAGTGCTAACAAGTCATAGGCAACTCATGGTGACCCCATAGGGTTTTCAAGGCAAGAAATGGTTTACCATTGCTTGCCTCTGCATAGTAACTCTGGACTTCCTTGGTGGTCTCCCATTCAAGTGATAATCAGGGAGGATCCTTCTTTGTTTCTAAGATCTGATGAGATTGGACTAGCCTGGCCCATCCAGCCTATACCCAGGCTGCAGGGAGAAGACAGGACAGGACTAGGAGGATAATAGTTCCTAAATCCATCTGGAAGCACCAAACAATCTCTGGTAACTTAGTCCTTAGAGAATCTTTTGAACTCCCATAGTGTGCTCACTGAATGGCCTTAAATGAATTTGGAATTACACTTATTCAATATGAACACCCTTTCCAGGTACAGTCTCACAGCTAGCACAACATTATAGCCACCGCTGGGTTGCCTCTCTTGGGCAGGCTTAGAACTGCTTGTCATGAGGATAATTAGCATAAAGTTTCCATACTTGGGTTAGCCAGGGATGTCCAGGGCTGGGGTGGGGACTCTCTGAATGATGACAATGTTTGCCAAAGCAGGCAGTTCTTAAGAATAACGTGGGATGAAGACCATTTGCCACAGGGAGGCTGTTTTAACCAGCATCTTTTTAGTGACTATAATGTTTAGATTGGGCATAAGGTAATGCAGGGGAGTTATCCTCACTGTGCAGCTGAGATTCTGGGTTTCACAGTGCAGCCACCCTATGGAAACCCATTGAAATGTGACGATTGCTATCACAGTCCAGATGTTCACACCTATCTGGTCATTTGGGCTCCCCCCCCCCGCCAAGTAGACTAACTCAGCTATCCCATAGGCCCTGTAGACAAATCTTTCATTTTTTTTCTGATGCTTATGTCAGTATAGAGAAGATCACCCCCAACCACCTGAAACTGTTTTGATATTATGACTGTAACAGACAATGTAGACTAGACCATGGCTGTCCCTGTACTCCTATATTTATTATGCAACACCGACCATTTTAATAATTTTGCTTGGTTCTGTATTAAACTCTGCAAAGCCATTTCTTCTCCTCCATATATTATTCATAAGACTGATCTTTTATTTAGTGTTATTAAAATTAATTCTTCATTAATTCTAAGAAAAGATGAACATACAAGAACAGCTCTGAGACAGACTCAGCAAATATTATTAGAAGAACCTGGGTGAATTACAATATTGAAACTGATCATAATAACTGTATGAACGGTTTATGAAATATAACCTTTTAGATATAGTAGCTTCCCACCAGGAACAATAGGCTAATTTAACAACACACCAAAACACAGACCCATATCAAGCCATAATTACCGAGCAGATTCTGCTGAAGAGGTTTGCTTTCTCGCTGTATCTTAGGAAGTGAGACTAATCCAGAAGCGTCACATACATAAATTAGCCTTAGCCAGAGGCAAGGTATACTGTAATTAACAGTGGTTTAGGAACCCTTCACAACAAATGCAGGCATTCAAACTCTTTTGGAGCTTGATGGGAGGCATTATTTGTTTTACTTTTTCATAATAAAGCAAGCACATGGTGCAGGCTGAAATCTGCATTTAATCCAACAGGGGGAGTTCATGCGTGCCTGGCACTCAATGACTTCAATACCAGATGACAACGTGTGTGTGCAAACCTGTCATTGGAGATCAGGTTCCAAATACCAAGCATTCATATCACCTGACATCACCTCAAATAGAATACCTTTCAATCAGGACTCACCAGCAAGATGGGAATCAAAGAGTGTGTTACATCCTTGCTGTCAGAGATACAGTGTGCATTGGTATTCATTCAAGATTCCATCATGAACACCCCAAGTAATTGTCTGCCTTTCTAGGACCAATATCTGAGATTACAGAAAACCCATATCTAGGCAATGCTCAGCTCCAGAAATGCATGCCTGTGGTATAGAGGAGATTTGCTCAGCTGTCAAATTATTTACTATACTTATAGTGGTTGTGCAGTAAAAGCAATTAACTCCACAGATAAGATAACGTCCTGTTTGCCATAGGTGCACATTTCTGGGGAGTATACTTGCTCAGGCATGGGTTTTCTGCTGTTTCATCTACTTAACAGGAGAACTATTGCCAAAGTTCTTAATCACCTAGTTTTAAATATGAATTTGAACAGCTCATAATGTTTGGGCATACTAAGAATCAAGCTTCATATTCTCTTTAACTAGCTCTTATATGGACCAGAATGTACAATGAAATTTAGACATGCATGGTCAGTATTCAGGTTAACCAGATTGCTTTATAAATGCAGGCACAAAAAGGGATTTTTTAAAATATTAACTCCTCTAGAGAAAATTCTTGTCTGTCACTATTTTCTGGTACATGCACAGACATTTGTTAGTGTTAACCCCCTTTTCTCAATAACACGCTCATTTACTGCTGTGAATAATGTTCCATATCGCCCAACCAAACAGCTTTTGGTTTCTTCTCTGTTAGGAACAAATCCTTTAATTGTTTCTTACAAATGTTTTATGTGGTCAGTGTCCCTGATCCAGAACAAAAGCTACCTCTTGTTCCTGGGCATGTTTGTTTTGGGATGAGGTTTCAATTTCTGAGCAGTTCTCTGGCACGGCAATTTCAGGGCAACAATGCAATGGCGCCCAGGCTCACAGCACCATACATGTGCCAGCATGATGATCTAGAAATAAATTTTCATAAACAGACATGGCTTCCCACCCTGCCCCAAGAACACTCACCAGATAGTCTCATACATTTGTGGCTCTGTTAGTATCATGGGTGATTCAAATGTCACGTGAGAACCTATTGGCAGCATGAGGCTGATGTCCAGTCACTTGCAGGGTATGAAGGAGATGTTTATAAGAGGGCTCTGCCTTCCTTATACTGACTTAGTAAATCAGTACATTTATTCACAGGTGTTTGCTCAGTGCTGCTTACCCAGTTTACTCCCCTCCCCTCCAGTCCTGTGGCCAGGATTTTTGAATTTGGGGGGCCTTTAAATAAGTCAGGCACCCCACACACATATCCCAAGGGAGCACCACAAATAAAATAAAAAATTGGAAGTCTGGGGGCCTGGGCTGGATGGGAAGTTGGGGGGCCTTGGCAGTAAGTTGGGGGGGCAGGCCCCAAAAAGCCCCACTGTAGGTACAGGCCTGCTCCCCTCCTTGTTGGAGCAACACGGGATTAGCTAGTTGCCTTTGTGGGACTTAGCAAAAAGTTTTGGCTCTCCTGCAATAGCTCAGGAAGGATATAATTTTTCACCTTCTTGGGGCATAATTTTTTTAAATTAATTTTTATATAGTTTTTAGTAGGTATTACATATTGTCTTTTAACCCGTACATTTCATAGTGGTTTATATCCCTTCTCCCTCCCCCCTCCCCCCTCTGTTATTCCAATGCATTAGTCCTTTATTCCCAGCCACGGGCACAAAGTCCGAATCTTGCACTGAATGTCCTTTCTTCCTTCTGTTGGTAGCCACTCCAGGTATTCTTGGGGCATAAAGAACCGTGGCCTTAAGACTGATTAGGCCATAACAAGGGGTGGGAGGGATAGTGCAAGTTGTTCAACACAAGGATTATTGGTTTATGAAGGGTCACTTCTAAAACAACCCATCATTTATTGGAGCAGCGGGATGAGCATCAATGAAAACTTAATTTTGTGACAGGTTCAAGGAGTGGAAGGAAGTCAGCACCTTCCAGTGCAGTCAATGCACAGGCCAGGATAAACAAAGACAGAGTTAGTGCTACCCAAGTTTGGGGCCAGAGTGGAGATTCCCAAAATGTTGATTGTCCCTGCACTGGCAGATCAGCCACTTAGTAAAGCCTAAGGTTTCCCTTGCTCAAAAGCCAGTCGTATCCGACTCTAGGGTTGCGGTGCTCATCTCCATTTCCAAGTCAGAGAGCCAGCGCTGTCCGAAGACATTTCTGTGGTCATGTGGCCGGCATGACTAGACGCCAAGGCACACGGAACGCTGTTACCTTCCCACCTATTTATCTACTTGCAATTTCTTGCTTTCAAACTGCTAGATTGGCCAGGAGCTGGAACCAGAGACAGAAGCTCACTCCATCATGCAGCACTCGGGTCTTGAACTGCTGAACTACTGACCTTCTGGTCTGCAGTACAGCGTCTTAACCACTGAGCTACCGCAGCTCTTAGTAAAGCCTACTTTAACCCGTATAATGTTACTGCATGCCTTCAATTGGGGGGGGGGCTACTGATAGCAAATACTGCACAAATCCTAAACTGTGTCTTCCTAAACTGTGGGGTTTAGTAATCAGTGAAATGTGAGGCTACAGAACAGAATGGAACCTGTATTTTTTTTTTCTTGGCTGAATATCGCCTCTTCATGTTCCTCCTAAATTTTCTTCTTTCGCCTTCCCCAACATGCTGTTCCGAAATAAAACAGGTAATATGCTTTGGTTATGTTTAATATATAGAGTTTGTGCCAGATGTTACATTTATATGCTTCTATTGAAGAATGGACTGCATTCTGTTTTCATAGAGGTTCTTGAGGTTAAATGTTTCTGTTTTCCTCTTCCTATTTCTTGATTCAGAGCAAAATAATTTCCCTGCTATTTCTTCATTGGGATTTTTTTTAAAGGAAAAATAACTTTGGGCTCCCCGTCGAGTGCTAGGAGAAGATGTGGCATGTTACTTTCCCAGAATGGATTGCAATGTATAATTTCCCCTATTGCCTGCATCTATTTGTCCACCCCACCTCTCCCTCCTTCCTTCTCCGGCATGGGTTGTTGTTCCTTTTCTTTTCCTTCTGCATTTGTTGCTGCTGTTTTTCAACAGACCAAAGCTGGAAGGTGGTGCTGTTTAGCATGTAAATAAAGCAACACTTTTCTTCCTGCAGTAAATAGCTCTGTCTGGCATTATATGCCAGGAACTTTCATCTACACAATGATGAATTCAAGTCGGGCATTGTGCTTCTCTTTTCTTTCTCAGTAGGAAAGGTGATCACTCTGTAATTAGCTCTTTTCTCCCCCCTTCTTTTTTTTTAAACTTTATCTTTCCTCGCTGTACTTCTAATTCTCCTGACCTCCCCAGAACTTGGCATTTCATATGGCTGAGGTCAAAATTCTAATGCAACCTTTCTGAATTTATTTAGCATTACAGTTTCCTATCATCCATCCTGCTAGAAATGGAGGGCGCTCTGAAGCTGATGGTAAATAAAGAATGTGACATTGCCGATATACTCGGAATGATGTGTGCTTCAAGTTCACTATTCTGCCCAGATGAGTGTAGGGCATGCTTTTGCATTTTAATTTGAAATTCAGTGAATATTTTGAATGCCACAGCATGTCTATAACATTATTTCAAGGCTCTTGTGCATTCAGGCGTGTAATGATTGGCATTGGCTGTAACTTGATGCAATGTTGCACAGTTTTAATGTTATCTTTGATCACTTCCTATTCATTGGAAAAATCCCACAATTGCAAACCCACATTATGTTTCATTGAGGATGCCAAGTTCTCTATATTCCAAAGCTTATTCAAGGCACTTTGTCCACCCTCGGGCTGCTCATTAAAGGGATGGCAGTTTCCAATTTAATGAATAAGATAGAGTGCAAATTCCCCCATTCATTCATGGAGTGTGAATAGTAAAGGAACTGGGCTTTTTCTCCGCTATTCCTTGGTCCTTTGTTTTCTTGGAAATTGTATATGGTTCTTCATAAATGATGTAGACAAAACTCCATACACGTACAGAGAATGCCCTAGTTAGTTTTTATTTGATCATTTAAACATTCACAATGAGTTTGTACTATTTAAAAAGTCTGCTCCACCTCATCGGAATCACATGAGATTTAACACATGGGCATGGAGTAAACTCAGTTCCTCAGAGAAAACTATTCTTCTGAGGTCCATCCTGAGCCAAAATGATACTGCTTTGCAAGAGTAATTAAAGTAGAACTATCCTATGTGCTTGCTGCAAAAAAAGAAAGGGTAAGGTCAGGGGCTGCTTGCTATAAAACATCCTACACAGGTTCAAGGCTGACTACTTGGTGGCCTGTTGGCTAGAAGATGCATCACACACACAACTATTAGGAATGCTCATCCTAAGTATTAGACAATAGTGGCACCCCCTGCAGTGTTCTGCTTCCAGCATCATCAGGCTCAATGCTCCAGGATTTCTCCTAAGTAGGACAAGATAACAATAGCTTTCGCTTGTACTGAGTTGCTAGAGCACCTTTATACACCTTTTAAACTAGTTTTCACACCTGCTAGTAGACATATAAATAGCCTATTTTCTGTGAATTTATCCAGTCCAATGATTCTTAATGAGGACTGCAGGCCTCCCAGGAGGCCAGAGGCCACATACAAATTTTGGAGGGTTATTTGGAATTTTGGGGGCAAATCAGGGACATTTGTGATTTTCAGCAGCCCCTTCTCCCTAGCAACAAAGGTTTATGGCAGCAAGCAAAGGGGAGTTGTTTTGTATTGCTCACCCTGCCATAAGGATGACATTCCAGATCCTAGACCCCCCCCCAACTAATAAAAATCAGTCTCAAGAAACTGGCTGATGGCTATCAAGCATAAGGGTCTCACTGGATATAGGTCTGATATCTTTGTATTCTATGCATACATCATAAAAATATCTCTATCAGTATTTCTTTACTTGTGCCTCAGTCATAATGTTGAGTACTCATGGGCAGTAGCATATAAATTTCCCTTGATAAATAAAGGTAGAGAACCACTGAACTACTCCATTTAAAACTACTTATGCATCTTACATAAGACTTTGTTGCTAATGTGCATGGTTTAATACTCCCTTCTGATGCTAAAATGTTCATTTACAACAGTTTCATCAACTTCAATTTATCTGAAATGTTTGCTTTTAAAATATTATGTATCTTCTATGTAGCCATGCTGGTAAGCTTTTCGACATATTGTCATACATGGGTTTTATACACTGGTTGAACCTCTCTTGTAGCTTTTTTAACAATACAGCCCTATGCAGAGTTCTCTTCTACAGCCATTGAAATGAGAAGGCACAGAAGAGTATGACTCTGCTTAGAATGGCGTGTGGAAATCTTCAAGGTTCTTGGAATGATTTCGCCTTTTAACTTACCTTTGGCCCCGGTCACACTACCGTGAAAAGCCGCAGCAGAAGTGCAGCTTTTCAGAGGCGCAGCAAAATGAAGTGCGGGAGCAGGATCACACAGATCCCCCCAGCCGCCATGCAGTTGCTCCCTGATGTGATCACATGCCGAGGGGGAAGCAACGGGATGACAGATGAGGTGAGCAACTGTGCATTTGTGGGCATGCGCAGTTTGGCAGGGCCTCGCTTACAACGGGAGTCGGGCGCGTCGGCGATCTCACACACGCCCTTGCTGTGGATCATCGGGTAGGTACTGCATTTTGCCCAGTACCTTTTCGATCCACGTTTTCGGCTGGATGGGATGGGTTAGGGCGGGTGCGCAACACTTGCCAGATGTTGGCATCTGATTGCACCAGTTTGATCCGCCCTTAATCCATCTCATTCGCGTAGCTACTTCGTGTGACTGGGACCTTTTTGCTTTCTTTTAAGTAACCTAATTTTTGAGAGGTCAAACCTTAGAATGGTTCTACTGGATTTTCTGGGCTACTCCCCACTTGTATATATCCATGTTTTAGGTGAAAACGTCATATGAATCTTGACTGCTGCTATCAGTTAAACAGCCTGGACTGGCTTTATAACTGCTCATCAACTGCAGATAGCCAACCCAAAGCCAAAGTGTGAAACTGTCTGCCAGATTTTTTCCAATGTATGTGAAAGACCCACATAGAGACTGGAAAGAGGCTCCTTAGGCCAGCAGAAGGCTTCAAAACATTGTTGAGAAGACTTGGAAGAGATGGGTCATTATCTACCCTACTTCAGGCAGGTTTCATGGGATCTTTTAATCTAGTGGTAGCAAGTTATCTTAGGTTGATTGGGGGGCTATCCCAAATTTCAAAGGTTGTTTAAAGGAACCCTCAAGAATTTCCTTAGCACACAGACTTTCCCTCCATCCATAGTCAACCATGAAAGTCAATGCGCAAAACCCAATTATCTTCAGTACTATATAGAACTCTACAGTACTATCCATTTCAGGAAGTGTTTTTGAAATCACGCTTGATTTTCCTGGTCTAAAGCATCTTCAGTGAAACGTATGGAAAGAGGGAACTGGATATCATTTGTTTTCCTTGCTAGATAAATACTTAAAGCTATAGTACTAAATAACTTAATTACAAGCTTGTTCTCAAAGACTACAAGATTTTCTGAACATTAATCCCAATTGCGTAGACGTATGTTCTTTCTCAGCTTCTTTCCCAAAGCATGGGATCTGTTGGGATTTAAAACACACTGTTTAGTAAACAGCTCCCTGCGGGATTTATTTATCTGTTCGCTTCTGTGATATTCTATATTGAATGTGACATGCTGACAACTTGGATCAAAACGCACACTATTTTATGTTATCAGTTAAGCAAAACATTCATTGAAAAAGCTGATCCAGACATAGCCAACAATATCCCAAGTGTCACCAGGTAATATATTTACTTCATTTATACCCCACCTTTCTAAACAACGGGGACCCAAAGCAGATTACAGTGTACTCCTCTACTCCACCCTGTGAGGTAAGTATGAGAGAGTGCAACTGGCCCAAGGTCACTGTAGTGGGTTTACACACAGAAGACCATTGCATGCTGAGGAGATAATGAATCTTTACTGAACTCCATGAATTCCTTCTATTTGCTTCTTTTATTCTATCCCAGGCTTCAGGCCCACACTACTTATTTCCCAGCCACTTAGTGCATAAAGATGACACCAAAGGCAGTAAACAGCATCCCAGAAACAGGTGCTGGTGCTTGCATGCAATAATTACGTTGCAGCAACTTTTTAACAGCTGGACAAGTCTGAAAGTAGAAGATCTGTGCAGATGTGTGTCCAGTCTTCGGAAAAGGGATGGAATAACCCTATCTTTGCTCAGTCTTGCATTGCTGTATAACTACCAGCCTGCTTATAAAATCTTGTTTAACGTTAATAAACACCACTGTAATCACAAGTAAACTCTTCTCTTCTTGGGTATTTATGCACCTAAAAGCAGAGTGTGGCAGGCCCTGATTCTAAAGTAAGACAGTTACACAGCATGCTTCCACAGCAGTGGGGATTTGAACCTGGATATCTCAGATCCTAGTATCACTGTCTGACCACTACATGGTACTGACTTTGCACTCCAGTCTGCTCTGGTCAATCTCCCTAAGACTTTGCTCGAAGGTGGCTTTGCATGAGCACAGGTAGTGTTTTAATCCCTCACATGCCAGTTTCATGTCTGGGTGGTATTCAGTTCAAGGTTCTTCAGGGTCATTCAAGGTATTTTGCCACCTCAAGAAGAGAACACATGTTGCCTTCTTCCATACAGGCTTGGCTTGGACCCAGCAAGCAGTGGTGTGAATCCAGGAGGCTATTCCTGTCACCTCTCATACCATCAATGGCCAGGAGCAAGCTGATCCATGGCAATGTGTTGTTTCCTCCTCACTGTGCTGCCCCAAGCAGTCTCTTGGGTGGCTTGACCGGACAACCGGCATCGCAAACACTCAGTTCCTTTACCTCATAGTCGAGCAAGGGATGCATCACCTGAGGTGACAGATGGTGTAATGGAATTTTAAGTCCATGAGATTGCTTAACAACCTGAAGATACAGTGCTAGGCAAAGTAGGTGTTGGGTCTGGCAGAGTTATCCTGACAATTACTTAGATTTTTCCCCTCAAGGAGAATTAAAATAACAACACTGGAAGGAACTGTCATTACTGGCTTTATTTACATTTAAATGGCCTTATGCCACCATTGTCATGGTATTTCAGCAGTGAAAAAGCAAGCAAGACCTTAAAATAAGAAGGTTCAGATATTAACTCCAATCGAGGACAACCCATTTTCCAGTGCTTTGGCGTGTGCCTTCTGGTGGCGCCAGTAATGTTCCCAGCTTTTTTAAAATGTCTTTTTCTCCTGTGCCTTTAAGAACAGCTAAAACTGCAGGCAATAATGTCTCTCCATGTTAGGAATGCCTCAGCTGCTGATTTCTGTTAATCAAGCCAGGGTTTTACTTTGAAACCTGGTAATTTGCAGCTAGAGTTGCCAACAGGGCAAGAGGAAAATGTCCTGCCCCTTTAATAGAGGCTTCATGTCTGGAAACAGGCAGCTGAAGTTTTTCATGGCATGGAGGCCCATAACATCACCTGGTCAACAGCAACCCACTAAACCTCTATTAAGAGGAAAGAATTTTTTTTCTCTCCAGGCAGTTGGCAACCCTATTTGTCACTGTTGCAGGAGCGTATTGGAAAACAGTGGTATTTTGAGATTATTTATCTGTTTGAAAGTGCCATCTTCATTGTTCAAGTAGCATCAGTCATTAGACTTTCCAGCTCTTATGAAAATCTTGCTGATATCCATGGGCCTTGTGCAAGAGCAGCTCCTGTGGATTGTGCCCATTATTGATTGTTATACTAGGAGAGCCAGCGTGGTGTAGTGGTTAAGTGGGAGAACCAGGTTTGATTCCCCACACCTCCACATGAAGCCAGCTGGGTTACCTTGGGTTAGTCACAGCTCTCTCGGAGCTTTCTCAATCCCATTTACCTTACAGGGTGTCTGTTGTGGGGAGCGGAAGGAAAAGCAATTGTATGTTGAGACTCCAGATACAGAAAAGTGGGGCATAAAAACTAGCTCTTCCTCCTCCTCCTCCTCCTTCCCTTTGTTCAGGTAAGCCAAATGAGTTTACCATTTTCTGCTAAAATTGGTCAGATTGCCTTCTTTCTTTCTTTCTTTCTTTCTTTCTTTCTTTCTTTCTTTCTTTCTTTCTTTCTTTCTTTCTTTCTTTCTTTCTTTCTTTCTTTCTTTCTTTCTTTCTTTCTTTCTTTCTTTCTTTCTTTCTCTTATACCCTGCCTTTCTCACCAATAGGGACCCAAAGCAGCTTACATCATTCTCCTCTCCTCTATTTTATCTTCACAACAACCCAATGAGGTAGGTTAGGCTGAGAGAGTGTGACTGGCCTAAGGTCACCCAGAGAGCAGTGCTTCCTCTAAACTGAGTTAGCGTGAGCTAGGTCACAGTTTTTAAGCCTCCGGCTCACACATTTTTGTCTTAGTTCAGGAAGAATGGCCCTAGAGCAAGCTAATTTATGCAGTAGCCAAATTGCTCACTTACCAGTTAATGCCAGTAACTCACAAAATAGAATTTTTGCTCACAAGACTCCACAGCTCAAAGGGAGCATTGCCAGAGTGGGGATTTCACCCTCAGTCTCCCAGATACTAGTCCAACACTCTTAACTTTTGAAGGACATTTTCATCAACAGTAGGTCATTTTGCTTGTTTCTTTTGGTACTACCAGTGAATTTCAGGAACTGAGTATTAATGGGATTTAAATATCTGGCAATATATTGTCTATCTTCTTTACTGCTGGATTATATAACCATGGGGTCACGAAGAGTTGGACTCTACTGTGCGACTGAACAACATACACACACACACACACACACACACACAAACCGTTTTTCTTTATTTGCTTTTGATTGATTGCTTGGCCTAGATTCATAGCAAGCATTTGTATGACTGAATAATTTTTAGTTGTGTCTTCTTGCTATGCTGTATGCTAATCTGCTGATATGCTGCTCTAGTGTTTCCAGTCAATGCTCTAGTCTACAGTCTTTATCCCTTACTGGATTTTTAAAAGGGTATTTTATTGCCTGTCATCATTACCATTCATTGTGGCTTTATCGACTGTGCGCACTGCTTGTTCACTCTCCTGATGTTCCCAGCTAGCCTCTCCATCATATATCGTGCCCTCTGTTATGCCAAGATGAACTGTGCTTCTATCAAAACTTTTATATCTTTCTGTCCAACTGCCTCCCTCTTCCTTTTCTTTTCCAGCATTCTTTTAACAGGGTTCCCCCCCTCCAATTTTCTCAGAGCACCTGGAGTTTGAATGTGACAGAAAATGTCATTGCAGCTGAGAACAAACTCCTTAATGTCGAAGGCTACAATCTACCAAACATTCAAACATTTTCCTTCTGCAAGTCATAAAATGGGACTGTGTGAGGTCATCAAAAATGGATGAAAACTGACTGTTTAATATTTCCCAATATTGACTGTTAACCAGATGCACAGTGCGTACATTTAATTGTTCAGACATGGGCAGGACATCCAAAGAAGTTCTTTGTTACTTTATAGGCTCTTTGCAGGGTACGAACAGGTTATAGAAATTAAAGGAAACTGCTGGGGTTCATTGTAACACCTCTGGAACATTTTTTACACTGCATTATATTTTACTTGCCTCATATAACAACCATTTATAAGCATTACTTGCCAGTTTGCTTTAATAACATTTGGAGGTGAGCCAAAATTAGAACATTTCTGTCAACTGGCAAAAAATGCTGGTATGGTGTCTGATTCCAAATAGAATGTCTCTGATGAAACTAAAAACCATTCTCTGTGACTTTCATAATTTATAGTACTTTTTGTACTTCCATGACACAACACATTCTGGGTCTGTGTGCCTCAGGTGCTGCTGACATTACCAAGTTCAACCATGAAGTCTGGGTAGGATTGGGGGGCGTGGTGTCGCGGCGGTGTAAATAGCGGCCTGAATCCAGGACTCCTCTACAACCCTTCCCCTGCAAGCACAGTACAGCCACCAAACTTAGGGTTTTTGTACACTGGGCATGGGAAAATCTTCAGGATGCAATGGAGCAGCTAATAAAATCAAAACGAGGTCAGTAGATATCTTCTTTTTGCCCCAATGCGACTCTTCTCCATTGGTTCCGAAACTCCCGCTGAAATCTAAAATGGCGGAGCAAACGATTCCCCTGCCAAGGGCTTTGCAATCACTAGAGAGGAGTTCTTTGACACTCTGCAAAATCTTTAGAAAAATATGACCTCAGTCACAGCAGAGTTAATCAAGCCCATTACAGACCAAATTTTGGACTTTCAAAAATCATTTGATAAGGTGGCACAAACAGCTGACTCGGACCTAGAGATGGGCCTTGCAGCACAGGAAGATACTCATTTTCTCCTGCAAAGAGAGGAATGGGCCACAGAGAAGCTACTTATCCTTATCCTTCAAGCCCAGAACCTCAAGTTTCGAGGCTTCCCTGAAAAGGTGGAAGAAAACAAAAGAACTCCCAGTTTTCATAGCCATGTGGCTAGCTTCTTTACTGCAGGTGGAACCTGGAATTGCACCATTACTGGACTATGCCTACAGAGTAGGACCTCTGAAACAACAACAGTCTTGCATGTAGCCTAGAGATATAATTGTGAGATTTACCAACCTGCACACAAAAAATGCTGTGATATCTCAGGCCAGACAAAAAGGTTCTCTGCAGTTTAAAGATACCAAAATACTTGTGATGCAGGACTTATCTCCTGAAACTTTACTTAAAAGACGCATGTTAAAACCTATTACATCTGCTTTGGTGGAAGCTAATATCAAATATAAGTGGGTTTCATACTGTAAGCTACAAGTTGTTTTTCAGGATCATACCCTTAATGCATCTGACTTGGATCCAGGCTTGGTACTATTGAAAGCCATGAAACTGGACATTCCAGATCTTCCCAATAAAGATGATGAACAGCAAGAATGCGAGCCCCAGCCCCCGCCGAGCCTGCGCTGGCGGGGAGGGGCTGATTTGCCTCCGTGAGAGGCATGGAGAGTGAAGACGCCAACAGGGGGCAGAGCCAGCCTATTTAGGTCTGGCTCTTGCCCCCCCCCTCACCAGTCGTTGGCGCGCTCGGTCCTGACAGTCGGGAGAGCGAGTGCTGTGCTGCTGGGTGCTGGAGGCCTTCAGGCTAGGCAGATAGCAGCAGCAGCGGTATCGCGTCTGTTATTGGGGAGAATCGTTGATCCCGCGGCTTTAGATCGCGGCTTGGAGGCGGCGGTTTCGGCGGCGGCTTTCGAGCAGCAGCGGCGGCGGCAGCTTTTTATTAGCGGCAGTTCGCATCTTTGCAAAGTTTAGCTGCCAGGGCCCGTTTGGCTGTAGAGGCTGCCAGGGGAGGTTGTGGTGCTGGTGGGCTGGTCTCCCTTTCCGTGTAGTCAGTTGTATAGGGGATTGTTGGGAAGTATTCCCCCCCTTGTTTGCAGAGTGGCAGTAGCACCTGGTGTGGTGAGGCCACGGTGGGCTGCGTTTTTTCACTCTGCATTTTCCACCCCCACCCCCTTCTTATTGAAAGTAATACAGGGTGGGGGTGTATGGGCTGTTACATTGCTTTGTAGGCCCATATTACATCTGGCAACAGGGCGCTGGCTGTTTTGGTTAGGAGAAGTTCGGTGGCCGTTTTCTATATTTGAATTGGGCAGCCATTTTGAATACACCTCGTGGCTCTGTTCAGCTCTCTACGGGCGGCCATTTTAGGTTTTCCTTGCCAGTGGCCATTTTAGGTTTTTCTGGCCAGCGGCCATTTTGGTGCCTTTCTTTACTGCAGCATTTGGTGGGTCTGTTCCAGGTGGACATATATTTGGCCCTGTATCCTAAGCATGGCTCCTAAGAAGGGTGCTGGGGTTGCTAAGGGGAAACAACCCGCTCCTAAACGGGCTGGGGCAGTTCCTGTACAGGGCAGGCAGCCTTTTCAAAAAAGGCCTGCGTTGGTCCCTTCATATGCTGCGGCAGAGGAGCCAGTATCTGCAGAAGCTGTGACAGGTGTAGTTTCATCACCAGGTTTCTTGGCGCCTGCTCCACCGTCAGGCTCTGTGCAATTGGCTGTGGTTCCTGGGGTGCCCACCGGTGCTATTTCACCGGCGCTTTTGGAAGCGTTCTGGGATGGTCCGATCAGTAGGGCCATTCTGGATAGATTAGCTAGCATTGAACGGCGTCTGGATGGGCCTTTGCCCTCGGCACCGCCAGCTATGTCTTCTATGGAGTCTTTTCAGGCCCAGGTACTGACTCGTCTTTCTGCTATTGAGGGCCAGTGTGCAGGTCTCCCAAGTCAGGCTGTTGTACCAGTGAGAGATGACACACGACCGGCTCTGATGGCGGCTGCCACAGTGGAACGACAGGGTGAGGATCAGCAGGTGGATGTCCGCAGTGTCCCATCTCAGGTGTCAGGTAGGCCTATTGCGACTCAAACACAAGACATCACTTGGCCATGGGGCCCAGTGGGCTTGCAGGTTCCCACTGTGTCGCCTATGTTCATGCCAGGCGAGGCACCTCTGCCTATGGCAGTTAGTACGCCTGCTCCATCTAGATCTGTCGAGGCTACACAGGTTCAACCTGCGGCAGATGGGGTAACAGCGGCTGGCACTTTGGTGCATCCTCCCACCGGTGATGGTTTACTGACGTCACCGGCTGGTGAATCTTCATTAGCCGCAGTGGGCACGGCCCCACCGGCCGGCTCAGGTGTGCAACTGCAGGGCGGGGTGTGGACTGGTTGTGCTCCACCAGATCCTGGTAATAGGACTTACGAGATGGTGCCTGCAAAGGAGTTGCCATCAGGGGAGCTTGCCATGCCATTAGGTGACCACCTCACTGCGGCTACCAGGGAGAAGATTCTGCGGGGAGATTATGTAGATGTCTTCTCCTTGTTGTATAGGGAATTAGATAAGAAGGATCGCGAGGACCTTGATGAACACGACAAAGAGCGCTTGAAGCGTCGTAGGGTGGACAGGATTTATGCTAACTGGTACCCTGGCTTTTTAATCTATGCGGGGGTGCTAGTTAGGGCAAGACCTGAAAGGGCCTCATCGTTGCTCCAATATATGGATATAATCCATAAGGGTTATTCAGATTTTGCTGGGTCTGCCTGGATGGAATACGATAGGACCTTCAGGATGAAGGCAGCTATGTATCCAGCTCTCCGTTGGGATTTGATCCATCCACATATTTGGATGCAGACGATGTCCCCAGCCAAGCTGATGGGAGGCGAGCATTCAGACAGTGGGCATGTAGTAAAAAAGGCTAATGCAGCCAATGTTGGGGTCACTCGGTCCCCGGGTGGCCAGGCAGTGCAAGGGCGCCCTTTATGTTGGGAGTTTTCCTCAATAGGGTCCTGTGGCCGTAGACCATGTCCCTTTCGGCACGAATGCCCCCTCTGTGCCGGCCCCCATTCCTTTCCATCCTGCCCCAAGTCAAAGTTCAGATCCGCTGTTAGGGATGGCAAAGGTGGCAGACGTCGGGGGGGGGGCGGTCAGACCTTACCTGACAAAGGGACCCAGTCCAATTAAGGTCCCGGTGTTGGAGCGCCTGTTGCGCCTTTACCCTAAGTTTGCCGATAGGCAGTATTTGTTGGAGGGGTTCAAGTTTGGCTTTCACATTTCCTATATGGGTGAGAGATGTTCTTTTTCAGCTCCTAATTTGCCCTCAGTTTGTGGCATGGAACGGGTGGTTAGAGCCAAGATTCTGAAAGAATGTTTGGAAGGCAGGGTAATTGGTCCTTTTCCCTTTCCTCCGGTGCCTAATTTGCGAGTATCGCCCTTAGGCGTGGTGCCAAAAAAGGCACCTGGGGAGTATCGCCTCATTCACCATTTGTCGTACCCTCATGGCAGCTCGGTGAATGACGCCATACCTAGTGAACTCTGCTCAGTTAGGTACACTTCTTTTGATGAGGCGATCGGTATGGTCCGTAGCTGCGGGCGAGGGGCTGAATTGGCTAAATGTGATATCAAGTCGGCCTTTCGTCTTCTGCCGGTCCATCCAGATGACTTTGTCCTTCTGGGTTTCTCCTTTGATGGGCAGTACTATATGGATAGGGCCCTCCCGATGGGATGCTCTGTGTCCTGCGCTGCATTTGAAAGGTTCAGTTCCTTCTTGGAATGGGCTCTGCGTGCACGCACGGGCTTGTCCAGTACTGCACACTATTTGGATGGTTTTTTATTTGCCGGTCCTGCTGGATCTGGAATTTGTGCACAGTTATTGTCCAGTTTTGAGCAGCTGGCTATGGAACTTGGAGTTCCTTTAGCTGTCGAGAAAACAGAAGGCCCTAGTTCGGTATTAACTTTTCTAGGTATTGAGTTGGACACTGTGCTACAGGTGTCACGCTTGCCTCCCGATAAACTGGCTAACCTTTGTCAGTTAGTTGAGGAAGCGTGTACTAAAACTAAATTGACACTCAAGGAGTTGCAACAGCTAATTGGGCACCTTAATTTTGTGTGTAAAGTGGTGGCCCCAGGGAGGGCATTCTTGCGCAGGCTGTGCGACTCAACAATAGGTTTAAGGCGTCCACATCATAGGACAAGGGTTACTCAAGGGATGAGAGATGACCTGTCAGTTTGGCAGGACTTCTTGGCCTCTTATAATGGGGTGTCCTTTTGGAGGACTGATCTCCAACTTGAGGCTGAACTGCAGGTCACCTCGGATGCAGCAGGTTCTTCGGGTTTCGGTGTATACTTTAGGGGTCACTGGTGTGCAGAGGACTGGCCATCTGGGTGGATTCATGCTGGATGGATGCGTGACCTGACGTTTTTGGAGTTTTTTCCCATAGTGGTAGCTGTGCACATTTGGGCTGATGACCTCGCTAGCCAGACAGTTCACTTTTGGTGTGATAACATGGCAACAGTACAGGTCATCAACTCTTTAACGTCTAGGTCACCCAGAGTAATGGCGCTTGTTCGGGCCTTTACCCTCCAATGCTTGCGCTACAATATTTTGTTTAAGGCCAGGCATGTGCCAGGAGTCAATAACGGGGTCGCTGACGCTCTGTCTCGGAAACAGATGGAGAGGTTTCGACAGTTGGCCCCGGACTCCGACCGAGTAGCGGTAAGAATGCCCGAAGACCTGTGGCAGATTGGAGGGCTGAAGCCGAGAGGGCAATGGGCTTAGCTCTTGCACTCAGCACACGCCAGGCTTATAAGCGGGCCGGCTAGCAGTTTGTGGCTTTTAGGCAGAAGGTGGGTCTTCAGCAACTCTGGCCTATCCCAGTGTCACACCTGATCCAATTCTGCGTGTCTGTGAAAGGTAAGGGTCTGTCTGTCCGTTCCATCCGGGGCAAGTTGTCAGCCCTTGCCTTTGCTAGTAAGGCCGGGGGTTTCAGGGATGACACTGGGGATTTCCGTATTCGGAAAATGCTGGATGGCTGGGCCCGAGAGGATGGTAATCCCCCTGACACAAGGGAACCTTTTTCCCCTTCTGTACTTAAGGGTTTGAAACCCCAATGGGTTTCTTTGTGTTCGGATGCATACGAGGCGGCCTTGTTTCATTCAGCAGCCTTGGTTGCATTTTTTGGGGCTCTTAGAATTAGTGAGTTGGTGGCCCGATCCCGACAGGACAAGTCGGGCTATGCATTAAGCACAGGGGATGTCCGGGTAAGTGAAGAGGGCCTACAAATTACTATCCGGCGTTCTAAGACAGATAATTTCAGTGGGCAAAGGCACTATAATTTCAGTGGGCCCTTGTTTTGATTCTGACCTTTGTCCAGTTGTGGCACTCAGCACATATTTGGCATTGAGGGGGAGTAGTGCAGGTCTCCTGTTTATACACAGGGATGGTTCGCCCTTGACCAGGTTTCAATTTTGGGCAATTACCAAGAAGGCTCTGGTTGCTTTGGGCCTTGGTAGTTTCCAATTTGGGACTCACTCTTTCAGAATTGGGGCAGCTTCCACTGCTGCAGCTATGGGATATCAGGGACCTGACATCCAAAGAATAGGCAGGTGGCGGTCAGCGCGTTACAAGACGTATGTCCGGACCTGCAAAGTCTGAGCTGCTCATTCAGTTTTGTTATAACGGGAATGGAGCATGTTGTTTTTGAGCCTTAGTGCTCTTGTCTTGTTTTGGTTAACTAGTTTCTGTTTCAGGTGCGGTTGGTGGCCGGAGGAGGAGCCGTGTGCTGATCTGTGGCCACAGTATGGTGTTCTGGGCCGTGCACCAGGCTAAGAGAACGACCATCGGATCCCAGCTGGGATGCAGTGAGCGGGCAGAGGTCGAGTGGCTTTGCCGAAGAGGCATGCACTGGCCTCAGTTGATGCCGCTACTGTTTGGGGAGAGACGTGGTCCTCCGCCTGATGTTCTGATGATACACCTTGGTGGTAATGACTTGGATCTCATGAAAGGTAAGGCCCTAGTCATTCAGGCCAAGGCAGATTTGGCTGGCATTGCGGACCATTGGCCTGGGGTGCAACTGGTCCTGTCAGCGATTTTACCGCGTCAGGTGTGGCGCAGCATTGGTGACCCTAGGTGTCTGGACCGGGCGAGGCGGAATGCCAACCGGCAGCTTAAGAATGCCATGGAGGGCGGTTTGGGCATCTTTCTGTTGCACCCTGATATACGGGTCGAGTTCCCTGACCTGTATAGGGGAGATGGGGTGCACCTGTCTAACAAGGGCAACGACATTTTTCTTTCAGATCTGAAGTGAGGGGTCCTGGCGGCACTGGATCGCATGGTGGGGGCCAAGGCCTAAGCAGAGGCTTGGCCTTTGCTGTGGTGGGGTAGCGCGATCTGGATGGAAATGGTGAGCACCGGGGCATTGTTATAAAGGAAATAAAGGGTCCTCCAGGAACGGCTTTCGGGCCTTTGCGGCTCAAGGCCGGGAAGGGGTGATCTTCCTTGGAACAATCTGGCCCGGCCTACCTTAGCGGGCCTTTGCGGCTTCTGGGGTGGTGGGTCAGGGGTTCTTTTCAACATGCCAAGCTGCTGGTCAAAAAGCTACCTTCGGTGGCTTGTGATCGGAGCAGGTGCGTCGCCCAGAAGGAAATGCAGGTGGTCTGGAGTTTGACACCTGTCATATTCCTCAGTACATCTGACAACCCCTCGCTAGTGTTTGTCGTTATTAAATAATTAATAAAGTGGCCCTTGTTAAATCCATATTGGTGTCTGTCTCTTCATTCCGACTGGGGGGGCAAAGACCTCACAACAAGTTTAGCTGGCACAGACCAGGAAGACGCCACAACAGATAAAGGAACTTTTATTCTCATGTCATGGTAGCCTGATTTTGTCAAGTACTCTGCTTAGAGCCTAAATGTCTAATTTTGAATTTATTTTAGGTGGCTGTATATTTACTAACCTGTAAATCTTACTTTTTAAAAGGGGAAAGGGAGGGCAGTGTTACTCTGTTCAAGCCCAGTTGATTTAAACCTTTATAACTTACTATAGTGCTTGTTTAGTATTATATCAAGAGTTAGTTGAAATAGTTGGAATGTAAACTGTGGCAACACACTTACAGAGAGTGATTGGAAGAAGATTTGGGCCTCTTCATCACTCTCATCCAAATCTGTCAATATTCATCTTCAAGGATACAAATTGATGATGAAATGTTATATCACTCCTAGCAAAATAAACCATCTATCGCCTTCATATTGACCATTATGTTGGAGGAATTGTGGAGCTCGTGGCTCCTTTTTACATTGTTGGTGGGAGTGCCGTATTATAAAAGAGTTCTGAGGAAAAAAAAATATTTGTATTTGTACAAGACATGACTGGTTACAATATTGTTAAAACACTTGAGGTGATTTTACTGGATCTATGGAAAGACAAGGTTCCTAAAATTTGTCAAGAATTTATATCTATCTTATTGAGTGCAGCAAAGACTATCATTCCAGCAAGCTGGAAAGACTCTAATCATATTCCTACTATGAGATGGTTTTCTAAGCTATGGGAACTATTTGCGATGGATAAAATTTCTGATTCAATCAAGACGGTGGAAGAGCAGCAGACTTCATTGACCTTGTTGGCTAAATGGTCTGTTTTCATAGACTGTATTAAAAGAAACCAACATACTCAATCTAGATTCATTTCAGTTAAACATAAGGAAATACTTATTGTACACACACCCCAATGCTGAACATAGACTTGTAGTTACTGACCACTATACTTGCAGCCTGAGGGCCACAATAGCCAATCCGAATGACAGAATACTGTGGCATTTTCAGAGAGCACAACAAACAGAAGTCTGTCTAGCTGGAAAAGGGGCAACTCTGCATGCTATTTGGCAAATAGAAGGGGAAGTCATGGCAGCAGTGACAGGCTTCACGTTCCTGTGATCCAAGATCACTGCAGACAGTGACTGTAGCCATGAAATTAAAAGACACCTGCTCCTTGGGAGGAAAGTGATGGCAAACCTAGACAGTATAATAAAAAGTAGAGACATCACCCTGCGAACTAAAGTCTGTATGATCAAAGCAGTGGTATTCCCAGTAGTAATGTACGGCTGTGACAGTTGGACCATAAGAAAGGCCGAGTGCCGAAGAATAGATTCTTTTGAATTATGGTTCTGGAGAAGACTCTTGAGAGTCCCTTGGACTGCAAGGAGATTGAATCAGTCAGTCCTAAAAGAAATCAACCTTGACTGTTCCCTGGAAGGCCAGATACTGACGCTGAAACTCAAATACTTTGGCCACCAAATGAGAAGGGGGCACTCACTGGAGAAGACCCTGATGCTGGGAAAGATTGAAGGGAAAAGAAGAAGGGGACAACAAAGGATGAGATGGTTAGACAGTTTTATCGATGCAACAAACATGAAATTAAGCAAACTCTGGAGGATGGTGGAAGACAGGAGGGCCTGGTGTGATGTGGTCCATGGGGTCATGAAGAGTCGGATTCGACTGTGCGACTGAACAACAACAACTGCGTGCTGTTGGATACTGAGGGGGGCAATGTGCTTATCTTGATAGCAGAATCAAGAACAAGGTATTTTCCTTGTGTTTTGTCATGCTGGAAAATGATATCAGCAGCCCTTCCTTCCAGGCTTTGTTCCCTCTCTCTGGAAATGCTTTTCTCTGGAAGCACTGGAGAAGGAGAAGGCCAGGCAAGTCAGAACATGCCCTGCCGCATACATTCTTGCACCCACATGATGAGCTGAAGGAATTGTTTGTAGAAATGCAATTTAAATAGAAGTAATCTGGTGGAAATTGAACATTTCTAAATAAAGTACATTTGTCTCTTTTTAAACAGTTACCCTGCCCCATCTTCATGAATTTCTTTTAAAGCAAAATGTTGTGATTTGACCATGCTTTGTTGTTATGCTAACCAATTCTGCTATATAGGTTCTGATATCATGCCACATAAAAACCTCATTTTCCCCAGATACGTGTGACAGACATGAACATAATTTGTTGCTGTCCTAGCACACTGTCCTTGTTGCTCCTAACCCTCTGTTTAATCCCAGTTTACAATCCTGGTTTGAGATGGGAAAACAAACACTAATTCACCCATAAACTGTTATGGCAAATGGGGATTTGATTCAAGGCTTTCAAACCCAGACACAATGGAAAGACAAGCTGTTTGTTGTGCCCATCTTAGGCAAACCGTTGTGACATCTGAATATAGCCAGTGCTTGACATGCTGACCTGCAGCCCATGACAGTAACCAAATACAGGAATTGCATACGGTTGCTGTCCTCCAGGTGAGGCCTCGATCTCCTAGAATTATAACTAACCTACAGATGACAGACCAATTGCCCTAGAGAAAATGGCTGCTTTGGAGGATAAACTGTATGGCATTGTATCCCACTGAGGTCCCTCTACTCCCAAACCCTCCCCTACTCAGGCTTCACCCCCAAATCTCTAGGAAATCCTCAATCCAGAGTCCTACCCTTAACCCTATAGCAACATCATCTGACTATAGTCAAAACCTTTCTGAGTCATGGTCAGGTGACTCTTAGCCAGTTGCTGATTGGTAATTTACATTTTTAAAAAATTAAAGGACTGAACTGTGACTTGCTTTGTCTCATAGATAAGGTTCCCAGCCTCCAGGTGGCACCTGGAGCTCTCACAGAATTACAACTGATTGCCAACCTACAAAGATCTGTTCACCTGGAGAAAATGGCAGCTGTATGGTATACCACAGATTCTAGGTGAAATCCCTTGCCAAATTCCCCTTTCCATGGCCACCACTCCTAAATCTCTAGGAATTTTCCTTGCTGGAGTTAGCAACCCTAGTCATAGGCCTAGCATCAATAGTGCATAGCAATACCCTTGCACTACCAAGTTTACCACATGTACAACCAAACATGGCTAGCTCCATCCACCATACTGTGCTGGGAGCAGGGCCAGTAGACAGATTGGGGAGAGATCAAAGGATCTCCCAAATCAAACCAAACTTCATCCCCAAACTCTGCATCCAAACCATGCCTAAAACCTCCAAGACATATCTTGCTGATAGTAGCCAAGTCGGTAGCTATGGACATTAATACCTCCTCCTAGAGAAGTATCAAGTCATTCCTGAGCACACACACCCTTCTAAGTCCATAGAAGTCAATGGTCTTAGAACATGTAACTCTGCTTAGGACTATACTATACATGGCTCACTTTTTTGTTGTTTTTGAGTCACAATGCCTCAGAGTTTTCTGGTGCACCACCAGTTTAAACATTTACCCAACTCATGCTTTACCTCGTGTTAGCTTCTTGGCCCTGCTCTCTATGCCACCCTTAAGAAGTGGTCCTAAACTGGTCTGTTTAGAAGTCAGTACCATGTTATTCAATGGGGCTTACTCTCAGGACAGTGGCCTTTCTATCCTTCACCCTGCACACACACCACAAATAGTTAACAAAAGTACCAAAACTATTTTACTAAAATTGTTTTCCTGTCACCCATCCCTTACACTGCAGTCTTAAACAGAGTTACACTCTTCTGAATCTACTGAAGTTAGGGTTTAGAAGGGCACAACTCTGTGTAGGATTGCACTGTTAGCTACCTCGATATTAACTCTGGTTTCAGGCAAAGTAGAGAGTTCCCTTCTCTCCAGACCTGATTGAATCAGTTAGCAGAGGAACCATCAAAGCTTATTAATGAAAATTTAGTTGAAATAGAAAACTCTGTCACAAGCTCCCTCAGAAATGCCTGTTAATCATACCCTCTCCACAAGAAAAACATCCTGAACACACTTGGAATGGAAAGTGCTGTCGAGTTGCAACCAAATTATGGTGACCCCATGTGGTTTTCAAGGCAAGAGATGTTCGGAAGTGGTTTACCATTGCTTGCCTCTGTGCAGCAACCCTGAACTTCCTTAGTGGTCTCCCATCCAAGCACTAACCAGGGCCAACCTTGCTAAGCTTCCAAGATCTAACCAGCTTGGGCTAGCCTGGACATATTTGCCTTGCCAAAACCAGGAAGTGCCATGACATGTCTTTAAAAATTATTTGGGTTTTGCATACCTGCATTGTTGGGATTTTCACAGTGCCATCATAAGCAGAGTTATACTCTTCTACGTCCATTGAAGTCAATGAGCTCAGAAGGGAGCAAATGCTTTGGATGGCACTGTCATTCTCATCTGATCTTGCTCTGAAACTAGCTGATATGTGATCATCTTGTACTTTGGAAAATAAACAGATCATTATTGTAAAAAATGCCACCTCAAGAGGTCTCTCTGCCAAAGGAAACTGCCTTGAATTTTTCACCTGTCAGGGAAGGAGAAGCACAAAACCATCTAGTTGACCTATGCATAAATTTTGCCTGAGTGAGCCTTTCAAGGCTGTTGTTTGTGAGTAACAAAATGTTTGGAGATGAAAATATGAGAGGGGCCAAAGATTTGACTCAGGTTAGATATCAATGGCATATTATAGAGTCCCAGAGATTGCCACATTGAGGAGGCACAATAATTATTTCTCCTTTAGAGAAATATATGGTAGATCTCATGCTTCCTTAATAACCACACACTGTTTTCTTTACTAGAAATCTTAAACCACTAGCTGTGCAATGCTAAGCAGAGTTGCACCCTTCTAATGGATTTAGAAGGGTATGTAGGATTGCGCTGTAAACAGAGTACATCTTTTGATTGTGCTGAGAGACCCATTTGGAAATCCCACCCAAAGTGCATCATATTGTTTTTCCTTCATGCAAATTAAAAAGGCATGTGGCAATATTTCCAGTGAAGACTTTGGGATGTGGAGTCTCAAGAATCCATACGCATACGCATATACCCCCCCCCCAAATGCTGCCACCACACAAACACATAAACATTATTTGATAATCTCTAGCAGCTGTTTAGTTTAGTTCTGTCTCTTGGAAAATCCCACCCCCTGCAAATAATTCAGTCCTGCAAATTGCTTAGTCCTCCCAATTATTTCCTTGCAGAGAAGGAGGGTGCTCAGCACCTCTCAGTATTGGGCCTCTATACAAGTCTCTCATTATCCATTCTACAAACAGAACTAGTTACAATGTAAATTATAGAATAAATCTTTCTGCGGCTTAAGATCCTACAATTTAAACTCCTGTGCTCCTTATCTGTCTTCTGCCACCTACCTAAGGTTTTTTCCAGTTCTCTTGGCACTTGATTGTTCCTTGCATATAAATTTCAATCATACCCAGAGGGCACCTCGTTTTGTATAATAAGTTAGACTGTGAACAATTTAGCACAAGAACTATCTAGCTCAAACAGTGAGGGATACATTCTCTAATAGGAAAAGCATTACCCCTTGGGGGTACCACAGATTTCTAATGTAATGCTATAATAAGGTACTTGTATTAACATTAAAATGTAGAGTAGATATTCATGTTACCTTTCACTCATGTAGAACTCTTTTCAGTGCTCAAAGCTAACCTCAAAGTGCAAAATCCTGAAATCCAAACAGTCACCTTCCATACTTTCTAATTTGGGGATCGACTTAAATCAGCCATATAAATAATCTCTCTCACTCTTTCTCTCTCTTGCAAAGTAATAGTCCTTTGACAGATCTTATTAAGGACATACTGTTTCTGTATAACAAGCATTTCAGCATTGCAGGGAAGAATGTGAAATAGCACAGTTCGTTCTCTGCTTCAAAATAAAATGAAAATTAGTTGCTGTAGATTTTCCGGGTTGTGTGGCTGTGGTCTTGGCACTGTAGGACCAATTTTCAATAATGAAAATTATTGGGGTTGGATTCAGCATGATGTCATACCAGTGTAACTGTGCTTGCAAGTGGATGGAAATGGGACCATAACAACATTTCTGGATACCACTGCTAGCTAAGCATACATGATGCCTACTGCCTTGCAGTATCAGAACCCCATGGAACAACCCAAACAGAAACTGCAGACAGAGGTCATTGCCACTACGTCACTTCTGGGTGACATTGGCAAGTCACCCAATGTTGCTCTTGGGGGCGGGGATTTCCTCCCACCTGTCAGCTGACCTGTGGTGGGCAGAAGCCCACAAAAGCAGGGGATCCCCCACTAGGGGGTAGTAAGCCTATTGGCAGGCCATGGATGAATAAAACCATTTATAATAGTAATGAACTCCAGTTCTTCTCAGAAGTAAGCCTCATTATGTTCAGTAGATATACTCCCAAATAGTTTTCTTGACAATTCCATGCTGGTTTCTACTAATCATGGCATTGTTTTCAAGATGCTCACAGACTGACCACTTTGACCTCATATTCTGTTCTAGTTTGTTTTCTGGTACTGAAGTTAGGTTGACTGTCTTGCCATTTCCCAGATCTTCTTGGGCAAACCAGGCAACTGGTTTGATTGCTGTATGGAACAGAATGCTGGACTAACATGGACCCAATCTGCATCTAGTATTTGCTCTGCTGTCTTACCAAACTCACACTGGAACAGAAATTGCCATCTACATTGCATGCCACTTTCACTTTGAGTGTCGCATTTTATGGCGGTGTCCAGACTGCATGCTGCTTTCACTTTGTTTGATCTCTGGTTTAACGGTGGCTGTCTGCATGGATTTATGGCTGTTTTATGGCCATTCGGGGGTGACTCTGCAGTCAGTACAGTGTTGGCCCGGGATAGTTGAATGTGGTTTTGAACTGCATCTTTTTCTGTTCCAGTGTGGGTTTGGTAAAAATGCTAAATGCAGATTGGCCCATGGACTGCTAGTCTGATCCAGCAGGGCTCTTTTTATGTTCTTGTCCCACCCGCACCCCCACCCCCCAACCTTTTTGAAGATGGTGACAACATTTGCCTGTCTCCAGACTTCTGGAACCTTTCCAATCCGTCAGGATTTCTCAAAGACAATAGACAGAGGGTATGAGAGTATATAAACAAACTCATTAAGTACCCTAGAATGCAATTTATCTGGCCCTGAAGACTTTAATTAACTTGAAGTAGCTGAGTATTCCCTGACCAGCTCTTTATCAGTCTTCAGCTGTGATCATCCTGTTCTCATACCATTCAGACTACTTTTGCTGGGTTGTCCAAAGTTCCCCTTTTGAGAGGAATCAGAGGCAAAAGCTGAGCAGTTCTGCCTTCCCTGTGTGTCCCATGAACATTTTACCAACCTCACTGAGCAGTGGGCCTCTTATTTCCTCTTTCTCTTACTTCTAACACACCTGGAAAAGCTTTTGTGTTATTGCTGTTCTTACCATCCCTTGTCATCTTTTACTCATTCAGCTTTCCTGACGCTATCCCTACAAGTCTAGGCTACTCATCTGTAGACACCCCACTGACATTTCTCCTTAATGTTTCCATTTTGATTTTCAGCTTGTCACTTGGCTTTTTATGCACCCACACTGGCTTATTTACATGTCTTCCAGATTATTTGTCATTGTTGTTATTGTAATTCTCAGAAGACAGACATTGATCAGGCTACATATGAGAAAGGATTCACCCTCTCTTCTCCAGGAAAAGAAGTGATGGATTTCCATACCCTTGTTTCCTACTTAACTTTAACTTACCTACCAGGGTCTCACCCCATCTGAAACAGTATCTTCTAATGCCATCACTCTTATATAATGGGCTGGGGGAGGGAGGGGGACCATCAGGCAAGCAATTTCAATACAATCCTTTGACCTGGGAGAGCTGGGGGCAAGGAAGTTCTGAATTCTCTCCTGCTGTCTTTTAGTTTCTTGCGTGATCTGTTCAAAAAGGGGAAATGGCCACAGCTGGGGCACTAGTCCTTTGTCAGTGTTGGGACCCTGGGAAATGTCTGACATTGTGATCACCTAGAGGCAATCCTGAATCCTACCTTTGGCCCATCATTACACAGCCAACTTTTACCCCAGCACGATAGCTGCTAAATCACGAAGCGAGCATCACTGTCTTGCTCTCTGTGAGTGTGTAGCTCAACGCTGACTTCATAAAAGCTTCATCAAGGTCCAGTCTTGATCCAGTTCCAGAGAAGAGACAATGCTTGCCCTTCTCTCCAGAGTCCTCCTCCTAACAGCTCGAGCCCCTGTGCCGTCACAGAGCAGAGCAAAACATGTATTGACTTTGTCTGAAACAGGAACAGACTTAGAGTTGATAAGGAGCAGCTTCTGATGCTGAATAAACAATAATTACATCTATATATTATGCCACAGAGGCCTTGCCAGACTTGCCTCTGTCTTTGTTCCAGGAGCTATTGTATGTGTTAAAAATCAATGAAATTGATGCCCTTAGAAAAGATCTGTTGATGTTTCAACTGCACTTAAATTAGATCTCCTGATTAATGCCACCAGAAGGTGATAGCATCGTTACAGTGCAGCAGCTGCCATCTCCCCATTGTCTTCACTTACAAATGGCGATATCTTGTAATAATAAACACTAAAAATTACAGCAAGAAAAATAACAATTGGCTTCATAAAATAAACTGTAAACTACTTTTATTATACTTCCTTTCTCTGGGTTTCCCTTAAGCATTATGATGTCATTTATTCCATAACATTTTTTGCCTTGGATGATAGACTACATAAAAATAGCATCGATACTAAGGCTTAAGGAACAGCTATTACATGGCAAGCAGTACTCTGTCTCAAACACAAGTTCAGCTTTATTCGGTCCATCTGTACAGCAATCTTAAACTGGTTTAATAGTAATTCCCCTTACATACACACACTCACCCTCAGGCATTCTAGGAACTGCAATTTAGTTATAGGAGCTAAAGCTCTCTGGCAGAGGGTTTTCTCACACACTAGTCAGAAAGTTACAATTCCCAGAATCCATTGCCTTGGATCCAGACTAGTGGGACTTTCACACATGTGAAACAATGCCATTTCAATCCACTTCAGCAACTAAGTGGATTTTGCCATTTCACACAGTAAAATCCAGTTAAGAAGTACATTGAAAGTGGAATTAAAGTGTGTTATTTAATGTGTGAAAGTGCCATGGTGTTTCCACTCTGGCATTACCCTACCCTGAGGTGGGGCAGCTGCCAGGGCCCATGGCTTCTGGTGGGGCCCACCCACCAACCTCCTCAGACACCTGTCTCTATGTCCTTCCCTGTCTGTTTGCTTTCATTGCTACACCACCTGTGCTCCCAGCTGCCCAGCATCACTCCGGAAGTGGCAGTGCTCCTAGTAGCCATTGGCAGTGGCAGTGTGGCAGTGCATGTGGCAGTGCTCCTAGTGGGCATTGAAGCAGCACTCCCAGTTGCATGCTCTGGTCAGTGCTGTTGGGGGTACAGATGGCACAGGCAACTGAACATGTTTGACAGGAGGGCTTGTGAGCAGGAGGATGCACTGGCGGTTTGGGAGCAGGCAGGTGGGAGTGGAAAGGAAGGCATGAGGGGGTGCCTGGCAGTGGGCAGATGGAAGCCCTGGGCAATGTCTGCCCAGTTCCCCCCACAACCCCCCCCCCAAGAACCAGCCTTGCTTATGCCCATGGAAATTGTTAGTTGGAGTACAAGCCTTCAGGAAAGAAGCTGTAACAGTGGAACTGGCATAAAACCATGGCAAGTGCACAGTTTAGATATACACTTAAGGTCTATGGCAAGAAGGTATTCTGACACAGAGGTTTGTGAAAGTATTAATTAAATTGTTGGAGAGGCCAGATCAATCTTGTTGCCAGACACTCTGGCCATCTTGCCTACGGACATGTTACTTGCAGTGACCACATCTTTGTCTCCTGTCTGACATATTTCCTTGTTGCTCCTGGGCCCAGTATTTATTTGAATGAAGTACATTTCTATATAAAGGTAAAGGTTTCCCTTGCTTGAAAGCCAGTCAAATCTGACTCTAGCAGGTGGTGCTCATCTCCGTTTCCAAGCCAAAGAGCCAGCGCTGTCAGAAGACATTTCTGTGGTCATGTGGCCAGCATGACTAAACACCGAGGCACACGGAACACTATTACCTTCCCACCAAAGCAGTACCTATTTATCTATTTGCAATTTCTAGCTTTCAAAATGCTAGGTTGCCAGGAGCTGGGACAGCTCACTCTGTCACATGGCACCAGGGTCTTGAACTGCTGAACTACAGACCTTCCAGTCTGCAGCTCAGTGTCTTAACCCCTGAGCCACCACAGTCCCACATTTCTATATGCTCCATTGCAAATATCTCTCCTATGACTGGGAGGGTGATAGTTATGGAAGAACATGGGATCTCCTGCTGTATGCTCCATCTGTCTTTCCATTCTTCCCTTCCTTCAGGAGAGAAGGATCAAACCCCACATGCTGCAGCAAGCAGAGCATTTGCCCTATATAAAGAGAAGCCTGACCCTATGAATTGGCCCCAGCTGCCCCAGCTATACTTGGCTCAAAGGAAAAGGTGTTTCCTTCTATGACCAAGTCCTCCTCACTTAGTGTAGGCAAGAAGGTTTAATTGCTCAGTGCACTCCAGTTCTAGGGTAAAGGGGCAGTCCTGCAATTGTTTTGTATGAACTGCTGGATGAAGGTCCATGTTTAACCATGCCTGCAGGGTTGGTTCAAGTAGGTCAGATGGGAGTGCAGCTGAAATGTGATATTAACTTCCTGTTTGCCTAGACAAAGTGATAGCACAACATAGGCCCATTCGTAGACTGCTTCTAACTGCTCTTTTATGTACACAGGCTCTGGTTCACACCCAAGATTTAAAGCACATTGAGGGAAAGCATGTGAAGCTCTCATGATCTTCTCTCAGCCCATGCACCAACTTAGGTCTTCACAACAGACTCTGTTGCTGGCCTCTTCTACCTGCCAGGTGCACACCTCATAAACCAGATTTTATGCTTATTCCACCACAGCACTGGTCCCCTGGAATGGATTACCAAAGAAAGCCTGGAGGGTAGCCCCAATAGGAGCTTTCCAGAAGATATTTTAAACAAGCTTTTTAGATTGATGGGTTGGATCCCACTGATCTTTCCCACTAATGGTGGCACTTTTCTCTAGCAGGAGGGACTTTCCCTGATGCTTCCACCAGAAGAAGGCTCCTTCAGCCAAATGAAGCCACCTCCTTAGCAGAACAGGAATCCAACCCATTGTAATCAATGTTCTTTTATTTCTGGGCAGTAGAACTTTTTTAGGTAGCCATTTAAACAGGGTTGCCTATCCTTAGTTGAGGGCAGGGATCCCCCACTTGAAGCCCCTCCCCCCACTTCAGGGGGCTATCAGGAACGGGGGGAAATTGCCCCCCAAAAGGCAAGAAACCAAAAATAAACGTGACAAGCCAGTGTCACCTGGAAGTGACGTAGGCATGCCAGTGATGTTGGGGGTGGGCACACTCTATTTTTGGGGCAAAACTCTATGGTAAGAAGCTAATTCTACCATAGAGGTTTTGCCCACAAACCAGAGCATCGCCCCCGATGTGCCTACATCACTCCTGGGTGACATAGGCACCTTGCCCCTGACATGCCTACATCAATGCATTTATTTCTAGCTTCTTCCCTCCCCACTCCCAGTAAATGCACCCTCATCTCCCGTCTGCTCATCCCATAGACCTGGCAATCCTACATTTAATCCTACATTTATTATTTTTGGAGGTTTTAAAGCAATTGTATCTATCATTGGTGGCATATACATTTTAAATTAAGGAAAATGAATAAATATGCAACCTTCACACCGTATCAGCCAGCCCAACAGACCGGACAGCTACAGAGATCTGGCTGAGCATGACAGTAGGTGGGCTGCACTCTGGAGTGTCCAGGAAGATGGCCTTCTTCCCTTTCCTCTGCCCGGCAGTTTATCTTCACAGTTTGCTATAATAGATTGCAGCCTCAAAACAGCAGCCCACCAGTCGGCCTGCTGCTTCACGGCCCTTGAAGATGGCAGACTGCAGACTCTGCTGGGCAAATATAAAAATCCTCCCCTAGAAACTCGTTTTACATGTCCTGATGTCTGTTCTAGTTGGATCAGTTAGCCTACCTCCATTTTAATTTTTGAAAGCCAGACCCTTATACCGAGCTGGTGAGTTGACTGTCATTGTTCAGAGCTTCTTTTGCTATTTAGGTTCAGCATACCCTTGAGGATCTGTTTTGATTTAGTAAATACAATAAACAAACAAACAAATAAAGGTTTGGTTCCTGTCTTTGTTCAGATTCAAGCTCAGTTTGACTCCCTGCTTGTAAAGTCAGTGGATCCCAGCTGCTTAGATGCTTGTGGTGGATGTGGGATTGGCACTTTCAAAGCACAGGTTTTTATTTTTAATTTGGGCAATCATTTCTATCATTATCGTGGTGCTGCAGAAACTGTTTTAGCCTAACAATGAGAAAATAAAAATAAAACAAAAATAGGTGTCATCTTGTTTAATAAGTAGGAGAATTTGAAGGCTGCTGTTTGCAGGAGTAAAATTAACTAAATAAATTATAGTCCTGAAATCACCTCTGCCAATGTAGATCCTTTAGAACTTAATGGGACCTCTCTATATAATAGGTTATATTTCATCCTTCAAAGATGTTGTACTGCATTGCTTAGAGTCAATTACTTGGCTTTAGCTCTCTTTTTAAAAAGAAAATAAAAGGTATCAGAAATGTTGTATTTAATCATTAGGAATATTTAGAGGCGGGTCTTGTGGGAAATATTTGTTTTGGAGATCCTTGGTAATAATTATTTGTCATTCAAAATCTACCTGAAACCATTTTTGTTGAGAAGAAACAAAGTGTCTCTCTTCAAATTCTGTCATGTTTAATTTTGTTTCATTACAGCAACACCCCATTGACAAAAATAAAGTCAATTTCATTTGCTTCAGCTTTTTATGAAAATGAAATCCAATTGAGGTTTTGTAATTAAGTTCTCATACATAAAGTCACATCAGGAGAATGGACTATGCCTGTGAAATGTGCAATGAACCTGAATAGAAAAGTTAATTCAGAATGGAAAAGAATGAAGTTCTACATGTTCATCAGTGTGTGCGCGAGTGTGTGTGTGGGGTGTGTGTGTGTTTGTGCATTTAGGAAAAATCGCATTTCTCTAGTAACCTATGTTAGGGGACTTCATGTGGACTGCTGAGTCTTTACTAAGTGCTGATTATTTACTCAGAAGAATGGGCTGGGAGCCTTAAGCATATCATCCAAGAATATTGGTTTGTTTCTAACTGTGTATCAGAATCTAATACATAGCAAGTAGTGCAATCTGCTGTAAAGACTGGATGCTCACAATCATTTCTTACTGTTAGCAGATAGAATGTGCTTTGCTGAATGCAGAAAAATATTACTTAACATGTTATGCATTGCTAATTATACATTGAAAACAGTCGGATGGATTGTTTATAACAGAATAAAGCAGAATGGGAGGAAATACAGTATATTGGAGGGTTGCCAACCTCCAGTTGGGGCCTGAAGATCTCCCAGAATTACAACTGATCTCCAGACTATAGAGATCAGTTCCCCTGAAGAAAATGGCTGCTTTGGAAGATGGACTCAATGGGACTTCTGAGTAGACCAGTTTAGGATTGATCCTTTTGTCTCCTTAATTGGCTAGCAATAATAAATCAATTGTATTTTCAGAATAGGCAGTTGAAAAACTGGACTTCTTCCAGATCCTTTGCAAAATCCGGTGCCTTCTGAATGAAAGTAAAATTATTACATGGGTGGGGGAACTCATGGTTACAATCAGGATCGGCTTGCCCACCTTCCAGGGTAGATATAAATTACCTGCCTACCATTTTTCTGCTCACCTTGACACAAAGAGTACTACATCTTTCTGTGTTATACCTCTGAGGATGCCAGTCACAGCTACTGGCGAAACGTCAGCTCCTACAATGCCAAGACCATGGCCACATAACCCTGAAAATCTACAGCAACTTTTGGTTGTTTACTATTTCATGAATCCATCAGTTAGGTGGGCTTCAGAAAGAACGTACAGTTTTTATAATAGTAGGGGTATGTGTGTATTACAATTAATGTTCAAAATGTAGGGATAGGCACAAACTGAGAAACAAATCACAGTTCAAGCATGAACCAGGCCAGTCCATGGTTTGTTTTAAAATGGTTTGTTTAGTCGTGCCACTCCCAAATCAAAAAATGAACCGCCTTTTTTCTGTGGAGGTTGATTTGGTTCTTTAGAGTAGTTCATTCTCCAGACAGTCTGGCACCGATTCAATCAATTCCTAGGCAATGCTGGAGGTGGACATGTGGAGGCCCTAGAAACACACATAGCAGTTGACCATAGCTTGACTGGCAGCTCTGGGAGCCAACCATGGAGCTCCCATTCTGCTCTATGCACTTTGCAGCAGGAAGAGGGAGGAGTTAGTCATTGTGTGAGAACAAGTTAGGAAGAATTGCTTGCTGCATGGCTGATTTAAAGGGAAGCTAGAGCTGAGCTTTCTTGAGGCATGTGCTTTGAGGGGCTGTAACCAAGGCCGGTGCCAGGTTTTTCTGAACACTAGGCGAGGCTACCTTCTCCCCTTCTCCCCGTGCACCCACCAATTTTCAAACATAAATGCATTTTAGGAAGAATGAAAAACACAAAATTTGAAATTGCTAATTTCTTTTTTTTTAATTGTGAGAACAAGTAATACAATCTCTGATTTTCTCTCTCAAACAGAAAAACACAAATCACAAAGCATTTTGAAAAATCCTGTTAATTGTGATGTTGAAATTTAAGTCTCTTTAATCTTTCCATTTCAAGCACATCAGAATCTCATTTTGCATGCCTTTTCTTTAGTAAATTTTGTCACCAATTCCTTCAGGTCAAGCACTGATGCTTCAGCATGTTCAATTGAAATAGTTGCCAAACCAAGTAGCCTCTTTTGCAATATTGTTGAGCATATGTGTGTTTTTATAAGTTTGAGTTTTGAGAAGCTGCATTCACCACGTGCCACTGACACTGGAAGTGTAAGAAGGATCCTTAGAGCAACAGAAACATTAGGCACACTATCCTGGAGTTTTTGTTGAAGTATGAAGAGGAGTACTCATTGTGGTGGCATAGACCTCTGAATGCCAGTGCCAGAAGGCAACATCAGGGGAAGGCCTCCGCCTCTGTATTCTGTTTACGGGCCTCCTCTAGAGCAACTGGTTGGCCATGCTGGACTAGATGGACCACTGGTTCTATCCAGCAGGGACCTTTCATTTGCTTCACAAGACCCTTTGAATTAATTCCTGGGGGGAAGCAGCCACTTACCTGCTCACCTCTGGTAAGCTAACAATTGCTTCCAGGCAACAGGTACAGTTCTGGTAACCACACCTCAAAAAGGATATTATAGCTTTGGGAAAAGTGCAGAAAAGGGCAACTAGAATGATAAAAGGGTTGGAACACTTTCCCTATGAATAAAGGTTAAAGTGCTTGGGGCCCTTTAGCTTGGAGAAATGACAGCTGAGGGGTGACATGATCGAGGTTTATAAGATAATGCATAGGATAGAGAAGGTGGAGGAAAAGGTACTTTTCTCCCTTTCTCACAATACAAGAACTCGTGGGCACTCAATGAAATTGCTGAGCGGTCAGGTTAGAACAGATAAAAGGAAGTACTTCTTCACCCAAAGAGCAATTAACACATGGAATTCACTGCCACAGGAGGTGGTAGAGGCTACAAGCATGGACGGCTTCAAGAGGGAATTAGATAAACACATGGAGCAGAAGTCCATCAGTGGCTATTAGCCACAAAGTATAGATAGGGACTCTGGGGCAAGGGATGCTCTGTATTCTTGGTGCTGGGGAGGGAACAGTGGGAGGGCTTCTAGTGTCCTGGCCCCACTGCCAGACCTGGTATTTTTGGCCATTGTGTGACAGAGTGTTGGAATGGATAGGCCATTGGCCTGATCCAACATTGGCTTCTCTTATGTTCTTAATCAAGCTGGTTTTTTTTAAATAGTAGATTCAGGTGGTGAGCTGTGCTAACCACAACTGAACAAACAGAACAAAGTTTGAGTCCAGTGGCACCTTTAAGACCAAAAAAGTTTAATTCTCAGTATAAGCTTCCATGTACATGCATGAATAAGTGTGCATGCGCACAAAAGCTTATACCCAAAACAAAACTTTGTTGGTTTGTTGTTTTTTTTAAGTTAGATTGGATGTTTTGTTTTTGCCCACAAATGAACAGTAGGCATAACTAAGCAGATAGGTAAGAAAAATATACTTTAAGATTTACTTCCAAGGTTGAATTATTTGGGTTTTCTGAGGAGGATAAAACATCAGAGCCCCTGAGTTGGCAGCAGCACCAGACCTCTCTATGGGGCTGGTTCAAATGGGCCACACTTTAAGGGTGGAGGTAGATCTAAGTCCAGTCTAGAACAACAAGATTTCCAGGGTATAAGCTTTCAAGACCCAAAGTTCCCTCTGTTAGGTACCATCTTGATTTGCAAAGCTTATACTCTGGAAACCTTGCTGGTCTCTAAGGTGCCCCTGGATTCAAACCCTGGTCTTCTCCTGCAGACCAACCCAGCTACCCACCTGAAATGTTAAGTTTAGCTTATCGAGATCCAGAAAGGTTATAGACCTCCAGAGGTAGCTGATTTTGTACCGTTCTGCCACACATGTTAGTTCAATGCCACATTTCCGGTTGGCAGCTGCTCTCAATCTGCTTTCAAACTAACCCTTCCTTATTTGCATCCTGCAAAAAGTGCCTCTCTTTTTTTTAGAGCCAAAGTTCAAGCAAAAGGAGCTCTTTGAAGCAAATTCTCCTTTCCTCCCCTTACAGCAACAAAACAAACCTACAGCACCCCCCCTCCATCCGCTGCCAAAAGAAAAGCAAATCTGAAGGGGGGCTTCTCTCCAGGCCAGGCCCTTCTGAAAGCTGCCTCCATTTAATTTCAGCAGCAATTTTGGCAGAAAAGGAGAAGGGGGGAGAAGCTTCCAAAACTGCCACACGCATCCCTCTTGGGGAGGTTAAACAAGTTTGAAACTTTCTCCCTTCTTTACCACGCGAAGCTTCACAATGCCAACCTGTCTTTGCAGAGCCAATTCCAGACATGCAGAAAGGAACGTGGGTTCCCCCCTTCTCTTTTTTTTTTAAAGTCCAGTTTGGGGGTTGCAAGCAAAGAAGGGGCTGTAGGCAGAGGACTAGAAACTTGGGTTTCCCACCACCAGGAAAAGGGGATCACTTCTCTGTCCCTCTGGATTCCTCCCCCAACTTTCACATTCTCCTCCGTCCCTGCAGATCTTTTGCAGCTTCTGTAAGACACCCTCAATACTCACATCTTCCTTAGGTGGGAGGGCGGCCACCGGGCACTGCGCCCCTCCTGCAAGCTTCCTCTGCCCCCTCCCCAGATCACCTCCCCCCTCCCCCTTCCTCCTCCCCCCCTTCAAGTGCCTCCGGACAGCCGCTGGCCTGTGCTCTGCCTCTCTCCTCCCTGGGCCCTGGCAAGCTGTGGGCAGGGCTTTAGGCATGCTGAGGCACCAGCAACCCAGTCACATCAGCTGCCTCTGTGCAGCAGCAGGGAGTGGGTGACAAAGGCACCAGGCTGCGCCCCGCCTCCATTGAGTTGTAGGTGATGTTGGGCAGCTGCAGCCCTGAAACCCCGCCCTTGCCTTCCTGCCCCTCCAGGACTTTGCCGGAGTTTCCTTGGGGGCAAAGGCAGCAGCTGCAGGTGCCCCATGGCTGCTGGGCTCTCTTTCCCCCTTCTGTCATGGCGCACGCTGGGGGGGGAGGGTGGACAGTCAGACAGAGCTGCTGGGAGAATCAGCCAGAGAGCAGGGCTGGTGTGTGTGTCTATATCGGCAGGCCAGTGGTGCCCCCTGGTGGTGGCATCCTAAGGCAGTAGCCTAACCTCACCTCTATGAACCAACTGGCCCTGGCTGTAATTCAAGACGTTGCAAATCCAGTCTTTGCCAAACTTGGAAGACAGGTAGAGCAGAGCCTGCTGAACTTCCTGTGAGTTTAACTTCTCTAACTTGTGAGGGGGCTATTCTAAGAACATAAAAGAACATAAGAGAAGCCAATGCCGGATCAGGCCAATGGCCCATCCAGTCCAACATTCTGTCACACAGTGGCCAAAAATAACAGGTGCCATCAGGAGGTCCACCAGTGGGGCCAGGACGCTAGAGAAGCCCTCCCACTGTTGCCCCCCCCCAGCACCAAGAATACAGAGCATCACTTGCCCCAGACTGAGGGTTCCTATCTATACCTTGTGGCTAATAGCCACTGATGGACCTCTGCCACCTCCCGAATTCACAAACCAAATGAACCACGAACTAGTTCAGGAAATGGGAAAAGTTTGTGAAAGTTCATGGTTCGTGTAATCAAACAAACCACAAACCAACATGAACCACCGTTTTCCCAGTTTGTGCCTATCCCTATCAAAATGTAGTGATGCTGAGAATCATAAGGGAATGTTAGCAGCTCTATATGCATCTATTGACTGTCTGTAATCATGGAATTACATTCATCATCATTCATGTTTACATTCTTTTTGTTCACAGTTCACATTCTCTGATCTATTTCTGTATATTCATACATTCATCAAATGTACTTGGGATGTTACTACTCTTCAGTGATTTCAACCATCTATACACATCATGGGCTTTTACAGCAAGATGGTGCATAAGTAAGCACCATGTTGACTATGCTAAGTATGTATAGGACTGTAGCATTATTGTAGCATCAATGTAACATACACACTTCGAAGATAATAAATGCTTAAGAGCAGAATGATTTACTGATGCAACATTTATAAAAAGGCAAAACTACGTTCATTATTCCTTGTAAAGGTTCTTAAGAGCAACCCTTCAGGGTGGCCTTGGAACAGAGTAGAAAACAATCCCTGAAGTAGGGAATGGGAAAAATCGGGTTAAAAGATATCACTCAGCCATTCAGCTAAATTGCTCTGTCACTCTTGCACATGTCTGCTGATATGCAAATGTGCCATGAGGTTCAGCAGTGGTTAGCCAGATGGCAGTGATCACTTCAGATTTACGCAGCGCTATAGTTGAAGTAAAATCTTTATTGGTTGTCAGAAATTCCTGAACTAGCTATTTGGCATTGATTGGTCAATTAAATATCCAAGCTTTGATTACTCTATTTTTTTTGTAAATGTAAATCTGTTAATCCTACGTTACATATACTTTGAATTTATATTAGATCCATTGGGGTTTACATACATACCGCAGTTCTGCAACATGACAAAAGATGGTTTCTGAAACATTAAAATACCAGCTATGTTTGAATAGTAACAGTATGATGTTTGAACACTGTATCAGTGGGAAGTCTTGAGGAGAGGCAAATATTATATGATTACCCTCACATAGACAGCCCTCCCACCATAGTATAATCCCAAGACAATGTTTGTTCTATTTCCCAAGTGTTCTTGCAATTAGAAGGATTTTACCTACTTAAGAGCTATTTTTCCTCGTCTTTCCATGGTAGCCTTTGAGAAAGATGGTTAACATGTGCCTTTGGACTGGGTTAAACATTCCTAATTCTGTCAGTCTTTCCTCATCTAAGTTTCCTTCTAACCACTTATTTCCCCATAACAATCCTTCTCCCAAGCACTTAATTCTCCATCGCAAATGTCCTCCCACATATTGCTTTTTAAAAATTGTTCCCATCCAGGTTCTGAAGTTCCAGATTTTCCAACAGACTTAGAGAAAGATGTTCTGCCCGCTCAATGCACGGACATCAGCAGTTGAAGCTTTTCTGGGCATGGAGGTAAATAAAACCAGCTGGCAAATAACAGTCTATTAGGCCTCTGTTGAAGGGACAGAACATTACTTCTCCAGGCAGTCAGCTACTCTGAAACCAGACTGCCTTCAGGATGCATTTGTAGGGCACAGCGGAACTATTCATCCCTCCTACCCACACATTGCCCTGACCTGGATGGTCCAGGCTAGCCCAATCTCGCCAGATCTCAGAAGCTTAAGCAGGGTCAGCCCTAGCTAGTATTTGGATAGGATACCTCCATGGAATACCAGGGTTGTGACATGTAGCCAGACAATGGCAAACCACCTCTTAATATCTCTTGCTTTCAAAACACTGTTGAGTCACCGTAAGTCAGCTGTGACTTGACAGCACACACACAGATCCTCCCTGCAAGTGTGTTCCCCACTTGTATTATTTATTTATTTAATTTATTTATTTATACCCCGCCCTCCCTGCCAAAGGCGGGCTCAGGGCAGCTTACAGACATCTCATAAAATACAATTAAAACCAATCATAATATATAATCATAAGCATAAATACCAATTATTTAAAATATAGTTAAAACAAGTACAGTAAAAAACACTGGAACATTATTAAGAGTATGGGAGCAAAATTATTTATCATATGCCTTAGGTGACCATACGATTCCCATACACACCAGCTCAGTTTAATCACTTTGTTGTTCAGCGGGTACACGCTAAGGCCAGAATGCAGGCTGCAAAGGTGGTAGAGCCAGGGCCCAGGTACACTCCTCGGTGCATGATGTGGCTCCTTAGTCAAATGTCTGGTGGAAAAGGTCCATCTTACAGGTCCTGTGGAACTGTAAGTCCCACAGGGCCCTGGTCTCTTCTGGGAGCTCACTCCACCAGGATGGAGCCACCATCGAGAAGGCCCTGGCCCTGGTTGTTGCCAGCCTGGTATCCTTGGGGCCTGGAAGGGCCAACCGATTTTGCGCCCCTGATCATAGTGCTCTCCAGAGAACATGTAGGGAAAGGCAGTCCCTCAGGTATGCTGGACCCTGACCATATAGGGCTTTAAAGGTTAAAACCAGCTCCTTGAAGCAAATCCGGTATGCTATTGGCAGCCAGTGCAAGCTGGATGTACTCCCACATGGAAATACTCATCAGCAGCTTCTGGATTTTGGACAAGGGTAGCCCCATGTAGAGAGCATTACAGTAGTCCAGCCTCGAGGTAACCATCGCATGGATTGCTGTTGCCAAGTCATTGTGTTTGAAGAAGGGAACCCTGCCTAATCAGCTGAAGATGCTAAAAGGCTGACTTCCGGTTTCAGTGACTCAAATGGTGGGCACACTTCTTCAGATCTCCTAGAGGAGCAGCCCATAACATGACAGCAGGGAGGGGTGCCGGATGATTCCGCCCCCCCAGGAGCCCTTGTAGGGAGCTCTCAGCCTGGGGCATGATGAGTGCCTCTCCCAAAGCTGTGGCTAAGAGATCAAGGCTCTCCTCTGCCCCTTAAGGTCCCACCGCTGTGGCACCATCAGGGCGAGGAGAGACATACACCGGTAGAGTGTGCAACGATCCAGCGTCTATGGAAAGTTTTCCTTACCTTCAGATGTAGCATGAGTCTTTGTGAGTCTGATATAGACAAGCATCTTGGCAGGCGATCTTCCCTGGAAGCCCCTAATTTACTAGTGGGGGAGTGGAGCTGGTCTCACTCTGCAGAGAGATAAAACTAAGTTCAAGAGGCAGAAAGGGAGAAGCCAACCAAAAAGCGTCATATAGCCCAAATAAAGTGAAGAATGGCTTGAAACGTAAGCTATTGAACTCTGGGAAGCTAATGCAGACTTCCCAAACATGTTGAATGCTACATTGTGCCCCCTGCTGGACCAGATGACCCAACTTAATAAAAACTTTGAGTCTCTCCAAGAACAATTGCAGGAAACTAATATGAAAGCTGAAAAAAACAGGAAAAAAGTTGAAAAAAGTTGGTGCTGAGACCAGGCAGCTGACGCAGTGGAAAAAGCGAAAGACTCTGAGAAACAACAGCTCTTACTATTACAAATGGAAAAATTGTTATATATCCTGAGATTCCAAGGTGTTCCAGAGCAGAAAGGTGAAAATCTCAAGGAGATTTTAAGTGAAGTGGGTTATAAAGCAGAGTTTTTACAAAGTAAGATGGATGTGGTTTATAGGACGTGAAGTGGGTTATAAAGCAGAGTTTTTACAAAGTAAGATGGATGTGGTTTATAGGACGTATCCAGATTACATCAAGAAAAATAATCTACCAAGGAAAATTTTTGTGAAATTCTCCAAGAGATCTATCTGAGATGTAATATTTAAAGCGACTAATGGGACCACCTTGAAAATCAAAGGGGAAGATTTAAGAATCTTGAAAGACATTCCATTTGAGATAAGAAAGAAGAGGCAGCAATATAAAAAATTGACAAGCTTTCTACAGAAGAATTCCACTTCCTACAGATGGATGATACCAGAAGGACTCATCTTCAACTTTAAAGATGCTAAACAAAAGATAGACTCTGTAGCAAAAGCCAATGCATTTCTGGAGAAACATCAAAAAAACGAGAAACCAGAAAAGAAAGCAGAGGATGATAAGACAGAAGACAAAGATGGTGAATATGAAACTACTACTAACTCATTGGCCGCCCCTTCTGAAGAAAGTTCCAAATCTTTGGGAGCAGCTGCCTCCAAAATCCCAAAGTGTAAAAAGAAGAAGAAGAAATAAATATAGATGGTGAAAGTTTATTTTTGTTAAGCGAAATAATCCACTTATTTGGACTAAGAATACTTATAATGTTTGTAAAATTGAAGTAATTAACGTAACCTTCATCTGTATCTGTAAAAAGCCAGGAAAATTTTGAAATGAACTATGTATTGTATTAAATCTTCATCAGCTTTGTGGTTTTAGTTGTACCCATTGCCCTACCTCTGTAGATCTTAGTGGAAAAAATAAAAATAAATAAATAAAAGATGATAAAAGGCTGACTTGGCAGTGGCTGCCACTTGGGCCTCCATTGTTAAGGGGGTATCCAATAGCACTCCCAAGCTCCTAACCCTCAGTGCTGGCACCAACTGTGCCCTGTTGAAGGTCAGGAGTGGGATCCCTACCCCTGGATGACCCCAACTCAGGCACAGGACCTCCGTCTTCATTGGATTCAATTTCAATTGACTCAGTCTAAGCCAACCAGCCACAGCTTGCAATGCCCAGTCCAGATCTTCTGGTGTAGAGTCAGACTGGCCGCCCAACAACAGATAGAGCTGGATGTCATCCTCATACTGGTGACACCCAAGCCCATGCCTTCGGGCAATCTGGGCAAGGGGGCACATGTAGATGTTAAATAACATTGGAGAGAGTACCGCCCCTTGGGGCACTCCACAGATCAGTGGGTGCCTTTGGGACAGCTGTTCCACTGCCACCCTTTGTCCCCGACCCTGAAGAAAGGATGCGAGCCATTGCAAGGCAAGCCCCTGTACTCCAGTGTCGGTGAGGCGGTGGATCAGTAGCTGATGGTCGACCATGTCAAACACTGTCGACAGGTCTAGCAACAGCAACACTGCCGATCCGCCTCAATCCAGATGCCTCTGAAGGCCATCCATGAGGGCAACCAGTGCTGTCTCTGTTCCGTGTCCCGGGCAGAAGCCGGACTGGAATGGGTCTAAGATGGAAGTGTCATCCAAAAAGCTCTGTAACTGGACTGCCACAGCCCTCTCAATTAACTTGCCCAAATAGGGCGTTGGAAACCAGCCAATAGTTAGCCAGTTTGGCTGGATCCAGTGATTTTGGGGACGAACCACAGCCTCCTTAAGTATCCCACGGAAGGAGCCCTCCAACAGGGACTTGTTAATAATCTCCCTTAGGGCACCTCAAAACTCCATGTGACCTGCTTTAATGAGCCATGATGGGCACGGATCAAGGAGGCATGTGGTAGGGCATACAGTTAAGAGCAGTTTGTCAACTTCCTCTAGACTGAGTGGACTGAAATAATCCAAAACCATACAAGAAGAATGAAGGTTTGGGAATGAAGGTTCATAAACCAACTTGTCAGGGCCTGACCCCTACAGAAATGACATAAGCGACTGCTTAGGGTGGCATGGATAATAGGCTTGCTGCCTGAAACCAGCCCAACTGGCTTTTTCATTGTTGGTCTTCCAACTGTTCCAATTTTAAAAACCATCTTCTGAAGCATTCCTCACAATCTCCCTCCCCCCTTTCTCTTTAAAGCTGTAGATGAAAACTTCACAAATATGTATGCTTTTAAAATTATAAATACGCTCCTCTAAGTGAGAACTTGAAATATTAAGATGATACAAAATCACTCCCTTTCCTCTTATAATTGTGGATCCCATTGGTTACTAAAGCATTCAAGGAACATGGCATAAAATAAATTTGTTTAAATGAATTTGCTGATTCCCCTGCCCGAAATTTCCTATAAGTGCAAATGTAAGTGCAAATTAGAGAAGGAAAGAGCTTCCCCTCACCACAAAATTTCTCCATGCACTTTAATTTTCAAGAAAGCCTCAGATTCAATATTTTAAAACAGAACTATATTTTTCCTGTTCTATTAATTGATTTTAAATATATCTGTCTTTATTTTTTTAAGTGACTGGTAGCTGCCAAAGGATGTGGTTGGGCAGAAAATCAGAAGTGGGTGGGAATTTTCCCCCTAGAGGTTGGGGGGGCTGGGGGGGTTAATCTTTATATTGAAAATCATGCCCAAGTCTGTGCTCAGAAGCAACCTGGAGGGAGGTGATTGTAGCTATGCAGTGGGGAGGGAAAGGTACTCCGTGCATGTTCTAAGGTACTTCTTCCAGGACTCAGAACTGGGGGATGAAGCCCTAGTGAGGTTTTGACATAAATTGAGTAAGAAAGGTAGCCTCCTATTGCAGCAAGAACACAAAGGAGCTAGAACGTTCTCCACTGAATTCACGACGTCCATCCTTAGTCAGCCGGTATAGCTATGACCGTGGACATGGGGGGGGGGATTGTGAACAGTGGCATTAAAAGGCCATGAAGTACAGGTGATACAGTCTAAGACATTTCTATGGCAAACTCAGTAATACGAAGTAAGCACAGTGCTCATTCACAACAGCTATTACAGTATCTATTAAAGCCCTGTTTAGTACATGTATTGCTAAATTCTAATTCAGCAACTGCTATTGGAGGAGAGTTTTACAGATACCGTGGACTGCCAAAAAGACAAAAAAGTGGGTTCTAAATCAAATCCAGCCTGAATTCCTCTCAAAAACTAAAATGACCAAACTGAGGCTATTGTACTTTTGTCACATTATAAGAAGACAAGAGTCACTGGAAAAGGCAATAATGCTAGGAAAAGTTGAAGGCAGCAGGGAAAGAAGAAGACCCAACTTGAGATGTAGTGACTCAATAAAGACAAACAGGGCCTTCAGTTTGCAAGACCTGAGCAAGGCTGTTAATGATAGGACATTTTGGAGGCCATTAGTTCATAGGGTCGCTGTACCTTGGAAGCAACTTGACAGCACATAACATGCATACAATTCAGCAATTATTTATGGTACAATAAATTTATTTAAAACATTTTCATGCCATCTTTCTATCCAACTCAGAGTCCCCAGCAAACAAGATTAAAAACACTAATAAACCTATAAGAATAATTTTAAACAATGAAAACAGAACACATAAACAAACACATGAATGGGAGGAAGGGTGAATGAGAATCAATAAACGTCTTAGTCCTTGAGGTACAACACAAGTTTATAATATCCATTACTGTGCATTCTCCCATGGAGCAGTGACGACCTGCAATAAAATAAAAAGTACCACATATTTATTGTTATTTTTAAAAAGTAAATTCTGTCCTGGGAAACTGATGGCTCCATTCCATGGGCCCATGTGGTGTTGTTCAGGAATAAATAGGGAGGTTGCAAAATTGTATCTTGCTTGGGAGTGGCAAAATGCCTTTAGCTGGCACTTCAACAGGTATTGCTCTGGTAAGAGAGTATGATTTGCCCAAAGCCACACAGAGATTCCAAGGCAAAGTTAGGTTTTGACCCTTGACACAGGCTTTGTCCAAATGATTTGTGGGTTCAGCCTCTTGAAAATAGCTCTGCTCAGTGGGTGAGAGGCACCTGCCATTTAGTTATCCTTGCGGACTGTGCCAACATATGATGTGCTCTTTTTTCCTGCCCATTGTGACAGACAGCTTTCATGAATTTCCCACACAATTCATTTTCCCCTGCAAACATCTAAATTATATGCATTAGCTGAAAGGCAGCCAAAACATCTGAAAGGGTTCATTGTTTCCAAACTCATATTGTGTCAATAAAAACTCAGTTCAGCACCCAAACAGCTGTACATTAAACCCTTTTTTCCCCAGCATCTTGACTGTTAAAGTCTTCATGGGCAAATTTATACTGTTGTGTATCTTGATAAGAGCACAAAGGAAACTTCTGTTTGTGTTAACGTCAGTGGCCTTGTATAGCTGTTGAAGAGCAGTCTCCTGCTCAGGGTGTATAAAATTAATATACCTAAGGAGAAGATGTTATTAGGAGTTAGTTTGGAAATGCTTCGGGAAGCACTGCGGATTGCTGGCTACTTATTAAATCCAAACAAAATGTACATGCCGTCAAAACACGTCCTCTTTTCTTTTGTCTTAATAAAAGATGAGGTTTGAGGCAGTAATGGAGCCCATGTTCAAAAACTAACAGGCTCCGCATATGAACTCACCTTCCAGTATTTGGCTGCATTTAAGAGTGAGATCCCTTGCTTTTTAAAAAATGGTGTTCTGTTTATAATGTAAATTCAGAGTTTATGTGTCAACTTTGTACTGGTGCGGTGGCTGCTTTATTTGCTGAAATTAACTAGAACCCTTTTTAGAAAGTGCTTGTATAATTTAGAGAACCATTATGTGATTCCTGTACCAAAGAAATATGACATTTTAAAAAGCATATTATGAAATCAACCTTTTTTTTGGGGGGAGGGGTTCATGCTGTACTAGTATGAGATGTCATGACACATAATATACACAATAGGGAAGGGAGCATCTCATGGTTTTCTAGCCAACAATCTTCCTTTCTCCCTGATTTGCACTTCAGTTCCTAAATATCAGTGTGAGAATATATGCAAAAAAAATCTTTTTTGAGACAGTTCAGAATTCTCCTTACAAAATAATTCAATGCGGCTGCTTGTAGTTTGTGAGCTATTTGCAATTTGATTTGACTGTAACTAAATTAAATCCACACAATTTTAGATATCATGCAATAAAAGGTAAACATGATTATAATAGCGTACAGGATTCACCAGGCAAAATTCTATGATTTTTTTTTTTGCTTTTGCTAAGTTTCCTAACATCATGGCCAAAGATCTATCATTTTCCTAAATCTATTTTATGCTGTGTGCCTTTACCTCAAAAGCTATGCATTATCTATGGTGCCGGGCAAGATAATTATCTACGCATGGATGCTTTAGTGCAAATGGCATCTCTAAGAGCCTAAGTTCAACTTCCTTATTTTTTTTCCCCTTCATAAAACAAAAGGGCCAAAACTGTGATTGGGCGAAACACAAAGATCAGTGTTTAAAAACACAAACTAATGAAATGCTAATGTTCACAAATGAATATTGAAAGAACCAGGATTGTTGCTTTGAAACAAATTCTCTCCCTCCCATTGTCCTTTCAAAAGGGAAGATTAAAACCTGTACTGCAGTGTTTACTGTGTTTAATTTTCAATTGTTCCTTTGATGTAACAGATAGAAAGGTTTGCACCTGTGAAGTAAAAAGGCTTTGAACAGATTGCAAACATTCTGCAAACACTTCATCAGAAATTTTAGTTGTCAGCCTCCCCTAGCACAAGGCAGCCTTGATGATATCTTTGTGTGCCTTTGACTCCTTTTGATTAATAAATGCAAACAAATTTCTCTCCATAACCTCTGTTGCAATCTATGCATGACAATTAGAGACAACCTCTGGTGAGGGAGGCACTGAAGTCTGTTCCCTCTTCCTCTGCCACAGAATAAATACTTGATGTTTAATGCTTTTTGACAATTAGAGAATGAAGTCTTTTGTAGCTGGGTAGTCTTGGCTTCTGCTCATTATTCTGTTCTCAGAAACACAGAATCAATGTTTTCTGTAATATTAATACTTGTCCAAAGGAAGAATATTTCCTACTGGAGTGCTAGTGTCCCACTATTGAAACTTGCAGCAGAAATACGATTGCCCTTCCACACATGCAAAGCCTATTTGTATTCTCTCTTGAAAGGATGCACAAAGTAACAAAGCATAAACAAGGATCGCTGGGGAGATCACATGCAACTCAATCAAAGTGGTTTATTCTGCTGTAAAGATGCCCACTGCAAATTGCGCAAGGAGCCTTGCCATATACTTGTCAAACCTCCAAAATATAAACTCTTCACACTTGGTCAAAAACCCATCACAACTGAAGTGGAAACTGGCAACATAAAACTACCACAGTGTGATTTTTTATTAATGGAGACAACAAGATTGTTCCATACTCTCCCGCGCCCTCCCCCCTTTGAGAGGTGGGGAGAGGGATGGAGTTTGCCATGGCTGCAGGGGAGGAGAAAAGACCACCTTCATGTATGCTGCATCAGGGGTGTGACAGGAGGCTAGGAGCTGGTGGTCACGTGCCTCCCCCTTTGACCATTGGTGCCAGAGAAATAATTATCAGGCTGTGTGAGTGGGAATCTACCCATATTTGAACTCCAGGGTCCTGCTGCCCTCCCACAGGTCTCCCATTATCAGCCAGCCTTCAAGTGCATATTAAAGAGTCCAGCCATTTAAACCAGCGCCAGCAAGAGAGCTCCCTTTTGCCAGCTTATTTTGCCAGATTATTGCAGCTTCTGAGGGTGATTTTAAGTGATTTTCGGTATGGGAATGACTTGAACATTACACAGTCGTTTAGAGCACAAGTCGTCACATTTTGGAAACTTTAGACAATCTGACTGGATTCAGCAGTTGGTGTGCTTGTAATCTTATTGCATTTTGTGATGCCTTAGAACACTTGGAAAACTCAGCCACTGTGCCAAAACCTCATCATTTTATAGTGGTTTCTCATCGGTCTCTATGAATCCACTCTTAAGTGCCAATTGCCATGACTGCTGTGCTTCAAGCAGCCATTTCCTCCCTCTGGTTCCTGCTGGCTTCAAACTCACCTATCTGGTAGTCTGAATTGCTTGCCATAGGTAGATGGCTCAACTTTCATTGTCACTGCTCATAGCCACATTTGGGAGATTTGTCATATGGAAGTGTGCAAAATGTTTAGGGAGAGTGATTCAGAAAAGCCACTTGTCTAAAGCAAAACCAAGCTGCATGATATTATCTCTAACAATTCAGGTTCAGGTTCCGTGCATGTGCAGCTCCAAAACGGGGCAATTAACTCCTTGCAGGGCTCATGAAAATGGCATAAGGGGAAGGCAAGAGCCCCCTGCCAAGTCCCGGTCCTGAGCCAAATTGGGCTCTGCAAACCTTTAAATGCCACCCCCCCACACACACAAAGCTGCTGTGGAGCTGCAGAGAAAGTGAGTCAGGTTCCCCAGTCTTTTTTTTTTTTTTTGTAAAACTCTCTTAAAAAAGAGAGAATTTTATTCTTTTTATAAGAAACAGGAAGGGTAGACAGATGGAGAAAGAAAAAGATGGAGTGAAATTTTTCCTGTTAGTGAGGGTTAGTTTAGGTTAATAACCAATACCAATTTTGGCATCTATCATGGTTAGAAGATCTTCTTTTTAACTGTTGCGAAGTCCAAAATCACTCTGTTAATGCAGTTAGTAAAGTCCATTGGGGTTAGTAATTAAACAGCTCCTTCCAGATGTTACACGAACAGTCCTCAAAATATCTTCTTTTTAAATCTCTTCCAGTTATGGATTGAGTCCATTTTAACTTTGAAGTCTTCCGTTCCATCACCACTTTCCCCTGGGCTGCTGTCTTCTTCGCTTGTCCCAATTTGGAATACTGCATCTTCCTCCCTGCTGGCGTGTCTCTTCAGAAGTTTCTGTATTTTAAAGATGAAATCCTTCTTCTTTCTTTTCTCTTTTTCCTTAAACTTCTGGCTTTCAAGCTTCCTGGGCTCCATAAACTCTTCAGATGAAATTAGATCTCCAGTTTGTCTCTTGCTATGCTCAACATCCCCTTCTACTGGCAGAGTATTCTCTTTTATAAAAGCGGAATAGGCTTTGGGAGCCTCATCCACCTCTTCTTTTAATTTTATCGCTTCACTGCCAGTTAGGGGTGCCAAGACATTTGTCAAGGTAAATCCGAGATCTTCTTTCTCTTCTTCTTTAACGCCCTGGAAACCTAGAATCAAATTCGATTTCTGTTCAATCTCCATCATCTTTCTAGTTGTTTCCGATATTTGTTTCTGTCGACTGATGAGAACACTATCCATTTTAGACAGAGTTTCGTTGATTTTCTGCAATTGTTCCAGCAGGGGGCACAGCATCTCCTTTTCCTGTTGATTGACAGCAAGCTCTTGGGGGGGCTGTCTGGACCGGAAGTCCCTCCTCTCTTCTCTTCCGGTGTCTGCAGGACTTTTTCCAGTATCGACATTTTGTTTTTTTGTTTACTTTTAAAAAGTTCGTGCCGCATCCCCCAGGAAGCTAAGATGATCAAAATCTTCCATGCAACCCCAACGGTACTTTCACCAACACTTTTTCTTCTCTCAGCCCCCTTCGCGCTCCCTTTGTAGATCTTGCTTCTCAAAGGGGGTGGGAACTCCTCCCTCCTCCCAACGCTTATACGCATGCAGGGGGCTCCGATTTACGCTTCAAAATAGATCTTCAACTCACGATTCGATGCTACTTCTTCTTTTTATTTTAAACCATAGCGCTGTCTTCACTCCTGGAATTCGGTGGCGCTGCTAAGTCCCATTACGGGCACGCCGCAGCGGGGCCGATTGGGGCGGGGAGAAAGCCTCAATTTCCCGGCTGTCTGCCGGCAAAGAGGCTACTCCCCAAGCGCCCCCGGTTCGGAGCCTTTGCCTAAGGCTCACTAGGGTCTTTCGCACATGCGAAGACCCCCCCTAACTGCGCGTGGGCTAACTGCCTCCGGGAACGTCCCGAGAAGCGGCCGCCATTCGCGACGCCGAAACCGAAACCAGGTTCCCCAGTCTTGATGCATTAGAAATTGTATCATGCAGTGTGGCCCTAAACATACCATGAATGGGGGCTGGAAGGGAACTGCCCCCCCCCCAGACACAGAAGTCAGGTCTGGTTCACCAATTTTGTTGGAACCCTTCAAGTGAGAAAAGAGAGTAAGAGCCAATCAGAAATATCCCATACAGTCCTATTATTTAATTAATTTATTTAGAATTTAGATGTCTTCATTGACCTACTTGAGGCAGCTCGCAAGATAAAAACAGCAGAACTATAAAATAATAAAAACAATTGATAGTAAAACCAGAAATAAACACAGAGAGTCTCTTGTTGTTGTTCAGTTGCAGTTGAGTCCGACTCTTTGCGACCCCATGGACCAGATTACGCCAGGCCCTTCTGTCTTCCGCTGTCCGCTGAAGTCTGCTCGATTTCATGTTCATTGCATCGATGACACTGTCTAACCATCTCATCCTTTGCCGTCCCCTTCTTCTTTGACCTTCAGTCTTTCCCAGCATCAGGGTCTTCTCCAGTGAATGCTCCCTTCTCATTTGGTGGCCAAAGTATTTGAGCTTCAACTTCAGGATCTGGCCTTCCAGGGAACAGTCAGGGTTGATTTCTTTTAGGATTGACTGATTTGATCTCCTTGCAGTCCAAGGGACGCTCAAGAGTCTTCTCCAGCACCACAGTTCAAAAGAATCTATTCTTCGGCACTCCTTATAGTCCAACTCTCGCAGCCATACATTACTACGGGAAATACCATTACTTTGACCATGCGGACTTTTGTTGGCAGGGTGATGTCTCTGCTTTTTATCATGCTGTTTAGGTTTGCCATCGCTTTCCTCCCAAGGAGCAGGCGTCTTTTAATTTCATGGCTGCAGTCACCATCTGCAGTGATCTGTGATCCCAGGAACTTGAAGTCTGTCACTACTTCTATGACTTCCCCTTCTATTTGCAAAGAAGTGATGGGGCCGGATGCCATGATCTTAGGGTTTTTTTATGTTGAGATTCAAGCCAACTTTTGCGCTCTCCTCTTTTACCCTGAGCAAGAGGCTCTTTAGGTCCTCTTCACTTTCTGCCATCAGAGTGGTATCGTCTGCATATCTGAGGTTATTGATCTTTTCCCCAGCAATCTTAACTCCAGCTTGTGATTCATCCAGGCCAGCATTTTGCATGATGTACTCGGCATATAAATTAAATAAGCAAGGTGACAATATACATCCTTGTCGTACTCCTTTCCCTATGCTAAACCAGTCAGTTGTTCCATATCCAGTTCTAACTGTTGCTTCTTGACCCTTATACAGGTTTCTTAGGAGACACGTGAAGTGGTCTGGTACTCCCATCTCTTTAAGAACCTGCCATAGTTTATTGTGATCCACACAATCAAAGGCTTTAGCATAGTTAATGAAGCAGAAGTAGATGTTTTTCTGGTACTCTCTTGCTTTTTCCATAATCCAGCGAATGTTGGCAATTTAATTTCTAGTTCCTCTACCTCTTCGAAACCCAGCTTGTACTTCTGGCAGTTCTCTATCCACGTACTGTTGGAGCCTAGTTTGTAGGATCTTGAGCATGACCTTGCTAGCATGTGAAATGAGTGCAATTGTGCGATAGTTTGAACATTCCTTGCCCCTCTTTGGGATTGGAATGTAAACTGACCTTTTCCAATCCTGTGGCCACTGTTGTGTTTTCCACATTTGTTGGCAAATTGAGTGCAGCACTTTAACAGCATCTTCTTTTAAGACTTTGAATAATTCAGCTGGGATACCATCACCTCCACTAGCTTTGTTGTTAGTAATGCTTTCTAAGTCCCATTTAACTTCCCTTTCCAGGATGTGTGGCTCAAGGTCAGTGATTATACCATCGTGGTTGTCAAGGACATCGAGGTTCTTCTTGTATAGTTCTTCTGTGTATTCTTGCCATTTTTTTCCCAATCTCTTCTGCTTCTGTTAGGTCCCTACCGTTTTTGTCCTTTATCATGGCCAGCTTTGCATGGGACATTCCCTTGATTTCTCCAATTTTCTTGAAGAGATCTCTAGTCCTTCCCAATCTATTGTTTTCCTCTATTACTTTGCATTGTTCATTCAGGAAAGCCTCCTTATCTCTCCTTGCTGTTCTTTGGAAATCTGCATTCAGTTGGGTAAATCTTTCCTTCTCACTGTTGCCTTTAGCTTTCCTTCTTTCTTCTGCTATGTGTAAAGCCTCATCAGACAGCCACTTTGCTTTCTTGCATTTCTTTTTCTTTGGGATGGTGGTGATTGCTGCCTCCTGTACAATGTCACGGACCTCTGTCCATAGTTCTTCAGGCACTCTGTCTATCAAATCTAGTCCCTTAAACCTATTCTTCACCTCTACTGTATATTCATCGGGGATGCGATCTAGGTCAAATCTGAATGGCCTAGTGGTTTTCCCAACTTTCTTCAATTTAACTCTGAATTTTGCAATGAGTAGCTCATGATCTGAGCCACAGTCAGCTCCAGGTCTTGTTTTTACTGACTGGATAGAGCTTCTCCATCTTTGACTGCAAATTATATAGTCAATCTGATTTCGGTGTTGCCCATCTGGTGATGTCCATGTGTAGAGATGCCTCTTAGGTTGTTGGAAAAGGGTGTTCGCTATGACCAGCGTGTTCTCTTGATAAAACTCTTTTAGCCTTTGCCCTGCTTCATTTTGTTCTCTGAGGCCAAACTTGTCTGTTATTCCGGTTACCTTTTGATTTCCTACTTTAGCATTCCAGTTCCCTACGATGATGAGGGCATCATTTTTTGGTGTTAGTTCTATGAGCTGTCGTAGGTCTTCATAGAACTGGTCTACTTCAGCCTCTTCTGCAGCAGTGGTTGGGGCACAGACTTGGATTACTGTGATGTTGAATGGTTTGCCTTGGATTTGGACCGAGATCATTCTGTCATTTTTGAGCTTGTATCCCAATACTGCCCTTCGCACTCTCTTGTTGACTATAAAGGAGACACAATTTTTTCTATGGGATTCCTGGCCACAGTAGTAGATATAATGAGTTAAATTCGCCCATTCCTGTCCACTTTAGTTCACTGATTCCCAAGATGTCGATGTTCATTCTTGCCATCTCATTTTTGACCACGTCAAGCTTACCTTGATTCATAGATCTTACATTCCAGGTTCCTATGCAGTATTGTTCTTTGCAGCATCGGACTTTCCTTTCACCGTCAGACACATCCACAACTGAGCATCCTTTCGGCTTTGGCCCAGCCGCTTCACTCTTTCTGGGGTTACTTGTACTTGCCCTCTACTCTTCCCCAGTAGCATATTGGACACCTTCCAACCTGAGGGGCTCATCTTCCGGCGTCATATCTTTTAGCCTTTTGTTACGGTCCATGGGGTTTTCTTGGCAAAGATACTGGAGTGGGTTGCCATTTCCTTCTCCAGGGGATCACACTTGGTCTGAGTTCTCTGCTGTGGCCTGTCCGTCCTGGGTGGCCCTCCATGGCATAGCCCACAGCCTCATCAAACCATGCAAGCCCCCTCGCCACGACAAGGCAGTGCACCATGAGGGAGGAGAGTCTCTTAGGGATGTAAAAAAAACCCTAACAATATCCAGCAGTGGAAAAAAATACAATGCTAACAAGGAAGATAAAAAGGAATGCATAAAATAGCCCTCAGGCTACAAGCAGACCATAAAAACAACAGCTAAAAGCCAGGTCAAAGAGAAATGTTTTGGCCTGGTGCCTAAAAGACAGTAAAATGGGTACCAGGTGAGCCTTAAGGGAGACAGAAGAGTGAGCCCTGAAAAAGCCCTCTCTCTGGTTGCCATCCATCTCCCTTTGCAAGCAAGAGAACAGAAACCAGTGCTTGTGAGGAAGATGTTTCCTGACAAGCTGGATTCTTCTCATACCCAAGCCCAAATCCTTTTAGGGCACTTTGAAGCATCCCCAGTAACAAATGGACCAGGGCAGATTGTTCAGTATAGGAATAATAAAATAGAAGAAGGAGGAGGAGGAGGAGAACCTTCTTCCTTGTGGAGCTCAAGGAAGTTTACAATATTAATAAAATACATAAACAGATTGCATAGATGTTGAATAAGTGAAAGCTTGCTAAGAGTCTGGTTACTGTAAATACAGCTGAAAGAGTAGTTTAGTCCATTTGTACCCTAGGGGGAGGCATGGAGCATTCTCTAGTATTTAGGGTTTAGTGAATGTTTTCTCTTGCAGTTCAGCCTACCTCTTGTTGTTTTCTTTCTCTGCTGTGTGCTATGTGTTAGTGCTTGTGCTCTGAAGGCTCCTTTGTTGCATTAATGGCCTGTAGTCAGGCATTGTCTTTTTGCAAAATCCTGCTGCAGTAAATGCATTGAAAGCAGACTCCAAAGCGTGGATTGGATGATTTCCTGACCTCTGCCAACAATAAAACCATTAAAGCAAACTTTAAAATAATAATTTAGGACCACTTAAATCAGATGCAGTCCTAAATAAAACCATTTTCAGCTACCTCCTAAAGATCGAAAGTGAGGGGGGACCAGGCGTACCTCCCTGGGGTGGTTGTTCCATAATTGTGGGGCTGCCACTGAAAAGGCCCCATCTTGTGTACCCACCAATATATATGGAGTAAGGCATCACATGGGGAAAGTGGCAGTCTTAAAATGTGGTTCTAAATTCTAATTTTTAGGGTTGTTATTTTATTTATATTGTAAGCCACCTTGAGTTCTGTAAAGTGGAAACGCAGCTAATAAATGTTTTTAAATAAATACATAAATAAAAAGCCAGAGATGTTGTGAATGTTTTTCGTGATGTTTTTGAGGACTTTGATTCTTGGCCAGAGGTGCAAAGTCAGCAATCTCACTTCCCCAAAGTACGCTGTATTCAACCAGTTTGCCCTTGCTTCTGTGTTCTACTTTCTGTGTTCAATGGTGGTTACTTTTCAGCAACTTCAGAAATTTCCTTTGTAATAAATGGTTCTGTATTCCCAAAAGTCATGTTCAGCAGTATGAAACCATCAATGGCAGCAACTGCTTCTGTTTGATGGTTTAGTGACTCATTTGGGGCTGTGGTTAGATGCAGTGATTACACCTTCTTTTTGTATTTCACTGCAACTTCCCTTCAATTGATTCACCTGATTTGACTATGATTGTTTTTGTCTGTTCTCTCCCGAAGGCAAACACCATCTCCAGAACACTCTGCATCTGGTCTCCTTCAGCCTACTCTATGGAATATGTATGTGTCAGTATTTCTCTGATTTATTTAATTGGCATATCACAGAATAGGTTTTAGCATTCACAAGCATACTCTGCAGTGTCCACTGGTACTCAGTTTGCCCCAAACCATTTCTACCCATCTCTTCAGTGAGATTTTTGTTGTTGTTGCTTTCTTCTCCGTTTAAAAAAAAAATCTCTGGAAAAAGCAAGCAAAGGACTGGAATGACTGGTTTTGTGTGTGTGTGTGCACATGTGCATGAGTGTGCACATATAGATAAACACAAATACATGTGCATTTATAGTATTTACTTTGTCACTTGAAAATGACAGCCTTGGCATTCTAGCATGATCTTCAGCATGTTCTAGAAATGACAGCTACTATCATTCAAATTTACTGCTGTTGTTTTTTAACTAGTAATGAAGTTGTAAATGCAGCATTTCTTTCATTACCTATTCATTAAAGATATGACATGAAAACAGAGTTACCATGGAAATAGCGCTGTGAATTCTAAGTACATAATAAGAATTTCATTGTTTACACTACTGCACAGATAACTGATGGGTGTTATTGTAGCTGGTAAAGTCTTATTTAGCTGCACAAATGCTTGGAAAGGGGGAAAAGGTTATGCAATTGGTCTTCTACTAAGTGCCTGAACACAAGCAGACCTCTTTAAAATCATCAGTGCAAAAGAGTTTTATGATGAAAAAGACTGAATGTGTTTTGAGCTTGATGTCTTCAAGTATCATTTGGCACTGAATATGTAAGCATTCAAGATCTAGCCCACTTTATGTGTTACTAATACCCCTATTATGTATTCAGTGTGTGCACATACAGTATCTATAAGAATTAGCATATATAAATGTAGGTTTATAAAAAGCTCCCATAAACTGAAAACAATACATTTTAATTGTGCAAATGTGTCAGATGTAATGAATAACAATGTCAGCAGCTTTGCAAAGGTGTTAGAAGCTTTATTTTGCCACCAGCATATTATGATTTAATAGTGGGAAGGAGTACTGAATATTAGACTCTGTATCGTCCAACTGCATAAAGGGACTGTACAACAGAAAGGAACGTGAATGTGACAAGCAGAACGAACAGCTTAGAATGCCCTTGGGTAACACATTGAGACTGAGGGTGTGTGTATTTGCACTGTAGTTTTTAGGAACTCAGTGTGTCATTTCAGCACATCTGATACGTGTAAAGCTTGGGAGCCACATGTGGCTCTTTGACAGCCCCCCCGCCCCCGTAGCTCTTCTAAGCACCGTTCCTATTAATCTGGTACCTTTTTGGCCCTGAATTGGCTTTGTTACAGCCTCTATCTGAACAAAGTGGATTTCAGACCCTGACTCTGTGTAGTTTACCATTAGAAATTGTGACTTTTGCTGAGAATATTCCATGAAGAACATCTAACCACATGTAGCTGTAAACACTGGGAAAGCACCTCATTGTAATGAAACAAAGCTTTTGTTAAGGAGGGCAACTTGTCTAAAACTCACCTAAAGCTTGTCCAAGCTTGTCCAGGTGGATTTTTATGACAGAAGACCCCTCCCACAAGAGGACCTGGAATATTAAATTTGCCAGCTAAGATGAGATAAGCAGCTGCTGAGATGCCATGAGAACCAGATTGCACAGGACTGGGTTTCACATATAAGGGGGGGGAGACCCCCCCCATTAGCATGCACAGTTGTGTTATTCAAAAGTAGAGATGGGCACAAACTGATAAAATGAAAGTTCATCCTGATTCATGGTTCCTGAGGTCAGACGAACCACAAACTTTCACAAACCTCACTTCAAGAACCTCTTTTCTACTGGGATGGGCACAAACTGATAAAATGAAAGTTCATCCTGGTTCATGGTTCCTGAGGTCAGACGAACCATAAACTTTCACAAACCTCACTTCAAGAACCTCTTTTCTGCTGGTAGCAGCTCCCTGAGGCCAGCAGAATGGAAGAGGAAGAGAAACTTTCTGTTTAAATGGCTTTTGCAAGTGGGCACTGTGCACAAGTAAAGTCCAAGCAGTAAGTTCACCACTCTTGGGGGAACTCACCGCTTGGACTTCACTTGTTCAAGAGTACTTTCACTCGAACCCCAGCCTGACACATTAGAAAGCCCCAGAATGTACAGCTGATTCCTAACCGAGCACAAAGGCTAACAGGCACACACCTGAAAAAGACCTGCAACTCTGACAAACAAGAAGTCTCATAACCCATAAGAAGAGCTTGGACCAACATGTTGTTTTGTGATACTGGGAAGATGTTATGGGTATGGGGTTTTGCAGTCCTCTGCCAAAGTAAAGAATAAACGAGGGGAAAAGTAAATTACTTTTCTCTCTCCACCTCTGAGAATAAGAAGTTATTGGCTTTAGAAGGGCATGATAACAAGTTTGGATGGCATGCATACTTATGGTATGGAAAAGTAAAAATGGACAAATTCTTCAAACACCACTTTATAAGACAATCACTGTTCGAGACTTGGATGAGATATAGAAAATTCTTCTCAGAAGAAAGACCACTTTGGATAGTACCAGCAGAAGTGATTAATCCATATTCAAGAAATCAAGGGTTAGATTGGCTACCTTATAAAAGTCTTTTAAAATTAGAAGGGAAAAACTTTGTGTTAAAAGACAGATTTGATGTGGAATTTGAATATGATTGGTTGAAGTATAGCCAGATTTATGACTTATTTAAAACCGATAAAAGAGAACATGGTTTTAGAGAAAATAATATGGAAATTGAAACTGTATGGCTTGAAAAGGGGAAAAAAATGATTTCTAAACTGTACAAGGTTTTATTGAAATGGTATACTGAGGATGAAGTTGTAAAAGAGCAAATGATAAAATGGGCGGTAAATGTTAATAATGAGATATTAATGACATCTTGGGAATATTTGTGGAAAAAGTCAATGAAAATTTCAACCTGTGTAAATGTTAAAGAGAATTGCTATAAAATGATGTACAGATGGTATATGACGCCTAAAAAAATTGCTATTATAAATGAAAGTATGTCTAACAAATGTTGGAAATGTAAAAAACATGAAGGGTCTTTTTACCATATGTGGTGGACATGTGATAAAGCAGTAAAGTATTGGACTGAGATCCACAATGAGATACAAAAAATTTTGAAATGTACTTTTAAGAAAGACCCACAGATGTTATTGTTAGGTCTTAAAATGGAAGAAATAAATGTAGCCAAGAGAACACTACTATGGTACTTGATCACAGCAGCTAGACTGATTTTTGCTCAATGTTGGAAACTAGATAAAGTACCTGAAACATGGGAATGGATTAAAAAGACGTTGTTTTTGGCAGAAATGGACAAACTAACAAGAAAGTTAAACAACGAAGAAGATGAAACTTTCTTTGAAGACTGGAAAGACTTTCAAAAATACTTGTTGAAAAATTGGGACATTAAACGTGGTTTGATTTGTTTTGATAGTTATTAAGAAGAAAATGAAATAGAATTAGATCTTTGAATTGTTACCGTTTGTAAGAGAAAATAAGCTTAGAAGTAATTGTAACAGAACAAGAGAGACATTAATGGGGTTGGAGCAGTGCGGGAAGCCTTGTTTGGGGGGGGGAGAAGAGAAATTAGAAAAATGGATATGTAGGTAGGTTTAAAATGTATGAACATGTGATATATCCAATAATAAATTGTATTTACCAGACTTTTCTCTCTCCACCTCTTAGGAATGATGTGCCACCATGGAGCCACCCCTGTCCAATGGAAATGTAGAAAAGCCCGGGAGGCATGCAGATTTTGGGTAACAGTTTTACTTTTTGAGCAGCCTTTTCTGTTTAAAGTCCTCAAGCTTTGAGGATGTCTTGAGGCCTCCAAAGGCCTCATTTTGCCCTCCCCTAATTCTCAGGAGTCTGAGGGCTGAGAGTGTTGGAAAATAGTCAAAAATACTTAATTACTCAGAGTATCGATGGATCTTGCTTCACTGGAGAGGAGAGATTTCTTTGTGTTTAAAAAAGCTTTATTTCTATGGGTAGAGGGTACACAGGAGACCTACAAAGTAACAAACATCTAAGAGCTACATTTCTAACATCTTACTGCTAGGAAAGCATGGTTACACACAAGTGCAGATTCAATGGAGAATCTGCTTCTTCTTGACCCCTAAAAAGGAAGTCACCTGAAACCAGTAAACAATCAATATTACAATACAGACCACTTTCCCTGGGGTTTCTCCCCATTGGCTCTGAGCCAGGTTTCCCTTCCAGGTCAGTCTAAACAATAGCATAGAAAGGTAAACAGGTTAACACTATAATGGCTGGAATCTGAGACCTTGCAAGCCATACATTTTCCAACACCCCTTCTCAAGGTATAACATGTAAGCCATTATACATACACATACAAAACATTATTCATTATTTATTTCAATATTTGCATCAAGCCTATTCAACATTTATGAAGTCGTTCAAATTTCTCTTTGGTCAGTGGCTTAGTTAACATGTCAGCCACCATGTCTTCTATATGACAATGTTCAATATCAATTAATTTCTTCTGGTACAAATCTTTCACGAATGCACACTTAATACCAATAGATCTACTTCTTGCAGTGGTGCTTTCTTCCTTACATATAGTAATACAAGCCTGATTATCCTCAAACTTAAGTACAGGTACAGGTTCTCTCATTCCAAAGTCCTTCAACATATGAAAAATCCATTCAAGTCTACTACAGGCACTTGCTGCTGAAACACACTCAGCTTCTGCTGTAGACTCCACCACAACAGTTTGTATTCTACTCGTCCAGTCTATTAGTCCATCTCCATAGAAAAATAAATATCCGCTAATTAACTTGTTCAATTCTTCTCCCCAGCTGGCATCCATATATCTGACTAGTCTGGGTCCTTCAGATGGTCCAGTCCTCAATTGTAAGTCCATTGTTCCTTTCAGGTATCCTATCAGTTTCTTTATTATACTCCAATCACGATGATTAGGTGAACTCACTTTTCTGCATAAAATGCCAACTATCTGGCCTTGTGGTTTTGCTCATGTAGAGAAGTTTCCCAACTGCTTCTCTGTACTCTCCAATGTCTTTGAGTGGCTTTCCATTTTTTTCCTTTAGATATCCAGGTTCTAATAGTATGGATGATGCTTTGCAGTTCTTCATACCAACTGATTCTATAAAATCCATATTTTTTTGTTTCTGGCGTAGAAGAAAGGTTCCATCCTTGAGTCTTTCAATTTGCAGTCCGAGGTAGTGTTGTACATCTCCTAGCTGTTTGACTTCCACTTCCTTGTTCAGTCCATCAGCTATTTCTTTGATGTCCTTTCTACACAATCAAGTCGTCAACATAAAGAAGAACAAACTGGTATTGTCCATTTTTAATTCTAGTGTACAGGCAAGGTTCAGCTCTCCCTTGCTCAAAGCCTTGCTTCTGTAATAGTCCAGTAATAGCTCCTTGTTTTAGCCCACAGAGTCCTTTGTTGAGTCTGTAAACATAATCCTCTTGTCCTTTGACTTTGAAACCTTCAGGTTGTTCCATGTGTATTTCTTTAGATAGTTCTCCATTGAGAAATGCAGTCTGTACATCAAGATGCTCTGCTATCATGCCTCTTGATGCAGTGACACTAAGAAGTGTTCTGAACTTTGCTTGGTCAGTAACTTAAGCAAAAGTTTCAAAGTAGTCAGTCCCATATTCTTGTGAATAGCCCTTAGCTACGAGACGTGCTTTGTATAGCTCTACAGTGCCATCATTTTAATGCTTGATCTTGAAAACCCATTTGCTTCCAACAGGCTTTCTGCCTTGAGGTAGCTTAGTAAGAGTCCATGCTTCTTTCTCATATATGGATAGTATTTCCTGTTCCATTGCTTCAAGCCATCTGCCTCTTTCACTCGCAAGTAAGTTGCATATTTCTTTCCAGTTCTTAGGTTCTTTTGCAAATTGCACAGTTTCACAACATCCATATTTCTTTGGCGGTTGCCAAAGTGCTTCTTTCTGATCGTCTCACACTGGTTGTGGGTTATGTCATGGGTTCTGCTGCCTCCTCTGGTGTGGATCCTGCTTCCCCTTCTGTTCTGGTAGTTTCTTCAGAAGGTAGACCTGCCAGTTCCCCGGTGGTCACCACAGGTAACCATGCAACCAACTCTTCAGGAGCAGTCCCAGACCTCTGTGGATCAGTTGCACCAGAGACACTTGGCAAATCATGCTTGTCAACAAATACAACATTGCGTTCCCTAATGGTGTGATTTTGGGGATTGTATATCCTGTATCTTTTTCCACCAACAGGATACCCTACTGCAAGTCCAATTTTAGCTCTGGGGTCAAGTTTTCCCCTTTTCTCCTTTGGTATGTGAGCATATCCTTTGGAACCAAAAGCTTTGATGTGCTTTAGTCCAGGCCTCTTTTTAAACCAGGCCTCAAAAGGGGTGGCTCTAGTAATCTTTGAGGGTACTCTATTGTGTAGGTACACTGCTGTGTTCACAGCTTCAGCCCATAGGGTGTTTGGTAATCCAGAATGCATTAGCATAGCTCTACACATTTCCTGGATTGTTCTGTTCAGTCTCTCAGAAGATTCATTTTGTTGAGGCGAATGTGGGATAGACACCTTGTGTTCAATCCCTTCAAGTTCCAGAAATCTTTTAAATTCAGCATTGCAATATTCTCCACCTCCATCAGTGTGTAAGCTTTGAGGTGCTTGGCCAAACTTGTTTTTAATTGTGGCCACATAACATTTGAATTTATTCAGCATCTCATCTTTGCTCTTCATCATATACACAAAAGTATATTTTGTTTTACTCTCAATAAAAGTCACAAAATATTTATACCCGCCACAGGATGGCGCTAGTGGACCAACAAGATCACTGTGCACAATCTCTAGAAACTTTTCATTGTGAGCAGTGGACTTGCCAGTATACTTTGGGGCAGTCCCTTTCACTTTGAGACGTGTCGCACCTCTGCTTTGTCTTGTCACATCTCACAACAGGGATTCCACATTCCTTCAACAACTTTTCAACACTCTGCATACTCTGATGCACAAACTTCAAATACCAAATACAAGCAATTCTGATGATTATAAGAGCTATTGCCAGTTTGGTAAACTTGTCTCTCATCATCATTAACAATTTCAGGTTTTTCAATGACATCCGCAAGATAATGAAATCCATTTCTGTCTTCTACTTCAAATTCAATTCCAGGCAATTCAGCAACGATCTTACTGCCTTTCTTTCTCTTAAGCAGCACAGTATGATCATTGTCCATAAGCCTTTTGGTTGAAATCAAATTATCAGCTGCTTCAGGAATCAGAGCCACATTCTTTAACTTAACATCCATCACTTCTCCACTTGTAGTGAGGAGTTTGATTGGCACTGTCCCAACAATTCTAACATTAAGCAATTCCTTGTTGGCTTGAAAAACCTCTGGCCTATTGTTAGTATCAAGTTCAGAAAACAATTCCTCATATTTGCAAATGTGCATGCAGGATCCAGAGTGAACTAAAAATATTTTCTTATTTACATCATCATTATCATCACAAATTCTAAAAGCATGATTTTTGCTAGCAGCATGGAAATTCCCATGACCCTTTGTCTGCTGTCTAAAGCCTCTGCTATGATTTCCGCTGCCACTGGGTAGCTCTCTTTTAGTTTGAGCATGGCTTCCAGTGGCCTTTTGTCTGGCATCTCCTTTAAATTCATAATTTCTGGCATTCTTAAATTCACATTTTTTAGCTACGTGGTTCCCACTGCAGATGAAACACTCAATTTTCTTTTCCTTTTTAAATTTGCACCCATGTTTCAAACTTAGAACAGACATCTCATTAGACAAAGCATCCTCATTACTCCTTGAGTCAGATTCCTCCTTTAAAATCATCAATGAGTTTTCAAGTGTTAGATCCTCCTTGTTTCTTAGGGTCATAGCCAAACTTTTGTAACTTTGTGGCAGGCCTCTGAGGACTGTAGCTATCATATCTATTTCATCAGGCATCTTTCCCAATTCCTTAAGTTTGTTATAAATGCCTGTTAGTTTGCTCAATTTCTCAGGCAAAGAGTCAGTCTCCTTCACTTTAAAATCAAAGATCTGAGTCTTTAAGTAATAAATCTTACTGGAAGTTCACCCTCCATATTTCTTTTTCAGGTGTTCAATCATTTTCTTGGAGGTTTCTATATTGTGTACATCAGGCATATCATGAAAATTTACTCATCCTAAAATCAGATTCTTAGCATAGCCATCTTGCTTCTTAAAAGCACTTTTCTCTGGCTCATTTTGTGGGGGGACTTTTGTTAAGATATCCTCAGCCCCATACATTTGTAATTTCACTTTTAGGAATCCTTCCCACCAATTAAAGTTGTGTGGGGTTAATCTTAATGGAGATAACTCTCCAGAAGTTTGGAACAAACCCACCTCATTTGTAGCTGGAGCTTGGGCTGGAAGATCACTACTTGCAGGCACTCAGCAGGGACTTGCAGAGTTAATTCCTTTCGTCAGAACACTCAGCTGGGAGTGGGACCAGTTTGGCTCATCCTTGTCAGCTGCAGTTTCACCTTTCTTCCCTCAGAGCTCCAGAGTGCTCAAAGAAAAAAAACTTCAAAAAGATTTCTCAGCAGCTTGTTAGGCAAAGTACAGATTAGTTTAGAGAGTCCTCTGATCAGCAAGAATCAGAGTTTTAACTCTTTCCAGTCACAGCTTTGCTTGGCAGAGAGCAAAAGAAAAACTTGCAAGAAAAATTGTTCCTTTTAAAATAAGCCTCTCCCTGCTAACTCAGTTTAACTCTCTCCCTCTCAGTCCAGTGAGCATCTTAAAATCAAACTGTCACTGCTACCAAAAATATGTTGGAAAATAGTAAAAAATACTTAATTACTCAGAGTATCGATAGATCTTGCTTCACTGGAGAGGAGAGATTTCTTTGTGTTTAAAAAAGCTTTATTTCTAAGGGTGAAGGGTACACAGGAGATCTACAAAGTAACAAACATCTAAGAGCTACATTTCTAACATCTTACTGCTAGGAAAGCATGGTTACAAACAAGTGCAGATACAATGGAGAATCTGCTTCTTCTTGACCCCTAGAAAGGAAGTCACCTGAAACTAGTAACCAATCAATATTACAATACAGACCACTTTCCCTGGGGTTTCTCCCCATTGGCTCTGAGCCAGGTTTCCCTTCCAGGTCAGTCTAAACAATAGCATAGAAAGGTAAACAGGTTAACCCTATAATGGCTGGAATCTGAGACCTTGCAAGCCATACATTTCCAACAGAGAGGCTCACAAGCCTTTGAGAGTCCTGCCTTTTCAACCTTCCTTGATCCTTGGATAGGTAGCTATTAAACTGCATCAACTTGTTTGCTAAGAAACTGAGCCAAAAAGACATGAGGGTGGTGGGACGGCAATCAATAGTTTCACATTTAGATTGGCTAGTATGCATTGAGTTTGATGTCATGCTTGCAACCTTTTGTTTCAGATAAATTACAAGGTTTGTAATTCAGCCCTCCACTATCAAGTATGTCCTGTACTGGTGTAAAACTAGTTTAGAATTATACCTTGTTTAGTCATGCATCTGAACTGCCTATGTTATCTGCTTATATTTTTTCCTGCAACCATCCTCATCTTACTGATGATTTCGTATCCTTGCCTTTTTCATGTATTCCTGTATCATGCATCTGATTTGGTTTGCAATTTGCTATGTAGTGTATTATTCAGAAATGCCTTTCAAAAAACCATTTAATTCATATCAGTGGGAAAAGGTGAGTCCAGTAGCACCTTAAAGACTAACAAAATTTGTGGCATGGTATGAGCCTTTGTGAGTCACTGCTCACTTCTTCAGATACAGCATCTGTACCTGAAGAAGAGAGCAGTGGCTCACAAAAGCTCATGCCCTGCCACAAATTTTGTTAGTCTTTAAGGTGCTACTGGACTCTTACTCTTTTCTACTGCTATAGACAGACTAACATCGCTACCCACCTTGATCTTAATTCATATCAGTAATACTTAACAGTCTGCATTTTCATACTGACAGTTGTGTACCCACTGGGTTGAACCCAAAGAAAAATAGAATCCTCTTGCTTAAGTAGACCAAATTAACAAATGTGGTACCTGCCCCAAGATTCAGGAAAGTGAGCAAAGCCCTTGTTGGATGGGCATCTGGTTGACAGGACGTTCCCACCTTGAAACAGCTACCGCTGGATGACTAAGTAATTCCCTTGAAGTGGCTGAAGGGAAATGTGAATGTGGTTCTCCACAAGCTGTAGAGTGAATACCACAGCTGTAAAGTATCCATGGAGAATGTTTCAACCCTACCATTCAACCACACAATTGAAAGAGGCCTCTGTGAAATCAGCAAGAGCTGTGCAGTTCTCAAGACTAGTCTCCATTGCCGGGCAGTAGGGTAACTAACATGGGGAAATAGGGACCTCAGCCACAATTTGGAAAGAGTTTGCAAAATTAGCAGGAAGGATCATTGTGTCACTTTGTCTTTTCAATATAGAATAATTCCACATGCTTCTAAAGTGATAGATAAACATCTTACAGCAGCTTGCTAATAGACTTCCAATGCCATCTTAAACTGAGTTACACCCGTCTAATCCCATTGGCTTCAATGGACTTAGAAGAATTTAACTCTCTTTGGGACTGCACTATTGATAAGGACAGGCAGAATGGCAGTGGTCGAATCTGCATTTGCATTTTTAAATCAGTTTTGTGCTGCTGTGATGCTGTCTTTCTCTATGCTTGTTTGAAGAGTTGTTTGGAGAAGATTCATTTAAAGTGGTGTGGAGGCACAATGACAGTGGAGCCGCTACAATAGGGTGATAAACATATGCAGACATGCAAAATTATGCTAGCACTGTCGAAGTGTGAAAACGAAAGCAAATGTAGACAGCTTTTTTGAAGGTGGAGTCAGAAGGCTGGGACATGGGTGGGAAAGACAAATGCAGATTCGGCTCCTCATTAGCCCTGTATATACAATATAGCACTGTAAATCACATTCAAGTAAATAATATCCTGACATAGAGATGACTGCACCAGTGGTGGTGAACCTTTGTGAGGAGAGATGCTTGTTTTTCCAGTACCTCCTGGTTGTACAGTACACCAAGGGACCAAAAGTTCTGGAAATTAACAGTATAGGTCTGCCCTGCACACTGCTCCATGCAGCAAAGTGATCATGGACAGAGACTCATGATTTACAAAATCTGTTTCAAACCAACGCTTTATGGAATGAAGGAACAACAATGTTATAAAGAAAATAGAAACAGACTACTGTGGTTGATGGTGGAAAATGCAGCCAACTTACAGCAACCCCATAGAGCTTTCAAGGCAAAAGACAAACAGAGGTGGTTTGCCATTGCCTGTCTCTGCATAGCTACCCTAGACTTCCTTGGTGGTCTCCAGCCCCATAGCCAGGATTTTTCGTGGGAGGTGCCAGGGCACTGGGGGCACTAATTAACTAACTAAATTAATTAATTAATGCACCTGGGATGCATATCTCCCCATCTCCCCCCCCCCAGTGCCACTCACACAGCAGCAGCTCCAGCGGCCCTGGTGGAGCCACCCTGGCCATGGTCTGTCTCTCCGTCCATCCGCCATCCTTCCCCACCCAGCAACAGGGTCGTGTTGCCTGGCCCAAACCAGGAAGCTGGCCTGCATGTGAAGATGGCATGACCCCAGGTGGCTGCCAGGCAGGTGGGTCTGCACCCCGGGGTCAGGTGGAGGAGGAGGAGAAGTGGCACTCTCTGCCATGGCCTGCTGCCCATCTGCCCCACTTCTGGCCCAGGCACTGCCTCCTGCTGTTAAGACACTCAGGAGAGGGAGAGAGTCATGGAGGCAGGAAGGCAAGGCAACAGGTGGTGAGCAGGCACATCTCTTTTCAGGGCTCGGGGGAGGGAGGGGTCTAGCGGGGTCATCTGATGGGCAGGGGCATCTGTGAGGGGCATTGCCCCTAAAGCCCCACCACTGGGTATAGCCCTAATGGTCTCCCCAGGGCCAACACTACTTAACTCCCAAGATCTGACAAGACTGGGCTAGCTGGGACCACCCAGATCAGGGTACTCTACTGGTTAGCTGAAAGTAAAGAAGAGTGGTTAAAAAGCATTTGCAGTTGTCTTGTAGAATTCTTTTCATGTCAATTAATCTATCAGAGTCCAATGATAGCCATGTTAAATCTGACTCCATGAATAATTTGATCTATCTGGTGTCTGACAGGAAGAGCTGTGAACTGCAGTTATTGTGCAGTATGCACAATAATGTAGGAAAGAATCAGAAAGGTATTCCCAAGGTGTTTCTAAGTATTTTATGGAGTACTGAGTTAATAAATATTAGTGATTTAGGGACTGAATAAGCAAAAGGAGTGGTCAGCATGTATTCCCTCATAATTTACAGAATACCTTAGAGATTAACAGCAGCTTTGCTGAGAAAACAAAGAGCTGGCTATATCTCATAGTCTTTTCACAACGTATATTCTGAAAAGATTAAAAAGGACCATGACACCACTGTTAGTTCTGAGCTTTGTTCAAGTGTTGCATTAGCATTCCACTGCCATAAATGCAATCTGCTTCGTTTAATGGAGTAAGTTTATCACTTAGGGACCTAGTCCCTAATGTTTAGAAAAGGGGGACAGAAAAGATTGTTTTTTGCCATGTGAAAGCTCAAGGGCGTTGCCGTTTAGTTTTTATGCGTTCCTATTATTAATGACTCACTCAACTTTTAATGAGATTTCCCGGATGCTGAGCTGTAGCCCTCTGCATTTCACTACCATACATAAACACACACCGTGGGCTCTGATGTTCAGGGAAAATGTGTAATTCAGAAAAGGAAAGTACACATTTTTGCCAGCCCCACCCTCACAACCATTTTCCTTGCCTTGAGCCTCCACAGCTGCTCCCTCATGCACCACCAGAAGGTTTTTTCCAGTTCTTTTTTTAATGGCAATTGCTATATAGCTGTAGCAATACAGCAGTTGCTGTTTTTTTAAAAGCCCTCTAGTGGTTTGGGGTGATAGTGGCTGCCAAAACGTGAGTTAGCAAAAGGGGGGGGGACACACCACTGTGGAGCCATTCTGTTCCAGTGTGACTGCATCTACGTTTACAGCAGGTATGAGAACTCCATGGAGAATCATTGTAGTGCGGAAGCAACCCAAGTCTATGAGCCATCTACATGCCAAACACATTTTACAGTGGGAGACTCATATATATGCCTTAACTCCAATTTCATTTTCTTCAGAAGCCTACATTTAGTACAGTGTTAGAGGCTAGACACTCCTCTGTTTATTAAAATAACATTTCTAGTTTTACAATCCAGCAAATGTTTTTATCTGAGACCCTTTTTGCAAGGTAAATAAATATAGTTCTAACATTTTGGACTCACAGAAGCATAGTGCACCATAGTGCCCAAATCAGGTATTTTAAAGAAGCACATTTGCCTCTTTACCGGTTTTGTCATGCCCTGCTACTGCTTCTCCAAACAGGGTAATTATGTGTAAAATCTATAATTCAGACTTTTTTATGCTATGCTGTTTTCAACTGCAGTCACAAACTCCTTCAAAACAGGGTTTTACAAGGGACAAGGTGACAGAAAACACTAACAGATAAATGGATGCCTTACAGTTCCGTTGCAAGCACAGGTATGCTCTTCTAAGTCCATAAAAATCAACAGGCATAGAAGAGTGTAACTCCACTTAGGATGGCACTGTCAGAAACAGCATCCTAAGGTCTGGGCAAGCCTAATGTTGTAGTAATATCCCAACTGGATAATGATGCATTCAAATAACTGTACTTGTTTCCCTTTTTATGTGTGTTCACAGATCCATCTCCATATAGTTTTTGGGCTCTGAATTCTCATGTCATTCAAGGAGAGGGGATGAAAAAAGCAACAGGCGGATCCTTAGAAGAAGTGACCCCAGACTCACCTTGGGCCCTGTTTGCAGGCCTGCAGGTATGGCAGAGGATGTGACAAGTCATTTGGTGAGCTGGGCAACAGAGCTAGGAATGGGCAGAGATGCCTCCATGGCCACGTGATGTTCTCCAATGCCATCTCCATGGCCAGACCAATCAGGCAAGGCCTGATGTGACTGTTGAGGATGGGATCATCCCAAAGGCTTGCCACACCGCGTTGGGTGCTGCATCACATTGGCCTGCTTCAGCCTTATGGCTTTGGTCTCATTGCTGTTAGATCTCAGGTCCTTCTGCCTTGTATATGGTCTGGTGCAACTAGTCAGGGTCTGGCAGCCACACTAAGGGATCTGGCATGGAGGAGAAGATGTGACAGGACCTTTAACAGCCAATGAACAGCAGAGATGTGGCTGCCCCAGACCAGCTGCATTTAAATCTTGGGAACAGTTGAGAGGCAGCCTCTTTGAGCAGCTCTGTGGGCTCTGGTGGTGTTTACATTGGAAGCCATTGCTGAGGCCTTCAGGTAGTCCTATGGGTTCAGTTTTTCAGGACATGCAAGAGTGGCTTTCCTCTGGGCTCATGGGAGGTTGGTACCCGCATGGGGAAGGGGTATGACATGGCCTCATGGCCTCTTTGGGAGCTATTTGAAATTGAGGTGGAGCTATGAGGGAACATTTGCCTTTTGTCTGCTGCCTCAGAGCTTATTGCCGTAGGAGCGTTCTGCATGAGGCAGTTTACCAGAACTAGTAAGGGGCCCTGGGGTAGGGTGCTGACATATGTGTGACTTACTTCATGGGAACCCTTCCATGCAGTCACATGGGACCAGCAGGAAGCCACAGCATAAATCTGCAACCCCAGCAGTCCACCTAGGACGGGGCATTTGGATGGGGCTTGGCACAAGATGGCTTAACTGCCACTTGGGCTGGGATGCTTCCAGCCTGGTTGGCATTCAAAGGTGAATGCCTTGCTGAGACAGGCTCCTTAACATTGGTCCTAGTGTCTAGAGAGCTAATTTAATAATAATAATAAGTGTGTGGGGGTATGTATAGATTTTTATTGGACCAAAAAATATCAGTATTTCCAAAAAATCCCAGTGTCATGAGTCAGCCGAGGCTCAGTGATAGCAAGGACTCCTCAGGAGAAGATGAGCCCGTGTAGCCAGCCTTGAGTTAACAGAAACTGACCTGCGAGAAAAGGAGCTGCTGGCTTGTCAGGATTCACAGCTAACAGCTGGTGTAGAGTCACCAACACCATCCAGCTCTGATTCAGCAGATGAACCTCAGTTGGCCATTTCCAGCCCATCAGTATCACCCTTAGAGCACCACAGACAGTGGCTGAGAACAGACGTACAGACGAGAAGACAAAGTGCACACCTCCTGGCCAGAGCTAGCTGCTTGCTGATAACAAAGATGAGTAGTTTCAGGATTGCTTCTGAGCAATAGGTGTAGGACAATAAAACCAGACAAGAGAGGCTGTTAGGCATGGATGTAATGCGTACAATAGAAACTAAGCCAATGAATCTGTCTTGCCTGACTTCTGGACCCTTGACCTTGGACTGAATGACTCTACTTTGCCTGACTTCTGGCACCTGATACTTGGAACCTGCAAGCCAGTACACCCGGCCAGTACACCACTATGTTATTTGAATCTGAGATTTTTTGGAAAACCCTTTTTTTTCCAGGTCCAATAGACCTGAGAAGAAAAATACTGGTAAAACCAGTATAAGCCACACTGCAGGAGAAACTGGCCCCAGGATCTGTGCCACAAGGAGGTCTCTCTCTGCTCCATGCAGATCCTGGCTGGGATGGCTTCTCCTGCAATCTGGTTTAAACTGTGCTGCAGAAGAAGCTGGCCCCAGGATCTGCTGTTCCATGGCTAGCAGATTGCTCCCTGTGGCACAGCTGCTTCTGGGGCTGGCTTCTCTGGCAGCCCACTTTAAACTGGGCTGCACAAGAAGCCAGCCCCAAGCCAAGCTGGCAGGAACAGTCTGCTCCCCCCGGCGCAGCTGGTCCCTGTAGCAGAAGCCTGAGAAACAGCTGAGGGGCAGGAGCAATCTGGTGAGGGGCAGGAGCAATCTGGATTTTTTTCAGTTTTTCTGAGAAAACCTGGATACATTTGGGAAGATGAAATATACCTGAAAAATACTGATAATGTATTTTTCAGGTATATTTTCAGCTCAGGTTGATCTGAATGTACACCCCTATTGAATAGCATAGTTGGCACTAATAATCTTAGTGCTATTGCAAACGGTTTCAGAGGCTAGCCACAAGGTTAACTATGTTGTGTTATTTAGGCTCATAGCATTGGTTGAGTACGTTAACTACCTTTAATCTATCTTGTACTTGCACTAAGGTGTCACTGGATTTAAGGCATTAGTATGCTTCTGAAAAAGATCCTGTGCTAGACCAGGACCTAAACCATCTCCCCACCATGGACCAGGAGTCAGAAGTTCAGGCCAGGACTTTGGGAATCAACACAGCAACACAGCCCTATCAGGCACCACCACATTCCAGGGTCCTGGGACATAGCTGGATGGAAACTGAAAATTGGATGGAAACTCCCCAGAAATTAAAGAACTATTGGCACAGAATGACTTTGTGTTCCTTCAGGAGACCTGGGCCCTAGATGAAACCCTGTTCTCTGGGTTTCAGGCTTATTTACTTGATGCTATTCCATCTGGTGGTAAGGTAAGACCCTCAGGGGTCTCCTTAGTTTGATATCACTGTCATTGTGTTTTAAAAGCTTCCCACTCCCCAATTTCCCTCCTTGGGCATTAGCAGTTCTTGCTGAGACAGGCTCCTTAACATTGGTCTTAATAAATGTTTATTTGCCTCTGCAGCAAGCAAAGAAGTCAACTGTTACTCTTTGGGATTAGTTTGATAACTATGTACATTATTTGACTTGCAGATATCCTATGGCATCTTTTATTTTTCAGGTTATTTTAATGCACTGGCACTGGCAATTCCTTAGAAGTTTTTCATTTTGTGTCTCTGGAAATATTAATGGAGGAAACAAGGTGTTTTAACCAGCCCTGTAGATCTTCTAAGGATAACAAGATCAATTTATCTGGTAAACTAATGGCCACAGTTATAGACAGCAGAAAATTGATTATTTTAGATGGCCTTAAGGAGAGAGTAGACCATGGGGAGTTTACCTGTTTGAACAATTTTGGGGCAAGTGTTATAGCTATTTTTGTATCTCCACTGATTTTGCTGTCAGATATCAGGTTCTTTGGGTAAACTATCTTGAAGTGGGGGAAACTATTGCTAGCAATCATATGCCCTTATTTCTATTAATAAGTTTGTCTAATGATTTTGGTGCCCAAAATAGTAATCTAATACCCACTAGTCAAGACCATAACAAATTGAGAGCAATAAAATGGAGTTCTGAAAAAGATACTTTGTCTAGAACCTTGATGCTCTCAAATAAATGTCATTCTCTTAAGAGAGAAATTACTCTAGGATCTTGTGTGCATGATAGCTGCTGTAAGCTAGAGCAAATTTACTCCCACTTCTTGCTTGTGCATTCTAAACTGATCTATCAAGGTAGTACCCTGAAACCTACAAAAAAAATAGCTGGCTTAATCTTGAGTGTGTCTTTAAAAAGTTTGCTACCTAGCACTTATGGAATACAGGTGTGCTACCTCTTCAGCTATACTACAAGCCTTTCTTTTTTTGGAAAAAAGTTTCTAGACAAGCTATATGTAAGAGCAAAGGAGAGCTGCCAGAAATAATAGAAATCTGAGTGAATTTCAGAACCTGGTTAACTCTATTTTACATACTATTTATTTATTTATTTATTTATTATTTCAATTTATACCCCCCCTCCCCGCAAGCAGGCTCACGGTGGCCCCTTTCATCTCATATATCCTCACATACCTGGGAGGAACACTTTGCTCATATCTTTTCTAGTTCTTGTAGTAACTATGTTTATCAAGATAATTGGAACCTAACTGAACTACCGGAGTGGCCCCCTGTTCAGCCAGCTGAAATTGTTTTCCTAGATTCCCAAATGAAGAATAAGAAGGCCCCCTTTGAAGATTTAATTCTCAAGGTGGAAGGATATATTGGCAACTGTATTCACTCAGATAAATGTGACAGGAGTTATGCCACTTGCTTGGAGACATGCTGTCATAATGCCAGTTTATAACAAGGGAGGCAAAGCAGACCCATTCAGCTACAGGCCAATCAGCCTGTTATCAGTGGCCAGGGAACTTTACCTTCCGTCCCCTTATTACTAGCTAGTGGACTGGCTGGAGACTAATAAAATCCTGGGAAGGGAACAGGCCAGGTTTAGGTGGGGCGGGTATGGATGATCATCTTCTGACATTACAGTTCTTAATAAATATGCAACCAAGAGTCAGGGGATCCTTGCTGCTGCCTACATGGATTTGAAGATGGCTTTTGCTACCATACCCCATGCCTGAAAGCCTCCTTATCTCTCCTTGCTGTTCTCTGGAATCTACATTCAGTTGGATAAATCTTTCCTTTTCACATATGCCTTTCGCTTTCCTTCTTTCCTCTGCTATTTGTAAAGCCTCATCAGACAGCCACTTTGCTTTCTTGCATTTCTTTTTCTTTGGGATGGTGCTGATTGCTACCTCCTGTACAGTATCCCAGCTGAGCTATTCAAAATCTTAAAAGATGATGCTGTTAAAGTGCTGCACTCCATATGCCAGCAAATTTGGAAAATGCAACAGTGGCCACAGGATTGGAAAAGGTCAGTTTACATTCCAATCCCAAAGAAGGGCAATGCCAAGGAATGTTCAAATTATCACACAATTGCACTCATTTCACACACTAGCAAGTTCATGCTCAAGATCCTACAAGCTAAGCTTCAGCAGTACGTGGACGGAGAACTGCCAGAAGTACAAGCTGGGTTTTGAAGAGGTAGAGGAACTAGAGATCAAATAGCCAACATTCACTGGATTGTGGAGAAAGCAAGGGAGTACCAGAAAAACATCCACTTCTGCTTCATTGACTACACTAAAGCCTTTGATTGTGTGGATCACAATAAACTATAGCAAAAAGAGATGGGAGTACCAGATCACCTCACATGTCTCCTGAGAAATCTATATAAGGGTAAGAAGGGACAGTTAGAACCAGATATGGAACAAATGATTGGTTTAGCATAGGAAAAGGAATACAGCAAGGATGTATATTGTCACCCTGCTTATTTAATTTATATGCAGAGTACATCATGCAAAACGCAAGCCTGGATGAATCACAAGTCAGAATTGAGATTGCCGGGGAAAATATCAACAACCCCAGATATGCAGACGATACCACTCTAATGGCAGAAAGTGAAGAGGACCTAAAGAGCCTTTTGCTGAGAACGCAAAGAGGAGAACGTAAAAGTTGGCTTTAAACTCAACATCAAAAAAACTAGGATCATGGCATCTGGCCCCATCACTCCTTGGCAAATAGAAGGGGAAGTCATGGAAGCAGTGACAAACTTCACATTCCTAGGATCCAAGATCACTGCAGACGGTGACTGCAGCCATGAAATTAAAAGATACCTGCTCCTTGAGAGGAAAGCGATGCCGAGCCTAAACAGTATAATAAAAAATAGAGACATCACTCTGCCGACAAAACTCTGTATAGTCAAAGCAATGGTATTCCCAGTAGTAATGTATGGCTGTGAGAGTTGGACCATAAGGAAGGCTGAGCGTCGAAGAATAGATGCTTTCGAATTATGGTGCTGGAGAAAACTCTTGAGAGTCCCTTGGACAGCAAGGTGATAGAATCAGTCAATCCTAAAAGAAATCAACTCTGACTGTTCCCTGGAAGGCCATATACTGAAGCTGAAGCTCAAATACTTTGGCCACCAAATGAGAAGGGAACATTCACTGAAGAAGACCCTGATGCTGGGAAAGATTGAAGGTCAAAGAAGAAGTGGATGACAAAGGATGAAATGGTTAGACAGTGTTATCAAAGCAATGAACATGAAGTTGAGCAAACAGAGGACAGGAAGTTGAAGATGATGGAGGACAGGAAGGCCTGGAGTGATGTGGTTCATGGGGTCGCGAAGAGTTGGACTCAACTGTGCAACTGAACAAACCATGCCTGATTGTGGCACAAGCTAAAACTAACATATATTGACAAGAGACTGCTAACTTTGAATGGGATTGTTGTTGTTGTTGTTCAGTCGCACAGTCGAGTCCGACTCTTCGCGACCCCATGGACCAGATTACGCCAGGCCCTCCTGTCTTCCGCTGTCCGCTGAAGTTTGCTCAATTTCATGTTCGTTGCATCAATGACACTGTCTAACCATCTCATCCTTTGCCGTCCCCTTCTTCTTTGACCTTCAATCTTTCCCAGCATCAGAGTCTTCTCCAGTGAATGCTCCCTTCTCATTTGGTGGCCAAAGTATTTGAGCTTCAGCTTCAGGATCTGGCCTTCCAAGGAACAATCAGGGTTGATTTCTTTTAGGATTGACTGATTTGATCTCCTTGCAGTCCAAGGGACTCTCAAGAGTCTTCTCCAGCACCATAGTTCAAAAGAATCTATTCTTCGGCGCTCGGCCTTCCTTATAGTCCAACTCTCGCAACCATACATTACTACGGGGAATACCATTGCTTTGACCATGCGGACTTTTGTTGGCAAGGTGATGTCTCTGCTTTTTATCATACTGTTTAGGTTTGCCATCGCTTTCCTCCCAAGGAGCAGGCGTCTTTTAATTTCATGGCTGCAGTCACCATCTGCAGTGATCTGGGATCCTAGGAACGTGAAGTCTGTCACTACTTCTACGACTTCCCCTTCTATTTGCCAAGGAATGATGGGGCCAGATGCCATGATCTTAGTTTTTTTGATGTTGAGCTTCAAGCCCACTTTTGCGCTCTCCTCTTTCACCCTGAGCAAGAGGCTCTTTAGGTCCTCCTCACTTTCTGCCATCAGAGTGGTATCGTCTGCATATCTGAGGTTATTGATCTTTTCCCCAGCAATCTTAACTCCAGCTTGTGAATGGGATACTGTATTCTAATTCCACTGCACAAGTCCGCTATGCGTTACACAGACAACTTTCCAAAATAATTTCCCTACAGGAGGCAGTGTGTCAGGGTTGTGTGCTGGCCCCTTTATTGTTTAATTAAATATCAACAATATGATTTTGGCTGTCTCTGCCTAGAACTATTATTCTCCATCCACTGCTAATGTTAAAGTTTCTATCTTACTTTTTGATGATGATGCAGTGTTCCTATCAAGAACAACATCAGGACTGTCCTCTCTGGTAGAGGCTTTTGTCTTTTACTGTTTGGAAGAACGCCTGATAGTTAACTATCAAAAATCCGAGATTGTTGTTTTTTGGAGGAAATCTCATGTACACCACAAGTGGAAAATTCATGGCAATTATATTGAAGAGGTCCCCCTTTTAAAATAATAATTAGGGATCTGATTTGACCAGAGATTAACTTGGTCAGTGCAAGGTCATGTTAAAAGACTGACTGCAGCAGCATCAAATATCATCTGTTGTTTCTTTTATTCATCTAGGGTTCAATATATCCCATCAGCCATCAAACTGTTTAATACCAAGGTGGCTATGCACAGTTTATATGGGGCTGGTATCTGGATTAATAAAATAGGGAAGTCCTTCAATTCAATTGTTCTTAAATATCTACATTCCAACTGCGGAATTCCGAATTGTGTAGCAGGGATAGCGCTTCGAGCTGAATTGAGACAACCATCTCTTGAAACTCAGACTTGGATGAAGGCCTTTTCTTTTAAAGTTAAAATTATACCCTCTGACATTCATGAGGACCACCTCAGCTTAGTCAGAGAGGACTCATATTTCCCACTGGGATAAACTTGTTGAGCATCGACTACAGTTCCTCAGTCTTTCCTTGGATTCGCTTTATTCAGTTACCACATAGGAAGCCATGATTAAGAAACATCTATTTAAGTATGATTATAACAGCACAATCTGTAGTGCACAACGTCTTTGTTCTACTCAATTTGTTGGTATTCTTCCATCTGGTGAGCTCCCTGATTACTACTCATATTTGACTGTATCTTTATGTTGGCATGCCTTAATGCCCTACCTTCTAGAGTTTTGCAATGGAGGTATCTTAAGATACCATACTCTGATACAGTATGCAACTATGGTACAGGTAGTGTAGACCTTTGAATGCAATCATTTTTCTGAGCGTAGAAATATTTCAGTTCTTCCTTTGCTCCAAAATATAGATCATATGAAGACATTACCTCTTTTAATAGAGGATAATCACAGACCTATCACTCTTTTAGCTGTGAAATTTTATGCATCTGTGATAGGTTTTTGCAGCCATTCAAATGGGGTTTAGCTTTTTCTATATTTTAGTAATCTGTTTAAGACTAATAAATTAAGAAGCAGTATGAGGTAGGAAATTAATGTAGACCTGGGTGGGCAATACTGACACTGACTCCTCCTCTGTTACTTATACTTTTGGGGATAGGGAGGACCCCCCCAGGCATCTGCCTCCCTCAGAAAAATAGGGAACAGACACTATATGGGTTCTATGTCAACATATTCTCTTTGCTAAAACCTGAAGTAGGGGAAGGGTACAGTGGGTGTGCCTCAAAACAAGATAGGAAAGAGCGGGGAAAGAACAAGTTATAGCACACCTTTACCAACTGGCTGGCTAGCTACTCAGCATATATAGGGGGCAATGTTCCCTCTAAACTGAATTACTGTGAGCTAGCTTACCGTTTTTTAGCCTCTAGCTCACACATTTTTGTCTTAGCTAAGGAAGGATGGCTTCAGAGCAAACTAATTTATGCAGTAGCCAAATCGCTTGCTCACAACTTTAATACCAGTAGCTCATAAAATAGAATTTTTGCTCACAAGACTGTACAGCTTAGAGGGAGCATTGATGGGGGGGTACCTTAACATTTACTTGAGCAATGTTTTGCAAGCAAGGGCCATGGCAGGTGAGGAAGCTGCAACTGAATACAATGAGGTGAAAAGACCAGATGAGATCTGATTAATGATAAATTGTGGTTAATGTTGGTGGGCCCCTATGTGCAGGGCAGGTTGGACCCAGCCAAACTGGCAAAATGAGGTGCCAGACGGGACCTCCCTCTCAGAGTATGCTGGGAGTTTAATCAGGGTAGATATCAAAGGGCCCATTGCAAATTCAAGCATAGCTCTGAGCTATGCTTGGGTCAACACTTCAGAATATATTGTGTCCGACCCCCCTCTGGCCAGCAGCCCTTTTTGGGTGGGAGTCCATACTTCCAGCAGTAAATGAGCACCCAGCATGGGGGTGGAAGATGGCCATTATCCCCATTAGGCTGCAAGCCCTCCCTCCCCTCCTCACCAGATACCCACATCAGTTAGCTGCCAGCTACCTTCTGGATAGCTTCACTTTTGGCTTTCACATACCCTTCACCAGTCTGCGCATCCCCACCAACTCTGTTGACCTAAAATCAGCTAGAAAAATGCCAGAAGTCATGACCAAAAAGGTTTTTTTTTAAAGTGCACTGCAGGTCGCATTGTGGGTCCTTTTGACAGCCCCCCCCCCATTTCCAACTTCTGGGTCTCTCACTTGTGGTTGGTGCCAAAGAATCACCCGAGGACTATCAGCTTATCCTTCATTTATCATACTCTAAGTGTTCCTCAGTTAATGATATATTTATTTATATATTCTTGTATTTATACCCCACCCTCCCCACGATCAGGCTCAGGGTGGCTTACAAGAGGGCAAAATATGCCCATACATAAAACAGGGTAAAAACAGTAAAAACCAACAAATATTACAAATAAAGTGCTCAGATTTAAACAAGACGGTCATTCATTTGAGGTAGGTGGTTTTTCATGGAGGTAGGTAATGTCCAGTAGATGTTTAAGCTGTTTTGCTTGAATTCTGTTTAGTTAAGTATACCTCTTTCGAGCATGCTGTGGGCTTGGTGAGGTCCTGTGGTCACAGGGCCCTAATGGCAAAATGCAATATTAAACGGGCCTTTCACTTGCTACCAGTGCATCCCTAGGACTTTTGTTTCTTGGGGTTTAATTTTCAAGGATCATGGTATGTAGACAAGGCCATGCCCATGGGGTGCTCCATTGCATGTGCTGCATTTGAGACCTTTAGCACATTCCTGGAATAGGTTACAAAGAGCAGGCTGGGCAGTCCCCATGTTACACATTATCTGGTTGATTTCCTGTTTATGGGTCCTGCAGGTAGCTTTTGAGGCCCTGGCAGCAGAGTTCGGTGTCCCCCTCGTTCATGAAAAGACAGAAGGCCCAGCCATGCAGCTGACTTATTTAGGCATTCACCTGGACTCAGTAGTTGGGACATCCCACCTTCCAGATGACAAACTTTGTGCCCTTAAGGCCCTCAGTCACACAGGTCTTGTTGCACACAAAATACACCTTGAAGGCACTTCAGTCACTCACTGGGCATCTGAACTTTGCGTGTCAGAGAGTATCCAAGGAAGGGCATTCTGCACTTCCCTGGCCTGGGCGACTGCTGAGGCTTCTGCCCCTCATCATCATATACGTTTGACTAAGGGTATGAAGGAGGACCTTAAAGTTTGGTTATCCTTTTTGTTATGTCCTGACTGGTGAACTGACTGTATACTTTACAATGTTAAGCTTGAAGTCAGGACAAGGATTGTAAGCCTCAACAATCCTATTGGTTGTTGAATTCTGCAATGTTCGTAACCAATCAGAACTGACTGAATAGTTATGGAGGGAACAAACTTCATTGGTCTTTATCCCTCAGATGTTACTGGATGTTAACTATAGAAGGGGCGTGGTTTTGTTAGCCCAGATTATTTAAAAAGGGAGCTGTCCTCCACTGTTTTGTGTGTGTTATCTGTTCGTCTAATTGCTCTTTAATAAAGCTGAAATGACTGTTGAAATCACTCTCTTGTTAAGTCTCATACTTAATACTTTTTATCACATTTTAATGGGATTTCCATATGGCAAGACCCTTTAGATCTGGGCTCTGATATTCTGGTTCACTCTGATGCTGTGGGTGGCTCAGGCTTTGGGGGTTACTGCAATGGGTTGTGGTTCATGTGGCCTTGGCCACCTCAATGGGCAGGAGCAGACATCTTGTGGGACTTCACTTTCAGGAGCTGTTTCCCATCATGGTTGCACTTGTCATTTGGCATGAGCATTTTATAAATAAGAAGGTATGGTTCTGGCATGCTAGCGAAGCAGTAGTATAGGTTATTAACAAGCAGATGTCATGCTCAGAGCAGGTCATGCATTTTGTACACAGATTTGTCCTAGTTTTTTGTCTGCCAATATAACGATTTCAGCTCAGCACATTGCAGGGGTTGATAACAGCATTGTGGATGCCTTATCTTGCACCTAGGAAGAGAGGTTCTGCAGGCTGGCACTTGAAGTGAACCATACCCAGACCCATTCCCAGAGGAGCTCTGGGCACTTGGCAGTGTTGCATAATACAGGGAGTATACAGCTTGATAGTTCCTTCTACGTTCTGTTCCTATTCCTCTGCAGTCATAACCTTTCCAGCCTTTTCTGAGAGGATGCACCTCCCGGGAACTGGACAGTTTCAGAGTCCCTGGAATTACAGTACTTGGTTCACATGTGTAGCCATGATCTGGCTCTTAGTACTATGCATGGGCACCTGGCAGCCATCTCTTTCTTCAGTAAAGCTCACAGGTTTCCTGATCCATGTGCCATCTTTGCTACCCACAGGGCAATCAAGGATTGGCAGAAGTCATTCCCTAGGGCACCAGATCCTCTCAGGCCCATGTCTTGTGACACGTTAACCAGGATTATCCAGCAGTTACCAGGCTTGTGTTGGTCAGAGTACAAAGCCACTCTGTTCAAGGTGGTGTCTACTCTAGCCTTCTTCAAGGCCCTCTGGGCGGGGGAGTTGGTGGCCAACTCCAGAATGGATAGTGAGGGACAGGCCCTCAGGATATAAGACATATTAGTTCAAAGGTTGTGTGTCTGCCTGGTAATCCAGAAGTCTAAGACAGAACAGCTGGACTGTGGGACTCTGCTGTACCTCTGCACTATGCAGGGACCTGGCCTGTTCCCAGTGTGGGCCATGTTAGCCTTCCTTGCCACAAGGCCCTCAAGTCCAGTACCCTTCCTGATCCATGCAAACCATTCACCACTTACCAGGTTTTAATTCACAAGCATTCTCAGGACCTGCCTGGCAGCCTCAGGGCTCACATCAAGGGAATTTGGTCCCCACACATTCCAGACTGGTGTGGCCATGACCACATAAATCTAGGTCTTCAGCCCATCCACCTCAAGGCCATTGACAGGTGGTGTTCAACTGCATACAAGGGCATACATCAGACCAGATGGTGGCAATTCTTTAATGTACCTCTGTTCTAGTTTTAACTAGAAGTCTGTGTGTGGATTTGTGGACACAGCATTGTGCATTGGGCAGGAGACTACATGGCATCATCTGGCTGGGGACCTGATCTGGGCACGGACCACTTCATTCAGCTGTTCTTGATCAGTTCGAGAGGGATGAAATGGGAGTCCTTGATACCTACCATTTTTTGACTGCTGTGGCAACATGGACCCCTGTCAAACCAGCCATGCTAAATGCCTTTCACCAAGAGGGCAGCAAACACAAATTAAAAAGTATTGGGGTGCACCTGTGCACACCTCAATCAGGTAGGCTGCCACCAATCCTTTGTTCCATCCCTCCAGCTAGAAGCCAAAGGATAAACTCCTGACTTTCCCAGGATTGACTAGGAATGTCCTAGTAATATTTATTTATTTATTTATTTCAATTTATATCCCGCCCTTCCTGCAAGTGGAATCAGGGCTGGTCACAACAATAAATTACAATAATTCAAACAGTTGAAGAAATAAATACTGGAACAATAAAAACAGTTAAAATGGTCAAGACGTAGTCATTGCAACAGATTACCTGTTCAGTGGTCCTAATAGCTAGGAGTGATTGGGCCGCAGCTGAACCATAAAGATCTTCTTAATAGCAATATAATATTACCACATTGCAGCAGGGAGTCCAACTGGTGGACATCCACCACCTCACCTGTAGGCCTGGTGGAACAACTCCATTTTGCAGGCCCGGATCTCAATCAGGAGTATATTCCACCAGGCTAGAACCAGGGCGGAAAAAACCCTGGCCCTCATTGAGATTAAAGGAAAATCCTTCAGCCTGGGGACAGCCAGCAAATAATGATCCACGGAGTGCAAGGCTCTCCAGGGCACATATGAGGAGAGGCAGTCCCTTAGATATGTCAGTCCTAGGCTGCATAGGGCTTTGAAGGTCAACACCAGAACCTTGAAATGGATCCGGTACTCAATTGGTAGCCAGTGCAATTGGTTAAGCACCGGCACCCTCCAAGGTCAAGAATAGGTTTGAAGATGATTCCTTTATTGCTAAGGGTCTCAAGTGTTGCTAGGCCTTTTCACCAATCAGGGCCCTCAGCAATTATCTATAGCCAAATGAATGAGCCAATCACTGACCAGATGACCTAATAGTTCCTCTGACCATGTGAAAAAGGAGAAGTGTCTGTCTGCAGCCAGCCCAAACTGATTTCCCACAGGTGCTTAATTGGATGGAATGTTAACTGGAAGACAGTACCAGGAGATGGCTTCTAACACAGCTGTCTTATCTCCCCATTGCAAGGTCAGTGTGTTCTTTTCTCAGCAAGGCAGTTTGATTCTCTGAGAAAACAACCCAAAGCAGAAGCCTGAAGCAGACTTTTGAATCAAAACTTCATTTTGATTTAACCAAAAATCTGTCACACCCCCGATGCTCTGTTTATACAGCTGGGTGAGAACAGGCTGGGTGTAGGCACAGGTCTCATTCTGGAACAGTGAGCAGAAGCGGACTTGTGCACACTACACCTAAGGCTGCTAGCTGTGACCCTCTTCTGGTCAGACCTTCTGGAGTGCTGCTCCTGATGGTGTGCTTGTGTCTGGAGAAACTGGACTTTGCCAGGTGAAAGGTTACCAACCTGGCAAGGTTGTGGAGGCCCTGGGAGGTCAGCATATTCAGCACCCAGATATTTCATATTGCCAGGAGACCATGTTTTGCCCAGATGGTGTCCATATGGCCAAATGGGGGCAAGATATATGGTTACACAGGATTCGGCATAGCCTGAATATTTGGTTGCAGCTGTAGGAACTTTGGTGGGAGCCAGTCAGGTGTGCCTGTCTCTTGTGGCAGTTTCAGCATGGGGCCAGATCTATTTTAGAGAAAAGGCAGTCTGCATGTCCAATTTTTCTAAGTGGGGCATCCCTTTAAGGGATTTGAAGGGGTTCAAGGGGCATGCCCAGCTTGGGGGCTGTCAAGGCACCCTCACTCTCAAGTCGGGGGGGGGAGATCACACAGTGGCTACTGTTCATGTGGATTCTCCTATCCTGCCATCCCTTGGTTAATCCCTCCCCAGCAGGTGGGCTGAGGGGCAGAGTTTTTATTGGCCAGCAGGTGGGTTGGCCGATGCCTGGATCAATTTGCCCTGTGCTGTGCCAAGGCTCTTGCAGCTGCTGTAACCAATAAAGTTATGGCCATTTATTCATTCCATAGGGTTGTGTGTTGTCTTCTTGTAATACGTTGGGTTTGGATGGTGCCTTGCATCTCCTCCCTGCCTCTCAATGCTGGGTTTGAAAATAGAGAGATGATAGGGTAGGGGATATCTCATGCCTCTCTAGAGTGTCTTCCTTGCCAGGAACAGGTTACAAGACATGGATGGACCCTATATCGTTTTAGGCAAACTAAATCCAATTTACAGTTGTCCGTTTTCCCCCCAAATAGAAATCCAGTTTGATTGTATAGGTACTGTGCAGGAAAATAAGTTCAGGAAACAACCAAGTTGTGATCTGAACTTAATTCAAAAGGTCTGTACATTTGGCTTTGAAGAGGGTCAGTTAAAAGAAAAAGCATTGTGGTGATTCTTCATTACTTTATAAAGAAAAAACACCACCAGGTTTGTGTAGGCACTGAGCTGAAATGGCTGATGTAATTTATGAATATAATCCTCCCTGCCATGAAACCACACCCTTCCCCCTTTGATACTCTTTCATAAAAAGACAGAAAGCTTTTTGAAAGGGGACCGGGGTTTTTTGCGGGTGGGAATGCATCCCTGTTGCCAAGTCCCTTCTCTCAAGTTACTCTCTACCATTGGCATACACATCAAGCAAGAGGGTGTCAGTGCGACTTCCTCAGCAATGAGAGCACATCCTCCTTCTTCTTCCATTTCAGGGGAACACTGACTGTGAAGAGGCATGTAAAAGCGTGGGGGAAATGAGATGTAAGGGTGTTGCAAATGTTTTTGTACCCCCTTAAATGTCCAGCTCTTGCAGCAAAAACAGAAAATTTAGAATACACTAATTAATGCTGTAAAAGAAAGTTTATGAGGTGTGAACCTCAGAACAAGTGCATAGTGTGAACCAGGCAAGCAAGTTAACAGGCACCTTTTTGTCTTAGACAATACACAATAGCCATTTTAAAGCAATACAACTAACTCTGTGATAAAAATAAGTCTTGAACTGACTCCAATACAAATAAATTGATTAGCTGAAGAGTAGATAACTAGTTACAGTATATGTGATTGAAACAATAGGTGGGTTTTCCAAAGAATCTGTTAGAAGAACAGGTCTCTTTGTATAAAACAGCCTGTCATGAGATGTAACGAAAACAAATGTATCGTACCTTGATAGAGATGAAGGTATTGATCTAAGGAGAACTGCAGCCATTAAACTATAGATTATTGGGAATGGAGTGAAATCTCATTCACTGGCTCCAGAGTCTGATCACTGTAGTACCTCATTCAGCAGACGCATCTTCATTACCGTGTCTGCTTTTCCATAGAAACTTCTGATGACTCTCCCTCTTTAAGTCAGTTCCTCCATCTGCTCTGCCCATGGCGCCATATTTTTTTTCTTTTGCTGAAAGAAATTCTGTAAATGGTTGATCACAAAATTTATCTTTGCCAACATTCTCTACTGTTTGATAAACCATGAATTTCTACACTCTGTGCAGTTGTCATTCATAAAAGAAATCAATGGGCTTCATGTAGTGTAGCTAGCAGATAGCTTATTGTACTGTTGGTGGTGCAAACTGCATGATGGACTATTTAATATTTCTAGGAGTGATAAAATTTTACAAGTCACTGACACGGCATTATTGCTAAGAAAAGAAGTAGCTGTACTGTTATGTTTTTGGAAGTTTATGATGGGCAGGGTATGTGTTGTATTTTTTAAAAATACATCCTGCTTCAATACCCCTGCCAGTGAAGGCTGGATAACTGGGGCAGAAAGTAGGTTTTGTCCACAGTGCAACAGTGTTCAATGTCATTTGTAGTCTTTGTGGGAGTAGGCTTTAAACAGGTTCCCTGCTCCTAGTGACCCCAGTTTACTGACACTAAAGCCTGGTTCTTTCTCTATAGCCCTACCATTTCACCTACATAATCCCAATCTAATTTTTATTTGTTATGCATGTTAGATTATAAATGAATGTTGAGATCTGACTGGTTTGGGGCAGGTGGGCTTATTATGCTGTGCTGTGCTGTACAGATGTTTTAAAATGTTGATTTGGCAGCCGCTGCCACTGGAGCATGAGGATCTTTACTCCATGACTCAAGGTAAGCTGTGTATCTACAAGGAAATGTTTAAAACCAACATGTTCGTTTTAAAAGGCATCCAGTTAAACAGAGCTTCTGCCTGAAATTTTGAAGAGTTACTGTCAGATTGTGATTGGCTCTGCCTCCACTGGCAGCCATTTTGTGGTTGTGCCCACCATGCTGTGTCAGAATTCCAAAGGTGCCTGTGGGTTTACAAAGGTTGGGGAGCCCTGGATTAGAGTGTTGGGCTAGGATCTGGATGATCTGTATTTTGCAATGGAAGCTTGCTTGACTGACCTTGGGCCACTCTGTCTTCCTGTTTCTCAGCCTCAAGGGCTGCCATTCTGGGTCCCCACTGAGGGGAAATGGAATATATCCTAATTAAATAATGATCTTAGTTCCCATGTCTGCTTCAGTAAATTGCATTTACATCCTGTGAGTCCTCTCTTCCTCCCACCTGGCACTTCCCCCCTCTGCCATGGTCCCAGGGATGCTGAGGTCTCAGACTTGGGAGAGCTGGGGTTGCTTCACCCCTGGAGTTTACTCCTGGGCATCATCTCTCTAGCACGGACTTCTGACCCAATACCCCTCAACCTCAATTGTCTTTTCCTTTTTATATCCCTTCCCCCTTGTCTGGGCCTCCCCCCTGTCCTTTAGGAAGTGGTTGATTGTCTGTCCCCTCTCTGCCCATTCCCCATTGGATTCTCTAATTCCCCTTTTAAGCACTTCCTTCCTGGCTTCACCCCTGGGTTTCCTGTGTTTGTCTGTCTTCCTGGTAGTGAGTGGGTGTGCCTGAGCCCAGCATCTCTGTTTCCCTCCCACCAAGACTCCTGCTCCTGTAAATAATAAGTCTTTAACTTCGCTCTATCTGTGCCTTCCCTTCCCTTCTCCCTCTCTCCCCATTTCTTCCAACTGGCCCAGCCATGTGTTCGGGCAAAGGGCTCCTGCTTCAAGGTCTTGGGAGTCTTACCCTATATCTACTGATCCAGCCAGGGCAGGCTCTGCAGGTCCCCATGAGGTGGGGTGTCATTCTTTGTCACATCCGGGAGCTGCCTCCTCAGTGGCAAGGCAGACCGGGGCAAATTCCCCAATGACGATGGCATTCCCTCCAGCTGCCAGGGCCCACAGGCTGCCCTGCTGGCTGGGACATCACTCTGCCAGCTGAAGAAGGCTTGGGAAGGTCTGGGGTTAGACACATCCACAGAAGTCCCTCCAGAGGTTTCTGAGGGCTCTGTGTATATAGAGTTTCTTTGTTTACAAGTTTTCTATTCACTTCAGTGGAAAAACAGCTTTATTTTCCAAATAAGATGAGTGTATATAGTTTTGTTGAAATTGGTTAGGACCTTGTGGACAGGAATAATTAACTTATAAGCAAAAATGTTTTGTTAAGGTGCAATTTATTTTATTTTGGAAGATTTTTAATACTGAGGTTGCATCCATGCCTTTATTTCTAAACCAATAGGTTTGTGGATTAATGTATTATTTATTACTGTTAAACTGCCTACAGGAAATAGGTGCTGTAATGCCCTGACCTGGATAGCCCAGGCTAGCCTGATCTTGTCAGATCTCGGAAGCTAAGCAGGCTCGGCTTGGCTAGTATTTGAAAGGGCAACCTCCAAGGAATACCAGAGTTATGACCCAGAGGCAGGCAATGGCAAACAACATCTCTTGCCTTAAAAACAAGTCTAGCTCACCACCTAGCGGTGCATAATGCTAAAAGTGCTAGAACTTCTAGCTGCCAGACAATCTTAGGCTCTCCAGGCTATTCTACACACAACCAGCGCCAGCTCGCCCACTAGGCAAGCTAGGTGCTTGCCTAGGGCACTGCGGGCCCACAGGGGCGCCAAACCACCCCCACCCACCCCCGTGAAGCCAGCACTCCGAGCCCTTCTCTGGCTTTCCTGTGCACGCCGCTGCTGCGGCATGCTCAGGAAAGCCGGCACTGGGGCTGGGAGGGAAGGGGCAGGCGTTCGAATGCCCGCCCCTTTCCTGACTTTCCTGGGCGCATCGCAGCTGCGGCGCACCCAGGAAAGCCGGTGCTCCACACACCCCCGGTCTCCAGGGTTGGCATCCCTGGTGAGGTGGGCGCCCCAGGCTGTCTTGCCTAGGGCGCCCAGACACCTGGGGCAGGACCTGCACACAACGCCATATTGTTGTTGTTATTTGCTGTAATAAAATAAGACAAAAGGCATGTCTTTGCCCTCAGGATTATTATCTAAGAAATACTGTACACACAAGGGAAGAGGAAATAAAAGAAAACTTAGAGGAAGGAGACGAATCTGAGTATGCCAGAGTGAAGAGTGGGTTTGTAAGAAGTATTGAAATACAGCAGCAAAGGTCCTCTAACAGATGCTAGAAGCTGAAGGATTCCAATAGCAAAGAGAAGAAAGGGGGGAAAGGGCGCATCAAGGAATGAAGGATTTAATTCTAAGTTTACATGAGAAAGGGATATAGGATTGCAAGCTCCACACTGGGAAATACGTGGAGATTTGGAGGGCGGAACCTGAAGAGAGCAGGGTTTGGAGAGCGGAGGGACTACAGTGGGGTATAATGCCATAGAGTCCACCTTCCAAAGTGGCCATTTTCTCCAGGTGAACTGATCTCTGTCAACTGGAGATCAGTTATAACCAGTGTTCCCTCTATGCTGAGTTAGCGTGAGCAAGTTCACAGTTTTTTAGCCTCTGGCTCACACATTTTTGTCTTAGCTCAGGTAGGATGGCACCAGAGCAAACTAATTTATGCAGCAGCCAAATCTCTTGCTCACAGCTTTAATGCCAGTTGCTCACAAAGTAGAATTTTTGCTCTGAAGACTCCACAGCTTTGAGGGAGCATTGGTTATAACTCCAAGAGATCTCCAACTATCAGCTGAAGGCTGGCAACCCTAAAGGGATACCTGGGGAGTAAAAAGAGCAGGGGGAGGAGGAAGAGAGAGAGAGAGATGAAAATCAATACAAGACGTTAAAATAAATGGGGGGAAATGAATCCACATTTCTCCAAGAAGTGCCAATCGGCTTCACATGTTGTCCTCTATACTTAACAACAACAGTATGAGGTGGGTGTGACAGACTGTACTTTTTTTAAAAAAAGAAAATTTATTAACCGGCTATATTAACATGTTTCACATTTGACTTACAATTCTTGTCATATCCTTTTCTACAAAATTTATTCTCCCCCTCCCCTGGCTTCCAACGATGCTCCACCCCCATTAACATTTCAATCAATGTTCTCATATGTTCAATTCATTCTTAATATTCAAATTTTACATTTCAATATTTTCCTTTTTCAATTTTGACCAATAGGTAATTTTTCTATTACAACCTCTTTTGTTGCAACATTTCTGTTATTAATAGCTATTAAAACAAAGTAATCTATTTTTCACATCCCAGTTAAGCTCTAAATAGTCTTTAAAATCTTTCCAGTCTGCTAAAAATTCTTCGTCTTCTAATCCATGAAGTTTTTTTGTCAACTTGTCCATTTCAGCCATAAAAATCATTTTCTTAATCCACTCCCATTTATCAGGTACCTGCTCTTGTTTCCAGAACTGAGCGTATGTCATTCTTGCAGTTGAAATTAGATACCATAACAAAGTTCTTTTTGCTATTTTAACTTCTTCTAATTTTAATCCTAAAAGTAACATTTCTGGTTCTTTTTTCAAAGTACATTTCAAGATTTTCTGAATTTCATTATGAATCTCAGTCCAATAAGCATTTGCTTTTTCACAAGTCCACCACATATGGTAAAACGAGCCCTCTTTTTTCTTACATTTCCAACATTTGTTAGACATATTCTCATTCATATTAGCAATTTTCTTTGGTGTCATATACCATCTATACATCATTTTGTAACAATTTTCTTTAACATTAACACATGTTGAAATTTTAATCGATTTTTTCCACAAACATTCCCATGATGACATTTCTATATCTCTATTTACATTTATAGCCCATTTCACCATTTGCTCTTTAACAGTCTCATCCTCTGTGAAACATTTTAACAAAATCTTATAAATTCTAGAGATCATTTTTTTACCTTTTTCAATCCAAATCTTTTCAATTTCATTATTTTCTTTTCTAAAACCATACCTCATTTTGTCAGTCTTGAATAAGTCATAAATCTGTCTATAGTTTAACCAGTCATACTCAAAGTCCAATTCTTCTCTGAGTCTCATCGCGAAACTTTTCCCCTCGACTTTCAGAATGTCTCTATAGGGTAACCAGTCTTTCCCTTTATGCCTTGAAAGTGGTTTTATTACTTCTGCCAGAACAATCCACATTGGTCTTGCTTCAAAAAAGAATCTCTTATACCTCATCCATGTCGTAAATAAAGATCTCCTTGTGAAGTGGTGTTTAAAAAGGTTATCCACTTTGGATTTCTCATTCCATAAATAGGCATGCCACCCATATCTTCGATCATGCCCTTCTAGTGCCAACAGCTGTCTATTGTCCAAATTAATCCATTGCTCCAACCAAGCCAGGCACAACGCATCATGGTATAATCTAAAATTATGAAGTTGGAAGCCTCCCCTTTCTTTCGCATCACAAAGAATTTTCATTTTGATCCTTGGCTTCCTTCCGGCCCACACAAACTTAGAGATCTCCTTTTGCCATAAATTCAACACTTTACAGTCTTTCACAATTGGAATCGTCCAAAATAGAAATAACAAGCGAGGTAAAATGTTCATTTTAACTACCGAGACTCTGCCCAATAGTGATAAGTTCAAGGTGTTCCATTTCTTAATATCTTGTTGAATTTTATTCCAAGCTTTTTCATAGTTGTTCTTGAACAGATCTATATTCTTTGCTGTAACTTCGATTCCCAAATATTTAGTCAGACTGTACTTTTAAGAAGCTTAGAAGTGCTGTACAAACAGCTGAAGGAAAGTGTAAAATACTGGGTTCTTAGACACGTTGTAATGAATCAGCTCATAGTTTATTCAAGAACATGAAAACTAAGACAACTAGCATGACCAAAGCCCTGCTTAAATCCCCCAAACCAAACCACACCCAAACACACACCACACCCCGTGATTGGTTATTTACAGAGTAACATCTCCCATAGGACCCGTCTCAGGTCCAAGCAATCCTATTGGTCCATTTCAGGATCCTAGTGGCTATTGTTCCTACAGGTTGAAGCTCCGTGAGTTCGCATGGCCCCATGCGAGTCCGACCACGTTTGCAGTCTAGGTTGATACATGACACCCCTCTCTCCAAGGTTCAGACCCTCCTAACAGACAAAGTCTTTTAGGTACACTAGTGGCTGCTAGTTTCCAATGGAGAAGCACAACACTGGAACTGGAGCCTGCTACTCGGGGGTTTGCGCTTGTTGCTGAGTTGAGGCTGGTACCCTGTAGGCCTCTGGGGCACTGGCTGGCTCAGGTTCCTTGGCTCTGTTGCCTGCTGCAAAGGCACTTGGTCCTGAGTGCACTTGTGTAGTGGGCACATCTTCCCAGAACTCTTCCTGCTCTTGGGTTGGGGACTCGTCCTCACTGTCTTTTGTTTCCTCTGGGTCCACAGGAAGGAGCCGGCATAGTAGCTGATCAATGTGCCTCCTCAACAGCTAGCCATCCTCCGCTGAGACCTCATATGAAAGCGGCCCTGTCACTCTGACTACCCTGGCTGGAATCCATGTGGGGCCCCAGGAGAAGTTCCTGGCGTAGATGGGGTCACCAGGGAAGAAGCTGCGGGGAGCTTCTTGGCTTTCCGATACTGCACTGTGCTCCGGGCCCGGGTCTAGGTGAAGCCGGTCTAGCCAGGTCTCAGGGCATCATCCCATCAGGAGTTCTGCAGAGCTGTGACTGGTGGTGGTGTGAGGTGTAATGTGCTGGTTGAAGAGGAAGGCTGTGAGCTTATAGTCCCAGTCACCCGGGCCCATCTGGTGCAGGAAGCCTTTCATTGTCCTGACCATGCACTCAGCCTGTCCGTTGGTTGCGGGGTGGAAAGGTGCAGAGCAGATGTGTTGGATACCATAGTAACTCACAAACTCCTGGAACTCCGAGAAGGTGAAAGCCGTCCCATTATCAATGACTAATGAGTCTGGGATGCTATGTGTGCTAAATGTCCTCCACATTGCATGGCTGCGGTGCTCACAATGCTATTTTTCGTTGGCCATGGCTTCGCGTAGGGCCTTCTCCAGGGTCAGATCATTGTGGCTGGCCAGCTTGTGGTGAAGCTTCAGCTCATGTAGGCCCACGACAAACTGGTTCAAGAGGGTGTCTCCCAGGTCAGGAAACTCACATTTCATAGCCGCTCGGCTTAGGCTGGCCAGGAACTCAGCGGCCAATTCAGCAGAATTCTAGAGGTGCGCAAAGAAGTCCAAACACCTCACCATTTTGGTCAGCTGTGGCGCAAAATGGTCTGTGAATGCTGTTACCAGTTCATCATAGGTGGCCTCCTTTGGGGACTTGGGAGCTAGCAGATCTTTCAGCAGCCGTAGTGTGGTGACCCCGCAGGAGCTGAACATCAGGGACTTCTTTTTTCCTTCGTCAGTGATGTCCTTGAAGTCGACATAATAGTCCAGATAATCGATCCAGGTTTCCCACATCTCAGGGTGTGCAACGTCAAATTCTGGAAGGTTTCCCGGAGCAGCCGCCATGAATCAAGAGGCAGCCACATGGCTGGGTGCTGTCAGGAGCAGTGCAGGGTGCGGAGCTCTGGGGCTCGTCTTCAGTGTGCGGTGCAATGCTCAGGTCCAAGTCAGCAGGCTCACTCAACGGCATCTCACCTTCGTCGCCAGTGTAAAGTACTGGGTTCTTAGACACGTTGTAGTGAATCAGCTCATAGTTTACTCAAGAACACAAAAACTAAGACAACTAGCAGGACCGAAGCCCTGCTTAAATCCCCCAAACCACACCCAAACACACCCCACACCCCATGATTGGTTATTTACAGCATAACATCCCCCATAGGACCCATCTCGGGTCCAAGCAATCCTATTGGTCCGTTTTAGGATCCTAGTGGCTATTGTTCCTACAGGTCAAAGCTCCGTGAGTTCACATGGCCCTGTGCGAGCCCGACTGTGTGTGCAGTCTAGGTTGATACACAACAGAAAGTGAAGAGTTAATTCTTCACAGAAACAGAGAGCCTTGAGTGACAGGCTCCTCTGAGCAATCTGATTGGTTAGGATCAGCTGAACAGAGAAAGACCTGACAGCTGCATGCTGAGGAGACGGTCAGTCTGCATTGACTGAATTGAGTCTGATTTCAGCCTTAGCCGAGAGCTGTCTATCACAGATGGAGAACTGGGGGAAAGTTGGCAAGGAAGTCTGGGAAGTAGCCGAAGATTCCCATTTTGGCGAAAGAAAGGGGATAGATCTTCTAGTGAGAGGAGAATTTCCCTACCCAGTCAAACAGGAAGTTAGCTCTGAAGAGCAGAGAGATCTCTGGTCTGACCTGGTTAGAAACTGCCCTTAGAGACCTTAAGAGTTAGTTAAAAACTCAAGACAAGTACTGGTGTTTCAAGAGAAGGAGTTTGGGTAGTGGAAAGACTGTACCAGCCTTCTGGAAACCAAAAGAGTTAGAAAATACTCAAAGAAAGTGTACTGAAGTTTTTGGGGAAAACACTAAAACAAAAGGTCCTCAACATAAAGATTTAAGTCACTGTGAAAACTCTCATTACCCTGAGACATAAGGAACTACAATCTGTGCATGTACTGGTTTTATCTCAGAAAATTCAGCCCCAGATTTCACCTGACCTTTCCCCTCTATGTTGAATAAAATATTTTGTCAATTTGGAATATAAAAACATCTTGAATGCCATTAAAGTTAAAGGGGGCTCCCAATCCTTTCCTCAGACTCCTGGGCTGAGCAAATAGCCAAAATATTGTACTTTGACAGGGTGAGACAGCCAGAGTTCTTCAGGAAAGAAGAAAACACATCACTAGGGTGGCTCAGTCAGACAGGGAAAGAAAAATGGAGGGAAAATCTTGCCTCTGAGGGAGGGAAGTTGGACAGGGGTGTCATAGCAGTTTAGACTAAAAAACTAACCCAAGGTCACTCCCTCGGTTTCCCCAGCTCTAGTCTGGTACTCTGACCACTAGATCACACTAATTGGCTGTAGAGAACCCAAAAGGATAACATGGCCAGAATAATGAATGGGCTGGATGAAGTGAACTAAAAAAGAAAATCAAGGCTGAAAAAAGAAAGGCTAAATAAAGAGTATGTTGCTACATAGCATTTTGAAAATTACAAGAGCAGGAGCAAGTCTGAATCAGAAGACGAGAAAGGCAAAATTGTTTTTAAGTTGTTGCAAAGCAGACAACAATACAGCAGCAATTGTGTAAACATGGGAGAGAAAGACAATGCTGTTGCCAGTGGTGAGAAAAAATAGTACTGATGAGTTAAAAAGGAAGTGTGAGAGAGCTGAAGAAAGGGGAAGGAAACCAGAAACTCAATTTGGCAAAGTTTACTTTGTGAGAAATGAAAAGCCTTCCAAAAGGGAATAGCAGAGGATTCCTTAGAAATCTCAGTTAAGGAGGAAGATAAAGACTGCAAAGCTGAAAATCATTTGCATGAAAATTCCAACTTTGATAGTTGCCAGTGATAGGGTTGTCTCTACTGTGACAAATCATCTATGGCATTCTTTCTCTTCATCCATTTGCCTGCCACGTAGTCTTTTGAATTTTACACCGTTTATTACATTGTATGGTAGCCAACCTCCAAGTGGTGAAAGTCCAAACAAAACATCTGTGACAAAAATAACGAAGAGTCAATAAAGATATATATACGAAATTGTGTGAGTGATAAAAGAAGAGAGTTTTCCACAGAATTATATTAATTATAGTAAACAATTCCGCATATATATCTTTATTGACTCTTTGTTACTTTTGTCATGGATGTTTTGTTTGGACTTCCATCTCCTCCTGTGATCTCTCACTTTTGGCTTCAACCTCCAGGTGGTGGCTAGAGATCTATCAGTTCCCCTGGAGAATTTTGAAGGTGAACTGTATGGCATTATAGCCTGCTGAAGTGCCTCCCCAGGCTCTGCCTCCAAAATCTCTAGGTATTTCCCAACAGAGAGCTGGCAACCCTAATTGCATTGCCTTTAGTATTTGATTCTGGCACACTTGGTTGTCGTTATGGCCTAAATGTTTCTGCTTTGCTATTGGTTTTTACAGTTGAATATTGTTTTAACATTGTTGATTTTTTAAATATTGCAATGATTTATTGCTTATCTTATGATTTTTGTAAATCACCTCAGGAACTTTGTGAGGCCAATTATAAATATTTTAAAATAAACAAAGTAATACAAGGGGAGCACACCTAGAAAGGAACCTTGATGAAGACCAACAGGATGAATGAGACAGAGGGGGAAGAATGGACTAAAACCAGAGAAGAAAAGAAAAAACAGAAAACCCAGAGGATGCAATGGAGAAAGGAAAAGCATGTGACCTATGATGTCAAAAGCAGGAAGAGAACTGAGGAAGGTATACATTTCAGTCTTCAAAAGGCAGAAAATCATTTCTGACTAGTCATTGGCATAATTTCATATCATCTCTGGAACCTATCCTTGGTATGGTGTCCTGCCTATTCCTACTTCTTTTGTTTTTCTCTTCACAGTGCTTCCTTTGTTTGTTTTTATTGCCTCAGTAGTGCTGCCTCGACTTGTACTTTTCTCTTAAGACACTTGACAATAGATGTCAGTATGTATCATTCATCTTGGCTGTTCCTTTTCAGTGTGTGTGTCAGATAAAAGAAAATAGGGACATACTTTCTGTTGAGTCTTTTAAAGGGAATGTTATTGTTTAATTATTTATTCAGCCTTATGTTCTCTGTGCAGAGGGTCATTTTAAGATGTATCATATTTCCCTTTGTGTTCTACACATTTCTGCAGATGTCCCCCTGGATAGTAATAAAAACTGAAATCTCACAATTGTATCTACGTCTGCTGCCTGTTGTTCACCTGGGCTCATTCTCTGCCCATTTACAACCCAGTAATTTTCATAGCTACCTATTTTCCTGTAACACAATGCAAGTGAATATTGTAACGTATGAGTCACTTAGAACAGTGGCAGTGACAAACAGTTACTGGTACTGAAGTGTTGCAAGTTGCATAGTGAGCTTAACAGGCAAAAGCAAGAGCTGTATTGTGTGTGGTGGGGTTAAGGGGACACATCTGACTGAAAACATGCCTCAAAATTGTATGGAAGTAGCAAAGTAACCCCACTCACTGTGCATTACAACCCTGCAACAAGCTGATCCTACAGTTTTGAATACTGCTGCTGGAGTATCTAAGATTGAAGATAATTGCCCTAATCCTACTTCAATATCATTTTAGAGTCCCAGTTCAAATCCCCACTTTCCCAAGGTAGCTTGCTGGGAAGCTCATCACACACTCTCTGTCTAACCTCACTCAGAGGGTGATAGTGAGGATAAAATGCAGGAGAGGAGAACAATGTTAGCTGCTTTGTGTCCCTACTGGGGAGAAAGACTGGGTTTCAATTAAATAAATTAAATAAGTAACTTGGGGGACAGTACAAGGTCTTCTTTTCCTTCTTAGAATTGGTGCATCTGCCTCCAACAATACCAATGTGCTGCTGTTGCATGTCTGATCTGGTAGGGGTGATACCCCTAATGACACCAGAAGTAACTCTCACAGAGCCTTCAGAGCCCCACTTGTTGGCTATTAGGTGATTATAGGGTAGAACTCCATGTCTTTGTGGTGATGGAGTTTCTTTCTTGACCTGAAGGAACTTGTGCATCTGCACAATAGATGCAATCAATTCTTCCACAGGACTATGGGAGGTCAGTTCAGGAAACAAAATATTTTGAGAGGAAAAATACATCCCATGAGGCTGTGTGAAAATGCACAAGCAACTAAGACTTAAAAAAAAAAAAAAATGTTTATTTAGATTTACGAGCTGACTGACTGATTTGCTTACTATTTATTTATGCATTTAGTTTCCAAGCAATATGCAATGATGGCAGGTCTGTGGGGGAAGGGGGAAATTAACCTCTCAATACACTCTTTGAGAACTTGCATGGGTGAAACATTGCTGATTGCACTGTACTGTTCACTGTGAATATGCAAAAGATGACCCAGCACCACCTTCTGAAACTTATCCTCCAGTAGGACCAGAACCACTGCAGAACAGTGCCTCCCAATCCCAATCTGGAAAGGCGGTCCAGAGGTATACCACGATCAATGGTACTGAAATCCTCTGTGAGGTCCTGGAGAATCAACAGATTCCAGTACTACTCCCAAATAGATCCCTTTTTCCTCTGCCTATGTTTTCCCCCCATTTACTCTCAGACAAATCTGTTGCCTTATGACCTCTGTTTGTCCTCGACTACTCCAGATGAATGTGGCGGCTGATCTCAGTTCTCTCTGATCTTTTTTCTTTGCATCTCTGCAAAGCAGCTTCTGCCATTAGTTCAGATATTGATGGGTGATGCTGATATTGGCGAGAGCAACATATACTGTGCTTGTGACAAGCTCAGTCAAGAAGCTTTTGCAATCCAGTAATGATCTTGAAATCTCCCCCCCCCCCCAAATTTGGAGCTTGGAAAAACCGAAGCAGGGATAGTGAGAGAGCGCTCCCCAACCAGCACACGCATACAGCCCCCACATACTATTGAGGAAACATACTTTGCAATGCAGGGTTCATTCTCTTAACCTCCATCAGAGCTCTCATAAATTGTTTAATAGACAATGTTGACGTTTCCATCATATTATTGCCATCATCATGGAGAACCAAGCCCTTCAACACCCTCATCTCCAGGGGTAACGCTGATCGTCATCAAGTTCAAGTGAGTTCAAAACTGTTTTGAATGTACCTCTTTACTCATGCAGAAATAAAACCCAATTATTGACTCAAAGGTTAATGTAAGATTGACTGAGTATATCTACAAATAGTCTACCTTATTAAAGCCTCACTTCACAATGGATTTTACTTCCGTGATTCATCTGGTACTATTTTGTTCATCAATTCTGTGTTTTCCCTACTCTTTTCTACAATACAAAGAGAGAAGTCACACTGACTACTTAATTGGCCAAATACATCAGTTGAAGTGTTACATTTTAGAAGCATGTTTTTCCCCCCAATTTATTTACTCTTCAAGGTGGAAAAATAGCAACGTTACTATAGAATTCAATTAAATTTTCTCAGGTTAATGGGTTCTGTGTCAAGAATGAATAACCACAAGTGCGTAGGCAATGAATACAGCCATAAAGATTCATTCCTTTTATAGTATATTCTACTTCAGGAGCATATTAGATTTTTTTTCCAGTAGGGAAAAGAATAGGAAATACCCCTTTGTTTTCATCTTTACTGAGCAAGTGCTCCTGTCATTCTAAGTACTGTAAATTCCTTAAAATTATACCAGTCACTTTTCTTTTAAGTGCCAGAGGCCAACAGGAAAAAAATCTTTCACTTGGGTTAACTTTACTGAATATATTTAGCCAGTAAATTATTTGCCTTCTGAACTAGAAGAACCAATATACATTTATGTTCCAAGAATGGGTTGTTTTACTTACTTTATGAGTGAAGGCTGCAATAGTAGCTAAGTCAAAGGACATTTAATTAAGTTATATTTGCTTTTTCATGATCTTTTAGCTCTAGATTATAAATCAAGAATCAATGAGTACTTAATTTCCTCTTATAGCATTAAAAGTAATTGCTTCATAAATTCACTTTAGTAATCCAAATATTTGTACAGAGTATAGCACAAAGAACTTGTTTCACTGATGAGATGCCTAGCTTCCTTCTGTTCATTAGTTGAAGATGTGATTTGCAAATTACAGGTCCATTCCCAGTCCTAGAAGGTGCAGCATTTCCCACAACTGGAGAGTTACTTCACTCTGTAAGACTTTGCAGGCTCTAATGTACATTCATGTTGAATGCCAGATGAGTCTTCTGAAGGCTTTTCTTTCATGATTTGCTGCTGGAAATATATTTCTTACAAATTGTTTTCTAAGTTTTCAGCTTTCTGCTCTTAGACACAGTTTTAATATAGATCAATACATTCTATATTGCACTTTAATCATTATTTGTATTAAGTCATGATCTTGGTGAGCTCCTTTGTGAGCCAACTTACCACTGAAAAGCAGGGGTAAAATCAAAATAAACAAGTATCCACCAATTGTTCTGTCAGCTACTGAAAGCTCATTGGCATCCAAGTGAATTTCCAGGAGTACAGACCAACAGCTAACTGTGTTAGCAAAGGGGTCATTCTAGGCAACTACACCAGTAACTCCAAACTACATAAACATATGAATATTTCTTATAACGTGTCAGGCCATTGCTCTAAAATGTCTACTCCTCAACCCGACTTCTAAACTCTGAAAACTTCAAGAAAGCACCAGCCAGCTGATTAAATGATTCAGTATAATGAATAAGTAGATATACCTTCTGTAGGCTGAATAAATAAATAATATGCCCTGCACATATATGTATTATGCACTAAATGTGGTCAAGTCACAACTGACTAATGGCGACTCCAGCAAGGGGCTTTCAAGACAAGTGAGAAGCAGAGGTGGTTTGCCATTGCCTTACTCTGCAGAGCCTTGGTGGTCTCCCATCCAAGTACTGACCCTGTTTAGCTTCCAAGATCTGACAAGTTCAGGCTATACCATTTCTCAAATGTATGTAGATGCTAACTTCATAGCAGCTTTTTGTGATTATGTTTTTTCTCAGATATTAATAGAACAACTTTTATCATGTAGGGATCCACAATTTTTTGACATTAAAAATGGGTCAAACTCAAAAAGGCTGGGAAGAACTGATCTACGATACCACACTATGCATGTTATCCTTATGCAGGGGCCCTGCTAATATTCTCTGTATTGTTGCAATTTTAGTTTATGTGCTGCTGAAGTGAGCACTTGAACAATTTATGTAGCTAAATTCAGCACTGTTGTTATTTCTAGTTCCTAAATGTTCTTTGGTGTATGGCCCGTGGCTATTAAGCTTGAATGTAGTATTAAGATATCGCATTGATTGCTAGAAAAGTTTGGAAAAGGGATATTTTTACTTCTAGTGGTTGAAAAATGTGACATGATAATGCATCATAATACTAGCTATTATTCTTGCCTACATGTTTGTTGCAGCCTTTGACAGCAACCATTTGACCAATGACCTACATTTGACCTACCAGCAAATCATTAAATTCACCTAGCATGAAAAACATGAAAGTCAGAACTGAGCCAATGTTCTAGAATGTAAAAATTATATGTGGCCAGAAAGACAAGAGAAGCAAATGGACGTGCTCCATCAGTAAGGTGGGCTATCAGCAGTGGGGTTTGTAGGACCACATTGGTGATGGGCTAAGGATATTTGTGTGTGTTAATTCCCCTGGTTTAAATGGTTGGATCTACCTCACAGTGATGGTGAGAAGAAATGTCTTTTTTCTTTAACAAACTGTTTCAAGAAAAATGAAAATGGGTAACAGAAAAGTAGGCCTGAGGTCAGAAACAACTGTGATATCAGAAGGAGATCTCCACTCAAGTGCAAGGGAATAATCAAGATTTATTTAGAAAATATTGCTATTAAATAAACATTACAGAAACTTTCAACTATCAAGCTTATTTATAGCTTAAGGCGTGAAAAGCCACATTAGTATGTTGAATTATATGAGTTCACTGCTGCTAGCTGACAGCATGTCAAATTATTTGCAAATATTTTCTGGAACAGTAACCTTGAAGGATGCCAGCGCCATTCAGGGTAACCTTATCACAAGACAGGAACCAAGTGTTGAGAGGAGGTCTCAGGAAATCAAGTTTTTAATGCCATGTGACCTTCAACCTTTGGCCTAAAAAAGCAGTTCATAAGTACCTCCTTCAGCAGAGAGGCCCCTCTTTTTCTGGCTCTTTGGCGTTGGACTGATTCTGTGGAGCTGGACTGGAAAATAGTGTGAGTGATGCCTAACTGAGAAACTCTGCTCTGGGCAGGCATTTGTGAGTACATTAGTCACATTTAAGTGGGTTTATCTCCTCCAGCCTGCAGTACCAAGCTTCTGCGAAAATTATGTAATCATTTTAACAAAGTGTTCTGTAATTGACATGAAAAAGGCAAAATAAAATAAAAATGAATTTCTCTGTAAGCAGTTTATTCATTTTAACAGCAATCCGTTAGGGAGAAATAAGAGGAAGGGAATACAAATACAGAATCTTTATGGAAATTGCACCCTTGCTGAAATTATAAGCTTTACGCCATTTAAAAGAATAATATCCCCATATGCAGAGTATTTTCTCCTTTAAAGATCTACTAAAGAATGAGCTCTAACTTTTAATTGCCTGCTACAATTTAACCGCTCTTCACTAAATATTTCATTTTCTGTTACTTGCAATAAGTGTTGAAACGAATTTTTGTTGTCGTTCAAAGTTTGGGCTTTGATTATTGCTTTGAGTCTACATAAAGTGAAGAACATGTTTCTAAAGATATGGGGGAGGGGTTGAACAAATATTGTTCATTGGGGAAGCAACACTTTTAATTTCCTATCACTCTCTTTCCGACTTGCTGACCCAGATTCAATCCTCATCATCTTCACTTAAAAGGATCAAGTAGTAGGTTATGGGAAAGAGCCTGAGAGCCAGGGCCGGCTCCAGGTGTCTGGGCGCCCGGTTAGGGCGGCGGGGGGGTGCTTTTCGGGGGGGGAGTGGGGCGCCATTTGGTGCCCCTGAGGCCAGCCCGCCCTAAGCGAGTGCCTAGTTCACCCAATGGGCGATCCAGCCATGCTGAGAGCCTAGAGAGCTGCTGCCAGTCTGAGTGGCCAATACTGACTTTCATAAATGAGTGTTCCTATCCAATATATGGCAGCTTCATGTGTGTTCAAAAGAAGGTGGAAGATGGTGTGACATTGCTGTTGCTGATTGTTATTTTAAATCCCAGATGACGCACAGAATGCTAACCGAACTTCTGGCATGATGCATTAAAAATGAAGGTATATTTCTCCTCCACCACCCATTTCCCTAAATGAAACTAGTCTGTCAATGTTAGGTTTGGCCATCCTCTCACTGGCCCTGAAGGACAATCTGCACACATCATAGGATTCATCTTTCCAATTGCAACCCCTCTGCTTTGTCCAAAAAGACATAACCAGTAACAAACAGTCTTTTTTCCCAATGGTAACACTTCTTGTGATCTTCTTACTCTTTAGTTTGAGGTGGTCACGTAGCTTGATTTAAATAATGCGAGAAGAAATGAAGGGTAACAAGGATTCTTCTTCATCTCCCCCCAAACCAAGCCTCATGTTTTCTGCAGATTTGGTTAGTTTTGTTTCTTTTTTTCTACAGAAGTGAAATTTGATTACGCTTATTCATAACTTTGTGAAAGGCTCCTCTATGGCAAGACATGAAAGAGATGTTCCTCAGCTCCAACAATGAAAAGGGAAGGACACAAAAGGCCTCAAAGCAAGGCTGTTTTTGCCCCAGTAAGGCAGAACTCCCAATCCCCATCTACACCCCACAGGAGCTTAATTTAGTGCTGTTGTCATTTCTGAGAAAGAATCTTACACACAGGGAAAATATGACTGAGGTGTGCTTGCGTGATAAATCCTTAGGTACAATGCTGCAGTCAGGTTGGCCTAAAATGGCAGTGGCAGTGGCATTCTGGTATTCTGCAACAGAATACAGCACTTTTTTAAACCAGTATTTGTCCTATGTCTCTTTTGGGCAATGCTCTCGATCTAGCCCAACTATACTTTTGATGGATTCTGGTTCTTTCTACCTGTGTGTAGCATATTACAATTTGCCGTGTTGATTTTAATTTTTCAACCCATTTGGCACATCTTTATTGTGATCACTGTGGAATGTTAACCTATCTTTTAAGATGTTTGGAGTTATTTCCAGGTTAATCATTCATAAATATAGTACAGAGTGATTTATGAAGATATGGAACAATATTGAGAATTTTTGTCTTAAAGCCTCATCACAAATGTTCTCAATCTTTGGTGTGCACTTACTACCCTTTTCTTGCACAGAGTAAGTCAAAGGCAGTGTTGATCCAAATTCACTCTATTAATCTATCACCACATTGAAGAAGGTACTGGAGTTGGTCTGATATGATTTGTTCTTAACAAATGTGTGTTGGAGGGTGATGTGTATGTTAAACAGAGCTCCATAAAAATATGTATTTCACTGAATCTATTTTATCTAAAATTTCAAGAGCTCAATATTGCGTAGAAAAATCTATTAACATGGAATGGAAGCATTTGTGATTACATTTATGGCATCATAAAATTAGAGTTTGTTCAGTATAAAAGACAAGTAGATCTATTGAAGCTATCTTTGTCATGCAATAGGCACTGCGGCAGTGGAACATATTTAATGACAGCACCAAATGACTTGAATATATAGTTAACCTTGACGAACAAGTGTGAAACAGTAGGAGGGCCATAAAAGTGTTCACTTTTTTATGTCTACCATTCTGTCTTCTGGATACTGTTGCACATGCCATCAATTTATATAATATTTTTGGGAATGATGCCAACTGGTTATAAAAATTTGCAATGATGATCCATTGCGGATGGAAATAATAGAAGCAATATCACTCTAAAGCAAAGGAAGAAAATATGAAATATTTAATGAGTCATGATTAGTTCAGGATAGGAGGGGAATGATATCTGGATCACTTTCAGACCAGTATACCTTTGTAATTTCTCAATTATGAGATTATTTTGTATGGATATTCAGATTACTATTTTCAGAAAATTATGTTCTTACAATCATCTTGGAAATGTGTCCATTGAAAATGCTTCGGCTACTCATATGACTCATTCTGAAAAGCAGATGTTCCAGTTTGCAGCCAGCTTGCATAACCCTCAGGGGGGTACAAAAATTTTATATTGCCATATAAATATAACAGATACAATATTCTGAGATATTTCCATAGCGAAGGAAATGAAAGACAAATTCCTGCTCTCATTCTTGAAAATATGTATTTGCAATAGGGTAGCCAGCCCTGCTTTGGCAAATACCTGTAGATTTGGGGGATGGTGCTGGGAAGGTTGAAAATTGGGAATGATGTCACTTCCTTCGTGTCCCTCTAGCAATTCCCCCAATCTCTATGGTCCTTACTCTAGAGATTGGAGGAACTCCTAGAGTGTCACCTAGAAATGACATAACTTTGGGGTGGAGGGACCACTGGCCATGTCATCACTTTCAGACACTATAAGAACTACCTCTTTTTCTGTGTTCTTTATTACAGAGATTGGGGGAAATTCCTACAGTATAGCCCTTGAAGATGCCTTCTATCCCTTTTCCCTTTCACCGTTAAATTAGGGAGGGACTGAGGGTGGGGGCGGGAGGTTGCCTGATGTTATCAGGCAAATGGCAATCCCAGTCTGCTATTGGGTAGACTTTTCTGGGCAAATGCTAGATATCCCTGTGTCATCTCATCTAAATATATTCTGAAGGTTGATTTGGAAATGCAGTAGCATCCCATATTCTTAAGGCCTAGAGACCATATCACAGCATTGAAAAAAAATCAGCATCAGGCTAGCACTAATATCTGACTTCATGAGTTACAAATAAATAAGATAAATTGAGATATTATGGCCCTATGGTATTTTGGTTGGGTATTTTGGGACCGACATATCTAAGGGACTGTCTCCCTCGATATGTCCCTCAGAGAGCCTTGCGCTCTGCTGACCAGCATCTGCTGGTTGTCCCTGGCCCAAAGGATGTTCACTTAGCATTGACCAGGGCTAGGGCTTTTTTTGCCCTGGCCCCTGCCTGATGGAACATGCTTCTGCTTGAGACAGAGCTGTTCCGCCAGGCCTTTGGTTGAGTCAGCGGACGTGCAGTCATCTGGCCTCCCTTGCTGAAAACTGGCCTATTACATTTGCCCGTTTAAAGAGATATTACTATTGTTTCTGTTGTGACTCTTTGTTTTGTCATCTGTTTAGCACTGCTGGAACCTTATAAATTAATGTATAATTTTGCCATCTTTTAAATGGTTTTAAGCTATTTATTGTGATAATTTGTTTTAATGGTTCTGTAAATTCTCTTCTTGTCACCCACCCTGAGCCTGCTCGCAGGGAGGGCAGGATATAAATCCAACAAACAAACAAATAAATATTAATAACCTGTTCAAGAAGCCTGGGTAACACAAGTCCTCATAAGCAGTGGGTGTGTATCATCTATCCAAATATTAATTTTGTGAACTGCATTTCTGAAGACATGAAATTTGGCTTGCATATGATTTCTTCCAGTTGGGAACAATTTCCTTGTTCTGTCTTTCTCTGACTTCCTTCTCAAGTGTACTCACTGGGTATCATTCTTTTGAATCTCTTGTTTATTCACTAGACACAGTGTGTGACCGATACTGTTAGCTTCATCTTTGTTTAATTGGCTCCATTTTGGCTTGACACAGCAGTGAAAATGGATTTCTCACTGTATGTCTGTCTGGCTAATGCTGGTTTGATCCTTCTGTGTGCAACCACCAGGGTGCTCCTGAAATTTGGAGGAATGCTTAGGGAAGTATCAGTCTTTCAATTAAGGCCACATGTTTCCTAATGGTATTTTGGTTTCAATTTTGTTTTAAATTACGTTCTTTTGTTGCTGCTCCTCCTTGTTGTGGTTGTTTACTTTTGCTGCTCCCAGAACAGCCTGTTTCACCTCCTATCTTACTGGCATATTTTAACAAAAAAGAAGGGAGATGATACTTGATGACAACTCCATGGAGCAAATAAAAATCAAACGCCTTCAGAAATTGTTGTAAAAGACTTTTAATTCTATTTTTCATTGTTTATTTGGGGGGTTATATATATATAATATTGTTTATTTGGGGGTGTTATAACTGAAACCATTTCATAGCGTTTATGAACAAAATTTATCCCTGGGGCAAATAAATGCCACTAAATCCAGTACATTTACATCATCATGGTTGCATTTGCTCAGAACATTTAAAAAAAAACCCAAAACCAAAAATAACCAAGCTGGCTAATTTTATGGTTGCTAATTACATTCGTTGCTAGGCAAGCTAGGATAATGATAAAGGTAATCAAATCTCATGCTTCAGGGTATATGCTCATCACCTGTGGATGTCAGGAAGAATTTTTTCCCCTCCCTGTGTAGAGAACTAAGTAATTAGTGAGATACAGTGAGATTGCTGGTTGGATCATTGTTTCTCTTTTCCTTTGAAATGCCATCTTCTTAGTGCAGCCTACAATGCAGAGTGCCAGATTACAATAAACCAGTGCTATGATTCCATGTGGGAATCTCTAGGTTCTTCCCTAGAATATTTACTAAAGAATTGCCTGAAATCTCTGAAAAGACTATTTTCTTCCAGAGTTAACAATTGTTTTCAGTGTGCATTAGTGCTGCCCCCACTCAGGGGCCAGAGCCTGGCATAAGCTGGGATAGGGATAATAATAATAATAATAATAATAATAATAATAATAATAATAATAATAATTAGTAGTAGTAGTAGTAGTAGTAGTAGTAGTAGTAGTAGTAGTAGTAGTAGTAGTAGTAGTAGTGAGAATTTTACTTTGGTGCTGGTCCATATGTGTGTATGAGGGTACTTAATGATGATAATTCATGAATATAGGCTACAGCACTCACCTATCCAACGTATTTGTGTATTTCTCTTGAGACAGTGCACAGATTTTGATGCTTAAAGTCACATTCCATGACGTTTTAAGGGCAATCTTAAATGGGTTCAAATACTACTCAGATCTATTCAGTAGAGCTTACAGCTAGGAAAGTGTTCTTAGGATTGCACTGTTAGAAGCCAACATAGAATGGAAAGAATTTCTCAGAACTTGACCACACTAATGGAAAAGAATTGAATTTTTGAACTCCATGGATGTTGGGACCATGTTTTATCCCCTTGGAATTGCAAATGTTGTGTTTGGTTGTAAAAAAACCAAAATTTTAAGCCCTTGCATGTATACATCATAGCCATAGACTTCTCCAGACTCTTCAGACTTATTTTTTTTAATTCTTTGGAGGAGTGCTATCTGTACCACCTAGCTAAGGATGGCTTTTTGAAGTTCATGGTTAAAATTAGTTGATGGTAGGCTACAGAGAATGGCCTTTTCCCTCAAGCTCTTCAACCAAATGGATTATCCTTCTGCAAGCAAGTTGATTAAATCTAGTGCCCTGCATTTTGATAAGTGGAGTACTGGCTGCAGAGCTTGAAAGATATGTTCCCTACACTATTTGGGTCTTGCAGTTCCAAAGACTCTACCTGCTTACTGTAAATTTCTAACAGTTCCCAAAAAAAGAATACTATTCTCTAAGGCAAAACTGAAAGTTCTGCCACTAGGGGAATCTAGGTTCCTAGGAACTCCTTTTGAGAGCTATGTGACTGCAAATTTAGTGATTTAGACACCATCTGGCACTTCTTTATTGATTGCAACAAATACAATTTGGCCCATGACAAATAGATTACAATCTATATCCAAAATGGAATTTTGTCACAAAACAGGGGAATGTAGCTAAGTTACTAGCTACAACCAATCCAAATGTTGCAAAAAAAAACCTTCTATGGCATTTAATGGCATCATGTTCCTAATGTTAAAAATGTACTCTTATGTCTCTCACATTGTATACTTACATATTTATAATGTCTGTATATTAATACAATTGTCCCTGTTTGCTTATGACCTGTTGGTCTACGAGTATTAATAAGAGGCTGAGACATCTCCATAGTGAAAAGAGATGAGGAGTGGAAACAAGTCCACTGGCCCCACCTGTATATGATCACAAGAATGTGAGTACGTTGCCTATTCAAGCACAAGCCGCATGTGTTCAGTTCCATTCCCACGATCATGAATACTCCCCCTCTAAGTGCGTGACTTCCACCCTGGATATGTCATCTGAAGAAAGCTCTAGGGATTTTCTATCACCTGATAACTCACCACTGGACAACTACAGATGCCTATGAAATGAAAGAACTAAAGGTGTGAACTTGTTACCATTAAAAAAAAATAGTTTCAGGCTATCTGATTGTTCTCTAATGACTCATTTATACGTGCAAGTGACTCTTTGATGATTCTGCAGTCATCGAAGGATCAACATTCATGTGTTCATTCCATTTGGAAAACATCTGCATTCTAGTACAGCTGGTTCCAAGAACTACATTTGCAGCATCCGTCATGATACACTAGCACAGCTAGCAACTGGCCAAGAAAATAACTGGGAACTGGGCTTTCCATCCCCATCCAGGAAATAGCTCTGTGATAATCCTAACAGAGCAAATATGAGCTGCCAAAAAAAATGGTAGAGACAGGATTGTCAGAATTCTATTTAATTCTCCTCTAATTTATTTATTTGTTTTGCTGGACTAACAAAGATCTGCAACTGTCCACAAAATAGATGACTGTCTTTAGGTGCAAAACCTCTAGAAAGACAGAGATGTGGTGGTTATTAGCTTTAATCTGCTCCTTTCATTTTGTTACTATTGTGTCTTCCATTTTTTCCTCCCTCTAGTGCTTTCCCATTTTTCTTTGTTTCTGCAAATCTGCCATCTAATTAATTGATTGGCCTTTATCTGAAGCCAAATGAAATTCTTCTATTGAAACAATCTATTGACATTTCTACTTCCTTGCCAGCACCCTGCATAAGTGTTATTAATGATCGATATGACATGTATACATATCATAGTCATTCGTCTATAGGTATTTAAAACTTAAAAATGTGTGTTATGCCAAAGTGTGCATAATTCAAAACCTAGCAGACCCTCTAAGACAGAGATTTTCAGACAACTGAAAAGCCTTTGTGCTTTTAATATTCCATTTGAAAGAAGTGGAAACACATCCCACGGATACAAAAATCTAAGACGCCAGCCATGATGCCACCCAGTTCTAAACACCTTTACAAATGTAATTATAATTACATAGAATACAGTCCTGGAAGATGATGTGCACTTTGCAAGTTTCTTGGTAAATAATTTACTGTAACTATTATAATAGCAGCCAGTCAAAATTGATCCATTTGCAAAGTGTTCAGCATCATTTGGGCTTAACCCATGTCCTGTTCACCTTGTTTGAGCCTTCCCCTTCTTCCCCTTCAGCCAGAAACTACCCATTTCAGGGGACATAAAATTTGCCCTTAGTGCAGGATCATTCAGAATGGCAGGGAACATAAACTATGTAGGTATATAGGAGGACATAAACTACATATTGTACAATTTAAGAATCCGCTTATGGGAAGTCTGGATGAATGAAGATGGATGAAACAGCCTCACAGATTTCAAGTAGATGGCGTTGGATCGGTTTATGATAGATATATTAGGAGTTTTATTTTGATAACCTGGTTGTGACTCAGTGGGATAAGCAAAGAGTTCTTTTTCCCCACTCAAGATAACAATAGATTGATTAGATGTAATGGAGGACGAGGCTTATGCTTTTTGTTGTTTTCTGGACAGGGATTTCTATGTGTTTGATAGCTACATTTCACATAGAAATGCAGCCAATGAAGGTTATCTCATGTAGGTACGCCAGAAAAAGCTAGTCATAAAGCTGGATAGAAGCCCTCTAAGTCAGCACATACTTTGCTACTGTATATTTAATACTCCTGTGTAGAAGACTGTAGCAGGCACAATGTGCCAAATTCTAGTACAACAGGCATGCAAGAAGCTACACCAGGTCATTCCTTCTTTATACCCTCTGACTGCATGTAAATATCTCTCCTGTTTCCCTTCACATCCAGTCATCTTTAATTATTGCAGCATAAGTGGCAACAGGTCAGCTGTTCCTTTGATGGTTGTAGCCGTACAAGCTAAGTTAATAGAGCTTCTGCAGTTGCATCTGCATCGACTCTTCTGAGTTTATTTCCTCAGGTAATGTTACCATTGCAGGATCAGGGCCATCATTCTTCACAACTCATGTTACAGAAAACACCTGACAGTATTGATCACACAAAAGCACTACAGTACTCACAGGCAATATCATTCCAGAGCTGTTGTATGAAATATTTTCCTTGTCTCTGTAGCAATTATTAATGAATGGAATAAAGCTGCAGGTGAGCACAAAGGGTTGACTGTTTCTTTTCTGTTCTTTTGTTTTGCCATGTCAGCACTCTGGATTGTAAACTAGTCATCGAGCTTAAAAGGAAACCAATAGGCTGTTGACAGACAGGTATTTTTGAAGTGTATGCGTGAAAATGAAAATAAGCCCTCCCTGATTAGGCTAACCTGAACTATTAATTACAATGCTCTTCCTTTCTTCTTGAGATGAATGCAAAGAATTAGCCAGGATCAGATCATTTGTGAACTATGTAGGATCAGAATAACACGTGCAAGCCGTAACCTCTAATTTAGGGGTTTTTTTAAAAAAAATTGTACAGTCTGAGAGAATTAAATAACTTGAACTCATTTTTTTTTTTTTTAGTGTAGACTTTTAGGATCACCCAATTATACAGGTGAAGTGACACAGCCATACATTACAATGGAGGTTGAGAGCACCAAGAAGAACCAAAGAATCATCCTTTCCTAGCACAAAAGACCTTCCCTTCCATGAGAGAGGCATTGGCCGCCTAGCAGGTTCTCATTCTCAAGGAAGGTGGGCCACCTTTACAAAAGGTTGAGCAGAGCCTTCTCTCCTTGTCTTATGTTCTTCTTCTTCCTTTCATGGGTTAATTTATGCTGGGACTTGGCAGAGCATCTGTTTTCAATGCCATGGTTCATCCATGGAACACATGAAGTAAAAATAGCTGAGCAGGTGCCAAGCGCATTTCCTTCATCACCAAGTAACTACAGTGAGCTCTTGTGTCTCAGAGATTACAGCCCCATCTGCTGCAAAACAAAAGTCCTGCCTGCTAAAGCAAGAGAGGAAGGTTGTCGAAGGGGATTGTGGATGAAAGGACCACAAAGGGCAGAATTCACATCCCTCAGCATTTGCAAAGGAACATGTAGGAATTCCAACAACTTCAATCAGCTTGTAACTAAAGTACAACCAACCTGGGCATCTTTTGTAATAACAATCCCCAAACTAAGTTCACCCTCATTTATTTGCACATTCAAGAGAAAAAGTGGAGGCTGGAGTGAATAGAAAAATATTCAACCACTTACAAAAAACATTTCTTGCATACCTGCAGCTGTGCACATGCATGTGCTTGTGTGTGCAAATGACGGAAAATCCCATTAAGCCACTTCTTCTGAAAGCCACAATGAGTCTCAACATTGACAACAGAATTAGCACAATGTTTTGGAAAGTGCATCTGCTTGGGAGTCCAGCACACATTAGCTGGTGTGAATTAACACCTTTCCCATGAAGCACATACCTTGACAGCAACAGCAGCAGCCAAAGTAGAACCATGCTATTCTCTGCATTGCAGCCAAGGAGGACGTGTGTGCTCACTGGCTTGCATATAGCCTAAAACTTCTGTGGATGGAAACCCATTTGCAGAAGTGCAACTCCTCTGTCACCCCCTTGCTGCAGCTGGAAACATCCACCCAAATGCTGCCCCTGAGTGTGGGGGCCCCCCACAAAGGAGTAGGAGGGCTGCTGCGGGAGGTCAGAATCAGCTAAAACCACCTTTCCTTTCATGTATGGACATTTTAAGTAGGATTCAACCCACTGTCTGCCATTCCTGGGCCACACATTAGCCATGGTCTGCATTATTGAGAAGCAGCCTGCACAGAGGTCTCTAGCAGCAATAGTACTTGCAGACTAATGTCAGCAGTCAGTAGTGACACTTGGAGGCATGCCAGTGGCAACCATAAGAGTTGTCTGCTGCTCCATGATTTATGCACATGCCTCTCCTCATCACTAGTGGCTTGGCAGTCATGGGTGGTATTAGTGAATGGTTTGCTGTTACCTTCTCTTGATGGCAAATTGACAAAGAAGGGGGGGGAGGTGTGAGTCACCCCCTAAGCTGCATGTCAGAAAGTAGCAGATTTTCACAGTAAAGGTTTAAGAATGGGCAGCAAGGTGAGTGATTTTAGTATGTCTGTGCTGGAAGATAAAGAAAATTTAAAACTCACTCAAAGCCTGTTCAATTAATTAGGACCTTGAATTTACACATGCTAACTTAAAAGCAAGCTCCATTGACTTAATCAGAATTTACTTCCTAGTACATTGGTCAAGAGTACTGTCTAGAACACTTTAATCCAAAAGCATATTTTCCTAAATCAGGAACTGCATTTGATTTCCAGCACCCTGTGCACACAGAAGAACTGCATCTTCAGTCTGCTGCATTCATTTGCAACTCCTAGATTTCTGGATAAGAGCAATTTTATTTATTTAAACACCTAGATTCCACCTCCTCCATACATGGCTCACAAATTAAGAGTGCAATGAAATACAATACCAAAACTCAAATACTGAAAATATCTATTCTCAATATGAACTAGAACAACCTTTTCCTCCAATAAGTAGTCCTCCAATGAGTATTTGTTGATTAGTACTTGTTATAGGAGAGAAGCAGTGTCCTCCTTCCTCCTATTACTGTGTCAAGGTTATACTTGCCAGCTTTGGGTGAGGTACATCCTGGGGGAAGCAGGGTTTTGGGAGGGACCTCAGCAGGATCCAATGCCATAGAGTACACCCTAAAATTGCCCTGACCTGGATAGCCCAGGCTAGCCCAATCTTGTCAGATCTTGGAAGCTAAGCAGGGTTGGCCTTGGCTGGTATTTGGAAGGGCGACCTCCAAGGAATACCAGAGTCATTACACAGAGGCAGGCAATGGCAAACCACCTCTGAAATGTCTCTTGCCTTAAAAAAAACAAGTCTAGTTCGCCATCCGGTGCTGTATAATGCTAAAAGAGCAAGAACTTCTGGCTGTCAGACAATCTTAAGATCTCCTGACTATACTTCACACACAATGCATGATGATGATGACACTCTCCTATACAGTCATTTTCTCCAGGGGAACTGATCTCTGTTGTTTGGAGATCAGTTGTAATAGTGGGAGATCTCCAGTTCCTACTTGAAGGTTGGCAACCCTAATCCAGGTCTTCATCTAGCTCCCATGAGGGAAAGGGCCATGCTTCAGCAAATCTCATGGGGAGTCAGCTATGTTTCAGGGGTGTGGTCTTCTCTATCTCTCCTCACAACTCTACTGGCTCCAAACACCATTCCACAAAATCAGAACTATAACAGACAAGGAATGCAATTTAGCTGATGAAGACCACAACCAGCTGGGCTCTAAGAAGGGTCAGGAGAGGGAGCTGCTGGTGCTGCTGGAGTGGTGAGTGTTTGATTATTTGCCTTTCCTTAACTGCTGAGGAGGGGTAAATGAGCTTACTTTGTGGGAGGATAGTGTTTGAGAGTGTGTATCACCTGTCAGAGAGTGGTGCTTGTTTGAAGGAGTGTAGTTTCCTTGTCTCTTTTGCCTGGCTGTAACTGATTGCAGCTTTTAGCAGTTTCACCTGGGGCTGAGGACTGCTGGCCTACCCTCTGCTGGGTGAGTCTTAATTATATTAGGCTCGTCCTTGCCAGAATCAGACCACAGCTAGCTGGGCTCTGAGAAGGGGCAGGAGAGGGAGCTGCTGCTGGAGTGGTGATGGTTTATTTGCCTAGCTGTAACTGTTTGCCCTGTGGTGGGTCTACCCTGGGGGCCCCATAGAAGGCTGAGTAGCTCTTACATTCTATATTTGTTAAATTAGTTTTTGCTTCTGCAAACCCTTCACAAGTAGTCTTGAGAGGCAGTTTGGCAGGGAAGTTATCAAAGAAGTGTCAGTTAAACTGAACTAATTTTGAAAAGGATTGCAACAGCATGGCTGGTGAGAGAGCTGAGGCAGTGACATGCAAAGTCTGTGGCATATTTATATTCTTACCTAAGAGTAACAGTAGTTATACTGAAGGCTATTCTTGAGCAGGAACGCACAGGAATGGAGTTCCAGCTGGCTCCTGAGTCGGCCACACCCAGCAGGAACTTGTTAGCATAATAGGCCATACCCAACAGCAGAAACTCATTAGGATTGGCTACATTAGGAGTGTGTGGCCTAACCTGCAAAGGAGTTCCTGCTACAAAAAAGCCCTGGGTTTTGACAGCAAACAAGGTAAACAGAATAAGAAGCAAAAGGTGGGTGTGGCTGGATGACCACACTTCTGGTAACATGGGGGTGTGGCCTAATAGGCTAATGAGCTGTGTTGTCATGGGTGTGGCCTGTTATGCTAATTAGTTCCTGCTGGGCTTGTTCTACAAAAAAAGGCCTGGTTATACTTGCAGCAAGTGTAAGTTGGTAGCTGTACTGGAGGAAAAGGTACAGGGACTTGAGGCACGCTTGTCCACACTCCAGTTTATAAGGGAAGGTGAAGAGTTCATGGATAGAACACATGAAGCACTCCTGAGAGGGCAACAGGAGGAGGAGGGAAAGGTACCTCAGTGACTAGAGGAGCACCTGACACAGGTGGAGGGTTCATGGAAGAATGTTACCCTCAGGAGCAGGAAGATCAAGAGACATTCTGAGCCTCTGTTACTAAGCAATCGTTTCCTGGATCTCCCCACAGATATTGATTCTGAACCACTGGGACAAGGGCTCTGCCCCTGGCCTCCACAAAACTTGAAGAAAATTTCTCAGACTCCTGTGGATGAGAGGACTCAAGTCTCTGCTCCCCAATATAGGAGAAGGCATGTGTTGGTAATTGGGGATTCCCTACTAGAGGGGTAGAAGCTAAAGTGTGCTGGCTGGACTTGTCATCTCGAGAGGTATGCAATCAAGCCCACATATTATTATCCCTTCTTGCTCATCCATGTGGGAACAAATGATATAGTCTGGCACAGCCCAGAACATATTAAAAGAGACTATGTGGCTCTGGGTGAAAAGGTGAAGGAATTGGGAGCACAGGTTGTATTCTCATCATTTCTTCTTGTCAAAGGCTGTGACTTAGGAAGGGAAAAAAGAATACTGCAGGTCAATGACTGGCCATGTAGATGGTATCATCAGGAAAAGTTTGGGTTTTTTAAGCATGGCTTACACTTTCTAGATGAAGCTCTTCTATCAGGAGATGGTTTGCACCTCACAAGGATAGGAAAAAATGTGTTTGGAAACAGCCTTGCAAACCTAATAAGGAGAGCTTTAAATCCTGTGGGGGAGCAAAACAAAAATGCAAAGCCAATAACTGGAGATAAGAACTCTAAAGTTTTGTGGGGAGTGGCACATATGCTAGATAACATTAACTCACATGTAAGTATAGAAACAAAAACCTCAGGGTGCATGAAACATGGATTCCGATGTCTACACTAATGTGCAAACAAGCAGGAGGAACTTGAAGTCCTAATACAGGAAAGGGACTATGACCTAATAGGCATTACTGAAACTTGGTGGGATGACACTCACAATTGGAATATTAGGATTGCAGGGTATAACTTATTTAAAAGGGACAGACAAATAAGGATGGGGGTAGGAGTTGCATTATATGTAAAGGACGTACATAATTGTGAGGAAATACGTGAATCTGAGCATGAAAGTCCAGTTGAGAGTCTCTGGGAAAAATAAAAGGAATAAGAAATAATACTGATATCATGGTTGGGGTCTGCTATAGACCACCAAGCCAGGCAGAGGATTTGGATGAGACACTCCTTGAACAGATTACAAAAGTTCTCAAAGAGACAGGACATGGTGGTCGTGGGAGATTTACCTGGATATCTGTTGGAAGTCCAACTGTACTAAAAATGAAAGGTCCAATAAATTCTTGACTTGTCTTGCTGACAACTTCATTTTCCAGAAAGTGGAGATCTGCTATCTCGGGCTTGATTCTTACCAACAAGGAAGAACTGGTTGATGAGGTGAAAGTAGTGGGCACCCTTGGTAATAGTGACCATGTAATTTTGGAATTTACAGTCTTTGGGAAGGTAAAAGCTGTACATAATCAGACATATAGGTTGGATTTCAGGAAAGCAAATTCTGACAAACTTAATGTTATGCTGGGTAGAATCCCATGGTCAGAAATACTTAAGGAGAAGGGAGTTCAAGAGGGATGGGAGTTTCTTAAAAGTGAAATACTGAAGGGACAATCACAAAAAATAACTATGAGAAAGAAAACTGGGAGGAGCCTAAAGAAGCCTAGGTGGCTCCATAGACAGCTTTCTAAAGACATGAGAAATAAAAAAGACTCATTCAGAAAGTGTAAGGAGGGCCTTATAACCAAGGATGAATATAAACAAATAACCAGTGCTGTAGAGAGAGAGTTAGGAAAGCTAAAGCTCGGTATGAGCTTAGTCTAGTGAGAGATGCTAAAAACAAAAACAAAAAGGTTCTTATGTTCAAAGTAAGAAAAAGAGCAAGGATATAGTAGGCCCACTGCAAGGACAGGAAAGGGAAATTGTAACAGGTGATGAAGAAAGGACAGAACTGCTCAGTTCCTACTTTTCCTCAGTCTTCTCTTGCAAGGGAAACAGTGCTCAATATGGCAAAAACAGAACACATGATAAGGGAAGAGAGTTGCAGCCTAGGATCGACATAGGGGTAGTACATAAACACCTAGTTTCTTTAAATGAAACTAAGTCCTCAGGGCCAGATGAGCTGCATCTGAAGGTAATAAAAGAGCTTGCAGGTGTAATTTCTGAGTCCCTGTCCATTATTTTTGAGAATTCTTAGAGAACAGGTGAGGTGCCAGAAGACTGGAGGCGGACATACGTTGTACCCATCTTCAAGAAGGGGAAAAAGAAGGATTCGGGTAACTACCAACCTGCCAGCTTGACATCTATACCTGGGAAAGTTTTAGAATAATCAAATAGACAGTCCTTAACCATTTATAAAGGATGGCTACAATTACTAAGAGCCAGTATGGGTTTCTCAAGAACAAGTCATATCAGACTAACCTTACCTCTTTTTTTTGAGAAAGTTACTACCTTGCTGGATCAGGGGAATGCTATAGACATAGCTTATTTCTCATGTCTTTAGAAAGCTGTTTATGGAGCCACCTTGGCTTCTTTAGGCTCCTCCCAGTTTTCTTTCTCATATTTATTTTTTGTGATTGTCCCTTCAGCATTTCACTTTTAAGACACTCCCATCCCTCTTGAGAGTCAGTTTGGTGTGGTGGTTAAGTGTGTGGACTCTAATCTGGGAGAACTGGGTTTGATTCCCCGCTCCTCCACTTGCACCTGGCTGGATGACCTTGGGCAAGCCGTAGTTCTTGAAAAAGAGTTGTTCTTGAAAAAGAGCAGTTTCTGTCAAGAGCTCTCTCAGCCCCACCTACCTCACAGGGTGTCTGTTGTGGGGAAGGGAAGGGAAAGGCGTTTGTAAGCCGCTCTGAGACACCTTTGAGTAGTGAAGGGCAGGGTGTAAATCCAATCTCTTCTCTTCTCTTCTCTTCTCTTCTCTTCTCTTCTCTTCTCTTCTCTTCTCTTCTCTTCTCTTCTCTTCTCTTCTCTTCTCTTCTCTTCTCTTTATCTTGATTTCAGTAAGGTTTTTAATAAGGTTTCACATAATATTCTTGTTGACAAATTGGAAAAATGTGGTTTGGATCCTGTGACTGTTAGGTGGATCTGTAACTGGTTGACAGATCACACCTAAAGAGTGCTTGTAAATGGTTCCGCATTTTCTTGGAGAGGAGTGACAAGTGGAGTGCCTCAAGGATCTGTCCTGGGACCGGTTTTGTTTAACATCTTTATCAATTATTTGGATGAAGGGAAATGCTTATTAAATTTGCAGATGATACTAAATTGGGAGGGGTAACAAATACGGTAAAAGACAGTCAGGATACAGGATGATCTTGACAGGCTGGAAAACCGGGCTAAAAGAAATTTAATGAATTTCAGTGGGGATAAATGTAAAGTTCTGTATTTAGGAAGGAAAAATCAAATGCATGATTATAGGTTGAGGGAGACTTGTCTTGGCAGTAGTATGTGTGAAAAGGATCTAGGGGTCTTAGTAGACCATATACTGAACATGAGTCAGCAGTGTGATGCAGTTACTAAAAAGGCAAATGCAGTTTTGGGCTGTATCAACAAAAGTATAGTGTCCAGATAATGCAAAGTGATGGTACCACTTTACTCTGCTCTGGTTAGACTTCACCTATAGTATTGTGTTCAGTTTTGGGCACCACAATTTAAGAAGGATATAGATGAGCTGGAACGTGTCCAGAGAAAAGCAACAAAGATGGTGAGGGGTCTGGAGATCAAGTCCTGTGAGGAAAGGTTGAAGGAGCTGGGTATGTTCAGCCTGGAGAGGCAACCACTGAGAGGTGATACGATAACCATCTTCAAATAGTTGAAGGGCTGTCATTTAGATGATGGTACAGAGTTGTTTACTGTTGCCCCAGAAGGTCAGACCAGAACCAACAGGTTGAAATTAAATCAGAAGAGTTCTCAACTTAAACATTAGGAAGAACTTCCTGACAGAGTGGTTCCTCAGTGGAACAGGCTTCCTCGGGAGGTGATGGGCTCTCCTTCTTTGGAGGTTTTCAAACAGAGGCTAGATGGCCATCTTACAGCAATGCGGATTCTGTGAACTTAGGCAGATCATGAGAGGGAGGGCAGGAAGGGTTGCCTCAGTGCCTGGTTCTTCTGGCCTTTCTTAAATGCCCAGGGGAATGCTAATTGCCACTTTGGGGTCAGGAAGCAATTTTTCTCCAGGCTGGTTTGGCCAGGGATCCTGGAGTTTTTTTGTCATCTTCTGGGTGTGGAACAGCGGTCACTGTGGGTGTGCAGGGGGAGGTATTTGTGAATTTCTTGCCTTGTGCAGGGGGTTGGACTAGGTGACCCTGGAGGTCCCTTCCAACTCTATGATTCTAAGTCTGTACCTGTCAAATAGAACCAGGATGATGCAGTTGTCCTGTTGCTCTTTCCACTGCCCAACCCCCCATTTTTCAGTCCAGATACACGTTTTGCTATTGCCTCTGTACTTTACTTTTAGAGGTTATTGCTATGTGTTTGAGAACGTTAAAAAAATTATTGAAAGGTCCATATCTCAGCCATGTAAATTGGGCTAAACTTCTGTTTAAATCAGAAGAACTTCCTTTCAAGTAATACACTGTGACAAGGATCTTGTTTTCAGCAAATTTGATCCCAAAACAGTAATAATTTTAATCCACACAGTAGAATGTTTCCCAAAGCCAGTCATTGTTCTGCTTGTGTGAAGGCCCAGATAGAATGAAACAGGAAATAAATAAGAGCAACAGCACAGAATATCAGTTCACTTATCCCTAGAAAGCTTGGGAGTGCATGGAGTCATCCCACTACAGAGCTCCTTCCAAATAATAGTGCAAATCTGGTGCTGAATGTTCTCGAATCATTAGGTGTGACATGTGTCTCTATGGCTTGATAATCAGATGTCATTAACAGATGAGTATACAATATGTCTGTGTTTAGAAGGAATATGCTATCCGAAAAGGAACTGCCATATTTCCTTGACACTTCGCTGTGTGTATGCAGACAAGTTGGAAAGGTGGGTGGAATGTTCTGCAGCCAAATAGAATGTTCTGTATGTAAAATAATTGTGTCGGTCCTTTTGTCACCCTCAAAAAATGGTGCATGATTTCAACAAGACATAGGAAAATTGGCTCATTCACCTGTTCAGAGAAGCAGCATTATACATCTATTGCATACAAGACTCCCTGTTTTGAGATTATTATGAGTCAAGACTCACCAGATCTTAGCAAGAACTTTCAGTGTCAGAATGAAATTCTGGAACATATGCTGTTAAAATCATCATCACTCATCATCATCAGATCAGTTCCCAGGTTCTGCCTGTTTATTCCACTCTACTGGCACATAGTAGCATGACCAAGATACAAAACCTGGAGTAGGTCTATGCAATAGAGATGTATTTATTTGCTTACTTACTTTGTTTATAATCTGCTGAGAGTCAAGACATATTTATTTATGAAAATATAAGATGAAAATTCACTGTTGTCTTTATTATAATGAAAACAACAGCAAAACTAGTAACACTCATTTCATGCTCTGGCAGCTGTGTCTGTGTGGTTGAGAGTTTGAGAAGGAAGATAGTTGGGAGACCATGAAACTTCCAGTCAACAAAGTGAAACATAATGTGATTGTACCATCAGTCTTCAGTGGCTTGGGAAGGGCTTTCTTAATTCTATATAAACATTTTTTGCTCATGTATGAAAAAATCTTGCCATTTAGCTAATCTGTGAAGCCTTCCCCACTTCTTTAGTGTTAGCTCTAGTCCAAGTCTGTTTGTAATATTAATTTCGTAAGTAAAGGTAAAGGTTTCCCTTGCTTGAAAACTGGTCAAATCTGACTCTAGGGGGTGGTGCTCATCTCCATTTCCAAGCTGAGGAGCCAGCACTGTCCAAAGACATTTCTGTGGTCATGTGACCGGCTTGACTGAACGCCTCTGTTAATTGGTGAGTGTTATGATCTTTAGATTACTGTGACTATCGGCACTGCTTACAGTAACTGACCTTATATGTTACTCATACTACATGCAAGCATTATATGCACAGAAGGGAACAGTATTACAGCTACTGAGCTCACCCCTAATATTGTGCATCTCATCTGACATGTACTTTCTAGGGATCAGGATGCCACAAAAAGCAGGACCCTGACTGAAATGAAAGTCAGGCACTGCATTTGAGGTTGCTGTTGTGGTCCTGGCCTGTCCATTTCATGCCTAGCAACATACTGAATATGGTCCTGCATTGGGCAGGGGGTTGGACTAGATCAGGGATAGCCAAACTGAGGCTCGGGAGCCACATGTGGCTCTTTCACACACATTGTGTGGCTCCCAGCAGGGCAGTTGGGGAAGTGAAGGGGAGGCATACTTTTTCTCCTTCTCTCCCTCCTGTTTGCTTTCTTTGTTTCTGTCTCTTTCCTCTCTCTCTCTCTCTCTCTCTCTCTCTCTCTCTCTCTCTCTCTCTCTCTCTCTCTCTCTCTCTCTCTCTCTCTCAGATATATAAATATCATTATCAATATCTGTTTTTACCCCTTTTGTTTTTATTTTTGGCAGTCTCATTTAATGTTAATAAAAAAGCAAATTTGCATATTTTAAATAAAAACGTGTGTGTGATATTTGTCCATGTTTTGCAGCTCTCAAACATCTGACATTTATCTTATGTGGCTCTTACGCTGAGCAAGTTTGCCCACCCCTGGACTAGATGGTCTGTAGGGCCCCTTCCAACTCTACGATTCTATGAAAGTGCACTACAAGGCAAGAAGGATCTGAAACAAGGAGAAGGGGAAGCCAAAAAACAGACATTTCTGGCAGCTTTTCTCCAGTACTTTTCTCACACCACACCCAAACACACACTCGTATAGGATGTTTACAGTGCACCCGTAAACCCATAGGTCCCTTCTAGGATCCTAGCCTCCCGACAGGTGCACGCTAGGATCTGTGCGGGCTATTGTCTCTGGAAACGAAGCTTGGGTCCTTTGCCTGACGACATGTTGCCCCGACCATGTGCGCGGTCTTCCCTGAGTACACAGAAAAGCTCTTCTATAATTCTTCAGTTTTTACATTTTAAAACTTGCTCAGTGCTATTTTAAAACTTTTGCAGTTTGCTAATTCATTTTCAGCTTTCATTTAAAATTCGTCCAAGATAGGAAACAAAGTATTTTGCTGCTTTGCACTCCTATTTACTAATTTTAAGCAGGAAGGGAGGAAGGAAATGTAGGGAATGTAAGTCCTGGCCATGTAACTGTTGAATAGAACATTATGAAACCAAGTTTTGTTTTCCTTTTGAAATAAGGCTAGAAATTCCTCTCCCATTTTTATAAGTTCCATGTGCAATGAGCTTATGTCACAGGTCCATGCTCTGCTGTTTGAAATAACCATTCTTTAAAATAATGGTGCCATGAGATCAAATTCTGGGCCTAAGTGCATAAGCCATTGATTCTGCAATTTTGTAAGTAATTTCTCTGTATAATCATAGGCAGGAATGTAGAAAAAGCTCAGCAGGAACTCATAGGCCACACCCAACAGCAGGAACTCATCAGCATATTAGACCACACGCCTGACAGCACAGCCTATTAGCATATTAGGCCACCCTCCCATGTTACCAGAAGTGTGGTCATCCAGCTACACCCACCTTTTGCTTTTTATTCTGTTTACCTTGTTTGTCAAAACCCAGGGCTTTTTTTGGAGCAGGATCTCCTTTGCTTGTTAGGCCACACAGCCTTATTGTAGCCAACTCTAATGAGTTTCTGCTGTTGGGTGTGGCCTGTTATGCTAGTGAGTTCCTGCTGGGTGTGGCCAACTCAGGAGCCAGCTGGAACTCCATTCCTGTGCGTTCCTGCCCCAAAATAGCCCTGATCATAGGCCTAATATCACTAGTATATGGTGATACACTTTGCACAAACCAAGTTGACAACATGCATCAGCTATCACCACCCAGCCATTTTGTACATACGGTTGCCAGCCCCCAGGTCTGAGAAGCAGTTTGCCCACTTTGGGGGCTCCAATCTACCCCCAGCCTGCTGGCCGATGGGGGAAGCCCTGCCCCAAGCCCCGCCCCCAAGAGCGACCACCCACCTGGCCACCCCTCTCCCTCCCCTCCTGCCAGACTTAAAGGGCCTCAGCTGGTCAGTGGGGACCATGTGGCCCGCCAACCAGCTGGAAGGCCCTTTAAATCTAGTAGGAGGGAGAGGGGGTGGTGGTTGAGGGCTGCACACTTGGCCTGCAAAAAAGCCCTTTAAAGGCTTGGGGGTGTCCCTGCCCACCCCCAGAATGCCCCCCAAATTCTCCCACCAGAGTGACTAGGGGACCTGGCAACCCTATTTGTACCACTTTTTTGTTGCTGCTGGGTGCAGGGATGACCCTACCCAGAATCAGGCAGAGATCAATGGATTTCCTAAATCAAACTGGAAATCAAGTGATGTATGTTTTATTTCCAGTTCTGTGTTCATCCATTCACTCTACATCCACACAACATCCACCCTGAAGTTCAAAACTGTCTCTCATTGATGATAGCCAAATCAGCAGGCAAGGTCACTGGGGCATAGCATTTTTGTGCCACAACGCAGAAAACCTTCTGGTGCACCACTTACTTTAGCATTCACTGTACATTCCTACCTATAATAATGTGGCTTGGTGTTAATAGTAAGACATAAGATTCCTCAAACTGTTTTTCATAGTCAATGGATTTTAACTATATCTTAGCTCTGCAGACAGCAAAAAAATGGAAGGAACATTGCATATAAAGGAACATTGCATGCTGTCACTGAAATATTCTCCTGGGTGTAACTTCTCCATAACTTTATTGAAAACATAAATACAATGTAAAAAATGGGTATGCAATGTACAATCTGTTTTAATATCTAGGTATACAATATAAGAGTGCAGCTAGATGGGATGGTAGCAAGAGCCAATTCATGACCAGCCAATTCCCCAGCTAGTAGTAGGACAGAGGAGTAGTTGCATAGGCATGGGGACTGAACTCTTCTTCCACATATATTTTGCCACCAGAAATCAGCCGCCATCAAAATGGCTCATACACACACAATGCAAAAAATACAAAAAAACCGGAAGAGACTTTTGCTGCAAGGATTTAGGACAAGAGCTGCTCAGCTGTGATTTTGTCAACAGGTTTCTTCCTATGGTCTGAGGGGCTGCAAAAAAGAAAAACACATCTGAAGGAATCTTTTTCTTTCTTCCTTTAAGTAGTAGGACAAAACAAGTTGAGGGGCATGGACTAGACACTCAGAGAAATGTAACGATTTATTCCTAGATTTCTAAACTGCCTGGGCCTAGCAGGGAATTCCGAATCCCCCCCCATCCCCAATCTTCCATCTTTGAGAAATAGAGATGAAAAATTGTCTCCTTTATAGTAACACTCTAGAAGATTCCCCTGGTTTCTATGGTCTTTATCAAAGAGATTAGGGGAAATTCCTAGACCGTCACCTGGAAGTGACCTCTCATCCTACCCAAACTCCACCCTCCCCAGGCACTGCACTCCAAAACTCCCATCATTTGCCTAGGCAATGTTGGGAGCCCTACTTATTCCTGATTAATGTGGAGGAGAGAGAGTTTATTTACAGTCAAAAGGAGAAAACATGAAGGACATTTAAAGTAAGTTTATTCCCGAGAAGTAAATTGTCTCGGGCAACAAAGAGAAATAAAAGCATAAAACACATCAGACTAGTTAACCACACTTCCAAGCATAAGCCTGGAATCCATTGGCTCATATATTTGCCTAAGCTCAGGTGAGGTTCCAGTGACCAGTCTAGAAGAATCACATACCATTCACAGATTGCTCATGCATGCAAGCCTGGGCAATTGTGTTCAATGGACTTGCCAAACCTCTGGGTCATGCTATGCAGTTCATCTGTTGATAGCCCATTGACATATGCACTAAGCCTTCTTTTGACATCTGTGGTATCATGGGATATGGTGACATAGACAAACAGTTCCATTTTAGGAAAGGAAATGGGCATTGTCATCACAGGTGGCCTGTACTGAAAAATAATTCAGACATACTGAATTCATGAACCATATATCCAGCTGATGCCTGAGGAAAATAATCAAGTATTTTGAGATGAGAATGAGTTAAATAGAATTATTTTCAGACCAGAACTGCCAGTGACAAACGCTCCCTAATAATGACTGTCTAGTTAAATTACCACCTATGATAGTATTATCCTATTTCTCATTTGTAACATTTTTATCCTGTAGCACGTAACATAAAGTGTAATCTCTGACAGTTGAGAAGTTCAGGGGAGCAGCTAGGCAGGTCTACTCAGAAGTAAGTCCCATTTTATTCAATTGGGCATATTCGAAGGAAAGGGTTCTTAGGACTGCAATGCTAGTTAAGTTTAGTTGCTGTAGATTTTCCAGATTGTGTGGCCGTGGTCTTGGCATTGTAGGACCTGACGTTTTGGCAGTAGCTGTGACTGGCATCCTCAGAGATATAACACAGAAAGCTGGAATACTCTCTGTGTCAAGGTGAGAAGAAAAATGGTAGGCAGGTAATTTATATCTACCCCGGAAGGTGGGGTAGGGCTCCTCAGGAAAGCTCCTCCATTAGCATGTTCATAGCCTGGAGAACTCCTACAAGATAATGACTCAGCCCTACCCCACCTTCTGGGGTAGATATAAATTACCTGCCTACCATTTTTCTTCTCACCTTGACACAGAGAGTACTCCATCTTTCTCTGTTATACCTCTGAGGATGCCAGTCACAGCTACTGGCGTAACATCAGGTCCTACAATGCCAAGTCCTTGGCCATACAACCCAGAAAATCTACAGCAACTAACGAACTCCGGCCGTGAAAGCCTTCAACAACATACTAGTTAAGTTTCCTTTAAATATAAGAAAACCCTGGAGATTTATTTCTAACAGCTGTTTACAAAAGTAGAGCACAGTGGATGAAAACATACTGCCACAGGTAACACAACTATTTTACTGTCCCTTAGGCTCCACGGCAAAATGTATCTCTTTACTCAGGCTTTTAACCAAATGGTTCCCTCTATGTTTTTAGACTCCGCTTTTAGACCGATGGACCCCTTTCACTCTCCCCACACTGGCATGAACTTTCCCGCCAATATTCTTTGGTTCCCTGCTGTAACTGAGCAGCCCTTGATAGCATGTAAATAATAGAGGTTTTTGAAAGAATTTCTGTTCCACCTTGTCCACAGAATATAATTTGGCTTTTAGCCCAGCCCAAGGAACTTGTGAAAAAGCAGGAGCCCTCTTTTTATTTCTCTTTTGAAATGGCACTGTAGATGGAAACAGTAAAACCAAAGAATGAGTTTATTCAACAGGCAGGGATTGAATAGGTAAATCAGGGATTGGGATTACTAAAGTAAAAGTTGTTGATAATACAGAATTCACTTCTTTGAGCAGGCAAAATGATGTTATTAAAGCTTATTTTCAGGTATTCTTAGGCTGCGATCACACACACCAGTAGATCCGACATAGGTGCGAATGCCCCACAGATCTAAAGGGCATGATCAGACTGCAACATCTGGGAAGCTTCCTGCAGTCATCAGCAACCCATGCTGCTCCGCCATAGGAGTGGAGTAAAAAGACACTGGAGTAAAGAGACATGAGTTGCGACAGGCCATGAACGGACTTTCCCCTGTCTGATCATGCAAGCACGCATGCATGTCATTGGGATGGTGTGATCAGGCCATCCCAATTTAGTGCCATTCCCCCCCTCTTCACAGTATGTGCATTATCACATACCCATAGGGGGCCCTCAGTGTGGAGGTGCAACTCCTTGTTTATGCACATGAGAAACAAATGGCAAAACCCCCGACTCACCCACAGTTGTGTCTGATCACACTGTGACGGGCTGCACCTGCAGCTACAAAGGGAAGTGTGATCTTGGAACTGTGGGTCAAATTACTCCAGAGGGAATAGCCTCGCTTGACCTCCACTTCAACTGGTGCATGTGACCACAGCCTTAGTTGTATGAGGTGTTTTACTTAGTATTTTAATTATAGAAACAATGTTTTGTCAGAGAGTTTCCTAAGGCAGTTCAGGTTTCCTGGAGTTGGTCACTGACTTTGTGAAACTAACTCACTCCTTGGTTAAATTACAGTTTATTTCTATTTCCTTGGTTAAATTACAGTTTATTTCTATTTCCTGGGTTGTTTAAAACTGTTTTCCCTTACAACAGACTAGGGTCCTCCTCAGAACTAAACCCTCAGAGACACTGGGCAAGATTAATCTTCTCAGAGGAATTAACCCTGTTCCTTTGTGGCTTGAAAGGGAGTTTCCACACACTACCTCAATCACTGTTGCCAAATCTCTCTCCCAGCTCTGGTCTCTGTATAAAGTGGACTTCAGCTTATGTTGACACTACGTGGAATTTCACATTACCGAGACTCTGTCGGTTTGAAGCCGTTTCTGATTCGTCTTGAAGTAAACCGGTACAGGGCTGCCATTTCACACATGGCTTTCCCTGACCGGAAAAGAGCCGAATCAGAAGCGGTTTGGCAATTCAGATTGCACCGCTTTGTTTTCCCGCCGGTTCCCGCCACGCCTTTTTTTAAAAAAAATGTTCGCTTTAGAGCGCTATAGCGCTATAAAAACAACACTGCAGGCATTCCAATGGGGTTGCTATGATGCTATTGCGCTATAGCGCTATAGCGCTATAACGCTCTAAAGCGAACGTAAAAAAAAAAAAAGCCGGAGATCGCCCACGCGGGCAAAAAAAGGCGGGAAAAAAGCGTATCGGATCCGGGAGAAGAAACTGATGACTACTTGGAAGCGGTTGACAGGTAAAACGCTTCAGCCCCGTTTCCTGAACGGGACAGAAGCGATTCTGTGTGAAATTACAAATATATTCCGGTAGGGAACCGGTTCTAAAACGGTTCTGTCTGAAATGCCAGACCAGAAACCGTTTGGGAACCGTTCCTCTTCCGGATTATATCATCTGTCTGAAATTCCCCATAGACTTCGAATCTTATAGTGAATTCTCCCTCAGGTTAGGAATGCCACAGTTAAGGCAAAAGTCTTTTACTTTCACTCTATGGGTGAACCCATCTGACTCCAAAACTGACTCCAAAACTCTGTCAAAAACCAACAGATTGTCTTCAGAATGGTTCCAACTTTAAACTGTTGGAACCAAACTCCAAACCGACAACGGACAACTCCCATCAGCACTCTGCCGCTCATATATTTTCCTCAGCTGGCATTGGCCAATCAAAGAAGAGGAGGAGCCTGTCACTCACTCTCCCTTTCAGGGAAAAGTTAACCCTTTATCTCCTGGTTCTCTGATTTAGCTGCACAATAAAACCTACTTTTAAAGGACAGTGCATCAGACACAGATATCGTTTTGGGCTGCTTACTGCTGGTTTTTAAGGCTAGTTTTAATATTGCTAGATTTACAGTTGCTTTTTCTGATTTTATTATATTGTTTTAACTTTGTGAGCTACCTCAAACAGATCTCTAGAAAGGCGGTGAATAAATGTTATAAATAGTCAACTTTCTTTCTTTCTTAACCAGCTGCCTTGCTTTCTCATAGACACATACTACTTCAGTATTAAGTGCAAGTCCAGTAGCACCTTAGAGACCAACAAGATTTTTGGATATAAGCTTTGGAGAGTCAAAACTTCCTTTGTCAGGTAAAGGGAGCTTTGACTTTCAAAAACTTATACCCTGAAAACTTTGTTGGTGTCTAAGTGGTGTCTAGCTCCTACAACAGATCAACATGGCTGAAACTCTTTCAGTGTGCTTACCCCAGATCACACCCTGAAGATAAATTGTTCATGATGGTTAAAAAAAAAAATCTTAATTCCCACTAAGAGAACATCAACTGATCATCCTTGGTGATTAAATCAACAATAGATGGAAAAAAATTCCTATTGAAATCACTACTACTACTTTGCCTTACTCATTAGTCTCTCTCTTTTAATTATTGATTGGATCATTAGTACTCCTTAATTTTATTTTTAATATCTGCAGATTCTTTTGCACTCACTAGAATCCTCTTGACAGGAAAGGTCCTTGTTATTGCCCGTTTGGAAAGTGGCAAACTGAGTCTGCTCAAGGCCACCCAGTAAATCTGTGGCCTGAACAGGGATTTAAAATCTTTCAGTGCATTAATTTTCCTTTTAAATTGTCATTCCTGTTCCTGGATTACTGTGAAATCTAGATCTCCAATCGGGTGCAAAGGGCCAGTTGTGCAGGTGTCTGGACGAGGGCATGAGAAATTATTAGACAAGCAAGCTCTGAATTGAACTACATAAGTTTCATGTCTGGGTCAGGAGGTGAGGACACTATCAGAAAACTGCAGGAAATAAAGTTTAATTATATCCCAGCTATAGCTATTTACTCAGCCACTTGTTCACATAACAGGATGTGCAGGTTGGGGAAAATGATCTCTGCCCACAATACTCCTGATGATGGATGACTCTACTGCTGATAAGGAAAGGCAGGTTCCTCAAAGGCATGTGGGAAGTCTGCTGTGTGCTGCATCTAGGCAAGCAGGAAGGTGAATGGATCTATTACAGGAAGTGAGAGAGAAATTGATCCGGGAAAGGAAGAGAGGCTTGCTTAAATCCCTTGCCTCCCATTACTGCACTGCTGCACTTTCCCTTAATACAAACCAATGGAACAGGAAAACCCGGAGGGGGAAGCCCAAAGTTATTTCTTTAACTTTAGCCAGTTTTAGTTATTTTAACCTTTGTAAACTGCTCTCTTTCCATCATGGAACCCAAGGCAGTGAGCATAGGTAACTTAGCTGTGTCCCATCCAGTTCTTGAACAATCCCATGCCTGCTTAGCTTCAGTAAAATTGCTACATCACATGCCTTCTAAACATGTCTGGGGACTTATTACTAAAAGTGAGATTGATTTGATGTGCTGTTTGCAACCATTGTCCACAGAAGAGTTCTCATCTTGATATAGTTTTATTCATCACTCAGCCTGGGGGAAAAATGAGAAACAGTATTGAGTTGGACTGGGGATTATGAAAAAGCTAAATAAGAGCATTTTTAAAATGTCATTAACGTTGCCTATTGTAAAATGGATGGACAAGACATAAATGAGAGAGAGCAGCCGTTGGCAGTAAGCAGCCATGGGTGATCATGTATTGCATAGTAACTGGTATAGTCTGTGGCATTCTGCCCATGTGATTTTAGCACATCCAAGCAAAGCTGGGAGGCACAGAGATTTGATAACATTTTGCCCACCACGGGGCTAGATGTTTACAAAGACCAGTTACAAAGACATAGGGATATCACAAAATAGCCAATGTCAACACATTCCATTTTCCAGATCAAATTCCTGACAGTGATCCTGAGTGCCACCAAGTTTATGCCTGCAATTTTCTCCCAGAATTGAGACTGGGATATGGGAATGAGAATCCAACAGTCTTTTCAATTGAGGGCCAAGGTAGGATCTAAAGTCCAATGACTGGCTTCCAAAATTGTGTTCTATAGAACACATGCATTTTGGTGTACCCTATCCTACAACATTAGGCCAGAAGATTCAAACATTGCATTGTTTGTGTTTTCAGTTATCTGAGGACATTTGGGAATGGATTGCGGCGTGTGTACGTGGTGAGAACTGTCATCCCAGGCCTGATGATTGCCTCTAGTACTCAGTGATTAAATATATCTATTCAGTAGCTCTGAAACCCAAGTTAAACAAGAAACTACTTGGGGGACAAACTGGTAGGGCAGCACAACAGGAGACATGTGCCGTCTCCTGTACCTGTGTCACTGTTGCCCAGGTCTGGTGAACAGTGGTTAACTCTTGGGGCTGCAAAATGTTCTAATTTCTGTAACCAAGCTCTGTGAGACATCCAGAATTACTAAAAGGTCGAAAAATCTGGACAATTTTACAGAAATCTGGTTTCAGTTTGAAAACAGCAATAACAAAATTATTCAGGAAGTGACACTATTTGTACTGGCTTTGGCCAAACGTGTGTGAATTCTTATGTCTTTAACTGTACTGTGAATATTGGTTAGTATTTGTTGCAGACATTCAGTATACTTCTAAAATCATTTCTGTTCTGATCCTGTATTTTTGTTTAAATTTATTTATTTATTTATTTGTTAGCCTTGTATCCCGCCCTCCCGCCGAGGCAGCTCAGGGCGGCTTACAACAGTAGACTAATATACAATACAGCCACAAAATACATTAAAATACATTATAATACATTTAAAATACATTAAATACATTAAATACATTAAAATACATTTAAAATACATTAAAATATGGCAGCCTTCTTATAAAGTGCTGTAAGGGATGTTGGTGCCAATAGGCAAGCATATCAAATGCCTGTGCTGGAGCTATTGCGGCGGTGCCAATGTGGCCGCATCTCAAAATGCTTGTCGGAAAAGCTCGGTTTTTACCGCTCTACGGAATTGTTGTAGATCACGTAGTGCCCGGATCTCAACCGGGAGCTCGTTCCATAACTTTGGTGCAGCTAACGAGAACACCCTGGATCTTGTTGTTACTAGCCTGGCGTCTCGAGGGCCTGGAGGGACCAGGCAGTTTTGGGTCCCTGAACGCAGTGCTCTCGTGGGAACGTGCGGGGAAAGGCAGTCCCTCAGGTAGACAGACCCCAGACCATTTAGGGCTTTAAAGGTCAAAACCAGCACCTTGAAGCGTATCCGGAATGCTATTGGCAGCCAGTGCAGCTGCTTCAGCACAGGTTGAATGTGTTCCCGCATGGGAAGTCCCATCAACAGCCTGGCTGCTGCATTCTGCACCAGCTGCAGCTTCCGGAGTTTCCCCAAGGGCAGCCCCATGTAGAGAGCATTGCAGTAATCAAGCCTCGAGGTGACCAAAGCATGGATCACTGATGCCAGATCATTGCGTTCGAGGAAGGGGACCAACTGCCTGATTAGCCAAAGATGGAAAAAGGCTGCTTTGGCAGTGGCTGCTACCTGGGCCTCCATTGACAAGGAAGCATCCAGGAGCACTCCCAAACTCCTGACCCTCAGCGCTGGCACCAGAGGCGCCCCACCGAAGACTGGGAGAGGGACCCCTAACCCCATACCGCTCCGATTCAGGCACAGGACCTCCGTCTTTGTCGGATTCAATTTCAGGCGACTCAGCCTAAGCCAGCCCACTACGTCCCACAGTGCTCGGTCCAGGTCTTCCGGGTTAGAGCCAGACTGGCCGCCCAACAACAGATAGAGCTGGGTGTCATCCGCATATTGGTGACACCCTAGCCCATGCCTCCGTGCAATCTGGGCAAGGGGGCGCATATAGATGTTAAATAGCATTGGGGAGAGAACTGCTCCTTGGGGCACTCCACAAACCAGGGGGTGCCTTTGGGACAACTTCTCCCCAAGTGCCACCCTTTGTCCCCGACCTTGGAGAAAAGAGACAAGCCATTGCAAGGCAAGGCCCCGAATCCCCACATCGGCAAGGCGGTGGGCAAGCAACTCATGGTCGACCATGTCAAACGCCGCCGACAGGTCCAACAACAGGAGCACCGCCGTCCCGCCTCAATCCAGATGCCTGCGGAGGTCATCCGTGAGGTCGACCAGTGTTGTCTCAGTCCCGTGGCCCGGGCGGAAGCCGGACTGGAACGGGTCTAGTGTGGAACTGTCTCGCCAGCGCCCTCTCTATTAATTTGCCCAAATAGGGCAAATTAGAAACCGGCCAGTAATTAGTCAATTTGGCCGGGTCCAAAGATGGTTTTTTTAAGAGAGGATGGGCCGTCGCTTCCTTGAGGGCCCCAGGAAAGCATCCTTCAGATAGGGACCTGTTGACAATATCTCAGAGGGCGCTTCGAAAACCCTCTCGGCCAGCTTTAATTAGCCAGGAGGGGCACGGATCAAGGTTGCAGGTGGTTGGGCGTACAGTCGAGATCAGCCTATCAACTTCCTCTAGGCTGAGGGGTCCAAAACGATCCAGAATGGGACCAGAAGACGTGCATGGAGCCTCAAGTTCAGACACTGTCTCAAGTGTGGCTGGGAGGTCGTGGCAAAGTGACAAGACTTTGTCTGCAAAATAGCTCGCAAAAGCCTCACAGCCAATATCCAATTCCCTCACATTTTGTCTGCTCTGCGGCAGGGTAGTTAATGACCGAATAATTCTATACACTTGTGCCGGGCGTGAGCTTGCAGACACAATCTCAGTCACGTAGAACTCCTTCTTTGCGGCCTTGACTGCCATATCATACGACTTCATAAGCATTCGATAGGATGTTCTTGATACTTCGTCCCGAGCTCGCCGTCACTGTCTCTCTAGTCGTTTGAGCCCTCACTTCATCAGCCTCAGCTCTTGGGTATACCAAGGAGCCAGCCTCCATCGAGGGCGCAGAGGGTGTCTAGGAGCGATCTCGTCGATGGCCGCCGATAGTCGGTTATTCCAGTCCTCGACTAGCCCATCCAGCGAGTCGCCAGGGGGCAATGGATCCCGGAGAGCCATCTGAAGCCGCAACGGGTCCATCTGGCTTCGCAGGCGAGCCAAAATTGGCTCACCACAAAAACAGGGTTGGGGTGACACGTTCACCCAGGCCCTCAGGGCATAGTGGTCCGACCATGGTACTGCCGTAGCAGTAATCCAGTCCACTATAATCCCAGCCGCAAAGATCAGATCAAGCGTGTGGCTGGCCTGATGAGTGGGAACCGTTACATATTGGGAGAGTCCCAGCGCCGCCATGGACGATGCTAGGTCCATCGCTCGGGTGGCGGTCGCGTCGGCGGCGTGGACATTGAAGTCCCCCAAGACCAAAAGCCTGGGGTGTTCCAGCGCCCAGCCCGACACGGCCTCCACCAGAGATGGCAGGCTGTCCGCCGGTGCATTGGGCGGTAGGTACACCAGCCAGACAGCCAAACTCTCCCCGGCTTCCAAGACAAAGCCGGCACACTCAATGCCCGAGATCTTGGCGACCGGGAGTGCCCTGAAGGAGTAAGCCTCCCGAACAAACAGAGCCACTCCTCCCCCCCGCCCCAACGTCTGGGATTGGTGGAGGACCGAAAACCCAGGAGGAGCCATCTGGGAGAGAGTAACTGTCTCCCCATCTCGCACCCAGGTCTCGGTCACGCACGCCAGGTCCATATCTTGGTCCCGAAGGAAGTCTCAAAGGACTGCGGTCTTATTGTTTATGGACTGGCGTTGCACAACACCAATGTCGGAGAGGGGTTTGTCCTTCTTGCCCCACTGTCTGTCACCCTTGGGATGGGATGCAAACTGGAAGGTGGCCGAGCTTCCCTGTTTCTCTGCCCCCTTCCCTTTCCTCGTTGCCTGGTCCCACTGCTATACCTTCCCCTCCCTGAGAGCACCGGGATCTCCTGGCCAATCATTGCTGCACCTGGTGATCTTCATCTGCCGCAATAGACAAACCCCAGATTCCCTGACAGCTGATGGTGATCCGGTCTGCGACAAGTTGATATTGCTCACTAAGGGGCCAGTTTACTGCTGATAACCGCTTCTAATTTAACTGCCCAAACCTAAACTCAGTAGCTTCCTGATGCCTTTTTTACCTATCTTTCTATTTTATTTACTACTTTATCTTACCCCCCCAACCAGTAAACTCAATAAAGGCTGGGGGTTTCCCTATACTCTCACGACTCTTACCTCCCTGGCCAGTAAACTCAATAAAGGCTGAGGGTCAGGGCCTATTTACTAAAGCTGCTGAAATTTAAATCCGTGGGTCAGCTAACAATTAAATCCTATATTGAGACGGCCCTTAACTACTGACTCTCCCACCGTTAAACCCTAATGGGCAGCTTAATAAATCCCTAACACTTGTCCCCTAATTAATTGCACAGCCCTCTCCAAAGAAAAAGAAAAAAGGAAAAGAAAGATCCCCTCCCCAATTAATTAGCAGGATTAACAATTGATTGCAGCAATCACTCCCACCCTCCAATTAATTGAAAATCTATTATCCCCCAGTCCTTAATCATCCCCTAATTAATTGGCAAATCACTAATAATAATGTTTCCTAGCCGTCAATCAAATCCCAATCCGGTGGCCGAGCCAGTCCTCTCAATTTATCAGTTTAACCAAGAACCCCCAGCAGCGCAGATGGCAATTCCAGTCCAGACCTCGCCACCTCCACAGTCCTGGGACACCACCATTCCTCTCCCAAAGGCGGCAGCCACTCCCTCTCCTCCGTCCGGAGCCCGCAACATTGGAATCCAGCCAACCCCTGCTCTCTCCTCACGAGTGGCAATTCAGTCCTCTCCTCACTGTGCGCTACTGTTCCACTCGGCCTCTCTTTGACTTTCATGAGTTGCTAGCTCCCATAACAGAGGATGAAATCCATTCAGAGTTAAGAACTTTCAAGCAGAGGCCGGCTCCTCCAAGCAGCAAGGCACAGAGGATGATATTTTGCTCATTCATTCTCAGTAACCTGTGAACCAGATATGCCTTTCCCACACATGTGAAGGTTTCACCAGGGAGATAATTGTGAAAGATGCAGACGTCCACCATCACAAAGAAGCAGAAGGTAAGGAAGCTACACCCCATGTACAAATTTTATATAGCGTAAACTCTGAGCCTCTTTTCTCATTCATTCAAATCCTCATAGCTGGATATAAAAGTGCTGCAAAATACAAGGAAGGAAGTGCTGCAAAATACAAGGAAAGAAATGTTTCTGTAAGGATTTATCTCAATCATCTTTGAGTGTTTTTGGTAACATGTTATCTAAATTTTACAAATGGCTTGTGGTCAGAACAGGTAAAAATGTACTGTTACATAGTTGTATGAATACTGTGCTAGTGAGCCACAAAATAATCACTGCTGTAGCCACTGAATGAGCACAGAGAGTGGGAAAGGTACACTTATGGCAGGAGATGTAGGCCATACAGGAGAAGACTTTTCAGAGTCACTTCTCCCTGCCAGCACTGGTAAAAGAAACAGTAACTTGAGTCTCTCCTACATGGTTCAGGTTTTCAGATATTACTCTACTTTTGTGATGACTCTAATCTGTAGTGGCTCCCATCATGCCAAAAAGTTAATATGAGAAAGCAGAAGTCCTAAACTATCTCCACCTAGAGCAATCACAGGGAGGGCAGCTACATCTGACTGGGTACATCCTTGGTTACTGGGGATTCACATGAGAGCAGTGGCTAGGAAACTCACTGAAAATGGCAGCTGTAATTGGGGATATGCTAGGTTCACATACTATCTCCAGATCCCAGATCATAATAGGTAGCATTATAAATGTCTGAATGAACTCATTAATTTTTCATCTTGATTTTGGTGGTGGAAAGTGCCATGAAGTCACAGCTGACTCATGGCAACCCCATGGGTCTTCAAGGCAAGGGGTGTTCCGAAGTGGTTTGCCATTGCCTGGCTCAGTGTCATTCCTTGGTGGTCTCCCAGTCAAATACTAGCTAGGGCCTGCCCTGCTTAGCTTCTGAGATCTGACAAGATTGGGCTAGTCTGGGCAACCTGAGTCAGGGCACAGATTTTAGCCTAATATAAACACCCAGATTTCTTTTTCTTTTCACTGTGCTAGTAAATGCACTCTGACACATGACTGAGTTCTTCACGCAACACTTTTAGCATATTCCTGTAATAGCAAGCAATACACAAATAGATTTTAATATCAGTAATGAACTACTTGGATGATGTTCAGCAGCTAGCACTGCCAAAAAGACAGGGAGAAAAGAGAGAGAAAGAAAGGGGGCAAATCCAAATGTATGTCAGGATTTACTGAATAAAGTAGATGAAAGTTGCCAAAGAGGCTGGAGTTCATTTGGTAGAAGAGTAAACAGATGGCCTCAGGAAAGTGATCATATTCTTAAGCACTGGATTGGATTTGTATAGAATAGAATCACATCTGTCAAGATGGCTGGCTGGATATATAATGGAAAGGAAGTGTCAGAAGGAAATACTTTTTTTGTCAGGCAACTTCATTACATTTGTAGTTGAAGAGGTATGGTTTAATGGGCAACTTCTGTTTCAAGTATCATTTGATTATCCAGATCACAGGCCAGGGTCAGGAGTATATTTTGCCACATGAGTTGTCAGAGCCAATAATAAATCTTATGATTATTTTAATCTAAGGCAATTATGCCTAGTAAATTTTTTTATGTAGCTGTGTCTGGTAAATAATTTCTTCCTGAAATAATGGTGTTATAACCTAGAATGGTTTTAGATATTGAATACTTACTAGGGTCAATAAATCTCCTAGAATTTTCACTGCAACAGTTCTTTGAATTATCACCACTTTTGCCATCTCTTAAAATAAAACTAAGCCTGTAATCTCAGAAGGAGGAAGTACGTGCAAAGGAAACATATTAAGATCAGCACCATAAATGTGGCAAGGAACCCTCCTTTTACTAAAGACTAGTCCAGATATTCTAAGTTGCAAGCTAATGGGGTCCCTTTAACCCATTTTTGCTTCTAAAGGCAGGGAGATTTTTTTTAAAGTCCCACACACCTAAAGGCTAAAATAAATTCCAAAAGCTGATCCATAATTTTGTGTGTTTTTCTCTCTTAGGTATATGAAGCCTATAAAAATTGGTTTGCCTTTAGAAGCCAAGACGGGTTGAAAGAAACCAGAGTTGTTAGAAAACAATGAATGATTTCTAAGTTCCTTTGTAATGCCCAAAATGGTGGGTTACACATTGACTTACTGGGAGATGCATTAGGGAAAAATGGCCACCCTAACAGTTACAGTACCCAACTCTTGAAACCAAATACTGTGTTAACTGAGAGGCCTAGGGACAGAGCCCTCTGCTACAAGGGCTGGAGCCAAGGATAGAGTCCGGTATATGTGTTGTTTTGGGATGGGTCTGGGTATGAAGCCCAGGATTAAACTGTCTATTTATCCAAAGTGTGTAGCTTTTTAAAAAAATCTGGCAACAAAATGAAAGCAACAACAAAAATCTCAGCCAGGGTGGATATTTTTCTGGTTGGTTTGGCATTCCTACCCAGAGTTCAAATTTCAGAGCTGCCCTTAGAAGGACAAGTACTTGCTGCCTCTATTAAAAAACAAAACTTAAACTGCTTTTACAGTGTTCATATAATACTGTTCTTTGCCTATCAACCACCATCTTTAGATATTTTATGCTAGAGAGTCCATTACAACTGTGCACAGTAATCAGTATGTGTACAGGTATTCATTTTATAAGGTCTGTATTTTTTTCATTTGCATGTATTGTAGTTTTTAATTAAATCCTTGTGATGCTGTTGGGTTGCTGGGAGGTGACCATAAAACTTCTTTGCTATTTAGCAGTCATCCATCCAGTTGGCTAGTGGGTGGTGATTTTACAAGTGGTTTGTTATGACTGCTTGAGAGTCCACTTGTCCTTTTTATTTAAAACCAAAGTGCTTAAAATAACAAAATACTTGCCCATTCATTCATCTATTACTTCTGAAGCTTACAGAAGACTTTTAAAGAAATGTATAATATCTCACTACACTGATAGGCCTTTGGGTGTGTGTCTCAGCAAGAAATGTGTTATAATTGGCAGAACAAAATGCTTATATGTTCTCCCCCCACCCCAATCTGGAAGCTTTTCAAATACTAGCCAATGGTCCCGATCAGACGGCTCTTTAGTTCCGCGGCATGCACAATTTCCTGGTGGATTTAAGTGGAATGACAAGACACAAACATCTGGGAAACATCCCTGTTCAGTAGACATCCCGTTTTGCCATGCCTCGTAACCAGACTTAAAAGATAGCACTTTAAATCTGAAGTTTTCCGGGCCCAATGGGACAACAGCGGACTTTCACCCTGTCTGATCATGCCACCAGCATGCAATCCTCCCATCGGGGTGGTCTGACATCAGACCATCCCAAGCGGGCACGATTTTTAAAAAATCACTACCCAATATGCACTTAAACGCATTTAAAAACAAGGCTGCAGAACCCCAATTCAGCACCATGAAGTATTTAATGACCTGTCACTTTAAGGACGTTCAATTAATGGGATGGGACCTGGAGGGAGGATGAGTCTTCTAACATGCAAAATAGTCCTTTCATTGAGCACGATCTCAATGGCAAGGGGGATGGCCGGAACTCCTTTAGTCCATTCCTGCAAGTGCCTCAGATCTACAAGGACGTGCAATCACGCCTATACGCATGTGCAAAAAGGTTTTTTTAAAAAAAAAAAACAACAAACCACCATGTGCACCTCCTTCAGTGAATGTCGTCTAGACAATCCACAGCAGAAGCAGCGGGTGGTAAGGCGATTCCCACGGGGGATGTCTGATCATGCAAGGACAGATTTAAAAGATCTGGATCAAATTTGAGCTGGTATAATGGCGGGACTAGCTACCTGTATGAACGCACCCAATGATTCTCCAGGTCACCTGTATAGAGCTTTTTAAATCAGTGGTATTAGAGGAAGAGTTTCTCATTCTCCAATAGGGTTGCCAGCTCTGGGTTGGGAAATCCCTGGAGATTTTGGGAGTGGAGCCTGGAGAGGGTGGTGTTTGGGGAGGAGAGGAACTTCTGCAGGCTATAATGCCAAAATGCCAATATACTGCTCCATTCAAAGCAGCCATTTTCTGATCTTGGTCATCTGAGGATCAACTGTAACAAAGGGAGATCTCCAGGTGCCACCTGGAGATTGGCAGTCCTATTTTCTAATAACCCCCCCTCTGTGTGTGTGTGTGTTTGTGTATAATATCAACATCAAAAGCTTTTAAATTTGGGTAACATTTACATTAGATTAACAATAGTATTGCTTACAGGATTTCTCTGACTACATTTCTAACCATATTAATACAGAAGGACTCCAAGAGGAGAGAATTGGCAGGGTGTATGGTACCCCCCACCCCCATTCCACACTGTTCGCTGTTCCTACTTCCCCAAAATGTGGAAGTTACAGAATGGTCTCCTTATTAGGAGACACCATTTTAATCTTAAGAATGCTTTCCTGGGACTAAGCTTCCTTGAATAAAATAAGATTTAATTCTGAGTAGACATGCTTGGGATTGCATTGTAATAATGCCTTAAACTGTTTATTTACAAATGTACCAGCTATATTGCACTAAGAAGTGTGGCTGGCTCCTTCAATGGTCTCCCATAGGTGCCAAGAGAAGATATACCATTACAAGCTCCTTCTATATGGGGATTTTCACCTATGTGAGTGGGAAGCCCTTGGTATATCTGGGGGCATCCACATGATTTTACATCCAACCCAGACACAGTTCATGCAATTTCTGTATTTTTCATGTGGATGCTCTGCCTGCAGTCTATATGGAATAAACTGAATGTGGTGGAGCTATATAGAATACAAATTACAACAAACTAGATCCATTGTTTATTAATTTATCCTTTAGAACCAAGTGTGCAAAATACATAAGCTATCAGGTGAGAGGAAAGATGTGTTTCTTCACTCTTTATGCTAACTGTTCTACTGTGGTCTCTTACTCCAATGCCAATCTGCACAAAATACTGTGACAGAAAAATTGTCATGGAAGTTAAACTAGACACGTCCAATTTTGTTATTGGATAATCTGTGCTAAAACATGTGCCAGTTTGGGTAACCTTCTCAAGCTTGTACTTTGTTTTCTATTAAATGTCAACTCTGATAGACTAGCTTGCTTATTGTAAAGGGCAGGTTTTTTATGTCAATGGAAACAAACCTTGTTAAAAAGACAGCCAGTCCTTCAATAATAAAACAAGAAACTCTTACAATACATGAAATATTCACTCTTAATTGGCATGACTACACTGTAAAGTTTTATAGGTAGTGTGAAGGCTACTGGAGATTATTTGTTTTCAAGAGATTGTCAAGGTTATGAAACAATTTCAAGGTATCAAAATATGCATAAATTAAGTCTGCTACTAGTGATAATATCCTAGTGGCATTGGATGAAATATGCAGGAACCTTCATGAAAAATATATTATCACAATATTGTCTATATATTAAAGGCCTGATCCTCATATGATACAAATTGGCTTTGTCCAACTTCACAGTCCTATAATTGTGTTAATTTACAACACTTCAAAATGTATCTTAGCAGGTCCAGACTTGCAGACCTGAGTATATTACCTTCAAAAGCTAAGACTCAAGGGAAAGGAATCAATAGCTTAGGATAAATGTATGTTTATCCCTCACACATATGCTGAGCACAAATCTGGAAGAACAACAAACACAGGAGCTAAATGACCAAATGACCAATGTGTTTGCTACACTGTACTTTTAGATAGCATTGAATACAAAACAATTGTGATGTTATTTATAAAGCATCCCAAAATCTAAGCACTGTACAGTGATTGAGTTTTTAAAAACCCTGCTTGTCTTTTTAGATCGTAAGCCAAGACCATAAGAAAAGCAAAAGGGATGAAAAAAGGAGGAGGATATAAAAGGAGAAGCAGAAATTACAGGTCAAAGATTCAAGAGAAAAGATGTGTTTTCAGATGCTGTTTAAACATTTGCCAGGAGAGAGAGAGCTATTGGGGGCAGTGAGTTCCAGATTTAAAGGGCTACAAGACAGAGGGGTATGAAATACAAAACGCAACACATGCTTTAACCAAGTCAAAAAGATCAGCTACATGAAGACAATGAGAAAGTAAATAAAGAAAAAAGGAAGAAGTCAGAGAATGAAGAGACTGAAAAACAACATATGATAACATAAACTGAATCTAGTAAGCAGATGGGAGGTAACAGAGTTTACCAAAGAAGAAATGTGGGTATAATGAAATACAGCAAAAAAAACCAGGGAACAAAGTTAAGAATGGAGGGGAAAGGGTGAAGCTGGGGGGGAAATGAATCAGAGATAGGTGTGAGTTGGAAACTGTGAGGTTCTGTATTCAGTAGCATGCATATAAATAACAGAGAAGGTTCAAAGAGGACTCCAGGGTTCCATATTCACGGATGAGGAAAAACAAAAGCAGTACCCAGAGTGAAAAGACCAGGGGAGAAGAGGTAGATGCAGATGAAGAACAGATAAAGGCATGATTTTAGATGTTAGGCTTAAATAATGAGGTGAACTCCAGTCAAAACAGCAACAGAAATTTAGAAAGAGAAGAAGATGAAAAGCAGAGAAAGATGAAGATCAGAAAAGGACTGCAAGTCATTGTCACAAAAATGATTATAGATAAAACAGCAAGGCATAAAGATATTAAAAGAATAATTAATAGAGCCAAAAGTGAGAGGAGGACCCAAGAAAGATTCTTGAGAAGTCCCCAATGAATGAAAGAATTACCCTGAATAGAAACACTTGTCCACCAAATCCCAGAACATAATAGTGAAAGGGGGGGAGAGCGCATGCTCAATAGTACCCCAAAACAAGCAACACCATTCTAAGCCCATTGGCTAAAGTAGACTTAGAAAGGTGTAACTCAACTTAGGATGATGCTGTGAAAAATGAACAAAAATTTACCATGAAACTTTCCATTGAGGAGCAAACATACTGACCCTGGCATGGGTACTAGGATATGTTGATTTGAGGTGCAAGGCAAAATACAAATAGGATCACAGGACAGGAAAAAGAGTCTAGGGTTAGAAGAAGGTCTCTTTATGTCTGCAGTCAGATGACAGGCTTGGTGTGCTCTGGCCTGCCTCTAATTTCTCTGTTTCATTTTGTAATGAGGAGTTTGTATCAGATATCCCACCCTGAACCCACCTCACTGCGTGCTTACTCCATGGTTGATTATTCAGATTATTGCTGCACAGTAACCACGGATTGGATGGTCAGGCAGTATCCCTTTTTAAAAAATTGTCTATCATGCATGTGCAGAAGCATTCATTCAAATCATCACTCCATTTTGACAGCTTCACTATCCCTCCATCAAGTACTGTGGCCCCTCTCAGCCTCCTTCGCCTCCCCTCTCTTCCTTGGAATACACAGGGAGAGTGCAGATGTACATGAGAGTATTTATTTATTTAATTTCTACTCCAGCCTCCCCACCAAAGCAGACTCAGAGTAGCCCCACTGACTTCAGTACATTTGCCCTTGTGTCAGTCATGCAACTCTGAAACAAAAACAGAAGAGAAGGTTTGGGGGGGTTGTCACTCAAAAAGAACACCTCCGGGGGCTCCCAATACAGAATGACTACTTGGCCACTTGCAAGCAGTGATTGACAATGCCAGGGGCAACTATTTGCTTATGTGCACACTGCTAAGAAATTTAAAAAGAGGGGGCAAAGACCAAACAGAAGGTTCACACTCCCAACCAGCTTGATTTCGCAACATGGGAGTTCAGACAGTTGGAAATGCAGGGTGAAAGCACAGACGTCCGTAAAGACCGGACATTCCCCAGTGCCTGATAATTCTGATTCAAAGGCAACTCAGAACAAAGTGGCACTGACTGGGGAACAGGAGGCAGATGTTGCTGTCTGATCATGCACTTTAAATCCAGAAGGGAACTGCAAGGACATCAGCTCAAACTGCCCATCTGATCACAGCCTATGATAGGTTTCATGATAGGCAAGGGTCTTTTCATACAAAAAGAGCTGCAGGAGTGCATTAGCATATGGTATACTAATGAGCTACTAGGCTATTAGCATATGCCATGCCCCGACATCACCGGAAGTGATGTCAGAAGGGGAAGCAAAAGGGGGGAGGCATCTTCAAAAGCCTCCCCTTCCCTTCCCCAGCTGGCCTGGGGGGGGAGCGAAGAGAGAAGGGGTTTAAAGTTTAAACCCCTTTTCACTAGAGTTGGGCCACAGAAGGAGGAAAGAGGGAAGGAAAGAGAGAGAGTAGAGAGAAGGAAAGAAGGAAGGAAAGAGGGAAAGAAAGAGAAGAAAAGAAGGAGGGAAAGAGAGAGAAGGGAAGAAGGAGGGAAACAGGGAAAGGAGGAAAAAGAGAAGAGAAGAAGGTGGGAAAGAAAGAAAGAAAGAAAGAAAGAAAGAAAGAAAGAAAGAAAGAAAGAAAGAAAGAAAGAAAGAAAGAAAGAAAGAAAGAAAGAAAGAAAGAAAGAAAGGAGGGAAGGAGGGAGGGAAGGAGGGAGGGAAGGAGGGAGGGAAGGAGGGAGGGAAGGAAGGAAGGAAGGAGGGAGGGAAGAAAGGAAGGAGGGAAGAAAGAAGGGAAGAAAGAAGGGAAGAAAGAAGGGAAGAAGGGAAGAAGGAGGGAAAGAGAGAGGAAGGAAGGAAAAGAAGGGAAAGAGAGAAAGAAAAGGAGGGAAAGAAAAGGAAAGGAGGGAAAGATGGCAAAGAGATGGAGGGAGGCTCTCCCACCACCACCCATCAAGCCCCCACCACCCCCACGAATCCCTTACTTACCACTTCGGTGGGAGCCGGGGAAGCCGGCAGTGGGGCTCTCTTTGTGTTCCCTGAGCTGCAGCACTCCTGCGCAGGCCCGGGGGACATGGCGGCAGTACTCTCCGGCCTCCCCTGAGCCGCAGCACTCCTGCGTGGGCCCGGGGGACGCGGCAGCAGCAGCACTCTCCTGGCATTCCCCGAGCCACAGCGCTCCTGCATGGGCCCGGGGGATGCAGTGGTGGGGCTCTCCAGCCTCCCCCGAGCCGCAGCGCTCCTGTGTGGGTCCGGGGGATGTGGCGGCGGGGCTCTCCTGGCGTTCCCTGAGCCGCAGCGCTTCTGCATGGGCCGGGGGGACACTGTGGCGGGGCTCTCCAGCCTCCCCCGAGCCACAGCACTCCTGCGCAGGTCCAGGGGATGTGGTGGCGGGGCTCTCCTGGCATCCCCCGAGCCACAGCACTCCTGTGCAGGCCCAGAGGATGCGGCAGTGGGGCTCTCCGGCCTCCCCCGAACCACAGCGCTTCTGTGCAGGCCCAGGGGACACGGCAGCGGGGCTCTCCGGCCTCCCCCAAGCCTCAGTGCTTTCGGTGCAGGGAGCTAGGGGCGGGGCTTGTTGCCACCATTAGCATGGGCTCCTGGGCTGCTAGAGCGGTGCTCCGGTGTGCTCCAGCCACAAAAGACCCCTGATGATAGCTAAATATTACAATGCAGTGAAAGATTTAAAAAGACATGATACAGAAGAATAATAGAAGGAGATTTTAAAGAAGAAAGAACTAAAGTACCTAGTTTAGAAGAAGAGACTCCGAATAAGATCTTCAAAAACATGGAATAAGAACAAAGAAGTTGACTGGAGAACCATTCTAAGCAAGCCTACTCAGAAGTAAGTCCCATGTTATTTGACAGGAGTTATTGGGAGAGTGTTTGCAGAGTAGGCAATCAGCAGCTAAGGATAGTCTTCTGAGAAGACACTTCCACTGAATGGACCTCAGTAAGGTTCTGAATAGACCTGGCTTAGGGTGATACCTTAGAGACAGAACACAGAAAGGAGAGAAGCATGAATAGTAGAACTTTATCCATAAGGAACTTACCAAGAATTTCAGGGAGGGCATATAGAAGTGTAGAGAAAAGAGAATTGAAGCTAGAAGAAGCTCATGGAGGGGAAGAAGAATGCATAAGTTGCTAGATATTGCTCAGAACAGGCTAGATAGAGCTCGGAAACCAAAGTAAAACATAAATGCAGAAAGTCAGAAAGAGCACCAGACTGTGTCTTGCATGGGAGGGAAAGTGTTAAATAATGGGTTCCATGTATTGGGTGTTAAATACTGGGCTCCATACTTTGGCCACCAAATGAGAAGGGAGCACTCAGTGGAGAAGACCCTGATTCTGGAAAAGACTGAAGGTCAAAGAAGAAAGGGATGGCAAAGGATGAGATGTTATCAAGGCAACGAACATGAAATTATGCAAACTCTGGAGCATGACGAAAGACAGGAGGGCCTGGCGTGATGTGGTCCATGGGGTTGCAAAGAGTCGGACTTGATGGTGCGACTGAACAAAAACAACAACAACATGGATGAACAGACCACATCTAATACGCAACAGAAAAGAATCCATATGCACTGAACAGTATTAACAAAAAGAAGTCTCCGTAGGAATAGGAGAAGCAAGGAGTATGTCCCACAGTGTGGTTGGTAGGAGTGATACAAATAGGGAGACTGAAACAACTAAAAAAGAAGCTGAGATTAAAATGAATAATAAAGTTTCTCAAAGCAACAGCCAGGAAGCCAAAAAGAAAAAAGTCAGCTAATCATCTTAAAATAAAGAAAAGGCAACCCACAGGGATGATAAACACAAAGCCAAGGAAGAGATGGATAGCAAAAACAAATTGAACAAAACTCACACAACTGTAAAGAGTGAGACACAAAGAGTGTGGACAGCTAGCAGCACACAGAAGGGGGGGGGAACATCACATACAATTCACAATCATACTACAGAGAGAATGCCTAATAGTAAAACACCCATTGGACGAGGCTGCAGGGGACAGTGTGAAAGCAAAGCAAGAAAATCTAGGAGAAACAGAAGCATATGAAGGATAGACATATTAACAGTGTCATGAGAATGTAAAATGGCACAAGAAAAGAATGAGGAAGAAACTAGCAAATAAACTAGATTACCACAAGAAAAAGACCTGAATCTGGGAAAATATTCCCAGTACTAGTAAAAATACAGCATCTATAGCAGACTGTAATATTTCTTAATCTACTGATAAAGACTCACAGAGCAAGGAGTAGCGCAACTATAATAGGAAGGGGAACTAGAACATCCCATATACTGAGTCTCTAAACCTTGTTCTGACCTAACTAAGGTTATTTGACCTTAGGGCAAATATACCGATTACCAGTTCCTTTACACCGCAAACGATAGGGAATTTCTCTTAAACAGTAGATTCTACTACTACACATCCCAAATAGTTTTCTTGAAAAAGCAATAGTGTAAACAACAACATTCCAAAACAACCAGCCCAAAACAACCTCTTTATTGCTCCCATTGAGGAAGTAGCCAATTGCCAGAAATGACTGCCACTGAAACACAGGGAAGGGTAAAGTCTATCATACAAAAATGCCTTAGATTTCAGACCACAACCCTTCTCCTTCACCAAGGCCACTAAAAACTGTACCCACAAGGACTTCTATATAGATGCATGTTGCTGACCCCCTTTATTTCTCCAGTTAGGAGAACTGTAAGTTATCCAGGAATCCGTCTTGGTTCTTCTGAACCTGTTAAAGGATAATTGCTAAGACTGCCTCCTATAGTACAACAGCAGCCTATTGAAAATTTATCGCCCAAGGAAGTACAGCGGATCTAGAAAACAGTGCTTCAAGTTCTTAGTCATCTTGCTCATGGGTAGAGTCAACATCTAGAGTGTCATTTGAAACATTTGTTACGTAATCATGAACATTTGTAACCTTCACATTTAAAAAGAGAAACACCAGAGAAGAACATTGGTTAATGGAGGGAGGGTGGGTGTGGATAAAACTTTATGGCTGCCAGTTGCTCTTGTTAACCGTTTTCCCCCCTCATATGCAGATATGTTGTTTTTACTGGTTACTTCATTTTACCTTCTGCTTCTGTTATTCTCTTTTGCTGTAGCTTTTAAGATTTTTTTTTCATACAGTTTGTTTTGTTCTATTTGGAGTTTCTTCTCCAGCTGTTAGTCACCTTGGATGCTATGTATATAGCAGGAAGGTGGGAAACCAAGGCCTTAAATAATGTCTCCCCCTCCCATCCGTATAGATGCTGCTTTTATTCTGTTTTAGCACTCTAATTCTCTAAGAGGTGCCTGAAATGTACCTGCTTATAGAGAGGTAGACTGTTGGATCATCTACCTCAGTATTGCCTTTGGAGACAGGCAGCAACTCACCATAGTCCCAGGCAGAGAAAGGTTGTTCTCAAATGCAACACCTGCTATCTGAGAACTTGTGCAGGCCTGGGATTGAACAAGGAATCTTATGCATGGAAATCATATGCGCTACCATTGAGTCATGGCCCTCCCACCATGTGTTACATGCATTTATTCAAGAGCCTGCTCTCCATTTGAGTGTTGTTGCCCATAGCTTACATGATGAACATCTGCCATAACAATTCATGCTATATACCAGTAATTTCTAGGCATTTCTGGTCAGCAAGCACTTGGGTCATTGTACCTCCCAGCTGAATGTTCATGTTCAGCCAAATCAGAACCTGACAAATTTTTTTTAAAAAATCCAAGGTAAATAGTAATTGACATTATTTGCTTTTCATGTGTCTGCCATCGTTTGTTAAAAACAAACAGTTGGAAAGAGAAAGCTTTCCCACAGCAATTCGTTCCTTTTATCTCTCTGCCCATAAAAATCAAGACACAATTCTTTACTTTCACCATCATCACCTGTTGTCATAGAAACTATTGCAACACATAACTACTGCAAATGACTGCAACTTCATTGAATGGACAGGGATGGAGATGGGCCCCAAAGGGGAACACTTTAGTTTAAACAGGTGTGTCTATAATAATGCAAGGGGGGTGATAAGAGGAATCATTCAATATCACAACAATGCAGCCCAAACAACATCCATTATTATGCTAACAATATCCTAAAAGGGTATTTACTGAACCTTTTGTTTGTTTCGTAGCATTGTTTTCCCCAAGATATGCAAATGTGCCTGAAAACAAGGAGGCTTATTGTGGTGGTATGAATGAAGCACTGCACTCAAGTTCTGTATTAATTTTACAATGATTCCTAGGAAAGAAACAGAAAGATGTACGTACGTGTGTGTGTTATAAAATGATTCTTTAAAGCACCGTGTACACAAAAAGGTATATGGGCAAATGAGTTTGTCATCAAATATATTTATTTTTTCCTTAGCAATTTTCTACAGCATGGTGCTTATCTACAAGACTGTGTTGCTCCCCAGAATCAGAAGGTCAGTTACAAATACAAGTTATCATTTTTGTTCTTCACTCAAGCTGCAAAATGCCAGAAGAGCTTTGATTTGAAGCCCGGAGAAAACAGTTATTCCTGCATCATCTCAGTGGAATGCTAAAGCCTAGACAGGGTCCTTAGGATGTGTAAATGTCACTGAGATTCGGTTTTGCAGAGAAGCCGTTGACACTCGAGTGACAGCAGGCAGCATTTTGCTTCTGGTTCAGTACAAATTACAGACAACTTGACATTAGAGACCTTGGCATGCGAAGGCAGACTGAAACCCTACATGATCAACTGACTTTTTCATATTTACAAAACTGCAGATTTCATTTATATCTCTCTTAAGGGACAGATGGATAAAATGGGAAGGGAGGGAGAAAGGGCAAGAAAGAGAAAGGAGGGAGGAACAGCAAAGTTTCTGATTTGTGTTATTTCCAGCAATGTTCTTAAAAACCTAAAATGAGCAATGATTTTCCCTGCAAGATATTAAACATAAATGCTATTGGCACATTCTTCAGTGTTCAGTGTGCAGCCTCAATCTCTAAACCCTTGTTGCACAAAGCATTATAGAAAGTCAAACCATTCAAAGAAGAAAAGATCTTAGTGGTGCTTCTGGCCCCTATTCAGGTTGTGTACTACAGATAAATTCCTACATCCATTGTGCGCATTGTGTAGTGGCTTTGCTCTCTTTCTCTCGTAGTCCTTTCACATGCAGTAGGCAATTTGGGTGTCCATTTTATCAAGAGGTATGCCAGCTTGATTCTGCATTTTGAATATGTTTACTGAAAATAAGGCAGGCAATGATAAACAGCTTCTTTATTTTCTCTCCCCCCCCCCCCAATCTCTCTCTAAATATGACTATAGGCCAATGGCAAACACAACACCTTTTGGGCTCAGCTGAGAAAATAAGCAAGATAGCATGTCAAGGTATGTGTTGTGCTAGGGTATTGTCATGCCTTGGGCAGGTTGTTGAAATGGAAGTCAAGGGACATAACTAACTGAGAAGTAGTGATAAATCCCAACATGACAGAGATCTCACTGCTGCTAATGGGGATATTTAAATAGCACTGCAGAGAGAAGAGAGCAACTAAATCTGATTGAAGTAATTAGAATCTGAACATGTGGATATGCCTGCGTCTGAAAGAAGAGGTGTGTGGGTTAGGCACATATTAAAACATGGAGACCACACAAACTATGTAAACTAGCGGGGGGAACCCATACTGCATCTAATCTGTTTTAATTTGATCTTTTCCCATTAAATTAAGGTTGAAAATGTACAGAAATGCTAAGTGTTGTATCATTTTTTGCCCTGAAAACAAGTTAGAACGTCTGCCTATTTTCATCCTTTCATCCTCTTTGTAGCTGACTTTCACAGAATTTATATCAGCATCCAGGAACAACACACTCTTTGTCCATGTGAAGTTTGGTACAACCAAAAATAGTAATATGGCTCGTTGGATGTGAAAAAAGCACCATGGAAGTGTTATGTTGAAAAATCTCAAAATGTGCACTGAAAATAGACGTAAAACCTTATAAGAAGGTTAAAGATTATAGCTCATATGTGATAACACATGAATAATATCAGGTGTACCAGTTAGCCATTGCTCCTGTTGACCTTAGTTACAAAATGGAAACTTAGCATTTCATAGGGGGGGAAATCCCAAACCTAATACAGAAAAACATAAAAGTTAAATAAGAGTTCATCCTGTCCTTTGGAAGACAGTCATGAAAGCTGCAGGGTATGCATTTCATGAGACATAAAAATAATAAAAGGAAACGTTCAAATGACCTAAAGATCTGAGAGAGAAAGCAGGTGGAAGTTCTTTGGAAACTTGCCCATAGACTTGTATAACACAGGAGATGACCATTGACTGGAATTCTGACCTGTCCAAAATTTCCTGAGGTGGTGATTGCTGTGTTGTATTTGAGGTTATTTATAAGGGTACAGAATGTGCTAGAGCTTGGAGCATTAAGTGAAGGAGAACAGAGACAGTATACTGCCATCACCCTTATAAACCGAATGAGCAATTGCTGTCTCTTGAGTTTGTACACCTTCACATTTTTTCCCATGAGAACAATATGTATATATGCACACTCACAAACTATATAATACTGTGTCCTTAGTGCTGCACTCCCTCCTATCAAAATTTTCCCAGTTGTCTGAAATCCAAAAGATTGCCATTTCAGGATGTCTGAAGAAAAGACATAAACACATGCTGATTTACCTGAGCAGTGATCACAGAATGTGAATTTTCTGATTGAATAACACTATTAAAAAAAAATGCTGAAATCTCCTCCCCCCCCCAAGATCATGAGCTGTTTCATGTCATGTCTGCAGAGAAGGAGAAGCCATCTCACAACACCAGGGAGTGCTATGCAGAGTGACCAGACAGAAACCAAGGATGGCTAATTAATTCAACTGTCATGAAATTAAACTATCATGTACGTTGAAATGTGCCTTTTTTCAGGTGCAGTTATACTTGAAGAGCCCCCATGCCTGTTTAGCTGTGATCCCTTTTGGAAATAATTGGTGCCGTTTGATTGATAATGTGTATTCCTCTTTAAAAGAAAACACGCTATTTTTCATAATCAGAGACTGAATGTGTAATGAGCGTTCTGGCGCTGCCTTTAGCATCAGGTCTGTCAAACTGCACTGTTATTTCCATATTGATGCAAACTAAGATATTACACTCCCTCATTACATTGACACGGCGTATCTTTCAACAGTCAGCTCCCAATCATATGTTCCTTGCAAACAAAATTACCTTCATCTTCTCTTTTGCTGTGAAAGGAACTAGTTGTGGAAATGTGCCCCTAACAAGCTAATCAACTAATTTTTAGGAAATCTTTGAACCATTTAGTATTCTCAAAGAAAATAGGGAAGGGGGGTTGTTAATGGAATGGCTGGCATAAACAGAAATAAAGAGACAACTGGTTGACTGAACATTAGCATACTTGAGTTTTGTAAGAGTTACAGTGGAATTCATTTTGCAAGCAAAAAAAAACACCCCTATTTGTTTCCATAAGCCAAACAACCTCATTTAGACTACAGTACTTGAGCAGATAACCTTGGCTAGGAAAGTAAGAGAAAAAGAGGAGGGCATTCTTTTATGAGCCCTATATCTTGTGCTAGAAATCCATTTCCATGGAACCAGCAAACAAATTCTCCAAATCAGAGTTTGAGCTTGCTATGTAGCAGACTAGGGTTGTGTTCTTGGTCAGGGTCATTCATTCAGCAGGCTGGCAGAAAATTGAAATGTCTTAGAATCAACAGAGTTACCGAATGCCTCACACCACTTTAATGGTGAAGTTCTACAATGAAGTGTGGAAGTACAGTGGCACACTGTGATCTAACACAGTATGGATAGGGATGGGAGCGATAAGGGGGAGCGATAAGATGAACAATTGTAAGCAAGAACACTTGATGAAGTTAATATGTAGTGGGCTAAGCTTGTTTTTCTACATAGTGCATAGTTGACTAATGGAACTGGTTGCCCCCAAGGCAGTTATGGCCAACAGTGTAACTGGATTCAGAGAACGATGGGATAGCCTTAATGGAAAGGGAGAAACCTTAACAACTGTTCAAGAAGAAGGTGAAGTCACTCCATCCTTTGGCTTTCAATTACTAGAGTGTGGAAGTGTTCAGTTTTTCTGCCTTAGTTAAGCCTTCAGCTGTAAATTGGAGGATTCAACCAAGAAGGGAAACAAAATGATTGCCAAATGGCAGGAAAGGCAGGATATAAACATTTTAATAAATATAAATAAATAAAGCATAATATTTCTTTAGTTGAGATGCTATTTTGTATTCCATTATATACCATTCTAAGGGTCATTGCCCTGACCTGGATGGCCCAGGCTAGTCCAATTTCATGAGATCTCAGATACCAAGGAAGTTGGAATTGCTGTCCAGAGGCAGGTAATGAGAAATTGCCTCTGTTTGTCTCTTGCCTTGAAAACCCTACAGGGTCACCACCAAAGGTCACTGAACTTAGAAAGGTGTTGTAAATCTTGTAGGAATATCAACAAGCAACAATAAAATGCAAATTGTCTTCATGCTTTTATTTGTGAAAGTATTGAAATGTTAAATATTTGTAGAGATAGATGGAAGAAATCTCTGGGCATTTCTAATGGTGCAGGCCCTGTAATGGTGAATGTGAAATGTAAACCGGAGTACTTTGTACTAATATAATCTAAGTCAAAGCCACTAACTAATACTACATTCCTACATACAATATTTGGATGTATGGCCTTTTATGCATGCATAGCTTCTGATTTCCACTGAAGTTTACCTGGTTGGAGTTTACTTCAAATGCTGTGCCTGCACTCTGCACCTTTTTCCCCCTCCAGTTTTCTATTGGGAATCCAGGAGTATATATTCTGCATACCAATAAGAAAACCCAAATAGTGTTGCAGGGTTGGTCTCTCCTGATTGGTCAGTTTTGCACTGGGTGTATCTTTTGAAATAAGAAATTCTTCAAGCTAAATTTACTGAGGTCACCATTAGTGGTCCCCTCCTTTATTGGTCCACAAACTGTGCCATTGATTAAGTTTCCCATCTGTACAATTTTGATTTTTTTTTTTGAAGGAGAGTTCAGTCGAGCATTAGGAATTTATCACTAATCTGGGGTGGCTGGGGGGGGAAATCATAGGCAGGGAATGCTTTAAAAAGTTTGGCAAGAAGTGGCATGCATGCGTGCAGTTAAAAGTTTTAAAAGATGCACACCCTTAGAAGGAGACACTGAGCACTTGGCTAGAGGGCCAGTGGGGAGGCTGCTGTGCAGCAGCTTGATGGATGAGGTTCAGGGGGGGGGGAGGTGAAGATGTCAGTGCTTCGCAGCCTGAGCTCCCTACCCACCCTTATTTGGAAATGAGGTACAGGCAAAGGGGAGAAACAGATGTTGAAATGGACCAGACTTTTTTTAAAAAGGCTGCTGCTGCCCCAAAGCAGGTTCCACAGCTTCACCTTTACATTTGAAATGTTGTGGTCAAAGTCAATTTAAAAGAAAACCCTTTCCCCCCCAAGAAATGAACTTGCTTGGATGGGGAATCAAACCAACAACCTTGCAATTAATACCACTGCATTCTAACCAACTGAGCTAACCAGTTGTTCCTGCAAACAAGTCAAAACTGATCAATAAAGACAAACCAACTGGCCTCCAAGGGCAGGGGGAGGAAAAGTCCAAGGGAACATGTATACTTTTAAATTACCTTCGGTCTGGAAGCAAAGCAAGTAGGAAAGTGATCACAAAAGCAGTTGTAGAAAACTTGAGGAAACAGCAGACTGAAACCAGGCTCAGAGCTGAGAGGGGTGTGTGTGGGCCTATAGCTACAGTGGGGCATTTTGGGGCCCGGCCCCCAACTTTCTGCCAGGCCCCCCCAACTTACCACTCTGGCCAGGACCCCAACTTATTTCTTGCACTTGCTGCTGTCGCTGGGGCGCAGGAAGCCTCCGCTGCCCTTCCCCCCAGCTTTCCCTTTCTTCAAGTCCCCCAAAGCACACCTGGCTCTTCCTTTCTTTCTTGGCATCTTCATGCCGGCAACTGCATTGCATGGGCTTCTCTCTCTTTCTCTCCAAGGGGCTTCCCCAAGCACAAGCACCCTCCTGCCCGAAGCCCCATGCACCCCCGCTGTCCCCCACCCCTCCTCGCAAAAGGAAAAGAGAAAGTGTGGCATCTGGGTGCCTCTTCGGGCACTCCCACCACTTTTCATGTGCTGAATCAAGGCCTCTCTCTCCAGGCATGGAAGGTCAGCCCCAGTTCTGCAGGGCTTTCCCCCCCCCCGACAGCTGCCGCACAAAAGCCCAGGCACACTCCTTCCGCAGGAGTAAGCCAGCGGACCCTGAACTCTGAAGGATTCCCGGAGCTCAAGAGAGAACTTGGGAGGGGGGGAGGCGGTGTTTAGTTGGTACCTTCTTTTTGGAGGAGATGTGCATTCTCAAAGAAGCGGGCTTCTTCCAAACTCGGGCTTGGAGTTTGGGGGTGTCGGTGTGCTACAAAGCAAAAGTGCAGCCTGTGGGCTCAGAATTGCAAACTGGTCACGTGCACATTACAGGGAGAGCTAACGTAAAAGGGTAAAGGAAGACTCTTTTAAAAATGACACTTAAAAGTCTGACTGAGCCCCCTCCCAGCCTAGTCCCCACCACAGCCGCCAGCCAACTCCTCCCTTCCCAAGCCAGGAGAAGTCGGTTCTTTCTCTCCCTGGCCCTGCCCCCAACCCCTCATCCTGGCAGTAACTACCAGAGCATCTCTTCTACATTGGGGGAAGGCGACCATGCTGGCACAAGATTTCCAAGCTCAAGGTAGGCAGAGTTGATGGCCGGGTGGAGGCTGAGAAGCCAGTAATTAAATAACTTTTAATCAAATTAGCCAGGGCTCCCTAAGAAATTAAAATGCCCCCTGAGTTAGAAATTCCTGGATATGGGTCTGGGTTTGTGGAATCAATGCAGAAAAGGATAACAAAACACAACTGGAGTGCAGAAGGGGGAAATGATGGTGATATACAGTGAAAGTGAGGGAAACGGACATGCATAAAGGGCCTTAATGCCAGTGGTTTCAGTAAAATAAGCTATTTAGGCTGTTTAGGATTAGGAAGTAATCTGCAGTCCTAAACATTGTTAGAAATAATTGTCATTTATACAATAGGACATATTTCCAAGTACATATGCATGGATTGTCTACTAACAGATTCCAACTAATGCATAAAAAAATCAAGGGATGTAATCCAACCAAAATTAAGCCTCATCCCCATTGATTTCCACAGGAGGAAAAAAAACAGACTAAGCAATAGCATGGAACTACTCCTGTTGAAATCAACAGGAATTAAAAGAGGACAAATGCGGTTACCTCACATCTAAGGTTAGCAATTTCTGTTTAGAGAGTAGGAAACTACTATGCTTATTCAGTCATAGTTATAAGAGACTGGACAAAACCATTAATATCAAGTGTTGGTCCTCAGTCAACAATATTTTAAAGTTATTTTTGCAACAATTTGCCCTCTAGGACTGAGTCCCAATCTGTCCCAAAGTTGGTGCAGGTCTCCATGGCCCCTGAAACTATGAAGCCCACGTGGTTACTATGATTGCTTGTGCCTGAGGTCAACCCTGGGCAGTAGCTTGTCCTTCGGCATTTGAAGCAGGAGTCTGATATAGCAGAAGCAGTGACCTGTCTAGTACAGTTGTGAGTTTTGAGGATATACTGTTACTGACTCAGACATAGTACTGAAGTGTGCAGAAGATATCCTGCCACTTTCAATAAAGATACAGGAAGATAACACAGAAAGTTGCTTTTTCAGAACACGCTCAAAAACAGGCTACCAGGTTTACAGCTGTAGTGATTTTTTTTTTTCAGGCAGAGTTAAGCTGACCTGAGAATTGAAAGATTTAGTATGTGGGTGACTGTTACTGAATCCAAGATAGGGGATTCAGGGCCCTTCTGTGTCTTTTTGCAGGATTCCAAATAGCAAATGTTTCTGACTCTTTCCTGAATCTCTGAGAGACATTTAAGACCCATCAATGAACAGTGGAGTAGTAGAGCTGGTGGCATTTGTTCAAGCTAGGGTTGCCAACTCCAAGTTGGGAAATTCTCAGAGATCTGGGGTGGAGCCTGGGGATGGCAGGGACCCCCACAAGGTATAATGCCTCAGATTACATCCTTCAGAGCAGCCATTTTCTCCAGGAGAACAGGTATCTGTGGTGAGGAAATCAGTTGTAATTCTGGAAAGTCTCCATGCCCCACCTATAGGCTGTCAATCCTACTTTCAAGCCTATTAAAGCCAGTCAGCAAGCCATGCTGCACAGCCCACCTGTATATAAAGTTCTTTCACTGGTATGAATTGTCCAGAGCTGCCCCCTTTTCCCTGTGCCGTTCCCCCTTTGTTTCTGTGTCTGGGGTGCAGTGTTTCTATGGGCTTCCCAGACTGCTTTTGTCAATTTCAAATGTGTCTTGTCAGTTTCAAGAGGGTTCCCCCCCACACACCCTTGAAGGCATTGCTTTGTGTTCCTTTTGGGGGTTTTTTGCACAGTGCTTGCAAAATCTCCCTTACTTGGATTTGTCGTGATTATGTGATTTAACATCAGTCCTGTAGAAATTGCAGTGCCACAGTGGCACCGGGTTCTACTTGTCATTCTGTACATTGCAATTGGTTCTGCTAGGCTTGGGGGAAAAAACTCTTGCTTGATTTGTCATGATTCTGTGGTTTTACATCAGTCTGGTTGAGCCTACACTGCCACAGTGGCATGGGGTTCTGCTGGACATTCTGTACATTGCAACTGGTTCTGCTGGACTTGCAAAAATGCCCCCCTTCAGTGTCTACTGCAGAGATTGTCTGGTTTGACATTAGTCTTGTTGGGTTTGCACTGCCACAGTGGCACTGGTTCTGCTGGGCATTCTGTACATTGCAATTGGCTTTGCTGGGCTTGCAAAATGCCCCCCTTCAGTTTCCACTGCAGAGATTCTACCTGCACCACCACACTAACATGGGTTAGTTTGGGTGACTCAAATCAGGAACTGAAACCAGGATATGACGCTGGTTCTAATCTTAACTATGTTTCCACACAACAATGAATACAGTATGATGTCTTAAGTATGGTTTGTTTTCCTACTGAAGCCCATTCACCTGGCAAGAGCAGTTCAGAAATGAAACAGCTCTTGCCTTCATCAGCCCCTCACTGGTGCCAACACTCTCCTTACTCTCTGCTCCAAGCCTGCCTGGCAACAGACTTCTCTCTGTGTCCCTGCCCCCACTCTCTGTAAAGCACAGCAACACAGCAAACATACCTAAGGGAAAAGCAATGCCAACAGAGCCCTGGTTATCTTCATTGTCTGTATTCCATCCATAAAGTGGGTTGCACAAACACTCCATTCATATTTATTGCACTGAGACAATGGACTTGGCAGGAGGGCAGATGAAAGGAAAGTGGACTCCCTACCCCAGTGTTTCCCTCAGCAATGGTCTCTTTGCCCCACACCTAAATTATATCAAACCTAAATTAGCATTCACAGCTTTTATCTTATTGCACGGAACTTGCTGTGTTCAGCAAAGTTCATTTGCTTTACTTCAGCTCCATTTCAGATTTCTACAATTCAAGTCCCATTGCCCTGTTTATTGGATGTCCCATCCTGTTGACTGTATTGACTTACACTGTGTAATCCACCTTAGGTCTTAGTGAGAAAGGCAGATTATAAATAATGTAAGTAATACAAATAATGTAATGCAATTCAATTGTGAGTTTATTTTATTAGTGAAAAGTGGTGTGAGGCATATGGATTCTTCTTGGGGCTTGATACTCTATGTATGGACTCTTTAAGGTATGTCATTGGCAGATAGTGTTTGTGGGGAACAAAAAACCTGTCAGAGCATAGGAGTAAAAAATGCTGGAAGGACTCATTATCTGCCGCAAGCATCAAGTACGGCATGGATAAGGATGCTTGGGTGGGTTATTTTCTTGCATTGTGGGTGATGAGCTGAAATCAGCAGCAGGAAGTTCTTTCCCTCAGGTTTTATGAGGAAAGGGTTCATTTGAAAGCATGGAAGCTTCCTCCACTAGTGTTCGGGATGGGGACACGGCTGAATGACTAACTGCCATTCCAAAAGAGGCCAAAGTTTCCAATATTGCCAGTGGCCAGTAGGAAAAAAGCTGGTGATATACCAAGGTTTTACCACTGGCTGGGCTCTGCAAGGTAGTCCAGAATAGCAGCTACACTTCTAGCAGGAAGGCAGGGGAAAGAGCAATGAAAATTGTCTCAGACATGGCAGGATTTACTGATCAAATGTGGGTCTAACTTTGGTTTCACTAACTACTTACAGATAAAACGACCCATAGTTTTGCCTTCATGTCTGAATGGAGCTCCAATATCCATAAGTGATTTAGAACTCATTTCAAAGAAGTCCTTGATGCCTCTTCCTCCCTAAAATTCCCTGTAGAAAAGAGTTTTCAAGTTCCAAATAATACTGAAAAAATGGCAGTGCATTAAAACTACTTAAGTCGTATGTATTTGCTCCCCCCAAAAAAACCCCTCGTGTCTACATACCCTTTGCACATGGAATCTAAACCATCAATAGAGAATATTTTAACTTAGCTGTGGCCATCACCTGCTGATTGAAATGCACACTATGATGGAACTCTGTCATTTCCCCCACTCTGAGGAAATTTTCCCACCAAAATTCTTTTTAGTTCCCTGCTGTGCGTGAGTAGCCCCTAGTAGTGTGTAAATGAACATGGTTTATAAAAGATTTTCTGCCCCATCCTGTCTACAAAATATAGTTCTGCTTATAGCCCAGCCCAAGGAACTTTCTGTGGAAAAGCAGGAGCCCTTATTTCCCTTTTGATATGGCACTGGAAATGGATTAACAGTAAAACAAAAGAACAAGTTTATTCTACAGGCAGGGATGGGGATTGCTGATGTAAAAAATGTTGATGGTACAGAATTCACTTCTTTAAACAGGGAAAATGATGTTATTAAAGCTTATTTTCAGGTATTCTTTGTTCTTAGCAGTAAGAGGTGTTTTCTTTAGTATATTAGTTACAGCAACACTTTTTCCTCAGAGAATTTCCTATGGCAATTCAGATTTCCTGGAATTGGTCACTGTCTTTGTGAACCTAACTCACTCCTTTGTTAAATTACAGTTTATTTCTGTTTCGTGAGTAGGGTTGCCAGGTCATACCTTCTTCCTGGCAGGGAGATCTTCGGGCCTTGCTGGGATCCTCTGCCATGCATGCTTTGTGCATGTGATGCAATGGTGTCACCCAGAAGTGACATCATTGTGCTGCTGATGTTGCATGCTGATGCTCTAGATTTTGGGCAAAACTCTATGTTTTGAGCCCAAATTTACCATGCCCCAAAACTAGACTGTTACTGTGCGATGTTATCAGTGCACTTTAGGGCGTTTGTGGGCAGGGAGAAGCCTGCAAAAGAGGGGGAACTCCCACCCTGGCCAGGGGGCTGGCAACCCTATTCCTGAGATGTCTAAAACTGTTTTCCCGTTACAACAGCCCAGGATCCTCCTCAGAGCTAAACCCTCTTTGACACCGGGCAGGAATTAATCTTCTCCTCAGAAGAATTAACTGTTCCTTTTTTTGGCTTGAAAGGGAGTTTCCACACACTACCCTAATCACTCTTGCCAAAACTCTCTCGCAGTTCTGATGTCTGTGTAAGCAAACTTCAGCTTATGCTGACCCTGAGACTATGCCCCATTCTGCATCTAGCATTTGCTCTGTTGTTTTACCAAACTCACACTAGAACAGAAAAAGATGCAGTTCAAAACTACATTTGAATACCCTCGGCCAATGCAGAGTCACCCCTGAATGGCCATAAAATGGCCATAAATCTATGCAGGCAGTACCATAAAACTGAGAGATCAAAGAAAGTGATGAAACAGGCATGCAGTGTGGACACTACCTATGAATTCTTAATCTGAATTTCTGTTCAGATCATAGATATAACACTGTTAAGACAAGGAGTCTTTTTCTTTCACTCAGTAGGTGAACCCATCTGACTTTTCCTATCAGACACTCTGACTCCAAACTTTATCAGAAACCAACTGACTGCCTTCAGAATGGTTCTACCTGACAGAACAGCTCCAAACTGACAGAACACTCTCCCCTCAGCTGATCCTATATTTTTCCTCAGTTGCTGCAGGACAGGAGCAGCCTGTCACTCTAGCTCTCCAATTCATGGGAAAATTAACTCTTTACCTCCCAGTTCCCTGATTTAGCTGCACTCAAAAACTTGCTTTTAAAGTACAGTCCATTTGCACACACACCTGCAACCCAAGTCTTGCCTTGGAACCTAAAGTCAAAGTTTACATATCGCAGGTGTGCCCCTGCTGCCCCGTTTACTGTCAGGGCCAAAACTGCAAATAATGCCTTGAGTCTATCAGATATCCCAAGCTAAATTTCTCATTCTTCTGAGAAGCTAACGTAAAGCTTTAACAATTTTTTTAAAAAATATTTTATGTGATCTCATAGTCAAAAGATAGAAATACAAAAGGATTATAGACCTAGCCTTTTCTGTAACAATCATTGCAGAAATGACGCTTGCAATAAATCCTAGTGATCTACATTATACATCTGTAAGAATTCTTTGAAGCCTGATTTGTCTTTCAGGAGACTTAGTGAACACATCTCTAACTTTATTAAAATAATTTTCTGTCACCTTTTAAAATTAAATTAAGGCTTTCATCCAGGGCAGAATGGCCTTTCTGAGATATGCATTGTTAAATTTCCAGCTTTCAGTGTTTGCCAGCCACATCCAGTCATTTGAACAAAATATCAATCCAACCACTAGTCGGACAGATAAACGGTTCCCTTTGTCACCCTGAATCTTTTATCCACCTTTTCCCTTTGTAATAACAAGAAAAATAGTATTATATGAAGATCAAGGTGAAAGCACAAGAAGAAACCAGACTGTGACATACCTACTAAGGGAAAGTTTGTGGTTTGTAAATCTAGGAATTTAAGGGCTGTTTCATAAATTATTTTTTCCTGACACAAGAATTAATTTAGATTATGGCTGGGATTCAGAGAGCTACTTTAGAGGTCCCCCAAGGCTTGGGCATGCTTAGTGACATTTTTAAAGGGTCCCCCCCCTTTCATCGGCAGGACCATCACAAACAGCTTTTAAGCATCCTCTCAATTTCAAAAGTGATGTTATGGGAGAGAGGCTGTTTGAGAAACTCATGCACAAAACTCTTTGGGTATGTGGAATTATTCTGATACCAGTTTGTGGCCAGGGCCATGTCATTTCTTTCCATTTAAGTAATTCTACAGTGTAAGGAGCATTATTTTCTAGATATATGTGTTTTCAAAATCAAGCTCTAAATACTCTGTCATGTAAGAGAGGCCAAGAAACAGAACCTGAGAAGGAGCTATGCAGAAAGATGCAGGTTTTGTTTTGATGAGTTCTGTTTTGAATGGTTGGGGTCACCAGAGAGTGGAACCAATTTTACTCCCAGCTCCAATCGTATCTCCAAGTAAACTCTTTACCCATAAAGAGTTTGCTCTCAATCTATAAGAGTGAGATGTTACCACACATTAGCAGGTGACAATGCCAATTCTGAAAGCAGCTCCTAATGCTGGCTTGTCTGCTATAACTACCAGGTGATGATGTCTAGCTCTGTACCATGAAAAGCTTCCCTTCCAGATTTCAGCAAGCTAAACATCTATTAAAAGGATAGGAACAGCTCAACCCAGATCGTTTTTTTCTGGCAACCTTACCGCAGGACATGGTGGTGGTGGTGGTGTTGGGCTTCTTATCAGTTCCAAGTTATTTTTCTTCCTCCTCTCTTTCTTTAATTGTGAAGTTCATGCTATTGATGTCCTTGTTCCTTTGCATTTATGGGTAGCTGTTATTTTTCCTCCTCCCCTTGAATCCTTTGTTTTTAACTTTTAGTCATGAAGAAGAGGATTTGGTTCTTATACCCCACCTTTTAGTACCCAAAGGAGTCTCAAAGTGGCTTACAATTGCCTTCCCTTCCTCTCCCCTCAGCAGGCACCCTGTGAGGTAGGTGGGCGTGAGAGAGCTCTGAGAGAACTGTGACTGATCCAAGGTCACCCAGCTGGTTTTATGTGGAGGAGTTGGAAATCAAACCCGGTTCTCCAGATTAGACTCTGCTGTTCTTAACCACTATACCACACTGGCTGTCTTTTCCCTCTCAGTATGTCAAAGAAAAGCTGTGCACAAAAAGATGCTGAAATTGCAAAATTTCTAATATATATTACAGGAAAACTGGAAAAATACAAAAAAGCGATGCAAAGTATAATGAAAGTCCTTCAATAAAGTAACAAATACTGAAGTGTTTCAGAGGTGGTTTGTTCAATGATGTAACAAGTTTATTTATTTATTTATTTTTGTATTTATACCCTGCCCTCCCCACGAACGGGCTCAGGGTGGCTTAAAAGAGGGCAAAATACATAAAACAGGGTAAAAAACAGTAAAAACCAACGAATATTACAAATAAAGTGCGCAGATTTAAACAAGATGGTCATTCATTTGAGGTAGGTGGTTTTTCATGGAGGTAGGTAATGTCCAGTAGATGTTAAGCTGTCCAGTCCAGCGGTACCCTTCCAGCGCTGTATTGTGGCCACGTCTTCCATAGGACTGTCTCCTTACCCCATTTGTTGCCGGCACCATTGGTAGTGGTGGTAGTGGTAGTAATAGTGGTGGCTCCTACAGAAAAGCCTGGTGGAAGAGCTCTGTCTTGCAGGCCCTGCAGAACTGTACTAGGTCCCGCAGGGCCCTGATCTCCTCCGGGAGCTCATTCCACCAGGTAGAAGCCGCCACTGAGAAGGACCAGGCCTTCATCACAGCAAGCCTTGCCTCCCTGGGGCCTGGAATTACCAGGCGATGTTGCGTCCCAGACCCAAGTGCTCTTAAGGTTCTATGTGGGGAAAGGTGGTCCCTCAGGTATGTCAGCACCAGGTTCCACAATATACCATCTTCTAAAAATACAAAAAGTGGTACAAAGTATAATGAGAGTCCTTCAATAAAGAAATAAATTCTAAACAATTACAAGAGTAATTTGTTCAAACAGTTCCATGATGTAATGGGTTCCACAGTATAATATTTTCCAGCCAAGGTTCCGAATATTAGTAACTTCATCTCAATATCCTTCTATTACAAGTATCTCATAGGCATCTGAGGTACAGATGTATCAGTAATAATGTCCCATACTAAAAGTATGTTTTTCATTTAAATACCAGCTTGTTGACACTATGGAGTAATCTCCCCTAAAAATTGTGACTGTTTCCAGAATTCACTAGAGATAGTAATTGATTCTTCTTTTTCTCTCTTTTAAAACAGGGATTTCTCTTTCATTTCTCTTTCATTTCACTTTGTAGAGAAATCAGGAGGATAGAAAGGATGGGGAAGACATTGCCGGCCTCTGAGCATCTATAGAGTGAAATTGTGAATTCCAGCACTTCCTCTCTTCAGTTTTGTCATCTCTTCTTCACAATTGCCTGATTTTATTTATTAAGTTCAACTTTCAGGCCACACTTCCCTGGAAAACAGGGCTCAGGGTGGCATACGTGATAAAATCACAAGATTTTTACAGAAATTCAGAATTTAAAATAGTGCATAAAATACAGCTGCCTGAGCTGGTCTGAGGGTGATAATTGGCCATACTAGTTGGGCGATGGGGTGCATGTAGATGCTGAATAACATCAGGGAGAGGATTGCCCCCTGAGGAACCCCACATATCAGTGGAAGCCTAGTTGACACCTCCTATTTCAATGCCATCCTCTGTCCCTGACCATGGAGAAATGAGGTAAGCCATGAGGCTACCCCATGGACTCCTATGTCGGCAAGGTGGTGGGTCAGTAGATCATAATCAACCGTGTCGACTGCTGCTGTAAAATCTAGCAATAACAGCGGGGCTGACCCACCTCAGTCCAAATGCCTGTGTAGATCATCTGTAAGGGTGACCAGAGGCATGTGGTTGGCCCAAAAGCACCCAGAATCCTGTTGACACCGGCTATATCTCTGGACTCATTAATGTTGTTTTCTTGTAGTTTCTCCATCCCACTCCTTCATAAACTTGGTGGTCCCTGTTCTCTCATTCCACCAACAGATTTTCATTCATTTCTTCTCAGTTCACCCTCTCTGGTTTAATTAGTTATATATATTATGTTACATAGTCATCTTGTAATGCAATTCTAAATTTAATCCTCTGCCTATTCCCTTATGAGGTTAGCCTAATAATTGTGTCCAATAGTATCTTAATACATTTTCTCTTATTCCTTCTTCTTTACCATGAGGGATTTTGAGGTGCCCTATGGGAGATTATTAACAAGTCCCTTTTGGAGGGGCTGTTCCCTCAGACACTTAAGGAAGCAGTAGTCCACCCCCTCTTGAAAATGCCATCCTTGGACCCAGCCAAATTGGCAAACTATCAGCAGGTTTCCAACGTGCCCTATTTGGGCAAAATAATAGAGAGGGCTATGGCAATTCAGTTACAGGGCTTTTTGGATGACGCTTCCGTATTAGATCTCTTCCAGTCCGGCTTTCGCCCAGGTCATGGGACAGAAACAGCACTGGTCGCCCTCACAGACGGCCTCCGGTGGCATCTGGATTGGGGCAGATCAGCAGTGCTGCTGTTGTTAGACCTGGCAGCAGCATTCGACATGGTCAACCATCAGCTACTGACCCATCGCCTCGCTGACATCGGTATTCAGGGGATGGCCTTGCAGTGGCTTGTCTCCTTTCTACAAGATCAGGGACAAAGGGTGGCACTGGGGGAACAATTGTCCCGAAGGCACCCACTGGACTGTGGAGTGCCTAAAGGGGCAGTGTTGCTCCCAATGCTCTTCAACATCTATATGCACCCCCTTGCCCAGATTGCCTGGAGGTATGGGCTGGAATGTCACCAGTATGTGGATGATACCCAGCTCTATCTGTTGTTGGATGATCGGTCTGACTTCAAACCGGAAGATTTAGACCAGGCATTACAAGCTGTGGCTGGTTGGCTTAAGCTGAGCCCGCTGAAATGAAATCCAACAAAGACAGAGCTCCTGCATTTGAGTCAAGGTGGTCCGAGGGTAGGGATCCCTCTTCTGACTTTTGATGGGGCTCCATTGGTGCCAGCGACAGAGTTTAGGAGTTTGGGAGTGTTCCTGGATGCCTCCTTAACAATGAAGGCCAGGCAGCAGCCACTGCCAGATCAGCCTTTTATCACCTTTGGTTGATCAGGCAGTTGGTTCCCTTCCTTGAATGCAACGACTTGGTGACAGTGATCCATGCGATGGTCACCTCAAGATTGGACTACTGTAATGCTTTCTACATGGGGCTGCCCTTGTCTCAAATCTGGAAGCTTCAGCTGGTGCAAAATTGCTATAATATCTGATATTTCTCCTTTTATTTTACTGAATTTTCTTCCTACTTTGTTTTCTTCTTTTTTCCCATTGTCTGTTTCCAACTTTGCTTTTCTTCTTTCGTCAGTAAACCTATACTTCTACACTTCCACTTGATTCTCTCTTGCTTTTTAGCAGCTACTAAGTAGTACACCTTATTTTCTTTCGCCTCTTACTCAGATTTTCAGCCTTTTGATTTCTTCTGGTGTTATCAATTCTCGCTTTAAAAATGCTAGTGTGTCTGCAGTTCCTAACTAAATCCTTGTTTGAATTTCCATTTCCTCTTAGTTGTTCTGTTTTCCTTCCTTCTTTTCCAAACAACTTAAATACCTATTTTAATTGACTAATCATCAGTGCTATATTTTCCTTTCCTCACTTTCTGTTTCGACCATTTCCAGTCTAGTTCGGCACTACATTCTACGAAGACTTCTCTATGTAAAATTTCTAACAGCCTTCTGTGTCCCTGACCTCCTTGATCCTTCTTCAACCTATTTTCTAGGTGTTTTTTTTAGTTCTTTTCATTCTTTGAAGTTCTAGTGGTTCTGTCCTCTCTTGGTGTCACTTCTGTTTCATTTCTCTGTCACAAGTAATTCCTGTAAAGTTTCTGTTAATAACATTTTTCATGGTTTCCTTTTTGTGTTAGTGTCCCTCAGGGGACTGATTTGGCCTCCTTCCTTTTACTCTGTATACCTTTCTTTAAGCAATTGATTTGTTCTTTTCATCTGTAATATCACCACTATACTGACAATATCCACTCTAGTGCTGTTTTTCTATTCCCTTCTCACTTTCTGTTCTTATGCATGCACTCTTTTCTGAATTGGCAATATCTTCTTACCAATATCTTTTTATTCAATCTCCTTACCAAATAAGAGCTTGAAACCAATCTTTGATCCTTTTATTTCTGTCTGCCCCAGCTCACATTACCCTTTCACATTTTTCAGGTCTCTCTCTCTCTCTCTCTCTCTCTCTCTCTCTCTCTCTCTCTCTCTCTCTCTCTCTCTCTCTCTCTCTCATGCACACCCTCTCTTATATACATACTAATTCTATTAAAAATCTATATTCAGGCTCTTATTCTGCCCCATCAATTATTGTCGTGTTTCCCTTTCTGGTCTTTCTAGATCTATTTATACATGCTTATCCTGCAGAGGCTGATGTGCAGGGTCCTCCTTTCTCCTTCTCTTGTCCTCACAGCAACACTAGAGTAGGCTGAGAGAGTAGCCCAAAAACAGCAGTCCTAAATAGGGTTGCCCAGATCCTACTCAGATCTATCCAACTCAGTTTACTCTTAGGACTGTGGTGCAAGTCACCCTGTGAGCTTCAGGGCTGAATGAAGATTTGCACTCTGGTCTCCCACTAGGGCTCTTTTTGTAGGAAGAACTCCTTTGCACATTAGGCAACACACCCCTAGTGTAGCCAATCCTCCAAGAGTTTACAGTAGCCCCTGTAAGAAGAGCAAAGGAGTTCCTGCTACAAAAAGAGCCCTGCCCAGATCATAGTCTGACACTCTAACCTCTACACTACACTGGTTCTGTTTCTCTGCTTAAACCTTTTGTCTGTTCTCCACTCTTCTATTTGCTTCACTTTTCTTCCTTTGCATGTAATCATTCAGTACCTCTATATGTTTCATTTTACTGGCTATTGTCCCATACTAAGTTTAAACGTCTAACATTTCAGTCTCTTCATTGTTTCCCTCTGTATCTTTCCTCAGTGTTCTCCCCCCTCCTCCTGTCATCAAATACTGGTCTTTTTTTCTAAACCACTTCTCTGTTCTGCTATTCTTTGGTCTCATGCATCCTCTTCTCCGGTTCCTTTTCCTTGAAACTCTATTCCATTTAGAATTTCAGCCAGCTTCCTCCTTTCCCGCCTTTAAGGAATTATTTAAAAATTCATCTCTGTTCTCTTGTGCTTTCTTCTTAATCGTGTTCTGTTTTGATTATGGTTATTTGATTATTGTTCAATTAATCACTGTATTGTATATTTACCATACCTCTTAACTTCTGTTTACTCCCCCCATGCAACAGTTTCAGAGTTCTTCCCCTTTCTTCAAATACATTCTTCTTTTGACTCATGTCTTCATTGAGATTGTGAGACTTGTCATGTGAAGTTTATTCATGTACAGTACATTTTATGTACTCTTTTGAATAATAAATGATGATGATAAACAAAGGATAGATTTACAGATTCCTGTGTACACTGAGAGTGTAGGAAGGTGCCATGCAGGCATGCCTGTAATTGCATGTAAGTGTTAGAGACTGCAACCAAAGCACATAGCATATTACACATAGCCACAATTCTTAATTGATTATAGATCTCTGTTTATGTAACTATCACATTCAAATAGTATATGCAAATAGCCAGACACATCCTGTATTAGGAAAACACGATGTGGCCTTGAGAATATATTATTTTAGAGCAATCTCACTAAATCCTGAGATTAGTATTTATCATTATTTCTGGCAAAGATGGGTTGAAAAGCCAATAACATTAAAAGTCAGCACATTGTCAGGTATCCTCCCAGGACTTTTCCTATGGAAATGCTGTTGAGATATTAAAACGCATCAAATATGTTATGACAGCATCAGTGGGGAGAACCAAGCCTTCATATAGAATAATGACACATGGTGGAGTACAGCTCCCAGCATGCTTTTTGCCTATGCATGCAGTCCCAGAGTTTCCTAAGTAGGTGCTTGCAAGGATCCCAGTGTAATGAGAACTAGGCAATTATCATGGCTCATCCTCCCATCATCACAGGATTTCTCTATCTAAAGCTAGGTTTTCATAGTAATGTTTATTTCCAAAGGCTAATCTGATCAAGTCCGGGGTTTTTTAAGAACAACAAAGTGCATTCTGGGAACAGAAAGTTATCATCTGTGAAAGTGTCATATAGCCCCATGGGGTAGGCCTTAGTGTAGAACCTTGAAGATTTCTATGGGGCAAACATCCTGTGGTTTAGAGGATGTTTGCCCCATAGTAATCTTCAATCTGCTGGTAGATTCCCTGTAGCATAAGGTGCACTAACAGTAGCCTCCCACCAAGACAAGGGTATTAGTAGAGTAGCATATTTTTTCCTGTCAGTGTAACATTGTGCTCGGCCACTGGATGAAGATTTAAGGGCAATTCTATCCTGCACAATAGGCATAATTTGAGGATTGCTCTATTAGATTGCTCCAATACGTGTATAGCAGCACAATACATTTCCATTTGTTTGCGTTAAATATACCATGTCTTGACTGACTGATTATAAAGTGCTCTTCTGTAACTCACCTAACTGAGTTTTTTCCATTCTTGGATTTTCCCTCCTCTTTATTATCCATAATTGGATAACTTCTCTCCAATTTTCTTCTTGGAACGCTGAAGATAAGGTTTCTGTTTAATCATCCCACTTTAAGTACTCGCAATCAGACAGGATATTGCTGCTTTTTAAAATAAGACAATGACATTTAATGACTTTTATTTCTTCCTATACAAAAGATTAATTTATGTACTGGAGTCATTACATTCAGACCCCACTCTTCTCTCCCCAAATGATTCAACCTGATAATCCTTTTTTTAGTTGGATTTTTTATATCTTTCACTGCATGTATTTGTACATACTCATCTCCCTGATATTTCATTCTCCCTTTGTTTTCAAATTAATTTCAGATGAAACATTCAGACAAGGCATTGGGCTTAGCTGGCTGTTTAAGGAGAAGGTCAAAGGAAGACTGTCCTCTTCAGTTGAGGATACAATACCACCAGATGATCATGCAGCTTTAACTTACATTTTCTCACATTCTTGTATATTAAAACAGTGAAATTAAAGCTTATTCACACATCCATCGTACCTCCTTATGTTTTCTGAAAATGTGGGAACGCTCCAGAATGTGTAGTTACTTCCTGTATGCTTGTAAGGAGTAATTAATATATCTATATAATTATCAGTAATCACACATCACAGCAGTAAGATATGATGGGGAAATTAGCCATAAACTACATTGCAATCTTCCTCCATTTTCTTGTAGAATGTGTTGAGCTGCGTAAAGGGCAAATAGTTATAAAGTTGTTCTTACATTGTAACAACTAACTCTTCTTTCCAGAAAACATGCAAATTTAGACAGCCAGGAAAAACTATATTCCAAATTTTAGGATTAAGCAATCGTAGGGTATTATAGAGTATTATATTCTGAGACTCCTCATTACTTATTTTTTGATATTTGTCATGCAGACCCAATTCTTGTGTCTCTATTTAGTATGGTAAGGTTAACATGAGGCGACTTTTCCCTATCATTTTCACACAATGAATCATTTTCCATCCTTTGGATGTTTATTTCACTAGAGAGAAAGCCACTGAATATTCCTTATTATCAGGGCTTTTTTTTCTGGGGGAATGCGCCAGAATGGAGTTCCAGAACCTCTTCAGCAAAATTCTTTTAAAAATGTTTAAAAGTTCATGAGTTTTCAGTATACAGACTGAAAACTTCCATTTCCCTCTTGAGAGTTCCGGCACTTCTTTAAAGAAAGGGGGGGGGAAAGCTCTGCTTCTAATCTTCAACATCAGAAACGGAGGTTCACCAAATGAAAAACCCAAACTACGAAAAGCTATTGGCAGTTTCTCATAGTACACATACTGCAGTATAGAAAAGTCTGCCACTTTGTTCATCTTGCTTGGCAGGCATTAGCAACTAGAATTTTCTCACAACGGTGCATACACATTGCACCTCTATCAAGTGATCAGGAAACAGCCATTTTGGCTGACCGGTCAGGAGTTTTTCCCATCAGTGATCTCCTGGATGATCTCATGCTATCAGGTACCTGGAGTTTGTCTGGGACCCTTACCCCTATTCTTTGGCATTTCTGTCAATAATGTATGGGAAAATATTTGTTGAAGCCCTTAAGAGATGAGACCTATTTTAGTGAAAGAAGAAGTGAATGCATTTGTGAATAACTTGTGTGTGAAGACACAAAGAATATACTTACAGCAAAACCACACCATGGTCTGTTTAGCCTATAGTCCATTTCATGCCATCTGGACACCTCCATGTGAAAGCGACAGCATGGTGGTGGTGGAAGAGTATGTGAAGCCATTTTGCAGTGGATAATTGAGTGATATTATAACTCAAGGACTATATATTGTGACTGGGTTTTGTATGTAGTTAAACAGGAAGGATCCTGACATACTGAAAGCAATTTTTAAAAAATCCAAATCACTTCAATGGGATAAAACACTTATTCCATTAATTTCCTCTTTTCCAAACTTATGAGAGTCAATTCTGCATTTTATGTGTTCATTTAAGTATGAAGACAAACATTGATCCATGATCATTAATAAGAAGCTGGCCATCTGGTGTTGATATTTTTTCCCTTTTATTGGTTAACAAAGCAATCTTAATGTTGCAATTATTATAACCATGATTTTTATTTGTTAATTTTCTTAAACAATCAACTGCAGAGAAGGGAATGAGATGTGTCATGACAGATTGTTGCTGCTGCATCTAGTGGCCCCAAAGGCAGCAACTGATGTCTTAAAAATGCGCTAATTATGTCTGTCCGTTGCTGTCTGTAATGGCCCCCAAATGGTTAAGAACTGAGGATACTGTTCTCAAGTATTGTTGCAAAAGTGCTAACCATTAAAATGAAATGTAGATGGCATTTTAGATTTGGTACAGTGCTGTGTCATTTAATAAACAAAACAGAAGTGTAAAGCAATGATTATCACTTGACACCAGAGGAATAAGCTCGTACTGCCTTAAATGGAAGCTGCCTAATGAAAGAGGTCTTTTTCTCAGTGGGGCTGACCCCAAGCCATAAACCCTTTCATTTTACCCTGTCACAATATTTCCCACCCTCCATCTTCCATGCACATATTGTGGACTTAGTCCTCAATGGAACAGTCAGGGCTAAATGTCCATCATCCCATAGGAGCCAGCTTTAGCTAAGGATGAGGACCGGTTCATGCTACCAACTTGCTGTGCTCTGAGGAATCCACATAACATTGATTGCATGTCGTACATATTGCTCTGAGTGCCTACAGGGACATAACACAGTATAACATTAGGGAACAAACAGGACTAGAGAGACTGTATTTCCAAAAATTACCATATGTTTAGAAGATGCCTGGAACTGTCTAACAATAAATAATAACATATGCAGCACTTCACGTATCTCAGTTATCCTCCTAAACATCCTGTAAAATAGGTCAATTTTATCATCCCAGTGTTACAGAAGAGAGGTAGGGATCAAATGAGGAAGCTGGGGATCAGTAGTTTGCCTGCTAGAAGATTATGTTCTGGACAGAGCTGAAATCCGCATTGTCATATTTGTCACTCCTTTGTCCCTATTGCTTCAGGGTTCCCCCCCTCAATGTATTTTGCTCTCTCTAGTAGTCCCAGAGGGAGCAAAACACACTTCCTTAGCCAACTGAACTCTTTGGGGTGTATAGCATTAACCAGATGAACTTGGAAGGCCTTGAAAGACTTTGAATAAAGTCTAATAGGGTCTTTAAAAATGCTGCCCTCTACACCCTTTTCAGACAACCTGAGATATCCAACTCACAAAACATAGATTGGGTTTAATTAGCGCATCACAGGATTTGCACTAAGGTAATCATATGACACAGTTCATTATGACCTACACTATGATGTTATCATAGGGATCACCTTGTAAGTTAAAGTCAATCTTATGAGAAATTACTCTGCATATTACTTTTTAATCCCACCCTTCCTCCAAGGAATTCAAGATAGTATACATGGGTCTCTCCTACCAAAAGAGATACTGAGGCTGAGTTCAGACTGGCAGTTTGGCCCACTATAGCCACATTTCAGCCATGTTTTACAAGCGAATTAAAGGGGGCGTTCACACAGGCACATCTGCCTGGCGTTCCCCACCTGTAGTCAACCTGTGCTGTTCTGCTTCACTTCCATGTTTAAAAGATATCTGGTAAAAGTGGTAGCAAATCCCTGAGAGCCCATTTATCCTGCTTCATTCCGCTTCTGGGAAGTGTGAACACCAACCTTTAAAAGCCGGGAGCAACCCTCATTGTGCGTAAAGCAGCAGCGATATGATTGGCTGTGCTCCGCTCTACCACCCAATGCAGTGCCAGCGCAATGGGATCCTCCCCAAATCAGCTGGATGTGCTTATGCACATATGCACTCATGCACACATAGCCGAATTACCAGGGGAAAGCCATTTACAGCCGTGCCACCAGGCCAGCAGTCTGAACGCTCCCGTGTGCCTCCTCCTGGTATGCTCCCGCATCAGTTGGCGCAGTGTGACCAGGAAAACCCGGAACAGTTTGTTCTGGGGCTTTTTTGCCACAACTCACTCCCACTTCAAACTGCCAGTCTGAACTCAGCCTGAGGAAATCAAAGGTGTGACTAGTTAGGAATTACTTTCAAATGTCATAATGCTGGCCTCCAGTCAGACAAGACCAGTACTTCCTGGAGTTCAATGCCATGTGGATGCAACAAGGACAGGGAACAGGAAGGAAAGCTCATTCCTTCCTGCTAAAATCCTGCTTCCAAACATTTAAAGGAACAGTGTCTCACAATTTAAAAAAATCACTGATCTCTGCTTTCTACACAAATATTTGTGCTATGATGGATGACCCCCTCTGCTAGTAGCACACACCCCTGATCCAAATGTAAGACTCAGATCATCCCAGAAGAAGAATATCAACAGGTGTACTTGCTAACTATATCCAGAATGGATCTCTCTCTGATGAGACCCTTTCTGCTTTGCCTGAGGATGGCATTTAGGCACCTAATTTTTGTGTTACACAAAAAGATGATGTAACATGTTACTTCATACATTAAAAAAATTAGTCTGTTGGAGACTGGGACAGGAGGAAGAAGATGGGCAAAAGAATATGCAGTTAGATCCCCAAGCAAGTTTTTAGCACTTTTTCAAGAACTGTAGGTATTTCCATGACTGAGTTGATTAAAAAAATCCACAGACATCAGGGAAAGGAATGCTTATTGTTCTTTTGTTGTTGTTAAATGGATTCTATAATCTCAACATTCAGAGGTGTCAATGAGAATAATTTCATCCAGTAAGTTCTGCCCTGAGAAAGACTAATGTTTTTCCTCCCCCTCCCTCAATTTAAAAAAGCCCTTAATAGCTAATGCCACATACTTGCAATTCTTCATTTAACGCTGACCTAATAGGCTAAACTGTGGTGGCCTCAAAGCCACAAGAGCATTATTCAGCCAAACCCATGCAGCTAATCATGCCAAATTACAAATTGTAGCTTCCAAAAGGCCACGGTCGAGGCTGATACTGCTCTTGATTTCCTCCTCCTTAAAGGCATTACTCTTTCTCATATATCACACTATGGTCTCTGGCCAGGCTAGACAAGCCCATCAAGACAATACTTGGTTAATGAACCAATAAAACACCTTTGTTTCCAGTACTTTTTGTGACCCTTTTCTTATACATAAAATTATTACAGAAATCAGAGATGAGAACATTGCCTTGAGATATGATTTCCATACTAGGATAGGGGGCATTGTGTGCTTGTGTATGTGTGTGTGCACACCATACAATATTTACCATTACCATTTTGATTATATGCCTTTGCTCATTTGCTCTACATGGTACATTCATTATTACTTATAAAGGGAGCAAAAACAGCATCCATAAGATGAATAGTGAGGAAATATTTCTATTTTTGCAGGAAGATATTTTGGCTGAGAACATTAAGCGGCAAGCGTGATTTGTAAAATTTTATTTTATTTACGTAAACTCTAAAAAGAGGAAATAACAGAGATATTTCTAAGAGACAGGAAAGCCTGCGGCTACTTGGCAACAAATGATTGCAATTTAGAATTCATGTACTATTAAGAAATCCTGATTAAATTGCAAGTTCCTTGGGAAAAGGGAAGTCATAGAAAATGAAAAGCTGATGGTGTCCTAGCAGCTTGGGAGGCCTGCACTGGCTTTCTCTCTTGGGAGGCTAAGTCTGCAGTGGTAACCTGAGGGGGTTTTGCCTTGCTGAAACTATCAAGATGAGTCCTGTTATGAATGGGATACAGGTGGATGATAGCAGATTAGAGTGGTAAGAAGTTACCACTGCTTTTTGCCAGTAATGTGCTGGTCTTCCTACTTGGACTTCTGCTGGGATCCTTATCACACAATTCATGCTATTTGGATTCCAGAAAATTACAATCCAATTGCAAATGCAAGAGAGCATCTTATTCTCTCTCTCTCTCTCTCTCTCTCTCTCTCTCTCTCTCTCTCTCTCTCTCTCTCTCTCTCTCTCTCTCACACACACACACACACACACACACACACACACACACACACACACACACACACTGCATAATACTATACTGTACTATACTGTATAGAACAGAATACTATGCTATGCTATACTTTGCTATGCTATATATAGAACAGAATAGAATATCCCCAACACAGGAAAGGTGAGCTAGCTAGTGTCAATGCAGCAGACATAGCAGTTATATCATGTGTGGAGCAGAGTGGGACAGAGGGAGGCAGGAGAGTTACTGAGCCCTTTCCAGCACAATCTGTCCAGTAAGATCAAAGAGAAAAGACCTCAGAAAGGCAAAGGACAGGCTGTTTTGCCAAGGCTCTTTAGAACCACCATACATATACAGCTATGACTCAAGCTATGTCTCATTGGCTCTTCAGTCTTCAAATGTGGCTCTGCTCCCTGCCCTCCTACAAAGAATGCAAGACACAATGTAGGCTCCTTTATTCAATGGGCAGAATGCTGTAGTCCCTCTAAGGAGACAAGGACATGGATGAAAGACAACCAGCTTATTCAGCAGCAGTAACACAAAGTTCGTCCCGTCTTCTTCCTCTGTGGTGGGTCAGTTGTTAAACAAGGACAGGATTGTGAAGGGGAAATACGGAGTGTATTTTTTCTTACTTGGTAGAAAAGAGAATGTACTTTGCACACATGCTTGGAGGCAGTTTCTTTATTATTGCATCACATATTCCATTGTTCATCCTAGATGAAATAAAGTAGGATGAAAACTCTGGAAGAGGCTTGTGAAGTTTCCCTGTTGATGCTGTGGCTACCAGTACAGTGCAGAACAGTTTGCTCCTGCTTCAGAATTCCAGTTTGTGGACTTGAAGCAAACTCTGCTTGCTTGAAGTGACCAATACAGACAACACAACAAATTGTGGTTGGATAAAGGCTTCCCAAAGTAGAATAATCTTCAGTTCCAGCTCTGCGGATAGAGGGAGAAGGGACTGTGTGAGCCAGAGAAGAGATCAGGCCCATTCTTGTCATAAATAGGAGTTCCTTTGGGATGTTTGAATTTGCCCTTGTCGAGGCCCTTAGAGTTGCTATTAATTTCCATACATTTCCTTAGGCAGATCTCATCCTCCTCCATAGGAGCTCACAGTCTTTCTGTGGTAATGCCAACTCTTCAGAACAGCCTTCTAAAGAAGGAAGAGAGGGCACCTTCAATCCCTAAATTCCAAAAAGTTCTGCAAGGCTGTCCTTTTTCAAAGGGTCTTTTCAACAGAAGAAGAGGAGGAGGAGGAGATTGGATCTATACCCCACCCATCACTTGGAGTCTCAGAGCAGTTTACAAACTCCTTTCCCTTCCCCTCTCCACAACAGATACCCTGTGAAGTAGGTGGGGCTGAGAGAGCTCTTTCAAGAACTGCCCTTTCAAGGACAGCTGTTATCAGAACTATGGCTTGCCCAAGATCATCCAGAAGCTGCAAGGGGAGGAGTGTGGAATCAAACCCGGTTCTCCCAGATTAGAGTCCGCACACTTAACCACTACACCAAACTAAGGGAGGAAAATCAAGGTTAATTTGGGTCCCTGTTTGTTGCCATTTTACCATTTCCAAAACAGAAGTTAATGGCACAAAGCAGTCTGGTGGTTGCTGTTATGGTCCTGGGATGACTGTGTTTTTTTTCTCCTTAATTTAGTATTTTCATTTTGTCAGCTGCTTTGAATGTTGTGATAAAATGGTATATACATTTTCAAATAAATAAATGAAGCTCTCGGTAAGTCACTGCTTCTCAGGTCCAATTCTCTAAGAAACAGCTAACAGTAAAAAACAAGAAGATAATCTCTAAGTGTTTACTGTTGTTATTGGTCATTGATTAAAGAATTTTAACTCACTAAGTGGTTTGAAACTTTTACCTGGCTGTTTTGATAACATCTCTTAAATTAGAATCCATTACAGGACCCTTATTACAGATGAAGCATTGAGTATGAAAGATGGCTTATCTAAAGCTATCCAGTTAATTTATGGCTGAGCAGGATGTGATTGTTCCCACAGAACTATCCACTCAAATGTCTGTTTTTGCCTACTGCTCAAGTGAGAAATGTACAGTGTCATCGTGAAAAGAGTTACCCCTTCTAAGGCCACTGACTGTAACTGTGTTTAGGATGTTAGGATGTATAAAGCATAGACTCTTTTCTTTTCGACTTGAAATGTGGCTGGGTGGATCCTATGGGTGAATGATATAGTACCTGAGAATGTCAAATCCTGAAAATTCAGTACTGGACCCCTGCAGGACATAACAATTCCCTAAAGCAGCTTGCTAGTCCAACAAAGAGGGTATATATGTGTGAGCTCTGTAAATGGACTCGGTGATCTGTTATACATGGATGTTTTCCTTCACTTTCACCGTGCATGTCCATCGGGTTCTCTTTTTCATTCTGCATTGATTTTCCTCCCTTCGGTGCCCAATTTGCTTTCTGGTCGCTGTTTTCCCAGGTTTTCTGAGAGTCCTTTTGGGCCAGTTTTTCCCTTGTTTTGCTTCCAAGCCAAAGGTAATTCAAAAGCTTACAGATTCCCTTGGATTCCCCCCTACCCTTTTGCTGCCCCTCGAAGGTTAATCCCCCGCCCACATCTGGGTTGTTCTACCCACTCTGCACTTTCCACCAGCCTTCCCCTTTCATTGGTGAACAAGCTCCATTGATTACTTTTCTCCTCATTGTTTTAATTTTTTTTGTCGAGTGGTATGAGTCTAGTGATATGAGACTGTCACTAGTCTCAGATCATTGAATTTAAAAAAAATTAAAATGATGGGGGCAAAGTTTAACTGAAGCTGCATGAGATTTCGTTCTTTGCTGGTATTGACTTGAAAAGGAGATTGGAGAGGAGGCAAAAGGCAGCATCCTCAGTGCAAAACAAAACAAAAAAAAAAGGATTTCAGTGCTGCTTGCAAACAAAATAAAGGGGGGGATTGTCAGCATGGAAAGAAATTGACATGAGATGTAAAGGGGGAGAGAGACACTGGGATGGGAAACCTAAAGCTTTGAAAACATTTTTCCCTTTAAAGCTTAAGTGAATAAAGTTGAGGGGGCATTTTGGCAGTCTCTGGAAGCCTAACATTAAAATGGCAGCTGAGTCACATGGACCTTCTGCAAACTGCTGAACTTAAGTATTGCTTGGGATTGATCCATCTGGAGGAAAAACTGCAATTGGCACAGGAGAGGCTTTAAAAAACTGCAAAGTTCATGACCAGTGTGCAGGATCAAATTAGAGAATCACAAAGAGAAAATCATGCAAATTTGCAGGGGGGAGGAATTAGCATTATTGTGCAGTTGCACTAGGGCACTGGTGAAAACACCCTTTTTTCCAATTTAATGGTACAAGACTAAAAGAGTTCTCCAGAGCTTCTGCTAGAGGATTCCTCTGTACAAAATGCAGTTGTATGCAAAGCATGGTAGAGTTGCAGCTGACTTTGCACAGGCACATGCATACACACACAAAGCTTGCAATGTCAGTGTCATTGGGATCTACCATGCATTCTGTACACTCAACATGTTCCCCCATATTATACTGTGTATCACAGTGGCCAATAACACAGCAGAGAAACCCCTAGTGCTTGGCAGTATGGAAAACCACTTTGCAGCTAATTGTCAGTTTCAAAAATAGTCTTGTCAGTTTCAACATTGGATTTCCCTCCTTTTCCTGTGTTCTTTTGTGTTCACTTTCATTCAACAAACTAATGCTAAAGTGCAAAAACTGAACCATGAGGATTTAAGTGGAAGATGCTTGCTGGACTCTATTGTGCAGCTGTGATGAGGCAACTGCATATATTTAAAAAAACTTTGGACACCACCACCTACACATCACAAATGACATTCCCACCCCGATTTAGAACAGTGTGTTTTTAAAATTGTAGCTGCAGAATAAACATACCAGAGGAAAAAGAATGGTGCGTAAGGCAGGCACAGAATCTGATGCTTAAAGGCTTACTGCTCAGAAAATTTGCAGTAAACTGTTGAATTGGTATAGAATGCTGTGGCCTGAATGCTGACTGGAGTGGGCTTTAGGGAATCTTATGACTTCAGTCTTGTTCTACCTACTATCCTGCTTGAAGCTGAGATCCAGTAGTCAAAGTGGGAGTGAAGTTACTGCAGCTGAAGCCAATAGTAAATCATAGATATTGTCCCAGAAAAGGCTGAAGGTGAAATGAGGCCTTAAATACTCTGTCATGAAGATGAGAATTTATTTATTGATTAGATTAGATTAGATTAGATTAGATTAGATTAGATTAGATTAGATTAGATTAGATTTGCTAGGCCGCCCTTCCCTACAGTAAGGCTCAGGGCAGTTTACAACAAGATGATATACAAGTTCTCAGTTTAAAATCTCAATTAAAACCAGCTAATAGGCATCAATAAATAAAGCAGTGTACATGTACAAGTATAAAATGACAGAAAAAATTCACCTCCCCAGCCTCCCAGTGGGGAGGGGTTTCAAGGGATGGGGAAATGGTTGAGAGTGCCCCATCGCTGTCCTCAACCAAATGCTAGGCAGAATATCTCTGCCTTGCATGCCCTGTGGAATACAGGTCTCACCCCTCCAGGAGTAGGCTGCCAGTAATTAAAGATGACACATCCAAGTACAATGGCGAGTACTACAATAGAACTGAGGTAGTTCACAGCTTTGAGAGGCCTGATGGTATCAGTGGATGAGAGGGCCAGCCCTGATTCAGCAGCAGGATCTGGGATGGAGGGTTCAGAGTCCAAGTCTGAATCAGAAAGCAATATCCCAGAGTGAATGGGATGACAGAGCACTGGGGCAGCTCCTGGAGGTGTCTCAACTGCCTCATTCTGTAATGGTGGTAGCTTCCCAGCTGCCTCCTCCTTTGAATTTCCGGCCTCTTTGCCTAGTAAGGAGTCCATTTTCTTGTCCATACCAATCACTGTCTTTTGCCAGCAGATGAGGACTTTTCTGTTTTGTTTCGCGTTCCCTCACTTATACTCCTTACCATTTATGTGATTACAAGTTTTGTTTAGTTGTTGTATATATATTTATACTTAAAGCTGTTTTAATATTTTGGATTGTTCACTGCACTGGGCACCATAAATTGGATGAAAAAGCAGCATAAAAATGTTTTAAATAACGTAAGTAAATACATATTAAAACCTTAGTTTCTACTGAATAAAAGTTGACTTGGCTTTCCCAAACCTCAAAACATATTTCACAGAATTTTATATATGCTTGGTGATAATACCCTATTGGTGTGACGGGGAGTAATAAATTAATTTCATCCCAAACTCCCCATTCAAGTCATTAGCGCTGAACAAGGTTTTCTACCTGATGCCTGGATCCTTATGACAAGCCAAAAACTTGCATTCTGAAGACAGTTATTGTACCTAAACACTTTATTCTCCAAAGATGGAAAGCCACAATGTCTCCAAATATAGATGCATGAATGGAAGAAATGCTGGATTTAGCAGAAAAAAAGATAGCCTTTCACAGACAAGGCTGGAGAAAAAATGCATGTATATGATCAGCATTTCTGGAAATGTGTGAAACCTAATATTATTCACCTTCACCACCTTTCACACACACCCCTTTCCCTTGGTTTCTCACTTTCATTGTCATATGAATTGTAATGGCGGTAGAGAGGGGCACTGGGATTGGGAATAAAAGTATTTTATACTTTTATTTTAAAATTTACAATAAATGTACAATTATTAAATAATTATAATAAAGTAAAACTATTTTTTAAAATAAAACAACCTGAAAGTACACATGAAAAAAATGTAAACATCCCTATTCCAAAGCAAGTATGTTTAGGATTGTAATTGGGTCTACAGACTTCAGTGGGACTTACTCCTAAATAAGTGTCTAAAGGACAGTAGCCTAAGCATAGATAGTAGGTCTCAGTAAATTAAACAGAACTTACTTCCAAGTAAAAGTATTTTTAATACCAGGCTTTTACCTATAAGGAGCAGATAGTCTTTGATCCCCTCATCTTAGTGATCTAAGGTATCTCCTTTATCAGCAGGTAAACTGGGACCAAGAAGTTACTTGGATGCTAAGCAGTATTTTTAACTACTCTGCATACCATATTGTACTGTGACATTTGCAGTATTTTCATGACCTTGTGTCATGATCTGTGCAGGAAGGAGACAGGGCCTAGAGGCCTAAACTACAAGAGGGGCCTGTCTGGCAGTAGAAAGCAGACAGCCTACAATCCCTACAATGCTTGGGGACAGTTTTAGCCAATGGGAGTGCAGGGATTCTGGGGGGAGACTGTTGCATTCTTGTGGAGATGTGTCTTAAGCTGTAGGCTGTGGGAAATGGTGTCTTTCTTCACACAGGAGTGAATTGAAGGGGACTGTGATAAACTCTGTGTGTTGTGAGGAAATGGATCTTGCTGTCTCTCCGCAGTTTTCCCTCTCACGGAGTCACTGAGGGAGAAGAGCCGGTCTGAGAGGAGAAGGGTCCTCACTCGTCAGAGTGACTGTACAGGTAGTGAGGCCTGGTAAGAAGGCTATAGGCCTTAATTAGTAACAGTTAAGGAGTAATAGGTAGCTGCCTATTTAGCTTTGTGTTCTTGTTGCCTTTCAACACCATTATACCTTTTTAAAGCACCTTGCCTTATTTGCCTTGCCCCAATATTGTCCGTAATAAATCATTGGGGAATTTCAGACAGGCAATATATTCCGGTTCAGGAACAGTTCCCAAACGGTTTCTGGTCTGACATTTCAGACAGAATCGTTTTAGAACCGGTTCCCTACCAGAATATATTTGTACTTTCACACACAAATGCTTCTATCCCATTCAGGAAATGGGACTGAATCGTTTTACCTGTAAACCGCTTCCAAGTAGTCTTCAGTTTCTTCTCCCAGATCCGAAACGCTTTTTCCTGCCATTTTTCACCCGCGGGGGCAATCTCTGGCTTTTTTTTTAAAGTGCACTTTAGAGCACTATAGCACTATAACACAACGTCAAAACAGTGCCATAGTGATCCCATTGGAATCTCATCACTGTTTTGAGGCTGTGTTATAGCACTATAGCACTCTAAAGCGAACGTTAAAAAAAAACAACGGCGCGGGCGGGAAATGGTGGGAAAACAAAGCGGTGCAGTCTGAATTGCCAAACCACTTCTGATCCAGCTCTTTTCTGGTACGGGAAAGCCATGTGTGAAATGGCAGCCCTGTACCAGTTTACTGTACCAGATGGATCAAAAACAGCTTCAAACTGGCTGAAACTTGGTAATGTGAAATTCCCTATTGTTAAGTATTCTACCTAGTCATCATGCCTGTGTTTTCTCAGCTGTAAAAGGGGCATTTTTGGATGGGCTTGAGAGGGTACCCTGGGCCTTCTCAAGGGACCATAAGTCCAGGGTGGTGGCAGCGGAAGGCGGCGACCCGCTGGGGTCATGACACGTTACATTGCAGGTATTTTCCCCAGGATGAAATCAGCTCATTACTTGTCCAAGACTAATTTGTGGTTCTTGTACCATCATAATTATATATCTTTTCTCCTCAAAATTTCCCAGACATTGCCTTGGGAGGGAGGGGCAACATTTTGTGGAGTCAGATATTGCAATTTGATCCTTTTCGTATTTGAAGACTGTTGTCGATTTTATTTCATGATAAAATGGCATAGTTTCTAAATTTTGCATTTTATATTTTAAGGCTGGCAAAAATATTTGAGAAACTGATTAAAATGACAGAACATGAGACTTGTTCTTGGAAACCTTAGATGATGTCATCATGCATAAATGCAGAACAGTTAATGGGTCCTGGAGAATCCCCATATGGTAAATAGATGCTTATGGTGAATAGATGCTGTGTGTGGGGGTAAGGTTGATAATCTAATCCTAGTGTCTATCACTGTAATTTACCAAAGACAACTAATCAATAACAATAGAAGTGATTCAGCAAATAAAAATAAGATCCATTAAAATGGCAGAGGTATTTACTTGTGGCATTTACGCTTGGGAGTGCAATGCTGTCTGTCGATCAGTAACTTCCCCTTCACAAGATAGAAGCAATTTGTGCAGCCTGATCTCAGTTTTCTCATTAATATGTAAATGAGGCATGCCAGTTGTTAGGTTAGAAGAAAGCTGTCATGTTTATTGTGACAGATTTAATGGATGTGTTTGGATTGTGCATTCAATGTGTTTTCAAGAGCATGTCTTATCTTTGTTTAGGCAGTAAATCAAACATGTAAACAACAATTCATTAGCATCTGTCAGAAGCTCAAAGCTACACATTGTTATAGTTGAAAATCTCCCCAGAGGTGAAAAAAGTATATCTGAGTTACTCCTGATTAGTCTGATTTTCTTTCCTTGTCTCTGTTTACCAACTTGTACCAAATGTTTGGACCATAGCTTCGCTACATTTCTGACAGTACTAGAGGTCAGGATGGAATGAGCAAGTAAAATTGCCAGGTAGTCTCAGAACTGGCATCAAGAGCCTATTGCTATTAGGGAAACGCAAAGCGCTGTGGCATCCTGACCTGGATAGCCGAGACTAGCCTGATCTCATCAGATTTCGGAAGCTAGGCAGGGTTGGCCCTGGCTAGTATTTGGATGGGAGACCTCCAAGGAATACCAAGGTTGTGATGTGGAGGCAGGCAGTGACCAACCGTCTCTGAAAGCCTTGCCTTGAAAACCCCATGGAATCACCATAAATCAGCTGTGACTTTAGGGCACAAAACCAACAAAACAATGTAGTGGTCTGGCATTACCATTCTCTATTTTCTGACTGTCCAGGGACATAACAGTGCAGTCCTAAACAGAGTTATAAGTCAGTGGGTTTAGAAGGGTATAACTCTGCTGAAGATCGAACAGCAAAGACACACAAAAATGTATGTCCTTTTCTCTCACCCTCAGAAATCGACAGGATATGAAGAGGAAGCAGATGCAGATTTCCTCCTTTCTCACTTTCTTGTTAACTATACATCACTGGAATACATGAGGACTATTATTAAAAAAATCGATTGTGCAGTCTTTTGCTTTGCTATGAGTTAGGCTGTGAGGCAATAAGTGTTTCATGATCACCTTCATTATAGAACGGGAATTTAACCCAGAGTCTATCCATCAGTCATCTATAATTTGGACTTCTCTGAACACTATGAAGGATGGAAACATTGTACATTGAATTTTTCCTCCTAAGGCAATTGAGAAACATTATGGCCTAAAGCCGTAGTCTTCAACCTTTCCATACCCATGACCCCCTTTAAAATCCCTAACAGCATGGTTCCCACTGTTATGTAAGCACATGACAGGAAGTTACATGACATCACAGTCACACAACTGGAAGGTCAGATTTATGACCTCACAGGACGATAAATAGCATAAAGACAGCCATAATGAGGAACAAGCCAAGAGTCAGATTCATGGATAAAACCTTATTACCTCTGAGTGACTACCTCACCATCCTGCTATACCAGTGAGGGATGGTATCCTTTTTTGGAAAGACCTTACTCTGTGTACAGAGCAAGTAAAACTCCTGGCAGCTCGAGAAGGACTTTGCGGGCTTGCAGGCTTGCAGGTGGGGTAGGGTTGCCAGGGGGAGGACTTACCTGGAGCAGGAGGGAGGCTCTGCTGACATGCAGCATCATACCCACATCACTGCCCACATGACCTGGAAGTGATGCCGTCACTTCCAGGATGTTGGGGTCTCTGGTATTTGGGCAAAAACTCCATGGTAGAAGCCAAATTTACAAGGGCTGCCTTGACATCCCAGAAGTCATGATGTTATTTCCGGGTTACATGGGCAGTGATGCGGGCACTTTGATGCACCTCAGCAGAGACTTCCTCCTTGGCAGGGTAATTTGCCCCCGCTGGCCAGCTAATTGGCAACTGGGTGGTGAGGCCTGTCAGTGGGGGAACCCCATCTGTACTGGGGGGATCTGGGAACCCTAAGGTGGGGGTTACAAAAGGTGTTGGACATTTAACCCTTGATATTGCCTTGAATGAACTTATGGGCATTAGGACCCAGAGATTGATTTACCAGTAAATTTACTAGTGTTTACCAATGAATATCTGGTATCTAATCACTGTTGCTGTCTGCTTCATTTTAAGTCTAGATTAAGTTTGCACATTTGTGATTTGTAGACTAACCTACCCATATGAAGAGGAGCCAAGCATAACCCTCATATAACCCATTCCTTTTCGTACTATGTGATATGTTATACTTACATGTTACCTGGCTAGTCTCATACATTACCTGGTCAGAAAAGATTAAATGTATTGAAATATTCAATTGTTTTCATATGCACAAATGGGGAAAAATATTCCCTTACACATATCATGAAACTCTGGTCTCCAGAAACAAGTGCTAGTACAATAGTTTACTACCATTTCTAAGCATTTACTAAGAGGGGGAAAACCTAATAATTTAGTAAATGGGCCTTGAGACTCTAGAAATTACAGCCTGTCAAAGATTTATTACTTGTAACTAACCTGAGCATTTCCCTCTTAGCTAAAGACTTCCGGTAAGTTCTTACATTTTTCTTCAATGAATTCAGAAGAATGTGTGAAGGTTTTAGCTATTTTTTTGCCTTTGCAATAGCCCAAGTATACATTTTTCTTTTACATGAATGCAGTATGTACAAAGGCATATAGTGCAGAAGATAATAGATTCACTAGGGCCGCAGTCACACACACTAAATAATCCACTTTCAATCCACTTTCAGTGTACTTCCCAGCTGGATTTTAACTGTGTGAACTGGTAAAATCCAATTGGAAAGTGCACTCAAAGTGGATTGAAAGTGGATTATTTAGTGTGTGTGACTGCAGCCTCGTGCACACAAATCAGCAAGAATCTTCACTGTGTGTGCACTACGTGGACATGGACAGGAGAACTGTGCTGTGAGCTGCGGCTCATCTCCTGTCCCTTTCTATGAAGTGTATGGGATGTGAACTGGGCTGGTCTGCATAGGCAGCAAAAAGAGGCGGTACTGAGAGTAGCAGAGTGCTTAGGAGGTAGAATGCTACTTCAACTTGCCCATGAGTTATTACATTTTCCAAAGTTCCCCTCCATAAATAATTCCCTATAAGTAGAAAACTAGCATCGTAAGCAAAGGACAAGGCTAAAAGATTTCTAACTCGTGTGCTCCGTTTTTATTTACAGGGAGTTTTTACATGGTGGCAGCATTAAAAATGTGACTCTTCCCCTTTTATCACCTCAGGCTTCTATCAATAAATTCTGCTGTAAAGGTAGATCAGGTCTAAAGTTACTTCCCATGTCAACACTGGGATGACTACTGCCCTGTCCTTGCTCTAAAAATGTCCAAGTTGTCCATAAGACCATTTGTTGTAGGTAAGAGATGAGCATTCAGTTTACTATTCGTGGGTATATTTTTCTGAACTGGAGCCTTCAGGTGTAAGTTTCTATCCAGTCAGGTTTTCAGCACTCTCAATCTGATCCTATGCTATTACTCCCTTTATTAAATGGACGTGATCCTGTCCCCTTTATATTAATGGGAAGACCTGCCGTGGAAGGAAATCCAACCTTCAGTAAAGTATTCTGCCAGGCAGCCTCTGCGTCTGCCCATGGAAGAGCTTAGCTTTCAGGAATGCGTTAAGTGTGGAAGATTATTTTTATCTCTAGTAAATTGGGAGAAAGAGAAGTTGGAATCCTGGAAAGGATAAAGAACCAGATGGGAGAAAAACATCATCATTTCTGTTTCCTAAATGTGTTAATAAAACGTTACAGTTATTTTCATGAAGGGAGGGTTTTTAATGGTTATGCCAACAATAAGTGCATTTATGTTCCCTTGCCCAACTTCTACATTATCCTTTATTTATGTATCGAAGACTTTATAAGTAGCAATTGTTATTCTTTAACAGCCTTTACATTGTAGTTGTCTATTTGGAGGCAAGAAATCAAATTAAGAGAAATAAAAGGCTGTGTTCTACTCTGGGAGCCTTGCGCGGCAAATTGCAGCCCATTTTTATTGATGCAAATTTGATGCTAAATATGTACTATAGAATCGCGTAATCATAGAATCTTAGGCTAGGAGCCTGGAGGATCCTGCACAAAGGGAGAGATGGAAAATAAATAAATAAATAGGAAAGGTCCCTCACCCAAAATGTTCCACCCCAGTTACCTGCACTGAAAACTGACAGACATTTGGGGGTTTCTTTTCCAATCAGACTGACCTTTCCCTATCAAGCTAATATGATTTCTACATGGAGTCCAGTAATTTAAATGACTTCATGATACACCAATATTTTTGCAATTTTGCCCATGCAAAGAAGTGGTCTTGTCTGATCAGTTAACTGAGCTTTGCCCTAGAAGTCTCAATGTTATTTTTTTAACAAAAGTAGGGCTGTAATGTTTACTTGATTTACTATTTTTATGTTTTGTTTTTATACAATGAATGTCCCTGTTGCGATGGGTGCTACCTTAGAAGAACCACTCCCCCTGCGTCTGAGAGGAGACATGCCTTATGTTTTAAAAATATCAAACTAGTTTAATAAGAGGCAACATTTTAATCTTTTTTTTAAAAAAATCAGTTTATTAAAATGGTTTTTGCTAATCAGGCTACACACACACATAGCCACCTTACAGAATCAGGCCACTGGCCTATCAAATATCAGTACTGTGTGCACTGACTGGCAGGGTCTCAGGTTCTTGCACATCACCTACTACTTGATCCTTTAAACTGGAAATGGTGGGGATTGATCCTTGGACTATATGCAGGTAAAGCAGACATTCTATTACTGAACTGCAGCCCACACACAATGTTTCTGACCACATGTAATTAGTCATTAGAATCAAATGTCTTGGTGGTTACTACAGCTTCTAAACTCCCTCATGGATCATTGCCTTGTCGTGGCGAGGGGGCTTGCATGGTTCGATGAGGCTGTGGGCTATGCCGTGGAGGGCCACCCAGGACGGACAGGCCACAGCAGAGAACTCAGACTAAGCGTGATCCCCTGGAGAAGGAAATGGCAACCCACTCCAGTATCTTTGCCAAGAAAACCCCATGGACAGTAACAAAAGGCTAAAAGATATGACGCTGGAAGATGAGCCCCTCAGGTCGGAAGGTGTCCAATATGCTACTGGGGAAGAGCAGAGGGCAAGTACGAGTAACCCCAGAAATAGTGAAGCGGCTGGGCCAAAGCCGAAAGGACGCTCAGTTGTGGAGGTGTCTGACGGTGAAAGGAAAGTTCGATGCTGCAAAGAACAATACTGCATAGGAACCTGGAATGTAAGATCTATGAATCAAGGTAAGCTTGACGTGGTCAAAAATGAGATGGCAAGAATGAACATCGACATCTTGGGAATCAGTGAACTAAAGTGGACAGGAATGGACGAATTTAACTCAGAAGACCATTATTTCTACTACTGTGGCCAGGAATCCCATAGAAAAAATGGTGTGGCCTTTATAGTCAACAAGAGAGTGAGAAAGGCAGTATTGGGATACAATCTCAAAAATGACATAATGATCTCGGTCCGGATCCAAGGCAAACCATTCAATATCACAGTAATCCAAGTCTATGCCCCAACCACTGCTGCAGAAGAGGCTGAAGTGGACCAGTTCTATGAAGACCTACAACAGCTCATAGAACTAACACCAAAAAATGATATCCTCATCATCATAGGGAACTGGAATGCTAAAGTAGGAAATCAAAAGGTAACCGGAATAACAGACAAGTTTGACCTTGGAGAACAAAATGAAGCAGGGCAAAGGCTAACAGAGTTTTGTCAAGAGAACACGTTGGTCATAGCGAACACCCTTTTCCAACAACCTAAGAGGCGTCTCTACACATGGACATCACCAGATGGGCAACACCGAAATCAGATTGACTAATTTGCAGTCAAAGATGGAGAAGCTCTATCCAGTCAGTAAAAACAAGACCTGGAGCTGACTGTGGCTCAGATCATGAGCTACTCATTGCAAAATTCAGACTCAAATTGAAGAAAGTTGGGAAAACCACAAGGCCATTCAGATTTGACCTAGATTGCATCCTCGATGAATATACAGTACAGGTGAAGAATAGGTTTAAGGGACTAGATTTGATAGACAGAGTGCCTGAAGAACTATGGACAGAGGTCCGTGACATTGTACAGGAGGCAGCAATCACCGCCATCCCAAAGAAAAAGAAATGCAAAAAAACAAAGTGGCTGTCTGATGAGGCTTTACACATAGCAGAGGAAAGAAGGAAAGCTAAAGGCAACGGGGAAAAGGAAAGATTTGCCCAACTGAATGCAGATTTCCAGAGAACAGCAAGGAGAGATAAGGAGGCTTTCCTGAATGAACAATGCAAAGTAATAGAGGAAAACAATAGATTGGGAAGGACTAGAGATCTCTTCAAGAAAATTGGAGAAATCAAGGGAACGTTCCATGCAAAGCTGGCCATGATAAAGGACAAAAATGGTAGGGACCTAACAGAAGCAGAAGAGATTAGGAAAAGATGGCAAGAATACACAGAAGAACTATACAAGAAGGACCTCAATGTCCTTGACAACCACGATGGTATAATCACTGACCTCGAGCCAGACATCCTGGAAAGCGAAGTTAAATGGGACTTAGAAAGCATTACTAACAACAAAGCTAGTGGAGGTGATGGTATCCCAGCTGAGTTATTCAAAGTCTTAAAAGAAGATGCTGTTAAAGTGCTGCACTCAATTTGCCAACAAATTTGGAAAACACAACAGTGGCCACAGGATTGGAAAAGGTCAGTGTACATTCCAATCTCTAAGAAGGGCAAGGTCAAGGAATGTTCAAACTATCACACAATTGCACTCATTTCACACGCTAGCAAGGTCATGCTCAAAATCCTACAAGCTAGGCTCCAACAGTACGTGGATAGAGAACTGCCAGAAGTACAAGCTGGATTTCGAAGAGGTAGAGGAACTAGAGATCAAATTGCCAACATTCGCTGGATTATGGAGAAAGCAAGAGAGTACCAGAAAAACATCTACTTCTGCTTCATTGACTATGCAAAAGCCTTTGATTGTGTGGATTACAATAAATTATGGCAGGTTCTTAAAGAGATGGGAGTACCAGACCACCTCACATGTCTCCTGAGAAACCTGTATAAGGGTCAAGAAGCAACAGTTAGAACCGGATATGGAACAACTGATTGGTTTAGCATAGGAAAAGGAGTACGACAAGGATGTATATTGTCACCTTGCTTATTTAATTTATATGCAGAGTACATCATGCGAAATGCTGTCCTGGATGAATCACAAGCTGGAGTTAAGATTGCTGGGGAAAAGATCAATAACCTCAGATATGCAGATGATACCGCTCTGATGGCAGAAAGTGAAGAGGACCTAAAAAGCCTCTTGCTCAGGGTAAAAGAGGAGAGTGCAAAAGTGGGCTTGAAGCTCAACATCAAAAAAACTAAGATCATGGCATCTGGCCCCATCACTCCTTGGCAAATAGAAGAGGAAGTCGTAGAAGTAGTGACAGACTTCACGTTCCTAGGATCCCAGATCACTACAGATGGTGACTGCAGCCATGAAATTAAAAGACGCCTGCTCCTTGGGAGGAAAGCGATGGCAAACCTAAACAGCATGATAAAAAGCAGAGACATCACCTTGCCAACAAAAGTCTGCATGGTCAAAGCAATGGTATTCCCCGTAGTAATGTATGGCTGCGAGAGTTGGACTATGAGGAAGGCCGAGCGCCGAAGAATAGATTCTTTTGAACTATGGTGCTGGAGAAGACTCTTGAGAGTCCCTTGGACTGCAAGGAGATCAAATCAGTCAATCCTAAAAGAAATCAACCCTGACTGTTCCCTGGAAGGCCAGATCCTGAAGCTGAAGCTCAAATACTTTGGCCACCAAATGAGAAGGGAGCATTCACTGGAGAAGACCCTGATGCTGGGAAAGATTGAAGGTCAAAGAAGAAGGGGACGGCAAAGGATGAGATGGTTAGACAGTGTCATCGATGCAACGAACATGAAATTGAGCAAACTTCAGCGGACAGCGGAAGACAGGAGGGCCTGGCGTAATCTGGTCCATGGGGTCGCGAAGAGTCGGACTCGACTGTGCGACTGAACAACAACAACAGCTTCTAAAAATAACTCTTAAAGCATCCAGTCTTTATTTAATTTACTGCTGACTGTAATGATGAACATGCCCTTGAACTATGGGATTATCTTGCCCCTACTTCTGAAATCTCTTAGTCCTCCCATCCCTTCAGCAAAACATGAAATGATGTCCGCCCCTTCGCTTTCTGGGTTCCATAGAGCACTTTTAATTTCTATATATGGTGAAACAGGAATCAGAAAGTTCCCCTCCCAGTGTAAGGATATAAAGCCCATGACTGCATCATTTAGACACATTTCCCAATATGACAGTAGTTTGGGTTCCCGTTCCCAAACTAGAATTGTTTCATTTGTCTTATTTTCCCATGTTCCGCAAAATATATGTTGGAGATTCGCCAGAGGTGATAAGCACAGTCTTGATATTTTAACGTATTTTTTTCAAAAATATGACAATGTACTTCCTCTTGTGTGACATGGTTTCTTGTATTATAACAACAATCTTTGCTGCATGGTAGGTTGGTTGTAATAAAAGACTTTTGAGATGGATTGGACTCTTTGGTGCCACATCAGTGATTAATCAGCCTCCAAAGGCATTTATTGCTTTGTATACTACTGAATGGGAGAGACAATCTCTTAAATATACTTGACTCTTTTGGTATCATGCAATTACACCAAGGAGCCCCCAAAACATATACAATTATTTTGAACTACTTCACTTGCAAGGAGCAATTGATCATCAAGAGTCTCTTCCTCCTCTTGTTACGCTGATTAACAGTTTTGGAGATGTTCCCTGAAAGGAAAACATTTCCAAAAATAGATGATAGTTCTCATCTTAATATTTTAATTCCTTGAGGGTCCTCTACATTCTTAATGAAGCTCTGAGGGGTTTCTTCTTTCCTCCTCACATTTTAACCCAATGCAATCATATGTGTAAAGAAATGAAGTAGACAAGACCGCTTCCAACACCCTTATACTCTCCTCTACTACAGGGACGAGTCTCAGTGGGAAGGAGTCACTTCCAGAAGCAGATTCCAGAGGAGGCAATATTTTCCTGCTTTGATTCTCTATATGCACACTGTTTTTTAAACACCCTGATCAAAAGAAAACACAGAGATAATAGTTGAACATGAGGGCAATAAAAGGTAGTTAGGTAGTTTGGTGGATGGGAATGGAAGCAGGGAAAAGTGAGGATATGAGGATTGCCAGGAGGAAGGAAAGAGGAAACAGTGTGGGTAAGGGGATACAGGGGAAATTGAGGTCCCTCCCTCAAGCCCTTCCCAGTTCCCTACCATGTAACTGCACCCAGTCCACCAGCTGGCAGTACACAACTGGGCCATAGTTTTCCTGCGTTGGGGCAGCCAGGTAGAGGGAAGAAGAGAAAACTGAAAAGAGAGGGGCAGATAAAAGTAGGTTGGCTGGTAGGTGGGAAAGAGAAAAGGAAGGAGGAAAAGGGAAAATGCTATGGAGTCTTTTAGAGAAGGAAAAGAGGAAATAGTGGGGAGATGACAATGAGATGCCCCCCACAAGCCCTTGTGGTCCCCCATTTGTTTATTATTTATGTACATAATCTATATCCTGCCTTTTTCCCAAACAAGGACCCAAAGCAGCTTACATCTTTCTCCTGTCTTCCATTTTATCTTCACAACAATCCTGTGAAGTAGATTAAGCTGAGAGTATGACTAGTTTTAAGTCACCAAGTAAGTTTCCATGGTGGAATGAAGATTTAAATATGGGTCTTCCAGGTCCTAGTCTGAAACTCTAACCACTACACCACACTGGCTTTTATGGATTGGCTGCTGTTGAACAGTAGTAAACAACTGGACCTAAGTCAGTCATGTAGGACACATGGTAGCAAGTTGTCCGATGGTTGCTGCCATGCCTGGCCTTAATGAGTCTTTGTTCATACAGGCCTTGGCTCCTTCCCCTGCCTTTTCTTTGCAGAATCCAAGTCTTGAAAGATGATAGAACTGTTGCGGTTGCCTAGCAATGCCCCCTTTGGGCATGCATTTGTTTCTTAAAGCTACAGGTGCTGCTTCTATTATTTTGGAAGGTTTGACTCCCCCCCCCTGTATTTTATTTTATTTTAGATTCTGGATTTTTCTGCAAATTTGGAACTTTTCTCAGGTTTGTAGAAAGACCTGTCTCCCTGCTATTATCCCACCCCTTCCCCCAATGCTTTTTCCACTCTGTCCACCCATCTGTCCTTTTTTCACTGATGTCCCTCTCAGACTCCTGTCCCCCCTCCTTTCTGGCTGCTACTACTGCTTTGTCTGCTGAGCCACTTGATCATTCCCCTTCACTCCTCTTCCTGAATGTTTCCAGCATTGCCACTGCCAATTGTTTCCCCCTTTCTGCTGCTTGCTGTACAGAAGCTCCTGGTCCTCTTCCCCCACTTCTTCATGAACAGCGGTGATGCCGCCTGGCTGAAGTAGTGGAAGGACAGTAGTTCTAGCAGCTCCTGGTCCACCTCCCTGCCATGCTGAGAGGTGGCAGTGGCAGGGCTATTACTGCCAGCACTGGGGTTGCTCCTCCTCCCCTCCTCTGCTTATGCACAGGCAGTGTTCCTGACTTTGGGGGGAGATTTAACCCCCTCTCCCTCCATAGTTTGTAGCTTTTCAGATTTTTCTGCAAGCCTGGGTGGGTTCCCCACATTTGAAGAATTTTCTGTTTTCTGTCAACATGTCCCCAGTCCACAGATTTAAATATTAGATACATTGATATTGGGAAGGTCCTCCAATTCCTTTGCATCAAAATCTGTTTTATGGAACCTGAAGAAAAGTAAGGCAGTCCCAGAAATGGATAATAGCAACCATAATGTACTGCCAAGTGGTTTCTAAAATGTTCTTTTGACCACATCTCCCTGGACAGTCTCTTGGAATAAAATCTAGCTGCACGAGCTGGAGCCCAAATCCTGCAGGAAAGAGTAATCTCTGTGGAATTTCATTGCAAAAAAAGGGGAAGATGATTTTACAGACAGCTGTTACAACCAGGCTTTAAATCTTTCCCAAGGAACTGAATTTTATAATGAAGATTCCTGGATTTATATATACTGGATGGTATTACATTCCCGGCCCAGGAGATTTTGATCTCTCCTGCCAAGGCAAGGAACCTTTGAACTTTTGTATTATATTGCAGACTCCATTTACAGTGCCGTTGATACTACCAGGGCTATTTCTGGGCAGGAACTGAGTTCCGGCTGGCTCCTGAGTTGGCCACACCCAGCAGGAAGGCATTAGTATAATAGGCCACACCCAACAGCAGAAACTCATTATGACTGGCTGCATTTGGGTTGTGTGGCCTAACATGCAAAGGCGTTCCTGCTACAAAAAAAGCCCCAGGTTTTGACAACAAACAAGGTAAACAGAATAAGAAGCAAAAGGTAGGTGTGGCTGGATGACCACACTTCTGGTAACATGGGGGTGTGACCTAATGTGCTAATGAGTTTCTGTTGTTGGTTGTGGCTCAGACTCTGTTCATTTGCATACCAATTGTGGCTTTGTGGGTGGACAGTGCAATCCTACATGGAGTTACACCTTTTAAAGTCAATGGGCTTAGAAAGACATAACTTTGGTTAGGATTATACTGAAGGTTTATTTTGATTTTGATTAAGGCAGTTCCTCATGTTCTACATTATGATTACCCATGGGGGGAGGAAATAATCTATAGCATAATAAATGCAACCCTACGCTCTGTGGGGGAGGGAAGGCAGGATGGCATGGCCGGTTTCATCAGATCTCAGAAGCTAAGCAGGGTCAGTACTCTGAAGGGAGACCACCAAGGAAGACTCTGCAGAGGAAGGCAATGGCAAACCACCTCTGCTTCTCATTTGCCTTGAAAGCCCCTTGCAGGGGTCCCCATAAATTGGCTAAGACTTGACAGTACTTTACACACATCCTCTGTGGATGCTATGTTAAGGCTGAGCCTTAACACTTGGTTTCTGCATTGTTTAAAGCTCAGTATTGCAGAGAAGTTGTATGATAGTCTGCACTAGAACACACATTCAAGTTGGAGTGGTACGATGACTTCTGTACACTCATAGGCATTCTCCGCCAGGTTCTAGCGAACACTCCAGAAAGAATGAATTGTTTTAAGAAAAAGTTGTGCAAGTAATGGGAAGGCTTTAAGAAACCCTGGTTCACAGCTGGGGCATAAGATCAGTTCTTTTAACTCTATGTTTTTAATTTGAAAAATGGTACTGATTTTTTTAAAAATTGTTAGTGTACTTGAAGTACGAAGAATAGTGCTTAACTTCTTTGAATGAGAGCTCAGGTTGCTGTTGCCCTGAGTTCTCTGCCTAACACAAGCATTATTAATGTGGGGGCTAAACGAGACACAACAGTGTCCTTGTAGCCACCATAAGAACGCTGACACCATTGTAAAGTAATTTTAAAATGCTGCAAGGGTCTGAACCTGAGTGAACCTTCAGTGCAGCACTCTTGTCCTTCCCTCCCCCAATGCCTTTTCAAGTGCTAAAACAGTCACGTGTGGGGAAAGTGCAGTGTTTCAGCATTTGATAAAGGGGGGGGACAAGAGCACCCATTGCACTATGGGACCAATCGGGATCAGGCCCTAATTACATTTTTAAATTACTTTAAAATGACAGTGGCATCCTTGTGGTGGCCATGAGGAGCCCATCACATTTAGTTTGCCCCTGGGTGAGGCCCAAGCCAGTGTCAGTGTTCTGATTCACTTCCATTGGATATATTTGGCATTATGACCATTTATGTAGCTCTCGTTCCATGATTAGCAAGACGCCATGTTGGAGTCCATAACTGTGGACCTTTAAGGATGACTGGAGAACTGCTTGTTGAGCCTCCTTTGGGCCCAAGGAGACTTCCTGGTTCTTTGTTTTGTTACACCGTTCTCCACTGCTTTTGGTCACTTTTGTTTTCCGCCTCAGATGTCACCCCTCATTTTGTTTCTGCTTTGCTTCACAGTCCTACCAGGCTTTCCCTGGTTCTTCAGCCACATCAATCCCAGTACCTGATTGTCTCACTGCACCATCTGGTCTGACTAGGTGGACAATTTGGAATTTGGCTTACCACTCTGATCTACAATTTCATCTAATGCCCTCAGTTATCTCTGCTCAACTTGTCTTGCCAGAAAAGACTGAGGCTTGTGAAGATCTAGATTCTACTCCTGATTTTGCAGTACAATGCAGGATTCCTCCAGAGCATTGCACTTTAATGGTATGTAGTGGAGCCGCCCTGAGCCCGCTCGCGGGGAGGGTGGGGTATAAATAGAATAAAATAAATAAATAAATAAAAATTCCGAAGAAGGACTTGGCATTCAGATTAGGACACAAATGTTTTCCCTATGTATCACAGCAGAGTAAAATGTTGTTTTTTTAAAAAAATCTAGGCCAGTGCCAGTGCTCATATTACCTGCTTTTAAAAGTCCAAACACATGCTCTCAGTTTGCAAACAATATAATGATCTCTTGTTACTTTCCAGGAAATGATATTTAATTTACTTTACTGAGACAAGGGAAGAACATTTTAGCCAAGATAGCTACTATGAACTATATTTAACCTCCACTGTATAAAATGGGATGTTTCCACATAAGTTATGGGTTTTAATCTAACTTAAACCATTATGTGCATAGATACTATGTTTTTGCTATTCTAATAACTCCCATTTTGGACTTATCAATTCTTTGTTTTTCATATCCTTCTCCCAAGACAGCACACTTCATATAAACTTGTACAGTTTCTCAAATGTTATTTTTCTCTTCATTTAACTCCAAGTGCTCTATTTTTTTAAACTAGAGCCTTAATTGGATTTCCCTTAGTAGATATAAAACATACTGGCCTTCCCAGAGGTGGAGTTTAAAATGACTGGATGAGAGCCCCCTCCTGGGAACTGAATATTGTTGGGTGCTTGTATTTCATTTATACTGGATTCCATCCAATGATCTGCACTTAGCACACTGCATCCCTGATTAATATTTTACATATATTTTACTAGCACTTTAAATGAAGTTTTCTCCCTAAGAAGATTAATTACTGAATGAAAGATATTGAAACTGTATTATTCCAATAATTCATTGAGATAAAATCTAGCATGCATGCAAAGTTAATAACATGACAGTAATGGATACAGTTCAAGGTGTACATTAACTCTCCTGTCATATAACTATGTGTAAGTTGCCACAAGCTACTGCTATAACTTCATAAACAAGTGGCTAGTCTATGGGTTGGATCCAGTCAGCTTTTTTTTGCTCAGTTTCAGCTAATTCCAGTCCTTATTACAGTGTCCATTCTGTGTGGGTTTTTTGTCCATGGAGGCCTCATGTTCCTGAGCATAGCCGTTTAGGTGGCCAAAGGGAATGCTCTCCTTTTTCACCAATGGAAAAGTGGGCTGGATCCTGTAAAGGACTCGGACCGTGACATAGGTGAAGACGCGTTTATTAGTACTTCACACAAACAAAGACAAACAACAATGGCCAGAGGCCTATTATATGTATTGGGGAGGGGACGCCCCATAGTTCTATTGGTGGGTTAAAATCTCCCGCCAATGTTCCTATTGGCTCCTTACTCCAAATTCAGGAGCTTAGTCCCTATTGTTCTCAGGATTGAAACTTGGCAGCCTCTGGCTGACGCCTGTTCCTGATTTCAGGACATAACAGATCCAACTGTTATCTTTGAAAAATAATGTGTATGTCTGAAGCTTCCTTGACCTGGGCCAGATCATTGGTCAGTCTAGATTAATATTGTTTATTATGACTGGCAGCAGGTTTTCCTCCTGGGCTGTTCCATTTTACTACAGTCCTAAACTCTTTTTTTTTTTTAAAGACATGGGATTTGTCTTTTAGAGTGCTACAGGGTTCCATTCTCTCACCCTTCCTCTTTTTTTTACTTTGCTGGAGCTTTGGGGTTAGATGTCAACCATATGCAGATAATACCTAGCTCCATATTTCATTATTCAAGCCTCCAGATATATCCTTTTTGGTTCTGAACTGGTGCTTTGAAGCTGTGGTCAGCTGGGAGGAGGGGGCAGAGCCTTGGTGTATCTTTAAAAAAAAAAAAACAAAGCTGGCAACCTTACTACATATGTAGTTTCCTGTATGGGTGTGCAGTTGGGCCCTAAAACCTGTCTGACTTACCCACCACTAGATCAAGTAGGCTACATCAAAGTCTTCCCAGAACAGTTCCTTAACATTGTGAATCAATGGAGTCTGCCTGCCCATTAAAAGAAAAGTTTCTTTCCATTTTAAGAAACTGGCCTTGTCTAGCCATTTCTTGGTCTTTCAAATTTTGGTTCAGGCTTTTGGGCCTGGTCAAGTTATTGAAGACTTCTCTCTGGGAAATTGATGTCACAATGACTTGTAGTCTCAAGATGAGATGGCGCTAGCCAGGCATAGGCGCAAGTGAGATCCTGGGCCTGGAAGCTTCAATGCCAGAGACCAAGAGGGAGTTTCATACTCACAATCCATCTCATTAGTGCAAGAAACCATAAGTGTGGGTAAATTTTATTTATTTATTTTATACTTTAGATTTATGGATTGCCCAATCCCTGAGTTGCTTGAATGTATGTGCCAGCTGTAGAGGTATGTGGTTGTGTGTCTTAGCAACACACATGATTGGTAGAGCAGGATCAGGCCAGCTGTGCACAGTCTGGCCTAAAGTAAGACTATTCATTCTAGTTTGATTCCTTTGAGCCTTCCTTGCTTCTGGTCATCCTTTTGACTGTAGGTTTGGTCTTGTGCAGCCAGAATACCTGCTTCTTGGAGTGGTTAAGTGTGTGGACTCTAATCTGGGAGAACCAGGTTTGATTCCCCACTCCTCCACTTGCAGCTGCTGGATGATCTTGGGCAAGCCATAGTTCTGTCAGAGGTGTTCTTGAAACAGCAGTTCTCAAAAAAGCGGTCTCAGATCCACCTACCTCACAGGGTGTCTGTTGTGGGGAGGGGAAGGGAAAGGAGTTTGTAAGCCATTCTGAGTGAAAGGCAGGGTATAAATCCAATCTCTTCTTCTGTACCCTGTAGAGTCTGACCAGGTAACATCTGTGTCAGAGGACTAAAGCTGGTATAAGTATACTCGGATAGTTATTTAGTTCTATTATTTTTTCCCTGCTTTGCACTGCTTTTATATTTGTGTACTTTTGCACATTTCTTTTAATATACCTTATTAATTATGAATCAATGTAAGCTCTAAATCGTAAAATGAGAAATTGAACTTTTAAACATTGCAATGCTGGGAGTGAGTGCACTAAAGTGGACTGGATCAGAAGCACAGAAGAAATGGAATTGCTCTAATAGGGAGGCGAGAGGTTGCACAAGCAGTCAGGGGCTATAATGCAAGACTACATAATATCAATCAGACTTTGTGGTAGGTCTATCAACCTAACTAGAATGGATTTACTCAATAAAGCAAACCATGCAAGATCTGAGCAAGGCTCTTGATAGACTATTTTGGAGGTCATTAATTCGTTAAGTCACCATAAGTTGGAAGCGAATTGATGGCACCTAACATACATTTAATATATCCTGTGTGTTACTTGGGGGTTGGGGGCTTCAGTCTCCACCCAGTACCTTGGCCTATGTTGGCTACAGCTACCAAGTAATTGTTTGTGGAACCCTTTCAAGTTTCTGACCTTGCAGGCCTGGCTTCTTGATTAATGCCTGGTAGGGCTGGAGCCTTGATCCTTTGCTCTCTCAGCTGAGGGTTATCTTAGAGAGACTGGTGTTGGCTGATTGCCCTGAGCAGTGACGATTCACTCCCCAGTATTGTGCACCCAGTATTTGGCACATGGTATTTTTGGCCACTGTGTGACAGAGTGTTGGACTGGATGGGGCATTGGCCTGATCCAACATTGGCTTCTCTTATGTTCTTATGGTGCAATTTGCTCTTGACCTTCACCCAAGCCTTCTTGTGGGACAAGGGGTCTTTGACACCATTCCCTGAGAAATAGCATTTCTCCCAGCCAGTCTTAACCCTGCAACCTATGTGATAAGTTACCTTGGCTAATCACACAGCCTTTCTTGGAAGGGAGGGTAGTTTTAAGCTACAGTTGTCCTTCATGTTGACCATTTGGTGCTGTGTGTGAATTGCATGTGTACTGCTCTCACTGCTTCGTGCATCTGGGAAGAGATGCCTTGTTTGGGTTGATAGGCCCCAGCTGGCTGGATCCTGCCTGGATGGCAACAGAACAATCTGATTAATTCACTATTACTACTAGCTAGCCTTTCCTCCATCCTTCCCTCTAAGGAAGGGTTAGTAAGGAAAGATGACATTTGGTTTTGGAGGTGGGGTTTGGGAGAGGTATTATTTTCATTGGTCATTTGGGTTCTGTGCAGTTTAATATTTGGTTGTTTTGATCCTCTGCCTTTCTTTTTCTGTGCTTGTAAGGACTTCATTCCTTGTTTACTATTTTAGTTCATCTGTCTTGGTTTGTTGAATTTTCTGGTTTCCCTCAGAGTTACCTGTTTCCACCTTTCTTGTAGATTAAGGATTTTGAGTAAAATTGCTTTTTTCATTGCTTAGGTTTGGATAGCTACCAATTGCAATGTGACACATGACCTTGAAAAAGCTCCTGTTTCTCTACAATATAATTGGTGGGGCAGGTGGGTGTCTCACTAGACAGATACTCTGGAAAGACTATTTCTACTCAGTTCCTAAGTGTGGTTTTAAAATGCCACTCCAGAAGACCAGGATCCATTTTCTTAGCATTTTCCAATATGCAGAGAGGATGGCTGCAGGAATCTTATTCAAGAGACTGTAAAATTGGACTAAAGTGTGGATTGACTCTCTCTGTTTCTCTCTCCACATCTATCAAGGAGTCAATGGGCTGACCCTGTGAGTTCCCAGAGTAGTTTATTTAATTAAATTTTTATCTTGCCCTCCCTGCCGGGGCAGGCTCAGAGCGGCTTACAATACATACACGTACATACAATTAAATGCATACAGTAAAACTCCATAATATACTAAGAACAAAGTAGTTAAAATCACAAACCATTACTACGTTACTACCTGGCCCCACTGCTGGACCTCCTGATGGCACCTGGTATATTTTGGCTGCTGTGTGACAGAGTGTTGGACTGGATGGGCCATTGGCCTGACTCAACATTGGCTTCTCTTATGTTCTTATGTTCTTACACAGAGCTTAGCCATAGTGCAAGATGGCAGCACATTCTCAACATTTGAATGAATGTTCTCCTACCCCTAATCCAGGCTGTTGGTCATCAGATTGGCAGTGATGTTGGTGTTGCTGTTAAGGCCAGGGCCATGATGTTAAAGGCAGCGGCCCCCTAATTGAAAGCCTGGTGGAAGAGCTCCATTTTACAGGCTCTGCAGAACTGCAAAAGGTCCCGCAGGACCCTGATGTCTTCTGGGAGTTTATTCCACCAGTAAGGGACCACCACAGAAAAGGCCCTCACCCTCATTGAGGCCAACCTGGCTTCTTTAGGGCCCAGGAGAGTCAGGCGATTTTGGGATCCCGATCTTAGTGCTCTCTAGGGGACATACAGGGAAAGGCGGTTCCTTAGATAAGAAGATCTCTGACCATATAGGGCTTTAAAGGTAAGAACCAGCACCTTGAATTGAATTTGATATGCTATAGGCAGCCAGTGCAGAGCTTTCAAGGCGGGCTGGATGTGTTCTTGCACATGAAGACACAACAACAGCCTCGCAACTGCATTCTGCAGCAGCTGCAGCTTCCGGATCTGGGACAAGGGCAGCCCCATGTAGAGAGCATGGCAGTAATCCAGTCTCGAGGTGACCATTGCATGGATCACTGTTGCCAGATCATTGCGTTCAAGGAAGGGAACCCACTGCCTATCAGCCATAGGTGGTAAAAGGCAGACTTCACAGTGGCTGCTACCTGGCCTCCATCGTTAGGGAGGCATCCAGGAGCACTCCCAAGCTCCTAACCTCCGGCGCTGGCACCAACGGCGCCCCATTGAAGGTTGGGAGAGGGATTACTAACCTTGGCCTGCTCCAACTCAGGACCTCCATCTTCATCAGATTCAATTTCAGTCAACTCAGTCTAAGCCAACCAGTCACAGCTTTCAACGCCAGGTCCACATCTCCTGGACTACAGTCTGACTGGCCGTCCAACAACAGATAAAGCTGGGTGTCATCAGCATATTGGTAACAACCCAGTCCATGCCTCCGGGCAATCTGGGCAAGGGGGGGGGTATATAGATGTTAAATAACATTAGGGAGAGCCCTGCTCCTTGGGGCACTCCACAAATTAGCAGGTGCCTTCTGGATAGCTGTTCCCCAACAGCCACCCTTTGTCACCACCCTGAAGGAACGAGGAGAGCCACTGAAAGGCTAACCCCTGAATCCCAGAGTTCCGTGTATAGTTGCACACAAGTAACCGGACTGATGTTATTTTAAAAATATATTTATGCAATTTATTATAAAGATAGACAATTTACTGAAAGTGCAGCCAACAGATTACCAAAGGTCAAACAGCAAACAGAATAAAAAAGCTAGCTTTAACTATCTAACACTATTTAAGAGCTCCGTTAGGTGGCTCAAACTTACCTCCAGTTGAAGGCCTCTGTTTAATGTAGTCTATGATCTCAGCAATTACAAAGCATAGAAACAGGCCTGCAGTCCATTAGAATCTCAGCTACCTAGCTATCTTCTTGGAGTCATATTGCAGTTATAGTTTTTGACAAACCCCCCAAGTCAGGTGTAGATGTAGGGATGCCAGATAGGGGTGGGGGATTCCCCAATTTTGTGAGCTCCTGCCCCTAAGCCCTACCCCAACAGCAGTCACCTGCAGCCACCCCTCCCCTCCTGTGAGATTGAAAGGGCCCTCCAACTGATCAGAGGGAGCACGTGGCCCACTGCCCAGCTGGATGGCCCTTTAAATCTGGCAGGAAGGGAGGGAGAAGGGCAGCTGCCAGCCACATGCCTGAACTCCAAGCGGTGAATTCACCACTTGGAGTTCAGCCCCCCGCTTCTTGCTCAAAGCATTTAAAGGGTACCTTTAAGTGCTTTGAGCAAGAATTGGGGGTGGGTGGGTGCTGAACTCCAAGAGGCAAATTCACCGCTTGGAGTTCATGTGTGGGGTGCACCAGTACTCAACATGATGATGTCACTTTTGTATGACATCATTGTGTTGGGTATGTCCCTGCCCCCTCCAGAAATGCCCCCAAAGTCTCCCACTAGGCACTAAGAAAAACCTGGTAATCCTATGCAGATGACATCCAATCATGATGCATTTTTAGGAGAAGGCTCTGAAAAATTACATCACTGCTCCTGGTCTTCCCCCTCCCATCACTGAAGACACACTCTCATGGGAAGCTAACTGCCCGCTTCCATTCTGGTCTTGAAAATGATAAGGTGCCAGGCAGGCTGGAGAACTAATTAGTAACACCTGCAAGGATGTTGTTATATACATTAACCCTTGAGGACAGACAAGACAATGCTTTGCCTCACATCATCTTCTGCTAGTCTTCTTCTAGTCCACTCGGTAAGAAGCAGGTTGAAGCTTGTTGGCCTAATCCCTCCCATAAATGGCATGGCTTGATTTATATAAAGTGTGTTTTTCAAAGTCCTTTAAAGATTTTGTGGCATTGTGGGAAAGTATATAGAGGACCAGCCAGAAAATTACTGCAGAAGCAAAGTTTTGCAACATCAGGACACCGTGGCACAAAAATGAGGTGCCTGCAGCAGGGAATATGTATTTATTTAAAATATCTGTATCCCACTTTTTAAAGAGCTTTTAAAATGGCTTACAATCCGTTATAAAGCAGAATAATAGTGCAAAAGCAGAGTTACACTGTTCTAATCTCACTGAGTTCAGACAAATTAAAAACAGCCTAGTAATTAAAAGGAAAGCCAATGGCATTAAAACAGTAAAGCGGGAGACTGAGGGGGTAGGAACATGGGGGACATGGCTGACATTGACAACATGGTGACATCACTTACTGGAAGTGATGTCAGTCCCCTCTAGTGACCGATGGAAACTCTATGGTAAAACCAGAGTTTTGGGCACTTCCTAGAAAGGAGTGATGTCAAGAACACGTCAGTCCTCTCTACGAGTCACCAAAAACCCTATGGTTTTATAACAGTTTCCAGCAATTCATAGAGATGACTAATGTCACTTCCTGGTTTTCACCATGAGTTGATGACATGCCATCAGCACAATGGCAGGTTTTAAAATTTTTCTTCTACAGCTCCAAGCAGTGTTGGATAACAAGAGGCAAGATGGGGGACTGGCAGTCCGATGCAACAGCAGCAGAATAGGGCATTCGAAACAACAAAAAATAATAATTATCCATTCTCAAAAGCCTGTGAAAATTAAACCATCTCCACATGGCTCCTGAAATACTAGAGCTGGTGCCAGATAAATAGATGTAGTGGGGAAATCTCATAAGAAAGAAAAGGCTGTCTCCCTGGTAGCCACCCATCTTACTTTCGAGGCACACAGAGCAGAGCCTCTGAGAAGCTTCTCAACAAAAGCTTAGGGAGACCAGGTCTCTTACTTTTCCTGGCCTTTCTCTTTGTTCCTACTGCCATTCCGTGTGGTGACAGAAAACAAATTGCTAGAAAGGTGGCACTGCACCAATGCCACATCACTTCTGGCAAATCCCAGAAGTGATGTCATATCAATGAAACAATTCTCTAGGACTCAGACAAAAACTCTATGGTTTTTACCAGAATTTTCAAAACAAACAAGTGCCCTACTAAATCTACTGTAGAATGTCAAATTCCTTATTTTGTTGTTCAGGTAATAAGTGAGTTCAGAACTATGAAATGAATTTGTAGTTTTGTTTCCTAGTACTTTGTATTAATCTCTGGATAACTTGATCTTCTCTGTACAGTCTGATGTCAAGTCTCATCATATTTTCCATTCCTTGAACTAGTAAAACAGTTTGAAAATCAAAGCACTGGATTGCAAGACTCACCTTTTTATCAACTGGGAAACAGCCATTTACTATGAGAGACACATTAATAATTTGTTTATTACTTTGTCCCACAAACTCTGTTATTAAAAAAATACATCAGACCTACACCACAGACTCTGGAGAAAAAATAATCTTGTTGTAGTGCAAAAGAGTAAATATTCTGAAACACCTCTTTAACAGTATATTTTCCACATTTTCAGGAAATAATATTTTGTGTTTGACTGCTTTCTCAAGAATTACTCCACACTAATTCTCTTGGCTATCCTTTTCTTGATAATAAAACCACGAGCCGGTCATAAAGAAAATCCCTAAGCAGAATTGGTATGTGTTCAGGGATCTTTTCATTTTGGTCTTCCCCCCCACCTTTGCTGGTTTGGAAGAGACTCCATTAGCTGTTTTGATGGCTTGATATCTTGGTGAATAATTCTGAAGAAATCCAGTCTTTTGTTTAAATGTGTGTTACTGTACTTTTATATGGTAGCCAAACCAGTAAGGAGAAGACCTGCTTTTGGAAATCTTTTCTCTTTATCTTTTCTCTCTTTTTCCGGAGGTCATCTCTATTAGTGGCGTGGAGGTGCTCTCAGGTGCCATCTGTCCTTGATCTGCACTTTATGTCTCTGGTCTTTTGTAGTATCTAGTATTTGTTTTAAAGAAATTGCACATAGAATAACACATAGCCCTGTCAACTGTGACAATGTTCCATTTCACACCTCAGCTCCTATGCCTACTTGCAGGGAAATTTACTTGCAGATAGGCAGGGCCCAAGCTGATGTAGGGAACATTTTATTGAGGGCTGGAGTTTCCAGGGGAACTTAGGCTGCAAGCTCATTACCATGATATGGTCTACTGATGTCATTTCAGAAACAAAATAGAGTTTTCCCCATGACTCATGAGTGTGATCCCAGTGAGGTCAAGGGATCTCCTGCCCCAGTGGGCCCTTCCTGCCACTTCTTAGCTGGGTGGTGAGAGAAAAATGGGGGGTAATTGGATGTGCCCTGACATGCTGATATCACTTCTGGTGCAACCAGAAGTGATGTTAGTGCATTGCTGGTGATGCTCGAGCATCACCATTGCGTTGCCAGTAACACAATGACATTACTTTCAGTCATGCCTGTAGTGATGTCAGTGTGTCCCCAGCAACATAACAACATGACAGCAAAGCCACCCCCCAACATCTCGCTGGTTGCCAACCTTGTGCTCACAACCCTACTCATGAGATGGTTTTATGGAACAGGACCATGTGTGGGAGAAGAACCACATTACAAGCCTATAGCACACCCAGAGAAATTATGCTTGGGTCTACAAGTAGGTCCTTGGAAAACTTACCTGCCATTTTAATATAAAAATAATCTTGACTGTGTACACAGTTGCTTGTGTATGTCTTCAGCCTTGGTTTTGAAGTGGGTGGAATGGAACTGATTCTTCATCAATGTCAATCGAAACAAGTAGGTGTAGGACAAATTGTAGCAATCTAAGGCACAAAAATGCAAGAAAGGATCTTGATGCAGATATAACTGTAGATAAAAACTATGCATGAGGTATATTAGGTTGTTTCTCCCAGCCCAACTACCACCCTCATGCACTGTGCATTCACATCTTTTGCTGTCTGACCCCCAACATCTCAATTTTCTGTCGTCTTTGGATTCTTAGCTAATTAGATGACTCTGCATTCCCTAAGAGACTGGCCTTTTGTGCAGAATTGGTAATTAGAATGACTGCGCAGTGCTCTATTAATTGCCAGAATTGTGATTTTTAGATTAATGAGTTAATTGCTAATATCTGCTTACAACATTCCCTCAAGATGTACTACGTTACAGTAAATAAAACTCATGTGTGGGATACAAGTCATTAAAAGGTAGCTACCATGATTAACTTAAATACTTGTAGTTGAGTAAATTAATATTTATTCACAACACAGTATTTGTAAAACTGGGTTTTCAAAAAAAATATTAATGCATGATTAGCTGAACACCCTGCTACTGGGGTGATTTGAGACAGTACTGATTTGAGACAATTTAACATCCTACATCATAAAAGAGACAATTAAATGCTATAGTTTTCCCCACCACCACCTTGATAGCTGCTCCAGTAGCTCACACTAGCTCACTCTCATCAGAGCTCAGAAGCTAAGCAGGGTCAATACTTGGATGACCGACCACCAAGGAAGACTGGGGCTTCTATGCAGAGGAAGGCAATGGCAAACCACCTCCACTCTGCTCTGGCTTTGAAAACCCCATGAGGTGCATCTTCATGGGGTTGCCATGAGTCCATTGTGACTCGACGGCACATTTAACCTTACTTACCTTAGTGGGACATCCATTCATTGCTAAAGGCCATCAGTACAAAATAACATGAGAGGCGCTATTTGATCATGGTTCTTCGATATACAATGCAGTTTAATGATCTTTACTTCCCAATTTGCTTCATTGACACATAAATTTTAGGTTCCAATTAATTTTTGCTCAAGACCCTCCACTTCCATTCCATCCCCATATCTTTGGCCAGATTTGTCAAGTGCCAGACTGTGGGTGCACCGGGGGTTGGGAGGGGGATGGCAACAAGGATATTAAATGTCAGCATCTGGTCCCCACATTTGCCTTACATATCACAGAAGAGACAGCACATTCAAAACCACAGTTTTCCCTATAACCTATTCATTAGCATGAAGAAGAATAGAATGAAATGCACTAATTAAGCCTAGTCCCTTTGAATTGTGGTCTGTTCTCTTGAACTGTCATTCCACTACATACTCCCCAGGTAAGAAGCCAGCACCCCCAGCAAGTGCCCTAGTGGAGATTAGGAATGGGTCTTGAAACTGCTATGAAGAAGTTCTTCCTTCTTTGCCATCTTCCTGAGGGCTGAGAACTAACTGGAGAAGTAATGTTCAGTCCTTTTAATAGAGGCTTAATGGACTGCTATTTACTGGGTTTTTTTATTTACCTCGGTACCTTGGAGAGCTTCAGCTGCACATTTCCATGCATTAAAGCACCTATTAAAGGGTCTGTCCACCACCAAAGGGACAGGATATTTTTCTCTAGGTATGTTGGCAATCCTACCAGAGATACAACCTGATTTGCACATCTGCACAAATATATGCTCAATTTCTGTACCTTTTTGCTGTTGCCCCTGAACTGTAAGATTTTGGTCCTGCTTGGTTCAGTGTGAATAGTGTCAGTGGAATGTGTGCCAAACTAGTTTTACGTGCAACACTAATAAGTACCTTCCAGAGATGTAGCCATGTTGACTGGGGGCAGCAAAAATATCTGGTAATTGTAAAAGTAATTTTTACATTTTTTAAATTTTCACTGTTCTATTGATTTTATTCATTTTATTGTAAGTCGCTTCAAGCTTGATAAATGGTGAAGTGGTTAATAAATATTTCCAATAAATAAAGGACTTTGAACTTCATGTGCTACTTGTGCCACGTGGGAATGGTGTAAATGCAAGACAGAATGTGGAGCAGAAATGGAATGTACATTTCCCCCCAATATCGATTTTTCATTCACATTAGAGACCAATTTATGGGAAAGCCAATGTAATCCTCACATGTGAAATTGCTCTAAAAGGAATGAAGTTTTAAGCATACAGCTACTTGTGAACTTAATTTAAATCTGACACTGGTAATTATTTTTTAAAATCTTTCTACACTCTTTGCAGAAATACTTATCTTATTCAACTCCAAATATTTCTTTTCTAATCATCTCTTTAATTTCCTACTGAATGAGTCAATTTGTACATTCCTAATTCCTAGGTAACATCATATAGACTTTATTTCCTGTGCCTTCAATACAATCCTAAACAGAGCTGAAACCTTCTAAATCCATAGAAGTCAATGGACATAGAAGGGTGTAATCCTGCTGAGGACAGCACTACTAGTCTGACAAGGGTACTTATTTATGCACTGTATTTGCATTCAGTTCTTTCTCCAAGGAGTTCAGAGCAGCCCTTGTGTCCGCAAAACAGCCCTGTGAGGTAGACCAGGCCAAAATATGGTGACTTGTCAAAAGTCATCCAGTTAATCTCGCTATGCTGTGTTCCTAAAGGCTATGTACACCCTAACTATAAAAAAACAAAAGAAAGCAAAAAACAGCTATACAAGATCAGCTCAACAGCCTTGATTTCCACGATTCACTCCTAATTATAGAATATGTGAACTTCACAGACCTGAGCCATAAATAGAAATAAACTTAAAGGGAAGAGAAAGATGCTAACTCTGCAATTCCATCACTTACATGCAAATCATGTGGTTGCTATTCAGCTGACAATAGATACTGCAAATCTAATCCAAAGCCTGAAAACAAGCTATCAAAAGTTTATAAAGTAGTCCCTCTGATGGCTAGTACACAGTGAAAAGCTATTAGACAACTGTGAGAAATTTTAAGCCTTTATGAAGATGATGCTGGATGCATGAAATGGGGTTATATGTAACCAATGATCTAAAAATATTGAACGCAAGAGTGTGAAGCATTTAGTCCAAATCAGCCACAAAACTGAATATCCCTTCCATTCTCTTCCAGAAAACATTTACATTTACAGGGTTTACTAAGTGATAGACCCGAAGTACCAGGCATGTGGATGGAAAAGTCTGCATCTTGTTGGATAGACAACAGTATGTCAGCAGTTTTATTAATGTAAAGATTAGCACAGGGAGTGTTTAGTCCATTTGAACTCTAGGGGGAGCTGTAGTGCATTCTGTTTACAGTGCAGAGCTCATTGAATGTTTCTCCTGTTTTGTTTCCTATTTGCCTCTAAATTAGTTCTTATATCCCAAAGGACTCTTTGCTGTTGGAAGGCCTAAAGTTAGGTAATCTTTTTTGCAAATCTTGTCACAGTAGTAAACTTTACTGAAATCAACTTTTCATGTGTGGGACTGGATTATTTCACCAACTCTGCTAACAGATCTTTCTGGTCCCACTCACATTGGCACCATTTCCCCTGCTCTACTCTCCTGCCCAGCCACTTCTTCCCACACCATAACGGTAAGGCTTCAATTTTAAAAGACTGGCAATTGCCATATTGCAGTATTATCTATTAGCCACTCATGGCCCCAATTGCGAATAGTTAAATCTGCAGATTGAGGTCGCATGGATGCCAAACTCATGTTTGTGCAAACTCAGGGGACTCTCTAGGTTTGCAGAAAAATCTGACTTAAAAACAACAACAGTGGGAAGGTTTAAATCCCCCCCCGATAAAAAAGTGTTCTCTGCTCAAGTACAGAGAATGCACCTACTTCTATCGGTGCAGCAGCCTGGGAGCCATGATGGTCCTGGCAGTGGAGGTGTGACAGGTCAAGAGCCGTGCTGCACCCAGCAGCACAACAGCCCAGGAGCTGTGCTGCTGGGTTTGCCAGTGGAAGCGTGGCATCCTGGGTGGGAAGATTGTGCTGGGAAAGGGAAGAATCCCCCCCAGCTCTCTGCCACTCCCCCAGAACTGGGCAAGTGGCAGAGTGTGGTGGGGAGGGAGTCTCTGCTAGTTTGCCTGGAGCTGTTCCAGACAAGCCACAGAGAGCAGTGGTTGGGGAGAAGTCTCTGCTGACTTGCTTGGAGTAGCTCTAGGTGAGCTAGCAGAGACTCCCCCCTGCCACTCTCTGCAGCATGCCCAGAGCGGCTCTCTGCGAGACAGCACAGTCTCCCTCCAGCTCTCCAGCATGCTGCAGAGAGCTGAGGATGGGGGAGACTGTGCTAGCTAACCCGGAGCAGCTCTGGGCGAGCCACAGAGAGCAGCACCAAGGGGAGAAGTCGCAGCAGCAAGGGGAGAAGTCTCAGAAGCAAGGGGAGAAGTCTCAGAAAACTGCCAGGCAGCCCAGGGCTCTCCACTGGGCTCAGTGAGAGGGGGGGAATGGGATTCCCATCCCATGAGTCTCACAGGCCCACACTTGTAAATATATGTAATTCTCAATGTGGCCCCATCTGTGGATAGTTAAATCTGGTGACAGGCGTCACTAACAGACAAAACATATTCAGGTGGGTAGCCATGATGGTCTGAAGCGACAGAACAAAGTCTTGAGTCCAGTGGCCCCTTTAAGACCAACAAAGTTTTATTCAAGGTACAAGCTTTTGTGCGCTCACACACTTCTTCAGATACAATGAAACTGGAATTACCAGTCCATACAAATATGTAGAGGGTGAGCAGTAAATTAGCATACAGCATAACGAAGATGTTTAACAGATTCAAGGGCCAAACAGAAATAACAAGCTTAGTTTATATGGTTACCATTTGTTTGGGCTTAATTCAGAGGAGGGGAACACAGAGAAGGAAATAAATATGTCAAAACTGAAGATTAAGGGGCAGATGTATCCTTAAACTGTGGAATACTGAGAGTAATTGACTGAGTGATTAACTGAGACCCTGAGTAATTATCTGAGAAACAGGGTCAAATGATCCTGTTGTCTCCATGCTTGACAGGAGATGGATAGAGCGTAATGGCACGGCCTCAGTTAATTACTCTCAGCATTCCATGATTAAGGATACATATGCTCACCGATCTTCAATTTAGAGTTTCAACCTAGGATCTGGGAGACCCAAGTTCAGCTCCCCAATCTACTTTGGAAGGTCACTGACTGACCTTGGGCCAGTTTCATACCCAGCCTAACCTACCTCACATGGCTGTTGTAAGGATGAAATGGAAGAGAGGAGAATGATGTAAATTGCTTTGGGTCCACATTGGGGAGAAAGGCATGGTATAAATAACAATAATAAATATAGCTGAAGATAAGGGGCAGATAAAAGGTTGATTGGTGGGCAAGTGGGAAGGAGAGAGGAAAGGAGGGAAAGGGGAGGATATGGGGACTGCCAGGAGGAGGTAAAGAGGAAATATTGTGTGGTGGGGAATACAGGAAGTGCCACTGGCAAATCCTTGCAGGTTCCCCAAATGCATAACTGAGCTCTGCTGGCATTGAACATCTGGACAGCCTGACCTGACTAGCATTGTGCAAGTAAGCCTAATCCACACCATGAAATGTGCTATAGCTGACACACACCTGTTCCTAGTGGCAGCACCCAACGTACAACAATAGTTTTCTTGGGGAAAGGCTGCTGGGGGAGGGAAAGTAGATTGGCTTGTAGTTGAGAAGGAGAGGAGACAGGAAATGGAGAGAGGCTATGGAGGCTTTCAGAGAAGGAAAAAAGGCAGTAGTGGGGGAAGTGAACATGAGATTTCCCCTTCAAGTTTTTTCAGGTCTCTCACTTGTCAATATATCTAATTATCAATATGACTCCTTCTGTTGATACTTAAAGATGAAGACTGGGTCACATACTGGCAAAAAAAGCTCCAGGTTTGCACAGAAATCTGAAACTGTACATTGGTGAGTCAAAATCCCCCCAAATAATAGAAGGAGTGCATGTAACTATGAGAAACAAATTCCCTCTCAGTGGCCCTTGCTAGGCAACCATGACAGAACTGCTAATCTTCAGGCCTTGGTTTCTGTCAGTAAAAGGTAGGAGGAGGGGTCAGAGCCATTTCCAGAGTTATATTGTCTTTTAAGGGAGGATTAATCGAAGCCAGGCCCACTAGCAACCACTGAGCAACTTGCTACTGCTCAACAAGCATGACCCATCCAGGTCCAGCTTTTTGCTACTGTTCAACAACTGCTACCCCCCAAAAGTTGGTATGGTGCAGTGGTTAGAGTTTCAGACTCAGGATTAAATGCACACTCTGCCATAGAAGCTCATTGGGGGGTCCTTGGGCCAGTCATACATGCTCAGCCCTACATGCCTCACAGGGTCAGTATGAAACTATAACCAAACAGAGAATTGTTAGGCACATAGAGGGACAAAGCTTGCTAAAGGAAAATCAGCATGGCTTCTGCACAGGGAAGTCATACTTCACCGGCCTTTTGGAGTTCTTTGAGAAAGTGAACAAGTCTGTAGACAACGGTGACCCAGTAGACATTGTATGGCTCACTTCATTTCTCCAGGATTGGATACAGAGGGTAGCACTAGGAGAGAGGGTGTCAATTAGATACCCCTTCAAATGTGGGGTTCCTTAGGGGGCAATCCTCTCTCTGATGTTGTTGATGTTGTTTAACATCTATATGCACCTCCTCACCCAGCTGGTGTGGCATTTCGGGCTGGGGTGTCACCAGTATGCTGATGACTTCCAGCTGTATCTGTTGATGGGCAGCTGCCTGGAAACAGTTCCTCAAAAATCTGACTGAGGGACTGGAGGCTGTGGTGGGGTGTTGAAAAAGAATTGGTTGAGACTGAATCCAACTAAGACAGAGGTTCTGTGGCTGGGTGGGCACGATTCAGGTTTGGGGTGCCAGTTACTGACTCTTGACAGTGCACCCCTAACTTCGACACAGACTGTCAGGAGTTTGGGTGTGTTTCTGGATGCCTCCTTACTGGATGCCTCCTTATTAATGGACACCCACATCACAAATGTTGCCAAGCTGGCATTTTTCCAGCTAAATCATGGCAACTGGCCCCCTTCCTGTCTTGCCACAGTGATCCATGCAACTATCACCTCTAGATTGGACTACTGTAACTCTCTCTATGCTGCCCTACCCTTGAGACTAACCCAGAAACTCCAACTGGTCCTGAATGAAGCAGCACTCAGTGAAAGTGTCAACCCAATGTGCTGCAGCAGTGAGAAAGGAAAACTCTGTTAGGGATTAGGAAAGGGATGAGAATAAAACAGCTGACATTGAAATGCCCCTGCATAAATCTGTGGTGCGTCCTCATTTGGAATACTGTAGATCTGGTCACCATATCTCCAAAAGGACATTGCAGAGCTGGAAAAATTACAGAGGAGGGCAACCAAGATGATTAGAGGGTTGGAACACCTTCTCTGTGAGGAAAGGCTGGGCAGACTTCTGGTTTAAGCACTTCACCATTCAGCTGCACCCCGTCTTACTCCAATGGGGGGGAGCCGAGACTCGGCTGACGGGAAGGGTCCAAGATTGTCCCAGACCCTCCCAGGATCTCTCTAGGAGATCCTCAGCCTGGAGAGACAAGGAGAGCCTCTTCCAAGGCAACGGCTAAGGAACTGAGGGTCACCTTCTTCCTCAAAAGGCCCCATCGCCGCAGAGCCAGTATGGTGCCGAGAGATGACTGCTGGAAAAGCGGACACAGTCAAAAGTTTTAAAATGCTTCTAAAAGACTTCCAAGGCTTCAAAGCATGAGTTAAGCAATGCTCAGGTGATTTAAAGCATCTACGAGAACATTGGTAGCAATTAGAAGCACCTAAGTGCAAAGCGATGGGGGAGGGGGAAACTCAAGACTTCACCCCCCACACACTTAAAGCAAGGCAGTTTTAAAGCGTAAATAAAGAACTTTGTGTTTAACTAAGTGCATCAGATTACTAGCAAAATCAAAAGCTGCATAAAAACATAAAGCAGATTAAATTCAGCTAACTTTTACTTTGTTTTGGGAAACTTACTTCTTGTTGATATTATGGCTGGGAGAGGGCAGAAGGCGGGATTGGAGAAAAAAACACCGGCCAGAAATAGCCCATCAATGACTCCCTCCCAGAATCAGGAAGTAGTAGCAGACATGTCTACACTGCTGGTGAATGCAGTGCGCCTCCTAATGGAACAGATGACTAACCTCAATGCTAAAATGGACAATTTGCAAAAACAATTGACTCAAATGGACAAAAGAACCTCAGTAACGGAAAATATGTTAAAGATGGAAAAACAGACAGAATCAACAAATGAAGCAGAGAAAGAAAGATCCTCCAATAAAACACAACTAACACAGTTCCAGCTGGAAAGATCCATGTATATTCTATGTTTCCAAGGGATACCAGAGGAAAAGAACGAAGATTTAAAGGCTCATCTAGCAGAGGCTCTTTCCCCATTAATGGATTACAAACAGGAAGATTTACTGAAGGAGATGGACTGGGCTTACAGGACTTATCAGGATTTTATAAAAAAAAAATAAACTCCCAGGAGAAATATGTATGAAATTCACGAGACGGTCTACCAGAGATCTGATGCTGAAATCTACACAAGTGAAACCTTTAAAAATCAAGAATGAAGAGATAAAGATCTTGAATTCCCTTTGAAGTCAGGAAGCGGAGGAAGCTCTAGAAAGAACTTACTGTCTCTCTACAGAAAAAAGGAAGAGAAGAAGAGAAGAGATTGGATTTATACTCCACCCTTCACTACCCAAAGATGTCTCAGAGCGGCTTACAAACTCCTTTCCCTTCCCCTCTCCACAACAGACACCCTGTGAGGTAGGGGGGCTGAGAGAGCTCTTGACAGAAACTGCTCTTTTTCTTTTTTCTTTTGGCCCCCCGTAGGGATATTTTATTGCTTTTTTTTAATACACTACAAAAACTACAACGAAAAAAGGAAGGGGACTAACAACTAGGGAGAAAGGAAAATAAACCCACACTAAACTAAAAACCCAAGAGGAAGAGATCCTTAACCCAGTTAGAATCTATGTTAGTACTCCTTTTGTTAGTAAACAGTGCATGCTGTGAGTGCTATCTATCCCTGATCAAAAGTTAATGTCAGAAAATGCCTTTGACGTTTCTCACTGAATCCATTGTTTTGTGTTCCCTACCCTGCTTTGCGCTTGCGTAGCTATGCAGGCAGAAACGTGGGAGCTTCTTCTCTGCCGCTTCTCCTTATCACGGTGGCCTTGAATGTAGGCTTTGGACTATTCTTGTTTTACTGAGAATTTTCCAGTCCTGGGAAGGCAAGAGGAGGGGGGAAGTAGTCTCCCGTTCATGAAGTATTTCTCCCGCCGGGAGTTCCCGCGCAAGTGCTCAAATTTCATTTGCTAGGCGCTTGTTCGCATCACACTATAAGCTAGCTTGCTTTGCTTCGCCCCCCATTCCTGACAATGACCTCCTACTGTGGGTTTTAGCAAGATAGTCCAATAAAACCTTTCTTTGTGCAAGAATGACTGGATCTACTTGTTTTTAAACCTGACAGATATTGTCAGGAATCACCATTATTCCCCCACCGTCAGTTTCCGCCGTTTACCACGATGAGCGGAGCTGGGGGGGGAGCCACGGGCGCAGTCCCAGTGACTACTACTCCGGGAGCCCTGGTCCCAGTCACCACCGTAGCTACTCCAGTGGTCACCATCCCGACCACCACCGTTGTTCCAGTGACTACAACCTCGGTTTTGGCAGCGCCAACCCCGCAATCGGCAGCAGGGGCGGTCACCCCTCCATCGATCAGCACAGTGGGTGCTGCGTACACTCTCCCAATCTATAGCCCGGCCGGGCCAACGCAGAGTCAAGGGGGAGCGGTTCCACTTTGAACTGGACCCCTCAGTGTCAGGAAGCTTTTGAACAACTAAAACAGTTATTCACGTCTGAACCCATACTAGCACACCCCGATGAGACAAAAAAATTTGTGGTCCAAGTAGACGCGTCGGACACCGCTATGGGTGGGGTGATATTGCAAGAGAATGCTCAGGGGCAACTACAACCCCTTGCTTATGTGTCCAAAAAGTTTAATGATACAGAGAGATTTTGGCCCATTTGGGATAAAGAAGCAGCGTCTATACGTTTAGCATTGATCACCTGGAGGCACTGGTTAGAAGGGTCCCGAGTACCTTTTGAAATCTGGACTGATCACAAAAATCTTGAGGTACTGCGGAAACCCCGGAATCTAAATGCAAAACAATTCCGCTGGGCTGAGTTTTTCTCAAAATTTCAATTCACCCTTCACCACTTTCCAGGTAAATCCAATCATCTGGCGGATGCTCTCTCCCGCCTTCCCCAACACCTGTGTAAGAGGACAGAAATACGAGAGTCTATGTTCACCCCTGAGCAATTAGTTGGAGCAGTTGTAACCCGGAAAGCCAGACGCGCACAATTGTTGACCCCAATCCAAGCCATTACCTGGGAAAAGCAATTTGCCACTGACATCACCACACAAGAAAAGCTTGAATTACAAGCTCGGGACGATGTGAAATGTGGTACTAATGGCTGCTGGTACAGGGGCAATAAAATCTTTGTTCCAGAAGCTACCCGGTCCCAGGTGTTGCAATCAGCCCATGACTCAAAGTCTGCGGGGCACTTCGGATATGTAAAATCCTTACACCTACTGCAACGAGGCTTCTGGTGGCCCCGAATGAAATGGGATTTATCCATGTATATACAGTCCTGCCCAACGTGCAATCATTGCAAAACCAGACCAGGGAAACCTCCAGGTCTTTTACAGCCTCTACCCACCCCAAGCCGACCCTGGGAAGTGATCTCTATGGACTTTATCACGGATCTTCCCCCCTCTAAACATATGACAGTCATTTGGGTGGTAGTAGATCTATTTTCTAAACAAGCTCATTTTGTACCGTTTCCCAGCCTGCCGACAGCCAAAGTCCTGGCCAAAGCCTTCCTTCAGCACATTGCCAGGCTACATACGTTGCCGCTCAAAATAATCTCCGACAGGGGGTTCAATTTGTTTCAAAGTTGTGGTCGGAGTTGATGACTCTTATGGGTATTGAACGCGCTCTCAGTACTGCCTATCACCCTGAAACCGACGGGCAAACGGAAAGAGTAAACCAGACTTTAGAACAGTACTTAAGGTGTTTTTCTAACTATCAACAAGACAATTGGGTAGATTTATTACCACTGGCGGAGTTTGCGTACAACAACTCATGGCATGCTTCAACGAATATGTCTCCCTTCAAAGCTGCCATGGGTTATGACAGCCCCCTCTTCCCTTTTTGCAACCTGGTGAGACTGGGGGAAGGCCTCAGCATGGTGTAAAACTTTCCGGGACTCTTGGCCCCTAATTGTTGAGACATTGAATGAGGCCAAGGCACAATACAAAAAGCAGGCAGACAAAAAGAGGGCGGGTGGCTGGAAACTGCAACCGGGGGACTCGGTATACCTTTCCACCAAGAACCTTAGACTAGCCCAACAATCCCGGAAACTGGCTTGGAAATATATTGGTCCATTCAAAGTTTTGAGATGTATAAATCCAGTAACGGTACAACTAGATTTGCCTAAATCTCTTAAAGCAATACATCCAATTTTCCATTACAGCCTCCTCAAACCAGCATTACCCCCGACTAAATGGCATCCTGAGCTTCCAGCACCTCCCCCCTTTGATGGTTGACGATGAGGAGCACTACGAAATTGCTGACATTTTGGACTCTAAGATTCTCCGTGGACAACTTCTATACCTTGTTGAATGGGTACACTTTGGGCCCCAACACAGGGAGTGGGTGAAAGTGTCGGATATCAATGCACCTGACCACCTGAAAGACTTTCACACTCGATACCCAACTAAACCTGGGGGCCCCTCATTCTCTCCTTCCTGAGTGGTGGGTGGGTGGTATTTTGGGAAGGGCAGAATGTCAGAAAATGCCTTTGATGTTTCTCACTGAATCCATTGTTTTGTGTTCCCTACCCTGCTTTGCGCTTGCGTAGCTATGCAGGCAGAAATGTGGGAGCTTCTTCTCTGCCGCTTCTCCTTATCACGGTGGCCTTGAATGTAGGCTTTGGACTATTCTTGTTTTACTGAGAATTTTCCAGTCCTGGGAAGGCAAGAGGAGGGGGAAGTAGTCTCCCGTTCATGAAGTATTTCTCCCGCCGGGAGTTCCCGCACGAGTGCTCAAATTTCATTTGCTAGGTGCTTGTTCGCATCACACTATAAGCTAGCTTGCTTTGCTTCGCCCCCCATTCCTGACAATGACCTCCTACTGTGGGTTTTAGCAAGATAGTCCAATAAAACCTTTCTTTGTGCAAGAATGACTGGATCTACTTGTTTTTAAACCTGACAGATAGCTAGTTACTTGTTATGGGAGAATTCCAGAACATCCCCCAAACTCGATTCATAAAGGCAATTTACAGAGTCCTTCTGCCTTTACTTAGGCTTTCTATCTCCAAAATCATAAGTTGATTTGTGGGCAGCAGCGCCTTCTTCCGCAGTCAAGTCTTCGTCCATCTCCGAGAGTATGGAGCCACTTGAACCAGTTTCACCGTCTTCTTTAGTTCCCAGATGGCGTCTCAGGAATTCCTTGGCCTTATTCATGGAGTCAATCTTCTCTCTCTTATCATGTAGCTTAAAGATGACCCCTTCTGGGATTGCCCATTTATATGTGACTTGATTCGTTTGAAGAAAGAGAATTAAATCTTTATAACTCTTTCGTTTTTGGCGAATTTCAAATGGGATGTCTTTTAAAGTCTTAATAGTAGCATTTCCCAGTTTCAGCAGAGTTGCTGATGTAGCTTTTAAGATTGCACCTCTAGTTTGTCTTCTTGAGAATCTAACTGTTATTTCTCCAGGTAGGCTATTCTTTTTGGTGTAATTGGAATACACCCTGTACACTGCATCAATATCATGTGTTATTTCTTCCATTTTCAAGCCTACTACTGGCGCTATAAGATCACTGAGAAGCTTCTTCAAATCTTCCTTTGGTGATTCAGGGGCTCCCTGGAATCAAGCAATAGCTCTAAACTTTATAGTTCTTCAGATACATCGGAATCAGAGAAAGGAACAGCCGCTCCAAAACCCCGAGGAAAAAAGAAATGTAAGAAGAAAAGACTCTAAAACAAAGATTACTGTTGATAATGCAGTTTTTTGCCAACCATTTAGCTAATGCAATTTTTAGCTAATGCAATTTTTTATCATTCTTTGTTAAATTTTTATAAGCAGCAACATTTCTGTACTACTAGGTGACAAGGATATATACTTATGTAACCAGATCGTGTCACCATGTTAGTTTACCCTCCCCTATATCCATTAGTACGCTTAGAGGTAGGGTTTTAGTTTTCCTTCGCCATTCCAGTAGTTTGTGATGTATTAGTTTCCTTTCCCCGTTTCCTGTAGAATTTAGACGTAGGGAACTAGTACCTCTCCCCATACCCTGTAGTACTGCAAAAACCAATAAAATACTTATAAAGAAAGAAAGGCTGGGCAGTCTGGGAAAAGTTTAGAAAAAGTTTAGAAAATTTCAGTTTGGAAAAGAGATGACTAAGGAGGGGGGTGACATGATAGAGATTTATAAAATTAAGCATGGAGTGGAGGGAGTTGACAAAGGGAAAATTCCCCCCTCCCAAAATACTAGAACTCAAGTGAAACTGAGGGGCAGTAGGTTCAGGATGGGCAAACGGGAATACTACTTTACACAGAGAGTGATTAAAATGTGGAATTTGCTGCCAGAAGATGGTACTGATGGCCACAGGAATAAGCTTTAAAGGAGGATTAGATAGATTGATGGAGGATAAGTCTATCAGTGGCTACTAGCCATGGTGACTGAGGGAAATCTCCAGTCAGAGGCAGTAACCCTCTGAATCCCAGAGCCAGGAGGCAACATCAGGGGAAGGCCTCAGCCTTTATGGCCTGTTGTTGGCTGTCCAGAAGAAGAAGAAGACAAGAGATTAGATTTATACCCCACCCTTCACTCAGTGTCTCAGAGTGGCTTACAAACTCTTTACCCTTCCCCTCCCCACAACAGACACCGTGAGGTAGGTGGGGCTGAGAGAGCTCTTGCAAGAACTGTGCTTTCAAGGACAGCTCTGACAGAACTGCAATAAAGAAGGCCAATGCTATGCTGGGGATTATTAGGAAGGGAATTGAAAATAAATCAGCCAGTATCATAATGCTCCTGTATAAATCATTGGTGCGACCTCATTTGGAATATTGTGTACAGTTCTGGTCGCCACACCTCAAAAAGGATACTATAGCACTGGAAAAAGTGCAGAGAAGGGCAACTAGAATGATAAAAGTGTTGAAACACTTTCCCTATGAAGAAAGGTTAAAATGCTTGGGGCTCTTTAGCTTGGAGAAATGACGGCTGAGGGGTGACATGATTGAGGTTTATAAGATTATGAATGGGATTGAGCAGGTTGAGAAAGAAGTACTTTTCTCCCTTTCTCACAATACAAGAACTTATGGGCACTCAATGAAATTGCTGAGCGTTTGGGTTAGAACAGATAAAAGGAAGTACTTCTTCACCCAAAGAGTGATTAACACATGGAATTCACTGCCACAGGAGGTGGTGGCAGCTACAAGCATGGACAGTTTCAAGAGCGAATTAGATAAACATATGGAGCAGAAGTCCATCAGTGGCTATTAGCCACAAGGTATAGATAGGAAATCTCAGTCTGGGGCAGGTGATGCACTCTATTCTTGGTGCTGGGGGGGCAGCAGTGGGAGGGCTTCTAGTGTCCTGGCTCCACTGCTGGACCTCCTAATGGCACCTGATATTTTTGGTCACTGTGTGACAAAGTGTTGGAGTAGATGGGCCATTGGCCTGATTCAACATTGGCTTCCCTTATGTTCTTAACTATGGCTTGCCCAGGTGTTAAATATTGGGTTCCATGGAAGGTCTGATCTCAAGCTTAGTGATCAGCTCTCCTTTATTTGTGATTCAGCAAGAAATAAAAAGCCAGGGCCTGCTTAAATAGCATACAACTCCACCTACTTCCCCCAAACAGCTACTAATGATAGGCCATTGTCAGAACCGTTAATTCCTCATTGGCCACCTCCAGAGTCCTGGTGGGCTATTCTTCTAGAGCTCCAAGCTCAGCAAGTCTCTGGTAGAAACAGTCCTGGATTGTTCCAGTCCCAATACATAATACCAATGTCATCCAGCAGCAGCAAGTGGACGAATGGGGAATAAAACTTGGTTCTCCCAGATTAGAGTCTGTGCACTTAACCACTACACCAGACCAGAGGAACTGGTGGGCCACTGTGTGGATCGGTATGCTGGGCTAGATGGACCATTGGTTTGATCCAGCAGGGCTCTTCTTATGTTCTTATGTGGATAAAATGGAGAACAGGAGGAGGATGTAAGCTGCCTTTGGGTCCCCATTAAGGAAAAAGGTGATATATAAATTAAGTAAATAATAAATATAGCTGAATATGGGGGGGCAGATAAAAGGTAGGTTGATGGGTGGGAAGGAGAGAAGGAAGCAAAGAAAGATAGGATGCAGATGCTGCCAAGAGGAGAGAAATAGTGTGGGAAGGGGGAATAGAGGGGAAAATGAGGTGCCCCCTGCAAGTCCTTGCAGATTACCTGCTTGTAATATGAAAATATATCAGGTTGTCTGGTTTTCCAGCTCTCATTACTTTTTAAAAATAGTATCTAGTCCCTTTTGTTGTGGAGATATGCCTTTCCCCATATATCTCCGCAGTGAAAGGGGTTAGATACTTGGTTTTGAATGAAAGCTAGGAATGTAGAGAACCTGACAGACAAATTAAAATCTGTAACAATATGTCAATTGTGGTTTTTTAAAAAGAACCTGAAAAAAGCCTCCTGGCAGCACAGGTGGCAGTGCCTGCCACAGGGGACAGGGCAGGGAAAACTGCCATGTGGAAGCCCCATTGCTGCTGCATTACAGGGCAGCAGCAGGAGCAGCAGTGAAACTATACAACCCATGTGGAAAACACCTTTTCTTTCAATGAGGCACTGCAGAGCACTGTGTTAGTCATATCTTAGACACAGCCCTGTCACTATTTGCCATATGACACTCAGTGTATGTGACAGCCATTTTTCGCATGTAGCAAAGTGACAAAACACTTTGCAGTTTGGTTGCTTTTGTTTGGTGCCTGGCTGAAGTGACGAGGAGCAATGATCTCAAGCTAACTCGTAAGAACAGTTTCAAGTTATTACATTGAGAGGTAGAATCATCATTTGACTAAGATAAACTCAGTACACTCCAAGAAGATGGAACCTAACCTAATCCCAGTCAAAGTAAGGGCTGCTTTATACCAGATAATTTCCCATTCGTTCTCTAATGTGAGACAAATTCTTCATGTTTTGTCCCATTTAATTGTGGCAGGAAACTGTGAACGGTGTGAGTGGATTTCCACTGTGTGTGACATGCAGTAAAACAGATTTTTTGCATTATCATCTACACAAGGTTTTCCTACACCAAAATGATATATGTGTGTGTAACAAATCATTTTGTATTAAGCAGTATTTTCATCCCAACCCAAAACATCAGTTTGGTGTGTTATTTCTCAAGCTCTTCATTTTCTTTACTTAGATCGGAACCCTTGGAAGCTTTGACAGTGATTTGGCTCTTGGTTTTGATTAAATTACTGTCATCTGCCTCAAGCGTATCCAGTTGGCTCAGGTAATATACAAATGTCAGGAAAAGGGCAAAAAAATTGTAAAAACCAGTGAATTGCTACCATTGTACTGTGCAATCTGGGTTTCTCTATTCTCTCCTTTTTTGTTTTAAAAGAACTGTATTCTGTACAGCACCTGCCATTATATTGGTACATTAAGTAGTAGGTAGATTGCATTTATTAGTTTAAACCAATATATTACAGTAAATAAAATAGTAGGCAAAAATAGTAACAGTAGCTATGATGGTAGTTAGGGGTGAGCATGTACTAGAAAAATGAACTTTTAGGGGCCAAATGAACCGGTTAGTTAGTGAGTTAGGGACCAAATGAACTGGTTCAGTTAGTGAGGTTCATGATGCAGTAGAATGCTCCCCCCCCCGCCCAGCATGCTAGAGAGACCAAACTTGCAGGGGATCTCTGGCTGACTCTCCTCTACCTGCCTTTCAAGTTTGGTGAGGACTGGATTTACAGGACTGAGTTACAGCCCCCAGAAGAGGCCCTGTCCTCCAAGGACTAAGGTCAAACCAGAGAATCTCTCATTAGAAACAGAAGGAGGCATTTTTGCTGGGCACTAGTATATTGCAGAACAAGTGCAATATACTAGTGCCCAGCAGAGGGATGCATAAAAATAAATGACAGGATTGTTCATCAGAAACAATGGGAGAGGCCTGAAGGCCCATTAGAGATAATGGGAGGCAGGAGTGCCAATTGACTTGCATGGGCTCCATTGAAATATATTACAGCACAAAATAGTTGCAATGAAAATGAAGAGTGGATTTTCAATTAATGTCTCTGGGCCCAGATAGACTGCTCTGGGACTGGAATAACAGGTCCCAGAGTGGAAAGACAGTCCCCAGAAATAGAATTAGTGCTCTGGGACTAGAATGCCAGCCCCCCCCCAGTGGAATGACGGCCCCTGGGAGTAGCAGAAGTGTTCTGGGGTTGGAATGCCAGCCCCCCCCCCACACTAGAATAACAGCCACTGGGAGTAGCAGAACTGTTTTGGGATAGGAATGACAGGTTCTAGAGTGGAATAGCAGCCCCTGGGTGTAACAGAAGTGTTTTGGAATAGGAATGGCATCCCCCAAAGTGGAATGACAGCCCCTGAGAGGAGCAGAAGTATTCTGGGGCTGGAATGACAGCCCGCAGAATGGAATTATGGCTCCTGGGATCAGAATTAGTGCTCTGCAATTGTAATCACAATGGGCCCGTAGCCAGAAAATTTTGGGGGGTGGGGTTCTGGGGGAACTGGTGGGGCATGATGTCACAAAATTTAAGATAAATTAAAAACACCATAAATACATCAAATTTCCAGCAGAGATGCTGCATCACAGAACTGGGAGACCCAGTTTCTTCAGTTCTAACCTTGAATTTCACTGCTGAATTTTGCAGACCCCTATCTCCGGTAATCCACCCCTATTTTGGGTATCCCCTTCACAGGGTCTTTTCTAACCAACTTCATGACAGATGGAGTCCCTCCCGCTCCCTGAAAGGCAAGTCAGCTGGTGCCTGCCTTCCCAAAGCCCCAGGGAAATGAAGCCAGAGAGAGAGGTTGGGTACTTTTGCTGTGCTGATTAACCCTAGTGCTGCCCCAGCAGTGAGCCAGCAGCCCCAGCTGACTCAGCTGGGCAGCGGTGGGCTCACCGCATCTGCACCAGCCCAGCCACACTGGGTCACATGAAGGCATCCGACCTGGCGATTCCTCTGCTGGGTGATCCCTGCAGTCCCCTGTGTTTAGCTCAGCATCCATGAAGGGAACACATGGAAGGCACCAGCACCTTTGGCTCCTATCCGATGCTGCAGCTTCATTAAAGCACTGATGGATCCCCTGCAGCAGCCCAGGGTGGGCCTGTATCGCCAGGTCTGTCACCTGAGCATATTTGACTAATGGAGCCAGGCTCTGGCTTTAATTAACCTCACCCACTGCAAGCTAGCACTCTCCATCTCCTTGGGCTTCACTTGCCAAGACACCACACATGGCTTCAAATTCTGGGAGATTCGTGCTACCATCTTGCATGGGGCTGCGGCAAAGATTGGACACTGGTCGAATATGTGAAAGGGTGCCTCAGGGAAGACTCCAGCTCACCGGTGCTGCTGAATGCCCCACACAGACTTGCTGCTGGGACAGCACCAGGGTTAATTATTTAAAAAAACATATTATCTGTGATTTAAACTTGTGTGGTGTGGCTGTAATTTAAGGGGGCATGGCTACAAAATGCCCCACTGTAGCTATTGGCCTGATCACAAACCATGGTGTAGACTGGAATCCCTTAATTTTAGTTAATATTCCTTGAAAATGTATAGTTATTCCCCATCAGCTCCACATAAATATTGGTCCTGCCTGTTAGCTGCTCTGTTTCCTTGTAGAGTCATATTGATGTCAGCCACCTCCTCTGTTGAGAAGTATAAATTTTGTCCCTGTCTCCCTTCCAGTTCTAGTGTCCAGTTCTGCTTCCTTCCTATCCTCCATCTTCCAATTTCGTGTCACACTCTGTCTGAGGTTCTCATGCACTATTGCCCACCCTGTCGACCAGTGTCACAGGTTCTCTGTGAAAAATTCTACCCCATACTCCAGGTCAGGGGTCCCCAACCATTTTGATCCTGTGGGAACCTTTGGAATTTTGACACAGCATGGTTGGCACTGCCACAAAATGGGATTTTGCAAGCTCTGTGCAAAGAAAATGGGAAGGGAACCCAAAGGAATGCCAGGCAAAGGGGGGGGCTCTTGAAACTGACAAAACTAGTTTGACACTGACAAATGGGCAGTCCTTCTGGTGGGAGCCCACAGAAAACCCAGACACATGGTGGGGGGGAGTCTAAGGCTGGTTGAGCAGTGGAACAAACTGCCTCGGGAGATGGTGGATGCTCCTTCACTGGACATTTTCAAGTGGAGGCTTAACTACCATCTTTCAGGTATGTTGTAGGGCTATCTTTCGGCTATGCTCCTGCAGAGTGTGGGGGGTTGCACTAGATGACCTGCAAGATCCCTTCCAGCTCTAACATTCTATGATTCTAATTCCACCTCCTGTTGCTTTGAAGTTTGGGAAACATTTTCATTGAGTGGAGACAGTCTATCTGGGAATGTATCCATTCACCAACCAGCACAAACCTCCACGAACAGCTTGAAAATCTGTGTAAAGCTCATCTCCCCTACAGATGAAAGCCCTGCTGAGGCAGCAATGCTGAAGGTGGGTAGGTGAGAGGGAGCCTCTGCCACCCCACCACCTCTGAAGTGTTAGTGCTAGAGGCAGGTGGGAGGGCAAAGGGGAGCCTCTGCCCCCCCACCATTCTCCTCACTGCTAAGGCAGCAGTGCTGGAGGTGGATGAGTGGGCAGGGTGGAGGGGGAGCCTATACCTCCTGCTCACCATCTCGCCTCTGCAGGTGGACCAGAGAAAGGAACAGACTGACAGGGAGGGGGATGGCCAAGTGATCCCCCACAAGTCTCTTAGTGGATGAGGAGGGGGTGGGAGATACCAAGCAAGTAGTGGCATATGTGTCACTACTTGTTCAATCCTAAATAGAAGCTGATAGACTCCTAAACTGATAGACTTCAGTGGACTTACAAGGGTGTAACTCTGCTTAGAATGGCACTGTGTACTATGGTCTTTTTTGTTTCCTTGGAGTAAGCCTACTGAATAAAAAAATACTCCTTATTAGAGCTACTTAGGATTGCTCCCAAAGCTTCTTTGTTCACCAGATAAAGGTTTCCCTTGCTCGAAAGTCAGTCGAATACAACTCTAGGGACGCGGTGCTCATCTCTGTTTCCAAGCCGAAGAGCCAGTGCTGTCCGAAGATGTTTCCATGGTCACGTGGCCGGCATGACTAGACGCTGAGGTGCACGGAACACTGTTACCTTCCCACTGAAGCAGTACCTATTTATCTACTTGCAATTTCTTGCTTTCGAACTGCTAGGTTGGCAGGAGCTGGGGCCAGAGAGGGGAGCACACTCCGTCATGCAGCATTCGGGTCTCAAACTGCTGAACTACCGACCTTCCAGTCTGCAGTTCAGCATATAGTTCATAGTATAATATAAACTGGAGAATATCAGCAGCTCTGTGATGAGCATTGGATAAGGATCAGCATGTCTTGTGTCAATGTCTGGAGCCAATGGCCCTGAAACATATTCTGGCCCTTCAATATATCACTGAGAAAGGAAAGGACAATTGCTTCCTCCCTTTGCTTAAGAACTTCTAAGTTAACCCACAGAAAAGTTGAACTTTGAGGAAGTTCAGCTTTTATAGAAGAGGAGGAGTACCTCTGTTTGTTTAGAAACACCTGGCATACTTATCAAAATTGCACATCCATCAAACTTTAAACCAAATATATTGACACAAGGATTATCTCTGCAATTTACCTGGAAACATTAATGGGAGATATTTCAAGGAAATAGCTGCTCATGTATTAAGTCTGTTGATGGTACCCTGGAGATGAGTTATACTTCTTGTGTGCAAACATTTTATAAGTTACTTTATCTTGCCTTAACTTGTTCAACAATACAAGAAAAATAAGAGGAAAATGAAGGAAAACATGTTTTTGAAATGTCCAGAAAGCCACATTTTCCAGGTGCTGATAGATCCTTTAACCTCTGTTTGCAAGCAGACAAACAAAACAAACCTCAACAATTTGAGAATTTTCCACCAATGCGCAAAGTAGAAAGACAGAAGTAATACATGCTTCCTGTCCCTTGCCAATGATCAATTCAGCAGTTTTCCACATACAACTGTTTTCTCCCCTGAAAAGAATGCATTTGCCAGCTGGGGGAAAAGTGTGACATTTGATAAAGAATATTAGACATTTTTAAACTAGTGTGACTCATTGAGCTATAGCCAAAATCTAGTTCTAACTCTTCAGACTTTCAGAGTAAATAAGCATAGAATAAAAAAGCAGAACCATAGCAAATAGACATTCTTTGATCAATCTGTGGGCTGGTGAAATGAATAGCTTCACAGATGAGTCCAATTCACTTTGAAAAGAATCAGGTGTTCGGGGACTATGCCTGGTACAAATGTGCTAATAGCATGGTTTGCTCAGGAGTTGCTAGCTACAGACACACAGCTTGGACAATCCAGGGCACTTTTGCTTACAACTGCACTGTAGCCTCAGGAATCAAGCTAGGTACATTCTTGAACAACACAGCACATAAATATTTTGAAACTTCACTGTCTATATTTGTGTATGCAAATTAGCTTATTTTAAGAAAGACAGCTTGTTCTTCACTGCTGCATGTGATATTTTTAAAATTCATACCTTGCAGAAGGGTATGACCTATCAATGAAGTAGAGAAGCGAAATTGTGTCTCTTACCTTTTTTCGAGAATTGCATTCAGCAAACTAAAAACTGGTACAAAGGTTTGGAGGATTCGGAAACAAAAAGTGGACACTAAATGCACTGATAATGGAAACCCAAGATACTTCTAAGGGAAGCATGTAATCCTTACTGTTAGATAATTATAATTCATCACCTATAAGCATTGCAGCTACAAGCACTACAGATTTTCTATTCAGAATTTGGTAAACAGTTAATCCTAACACTGGACTAGAATAGTGAATATAAAGCATTAATAACTGAATGCAGCGCAGAGTGGATTTAGCAAGTAAATTTTAACAAGTAAAATTAACCCTGCTTGACAACATTTGGAGCTTTCTTTAACTCTAAATAAATCTGATACTCCCAACTTGGTTACTTTCAGACCGAGTGCTGATAGTTGTAATACTTAAATGTATTTTGCAGGTTTAATTTATTCAACAAAAGTCTTTAAAAGGTCAGAGGCATAAATACCTTTTTACTACTACTGTTTATATTCTGAAATCCAGCCTGGAGATGGAGAGAGAAAAAGAGAAAACCAAATAGCATTTGATTTTTAAAAAATCATGCATAAACAGGTGTCAGATTCTGGTTTTGTAACTTAGCCTAGGACTACCAGACCTTTGGAGTCATTTTAACACATTTTAAAGATCTTCCTTTGTGAACTTTTCCCCAGGCATGTGACTGCTCTTTAGGGAAAAATAAAAGTGCATAGCTGACCTATGTTATCTCCAGGCCCATCTTTAATTCAGTGTATTATTCGGTCCTTACCTACTATTATATGTTAACAGCTTTTATAAGGGAAGACCACAATGTGATAAAAATTGAACCATGTCTTTTTATATTTTGGATGTTTTCTTCTGTTATCAAAACTTTGTGGCACTGTTCAAGTATGATTGGATATCATGCCTTGAGACCTAGAATTTCTTAAACCTCATCACAGTTGTATTCAGAGGCTAGTTGTGACGTTCATTGTTGAGGGAAAGAAACATACATATTTCAAAGCCACTGGGTCAGTTTAGACATCATGCGAAACCATAATTTAATTAAACTATGATCAGTGTGATTGTATGAATGAAGATGTAATGGATAGTAAATTGCTAATGCTTTAACCCAGTCTGAGAACATTGAGTGACAAGGGATTCAAACGGAATTCTACCATTGAGAGCCTCAGTTAAAGAGTGGTAGTTATGAATGACAGTTGAGAGTGGAGTGAGAAACAGTGCAGTGAAGCAGAGTGACGGATCAAGGGTGATCCTGAATTAAGGAAGTTGGACTAGTAACCCTTCCCTAAGGGAAGTAGCTCCTAGTAAGGGGGTGATCCCTTCCAAGTAGGTAAAATGGTAAATTGGAACTTGTGTGAATGTTCCTGCCTTCACTAATTTATGTATTTTTGAGACAAAGAAGCTCACACTTATTTATTTAAGCAGTGACTACCAAAAGATCTCTCAACAGTTTTAAAGACTTGTCTGTACAACAAAACAGTTAAATGATTAGGACAAACTATCTATTGTCTATATTTATACAAAGTTACTTCATTCTTGTTGCCTGTTGGCCTTCTAAATCCTAAACCTGATACCCACCTGACTATTTCCTCTCAAAAGTGAAATAAAGCAGTTTGTTAGATTTGAATTACCATCAGCTGCACATGTGGTGTTATCAGACAAAGACAAAAAGGGGATTTTAGTTGGTCCCTCAGTTCCCTAGGCTGGGTCAGCATATATCTATATACATTTAAACAACTGGGTGGGACAGACAGCAAAACAAAAAACAAGAATAAAGGACTGTCCTGCTAAAGAAATAGAAAAGGGAATTTGAGAAAAGGGAAACCATTATAGTAGACCACTCCACTAACTATGGTGAGTTAGGGTCTGTCAAGCAAGGATCTCAGGTTGGTTTATTAACCATGTTAGTCTTACCTATGGTTTTGCACGATGTCTGAATCTTTACTGTAGCTTGAGAGGGTAATGCCCTCTCAAGCTACAGAAATGAGGAAACAAAACCAGCTTTAGTCAAGGCAAACTAGATTTGTCTGTGTGCAGACTAGTTAAACTATACTTTTCTGTTATCCTGAAATGAACCATTCTCTTTATTATAATTTTATATAGTCCAGAAAAGGCTCTTGGCATTGAAAAAGTGTTCTGAACTTCATCCTGTTAAGCTTTGATTCAGATGAAACTCTCATTAGCATCTTTGCTTCGGAGGTCTTCAGGACACTGCCAACTTGCCAGGATTGATACTTTTGCATCCTTCAAACAGCATAGTAATATTTGTTTTCCCACTCTCTTTGTCTCAAAAATGAACTGCATTTTGGGGGGGGCATTTTGAGCAGAGGAATGGGAAAGGATTAAGTTTCTCTGCTCAAATTCCCAAAGTTATTCTGTCTTTTTAAAAATCATGGTATCAAGATTCTATTGCATAGGTGTCTGTATTTGTAACATGCAGTTAGCCTTTTGGGTACCCTAACTTGGAGCTTCACAATGCTTTCTTCAACCATCTTCTTGCTTTGAATCACAGGTGGAAATGTTCTGATATCTCTGGTTTTGGGAACATGCCCATCTAAATGCCTCCAATCCTTATAACCTACCTAGTCAGAGAAGTTTCAGCCTGCTCTTGTTTTCCAGGCTATGAGACTTTTGTAGGCGATGTTGTTATCGCCCCACACTGAATTTGAATGTGTCCTTAGGAAAAGATATCTCCTTTCTATGGGATAGTTTCTGAACCTTTTTTGTATGCTACAACACCTCTTTGACAGTGCAGGAATCTACCACCTGGATATGCTGTAGAAAGTATTAGGACCAAGCTGTGTTCATATTAGTTTGTTTCAAAGTAATAGACTTAAACTATCATTTCCTTTTGATTCAACACGTATACTGCTTTGCTTCTCAATGACTACAAAACCTATATACAAAGTTCTGGAATAAATTATGTAGAGAAAATCCTCCTCTCCTTTAAACAAGTATTTGAAAAGGCCCCCAAACCTTTCCTCAGCCAAGACTAGTAAATGTAAAAGCCAGTTTATAAATTCAGAAGAATTATATCAAACAGCTTCCCCAGAACTATACCAGTTTAAACTGCTGGCTTTGAAATAACTGGATATCTCCTGAATTTCAAACATGCTGCACATGGAAAACTAATGTGCAGAGAATTACAACTCTTTAGCATGCTACTTTACTTCATACAGGAAATGAGGGGACCAGGGCTGATGCTAACATTAGGTCAACTAGGTGGCCGCCTAGGGCACAGACCTCAGAGGATCGCAAAACTGACAATCAGCATTAGGGTGTGAAATGTCACATGTCTATCAGGTGTAAATTTTCTAGTAAAAAATGTGGAAGTTGAGGTAAACAGTGTGAATCCTCCTGTCAGAAATCTTCCAAGGGTGAATCCTCTATGCAATTGGCTAGAACAGAATTAGCAGTTAGCAGGAGAGGGGGGGAGTGAAATCGGTATGTACTAAAAGGAATGAAATGATTTCCCATTGGAAACAATGGTAGAGGCTTGAAGGCCCACTGGAAATAATGGGAGCCAGAAACGCCAATCAACTTGGCTGGGCTCCACTGAAATACATTACAGCACAAGAAGAGTTGCAAAGAAAATGCTGAATGGATTTTCCACTAAGGTCTCTGGGCCCAAACAGACTACTCTGGGACTGGAATGACAGCCCCCAGGGGTAGCAGAAGTGTTCTGGGACTGGAATGACAGCCCCTGGGTGTAGGAACAACAGGCCTCAGAATGGAATGACAGCCCCTGGAAGTAGCAGATGTGTTCTGGGACTGGAATGATAGCCCCCAGAGTGGAATGACAGCCCCTGGTGGTAGCAGAAGTGTTCTGGGCACAGTTCCCTCTAAACTATGCTAAGGGGTACTGGCACACAACATTTCAAAGGCTAACTCAGAGAATTTCTGCTTCAGCTCACAACCAAGCTTCCATAGGAAACAATGGAGGGTGGAGGCACCTCCTTCTGGGGCTCATAGAATTGGATCCTCAGTCCAATCTTTTTGGAACTTGGGGTGTTTTTTTTAGGAGAGGCACCAGCAGCTATGCTGCAAAATTGGTGCCTCTAACTCAAAAAATAGCCCCCAGAGCCTCAGATACCCCCAGATTGATTCTCCCTTGTAGCCTATAGGGTCCATCAACTATAATGGTCCCCATAGGCTATAACTGAGCCAGGAAAAAAAGATTTTTTGCACACCCCTATTATGCTTTTCAGTATGATTTGTAAGCTGCCTTGAGTCACAGGGAAAAGTGGGATATAAATATCTGAAAAAATAAGTAGTTTGGGCAGGTTACTAACATTTATGCAACTTCCTGTTCGTTAGGTTAGGCAGCGTTCTGACAGTGATTCTTCCACCTCTGTTACAGTTGACCTCTAATGCTGGTTGTCATATTTCACTAAAAAAAACAAAGTAGACTACAAGAGTTTTCCCCTCCTAAGTGCTGGTATGTTTTCTAAGGGTCAGTGCAGGGCAATGGTCCAAAGCCAAGTCTACCAATATAGTGGACTGGGGTGGGTGGACCTGTTCTCCAGAGGCCGGGTCTACCAAAATAGTGGAAAGAGGTGGGCAGACCTGTTCTCTGGAGGTCAGATCTATCAATATAATGGAATGGGATGGGTAGACCTGTTCTCCAGAGGCCAGGTCTACTAATACAGTGGACTGGGCAGGGAGGCCAGGTCTACCAATATAGTGGACTGGAGCAGGTAGACTTGTTCTCTGGAAGCCAGGTCTACTGATATAGTGGAAAGGAGTGGGCAGATGTGCTCTCCTGAGGTCAGGTCTACCAATACAGTGAAAAGGGGCAGGGAGATCTGTTCTCTGGAGGCCTGGTCTACCCCTGTACAGGACAACATTTTGTGTAATGAAATTTGACTTGATTCTGTTTTCTCTTCTAATATTTAAATCATTCTTAAAATATAGTTTAAAAGAATTCATTCTGAAATTTTTACAAGGTTATGGAAATAATCTTCTAAAAAAATAATTTATGCAATAGTCAAATGTAGACTTGCTCCCAACTTGAATGCTACTACCTTTTTTTGCTCACAAGGTAGAAGTTCTGCTCACAACACTGTGGAGCTTAGAGGGAACATTGGTTCTGGGGCTGGAATAACAGGCCCCAGAGTGGAATGACAGCCCTGGGAGTAGCACAAGTGTTTTGGGACATCCAAAGTCTATGCCACCACAAGGAGTACTTCTCTTCATACTGCAACAAAAACTTCTGGATAAAGGGTCTAATGTTTCTGTTGCTCTAAGGATCCTTCTCACAGTTCCAGTGTCAGTGGCAAGTGGTGAACGCAATTTCTCAAAGCTCAAACTTATAAAAACATACATATGTTCAACAATGCTGCAAAAGAGACTTGGTTTGGCAGTTATATCAATTGAACATGTGGAAGCATCAGCACTTGACCTGAAGGAATTAGTGACAAAATTTGCAAAGGAAAAGGCACACAAAATGAGATTTTGATGTGCCTGAAATGGAAACATTCAAGAGATGTAAATTTTAACACCACGGTTCACAGGATTATTCAAAATGATCTGTGATTTGTGTGCTAAAATTGTTTTCTATTTGACAAAGAAAATCAAAGATTGTTGTATTATTTATTCTCAATTTTTTTTTAAAAAAATAGCAATTTCAAATTTTGTGTTTTTGATTTTTCTTGCAATTCATCTGCTTTTGAAAACTGGTTAGCAGTGGGGGCGGGACACAAGTAGTTAGCCTTGCCTAGGGTGCAAAAAAGCCTGGCAGCGGCCCTGGAGGGGACTGGAGCATAGGGAATGTAGATAGGGCTGCCATGTGGTGACCTAAAGAGGTTGATGGGCTACAAAGGAGGAGAGGAGAAAAATGTAAGCTGTTTTGGGTCCCCATTGGTATATAAATAGGGTTGCCAGCCTCCAGGTGGAGCTTGGCATTTTAACAAAATGACAACTGATCTCCAGACTACAGAGATCAGTTCCCCTGAAGGAAGCAACAGCTTTGGAGGGTGAACTCTATGGAATCAAATATGCTGAGCTCCCTCCCCTACCCAAACACCACCCTCCAGAAGCTCCACTCCCAAATAGCCAGGCATGTCCCAAGATGGAGGTGGTAACCCTAAGTATAAGTGAAGTAAGCAAATAAATCAATAAATAAGTAGCTGCATATTAAGAAAAAGTTTCTGATGTGGGGTACCTCTAATCACCATCAAGTCCATGACAGGGGCAGCCCACTGCCAAAATTCCTTCTGTTTCACATTCTAAAGATGACTAAACAATTCTTGTCCAAAGAAATTGTGCATGTGTAAAGTGCTGTCAAGTCGCAGCTGACTTATGGGGACCCCAGCAAGGGGCTTTCAAGGTAAGTGAGAAGCAGAAGTGATTTGCCATTGTCTTCCTCTTCAGAGTCTTCCTTGATGGTCTCTCTTCCATCCAAGTATGGACCCTGTTTAGTTTCTGAGATCTGATGAGATCAGGCTATATGCCACCTTCCCTCCCACCAAAGAAATTAATTCCATTTTTTTTTTCGTTTTTTACTGGCATTGTAATATTCCTTGAAATGGCTTGCTAAAGTTGCTCTGATGCAGCCTTTCTGCCTGGATTCTCCAGTGACATCGCACTTTCTATTTTGCTACATGAGGTTTCTTGAACTTGTTAGGTGATAGAGATCACTTAGCACACGTTAAAATCACATTTATCATGTGTGAACTGAGACCTTTACAAAGCAGCCTACCACTGAATATCTCTCTTGCAAGTTTACCAGGTCTCGTTTTCTTTATGAGTGCAATGAAAGAAACTCAGTTCATGCCACAAATGCCATCCATTATTTATTATAATTATTATCAATTTTTCCATCATCACAGATGTTTGTTTGCACAAACTATTTATAAATGAGTGCATAGATAAACAAAGTGTCACGCCAGGTAAAATGTTCTAGTGCCTTTTAAAGTCCGTATCATACAGTCACAGTGCAAGCCTATGCAGAAATACTACAGTGTAAGCTCACTGATTTGAATAGTCTTAGACTGGAATAACCCTGCATAGAACTGCACAATCAATATTATTGGTAACTGGAAAGCCTGAACATTGTATACCAGCTTAATTACTCATTGAATGCACCTGTTCAGAACCATTTTTCTCCCTAAGAGTATAGCAAACGAAATGTAACCATTCTCCTCTCCTCCATTTTATTCTCACAACAATGCTATGAGGTAAGTTAGTCTGAGGGTATGACTGGCCTAAAGTCACCCAAGCCAGCTTGCATGGTAGCTTGGGGATTCAACCCCGGGTCTCCCAGAGCCCACTCTGACAGTCTAACCTTTAGACCACACATGGAAAGTTACAATGTGGTTGGCTACTAGGTGGTCATTGGACACATCTCCTGCCAACACTGGAGCAGCGGGTCAAAATTCTTTGGGCTCCCCTCAATAAACACACATTCTTCCAGTCCTGTACTCACTTTCTTTTATGCACATAAGTTCCAAGTAATACTGTCAACATGCACATAGGCCTCTTTCTCCTGCTCTCACTTATATTTGACAAAGGTTGTATAGAACTGGAAAAACCCCTGCAGATACTCTAGAAGCAATGTTGGCCCTGTGTGATTTTCAGATTTTTGTTCACCTTATCTCTTAATATAAATCAGTGGGAAAGAGGAGGATAATGGGAAGAAGGTAGGTGGAAGTAGGGGGGAACATTGGTTAGTATGTCAGTTCGTAATAATTCTAGGCTATATCTGGGCAATCAGCTATTAATCATGGAGTTGGAAGTTATCATGAGCGGGAATGCAGTTGATCTTAGATTATGTCACCATGGGACTCCATGCATGTAAGCACAGCAAATTTAGAGAAGTACAAATGTTCAAAAATTAAGATATTAATATTGTAGTGTGTACTTCTAGTTTACAAGTGGGAACAAATGTAGTTTACTGAGATTATGACAAAATGGTTTACACTTGTTTTGTGTTTTTAATCTCAAATTATTTCACAATTTAAGGCCAGCATAAAGAAACAAGCCAATGTATAATCATGAGATTTTTCACAAGATTTTTCAAATGTGCCCCATGTATTGAGTAAATATATGGCAGACTAAGAGTAGGATTGCATGGGAGCTGGATGTAAACTATTCCAGTAGCAAAATCAACCGCTGTCACCAACAGCCATCCACTATACAATTACTGTTCAAGTGCAAGGCTACAAAATGTGCACACACAGAATTACCTGTGAGACACAGACCTCACATAAACTTTATTTTAGCCATGGGAAAGTATTCCAACTTCTGACAAGTGTTTACAAGAAATTTGTTTGACAGTATATTCAATTTCCTACTTCTGGAGGTTGTTTTCAGGCAAAATTATATATCATCTGTCTGTCTGTGTATATATGCACACTTATAGCTCCTGTCCCCCTGACCTGGTTGCCCCACGCTAGTCTAATCTTGTTAGATCTCCAAAGCTAAGTACGGTTGGCTCTGGTGAGTACTTGGATAGGAAACCACCAAGGAAGTCCAGGGTCGCTACACAGAGGCAAGCAATGGCAAATCACCTCTGAATGTCTCTTGCCTGGAAAACCCTGTGGGTTCGCAGTAAGTCAGCTGTGATTTGATTGCACTTTTGACCACCATAGCTCCAGTACCAAAGAAATATGATAATAATTCATATCTTTCCTATCTTGCTCGCATTCAAAGTGCTTTACTTATATTATCTAAAATCTAAAATAATCTTGTCAAATAGGCCTTATTATCCTCACACTGATGATTTGCAGGGAGATGGAGGAGGTCAAATGAATTATAGTGGCTTGCCTAAGGCCACCTGCAGTGCAATCCTCAACAGACTCACACCCTTCTAAGACCACTGATTTAAATGGTTTTAGAAGGCTGTAGCTCTGTTTAGGACTGTGCGGCTAATATATTAATGACTGAAGAGACATCTGAACCAGAGACTTCTCAGCTCTTTGCAGCCTAATCCTTTACATGGTTACCAGGAAATATTCTTCTGAATTAACTAGGATTTACTCCCAAATAATAATTCCAGAGGGATAGCTGTATTAATCTGTTTGAGCAACAAAGAAAAGTCTTGTGGCACTTTAAAGACTAACAAGATTTTCGCCCATGTAAGTTGTCATGGATTGAAGCCTGCAGTCCATATACCAATGGAGTATTCCAGTGGTCATGTGGATCTGTAGAAAAAGCAAATACAGTAACAGCTCCTTACAGCAAACACTCATCCTCTAAGTAGCTGCATATTAGAATCAGGATCAGAAAATAGAGATATCCAGCAATTAAATGGCTAGATATTACATTGCAGAATTCCCATATACAAACACAGAGAAATTAGGCTTTTGATTGAACATAAAACTCTAGATGTAGCGTCACTCACAACAATTCCCATACTGACAATGATTCCAGTAGGTAGTTTATCTGAGGATCAGGTTTTTATTTCACTCAGCTACAGATTCCATTTCCTTACTGACTAAGCAGTAAGAAATAAATGTAGCAAGGAGAGCCAGATTAGACAGCAGCAACAACAAAAAAAGATAAGATCACCACCTGCCCACATCTTTGTGATACGCAAAAACGAAGAATGACACCGCTAACAGTCATCCTCGAAGTAATGCAGAATCCCAATGACTGTGTATCTGAATGTGCTTTCGCTATCTCATTCAGCTTCTGAATGCCGTAATGTGACTGTATGATATTCAAATCAAATTTAGTGCATCGTGGGGGTGTGTATGTCAGCTCCTCTGTCTTTAAGATGTCATCAGAAGGGGCTCAGCATGTCTGGTAGCTTTTATCCCGAGGCTCTGCCACATCCATTTCAAATGGTATGCGCTCTGTACGGGGCAATGATGAATGTGTGATCTAATAATCGCACATTCAAATAAACATTGTTGGGGGGGAAACGACAGGGTAGTGCCAAAAGGCTTCTGAGCTGCTGCTGGAAGCCCCAAGTCGACAAAGCCAAGCTTAGAGACTTATCTGCCAGCAGGCTTCTTACTGCTGGCGGTAAGAGTGAGTGCACACACAGTCACAGGAGCACCCAGTTTAGTCACTCTGGTGTCTAAATCCAGCCCTTCCAGTCTTCATCGCTCAGATCTGCACGTGCTTCAGCCTGCAAGGCTGTCTTCTTGTGCAGAGTACAGGGGCCCAGAAAAAAAATAAGACATGCTTTTCCCAGGACCCTATGCCCGGTGTTCACTCCAGTATCCAAGCAGGATTGCAGGAAGCTACACTCTGGCCATACTCTAAACACCCTTGATGAGAGCTGCAAACTCTAAGGCTTAAGATAAATTACAGCCATGCTTCCAATTGTGTGTGAGTTCTAACGTTGCCTGGTCCCCACCTGCCACTGGTGGGAGTGTGTGTGTGTGTGTGGGGGGTAGGGTTGCCAGATCCAAGTTGGGAAACTCCTGGAGATTTGGGGAAGAAGCCTGGGGAGAACAGGGGCCTCAGTGGGGTGCAATGCCGTAGAGTCCACCCTCCTAAGCATCCATTTCTTCTAGGGGAACTGATCTCTGTAGTCTGGAGATGAGCTGTAATTCTGGGAGATCCCTCAGGCCCCACCTGGAGGCTGGCATCCCTAGCACAGTCGTCACAAGGCAAAAGCGAAATAAAGTGAAAAGGCACGCCCTTTTATATGATACAATATGCACTTTGAAACACACTTTTTCAAAAACAAAGTCTGTTGCTGGATTCCTTCAAAACCTTTCCCAGATGATCTATCAACCAACCACAGTCTTCCCTTGGCATTTATAATTTGATCTGAAACCTGCTCTGTGGACTGTTCTTCCATCTCATGGGCAGGTTAAGGAGGCAGAAGTGGGCAGGATGGAAAAAAGAAAAAGAAGAAAAGAGGAGGGTGCCAGCTATGATGGAAACTGTCGCTGTCCTCAGCCAAAAGGCTGGCGGAACATCTCTGCTTTACAGGCCCTGCGGAACTGCATTAAGTCCAGCAGGGCCCTAATGGAAGTTGGTCAAGGACAGCCAGATATCTTTGGAGCCAGGGATCACCAGCAGATTACTCTCAGCAGAGTGTAATGCTCTCCCAGGGACCTACAAGAGACAAGAAGGCCAAACAGCACCTTGTTCGCCCCCAGATCCTTGGCAGCCTGAACTCCAGGAGATATACTGGTGTCAAACCAGTCGCATTAAATACTTGAGTTCCATACACCGCAGGCGCTACATTTTCAAGTGGGCCTTATTTATTATTAGACCTCCAGCCGTGCAACGCTATCTTAAGTGCGGAGCAAGTCCCACTGCCACCAACGGGGCTTGCTCCCTAGCAGGCGTATTTAGGATTGCCGCCTGAACGTGCAAAACGCTACCGATGGTCGATTGCGCCTGCCCAGCCATGCATATTTACGGCTTTAGCCTTATGCCAAAATCTCTCTCCTCTCCCCGAAGACGAGCGAAATTCTTTCGGGAAGGGGGTACGCACAGGATTACGTTTCCCTCCCGGGAAGAAGATCAGCCACTCCACGTGGGGAACACGGGAAACTCGCCGCCTGTAGAACTGAGGGCCGAAACCAGGCATTGCACGTGGTCGGGGGGAAGAAAGGCGAGCAAGTGACGAGGAGCCCCTGGTACGTTTGTGGGGACGGCGGAGATGCAGAAGCAGCCGCTATGCGCATTTGTGCTTCGAGCGCTGGCTCTCTACCCTCCCGCTAGCCAGCAAGACAATCGCCTTTTCCTGCTCATATGGCGGTGGGGGGGGCTTGCACTTTCTTTCCCGATCCCCTGCCCCTTGTCGGTTCCTTCCCATTTCAGAAACGGTGCTCTCTCTTAAGTCCTGCCAACTTGAAGCCGCGAAAGTCGAGGACTGGGGGGGGGGAGGGCGGAGAGTGCAGCAGAGGAGCCGCCTCTTTCCTCTCCTTGTGCCCCCTCCCTCTCGCCCCCCTTCCCCTTTCTTTCTTGCTGCGTCTGTTTGTACTTTAGCTGATCCACTAATCCCCTGAGAAAGCCTATTTGCAGTGAAGAGTATCTGTAGGGGGCGAGGCTGGTCCATGTGGGTTTGTGTCATTGGTTTGCAAAGAGAGACCCCGCCTATTGCCCAAAAAGAAAAAAAAAGAAAAAAGAAAAGAGAGAGAGAGAGAAACCGAGACCCTACCTCTCTTAGCTACTCAGCACAACGGAGGAAGCAGAAGCGGAGGTTGTATAGCCCCCCCCGCCCTTTTTTTTTGTAGCTGGAGGAACACCAGCGAAAGACTTCTTTTTAAAAAAGAAAAAGAAAAAAGGGGGAAAATTCCAAGTTGCAATTAGACCCTTCCTCCGTTCCCTTCGCCCCCCCCCCCCCCGGTCTTCACTTGGAGCAGCGGCAGGAGCTTGGCGAAGGAGGAGAGGATTAAGTTTTTTGTGTGTGGAGTGTGTGTGTGTGTGTGTCATTTTTAAGGTGGATCTCTGGCAGCAAGAGCCCCAAGCGCAGCGAGCCAGAGGAGGCGAGCGAGGAAGGGGGGGGGCACACGATGCAGCGCTGAGAGCCCAGGCAGCGGCTTGAGCCAGAGCGAGCGAGCGAGCGAGCCAGCTTGGAGGGAGACCGGCTCCCTGTGGACATTCAGAGCCGACGACGAGGTAAGAGGTGGTGGGGTGGAGAGGGGAAGGGAGCCGAGGCGGCTGCCCGAGCGCAGTGGGTCGGGAGGGCTCGCCGCCTTTCCCCCTTCCTAGCCTACCTGCAGTCGTAATGTTTGTGCCCGTGCTAGTGTCCATGTGTTTTCGCTTCACTGCGCCATCCAGAGAGGGGAAGTCAGCAGGAATATTTTAATAACAAAAAGGACAAGGGGAAAGCTTGAAATGTGAGGACATCTTTGGTCCTATCTCAACCCTCCCCCCGGGGGCCGGCTTCAATCCGTCTGGAGAGACCCCGCCGTTCAACTCTCGCCCCCGCGATGGTACAATATTGCTTTTCTAGTCCCCGAGCTGATGGGAAGATGTGTGTGTGTGTACATGTCGAAAAGGTTTTCCGAGCCACGGTTGTGTTTATGCGCGCGCGTTTGGGCATGTGTATTTTTCTCCTCTTTTGAATGCGTCCCCCCCCCCTTTGATTTTGTGTGTGTGTGTGTTCTGTGCGAGCCGAAGATTGCAAAGGCGATGCGATGGGACAGATGTGAGGAAGTCGAGCCCTCCCCCCCCAGCCAAAAAAAGAAGAGAGTCAGAGAAAGCCTTTTTGTTGTTGTTGCTGTTGCATGGTGGAGAGGAGAGGGAAAGCGGGGGTGGGTGGGGGGTATGACAATAAGTTCTGCCCTCCTCCTTCCACCCTTCCAAATCCCCCCCACCCCCGCTTCGGCAGAGAGCAAGTGAGAGACGTTAAATGAGGTGAAGTGGAAATCTTTTGTTTTGCTGGGCTCGGCATTGTTTACTTAGTACTGAGTGTGATGGACAACATCTGCCAGCAGATTAGCAGGGTAACCCACGGTTTCCAGCGCTGCCAAAGTCTCGGCCAAGACAAGGGGGGGCGTGGAGAGGGGAGGAAAAGGGAGGGGGGAGAGGGATTTCACGCTGCTCCGGCCGAGGACTTCCTCCTCCGAAGGCGGCAGAGAGCCTTTGCGTGGTGCACCCCCCCCCGGCCGCTGCACTTGAATGCAATCAGGAGAAAGTTTTCCTGCCGCTGGAAGTCGCGATAAGGCTCAGCGATTGGGGGGGGGGGAGGGCGAGGGCGAGCCGCCTGGACTCTTCCTCCTTGCTCCGGATGACTTGGGGATCTGCCGCGACGGGGCTGGGGACGGACGGGCCTGCAGGCGCTTTATTTATTTGAGGGCAAAACGAAAGACTTTGCAAGCGGGGAGGGATGGGGGGGAGGCAGGAAGGAGCCGCTGGCTGGGAAATCTGGCTGCGTCCCTCGGAGATAGTTGGGGAAGCGAGTTCGCGGAGGGCAGCACCATCTGTGGGGAGAGGGGGCTGCCTCGGCACAGTAGTCTGAAAGCCCTTTCCCCCACCTTCCCTGGGGAAGCGTCCTACTCAGTTTTCATTGTGACGTCTACAAAGTGGGCTTGCAGTTTCTACTCGCTGCATGTGGAAAACGTCGCCACCCCCCCCCTTTTATTTTTTGGAAACCCGGGCTGTAGAAACTAGGAAACCTCCCGGTCCATTTCCATTATATATAATATATATTCCCATTGCTTTACAGATTTTTTTTTATTTCCCTTTACCCTTATTAGCCTAAGATATTTTGCCTTGCATTGTCCATCACGGTTGTTGTGTTGGATTTTTATGTGTGTTTGGGGGGTGACGACCCGATCTTGATTGAGGACTTAATAGTTGTAACTCTTATTCCCCTCTTCTCTCTCCCCCCCCCCACCTCTTCATACACAGAAAGCAGTTGCAAACAATCTTTGGAAATGGAGGCTCCAAAGTGCTATGTTTCAAGGATGAAATGGCTGAGCGTTTTGGAAAGGTGTTGCCATCTAGGCAGATAAGCAGGAAAACATCAACGAGCCATATCGGCTCCTTAGCAACTCCTTTGGACATTGGATTTTTCTGTATCACCCTGACATTTGTCAGGTGATGCATTTTTGGTGGCAAACAAAACCTTTACATCCGAGTCCTTTAGCCTTCAATATTCTCAAACTTTTTCCTGCTCCTTCACCCAGCTCTTTTGTAAGCAAGTGTTTGCTCACCAAATAATGCGAACAAATAGCATAGCTACATTGAGACTTCAGAATACCTTGGTCTTGGATTGAATAAATACATACATTTTTTTAACAAACGGAAAAGAACTCTCCCATAATTCTTGTGTGGTGAGATATAGTACTTTTTGTTCATAGGGCCTGTAAACTTCAATATCTAAAAAAACTTATCTCTTTTCAAGAAGTATGATTAATTTGTTTAGATTAAATCTTATTATGCAGCGTCATTCAGCAGTAAAGAGAATGCTCTTTGACCCACACCTAGTCTGGCATGTGGATACAAATGCATACCTTTCAGTAGTGTCCTGAAGAAAGCCCATGTGAATAGAGTTGAGTACGATTTTGAGTAGACCTTCTTAGGATTGCTTTGTCTTCTCTTGCAGTACAGTAGTGCCCTTAAACAACAACAACAACAGCAACACGGAAGCCCTTGTTAGGATTTGGTGTACGGGTCAATGCTTCAGTCATTAGAGTGGTCTTTGTGGTCTATATGATGCCAGGCAGAACAACAGTAATTTTTAAAAGGAATTATTACTCTTTGGACATGCTTACCTTAGTTCTTAAAAGTTGTCTGCAGCCAGTAAATATGCATAACACTAATGAAAACACTATAATCATGCACTCTTGCAGAAGTGTAGTATGGGCAAACAAAAGCAAGCACCAATTACTCTAATGTAAGTATATGGAAGGATGCCATGTGCAATTGGGTCGTATTATCTTAACTGCTGAAGAATGCATTAGAAAGAAGCAAGGTTTAGTTGACAGTGTTTTGTGCCTTATAATGGTAGGTAAAAAAAAACAGGAAACAGAGTGATTGGTTTTAAAATAATAGTATTGGGTTGGGCTGTGTTTGTTCTGTTTGTAAGCATACACCACCAGTCAAAGTTGGCATCAATGAGGCTGGGAATTCCAACCAAATGGAGGTAGATTTCCATGGCTCTCATTACATCTTGATTGTATCCTTGGTGTGCTTATATCACTAAAAACAATAAAACATTGTAGAGAGGAGAAAATAGATTTTTTTAAAGTGCTGGAGAATGATCCTGTAGATCTGCTCTAGTCCTCTGAACACACCAAACCTAAGGCACTTCTTTATGAGAGTATGTGTTCAGAATAGTGAGGTGCTTTAGGGTTGCCAAGTCTGAGGAAATATTTCTGGAGATTGGTAGCAGAGCTTGGGAACAGCCGGGTCTGGGGAGGGGCGGGAATTCAATACAGATATGTTACCATAGAGTCCACCCTCTGAAGCTGCCATTTTCTCCAGGGGTAGTGATTTTTATATTCTGGAGATGAGTTGTAATTCTAGGAGATCTCCAGGCCCTTCCCTGGAGGCTGGCAATTCCGGCTGCTTGTAATATTATAGCTGATTTGTAATCCAGGCATTTATAATCCATTAAAGAAAACCTTTTTTCCCTGCCAGTTCATGGGTATGCTAGTTTTGAAAACTTTTAACGTTACAAGCAACTAGCTGTCTAACAGTGAAATTGGTCCATGTGAATTTATTAAAAGACAGAGTCTGTCCTCTAGAACAGGATGTATACAGATAGGCATCAGTAACTTTTAACTGGCTACTTACGCTTATTGGCAGTATGTAATATACCAAAAGGTATATTGTACAAGTACAATAATAAGTAGGTACATTACAGAACCATGTTTAAATATGAGGGAAGTCTGGAGTTTGTGGACATAGATTCTTATTATTAGAATAGTTAAAAACCATACTTGCCAAGTAATTTACTAAAACGATGACAACAAGTTGGAATACATTTTAGTGTTTTGCCTGTTGGGAAATAATCAGGAGTCTGTGATTTTGTATGTTCTTCTAAGTCAAAGGTGAGAGAGGGTCTCCTGCTTCTACCTTGTCTTAGGCAGTGAGTTCTGTAGGAAAGATCACATGACCCGTGTCTCCAATGAGACGTGTTGTAGAGTGGCTTAGATCATGCCACACAGTGTCCACCTGTCTCAGAAGTGATTGGACATACATGACTATTTTAACTATTTTTTCTGGTAAAGGGGGCTTTGACCCTTGAAAGCTTATATCCTGAAAATCTTGTTGGCCTCTTGAGGTGCTACTGGATTCGAATCTAGCTGTTCTACTGCAGACTAACACGGCTATCCTCTGAAACTCTTTTTACAGTGGAATCTTAAATCTTAAATAAATTGCCATAGTTGGCAACCCTAGTGATGGTGGTTGTTCCGTTTTACTCTTTGCATATGAACTGGCTTGGCTCATCAGCATTTACATCTCTTCTTTTTCTGTTTGGTTTCCTCCGTCCTGAAATATGGTGGTGGAAAGTGCTATCAGGTGGCAGCAGATTTACGGCAACCCTCTAGGGGTTTCCAGGCAAGAGACGTTCACACGTGGTTTGCCATTGCCTGCCTCTGCATAGGAACCATGGAGTTTCTTGGTAGTCTCCTGTCCAAATATTAACCAGGGCTGATCCTGCTTAGCTTCTGCAATCTGACTAGAGCAGGCTGGCCTGGGCCATCCAGGTCAGACAACATTCTGAAACACAGTCAGGGTAAAAAGGAGAACAAAAGGCTGTCTAGTCCCATCCCATGTCACCCAGCCAGATTGCTGGTCTGATAGATCCACACATCCAGCCCCATGATCAGGAGATCACAGGGATTCACACAAGTACATTATTCCATGAGTTTCCATTTTCCTCATAGGTTAGTTTAGTTCATTTTGATTTATCAAATAAAGTTGCCTATAAAATTAATTTATTTGTATTGGGTCAATGCATGTCTCGAGTTTGTAGAAGTCACGCTTTTTAATCCCCAGAATAAGAGAGCTGCAGACAATATTTTAGTCAAAATGCTGGCGTTTCTGTAGAGAAGAAAGAGAAATGATCTCATGTGGAAAAATATTAAATGGACTCTTTGATTTCATTTGAGCTTATTTCCATTAGAACTAGGGTGTTGAAGCTCATGGCCTTGGAGCTTATTTATACTTTATGGCAGCAGATGTGTTCCCTGACAGAAACACTTAAAGTGTGAAGTAGAGTCTCTAAACACTGGAGACATGTGGTAGGCACATGCTGGGGAGCCACGACTGGCCCCATCTCTCTGCCACGTGTTTGCTGCTTATTTGGATACATGTGGCTCTGCCCTGGCTTGTCTTTCCTTCACATCTTGCATGTTCTCATGGGATGTGTACCTATCACCATAAACTGTGAACAAGCCCTTAGTTTATCTCAGTAGTGCAAGCTGAAAGCTGTTCACTTCCTCATGCATTTATTTGTTTTAGAAGACACTCAAGAATTAAGTCCTTTAAAAGCGGTATTGTTGTTTTTTTGGGATGTTCTTTCATTTAGAACTCACAAGGTTCATTTGAATATGAGGACTTGTATAGTGTGACTTCTTGCGGAGTCCCCAGTTCCAGAATGACAGTTAATACCAAGTCACCTCTGCCATGAATTGCTTTCGAAGTTATGCCCCTTGCCCTTGTGTGCTTCCTAAATGAGAGGGGAAAAAATTAAGACAACACTGTAGTAGAATGGTGGCTTTTGCTTTCATTTTTTATGTTGTCGTTTCAGCAGAGAGGGCTTGTCAACGTAATGTATGTGAGCATGTCTTGGGTTCCAGTACTAATAATCTTCTTATTGTTAAAAAGCATCAACCTAAATGTGCTGTGTCTTAGATGAAGGCAGCAGATAGACATCTATTCAGGCTGCGGTCTGTGAAGACAAATTTTCTGTCAAGTTGGATGCTGCTCAGATAATATTCTTGCACTTGTGAGAACATCTTCATTAGGTTTTTAAAAATTGCAAATTCTGAACTGAGGCATACTTAACTGATTGCAGAAAGCAAGCTGGTGTTATTAACAAATGTCCTTCAAGGAACTTCATCATCACTAGTGTAGATGGGGAACGACTTCTATAAATCCTAAACATGTTGGACCAGTGCACAGTTCACCAGACTATGACTACTGGATTGCAGCTATTTCAAATAAACAAGTTTTGCTGATTTTGAAAACTTTCTTCTATATAATATATGAAAGGCCAGTGAAAACAATAGCTTAGACTGCTAGAATAGTATTAATTTGCAGTAGACATTGCAAACAAACATTATTCTGAGTGCTGGTTGTTTTCTGATATTCTTGGAAACAAGGGGTAGAGGGACGATGCAGTCTCAGCCTTGCAAATTAATCAGGAAGTTACTAGCCCATAAAAACATTACTAGCTTGCCTTGCCACACTTACCTGTTAGTCATTTGTGGTATAAAATAAGGGGAATAAAGGTCAAACTTTTATAAAGTTCCTTGGCTGGTGGTCTGGAGCTAATTCTTACTTGTCACGGATGACTTGACAAATGGCTACTTTATTAACTGTGCTGTTATTCAACTTTTCTTCCCTTATCTAGTGACTTACTCCAGCTTTTAGTTTTTGAACTGATTGCTACTAGGGCTCCATCCAGTATAGAAGTAATGCCTCCTGACCTTTTCTTTAATTCCAGATAGTGAGAACTGGTTGTGATTGCTAATGGTGAAAAGAAAGCTCTCTGCACATGCCTACAGGACCCTTTAATTATTCACATGTTAAGATCACATATTGCAGAATTTTGGCATAGTGACTGCCTGTTCATGAGTAGCAGCTCATGAAGTCTGGTCATAAGGGATCATTTTTCTAGATTTTGGGACTGCAGCAAGATACAGCTTTCCAAATATATTTCTTTGATGCTTTAGTTATGTCTTTTAGAATCTCCTTTGAATTTTGGTATAACATAACTGTTGTTTAGAAAATAAACTTTGGGTACTTAAAATAGGAAAAACCCCATACAGAAATCATTAGTATATGTTAACGATTTAACTCGCCTTTTAAAAATCTGTTGCAAAAACCTTGATTTTTAACAGTCCTGACCACTAGGTGTTATCTATATATTAGTAGTGTAGTGGGTTTATCAACAAAGATTTATGCACAGAAATAATAAGAATCTAATAGATTATTTATAGATCACATCCTGATGTCATGGTGATCATGTGCATGCCTCTGCAAGGATCTTTATAAAAGTGGTCCCATGAGGGAACGAGCTTTGTTAGACCTGGCCTTAAAGCTATTGAGTAGTTCTTCTGTCTAATCTAACGTAATTTTTTTAAAAAACTACAAAGTCATAAGCACAGATGCTTCAAAAAATAAAAAGTGCTACGTCTCATTTTGCTTTTTACAGCATGTGACTGATTAACTGCTGGTGGAGCTTTTTTTTGGAAATGCAGAAACACTTCAGTTGTTCTAATATATGTTAGACACATGTAATGCTGTCGAACAATCAATTCCTATTTACTTGCAGCAGTGTACACCAATTATTATTTGAGTAGATTCCTGTAGCATTGTGTAGTGAGGGAATATATGGAATATACAATTTTTGAAGAGTCATGATCCAACAAGATTAGTAGTAACATATAGTGATTCACTGTAACTAAATTGATTCCAGTATTAAAATGAAGTTGTCATGTCTATATCCAATTCTGAACACAACTCTAGATGTGGATCCTTAAATCCACAAATTAGGACCATGGACAGAGAAGGGAGATCCTTCTACAAATTGGGGGGATGCCCAGGTTTGCATAAAAATCCCAAACCCTTAACATAAATTGGGGAAGTTTACAAAGAACACCCAAATGGAGATGAGTCGTCTATGCAACCACAACCAACATAATCCTGTTCCACAGACATACCAGTGTGGGACAGGCCACCAATGAGCCTGTCACCCCAGCATTGGGCAGCCCTGGGACATCCTTGTACTGAGGACATAGGCCTCCATAAGGGGTGGGTTCTGATACAGCTTCATCCACCTTCCTTGTGGCAGAGGCAGCTGAAGGGTGGGATGTGTGGCAGATGGCAGAAGAGTGGGAAGCCACTCTCCACTGTTGCATCAACCAGGCAAATGGAGGTGGTGGTGCAGCAGGATGTGTGTGTGTAATGGGAGCCACTATCCCTTGCTGCCATGTGAGCCAGGCAGGCTGAGTGAGCACTGTGGGTGTGGGAGGGTGGAGCAGGAACCCCCCTCCTCCACTGCTACTCTGAGAGCCAGGCAGGCAGAGGCAGCAATGTTGTAGGTAGACTGGGAAGCGGGAGGCGGTGGTGTTGTACTAGGGTGGCCTTGCTGGCCAGCAAGTAGGCAGCCTTGGGAAGGGGGTGAAGAAGGATGGGATCCTTCCCCCATTCATCTTATGGGTTACGTACTTATACTATCAGATCTTATTCATCTGAGCTTATTGCCTGAACATCTCTTGAGGAGCAAAAAGTTTTTTAAACTCATCTGTTACAAGTGCATTCTTTTCTCTGCCATCTTGCTTAGTAACTCTTGTGGCCATTTGTCCCTCACACACAGTCCTTTGTGAATTAACTGGCCCCATTTTCTGTTTTTCAGATTGCTCCCCCTTATTTGCTCTATTCAGTCCATCTCCAAATGTACTGCTGTGTGAAAATGTGGCCCTTTTTTCTTTGCTAGGCGTAAACTCTGCTCATCTTGACTGTGGTAACCTTTTCCTTTCTGGCCCACCTCTAGCCAACCCTGTGACACATAAATCTCTCATGTCTTTCTCTGTTCTAATTGTATGGTACTTCTAATTAAAACCCTTTTCTGGCTTCTTGTCCATTCCCAGATTTAGCACAAACTTTTTGTCCTTGGTTTCAAAACCCTGCATGGCTTTGCTCTTCTCATCTGTCAGCCTTTATATGACTATATATTCCTCTCTGTGACTTTTGTTCTTCTACCCTCATCTGTCTGAAGAGCTACTCCCTTAAACAACCCTGTCCTTTTCCCCTAGCTGTCCATTATTCCTTTAAGGGCACCAGCATAATAACCAGCTCTTTGTTTCTTCAGATTTCCCTTCAAAACCATCTATTTCCATGAAGCCTATGCCAGAATTCCTTGTTTATAGTTACCTTTTACTGAAACAAAGCTTATGTATGTGTAACTGAACCAAAAGCATATTCTTTTCATTGACCCTAACTTCTCCCTTTCCCTACTTTTATTGCCTCATAATGTTTAGTTTTAAATGTAATGTGAGTAGCAGGTATGTATGGCCTTATTCATCTTAAAAAGTGTGTGTGTGTGGGGGGGGCAGTCTGGTTTTAAGGAAAAGGCAGCCGCTCAGGCAATTAAATTGTGCCACTCCCCTGCTGTACCCTGCTGCTGTCAGCACTTTTCTTCTGACCCAGCTCAGTTTTTGTATTGAAGCTGGGTCTAAAAGAAAAAGTGCTGAAAGCAACAGGGCATGGAAAGAGAAGGCACAGAGGGGAGGAAAGGTTTAGCTTCCCTCACTCATGATTTTTGCTTTTTAACAAAGACCCTCTGCCTCCTTGCTTTAGAGAAAACATATTCAGTCATGTCCAGTTTTGACTTTGTATCACGATACTTGTCTGAGTAGGCAGAACTACTTGACACTTGTGTTTACAGAAGTAATGTGAATGTGGGATGGAAGGGACGTTTGTAGGGCTGGATGGGACGAGGGGGGTTTCTTGCACATTTCCCCCTCTGCCAGGATCCTTTTCAGGTTTGAAGCCCAGAGATCTAGCAAAAATGGTTGTGGATGCAAGACTGAGAGTAGGGTTGCCAGGCTGCCCCCCCTAGCCACAAGTGAGGGAGCAGTGGTGTAGGACTGCCAGCTACAGGTTGGGAAATTCCTGGGGATTTGAAGGTGGCGGCTGGGGAGGACAAGGAGCTCAGTGGGGTACAATGCCATAGAGCCCACCCTCCAGAGAAGCTATTTCCTCCAGGGGAACTGATCTCTGTAGTCTGGAGATGAGCAGTAATGCTGGGAGATTTCCAGGCCCCATCTGAAGGCTGGTACCCCTAAAAAGTGAGTGCATGTCAAATTAAAAGTACCTTTTTCTGAGCTTTCTTTTTAGTGGATTGAGACACAATCCACAGAGCCTTTGAGATACGTGATAGCAGTCAAGCATTTGTAGTGGGCCTCCCCCCCCCATTGTGCCATAAGTAGGACAAACAGCTTAAAGCTGTACATGGGGGAAAAAGGCATTGTGTTCTGAGTTAAACATGCTGATTTGTGAAATGTGTGTTTATGGGTGGGAATCTTTTCATAGGAAAGGTCCAGTGCAAGTCCGTTATCTTAACTTGGGATTGATTTGACTTGGATAACTAAAGATTCCTTAGTAAAATATTGTCTTAGATGTTTTTACTTTTATTCGGTACAGTTTGCCAGTACTTGCCTCCACCCAAGAATTTGTCCTGGGTACCAAGGAGAATGTGGCTTATGGTGTTAAAGCACTGAAATACTTCAGTGTCCCTGCCCTACCCCTTTTCAAATGTGAAGCTGTTTGATAAACTGTAAGGTGTTTATAGGTCCAAAGCATCCATAGCTATACTTTATTTCTAAAACCGGTTTATAAAGTCTGAATGGGAAAAAATAGGGTATTAATATAAGTAAACCACTGGAGTAACCTGCAAGAGCACCATATGCTAACTTGCCTTCATTTCTGTTTGTTCATTGTTTGATCCCTTATAGCAGTGAGGGGTAGTCTGTTGTCTAAAGAATCAACATCTAGTACATTCCATTGTGGACACACACTGGTAAAGAAAATAGCAGAGATCATGCTCTGTATTTTGGACAGCATGCCAGTCAAGTATAAACTGTCAAAGCAAAGCCTGCTTGTTTGAAGTTATTTGTAAAGGTGATAGAAAAAGAGTGGAACAAATGATAGGAAATCTGAACGTTCTTGGATGGCAGTTGTGTGAATAAATTCCTTGCTGTGTAATTTAAACTTTAAAATAAGCACCACTTTGCGTTGTTATCCAGTTTGGAAAGTTACCAAGAGTAATCATATGAAAACACTACAAATCATTGGAAATAAAAGTTTAAAATTGAAGTCACTTAACTGTAATAGAATGGTATACTATCACAACAAAATCCTAACCCATTTTCCTCCCGAGTCACTGCATGTGTGTGTGCTTGTGCGCGTGCGCACATACATACACACAGAGCTCTATTTTGGAATGAGGTATTTAAAAAAAAAAAAAAAGATGGTTTGTAATATTTGAAATGTATGCAGAATCCTGCAATTGCATCAATTCAGAATATTGTTCTGAAAAATCAGGCAGCCTTGTTAAAATTAAGATATCTTTTATTTCCTGCACATTGCTCCATGGAGTTTTCATAGTTTTAACATTAATTTTCTTTAATATAAACTTGCGTAATGCCATAAAGTAATGAAGATCTGCACTGAAGGCTGTGCTGCCCTTTGAGGTAAAGTTGGTAATCCCAGGGCTGGCCTGTCTACTAGGTATATCTACATTTGTGGTGCCACAGGTGGAAGGGTTGCAACCAGCCCTGTTGCACCTGCTCACCCAAGGCTTTGGGAGGTGCGTTCTGTCATAGTAGACTGCCCGGGGGCTGCAGGCTGGGAGCCTTTTCCTTCCTTCATTTCCTGGGGGAGGGTAGGGGCAAGCCTGGCCCTTTTCCTTCTTCCCTCTCCCCATCACCTTACCTTGCGGGGGGGATGGGGGTGGAGAGGCAAGAAGGTGGGTGGTAGATTCCTGTTGCCTCCTCCGTGCCTCACTACTGCATGGGGAGGGAGGGTCGTGTAGGTGCCTTTGCACCGTGTTGCTGTGCTGGGGGCATGGAGGGCAGATGTTGCCTCACTGCCCCAAGGGGAGTAGCGAGGGGGTGGTATTTTAGTGCTTGCTGCCCTGCCACGGTGTAGAGGGTGAGGAGGGCAGCTGTTGTCTTCCTTCTTCGCGGTGGTGGTGGTGGCTTGGGCATCCTAGCCTAGGGCACCCAAAAGCCTTGTGCTGGCCTTGGAGGGCCCTGAAGGACAGGACCTTTTTTGTCATGCTTACTTGCCTACAGAATGTCCTTCCTCTTAGCTCTTCACCTGATAACAAACTTAGTGAACTATACTGAAATAAAACATTGTATTTTTAATTGAGTTTTTGCTGATTATTGAATTTTCTTGATTGGCACTCGTTCTTGTACTTCTCTTATTACCTTCCCCGCTGCTGCTTTTATTCTTCTATATGTATTACTGCTGGTATTTCATTTATCATTATACTCCTGTTTTATTGCATTGAATTGGTTTGGTTATATTTTACCAGCTATCAGTGTGTTAAACTGCATACTGCCTCAAACTCTACTGAGAGTGCAATAGAAAGGTAGATTAAATAAATACATCCCGATTAGGTATTCTCTTATTTCTAATTGAATGTGAACTTTCTTAGAAGAAACATGTTGAAAGATTCTCAGGGCAATCCTAAGTTAAGTTATACCTTTCTAAGCCTGTTGACTTAATTGAACTTAAAAGGTAAAAACTCTGTTTCATCAGTAAATACAACCATATCTGTGCACCTATTTTTGTACAGATTTCTTTTTGGAGATAAAAGCAACAAGTAAACAGGATGCATGAACCATGATATTCCCATAAGCAGTATTGTAACTTGTATGCAATGTAATTATATTTTGTATACTTGCCAATTAAGCAGTTATGCTTCAGAAAGGGAAAAATTACCTCTTCAGGAGTGAAGAGGAACGTTGCAGAGCACTAAATCAAGTAAACTATACATGTGCCATAGTGTTTTGTGAGTGTAGCTAAAATTTTAAAAATTAGCTCTGCACTGAGGTATGCTTGGCAATATTCCTATTGAGGAATAGGGATCTTTGGGCCTTTCAGAAGAAAGGCTGGCAAGTATAATTGATCTTTGCTTTTAAATAAAATTAATCCTTGGAATTTCTTCAGCGTAATGGAGGAGGAGGGATTTGCATAGCCGTTCCATTTCCACCTTATCTCTTGGATGTGCTATCTAAGAATTCTGAATTATAGGGATGCCTAGCCAAACAGTGTTAGGAAATAATTGTGATCAAGCTTCTGTGCTGAAATTTAGTCGCCGTTTTTGGTAATTTTTAAGACAGACTACATATGACCCAACAGTTTTTTCAACAGGCGTGTTTTTGAATGTTGTAGTGGCGATGGGTGGGTTTATAGTTGTGTTTTGCTGCAATATTGTTTTGAACACAATATCCAATTTAAAATTTGGAATTTTGCTACGGTGAGGCCTGCAACCTTCAGCTTGTTTAAAAGCAGGTTTCCAGCCTTAATCAGTGTAATCAAACAGCTAATTTTTTAAATGGAAGACTAATTTTTTTGTTTTTGACTAGTAAGTGGAGATGACCAATAGAACCACAGGACATATTCTAGCATTGGGTCAATCTTCCTTATCCTAATAAATGTGAAAACAGTTAACTGTTTCCAAAGAGAAAAACCAAAGTTGGCTTTATTGCACTTCCCCAAGAAGCCACAATAAACAATGCTCCTTCACTGAGATTTTTGGAATATATTAACTGAATTCAAAGAAATTTACGTGACTGCCAGATAGGTGACTGGTTAAATGAAGATCTTCCATCTTGTAGCCTCACCGTAGGAGTAGGAGCTGCAACAAACAGATCCCATCCATTGCTTCTGTAAATCCCCTCATTGGTTAGTGGACACAAAAAGGATGGCCTTCGCTTTTCTTTGTGGAGCAAAAGATGAGAAAGCTGAACCTTGATGGTTAGTAGATAGAACAAATAGGTTATCAAGCTTGGATAAAATTTGTAGATTCCTCTCATAATAGAACCAGCTTCCACAGGTTTTCTGTACTGAACTGGAATACTGTTGCTTTTTCTAAAATGGCAACCCAAAAACAGGTTTGCCACAGGTTAATTCATGTGCAGGAATTCTTCCAGTTACTTGTGCTGTTGTGTGGTTACTGAAATTGCCATCCACTGCAAAAAAATAAATTCTAGCTTTCATTGTACATGCTGTAAAGAAAGATGGTTTTGTAATCTATACAAGTGTTAATCCCTTATAGTGTAATCCCAGAAAGAGTTCTACAGCTTTCTAAGCCTGTTGACTTCAGTGGATTTAGAAGGGTATATCATAAGAACATACGAGAAGCCAATGTTGGATCAGGCCAATAGCTCATCCAGTTCAACATTCTGCCAGAAATACCAAGTATCTCTGCATAGGATTGCACTGAAAGTCTCTGTTCTGCTTTATACCTGCCTTTCTCAGCAAGTTGGTGACCTTGCATGCCAACAGGAGGGAAGGCAGGATTTTTTAGGAGGTTTTTCTTGGGTTTTAGGAGATTGTCTTCCTGATGATAGAGACTCTTTTAACGTGGGGGAGGCAGGCCAACACCATATACATGGCTGGAAGAGGATTTGCTAACAAGAGTCTGTTCTTACATTGGAGTGACCTCATAGCATTGGTAGCACAGCACTGGGGAATGGTTGAGGAGCACATGATAATGCAGTCTTGTTGCATCTAAGCAGGTCTGGGGGCTGGTTAATGCTGGATGGGAAACCTCCTCACCAAATGATGTAAAGTAGTCAAGGAAGCAGAAATGTTCTTTGTATTGCAGACACAACTGACAAGTATTGGGGATGCTACTGCTGTATCAGTAGTTCTATTAACTACTGTAGAGCTTGTATGTGCAAATCTTATGTGGGAATCTTTGCCTGTTCCCCACAGAGTACTCCATTTTAAATAAGGCTTGATTCAAACTAATCTAGACCCCCTCCCTTGATTAATTTATAGGCACTTTTGGAATTTTGAGGGAGTGTAGTAAGTGCTACCTAGGTGGGATGTGGAGATCTCCCAGAATTACGGCTGAACTCCAGACAACCTACATCACCCTTCCTGGAGGAAATGATTGCTTCAGAGGGCAATATACACTGCTGAGGTCCATTCCCAGACCCCACCCTCCCCACACTCCACCGTCAAATCGTCAGGAATTTTTCAACTCAGAGCTAACAGTCCTCGTGCTGCCATATAATGGTTGCCAAAGGGGAATTGGGATCATCTCTTTGGTTTTGGGACGGTACACTGTTCACTTTCAGTTTCAAAGAAAGTGAGAGTCTACTCAGCTCAGAGACAATGTGTGTCTAAGGCCAAGCAGAGAAGCTGTGTCTAAGGCTGCAACTCCTCTGCAGAAGGTGAACTCAGTACTTTGCTACTTAGCTGATGGGGAGTGACCTGAAGTGTGTGCTCTCGCACTCTCTGATTTTTTCCCCCGTTTGCCTGTTGGATCCTGCTCCCTACATACATACATCTCAAGAAGCAAGTGGGCACCAGGAAACATGTTGATGTTATCCACAGGCATCATGTTGGGAGTCAATGGACTAAATCTTGTTAAGGGTACGGCTTGTCCTTAAAAGACCCATTCCATGCACATGTGACATATGCTGAGCTTAAGGTTAGCAATTGAATGAATATAAGCAACCATAATGATGATCAAACCCGTAGGGGAGGAATGTAGCAGGCCTGCTGTTTTCCTTGGTCTTGGTGCTCTGTCTGTGTTACTGATGCAGATCACATAGGGTAACTTCTGAAAGGGTAAACTTCTGTAACATGTCACTACCACATTGTCAAAACCCAGGGCATTTAGCATGGTGTGGGAATGTGTCTGTTTGCATGTAAAATAGCTAAATAATTTAGAACAACTTTGGAGATCATACAGATAATAGTGATACACATAATTATGTGATCAAGCCCCTAGTCATGTTATTATGCTCTCTGTTCCTACATAGTATGAATAATGCACTGCACCTCATATACCTTGTCTAATTATTTGGAAAACATCACATGGTGGTCATCTGTAGTGAGTGTCTGCTATAATGAGTGCTGTAAGTAAACTTTGAAATGTGATGTTGAAGGAGAGTCTTATGGATACTGTGTACTAGCAAAAAGACAAATGAGTGGGTTCTAGATCAAATCAAGCCTGAACTCTCCCTAGAAGCTGAAATTATTAAACTGAGGCTATTGTCACATTATGAGAAAACAGGAGTCACTGGAAAAGACACTAATGCTAAGAAAGGTTGAAGGCAGCAGGAAAGGAAGATGACCCAACATGAGATGTATTGATTCAATCAAAGTAGCCACCAGCACTCAGTTTGCAAGACCTGAGCAAGGCTGTTAACTATAGGACATTTTGGAGGTCTTTCATCCATAGGGTTGCCATAAGTTGGAAGTGACTCGATTGAACTTTACACACACACAGAGGTAAACAATTTTGAGAGTGTTATTACAGTATGAAATATCCTTTAGGAAGTAATGATTGGTACAGGTATTAAGCTGTTTGAAATCATATATATATTTGGGAACCATCTGTGGCAGGCAGCTCTTCCACCTTATAGACTTTTGTAGTGTTTGCTGTGCAGAGATCTTGGTTTTCCCATCTGTGCAGCCTTCTTTTTTACTTGGTCAGCAGATTTTCTTTTAAGAAGTTTTCTTGTGTTGTTAGAAGCTGAGATGTCACTGTATTCTGTAATGGAAATTTTGATCGATCCCCCCCGCTTGCTTAAACATTTGATGCAAAATTTAGGAATTGGAAATGTCCCCCCTCCGAGGTCTGTCATTAGATTATTTGGCAGCAGGTTGCATGAAAAGTCCCATTCCAGCTCTTTCTGTCAGATTGGTTGGCTGCAACAGCATCTTAACAGCTTCATCTTCTTTAAAAAAAATCTATCTTTTGTGTCTCTGCTTCAGACTCCCCATAGTCCCTGCAAACTAAATAAATATTGCAACGGTTTTAATACCAGGCTGTGAGCTTTAAGTGCTGCATTTTTGGTGCTTTCCCAAAGAGCTGTGCACCTTGCACCTTTGATTCTGGTGCCTATTCATTCTGTGGTCTTCTGATGCGATGCTTTTCCTTTGCTATTCAGTGGCACAGTCAATATGCTTTATGTAAATTGATTACTGCAGGTTTTTCCTCAAGCTCCGCATGTTTGATCGTTTGGGAAGCTGGCTGTTAAGCTGATTCGCCTGTAATTTTTGTTTGTAGTCCACCACTTTATGTTCTTTGGCACTGATGCTGCCCATCTATTGTGCATTGCCGTGTTACCACTTTACAAGATATAAGGTAATATAGCCAGGAACATCAATATCTTTGTTTGGCTTCATTTATCTGTGGCATTTACCTTTCTCATCCCAGAACTCTGTAAAAGGCAATTACTTGTGTTCTGCAGGATGACACTAAGCTTTTCACCTTTGTTTGGCTTTAATGTGATATAGCAAGCCAGGCTACCAGTTTATGTTTTTGCAGTTTCCTCTGCAACACTTCAGATCTGAGGGAGGAAGACAGCCAGAAGAAGTGAATTTGATGATAATGAGTGCCAGAAAAAAAAGACATAAGCAGCGTATTTCATGAAAAGGGTAAAATTTGCACTGGCATCAGCCATCCTGCATCAGTGTATTTTACAGAATGTTTCCTGGCTATCAGATCCAATTAATAACAGATTCAGTTCTGGCTTCATGTTGCAGCTGGTTGCTAGCAGCAAGTTTGTGGGAGTCAGTATGGTAGGGCCATTTAGTATCATGGATTCAGTGGGCCTATTTCTTTATTGCCCTGAGCTTTATGCATTCGCTGACTGCAAGCTGTGCATATGTAGAAAAAAAAATTAAAAGTGTTAGGTGGTGTGCCTTAAGTTGCTTGAGCTGGGCTGGAAAAATCCTCTATTTTGTTAGTGGAACCTAAGAAACTGAAGTATAGTTCAAGTCCTGTTCTGTAAGATCTAATAAAGCCTTTCGGACTTGCTTCACAACTTCTCCTTCTTTCTGCATCCTGGAATGGCTGCATTCTGTTGTGCAGGAACTTCCAGGACTGGGAGATGTGGACCAGAACATTGGGCTTGGAGTGTTGGATTAATGGTAATTGGGCTTGGGGTGTTGGATTCATGGAAGGACAATGCTGGCCAAGAAATTAAAAAGTATTAGGGAAGGAAGGACTTATGAATAACTTGTGAACAAAGGCAAGATTCTGCAGGAGGGCACTCTTCCTCACATATGTGAATGACTGAGGAGTGCTGCTTTTTATGCTTCTAATGGGAAACTGAGCACTTCAGCCAGATTTCAATTTAAAAATAGGTAAGATGTCTTCTAAAAGGTGTGCAGAAGTTACATGACTAAGTTGGAGCTTGTGGAAAACATGTACGTTGTGAGAGTGCCTCTGATGTGGGACTGCTCTGGATCAGTTTCAGATGTGGGAGCAAGGTGGCATCCGGACATTTCGCATTTGTACCACAGGGCTAATGGTTGTCTGTTCCATCCTGTATCTCATTGCTTTCAGTTCATCTTGTGTCCAAGTAAATGAGCTTAGATATTCAGCTCTAAGTCTGTGGGGATTTAATTGTGTGTAAGCATGGGTACCCTACTTGGGTCATATAGGAAGTCTTTGTGGCAGAAGATTTAATTTGGCTTCTGATTTGCATTATTACCTGTATTGTTTTGTCCTCCTGTATTAACTATTTAATATATCTTCTTTCCATCTCCTTGGTGATTTTTACTGTGGGAACAAATAAGCAAGGGTAGTACACCCGTTCAAAAAGATCGTTATCACAATGGAATAATTACATTTAGGTCCTTGATTTGATTTGTTATCTGGAAGATTAGTCCAAAAGCAGGGATGAAAATGAATGTGTTGTGTTAGATGATTACTCTGGGCTGCAGAAAGTTTTATTTATGGATTTTTACTTACACTACATGTTTTAAACTATTCCCTTGGTGACTTTGTGTAGCAGTGCAATTTATGGCCTTTCAAATAAGGTAAGTAAGTAAATAAATAAACAATTCTAGTGTTTCAAGCTAAACAAAGGGAAGGGATAAGAGAAAAGGCACTTATGCTTTCATGGTCCAGAAAGTAAAAGGAAAATACCTTTTAATATATATGCTTAGTATTGGGACAATAACATGGCCTCCTTGCATCCGGATAATCATCATTTTATGTATTAGTAAAGTGTGGGTAACTATGTGGACACACTAGGCACAAAAGCAGGCTCAGGGAGAGGGGAGGTGTGGGTACTAGCAGGAGTAGGTTCCTGTGGGAGAGTCTCTGCAGATCTGAAGGGAAATTCTGGGTTTTCTGAAAGAGCCTTGGCCTTTCCTTTCTCTCTCCACAGTGTCTTAAGGATGAGAGCTGAGTATGTGTAATGCCATCATGCAGTCCAGCAGGCAACTTAACTGGCCATGGCTGGGAGTTTGATAAGTTGAAACAAGATCAGTGGCTTACTGTTTGCATCCTTCCAGCTTGGCACTGTTGTGGGGTATATCCAATTCAGTTGTAAAGTTGGAAGGGGAGGGACTGAATAGATCATCTGAACCAGTTTCTTCTCCCTCAGAAAAGAGGCTGTGGGATAAACTGGATAGTGTGCAGATTTTCCATGTGCATATTCCACTGAAAACAGTGCGGTATATAGACAAAATCCTAATTCTCATTTGAAGAGAGGACTTCCTGATGCTTGGGTGCTCCTCCCATAATCCCCGGAGGCAGGTTATTAGATCATTTTTTTAACTCCTGAGGAGAGAGAGTACTTTCCTACCTCACTTCTTTTTCTGTCTCCTTTGCAAGCGTAGGACTTCGGAGGAGCTGTGGGTACCTTTTGGCTTTTTTCCCCTCCGTGGATTTCCTACATCTAATTTACTTTCCCTAAAGTACCTTCACTGTGTGTTTTTTTCTGTTGTCACTGTCTCTGTTAAAAGAAACTCCCCTGAAACTTTCTCTGTGATTTCTTCCCTCACCTCTCCCTCTACTTGAGTGACCTGCCACCTGAAACCCCATGGCTATGTGGCTTGCATCTTCAACAGCAGAGTTAGAGGTTTCCACGATGCTGGTAGGAGACATGGGGTTTGTGACAGAGGTCTGCCGAAATAAAGGCAGAGGAGTAAGATGGCCGCTAGGAGCAATGCTCCAGAGTGACAGGCTGAAGCCATGGCCTGACTGGCTGTGAGGAGACCAGAAACGGGCCTTAGTGTAGCCACTGCTAGTGGCCTGAATTGGCTGCCACTTCCTCTGCAGCCCAGATACAAATCATTCAAGAGATGGTGAGTGGGCAGGGCAATCTTGCTTCCCTGAGTCCCTCAGGATGGGGTGGAGGCACCTTTGTTCCCCAGCAGGGTTTCAAGAGTGGCTGACAAACCTCTTTAACAGCAAGATGATCAGAAAAGAGCAATCTCAGAGGAGAAAGGAGCACAGCTCTTCTTCATGTGCCCTCCCACTTCATCCCCCTCTATCCCTCCTGAAAGACAAGCTACCCAGAGAACCCTGGGCTCTCCTGTGGGCCAGGGTCAAACTACCAGAAAATTCTGTTGACCCACTGAGGCTGCACAAAAAAGCTGGCCTAATCCATCCTCCCAGGTTTCATCACTGAGATCTCATTTGCGGAGGAGGTTTACGGTATGGATTCTACACACTCAGTGTGATGTGGACAGAGAGGAAGGGGAACTCTCAGACAAAGACTGTCCTCATCAGACACTCCCCCACACACAGTTTCATAGGTGTTTTTCTCACTTCCTGTGCAGGGCACTAAATTTTCTACAACTCTTTGTCTCTAAGGGAGATCCAGTGAGGACAGTGATGAAGAAGATGAGGCCATGAAGGTGTTTGGTATGAACAGACCTTTCCAAGTTTCTTCACCAAAGGGCTCAAAGAAAAATGGACTGAGCCTTCAGGTCATCGCTTCCACATTGGGCATGCCAAGAAACTCTGCTCTCCCACCCATGAAACAATGACCTACTCTTAGAGATTCGGCTGCCATCTCTCTCACGGCAAGCACCTCCATCATGTGGCTTTTCACAACCCTGAGGGAAACTACTCATTTATCTAAAAACCTTACTGGCTATCTCTCCAAGCTAGAGAGAACTGTGGCCTTCATCGTAGATGCCAGTTTTGACTGTTATGAAATTTTCCTTGAAGGCTATGGCTTCTACAGTAGTTGCCAAAAGAAACCTATGGCTAAACAATTGGCCAGTGGACATGACTTCCAAGACCAACATAGAAGAAGAAGAGATTGGATTTATACCTCGCCCTTCACTTGGAGTCTCAGAGCGGCTTACAATTTCCTTCCCTTCCTCTCCCCACAACAGACATCCTGTGAGGTATGTGGGGCTGAGAGAGCTCTGAGAGAACTGCTCTTGAGAGAACAGCTCTCAGAGAACTGTGGCTTGCTCAAGATCATCCAGCAGCTGCATATGGAGGAGTGGGGAATCAAACCCAGTTTTCCCAGATTAGAGTTCACACTCCTAACCACTACACCAAACTGGATCCCCATGGTCTTTCCTACGGGATAAACTTTTTTTGCAGTGCATTGGACAATCGAGGATAAAAAGATTATGATGCTCTGTTCCTCCAAAAAGGAGGATAGATGCCAGAAGGGGTTCAACCTTTAGTCCCTTCATAACTACAGGACGTTTTCCAGATTCTGTACACACTACAGAAGATCTGCCTAGTCTAAGCCAAAGACCCCCTTTCAATCACAGCTCAGGCAACAGGAACAACAAACCCTATCAACAGTACAACTGATGTCAGGCCTCTTTTGGTAGGGGGGCAGACCCCAACAGTTTTGGCAAACCTGGACCTCATCAACTTCAGACTCTGGGTACAGCATGCGATGAGGCAGGATTATGCCATTGAGTTTGCCTACCCTCCGCCCTGACCTGGGTAGCCCAGGCAAGCTCGATTTCGTTGGAAGCTAGGCAGGGCTGACCCTGGCAAGTATTTGGATGGGAGACCTCCAAAGAATACCAAGGCCAGGAGGTGGAGACAGACTATCAAGCCACTTCTCTGAATGTCCGCTGTATCCCAGGAAGAGTTGCCAGAGATTGCCATGACTTCTAGGCATGGGCACGCACAAACACACACATACACACCAAAAAAAAAAAAGAGTTTGCTGACCTCCACATGATCGATTCCTGCAGTCACTTTGTTCCAACAAGCCTACAATATTGCTGCCATACAGCCTGTTACCTTAAATCAGAGCCTTACATCAAAGGTACTCAGGCCTTTATTTCATCTTTTTACTGTTACCGAAAAGAACAGGGATTGGAGGACCATCTTGGACCTAAAATTTCTCTCCAAGTTTGTTGCTTACAAAAAATTCAAGATAGAGACACTGATGTCACAGAGGCCATTCTGTTAGGAGACTTCATGTCATCCATAGACCTTGAGGCTTGCTTCCACACACCCATTTTTTCCTCCACACAAAAAGTACCTGTGTTGTGCCAGGAGAAAATATCACTGCAAATTCAGGGCTCTGCCCTTTGGGCTGGCATCAGCTCTGAGGGTATTCACGAAAGTGATGGTTTCCCTAGTAGTGAGCCTCGGATCTTGGAGTATCCATGTGTACCCTTACCTGGGTGACCTAGTTAGCAGATCATGTTCAGTGGAGAAGGAGACCCAGGATGTGCGGTCATCATTCCAGTATTTGTCCTAGCATGAATTCCTTATCAACCTTAAAAAGAGCCAGCTGATACCTTTGCAGGTCATGATTCACTTAGGCATGATTGTGGATTGAGTTCACATGATGCTGTTCTTCCCACTGGAAAAAGTGGCGAAACTTAGAAGCATGGCAAATCTGATAATCTCATCAAGGTTGGTGGATCTTATGTTCCTGGCACAACTCTTGGGCTCCATAATTGCAGACATTCCCCAGTCTCATGGGCCTGAACACATCCCCGGAGCCTTCAGTGGTTCTTACTTCCTCACCAGCAGTCAGTTGCCCTGAAGTGACACCTGAGATCAAGGATTGGTTCCATCTGGAGCAAAGAGTTCCTTCTGGAGACAGAGTAAATGATCACCACAGATGTGATTCTGTTGGGGCCCATTGTTCTCTGGGAGAGACCATGAACATCAGTTTCCTAGAGCTCAGGGTGATCTTTGCGGTGTAAAATGTTTTTCTGAAAACATCAAAGCACCTTCACATTTGTGTCTGGATGGACAACACTACAGCCAGGGCCCATGTCAATTGCCAGGGAGGTACATGATCCTGGAAATTGCAAAAGGAAGTGGCTTTGATTGTGAAATGGTAAGAAAGATACTTAGCATCCATCCAAATGGAATACATCAGGGGTGCCTCCATTACACAAGCCACCTAGCTCAGTCAGTCTTGCCTGTACCAAGGGGAGTGGTCCCTTTCTCCGGTCCTGTCCTATCAAGCTATGAGGTAATTTAGCCACCCTTATGTTGACCTCTTTGCCTCCTGTCTCAGCATGAAGACCACCCACTTCTTTTCCAACTACAATTGTCCACAGGTGGAACAGGCATATAGGCTCCTCTCCAGATGGCCTATTGTATGTCATCCCTCCAATCCTGCTGATTTCCAGAACACCAAACAAACTCCATTTGTAATGGTGGAAGTGATCTTCTTGGCTCTCTGATGGTAAGGAAGGCCATAGTTCTTGGACCTGATCTTCCTGTCAGTTCAGCTGCCCTGGATGCTTCCAGTCCTTTCAGATACTCTGTCTTAGGGTCTGATATGCTACCTGGACACAGCATGGTTATGCTTGACTGGTTGGAGATTGAGCTACGTGAACTGTTGAATCTAGGGTTCTTAGAGCAGATAGTGAAAACTGCTGGCAAGTAGGTGACTGTCAGTGGAATGGATTTATACCTGCACCTGGAAAGTCTTCATCAGATAGTGCTGTAGGAAGCACAAGATCCTGACGGATGCTAATATTTGGTATGATCCTAGCCTTTCTACAAGATGGACTTGATAAGAGGCTTAGAGCAAATGTGTTTCATAGGCAAATAGCAATGGTTACATCAGTGTTGCCTTTGGTTGAGGATAGATCACTCTCATGCTGCCCAGTGGTCAAGCATTTCCTCAGTGAAGCAAGGCTTTTTAGCCCTCCAGTGATTCACCATTTCCCCTCTTGGAGGCTTCATGAGGTTCTCCAAGAGCTTATTTGAACTGCTGTGAGACATGTCACCTAGGTTCCTTATGCTTAAGGTTCTGTTCCTTACAGCCATTACATGTGCCAGACATGTTTAGGAGCTGGGAGTGCCGTCTATATCAAAGGGATATTGCATTATTCAAAAGAACATGGTGGTCCTCTGGCTGGATCCTTTGTTCATACCAAAGGTGAATTCTACCTTCTATCATTTTGCCACAATCCATCACACCTGAAACAAGTATTGACATACCTTGGATGTGCTCAGAGCCTTGTATATCTATATTCAGCATGTGGCTTCTATCAGGAAGTCATATTGTAGCTTACCATCTGGTGGCTAAGAGCAGGTAGGTGTCTAAAGAATTTCTCAGCAGGTTCCTTAGTGAATGCATCACTGTGGCTTATTTTTCTCAAGGGCTCAAACTTCTGGAAAGGATTACAGTCCATTGCACCCAGGAGTGCAGCCACCATGGCCACTTTTCACTCCAGTGCATCAATTCTGGAGATCTGTTGAACTACCTGGACAGATTTGTCTATCTTCTTATGCCTTTACAAAAGAGACTCTTACGTAGCAGCTGATGATGCTTTCAGGCACTGAGTCCTTCAGTAGGTGTGGCTGTGGATCAGTGGTACAGCTTCTCCTTGGTATGCAGAAGGTCCCAGGTTTAATCCCCAGCATCTCCACTTAAAAAATCAGATAGCAAGTGGTGGGAAAGAAATAAAGCCCTGGCCCAAATTAAGTGCCTGAGACCCTGGAAAGCTGCTGCCGGTTTGAGTAGACAATACTGACTTTGGTGGGCAGCTTTATAGAGCAGTTTCATGTGATTATGTGAATGGGTAAGTGTAAGAGGAACAGAAACAGAGGGCTGCCCAACCTTCTGGGGTGAAGCTTTGTAACATCTCAAGCACCAGGATGTCTTTCTCTCTTCAAATGAGAAAGGAACTTTGGTCTTACTGTGAAGATTCCTTATATATGAGGCAGAGGAGACCTCCTCCAGCCTGGTCTAGATAATTATGGTCACTTATGTGGGATCTTGAGCCCTCTTGTCTAATATGTTTTATTCTTTCCTCTACTGCTGCTACAGTCTTTGTTAAATGTTTTCTTCTGAGACGGGGTGGCTCTCTGCCTTGCCCCTTAGCTAATTGCCTTTTCAGGTTAGTTCAGTAGGCTGCAGTGAGCAGTGGCACACTTTGTGGTTTTCTATGGAGAGGCTGGGAAGCCTCTGAATAGAACAGAAGCCTCTCTCCAGGAGCGGAAAGAATGACCTAATATTCTGCTCCAGGGATTATGGGAGAAGGGAAGTACCCAAGTGTCAGAATGTTCTTGTCTACCTCTAATGGAAGGAACTTTCATGGTAAAGTCCAAAGTCTCTTTCTGATATAAGTTTGAATGACTTATACTGACAAAAACTGCGGAATAAAGCCCTGGCCCAAGTGTACAGGTACAGACGTTGAGAAAGAAACAGGCCAAAAAATGGGTGAAGGTGTGCAGTGACCTGCTGCTGCCTCATAGTATCCCAAGATCACAAGATGGAGAGGTTTGTTACTCCCAGGGAAAAGTGCTAGTAGTGGCAAGCAGTGTACACATGCAGTCTGGGACTGTTTGGGCTCAATGTTCAGGTAGCTGAAGGGCCACAGGGATAAGCTGGGGACTGAAGGGGGCTAGGGAGGAATGGAACTTCTGCCCTGAGCCCAGCGAGTTCCTTCTGGGAACAGTTGTGGGCACTAGAGTGCCCTTGACTGGGTTAGATAAATGTCGTTTGTTGCACTAGTTTCTGAGTCAGGACAAGTCCCTGAGATGGCATGGGAGCCACAGCGGGGAATGGAGCAAGCTCCAAACTCACAAAGAGAGTCGGCTGAGGAAACTCAGAAGAAGCCCAGTGCCGTCTCCCTGTAGGTTTGGCAGGTTTTCCTTATTTCAGATAACTGCTTCTTACAGCAAAGAACAGCAACTTTAATACATTCCAAGGGTGGTATGCTGTAATAAGCTAACTTGTCATATTCTTGTAGTCACCCATGCTTATAGTTTCTCACAGTGGAGCTCTTCAGGCGGCAATCTGAAAAATTTCCCTGGATTCTAAGCATCTAACACTGGCCTTGCTGGGGTCTCTCCAGGGTCCCATTGCCTCCTGGTTTCCATGGACCCATTGCCTAAAGGACCTGTTAGGTCTCCCAGCGCTGTATTGCTGGCATGGTAGGAACATGGTGCCCGCCTCCACAGTGCCTCCTTTCCCATTAAGCAAGGAACTTGGGTAAGAGGGGAAAACTTTAACTTCCCCTTCTCCCAAGTTGCATAGGTAGGTATGTTTTAATTATAAATATGTATAATATTAAATTATATAATTTTGCTGTTTGAAAAGTACAAAAAGGTCCTAAAGGAACTGGGAATTCTTATATTCTATTAATATGGTGTTTGACTCAGACTGCCTATTTAAAAATCTCACTTTCCAGGTTTCCTTGAGAAACAGCATTTGGATAAGCTCGAGTAGTTCTTTATATGCAGGAAAGTGACCCAGCATGCTCTTATAATTGGGGGAATTAGTTCATAGGACTTCTTCTGTACACTTGTGTGTAAAGAAAGCAAACATGAAACATTATATTTTGTAGGACTGAAGTGTGGCTAACATAGCCAAGGCAGCACTTTAAAAGCCATTCAGATGTATCTGTGGCAACCAAATTTATTTATCATTGAAGACAGTATGACTTTATGGGAACCAGCATAACCCCAGGAGGTTAGTTCATTTTTCTCCTTCTGCTAAGCTGAATTGCAGCTTCTGAGTTTCATAAAAGCAAAACAAATTACAGCATGAAGAAACCTGGTTTCTTGTACTTGTGCAAGCTAACAGTCTGTCAACCCCAAATTTGGAAGCTCGGCAGACAGATGATGTGCTCTTTCAAACTACAGTGCGTTGCAATTGTCAGCAGTATAAATAATCAAAGCAGCCAGAGAAGCTATCCAGTGTGTTGCAGAGATTGCAAATAACCTGTTCCTTAGTTTGCTAAAGCTTTAGAGGTGTTCTTATCTCACCTGTTTTCAGTTTATTAGGAGCATCAGACAGTTTTGCCAGATATTTTTATAACTGGAAAAGAACAGGAAGGAGGAATGTATTACGTCCATGCAACTGTACAGAAACTATTTGGGACATGCAACTGCATGAAACAGCAAAATCCATTTACAAATGGTCACTGAAATGCATTGAAAGTGAATTTAAAGTTCATTATTCAGCATGTAGAAAAACATCAAGGTCTGCTTGTAGGAAGGGCGGCTCCCCTGAAACCATGGAAGTAGAGTCTTTCTTTTTGGCAACAGGATTCCACTGGCTTAGGGCCAAACTTGCTGCAGTGCTGGGAAATATAAGAATGGCTCTCCTGAGGGTGTTTTTTTTTTTTTTTTAGCTTCCTTAAGGGCTCAAGAGTCCCAGTTTGAGCAGAGGGGAGATTTACCACATTCCAGACTCCAGGTGGCACCTTGAGCTGCTGTTTGCTCCACCACCACATTGTTTTCCCAACCCTCTCTGGGTTACTGTTTGCCCCTTTCCCCAGTGTTTTGCTTGATTTTGGCCCATAGTGAACTTGCTGTTTTGTGTACCAGCACCAACTGAAAAATTCTGTAGAGATCCAGGTGTCATGACTAATGACTATTTAAGTTTGCTTGTTGAAATAAAAATAGTGTCATGACTTAAGGGGCTGAGAGGAAGGGAGGTTTTAAGATGGTTGTGAGTGATGGACTCTCTCTAGAAATTTGAGTTGTTGCTTATTACTTTTCATCTTCCTGTTCAAGCGACAAAAGCACCAAAATCTACTCTCAGCAGGTGGAATAAAGAGTACATCGTATTAGCCTATGAAGCCCAGGACAAATCTGTGTTTCAAGAAATACCAGCTCAGTTGGTCCAAAAGCTTTGGTAGCACTAAGAATGCATTGTTAGAGGACAATATGCGAGGCTGCCAAATGGACATTCAGCATATCAAAGCAGATGCCGCCACCTCAGGCATGGCTTTTGGATACAGTCCTTCAACTGGTCCTGTGAACCAGTGTGTCAGTCCTGCTGGGAGCATTGTTTTGTAATGTCCTTTCAGTCAAGGTGTTTTGCTCCTCTGAGGGATAATGGAACATTTGGACTGACTTACTGTGTTTCTTCTGCTCAGAGTGTGGAGAGTGGCATTTTGCCCCACCTGATTTTTTGGAAGGGGGGGGGAATGTGATTGGGAGTGCATGTGCCAGTTCTGAACTGAATATGTGAAATAATTCTTATGTCTTATCCAATTGTGGGAGGAAAGATAGTTAACTTAGTATTCTAGCTTATGTCACGTTCCCTCCACTTTGGAAGTCTTGACCTGACTGTGTGGGCAGTCCTTCCACTGTTGGTTCCCTCCAGGCCCAGTATAATCACCCATCAGTCAGAAGGCCTTTTCTACTTCTGAGTATGAGAAACAGCTAAGGCAGGTTCTGTATTCCATTCCCACTTCCCCTGAAAGTCTTGGGCCCCCATGACGAAGGAGCATTTAATGTATTTAAAAGCAGAGGTTTGTGTCAATAAGTTTGTTGCAAAAAAAGAATTCAGAAGTTAAAAGAATGAGGCTATATGGATGTACAGTGGGATGAACAGGAACAACACATGCTAGTGTAGGATTTCCTGTTCACATGTTGGGAAGCCCATAGCAGGGTGAGAGCGTGGGAAGAATAAAAGAGAATAAGGCAGTTTATATCATTGGCTGTCCAAACAGGAGAATAAAAGCAAAAAAGAAAACAGGAAGGTAATAATATTCATCATTTAATATGGTTTGAGCTGAAAAAGCAAAGACATAAGGGGAGGGGGGCAGCCAGGAAAGCAAGCCTTTTCCCCAAGGCACTGAAATTTCAATATATCATTCCTGGAACGTGCATGTAAAAGTTATTGTTGGAAAAAATCAACAAATAACAAGCCAGCAAAATTAAAGAATACATATATTGATTATACTGGTTTTAGTAAACAAAAAAATCGAGAATGTGCATACTATCTTTTTATAAGGAAAAGATAAAACATTATTGAGATGATGAAAGAACAACGAAAAAATCTCAGATAAGCTTTATTAAAAAAAAATTAAGATCCATCAAGCAGAATTTTGATTAAGAGCTAATTTTATTTTCACTCCAGTGCACTTTGAGTTGTTCTTTAAAAGTAACACACTTTTCCAATTTTTTGTAGAGTAAGGTCCTGTTAATGTTACTGACTTTAAAGCAGATGCTTTGGTATTGAGCTGCTGCAGTCAATTTGTTTTAGGATAGCTATTGTTGGGTACAAATGGTTCCTTTCAAAGAGAAACCATAGTTGGATGTATGAGTGGAAGAAAGAGCATTATATTGCCTAATGGAACTCCACAGCTCCACAAAATCTTTAAAAGCTGTTATTTGGAAGAGAGACATTGCCTATTGTCAAATGAATGAAATGCCTGTTTGAGGCTTGCAGGGGACAAATGAAGGTATGTTCAATTTTGGGTTGCAACGGTTATGCATTTTTAGTGTTGATTACCCTTAACTAGCATCATTTTTCAGTGCCAGTTAGGATATAGTTGCAGAATTGGCTCCTTAAAAACTAACAAGATTTTATGAGTCAGAGGTAACTTCATCTGACAGATGTTTCAGAGGGTAGCTGTGTTGGTCTACAGAGCAGCCCCTTAGAGACCAACAAGATTTTCAGGGTATAAGCTTTTGAGAGTCTGAAGAAGGGAGCTTTGACCCTCAAAATCTTGTTGGTCTCTGCTGCTGGATTCGAATCTTGACTGTTCACCTGACAAAGTGAGCTGTGCATCTGACGAAGTGAGCTCTGACCCAGGAAAGCTTAAGCTGGAATAAAGTTTGTTGGTTTTTAAGGTGCTGCTGGACTCCTGTTTAATTTTGTTGCAGCACGCTATGTTTTGCCTGCTGGCAGCTACTCCCAAGGCCCCTTAGCCCTCTGGGCCATCATGATCCACAATTTCAGAATCGTTGTTGTAGGTAATAGTGGCATTAAGCTGTTTCCAGGTATCTTTATTTTTCTTGTGCTGTCAGTGCTTGCTCAGAGTCTACTATTAAGATTCCTGTTAGTAATCTTTTGGAGATGATTAGCGTTTAACAGCATGTAGAACTAAAGGTTTATTTTATGATCCCTTTCTGTAGGGCATTATGCAACACCTTTTAATTAGCCAGGAGTTAACCCTTTTCACACATCCCGGTGAGTAATTATAGGGTACAGCCAGATTTTGTATTGGAATAATTATTAATCTCTTTCTTTTTTATGGATTCATCAGTAGACAAAGAGAAGGTGTATTTTTGAGCAGATGTATATATTGTCTGTCAGTGCACTTACTCCCTATAGCAGTTTTTACAGGAGACAACTTAAAACCAGGTTCTCTTTCGATTCACTTGGTGGCAGCTATGAGTTGGCAGAGCTTATACTTGCTGAAGTGGGGTGAAACCTTCATCTTCCCTACATGGTTGATGAACCATAATTCACTGATTTGTAAAAGCAAAAGGTGAGAAGAATTTTAAAATTGCAGTTAATGGTTAACCAGGGTTAACTATTTGCACTCACTTTTAACAGCTGACTTCTATCTGTGTTTTACAAGAAATACTGGCCTTATTCAGGCTAAACAAAATTGGTGCTGGACCCAAGATGCTTATATTATAAGCTGAATGGGAGTACTCACTAAAACATGTTGTGTCTGTATTACTACTGCTAGCTTCTCTTATCGTATGATTAATACGGTCTTCTACTATTAGGTATAGTGTTGAAATTGATTTATACTAAGTGCAGTAAAAAAATTTTGGCTGTAAATTTTCCAAGAATGCTGGGAAGAATCATAAAGGAACACCCCACCAAGTCTTCATGTAGAGAAAGTAGAATTTCACATTGATTTCTGTACAGGGTAAGCCGTGAATTCTTTTCATGTAGTCAGATTTCATGAGTTAGTGGCATGCATAACGCCTAGTTGTGTGTTTCAGAATTATTGTAAGTACAGCACTAATATAAGATGTTGTGACACTTCTTTTGAAAAGGTTTCTATCAAAAGGGAGAAAGTAAAAGGGCTATGCGTAATCAATATAAATGTCAGTAGCATATTTTAATAAATTCTTGATTTAGCGTGGACTGTTTGCAGTCACACATTTATAAGGAATTCGCCATCCCATTTTGAAGGTATGTGACATTTAAAAGATCTGTAAAGGAGATTGGTTTGACAGCTTCAAATTACATTTGAAAGAGGTTTTTTTCTTTTCAAAACAGAAAATGAATATTTCCTATTTTAAATGTCACCAGAAAGACACAAACATATTTAATCAAATTTATGTATTTAATTTATGTAAAATATGATTTTTCTTTTCTTGTTTGTGAGACAGGCATGTGCTCCATTTTTGCCATTTTCAAAGGTTTAGCAGAGGTAGTATTTGAAACTCCTGAGCCTTTTGAGCAAATTAATCTATTGTTCTGCGTTCTGGAATTCTTTGAAAATTGGCACTGAGCCCATTCTGATCTAGCTATTAACCTGTAGCTGGTAGTAGAATACATAGTGCATTTTAAAAAGAAGTGTTTATAAAGGTTATTGTGGAGTTCTTTGGTAAAAAAATAACATGGAATCATTAGTTCAACACACTGCTCTGATACTTAGACCATTAACTTAGGAAGTTATATATGAAGTGATGGTAGGTTGGGATAGTATGCCAAGGAATCTTGTTTCAAGGGATTGCATTCCACAACTCTTTGTCTATCCCAATGCTCTCAGTCCTCAACAATCAATTAAAATACATTAGCTACTCATGCATACTAAAGCTTGCTGATCTTGGGGTGCAATTGTGTATGTATGTATATATACTTTGCTGCCAAGTCACAGGTGACTTATGGCGATCCTGTGGGGTTTTCAAGGCAAGAGACTTGCAGAGTTGGTTTGCCATTGCATTGTACTAGGAGGCCTATTTTTGAATGGTGAATGGCAAGTAAACATGGGCTGTCTTTATGCTTAAGATCTGGACCACTCCACGTTGAGCTTGTCACCTATTTCATAGACTAAATCATTTAATTGTATTGCATCACTTAAAAAAACAGAGCAGTATCAGAGGTTCTTGGGCTGCTACTTAGAATTATTGGTAAGAAAACTGCAAATTGTGGTAAGTGTAGACGTTGTGAGTTGAGCAATGCACACTTGATGTCAGAAAATGCCCTACATGAAGAACAGGGAATAACTGGGAACCAGATTTCTAGACAGAGCTGTGGACTTGGCTGGTAGCCATTAACAGATCTTCCCAGTGTTAAGAGGAAATATCAGTGGTATTGTCCCCAAGTTTGTGATTAGGGGCATGGGGTGGGAGTTTAATGTGCCCCCCATGGTATCACTGACTGAAATGGACCCTTTATGCAGTTAATAACCCAGGAAAGGGGAAAAGGCATACAAAGAGAGCGTACCCTTTCCTGTTCAGAGCTAATATCTGGGCAGTGGAGGGGACTTTGCGGCTTAGCCATGAGGGGGAAGAGTTTAACACCCCCATGCTGCTGGGACCTTGTCTGAATTTGGGTCCCAAGCAGTTGTAATTTCCCCTTTAGAAACACTGGGAAGATCTGTTTACTGATCTCCTAGCATCTTGTCTAATGTGATAGAGATGAATATGGATGTTGCAGAGCAGTTTGTGAAAGGGTAGCTAACCATGTTTAAGGGAAGTACTCACTTGGCCCACAAGCTGAGTGGGGCTTTGATGTTAGGGCAGAGAATGTTTCTGAGCATTAAGGTCAATTGAGAGGATGAATCCTAGTCAGAGGCCTCCAGGAGCCAGCTGCTTATGCACTGTTAAGATGAAATTTTAGATTTGGGTCTGGGAAACTTAAGCCAGTATGTCCAGTCATTCAAACTAGCAGATGCCTCTCACATCCAATAGAAAGAACCCCTTTTGCAGAATTTTCAATTACAGTCGTAAATCTGATTTCAGATATAGAACTAGCAAGGTGGAGATTTATATTTCATCTACCATTTTGTCCAGCTGAGTGGTAGCAGGCATAGCAATTGGTAACCCAAACTGGATGAAGGTGCATGGTGGGAAATATGCAAGGATTTTGGGGGAGGGCCTCCTCACTTTCACCTATATCTGTCTCCCCACACTATTTCCTCTTTTTTGTTTCCTGGCAACCTACCTTTTATCTTCCCGTTTTCAGCTATGTTTTTATTTTTTTACTTCATTTATTTCCTTTATATCCTACCTTTCTCTCTCATAGGTTAGGCTGAGTGTTTGTGACTGGCCCAGAGTCACCAGTGAGCTCCCATAGCAGAAAGGGGATTTAAACCTGGGTTTCACCAATTCTCATCTGAACTTGAACCACTACATCACACTGGCTGTCATGGGGTGGCTTCTGTTCAACAGTAGCAAATAGCTGGGCCTAAGTAAGTCATGCTAGCCATGTTCTGTCAGGTCACCTATGGTTGCTGTGGGACTTGGCCACAATGAGTCCTCCCTCAAAGGCCAAAATAGCCCTGGAGAGGGTTCTGCCTCTCCCCTTTCCTTTTACTGACAGAAACCAACGTTTGAAGGCTGGCAACACTGCTGTGCTTTCCTAGCAATGGCCAGTGGTGGCATTCATTTCTTAAAATACTCCTTCTGTCATTTTGTAGGGGTTTAACTCCCATTTATTTTTTTTTGTAAGATTCCAGATTTTTCAGCAACCCTGGTGCTGTTTTTAGGTTTGTAGAAAGAGCTGTCTTGTCTGTGCTTGGCCTGAGCTCTGTATTTAAGTCTCCACAGATTGGGCTGTGTTGAGAATCAGATGCATTGATAATGCCTGTGTATAGTGAAGACATTTACAATATATTTTCAAGAATACAGTTTTTGTTTAAATTTTGCAGCCATTAATGTGCTATAATCTGTTTAATTATAATACATAAAGAGTTTAGTAGACTCAGTGTTAAAAAGTATAGCTTGATAGCCAAATATGCTGGCAGTCCTACCTGTTCTGACTGTATGTTTCTGTCCAAATAATACTTTTTGTTTGTTTGTAATTTGATTTATGTGTTCACCTTTTTTTTAACTTTTTGGCAAAAACAGCGATATATTTGCTAAGGTAGCATAAAGTGTAGCAGTTTGCAACTCTCACTCAAGTATTGGGTATATTAGCTATATTTCCTTTAGAAAACCAGGATATTTATAGTTTTAAATTCCTTAAACATTCCAAATAGTACAGTTTTACATAATAAGTTATAAATGATGCATTCTAACTTGTTAAATCAATAAAGTGAGTTTAGGTTTTATAGGAAAGTGTTACAAATATTTAACCCCCCCATATCTGGGTTTTCCCCCACTCACCCACCCTGAAAATAGTTTCTCCCCCCCCAGGGCTTCAAAATTTCTGGAAAGTTTACATCTTTAATGTGACTACAGCATACATATTGGAAAGCCTAGGTATGCTTCACCACAGGTGGTCAGTTCTGTCAAATGGCATTACTGATGAGGTCTTACTTCAAGAAAATTCAGGCATTGCTTGCTGGAATAAATTTATGTTAGTGCCATGGAAGGTACCTTCAGATATTAATGTAACTTGGATTGTCACTAGTGTTGTCATTTGTTGGGATTCCTTTATGTGAATATGTTGGACAAACGTGGTGTTTGTCTTCGCATAGAAGATTTGCACATTGGCCAAGACAAGTTTTACCAAGATGTGTTTACATAAAATTGAGACCAAAAGTTATATAATATTTTCACAATTTTCTTTTTTCTCATTTTTCCGTATATTGAAAGTTCCACGTACTCTGGCTTCCAGCTGTCTTATCATGCAGAAAAACAAGACAGAATGATCTTGAGAGTGCTGGTTGAATGCTGATACCATAATTTTGTATATATGATCCTAACCAGTCATGTTCATAAGAGCAAGTTGTACTTGGGGTACAGATTTAATTTGACAGCCATTCTGACATTGCTAGTTAAAAGAATTTGTATGCTTGGGCATTTCCTGTCTCATCGTTTTGTGTGCAGAATCCAAGCTAGTATATCTTCATTGAGATCTTCTCTGAAACCTTGCTTAAACATGTCACCAGTGGGTTTTTTTTAATTGTATGTCAGTAGAGACACTCTTCCTGAACTGTCATAAATGGAATTGTGAAAGAATCCTTTCACATAGCAAGGAGAATCTTCCATATAATTTGTCTTTTTCTCCAAGTTGTTTTCCCTGGGCTCATTGTAAAGGGGAAGGGGTTAGGGTTGCCAGCTCAGAGTTGGGAAATACCTGGAGATTTAGGGATGGAGCCTGAGGAGGGTGGGGGTTTGTGAACAGGAGAGATTTCAATGCTATAGAGTCCACCTTCCAAAACAGCCATTTTCTCCAGGTGAAATGATTGCTATTGCCTGGAGAGCAGTTGTAATCCCAGGAGATATCCAGTCACCAGCTGGAGGTTGTCAACCCTAGAAAGGGTGGACTGACTTGCTAAGTAGTTTGTGTCTGGCTGAGCAACCTGGTCCTTCTGTCTCTGCCCTTCCTCCACCCTTGAGCTTCAGAAGCAAATAGCAAGTAAAATGTGTAAGGCTTTGGACAATATTTTGCCTCTAGTGCTATCATTGCCAGAATGTAGCTTGGAAATTAGTTTGCTGTTTTATTGTTGGGGTTTTAGCCTATCCTACCTTCTTGTGTGTATCTAAAGTTATATTAAATAATGCATTGCAAGGTGAAGCTGAACATTTGCAGGAAAAACATGCAGCTTTTATTGTGTTTGTATCTGACAGATGCACATGACAGTTTGTCGAAGTCTCTTTGTTTAATAACCTTTTCTTTTGCCAGTTTTTTGTCTTGCTCTTTCTAGCTTAGTACAGTTGTACTGCAATACATATTGCTATATCACTTAGGGAGGTTTTTTGGGTTTTTTAAAAAAGAAATGTTTTTCCACCATGGCCTTTGTAAACATTCTGCAGATCAATGTCTGTGAGTAATGACTTGAATTTTTGAGATGTTAATGCTACATTGTCCAGTCTGCATTATGTGAGCCTTCTTTAGTGTTGTTTCCAACAAGGTACATATCTCTGTCATCTGAATCTTGATATGTATTGAAATAAAATGAGCACCTCTTTGCAGGCAGACTCACTCTCTAAAAAAATGAGCCAAAAGGAGAGAAGATGCAAAGGAAAATGGGAAAACTTTGCACAAGGGTTGCATTACAATAGGGTTAAAGTATTTAAGCCGTGAATTGGGGGCGGGGAATCAGAGGCCAAAAAGAACACTAAGAAAGAAATGCAAAAGAGAAAAGATGAGTTTTTAATGATTCATGAAAGTGAGACAAAGAGGAAGTTGGCTGAATAACTAAGGGGAGAGAGGCTCCTGACATGGGAGGGTCATGCAAGGGAGAGCAGGGAGATGAGAATAGCACAAGGGGAGTGAATGAGAAGGTTTACAATGCAAGCTAGGCAGAGCCACACCCTTGTAAATTCAGTAAAGTCAGGGTGTGGTCATATGCACCAGATGAAACAGGGGGGAAGCGAGGCTATTTCCTGTGGAGGAAATAGACCCTCAGTTGCAGGATCACACCTCCCTCTGATGCTGTAGGCGCAGCCCATCAGTGTGTGATCAGATGCAACTGCAGGTGAGTCTTTTTTTGTGTGCCATTTGTTTCCCATGTGCTTAAATGAGGAATTGATGAACTGCACCTCCACACTGAAGGCTTCCTATGGAGTTTGTGATGATGTGCATAAATATGAAGGGGGGGACAACAGCATGGAGTCGGGATGGCCTGATCAGACCATTCCAACGGCATGAGAGCATGCTGGAGCGATCAGACAGGGGAGAATCCATTGGAGAATCCACTTCTGTGGCAGAGCAGAACGGGTTGCTGATGGCTGTGGGGCACTTCCCAGATGTTGTTGTCTGATCGGCAGGAACGGCAGGATACAAATCAAACAAATAAAATAAAAATAAATAAATCTGCCCAGCATTCGTGCTTATGTCAGATCTAATTGTGCATATGATCGCAGCCTCAGTGGGTTAAGGATTGCACTGTTAATTATTTGGACATGGGGACTAGGTAAAATATCCAGAAGCTTTGAAGCTATGAGGACAGCATGGAAATGTTGAGAAAAGTTGAAATATGTGCAAAATTTACTTCCCTATCATGCTTAACTTGCTTTACAACTATAACATAAAATTCCCATTTATAACTTAGTGTATAAAATTGTACTGAAGCACGTTTATGAAATTTCAAGTAGAGTGTGTCGGTTTTTACACATAAAACTGCAAATATATCCAATGCTTAAAGAGAATGAGTAAAAATTGCTGCACTGTATGCTGCCTTAGCATATGCATCTTAGTGTTTTCCATCTGACAGGCGGGAGAAAAAAACCCTTGAAAATAAAAAACACAGATTTTGAAGAAAACAATAAAAATTGTGTTGCCTGGGTAGGAACCTCCCCCCCCCCCATATACCCCTAATAGTGTTAGCAACATATTTGGATGTAGAATGAACCTTTATTACGCTGAAGCCTCTGAATGACTCAACAGAGCATTATCATTATATACACAGTAGTCCTCCGTATTCCCCCCCCTTTTTCAGGCCCTCACATTTCTAATTTTGACTGAAGAAAGGAATAAAGGGAATGAGCACTGGAGATCAGGAGGGTTGAAGTTATGAAAAAAATTAAATGTTAGAAGAAGTCTAACCTTAATATAAATAACAGAAGACAGTGAAGACAAACCTACAGTGTGTAATGTGGTTAACGTGTGATGAAAGAAAAAGGTAAGTGAGCAAAGGAGTTTAAAAAACAACAACAATGAATTTTACAAACATCAACAAATCTCAGAGCGGTACAGTAAGCCAAAAAAGCGATCAAAGATAATGCTTAAGCCCATAGTGTTGAATCCAATCAGCTTTTCCACTGTTACAAGGGTGAACATTAAGAACATAAGTGAAGCCATGTTGGATTGGGCCAATGACCCATTCAGTCCAATACACTATGTCACTCAGTTGCTGAAAGCCAGGTGCCGTCAGGGAACTCTACGTGTTAATTACTCTTTGGGTGAAGAAGTATTTTCTTTTACCTGTTCTAAACCTACTGCTCATTAATTTCATTGAGTGCCCACGAAGATAAAGAGAAAAGTACTTCTTTCTCTACCATCTCTAGTCCATGTATAATTTTGTAACCTCTGTCATGTCACCTCTCAGTCCTCGTTTCTCCAAGCTAAAGAGCCCTAACTTCTTTAACCTTTCATCATAGGGAAAGTGTTCCATCCCCTTAATCATAGGCCCTTTTCAGACTGCCTATGTATTCTGTTTCAGTAACTGGTTACTGGGAGCACTGTGGTGCTGAAACAGGACTTCAAATCGGCGCCATAGTGGCACCATTGAGATGCCTGGACTTCATTGAGACACACTGAGATACATGTGATTGCAGCTGTTGTCACTTGGAAACTCTGTCACACCAGGCACTGAAACCCAAAGCTCCTGCTTAAACCTGCTGTCCAATGAGCTGCTTCTGTCCTCCTTATTTCCAGGCAACAGCAGTCACGATTGCATGTATCACAGTGGGTGCATTCAGACAGCACGCTGGGAGTGGTGTAAATTGCTCTGGTTCCAATGCGTTGGGTTTTTTTTAACCCGGAGAATCGTGATCACACTCACCTCCTTGTTCCGGATTGCTGCACAGCCACATTGCTCCCTGCCGTCCACACGCGGGAGCGTGCATTGGTGTTTTCTCTCTCTCTGTTTGAGCATGCACACAGGCAGCCATCTGTAGAACCAGAATTTTTGGTGTGCGCAGAACAGCGATTTCCACACTTCCCTTTAAACTTTAAATGAACACTTTCCTTTAAACTTTTACCCCGAAACTGGCCTCTGTGAGATCCCGAACTCGTCTAAATGCTAAAACTAGGAACCATTTAAACTTCGCTTTTATTAACTTGGGAGCAGAGCTCTGCCTATGCGCACACCACCAAGGCATAAAAAAAATGGATGAAAAGTGGAAGCCTGAGGCTTCCATGGCAGCTTTCCAGAGGGGAGGGGGTTGAAGCACCTGGAAGTGGCTCGACACCACAGGAGCAATCAGACATCAGAAAAGTGCGGCTAGAACCGGAGAATCAGGAAAACACCTGATCTGGAAAGCGACGGCTGGGGACGGTGCACAGATGTTGGATGTGTGAACGCACACACAAAATCCGTTCCTGAAGCATGCCGAAAGTGGTTCAAACGGAGTGTCTGAACGTACCCAGTGTGTCTCAATGGAGTCCAGTGATCTCAGTAGGATTGCTATTGCACTGATCTGCAGTCCTGTTCCAGTGCCATAGCACTCCCAATAGAACATTAAAAAAACTCAGAAAGATAGTGCGCGGGGCAAAAAAGGGCAGGAATGAAGTGGTGCAGTTTGAAATGGCCATAACGCTTCAGGGATGGCTCGTTAATGGGAAGAAAATCACTGTGTGAAACCCCCGTCCCTGTATCGCTTTACAAGATGATGGTCCAATAACAAATACAGTCTGGTTTAGGAAGGTAATGTTGCCCTTTTTTTGCACTTTTTCCAATGCTATAATAACTTTCTTTGAGGTGCGGTGACCAGAACTGTACATAGCATTCCAAATCTCATCTCAGAGTGATCTCATCCAATTCCTCATCCTGTATAGCTTGTCTGTGTGGGTCTATAATTCCTGATATGCCCTTTATGGGGATCAAAAGAGCTGGGCTGGGCTGGTAGGGCTATTTACTCCAGTATGGGTATTTCTAGAGATTTGAGGGCAGTTGCTGGGGAGAGCAGAATCTGAGGAGGAAAGGAGTTCAGTGGACATGTGAAGCCACAGAGTTTACCCTCCAAAGTTGTAGTTTTCTCCAGAGGGCTGATATCTGTGGTCTGAAGATCACTTTTAATTCCAGTGGAGATTATATATAGACATTAATTTGAGCTTCACAGCGATTGTCATATTGCATGCATTTTACAACTTTGGGCAGGACTGAGCCAATAAACGTCTCATATGTGTGTTTTGAGGGAGTTCAGCATAGCTAGAGGCAAATGAGCCTTAAATAAGGGCAGAAGCAGTTGATGTTTCATCAGCAGAGATTTGACTCATTTCAGTGCTCAACAGTGCCTCCGAGCTCTGAATCCAGACTCTATCCAAAAATCTTAATGTGTTTCTGAATTGTTCCACTGTGATTTCTTCACAAATTGAACTGAAATGTGTATGCATCTATGGTTAAAAACAACACTAACCTATTTTAAAAAGGATTTGAGAGAACTTGCTGAAACGCCATAGATTATTTGAAAATTGAGAATTTGCTTGAGAATAGCAAAGTAGTACACATGTCATGAACCTTCGCAAGGTAGGAGTTTTGTCTCCTTGATGTTTGGAAGAGATGATACATTCCAATATACTTTTATTGGAAGTGGCAACTAGTATTTAATATTCGGTACCCTTACATTTTTCTTTTCCTGCAGAAAATGCCACAAATGCTAATGTTTGCAGTCTGGTCTGATACTCTTTTTGTGAGACAAGTGGCTACAGGGGTAGATCGGGTCTTTGCATGGTGGCACTTTCCCCAGAGCTCTGCTGGTGCCTTCATTGTAGGTTTGAGTTGAAAACATTTTGCTTTGTTCTGCTATTGGATGTTTTTATTCCATTCTGGATTTGAGACTGTAAAGTTGTGATCATCTGCTGCTATTGACACTCTGCTGTTGTGATTGTGTTCATGGTTTTACCTCCTGTGTTTAAATCCTGTGCTCCTCATTTAGTTTAAAATTACAATATAATCATGATACTAAATTGTGATATGAACTGCTTTGAGCAACTAACATTGGAGATGTAAGGCTTAAATGTTCTTGATAATTTATGCAGGATTGAACCAAAGTACTCTGGCGTCTGAAACAGAAGATCCAAATGTGAACCCTTGTAGTAAAAATATTATAAGAACTGAGAGGCTACGTGTTAATGATACTCAAAACACACCATCTGTGGCAACCTTACTCTTGCCCTGTGTTTGAAAAAGAAACGAAGTTATTGATATGGAGATTTTCCTTCTTCCAAAGCAGAACCTGACACATAACTGCTTTTGTGTTGATTGTGTCTGGTATTAAATAATAGTGTAAATTAAGTTGCATTTCCATGTACACCAAGAGTTCCCAACGTGGTGTCTGCCAACACCTTTTCCGGCACCTGCTAAAAGTGTTTTTCGAGAGCAGGCAGGGCTAGATGGGACTTTTGCGCTGCAGGTCTTCTGATTGGCCATCGATGATCTGGCTGTGTAGCTTTTTTTAAACTGCTTCAGCATAGGATTATCAGCCTCCAAGTGAGGTCTGGTGATCTTCCTGAATAACAACTGATCTCCAGACACCAGTTCCCCTGGAGAAAATGGCTGCTTTGGAGGGTGGACTGTATGGCATTGTACCCCATTGAGGTCATGTCCCTCCTCAGATCCTGCTCTGCACAGGCTTCACCCTAGGGCTGCCAATCTCCAGTTGGGGGGTGGGGGATCCCCCAGTTTGGAGCCCCTCCCCCTGCTTCAGGGCTATCAGAAAGCATGGGGGGAGTGGCTGCGGGGTCTCCATTATACACAATGGAGACCAGTCCCCATTGGGTATAATGGTGAATCAGTCCATAGATATCTGGGGCTTGGGGAGGCTGTTTTTGGAGGTGGAGGCACTAAATTTTTAGCATAGCTGCTGGTGCCTCTCCTCAACCCCACCCCACCCCAAAGTTTCAAAAAGATTGGACCAGGGGTCTAATTCTATGAGCCACCCAACAGGTGCCCCATCTTCCATTATTTCCAGTGAAGGGGAAGGCATTTAACAGAAATGTGATCCCTTTAAATATGGCAGGCAGCCAGTTCACCTGGAACTCACTTCAGAATTCAATTGCACTTCTTCCCTCCCTTCTCCTGAAGCCACCTGGTAAGTCCCCTGCCGGCTTGTCGACCTTACCTGGCAACCCTACTCTGAAGCCTCTTAAGTGCAGTTTTTCAAATATTTTGAATGGCTAGTAGATTAGTATTACATGTCAGTGTTTAACTTCTCAGAGTTGACTATGCATTCATTTGTATGGAAATTCTATATGGATAGGAGAGTGTTGGTACATATTTAACTCCACATATAACTCCTTCATTGCTGGGTATGTGCTTATTCCTACTTCTGCTATTACTTGCAATCCTTCTATCACCAAATCATGGTGAGAAGTTTGTGGAAATACATGGCATATATTTACCCTGGTATCCATGTATACCTTATGCAGACTTGTCACACGTGTACATGTCCACTGTAGTAAAGATGGTGGCTGAGAAGCTTGCCACATAGTTTTGGCTGGGTTGGGGGGGGCATGCAGACTCAAAAGAGAGTTTATGTAACAAGCCTTTAACTAGAATAAGTTTGTCCTGAAAGGTTTCAGATATGTTTACCTCTAAATCAGTTGTGCAGCTTTTTCATGGGAAGAGAAAGAGGGCTGGCCTAAATTTGCTTCAGATGAGCCAGGAAAAAAATTAAACAAAAAGAAATGTTCTCTCTAAAACTTTTAAGTTTTAGCAACTTTTATCAGAGTGATACAGGACAGATTAGGACTTGGTTCAGACATAATGGTAGGCCATAGTTGCTACTAGGGATGAACATGAAGCAGAAAAATCTGGTGGGGTCTGGGGCTGTCCTGAACCAAACCCTGAACCAAGCCAACAATCCCTGAACCAGCCAGTTCAAATGCCCCTTTCTCCTGGCTGTAGCAAACTGGAGTGGGTGCACCCAGCTGCTGTTAGGTTTAAATGGCCCGAACCATTGAACCAAACTGGGCAGAAGTTTGGTAAATGTTTGGGGAAGGTGCCTTGGAAGTGGTGTGTATGTGTGTGAAATGGATCACTAAATTGCCTTGGAGCCATTTAAACCTAACAGCGGGTGGGTGCGCCCATCTGCTCTTAGATTTAAATGGCCTGAACCAGGCAGAAGTTTGGTAAATGTTTGGGGGAAGACGTGTTCTCTGAACTTTAGTTCAAGGGCCGCAAACTGGGCCAAATTTGTGATGTATTTTGGCTTGTGAACCAATTTGTGCCCATCTGTAGTTGCTACTACATAGGGTTACCATATGTCTGCTGGGGCTGGGAGATCTCCTGACTGCAATGGGCTTTGCCTCCTGGCATTCTAGCAGCCAGTGGAAGATTTTTATTCTTTTTTTATCAGCCCTTTCTAGGAATAGCAAAAAGATGCTGTGGCATTACCATAGAGTTTTTGGGGATTCCTAGAGAAGAGGCATGATGCCAGTTAATATTTTTCTGGACATGAAATGAAGCCGTTGCTGATGGCTGACCCGCCTCCATGTCCCTACCCCAACCGATCTCCTACTGGTTGCCAGGCCGGCACTGGCCAACCTACCACTGTATGAACAAGCCAGGGGAGATCATTTGATCACGTGCTCCCCCCCTTTTGTGTGTAGCCAGTTAATTTATTTCTGTTTTTGCAGGCAACCATTGTTTGTCATTATATCTTAACATAGATCACTTAACCTGCACATGAAGATTCTAAGCAGAGTTTCATTCATGTAGGTTGGAATCCTTGTTAGCAGGTAGAGTGCAAGCCATAGTTTCCTGGTAATCATAGTTTGCCATTACAGTGGAAATCATGTGTCAGCCTCCTGTGCATGTTTATGCACTAGAAAATCATGGTTTCTTATGTCTGAAATGAGCTTAATGGTATAAATGCTTTAAAAGAGAAGTACTGGCTGCTACTGAAAAGTAAACAGTATATTTTAGCACTATTCTCTGTCCGTTTTTATAGATTCATTTTTAAAACAAGGGACAAAGTTTCATTCAGAGCTTGCCAGTGTTGTATTCTCTGTTTCCCCCCCGTGGTTGTGATTAGCAGCAGTACTAAGCAAAGTCAACAGACCTGCATTATACATTATACATTTAATTTTTTTTTAAAAAAATTCATTGGATAGAGTTACTTTTATAACACATTTCTGTGTTCCTGCTGAGTTACAATCCCTTGTTTGTAGAAGTCTTGTCCTAAAGAATTCCTCCCCCCCATTCGTTCTCCTAAGTATTTTGTAATAAGAGAAGGTTGAGTTTACAATGAACTATTGATGGGGCTCCCTTTGTTGCAATACAGAATAATTTAATTGATTGCATTGGTCTGGGATTGGGGTGTAGGAGACAACACTGAATGCATTTGGTTAATTGCGTGTCAGGTAAATGGTAGTACCTATTTCATAAAGCTACATTGGTGAGAAACGGTGAGACACACACATGAGTCCTGATAAGTAAGAGAAGTTTGGTAGCCTGAGCTGAGGTAGTGGAAATAAAGGTTCATTTTCAGTCTTCTGTGCAGTCCCACATTGGGACTTTGCTTGTGCAGGCCAGCCACCGGAGGCTCTCTTACATCTACTCTGGTATTTTTAACTCCCCAAAGGGAGGCCCTCCCCTACAGAGCTCATTAGAGGCCATTTTCCTGTCTAACAGTCACGTGCTCCACAGGGAGGAGCTCCTCCTTGCCCTCAATCCTTTCTTTGCTGGCACATTATGAGGACGTGTTCTTTTCAGCTCTGGGTATCATGAGTTTTCCCGAAGCTTCTTTACTCCTGGGCTCTCTCCCCTCTTTGGGAAGTGTCACAGAAGGCCTTGTTTAAAAATGTACCCAGTGCAGTACAAAAATGAACCATTCAGATGAACACCTTCTCTGCCTTTTCTGCTTGGGTGAGGCCCTAACAGCGACATGCAAGATCTGCCCCTAATATATCCTGAAAGCCCACTCAGATCCAACAGCATGCTGGAAGGCAAGCTTGTTGGAGAAAGCACCCAGCTGAGCACAGTCAATCCTTGCTTTCGAAATTACTGGTTAGAACTGACCAACTTGCGACGCCACCACAGAACTGAAGCGTCAGGGCCAATTGTCGGTTCATTCAGCTGAACGCTGCATGTTGGAACCTCCGCCTAAGAAAGCCTGTTCCAAATCCAAACATAAGGTGAAACATTGCTTTAGTTCCAAGAATCCCAGAATCACCCCCAGATTCAATTAACTCTTTGATCCCAGCTAAATCAATTTTGGTTCCAACAGAACAGAGGGGAGTCTCCCTACCATGAACACCTACTCCACATTCCTCCCTGGCTCATTCTTTTCAGAAGGGGAAATAGATCTTGGCGAATAGGTAATCATTGGAACCACGGCATTAGTTGACCATTGGAACCATCATCCCCAGAGGCAGAGGAGTTTTATGCTTCTACCTCCTTGGCAAGGCTACCGTTATTATTTTCCTTCTCCTAGACTTCAAGAATGGGGCAACTGGCAATCGCGAAAAGCACCTCCAGAACCGAGACCCTGCCCTTTCCAAGGGACAGTGATGCTGCAGGTCTGGCAGTTATCCTCCTGCAATCTTTCCTCACCTTCTCATGGGGTACTCGGATTCCAAGGAAGAGCAGGCTTTGAGGGCTGACTTCCTTTCTGGTCTAGGCTCAGACTTACCATCGGACCCTTCCATTTATGACACTGTAGGGGACCCTGATCCAGTGTCACCTAATGAAGATCTGAAGCTCTACGCAGAACAAATGATACAAATGGCTAAATTGTTGGAAGTAGAACTGACCTCAAGCAACCCGAAACCTTGAGACATGATCTTAGGCAAGCTGTATGCAGAGTCACCTGGTATAATTGCCTTCCCTATCTTGGAGGGTATTGCCGACATCTCTAAGGTCCTCAGACAGAAACCAGCTACCATGGCTGCCACATCCAAAAAGGTGGAGAATTTATACAGAGTGCAACAAGAAGGTCATACGTATTTATTCTGCCATCCTCCGGCTTCATCCTTTATAGCCAAGGAGATGCAGGTGAAACAGCGTACAGGTTCACATTCCTCACCAGCTGGCAAAGGGGTGAAAAATCGATGCAGCTAATATAAAAGTTTAGGGCAGGGATAGGGATGGGCATGGACCAGAAAAAAGTGGTTCATGGTTCGTGGCCCCACAAACCCTGTTGAAAAGGACCATAGTCCCTTTAAATGGGGTTTACAGAAAGCCTGGAAAGCAGCTGAGCGATGAGAACTGCAGAGGACAGCCTGAAACAGCTGAGCAGTGGGAGCTCCCTCACCACTCAGCTGTTTCGGACTGTCTTGTGCAGTCCCTTTAAAGCGTAAAGGGAGTCCTCAAGAAAGCCAGAAAAACAGCTGAGTGGTGGGGGAGCACCTATTTCTGCTGCTTAGCTGCTTTTGTGGCTTTCGGGGGGGAACAGAAAGCAGGGGTTCTGCTCTGTCCATGAACCACCGCAAACTGCTTTAAAAGCTTATGGAAGTTTGTGAGGGTAGATCCATCACGGATTCATGATGAATTTTGCTTCATGGTTCAGTTCATGCCCATCCCATGATTTGAATCAACCCCAGCCCCAAGCTCAAGCCTAATAATGAAGCCACTGCCACTAAAGCTTATGTATTTTACCTGCCTTGGATATTGATTGCACTAATCTTTCATTTACTAACATTTTAAGGGATAGTGCATAAATGTTTGAAAACAAAGAAACCACAGCACTGTGGTTGTGTAGCACAATGATCCCATGTACCAAAATCTGCAGGCTAGGTTGGTCTGATTCTCATTTGGTTCTGTGGTGTATCATGATTATATATAGTTCAAGTTAACATATATTCTGGGCCATACTGAACACTGAATGAGAGGCAAGATGGAGTCAGAAAGAACACCAAAGACCACATTTTCTTTCTTAAACTAATTTATTGTCTTTGTAAGTGTGGCATTTCTCCCCCAAATTAATGAGGACCCTCAGGGAAGCCATCACAAACCCTGGTTTTTACACCAGTATGAAAAAAAGCTGCTATACTGTTAAGGTAGTTTTCTCCAGTAATTTCAAAAAAAAAAGTTTGAGTGCTGAAACCTGCCTGAAATGCCAGTTCTAAAATTGGAAGAAAACTTCATAATCCAAGATATGTGGAAACTGATTCCAGTTACACTGGGTATATTTTTAGTACTCCATGTATTCCTACTCATAGTATACTTCACATATTTGGGAAATTAACCCTGATAAAGGTTCTGGGGCTGAGTTTTAGCAGTCTCTAGCTTAAATTACTCCTGGTTGGCTCATACTTTGGCTGCGGTCACACACACTAAATAATCCATTTTCAGTCCACTTTCAAAGCACTTTCCAAATGGATTTAGCAAGTTCACACAGTAAAAATCCAGTTTCAAAGTGCACTGAAAGTGGATTGGAAGTGGATTATTTAGTGTGTGTGACCACAGCCTTTGTATGTGTGATATTATTAATTTTAAAGCAATTCTTGGCAGACTCTATCTGTTGAGTTGATCATAGCCCAGTAGCATTGATTCTTACTTACTTACTTTATTTATCTATTGTTTTGATTTGTATCCTGCTCTTCTTGCGAACGGGCTCATGGCGGCTTACAGCAATAAATATAATGCAATTTTAAAATGATGCAATCAAATAATACAATAAAACCAATTTAAAAACCTTTAAAGTGGGCAGTCAGTTCCAGTTCCTACAGCCGGGAAATAAATAAATGGCCAAGCAGCAGCAATAAGGAGGCTAGCTGGTAGATGAAAATATGTGTTCTCATTACCTTCTATATATTATAAAAAATTATGAATTAATTTTTGAATTGTCATTTTAAATGGGACTTTTTGAGGATGAGCACAGTGCAGTATTTATTTATTTAATTAATTAATTTTTCCGGGCGCTGTTCCCTGGCAAGCTGGACTCAGGGCAGTGTACAACATCAATTAAACATCAATTAAAACAGGATTAAAAAACAGTAACAAAAAATGTTGCTGAAGATGGCGCAAGAGAAGCCAGTAACGCCACTATCTCATGGGGGGAGGGGAGTGCCAGGGTGAAACTGTTGCTATCCTTAACCACAGCCGGGGCAGAAAAGGCCCTGGCTCTGGTTGAGTATAGTGATCACTTCAGAGTGTTAGATTAGAATTTGGAAAACCTGGGCTCAAATTCCCACTCATCCACGAAACTCACTGAGTGACCATGGTCCAGTCACTCTTCTCTCAGCCTAATCAACCTCCTAGGATGGAGAAAGGGTGATCCATGTAACACTGCTCGGAACTGTTTAAAGGAAGGGCAGGAAGAATGTGACAGAGTACCAGCTGTGGTTGTATGGATGTTGGGGCATTCACATATGAGAAACCTGCAACTTTAAAATTAATTGTTCATGTCTACTTATTTTTGACATCTCCACCCTTGCTCCCTTAAGAAGAAACTATTACCTGACTTCTGAAAGATTGCACTTGCTAGAAGGCTTACAAAATAGTGTTGTTGCCCTCAGCATGACGACAACAACAAAAAAAAGCTAAACTCCAGGGATTTTTCAAAGCAGTAGTTATGCCGAATAGGTTCACTGGATTTCAGTTATAGAGGCTAAATTTTCAGTCATAAAGTGATTGCTTCCAAGTGATAATTCCCTCTTCTTGTACTAATTTACATGAGGGGAACAAACCCCAGGACAGGCCTTGAAAGTCTTCTTTAATCCTAGGAGCGAGCCCCAAAATCAAAGAGCCCGGACACTTCCGTATCAAATACCATTTCTCTGCCATATTAGTCAAATTTAATGTTGCTTCTGAGGTATAAAAGGGTTGCCAAGTGGCCTGGAGAAAAATGTCTTGTCCTTTTAGTAGAGAGTTAATGGAATGGTATTTATCACGTAATGTTATTTACCTCCATGGTACAAAATGCTTCAACAGTCCATTTCCACACATAAAGCCTCTATTAAAGAAGAGGACATTTTTCTCAACAGCAGTTTACAACCCTGTATCCAGATGGTCAGGCACAACTTGGAGAGGTAAGAATATTGGTTAGTGGTGAAGAACAGGGCCTTTTCCCTCTGAGAGGAAGGACATCTTGATGGGTGTTTCCCACCCTGTCCTTAGGGAGACAGGAACCAAACTTCACTTCCTGTCCTCTTGGTGGGACACGCCCCTCAACTCAGTTTAGTTCCTGCCTCAGTAGGGAGAGCAGCACGAAGTTGGTATAGTCGTGCCTTCGACTATTTTTTCTTTACATTTCTATTTTTTGGGCTCCTCCAAAGATCTCTTTCTTCCTTCTTTAGAAGAAGAAGAAGAGATTGGATTTATACCCCGCCTTTCCCTACCCAAAGGTGTCTCAGAGCGGCTTACAAACTCCCTTCCCTTCCCCTCCCCACAACAGACACCCTGTGAGGTAGGTGGGGCTGAGAGAGCTCTTGACAGAAACTGCTCTTTTTCAAGAACAACTCTTATCAGAACTATGGCTTGCCCAAGGTCATCCAGCTGGGTGCAAGTGGAGGAGTGGGGAATCAAACCTGGTTCTCCCAGATTGGAGTCCGCGCACTTAACCACTACACCAAACTGTAGTGCTCTTTCTTTGCCTACTCCTTTTTGTCTGCCTTCCTCCTATCTTCCTCTTTTTTGCTCATCTCTCTTTTCCTCCTTTTCCCACCCGACGCCCCGGCTGGAGCATGTCGGACTGGGAAGGTTTGGATGGCTCCCTATCTGGAGCTGAAGGAGACAACGCTTCCACTATGCCACCATCGAAGAAGAACAAAGGAAAAGCCTTCTTCAACCGCTAAAGCGAACTCGGTGGTGCCATCACAGAAGCTCACCAAAAAGTGGCCGGTCTCTTTACTGGTGTAAGCGGACACCATTTTGAGCCACACCGTGAAACAAAGGAGCTCCGATGGAACGGGGGGAAGCTGCGGGGCGGCTTTCGTTGCTTCCATAAGCCAGACAACTATGCCAGACGTGGCATTTGAGATCCCCAATGCCCAGGTCAGTTCAGGGCCCCCAATTCTGGTGACTGACTCACAGGCGGGTCTATTCGTGAGTAACACTGAAACAGGCGCAAACTCCATCTTCACCCCTGAAATTATGCAGATTAGCTATGAGAGAGGAAATCTCCAATTTTCACCGGGGCTCCCCTGTTGGGGATTGTGACCAACTTTCCATCCATGCCTCCCCCGGCCATTTCCCCCAGGGAGAGCCAGACATGACTTAACCAGAAGAGGGCAGACCACGGTGGCCGACAAAGGCAACTAGAAAAGACCATAACCAACAATGGGAACCCTCTCAGGTTGAAGATAGCAAGCTGGGTGATAGGGAGGATGGGGAGTTTTTCTCTGATTATGAGGAGGAGAAAGAGGACACGGAGGTCCTAGAACCTTCTTTGAGGTTTTTAAAACCTGAAGATTATCAATACTTAAAAAGACTCTGTCTGCCTTAGAACTACAACCTAAGTTTAAGCCAGATGACCCTAATGCTTCAGATGAGACTAGACCCAGAGGGAGTAAGGACTATTTCCCCAGGACTCCTGGAACGCAGAAAGTCTTTCCCTTTCCTAAATTCTTAGAAAAACAATTGATGAAGGAAAGGACCAAACCTATGACCAATAAGCATTGCCCTTGTAATGTCAAAAAGTTGTATGCATTGCCTGATTTTACCAATAAGTTTTTATAGGCCCCTCTAGTGGATGCTCCAGTAACTGCACTGCAAACCTCGAGCCTGTTATCCAAAGATGGAGAGGACATGGTGAGGGGCAGCCTAGACAGGAAAGCTGAATTCGCCCTTCGCAAGACACATGAAGCCATCGCTATGGCCATCGGGGCCTCAGTCAGCCTGGTCCAAGAAGATGATTCAGCGCATCTCTGATTCTAATAAGCGCCTGGCAGAGGGTGCTCACAGGCTTCTTCAGGCCTCCTCTTTCTTGGCTGACACCACCTTGGATGCCATGATTTTCTCCTCCAGAGCCTTGGCTTCCACAGTTGCAACTAGAAGGACCCTCTGGCTCCTGGCGTGGCAGGCTGACCATGCTAAAGTTATTGTCACAGTCTACCCCTTTCAGGGTGACTGCTTGGTTGGTGTCTCCTTAGACAAGATCCTCATCGGGTCAAAAGACAAGAAAAAAGCCATGTCCAAATCTTTGGGTAGACCAAACTACAGGACTACAGGAAATTTTTCCTTTCGGGGACAAAGATCTTCTTTGAGATCCCCAAAGAGACTATCATAGATCCTCTTGGGGTACCAACCATCAGAGTTTCAGAAGGAACCCATTTCACAACCACTCAGGCAAACCATTCTTTCCCAGGGATAATAAGTCTGCAAGAGACAACAAAGCCCCCAAGGCGTGACTATGCCTCAGCTCCGGTGGGGGGACTGCTACTGTTTCACCAACAATGGGTCAACTCAAAAGCAGACCTCTGGTCTCAAGAGGTCACCTCCAAAGGCTACTCCATCAAATTCCTTCACAGACCTCCAGGTCGATATGTCCCTTCACCAACAATAAAGGACCCTCTCAAGCTGCACAGAACTCTGGAGGCTATTCAATACCTCTCCAGTATTCTAGCCATAGAACCGGTTCCTCCCTCCGAGAGGGAGCAAGGAATCTATTCAGTCTTTTTCACTGTTCCAAAGAGGAATGGCAGTTGGAGAGCCATTCTAGACTTAAAATTTCTAAACAGATTTGTGAGATTACAGAGTTTTCGCATGGCAACTCTCCGCTCCATCATGGAAGCTCCCCAGCCGGGAGAGTTTCTGACCACCATAGACCTGACCGAGGTGTACCTTCATGTGCCTATCTTCACAGGCCACAGATGTTTTCTTCGTTTTTGCGTCCAGGGTCAACGCTGGCAATTCAGAACACTACCCTTCAGCCTGACCACTGCCGCAACAGTGTTCTCCAAGATGCTGATACATCCTATTGTCCTTTTGCGAGAGAAGGGTGTTCACGTCCATCCTTATCTAGATGACCTGTTGATCCGCTCAGCATCACACCACAAATCTCTACAAGACACGGCAGAAACCATCCACTGCTTGCAGTCTCACGGTTTTCTAGTCAACCAAGAGAAGAGTTGTCTGATCCCCGCTCAATCGATAGAACACCTCGGAGTGATACTAGACACAACGCAAAGTTGTATGTTCCTTCCCAGTTCCAAAGCAGAAAAGATCGGCTTACTATGTTGTCAGGTCATCAAGAGCAAGCAATCCTCCCTGATGACTCTCGCCAAACTGATGGGACTCTTCATATCCTGCACAGATGCAGTCTTATGGGCCCGCCTGCACGCAAGACCGTTACAACAGCTGTTACAGCCATACCAGCTCAGAGTGATGTGAAGAGAGGATCTTCCTGTCCAGGTACCATTCAAGGTGAAAACCAGCTTAACCTGGTGGACCAAAGGGCGGAACCTTTGGTGCGGCAGAGTGTATTACACCAAAGACTGGAAGAAGATTGTGACTGACTCCGGTCTTCAAGGATGGGGTGCTGTCCTACTCGATACCCTGGCTCAGAGCCTATGGTCCAAACAGGAACAGACTTTGCCAATAAACTCTCTAGAGCTCAGAGCCATCCGCCTGGCACTACTACACTTCCATTCACAGATTGCAGGATAGCACGTGTTAGTCAAAACGGATAATGTCTCTGCAAAAGCATATATAAACCGCCAGGGGGGCTCCAGGTCTTCATGCTGTCAGGTTCAAAAGCAAGTAGATCCAAGCATTCTTAGGAGTAAGAAGGGCTTTATTGGAATACAGTGTAGAGGTTATTGTCAGGAATGGCGATGCAAGCGGCTCAAGCATGGTTATAGTGTGATGCAAAATTGCGACTAGCAAATGACCTGCAAGCGCGCGGGCGGGAAACTCCCGGTGGGAGAATTACTTAATGGGCGGGAGATGGCTCCTTCCTCCCCTCGTCTTCACAGGACTGGAAAATTCTCATACAAAGAAGAATAGCCCAAAGCCTGCACTCAAGGCCACCGTGATAAGACCGAGCGGCAGGGAAGAAGCTCCCACGTTACTGCTAGCATACCTACGCAAGCGCAAAAGCAGGGACGAGATAGGGAACACAGCACAAAGGATACAGTGTGAAACAATACAGAGCCATTACTGACACATGCCTCCACCAGGAAGCGTACAAACTTCTGAAGTGGACAGAACTCCATATAGCATATCTTGGTTGTTTTGGAGTGTTCAATTTTTTTACTGCTTCTGGGAGTTCCCAAACTGAGTTGAGGGGCGTGTCCCACCAAGAGGACAGGAAGTGAAGTTTGGTTCCTGCCTCCCTAAGGATAGGGTGAGAAACACCCATCAAGATGTCCTCCTTATCTCAGAGGAGAAGGACCCTTCACAGTAAGTACCAATGGCCCTTTTTCCAGAGTTAGCCCAAGGCTCTGTATTCTGGGGTGCCTTAAAGAGCAGGACATTTTTCTCCACACCAGTTGGCAACCCTAAATTCAGCATGTCAGGCACAACTCTTGAGAGGTAAGGCTATTAGTTATGAAGAACAGGGCCTTTACTATAGTTGGCCCAAGGCTCTGGAACTCTTTCCTGAATAAGATGCAGTATTCTTCCTCATTTTCTTTCAGGTAGGATGCAGAATGTTTTGTGCATGTGAGGGTGTTTTCATGAAGAAGCACAGCTTAGGAAAAATGTGAGAAACATGATCCCTTATTTTCCCTCCTTTACATACAAACCCTTAATTTCCCTCTCTTACAGGAACTAAGCCCCTGTACATGTCACTGGAATGAATGCACCTTCTTTCCCAGTTTTGCTCCATCTCCATCTTCTCCCTCCCCTCTTTGTCATCTTCCTTGTCTCACTTTTTTAGATTGTAAGCTCTTTGGGGCCAGAATTTACCTTCTTGTGTTGAATTAGGCATCATGCACTTTACATGTTCTGAGTAATAAAAAACAACTGGGCTTAAACTAATGGGGTCCAGTGGGATAGCTGTGCTAAGTTTATGTTGACAAAAACATCCCTACAGCACAGAAAAGACATGTATTGCAGCATAAGCTTTTGCAGACTTAAGCCCTTTTGCTTTAAGCTAATGCTGTAGGGCAGGCCAATTGCTACTACTAGACCATTGAGTAAGAACAGTGATTCTGTAAATCTCAGTCATAATTCTAAATATGTAACTAGAACACCAAGCCTGAATATAAAAATACGATCTACTCTGTGACCTATTCTAATACCACTGAAAATTGTCTTGAAGACTGAAAGACTTATTGCTTCCTCTCCAGGCCAGCTTTCTTTGTGTGTGTGTCCCCAATCTGGGGGAGGGGGGAGTCTCTTGCCCACCGCATGAAGCATAACCATCTGCAGGCTTCAACTTTCCCCCAGCTGCAGTACAAGAGACCAGAAGTTCCTGGCAAAGGCTAAAAAGAGCCAGTGACCATTGAGCTCTGTGCAAGAAGACTTGCAGGGCATTTCTTTGCTTTTGTAGACTATGGAATCTACTGTGCATCTCATTGCCTCCAATTGGAAGAGAAGGCAGAGAGGCCTCAAAGAGTGGGTGATACAAGATGAATTCCTGAGGAGGAAACAGGCTGCTACTAAAAAGGGTGCAGAGAAGAAAACAGATTTCCCTAAATTAAGATGGAAAGGGAAGTAAATGTCAGGGATCTGTTCTCTGGGCCCTTTTTATAACAACAGCTGAGAAGAATTTTTGCAGCAAATTCATTGCAGTTTACCTGTATTAAGCAACCAGTGACTTTCTCAGACAAAAGTTTAAGGAAACCTGATTTAGGGAAAGTTTTGACTTGCTGTGGCTGCCTTGAAGTGGGCAGTAGTATCAGTAGGATTGCCCCCTAGCTTGGAAAATTCCTGGAGAAGTTGGGGGGCAGGGTGCCAATCTGTGTAGTCCAGGAATGAGTAGTAATCCTGAGAGAACTCCAGGCCCCACCTGGAGGTTGGCAACTCTGAAGTGTCAGCATTTTCCTGGACTGTTCTGATGACAGAATTCAGTGGCCCTGTATTTATGACCTGTGAGGCTCTGGCACTCACAGACTTCACCCTTAGCATGAATACTGCCCCTGTACACATTCCTGAATCAATCAAATGCTGGGGTGGGAGTTTATACTGTGACTATAAACTGAACCATATTTCAGAGTTCAAATGCATATGTGTTTAATGTGTGTATTAAAATATGGAAGGTTGAATGATTTTATTTTTGCAGCTTCTACAAGAATAAACATTCCCATTCTAAATACCAACATGTAAACATGGCAATTTTCTGAAGGAAAAAGAAAAATGAACTTGAAAAATAATACCTACTGACATGCATGTCTCCCCCCCCACACTACACTTGCATGTTTTTTGGAACACCAGTTAAATATGTAACCATGGAGCTTAGTGAACCTCTGTTGTTTGATTCTGTTTTCTGTAGCAAGCCTCAGTGAGAATAAGAATCATTGGCTGGAATTTAGAACTTGCCATCATTTGGTAGCCGGTTATTTGTGTGTAATGCAGGGCAGAGAATCTGGTTTATAATTTGTATTTTGGGGAAATGTGCTTTGTTTAAAATGAGTGCAAAGTATCATCTGACAATTGGTGGAAGTGCTTTTGCTAGGATTTTTCATGGTCATAGAATATAGTCTGTGTTTTTGATAGGGAGTATTGTGTTTTTGTACCAGGGCACCAATTTGTTGTTTCAAACATGATTAAGGGAATTGTTTTTAAGAAAAAAGGACAAAGGTATGGTATCTGCTTGCCACTTTAGCCCTTTAAATAACTAAATACAATTCTTCTTCAAAGTCTTCTCTGTACCAAAAGAAACAAAATGTCAGTTTATTACAACACTTAATTTCTTAACACTTAATCAGAAGATACAGTGTTTCACATAATATTATGGGGGCACAAATACTATTTGCAGTATCGTGGTTTCTGGGCCTCTTGACTCCCTGTTATTAGCCTCTGTGTTCCCTGGGAGCCTGAATCCCACTTACATGTGCAGCACTCAAGGGTAGATCTTTTTCTTAGAAACATATCGCCTAGGGTTGGCCTCAGGGTTGAGATTAAGAAGGATACCACAAACTAAATGTTAAGTGTCTGAGCCAGAGGCAGATTGTAGTAGAGGTTATTTGAAAATCCAAGTTCTTTTGAGCTCTTGTCTGATGCATTTTGCTTGAGAGGCAGGCAACAAACATGAGCAACTGTTTTCTTTTAATGTTACTGACTGAAATTTTTAAGACATTTGAAATGTACTCTAAAAATATAGCTGAACTACAAAATCCTCTTTTATGTAGACTATAATTCTGGGAGACCAGTGTGGGTAAAACTTAGTGATTTACTTTCATTTTACCATCCTGTGCTGTATACCAGGGGTCCCTAATGCCCATGCCCACCAGCACATTTTCTGTTGCTCATCAAGTGTTTTAAGAAAGTAGGTGGGGCCAGGTGGCGCTCTTGTACAGCACGGCTTCTGATTGGCCATTGGAGATTGTTGGGTGCAAGAGGATCTGGGAGGGAAAAGGTTAAGAGAATTCTCTCACTGTGGTACATTTGACAGTTGGCCCCAACTTCTCATCATTTAGATGTTGAGCCTCTTCTGCTTCGTCTTATATAGGACCTCTCCTTCTCCTGCTTACCTGGACTTGGAGCTGTAGCAAGTTAAACTTTTTGAGGTTAATCTGTTCACAGTGTTAAATGTACCTACATGAATATGTCATGTAAGACGTGCTTCTATCTTTGTAAGTAAAATTTCTTTGTCTTGTTCCCATTGGAGTCAGATCATTTTAGTAATTTGTTTCAAGAACATTTTCCCTAAACGTGGAGGATTGGGGATACTACATAAAGCTTTTGTGCTTCCAAGGCAATTGATTTTTTTTTACATTTTAACCCAATAGAGATTTTATTGGCTATGCCGATTTTTTTAAAAAAACCACATACTTATTTGGCAGCAGATGCCATCACACCACAAGGATCTTCACTGTGTGGCTGAAGATAAGCTGCAGCAGCCACTTTGTGGCTGGCTCCGCCTCCCGTGGCAGCTATTTTGTGCTGTGCCCACCACACTATATCAGATTTCCAAATGTGCCTGCAGGTTTAAAAGAAACTGGCAGCCCCACTGTACACTTACGTGTTTGTTTTAGATTTTAGAAGCGAGTTTCCTGTTCTTCTGTGTACAAGCAACTTGGAAACTTCCAGAATGAGTAAATCACAAATGAGTAGAAATAGAACATAAATCTTGTTTCAGATAATTTGTGCAGAAGATGTGAATAATTGTGCAATAATGTCATCCAGCTGTTACATGGAGATTTTAATTTTTTAAAACTTGTTTCTGAATTCAGCAGAAGATAACATCTCCTCAATCTGATTAAGAAGTACTATTTTTATCTTTTGGAGTTTCAAACTCAAAACTTCACACACATTATCAGAGCAATCCATATGGCAACTCTAATATTATACAGAATCATCTTTCCTGGTGTCCCCCAGTCTCTGGGAAAAATTACTCATTGCTGTGTTTCACTATAAGTAGAATGTTGGTGTTTTTAAGAACCCATATATATATATATATATATATATTCATTCACAGACATTTAGGCTGTGGTCACACGTGCTAAATAATCCACTTTCAATCCACTTTCAGTGCACTTTCCAACTGGATTTTTACTGTGTGAACTTGCAAAATCTATTTTGAAAGTGCATTGAAAGTGGATTATTTAGTGTGTGTGACTGCAGCCTTATAGTAACTAGGGTTTGTGGAAAGACTGCTGTCTGTGACTTACTTTTTATTTCCCTATTCCAAACTTTAGATTGGTTGATTTTATTGTAATTGGTTCCTTTTATGTTCTTAGTTTTAAGAGAATTGTTTGCTGAAAAACAAACTGGAAAGAAATAAACAGCTCTGTATGGTCAGTACTATCTTACACCACATTGTAGATGTTGTGCTGAGGAATAGGGCCTTGGCCAGGGCATCCTAGTGAGTTCATGGCTGAGACAAGATTTGAACTGGGACTTTCCAATTCATAGCTTGCCCTTGGCTATTCTGCTCCACTGGCTCTCAAATTTGTATGTAAACATGTAGGCTGTTCCTTTTAGATTGGTACTGGTGGATACTGCTATACTATATGTTTCATGTTAACCCAAGCCTTTAATTATGTAGAACCTATATGCAGTAAATGGGTTCATACCAACTCCCTTTGCTTTGTGACATCCCTGCCTCTCACTCAGGCCTATGCAATGTTTGTGTTGACCATTGCTTTCCAACTGGGGCCTGTGAATGGAGAGCTTAACATCTATAGGCCTGATCTATGTATTTATTACCCCCTAATTTTGAGGGTTAGGCTAGTGTACATTGGCTCAGCATAAGTAAGATAACTTTAGGTCGTGATGGTAGGGCGGGGATGACCCTAGTCCATTCATGTGCAGCTAGAGCGCTATCTGCTGATGACTCCAGTGCATAATGTCATATTTGAAATAGTTCAAGTAATACAGTTAACACTTTAAAAAAAGCAAGGTGTGTTTTGTGATATATATAAGTGTTGGCAGATGCAGCACTTCATTCCATATTGCATTTTCAGAGAGAGTGCAGTTTTATTGAACAAGAGGATTGAATTCTTAACTGACTAATCAATTTTAGTAGTAAGTTAAAATGCCTAGTATTAATGGACAGCTGTATCCGTTAATCAAGGTTATAGTAGATTAACACTTGTCAGCATTTATGCTAATAGTACTTATATGCTGTAGACTTACAAAATGCACTTATGTTTCTGTATTTTTCTGAAACATTTGGATGTGCTTTTGGTTTGCACTTACAGACTGTTCCGGTCTCCCTCCTATGTCTGCATCAAAAATAGAAAGATAGTGACATTTTCCATTCTGGCATAACATCATGTCATTGAGGGACCCTCCCCCTTTTCATGCATATCAAAATAAGTGGAAGTGCTTTTTTCTGATATTTTGATTGCTTTAAATCAACATTGCTGTATGGGTAAAATAAGACCATCATATGTCACAAACTGTTTTTAGCCATCTTTTGACATCCTGAGTTTGAAAAATACATTTTAAAGATGTTAGAATTAAAAACAAACCATTAGTTCATGTGATGCAGCATTCTGTTGGCTAAGTGATCAGTAAGCCCTCACTTGGGGCACGAAGAAGACAGTCTTCTAACTCTTTTCCTACCAATCCTTTTGGTATTCACATGTATACTGTCTATGAAGCTGAAAGTCACACTTGGCTGTCGTTGCTAACAGCTAAAGCTATCTATCATGAAATAAAGGTGTAATCACACGTTGGAATTTGTGTGGGATACACATAGAAATCTCTTGCAATCTATACACAAATGATACCCGTAAAGCACAAAATTCCAGGAGTAAGCAAAGGGACAGCCACCACACTTTAGAATGGGCTTAAACCATCACCTTGTCAGTTAGTAGTTGCATGGGATACAGTGGCCAGTTATGGTCAGGTTATACTTCTGAGCGAGAATTGCGAAGCAGAATTCTGATGGAGTATAGAAAAGACTGATTTTGCTATTGTTGTGCAGAGAAACTTCTTCAGCTTTTTTAAACCTGAATTTTAAGATTCTTTTTTTTCCTTAAAACATTTAAGGATCTAATATGCTCACTTCAGTTAGTTGATTGCTATAGATTGTCCAGTGACTCTGGAGAGCTCATCAGAATGTCTAATAGCTTGATCATATCGATTGTCCTTCAATTAATCACGTCTGATGCTTTCGTTTATCAAAAACCAAATACATGTAATTAACTTGGAGGTGAGAGAGCTCATTTCAGGATGGTATTTGCTACTGTCACTGAAATATCTCAGAGCAGATTATACTAATGGGCAGCACAAGTCAGAATTAAGCTAATGGCATCCTATCTGTGAAGGAATAATAACGTTAAAAAGAGATTCTGAGAACAGCCTTTTGAAATCAGGTTTGATCCTACTAGTGAAATGAGTTTGATCCTACCAAATACTTCCACTAACAGCAGTGCCTTCTTCCAGTGTAAAAGGTGCTCTTTGCACTAGAGGAAATGACTGCTTCTAGAAAAGTTCTATATGAACCAGCCTTAGGCAATTTAGTAAAACAAAAACAAGAATACTTCCAAGAAAGCTAGTCTTCCTAGGGTCCGGTCACACGGAGGTTTTGCTGCACAATAGGGATGAATGCCAGGCAGATTATATGGGCGTGATCACATGGAAACATCTGGCAAGTGTTGCGCACCTATCTCCAACTCGTATCATACCGCCAAAGATCCGGAGTTAAAAAGTACCTGGAAAAGTCTTCTATTAAATGGGTTGCGACGGGCTGCTGCCAGACTTCCTTCGTGTGATCGCTCCAGCGCGCTCCTCTTGCCTTGTTGGAGCGTGCTGGAAACACCCGCCAACGGGAAAAAATCTGCTTCACCATCACATCAGATTACGTAATGGTGGGGCAAATTGCGACAGCGCAAAGAGCCACGCCTCCACCCCGTGTTATCTGTCCCATGTGACCGGGACCCTAGGTAATCTTACATTCTTAATGCACAAAGAGAATTATTAATTGGAGCTTTTTATGCTTGTTGATTAGCAAGGGTATGCACAATCTCTCTTTTATAAGTGCTATATACAAACACTGATAATCTGCTTTATATGTAGTTGAACCAGTGGCTCGTGTTTCTCAATTTTGCCTGCTCTGGCTGGTAGCTAATCTCAGGCAGAGAAAATTCTTGCCAATGTCTGTTGATCCTTTAATAGGACGTGCCAAGGAGAATCGAACCTGGGATCTTCTGCATGCTGGTCCCATGTCCTGCTACTGAGTCATGACCTCTTCCCGTGGTTACTTCTGCAAACATCTGAAACTTTCAGAAGTCCCCGTTCTTTGTACCTCATATGTTTTTGTATCATTGTTTCATGCCACCTTTTTAATGTCTTTTCCACTTATTTTTTTAGCCGTAAGGGGAAAGGGAAATCTATATGGAATGCCCTAAGTTCTTTGCAGAAAGGGCAAGATAAAAACATGATTGATGTACAATTCATGGCCAGTGAAGTGACTTATTAATTAAGGCAAATCTATGCCACTTTTCTCCTCAGAGGGACCCAGACTGGATTACAGAAATCTCCAGAATACAAAACAGCCAATTTAAAATAAGACAATTTAAAATACATCCTCAGCAGTAGTTCTGGCTCACTGGGGTATTTAATATAGGTCCTAGGCAGCAAGCCACTCGCTAAGAACCATGGGCTTGTGCCTCCAGCCACACTCAGGCGAAGTACCTGCAAGGAGAGGAGAAAATGAACTGCATCCAGATGGTATTCAGCTGCTGCTATCGGGATCTTCCCAATTTCCTCTGCTTACCAAACTGCTGTTCCTTGAGCACAACAAAGGATAAATCAAACAGTTTGTTGATGCACCAGTTGAGTGTGGTAAGATAATGATGTGAGCCGCCCTGAGCCTGCTGCGGTGGGGAGGGCGGGATAGAAGTCTAAATAAATAAATAAATCACTGGCTCTTTAGTAGGGTTACTAGCTCAGGGTTGGGAACTACCTGGAGATTTTCGGGATGGGGCCTGAGGAGGGTGAGGTTTGGGTTGTAGTCCAGGAGACTTCACCTTCCAAAGCAACCATTTTCTCCAGGTGAACTGATCTCCATTGCCTGGAAACCAATTGTAATAGCAGAAGATCTCCAGCCACCACCAAGAGGTTGGCAGCTCTACTTTTCAGACAGCTCTCAAAATGTTGTTTGGAAGAGTAGGAACCACTGTAACAAGGAGTTGAAACTCCTATCAAACACACTATCCAAACGCACTTGTTGTGCCTTGTGTGCTTGGAACACAACAAGGAGAAGCTTTTAGTAGAGGCCTGACTCTTAGAACAGAGATAAAACCAGTGCATCTTCTGTTCATGCTCCTTCTACCAGTTAGTCCTTATAGCCTTTTAAAGTAAAACCCCGGGTAATTGACCTGGAGATGATAACTAAAACCCTTTGTGGACTAAAGAAAACGTTTTGGGCAACTCAAAATGATCCTTGGTAGTTTTAATCTTTGCCTTATCTCAGGGTTCCACAACATGTTCCATGATTTGTTTCCCCCTGTTTCTTTTAACATAGGGGCTGTGCTTGAAAGAGGGAGAACAGTCTAGGGTCGCGGTCACATGTGTCAGAAAAAACAGGGAAGCAAGGCTATTTCCTCTGGAGGAATTTGACCCACAGTTGCGCGATCACACAGTCCTTGGAAGCTCCAGGCAAAGCCCGCCACTGCATGATCAGAGGCAACTATGGGCGAGCGGGTTTGTTTGTTTTTTGCTGTTTGTTTCCGATGTACTTAAATGAGGAATTGATGAATGGCATCTCTGCACTGAGGGCTTCCCATGGAGTTGCGATGATGCGCATACTGAGAAGGGGGAAAAAACAATGGCATGGAGTTGGGATGGCCTGATCAGACCATCCTGGCGCCAAGAGCGTGCACTGGAGCGATCAGACGGGGGAAAGTCCGTCTGTGGCCTGTCGCAACCTGTTTTCTACTGGATTTTCCTCAGTGTCTTTTAACTCCGCTTGTGGGGCGGAGCAGAACGGGTTGCTGATCGCTGCAGGGTGCTTCCCAGATGTTCGTGTCTGATCGCGCACTTTAAATCCGCCCAGCATTCGTGCCTATGATGGGTCTAATTGTACATATGATTGCAGCCTAGGTGGAGTGGGGTTATGTACTCTCCCCCCCCCCATACACTCTTGTTTTTCCAGTAGTTGCCACTCCCAAGCTGTTTTTGGTGGTACTGAGTATCTTTCCATGTGGAGTTAAACCAGCTGGGGATAGGGATGTAAATCCTCTGGTTCAGTGAAACAAATCAAGAGAGTGTTATGAGTCTGTCTTGTTTTTAAAAGCAAAGTCTTTGCCAGCACTTTCTTGTTTGCATTTTTGGGTTTGCAATTCGGTATGTTTTTTAAAATGGAGGATTGCTTTGGAAACATACTAGCTGTACATCTATGAAACATAAATGTGTATTAGTGCACTGGTGCTTCAACTGACTCAAATCAAAGTAATGTGAAAGAACGGTTGTGCTTTATTTCCATTGAGTAGGAATTGATTTGCAATTTTAGACAAGCTGTTTCTTTTGCTCAGCGCGACACTATGCTTAGTTCATTGATATCGCAGTTGATATCGATACTGCAGTTCACTTTGTATCAGATTCTGTTCCACTCCATTCTTTACTAAACCTGTTTTGCAAGTTTAAATTTAGTGGTTGCTGCTTGTACCTTTTTATAATAACATTATCCTGCTGAGTGGACTTTAAAATGGATTATTCTTATGACAAGGTGAGTGTATATCCTACGGTACCAGTCAGTTTTTCCTGTGTCTGGATTCCCACTTCGATTATGGAACGTGCATGGCAGAGCAGCAGAGTAAGATGCCTAATCTTTGGTGGACATAGATCTCATTATATTTGTAAATTAACTATACGTGTGTGTGTGTGTGTGTGTGTGTGTGTGTGTGTGTGTGTGTGTGTGTGTGTGTGAAATGGTGACGGGTTGAAAAATGTATAAATGTGTACAGTGCAATCAAAACAGTAAATAGAGTACAATCTGTTCAGCTTCTCAAATGCAGGAGCAGATGAATGTTTTTGAAAATCTGCTGTAACCAAAAGTTATATATGAGACTTGGGGAGCTGATGACAGCATCTTTGCATGAAAAGGAGGAGTTCTGTGTTTTACTGCTTTTACAGAAACGTCTGACTGGCAATGCAAGTCTTGTGTCTCGGGGATCTCAAATTGTCAAGGCAGCAAAGAAGGTAGCCAGAACAGTCTAACCCTTTGATTGTCATCAGCTTTCTGTATAATTCCACCCATGGGCTCTAGCTTTTGTTCAGACATATTGTGTGGCTGCACCCATGCCAGTGACACCACAAGGGCATTGCTGGCATGAGCACAACTATGAAGAATATTCAGATTGTGAGGCAAGGATCGACACAATTCTTTAGTAGTAAGATTTGCTACCACATTGCTTTGGCACTGTATAAAATCAAGTAAAAATGTGAAAAGAGGAAGTACAGGGAGAGTAGGAAAATGTCAGCAGCAAGTCAGATGCATTTGTCAGAGAAGCAAAGGCATGGAATTTGATTTGTCTTTACCAGTATCCCCTCCATATCTTGGCATGAATCCAGCAATGTGTGTTTGTGTTAATGGCAGTCAAATCACTTCTGATTTATGGCAACCCTATGAATTAATGACCTCCAAAACATCCTATTGTTAGCAGCCCTGCTTGGGTCTTGCAAACTGATGGCCATGGCTTCTTTTAATGAGTCAATCCATCTCATGTTGGGTCGTCTTGTTTTCCTGCTACCTTCAACTTTTCCTAGCGTTATTGTCTTTTCCAGTGAATCTTGTCTTCTCATCATGTGGCCAAAGTGCAATAGCCTTAGTTTAGTTACTTTAGCTTCTAGGAAGAGTTCAGGTTTAATTTGATCTAGAATCCACTTATTTATTTTTTTGGCTTGGCAGTCCACAGTATCCATAAATCTCTTGTCCAATATCACATTTCATGAAATCAGCTTTCTTCCTGTCACTTTCTTTATTGTTCAACTTTATAGTAATTGGGAATACTATGGTATGAATTATCTTGGTCTTGGTGGCCAGTGACATATCCTTACACTGAAGAAACTTTTTTTGCTCCTTCATGTCTTCCTTTCCCACTCCCAATCTCTTTATCTTGGTTGCAGTTTCCCTTTTGGTTGATGATGGAGCCAAGGAGTAGAAAAGCTTGAACAATTTCAGTTCCTTCATCGTTAATCTTTAAGTTGTGTAATTCATGGGAATATTCCTGGACTTAGTGCATTTACATCTGTAGAATATTTTGTGCAACACTTATCACTTCTCTCTATATATATTGCCCTGAAATTTATTGCACAAGATCTTGCGCAGGTAGAAATGTAAGATCAGGGCTAGTGGTTAGTTCCTGTGTGAAGCAGGAAGCTGGACTAGATGGACCACTGGTTTGATCCAGTAGGATTCTTACGTTCTGAAGCAGGGATACAATAAGTTTGACTTAGCACATGTGGTTACCACAGTCTTTCTCTTGCATTTCCGCTTGCACAAAAGCTGTAGCTCAAGTGGAAATTTTGTAAATTGTGTTGTGTTCCTCCACCTGGAGGAGGAGGAGGAGATTGGATTTATACCCTGCCCTTCACTCGGAGTCTCAGAGCGGCTTACAAACTCCTTTCCCTTCCCCTCCTTGCAACAGACACCCTATGAGGTAGGTGGGGCTGAGAGAGCTCTTTCAAGGACAGCTCTTGTCAGAACTATGGCTTGCCCAAGGTCATCCAGCAGCTGCAAGTGGAGGAGTGGGGAATCAAACCCCGTTCTCCCAGATTAGAGTCCGCACACTTAACCACTACACTGCCTCTTGATGTCTGACGTGCTTTATGAAGGACCTCTGGTTCCTTAATAATAAACCCATATTATCTACCCTTTGGAGTATTAAGTCCTTTCCCAGAAGGATTAAAAAAACCTTTCTTTCTTTCTTTCTTTCTTTCTTTCTTTCTTTCTTTCTTTCTTTCTTTCTTTCTTTCTTCTTCTTCTTCTTCTTCTTCTTCTTTCTTTCTTTCTTTCTTTCTTTCTTTCTCTCTCTCTCTCTCTCTCTCTCTCTCTCTCTCTCTCTCTCTCTCCCTCCCTCCCTCCCTCCCTCCCTCCCTCCCTCCCTTCCCTCCCTTCCCTCCCTTCCCTCCCTCCCTCCCTCCCTCCCTCCCTCCTATAGGTAAGTCTTGGTGGGCCACATGGCCCATCAGTGATACTTTGTCAAAAAATAGGCAAAATAATGATATAAAATTCCATCTGAAATTCCTGAAGGAAAGGTAAGCTTATTTTAATTTTCTGTTGTAAGCAGCCTTGAGTGCCATTTCAACAGGAGGACGTTGTGATATAAATAAATAACATTGCGGCAAATTGTTAAATACTGAAAGCTTGAGTGAACACGCAAAATTTACAGCGTGCTGCAAAAGGAAAGGAAGAAGTAGAGGGTCACTAGCCAGTTTGACTTGGAAGAAGAACCTCTTGCCATCTAAAGATCAAAAGACCATATTTGCCCTGCCAAGGAATTTGCCTGGCCTGGGCAGCTCATCTGTAGGTCATGTCATTTTGGAAAACAAATAAATAATAAGATCTTTCTACAAAAAGCCTAAAGGGACTACTAGTGCCATCCTAAGCAGGTCTGCTCAGGTCTGTTCAATGGGTTTTACTTCCAGAAAAGTGCTCTTAGGATTCCACTGTAACAGTTGATTGCATAGGATTGAGAGAGGTGTAATCACATTGTAGGAATCACATTGTAAGTCCCCTTAGCTGGGTGTAACTCTGTTTAGTATTGCACTATCATTGCCCAGTTCCAGCCTGAAGGATTTTAGCCCTTTATTGGTTAAGGAGAATCTGGGCTGTTGAGGGCAAGATGGAACTGAAGGGACAGCAGAGTTTTCTGTTCACTGTGTTTGTTTTAAATTTTATTTTCTTTCTTCCTTTTCTTTTGTGTGCATGGTGTGTGTGTGTCTGTCTGTTCTTAAAGTAAGCTTTTTATTCTGCACTAATCCTCAGAAGCAGCCCGAGAAATGACATTTATGCATATTTTATAATATGATTTCTGTCGGCATATGGAGAAAACAAATCAATTTCTCAGCAGCGCACTGTTTAAAAGAAACAGCAACAACCTGTGGGATAAGTTGCAGAAGCTGTTAAAATTAATTATAAATGGCAGAAGATATAATGTTAGGCAGGGAAAAATGTGCTAATGTGTAAAGAATATTAAAGCTTGGCGTATAAAAGAATTGTCTGATTATTTAAAAATTTATGTTTTTATTAATGCCATAATGTTTTGAAACAATGTAGTGCAAAGACATGCTCTCATTTTTGTTGTGATACTCTAATAGCGCCATATCTTATGTCAAATAGTAGGAGTCATCCTGTTTTGCAGATTGATACTGGATTGTCATCATGCCAGCTCAGGTTGACAGTTTGCTGCTTTCTTGAAGTAAACTGCAGTTGCTCATAGGCTTGAATTAAATTGTGGTTGCTTATAGTAGTGGCAAGGAGGGCAGGCACTTCCAGTGGTGCAGCTGCTGGAAGTCAAGATCCCCAGCCTAAAAAAAATAATCTTGTGTTTGTGATACGATTGCTCCCCAAGTGCCTATTCTTAACTTAAGGAAATGGCTGCTCATCCTGGGTAAATGAATTGCCAATTCAGAGCCATATTAGATGGTCCAAGACTACACTGGCAATTTTTTTTGTTGAGTAAGTGCCAGTAAGAGAACGTTCTGATGATCCTGTGCCACTTGAGAATGGGAAACGATACACATTTTTGTTGTTGATGTAATCAACTGGCATTAACGTTTGTTTATTTCTCACTGAGGTGACAAATGCGTCTTTGGGCTGTACCATTTCACAATGCAAGGGCCAACTGATATGACTGGATGCTTTCACATTGGGGGAAAATGTTTGAAAACTAGATGGAGATTGGATTTATACCCTGCCCTTAACTCCCCAAAGGAGTCTTAGAGTCGCTTACCATCCCTTTCTCCTCCCCTCCCCATTGAGGTAAGTGGGGCTGAGAGAGCTCTCTCAAAAACTGCCCTTGAGAGAACAGCTCTGAAAGAACTTATGACTGACCCAAGGTCACACCAGCAGCTGCATGGGAGGAATGGGGAATCATACCGGGTTCTCCCAGATTAGAGTCTGCGTTCTTAACCACTACACCAAACTACACCTGGACAGAGGAAGATGGCTTTTATCTTATAGTTTTCTAGCTTTATCCCCTAGTATCTAGGAATCTGTGTGCAGGATTTTTTTTGTTATTAACAGAGTCATGTGAGTCCTCAGCTGGGGTCGGAAATGGTATAACTAAGACACAAACTTACCACTTGGTGATTACTAAGTCATTGTATACATTGCTAGATCAATCCAGCGTTAAACTATAATGGGTGGTCCTCCTGGAGCTGATTTTGTAATATGTAAAAGGAATCATGAGCAGACATAACCACTCCTCATTACCCTGTCTCCGTCTTGTCCTTTTGTACCATCTAAATTGGTCCCAGAAACCACTGTGTTGGGCCAATCACAGACTAATTTTGTGTAGGGTGAGTATGCCATCAATTGAACATGATCAAAGGAGAGACTTTTTTACCAGTGAAAATAGAAAAACAGCAAGGGAAAAAAATACTAGTGAGCTCTTCTCCCTTCCCCCCATCACCACTAGAATTTGGTCATGTATGAGAACGTCTCAAGTTAATTAGGCCATTAATTTTTTAAAAAGCATTGGCTTTGTTGTTGAGCGAAGTCTATGAGAACAGAAATCAGTATTTGACTTTTTCTAATTGAGTGCAGATTTGGTAGTCTACCCTGATGTACTGTTCTTCCAGATGTTACTACTTGTGGAAGGGATGTTGCCTGCAATTGCTTGAAGCAGAATAGCTACAGATCTGTTACAGTTTGGATTCTACTTGGCTTTTGTAGAGATGTATTTGGACAAGTCCACAATACAGTTTAAAGTGTTTATTAACATAAACTGCTGTGCTTTTTTATTTATTTTACTTTTCTTATGCTTTTTGCTTTTATTAGTAGTTTTTATTCTTTTGAAAGAAAGAGTAATTACTGTGGCATTATGAAACTTGTTTCCTTCAAATACAGGAAGAGGAACTGAAATATTAAATATTTTTGAAGTTATTGGCTTGTATATAGTAGATAGAACGCTTTTGTGGTGAGAACTTTGTGCAGTTGGTAGTGATTAACTGTACTCTGTGTCAAAGGGTGTATTCTGAAATTAGAAAACCTGTAAACATAGACTGGCTAGAATTTGTTGTGGAGGCTTGTGTGGGGGGAATGCAAAGATCTTTTCAAAACATTAGAGCCCTTAAACTTAAAGGAAACAGGTTGTAAAACTGATCGGAGGAAGAGTAATGCTTTTTTTTTGCGCCTCATTCATAGAAACATCTGAACTTCTTCCATTGACCTTTTATGAATGGAGGTGGGGAGAGAATGCCAGAGCAGCCTGAGGCAGAGTGAAAGCATGAAAAATGCCAGTCCAAATGGAAACTAGATGACAGGTTTACTGGGCCATCTTTGCTATATTTGTAGTGCATCTGGTTCTCTCTGTGTATTGAAACAGACCCTTCTAAACCCCGTATAAGTGTACTTTGGTTGGTGTTCATGGAAAAAAAAATAGTGTTCTGGTATGTGGAAAGCCATAGTGTATGCAGACAGTTATCTATTGGGGTCACCCAGATTATATGGTTAGTTCCCATATCAGCACCGTATCACTACCTGCAGCACTGGCATGAGATGTAATCATGCACTTTGGATAATGTGCATGGCTGCCTCATGAATAAACTGCAGCTGCAACACAAAGCCTCAAGTGTGAAACTGGGATTGTTGTTTAATTTAAGTTTTATCTTACATCAGTGAGCTTGTTGAGATAATTCTAATTATTTGTGGAGGCAGTTCTAATCAAGCATAGATCGTGGTGGTTGTGAGCTGGAGAGTTCCCAGTTCAGATAATGTCTTGCCGTGAACTCACCAAGTGGTCTTATGGAAGTCATGTTCTCTGACTTACTGCTCTGGAACACAGTTTGAAAATTCTGCATATCCATCAATGGAATGCCAAGAGTAGAAATTTTGATTTGCCTTTTTGTAAATCGGAGAAAATCATTTCTAAAGCACAGTGAGGCAAGGATGGGGTTAATTTTATGTCACATACATCAGTTGTTCATGCTCAATTTTCTTGATGGTTGCAGCCAAATGTCAGAATGGAGCCTGACACATATGCACACCCATATGCCTTCTCCTGCATGTTAAACATTTGTACCTACATTTCATTAGCTGATGATGTGTTTGCTGTACTGAGAATATAGTATACAAAGCAAATCAGACAAGATACATAGAGGGAAATGTAACAAAGCATGTAGGTGTAATTTCACCATCAAATTGGTTATCATTATCCCAAATCCCACTCCTTTATGTGCAGTCTGAGTGAAAAATTTTTGATCGCTGGTAGTTAAAGTACTTCTGGAAATAAGTGTTTAGTGAAGTATCCACTAAGTTACTATATAAATGTTCAGGTTTTCAGCCTTAGGACTTGCCAGATTCCATTGTACATCTGTTAAAACTACTGGCAGTTTTCCTGTTGACTAACGGTACAAAGATTAAAGTTATATTGGCAAATGAATCATTTTAGTGTGCTGGTTTGATCATTTAATAAATCAGTTTGATTGAATGTTCCCCTGATGATACCATTGTCAAATTCTCATTTTCCTGTGGCACTTCCAACAAAACATGACACCTGTTTCAAAATATGTCTTTGTTCCAACATGATTTTTATGATTGCTAACCATCTACAGTTGGCAAAATATTATGGTACTGAAAATTCCTGTAAACTATATTACGAGGAAAAGACTGTTCTAAGTTTGGCGGTTCACAGTCTCTGAGTGGGAATTTTGAGTATTCGAGTGAACGCTGACACAGCTGTAAGCAAAGGGCAGTTGTAAATAGGAGCACATATAAATCTGATCAGGGTTAGCAGTTTGTATTATAAAAGTAGAAGTCCATCCCTGAAATCATCCTAAGCGTGTTAATAACAATAGCTGCTGTTATTTATTTACAAGGGGAAGGCCTGTGAAACTTGCACGGGTGGAGTCCAGCTGAACCACCTACCTTGGAGCCTGGTGGTGCCAGCATCTGGGAGCCGTTCCAAGCCCAGAGCTGTTCCCAGTGCCTGCTGCTCCCAGGCCTCAAACAGCTCCTTGCATTTGCCACCGCTGAGACAGGGCCCGGAGCACTTTCTGCCATCTGCCACCATAGCAGGGCCCTTAACGACTCCCAGTGTCTGCCACTGCAACAGGGCGTGGAATGACTCCAGTGTCTGCTGCTGCTGTGGCAGGGCCCAGAGCAGCTCCCAGTGTCCACTGCTGTGACCAGGACCCAAACAGCTCCTGGCATTTGCTGCCATTGCAGCAGGGGCCAGAGTGCCTGCTGCCATCTGCTGCCACCGTGACAGGGCCCCAAATGAGTAACTACAGTGTTCACTACCACTGCAGCAGAGCCCAGAGTGGCTCTTGGAACCCGCCAGGCTGCAGGTCTGTGCCACAGCTCTCAACAGCCAGTACAAAAGCAAGGTATGTGTAGACAATGCTTTTTCATTTTTAAATTTAAAAAATTCTTCTTAGGGGGAAATCTGAACATTTCAGTTTTTTCTGCACACCTGGAGAGTCCCCCAAGTATGCAGAAAAATCTCTTTAGCCTCCATGTGGCCTCGATCCGTGGATTTAGCTTTCCACAGATGGGGGCCACGAGTGGCTATTAAAATATAAGATCTATACATTATGAATGTATTTAATCTTCTTTCCACTAAAACAGCATTTAAGGTGGCTTACAAGCATTCAGTGGAAGCAATAAAATCTACAAAGCTTGCTAAACAACTAAAACCAGACGGAAAACAGTTACAAAAACAACATCATTAAAATAACCACCACTAATTACAGCCATTTGATAGTAATTAAAGGCACAGACTTTCAGTAGAAATGCTACTCTAAAGCAGTGGGTTGAATCCAAGGAATGTGAGATGGGAGCTGTAGTAAAGAGGAGAATTTGGCAAGATTGAGTGGAGAAGCTGGGTGGATCCAGCCCAGTATTGACAGATCCTGGGGGATTTGTCCGATTAATGAATTCTACAGCTATGGTGCCATCAATGTCAGGCCATCCCTCTTGGTAGTCACTTGTCTGACTTCTAAAGGTGGGACTACCAAAGGAGAGCCTCACTTGAATATTGGAACTGACATCAGATTTGTATAGGAAAAAGTAGTCCTTCCTACGTGTATTGCAAGTAGGGAGCTAAGACAGATCAAGAGGCTTGGCTAGCAGTTTAAATGTTTCCCGCTTGTTCTCTTAACCACTGCCTGAAGTAGTAAAGTCGTGCCTGGTTGTACCACTCTTGCAAACAGACATATAAAAAGGAAAAAAGTGGCTAGGTGGGAATTAGTCCATGGCTTTCCTTATGATGTGCTAGTTGTCTATGTGCTTGGATTTTTTGTAAGGGGAGTCAGCTGAAATCTGAAGTGGGACAGCTTCATATGCAAGATTTATCACTTCAGTGAGAACTAAGTCTGAGCTTGGTTTGTGAATTTTGTTTCATTTCAGGCTTCCCTATTGGCCTGTGGTTTGGATTACTTGCTTAAGTGCTCTGTATCTGTCTGGGTTTCTAGTCTGTGGCATATTCATATTTTTTTTTTTTTTAGTTACCACTTTGTGTATACTACTTTTCTTGTAGCCATGAAATTCCATGCAAAAATCAAACAAACCATGATCAAATTAAAGTGCTTCCTAAATAGGAAGGTTTTAGGTTTCTTTCTATTACAGATACAGGCACCAAAGGGGAGCATGAACCTCCTTTTTAAAATCTGTGATACTACATTAAAGACGTTGATCACAGAGCTGTGTAATACTTGACATGGTCTTGGTGCTTACCGTAACTATACTAGTGCTTCCTACAGTAGATATATAGATGAACAACAGAGGTGCGTCCTTAGAGTAGGTGTATGCATGCAGTTAAGCAGCTGCTTCTCAAATGCATGTTCACAGGTGTTTAATGGCATGCACCTGTTGTTCATATGCTACATATTTACTTCAGGAAACACAGGCATACCCATAGCAAACATAGTTGTCAGTTCATGTAAAATGTGAAGAAACCTTCAGAGGCAGGAGGAAATTTGATGCATGGGATTTCTGGTTAGGTAATCTTCAGGCCTATCATTTCTACATGGATAAGTGGATTCTGCCAGACCAGGGCTTGCTGGCTACCATTTTGAGTGCCAAAAATATAATCATAGCATCAGTAATGCTTGAATAGCTCGCTTTCCCTCACTGTGACCGGGTCAGTAGCAGAGAATGCAAGTGGCTTCTTTATTCGGCCAGTAAAAGAGACAAGGGTTAGAAGAAGCCATCTAACAAGGCCACTTCACATGAAAGGCTATTAGATCCAGGTCATTGAATTTGGTCTGCTGCATTTTATGACAAAGTCTAAAAATGCAGATTTGTAACAACCTATGTTAATGAATTCCAACTGCTTGAATTTCACACTGAATAATGGCTGGAATTATGAGAGGTGGTGATTTACAAGGTCTGGTTGAACGCAATCTTTTTTTTTCAAGATTAAGTTGATAGAATACTGAAATATCACACTATTTTTATTAATGAATATTCTTTGCTTCAAGTAATGTGTTGGCAAAAGGAATTTTTTAAAATAATAAAACAAAAGGTGATAGAATGACAATTCCAAAGTGTCCAATAAATTTTTAAAATGCAGTATCACATTTTAAATGTAATTTTGTGCATATGGAGAATGGAAAATGATACCTCTTTACCCCGAGGCTGCCCTCTTTTCATATATCAAAAATATTCTATTTAAATGCAGATTTTGATTTGCTAACTGGCACTGTGCACAAGAAGGAGGGATGGTAAAGAAGGCAGGAAATCTGTATTTTTTAAAATTAATAGTATTCTTCACATGCCCTATCAAAGTGAGATGTTTCAGTTTTTAAATATGGCATAAATATGAGTTATAGGATTGAGACAGGAAATATCCTTAATTTGATGTTTTATTCCAAAATAACAGGTGGTGGAAAAGAAGTTGCATCAGACTCTTTAAAGCAATAAAATACAGAACACAGACCTTGGGGGGGGGGAGATTCATGCACTGAGAAGGAAGGCATTTAAGTGTTAACTAGAGGTGCTGGTTGTAAGCATCAGCTTGGCATGCAGGAAACCCCGGGTTTAATCCTTGGCATCTCCAGCTAAAAGAATCAGGTGACAGGTAATGTGAAAGACCTTCACTTGAGGTCCTTGAGAGCTGCTACCAGTCTGAGTAAGACAATATTGACCTTGAAGGGTCAACAATCTGATTCAGTATGGATCACCTTAATGTGTCCATGTTTTATTACAGAATAGCAGTTAATTTTAACCCGGTCACTAAGGGTGTATTTTAACGTTTTATGAATGCTCCACAGTATTTTGTACCGGCCAGTGGCTAAATACAATAAATTGCTTGACTTGATGTAAAAACAGCATGAATCAAAATAAGTAAGGGTGGAACGATAGGTATGGATTGGCCCACTCTTGGTGAGGGGGGGGATATCCACTGGGAACAAGTGCTATTCTTTCCCATCATCAGTTCTCTATGTAAAGGTGCCATCCAATTACGATTGAGACTATACAGGATATGAATTTGTATGATATTGTGACAAAATCAATACTTAGCAAGTTTTGCAAATGTTTTGCAGTCTGTCCTTGCAGAAAGACAAAAACCCTCTCACTACTAACACAAAGAGATTTGCATAAATTTTCCACAAATGGAAAAAACTAGATTTGATACAAGTGTAGTAGTAATGCTAAGTGCATTAGTACTCATTCCAAGGTAAATGTGCATAGAATTGCATTTTAAGCCCCTTTCTTAGTTTTGGACTTTCTATAATTGTAGCACATGTGTAATCTAAAAAAATAAATAAAGCACTTACAGTGTGCTTTTGTTATAGGAGTTGTATCCCAACCCAGCTAAATATGCATATATCTTACTGCAGTAATTACAGCCTTTTTGTATGTAAATATTTTTAGACTGGGAGAATGCTATTCAGCTGTAATCGACCAAGTTTTATTAACTTTAGTTTTGCCTTTTGCTTCTGGGTACAGTTTTGGTTAAACTCTTTCCTTGTCATTAAACAAAATGTTATTTTCAATAATACCTTTACAATTTTTTTTAAAAAAGGTGATTAGATTACTGGGTGCTCTGGGTTATTTTACTTATTTTATTTATTTAATCATAGAGTTGGAAGGGACCACTAGGGTCATCTATTCCAACCCGCTGCCATTGCAGAAACTGGAATTATTAATATCCCCAGCAAGTAGGTATCCAGTTAATACTTAAAAACCTCTAACGGAGAACAGTCCACTCCCTCATGAGGGAGACCGTTCCAGGGTTAAACATACCTCACCATCAGGAAGTTCATCCTCAAATTTAGACAAAACTTCCTTTGCTGTAGTTTATATCCATTAGTCATAGAAGAAGAAGAGATGGGATTTATGCCCCGCCCTTCACTTGGAGTCTCAGAGCAGCTTACAAACTCCTTTCCCTTCCCCTCCCCACAACAGACACCCTATGAGGTAGGTGGGGCTGAGAGAGCTCTTTCCAGAACGATGGCTTGCCCAAGGTCATCCAGCAGCTGCAAGTGGAGGAGTGGGGAGTGAAACCCGGTTCTCCCAGATTAGAGTCCGCATACTTAACCACTACACCAAACTGGCTCACTGAACAGAACTGAAGTCATATCTGCCGCATCCTCCACATGGTATTGGAATGTGGCAATCGTATCACCTCACATGTCTCTCTCTTCCAACTTAGAAATTTCCAGCTCCTTCAACCTCTCCTCATAGGACATAGTCTCCAAACCCCTCACCAGCTTTGTTGCCCTATGCTGGATTTCTTCCAGTTTACTCACATCCTCCCTTAACTGTGGTGCCCAAAACTGGACACAGTACACTGTATTCCTTGAAAGCTGAAATGTCCATAATTTCTGTTAAAAAGTTCCTCCATAACTGACAGTAGTTTCTTGGAATTTCCTTTAAGAAAATTCCATTCTTCTGCCTGTAAGCTGAATCATCAACCAACAGGTCACGTGGTATAGAATTTGCATGACTGTCCACCACAGATATGGAGCTGGGGTACCAGCATGGTCTCACATGAGTATGGCCAGGGGGAAGTTTGTAGGTAAGCCTTCAGATTGTGTGCAAACAAATACCTTTTTAGTGGGGATTAGTGGATTCCTCAGACTCTATCCCAGTTAGGACTTGTTCTATTTTTAATCCAATTGTTTTGCTATATCTTCTGTGAAATTTTGAAGAGTGTTGAGGAACAAAATTCTAGGTATTAAAGAGAAAATGCTTCTCTGTATTTTGCTTGTCTATGATAAAGAGAAAAAAATATTAAAGTTCTATGAGTGCTTGTATGAGTCTGAGAACTGGGGATTCAGGAAATAATGAATCCATGTTTTGCTGTGTAAAAAACTCATTAAATACACCTTCAAAACTTGATCTTTCAGTACCGAAAACAACAAAACAAAAGCAACATGCAGATAGATACAGTATGTAACTGTGGTGGGATCTCTCTGTTATCTTTGTCTTTGTTATTTTTGGAATCCTTGCATCTTTCTATTGCAAATAGGTGCATCTGTGAGATTTTAAAGAGACATTTCCTGAAAGTTTCCTAACATTTTCCTACCATTCACAGTAAAAGTCAAAACACAAAAGGTGTGAATTCTACTCAGACTTGTTATCAGATCTCCTATAGCAAGTCTTAGACTTCTTATCAGAACTCTTTTCTCCAGTTTCTAAGAAAACAGAGGTTCTGCCTGATCTAAAGGGGATGCTGATGAGGCAAAAGAGCTCACTTGTGGGCCAGAGCACAGAACAGAGTTGCATCTCATCCATTTTTTATGCACTTAGTTGACATTGTGGGTTTCAGGAATGGACTGACTGGATGGTGACATGCTTTTGAAATGCTGTGTGACAGCTTGCAGTATGAGACTCGTCATAGTATTTCCCAGGCCCTTTTGGAGATTTCCACAGTATTTAAATAAAAGGTTTGCTCACCATGGGGTTTTTTTTTGTGCTTTTTTGTATGTGTGTGTGTGAGCATTCTAAAAATAGGATCTATCCTATCGTAGTTTGCATTTGGTTTGGTGGAATTCCAGAGACCCTTTTAAGTCATTGATATGACTGAGTTATTCAGCTGATGTTTCTAGTGATTCCATCATAGCCTGGCTGTTTGACGCTTCTGTCGCATGGTGTGAGGTGGTTGTGTAACTTTAAAAAATGTGAACACTACTAAAAGATACTGTAGAGAGCCATGATTGGTCCCAGCTTCCTACAGTTCCCAACATTATTTTATACTATAAAGTCCCAAAGAAATGGAACTCACGATGGGGCTTTGCAGATGAAGAGGCTGGACTATGCTGATAGAAGCAGGAGTGATTTTTCAAAGATTAGAGGCCCAGAGCAGATGTCGTCTCCCAGGGTACCCGTTATTTTCTCCCATGTAAGTGAATGAGTGTTGTTTATTAGCACTGGGGAAAGTATAGCACAACTTCATAAAATATTGTGATGATTGACCTTGCCCTTGAACACCAAGGTTCTGATTGTCACTAACGGGAGTCCTGCAGGTTAGTGCAACTGGAGTTGGTGCACAATACATACATCTCCCAAGAGTCCTTTCAGTGTTTTCCACTGTGTGTGTCTCTCATACTTTCTCCGCCACACAGCTGGTCATGAAATAAGTGTGTATCTGCTAGACTATAACTGTAGGTACATGCAAAATATGGAACACGTACCTACAAAACCCCATAACATGTGAGATGGCTCTATGTCTCCAGGTTTGGCTGTAGTCCGTTACTTTGCATATCCCTCCAGTCAGCCCAGTGGAATACCTGCAATAATGCTGAAGAAGCTGAGGCTGTGTTGAATAGTGAGCATGAGTATTGCTTTAAAGGTGTGATAGAAATGTTCCAGAGGTCAACAGTGAGTTTTAAAATCTCCTAGACAATGGCTTACTACAATCCAGGGCCTAACTATTGCTTTATTCCCCACATCTTCTGCCACAGTGACTTTTGATCAGATACTTCTTTCAAGTTTTGTACTCAAAGCTCAATTCTCAGGTGCAGGAGGGGCCTGATTCAGATTGGGATAGTGGTGCATGAGGAAAGGGGCTTTAGCATTCTCCCATCTCTGCCATATTTCTGGTCATTGGGAGAACTTCAATACAGCTATCTGGACATGTACCCAGTGGGTCAGAGAGTGGCTTTCAGGTCAAGAAAACTGAGGGGAGGGGGGAATGAAGCCTCTTCCCCATAGCTCTGATGCATGCAGAATTGAGTTCTGAACACTGAACTTGAAAGGGATCTTTTTGTCAATTTGAAAACTAGTATGAATAATCCTAATAGAATTAGAACATGTAACAGTAGAGGCAAAGACTCTCTTTTTAAAAATGATTTGCAGAATTTCTTTGCCTTTTAAATAATACTGAAACACTGATTAAGAAGTGCCTGAAGAAAGTCTCCCAAGAAAATATGCTTGAAATCTGAGTGTCATAATTTTCCGATATTGGATTGGTAGCTGCTGTTGTAACTTCAGTAATTCCTTAGCTCTTTTTAAAAAGGGGGTGAAATGATTGGAATGGGTTTACATATTGCCTTAACAACTTTCACAATAGTGCAAAGCTCCCATCAAGCATGTTATCAGATTATTTTATTATGCCAACATTAATATTGGAAGCACACACATAATCTGGAGTCAGCAGGTTCATACACTACTATCTCATTAAATTTTCAGGCAAAAGCTGCAAAAATTAATTGGAGGCGTGTAATAGTTTAGAATGTGAGCTGGCTTATGGTAATATAAATTACATGAAGAGAAGACAGTTTTATATACTGAGAGAGGGAAAACTGGTTTACTTTAATGAGAAGAGATAGAAATGTGGAGCTATTTTTTCATTACAGATGCACTCTAAACTGTTTGGACTTACTTGATGAATAGAGTTAATTCTCTGCTACCGTTCCAATAATTCATGTTGCACAGTTTAATGACTTCTAGATAAAAACAGGATTGAAATGTTAATTTCTATGAAGAAATTGGAGCACTCTCCTATATCAGGCTTTTTTTCTATTAAACTACTAGTTAATTTCACTAAACAGGTCTCTGGAGATATTTCATGCTACATCGAGCTCTGCATTTTCCTCTTTTTTTTGTTAAAACTTGGTTTAATTTTGAACATTGGCTGCTGCTGCAGGATATCACATGAAGCCTTATTTCATACATAGTAAGAAGTTCCTTTTAAATGATTTTGGGTATGTTTTACCCTATTTTATTAAACATTTGCTTGTTAAAGCCAGAGTTCTTCATTCCACTTGTTCAGGTTAAATAAAATAGCTTTGCCACAATGAGCTGGATACAAAGTTGTCATTTTGCAACTGGGAGGTAGGATCTCCTCATAGAACTGGGTTGTGTTGCTTCTGCCTCTGGAGCATGCCCACGAAAGTGGAAACAAGATCCCTTGCACAAAAATTTGTTCAGGTTCTTGTGCAAGAAATTGGATGACAACTGCTGTGGAGTCCTTCTTATTACAGTAGGGCACAAACTCTCCTGTTTACACTTGTGGAAGCACATATGGAATAGTACTGGCAGCAGTACTGAATCCATTCCCTTGAATTATGCATCTATTTGAAAAGTGTGCATTCTGTTCCACTGGGTCCTCAAAGTGATTCTAAAGTCAGCAAATTAGGCTATAGACATAATGCAATAAAAGCCACCTACTGTCACTGCTGAGATTTAAGCTGGTTATTAACAAGTTTTCTAAGATCCAGGAAAGGCCCAGCAGGACATCCAAAGGCATGGAGCAACAACAGAAAAGGCCCTAGATCTTTGACTAGCCATTCTTCCGCTAGCAAAGAACCCAGAGCAAGTACTTGTCTACAGATATTAGGACACGAGGGGTAATTTAATCAGAAGGCATTTCTTCAAGGTGTTCTGTAGCTAGGCAATTTATGACTTTAAGTATTTGTGGCTTGATTTTAACCCAGAAGCAGACTAGCAATGTGACATTTATTCTTAAGAAATGTATTTCCTTAAGAATAGGTACTACATGCTCCTGGTGGCTGTAATATCTGACACTCTTGTTGCTTGTTGCATTCTGGATCAGCTGTAACTTCTGCAAGTTTCTTCTAAGGCAGCCCAGTGTAGAGCATATAGACTGTATGATTTTTAAAAAACAAAAAGATGACTGTGGGGGAGGGGACATGGTAGAGGTCTGTAAAATTATGCACAGGGAGAAGTTTTTGCTCCTGTTCCATAATGCTAGAAATTGGGGGCACCTGGTGATCAGCGTTCCCTCTAAGGTTTGCAGTCTTGTGAGCAGAAATTTTACCCTGTGAGCCAAAAGTGGTGCAAGCGTTAAAACTGTGAGTGGGCTGACATTTTTTTTAAAAAAATATTTAAGTGTACAAACATACAAACAACATATAAACTATTATCATTTGTATTACAAACCATATATTTATATTAAACTTATTTATATTTGTATGGAATATATTTGTATTAGTTAACCTCCCAGGCTTAAGGGCACATAGAGTCACTTTGCAAAGCACCAGAACACACCAGATCACCTCTAGCATGCTGCTGAGGCCAGCTCCCCCCACCTTCTTTAGCTAACCTCCCAGGCTTAAGGGCACAGAGAGTCACTTTGCAAAGCACCAGAATACCCCAGATCATCTCTAGCACGCTGCTGAGGCCAGCTCCCTACCACCACCCCAAGACAAAACAAACACCCAGGCAACTCACCTCAGGAAGGGTATAAGCTGGGCAACAGAGCAGTCCTCCTTCTGGGCCAGGGTATCTCCAGGAGCATGAGGCAGAGGACTGCTGAGGCAGGTAGCAGCGCCCCCTTTCACAGGGCAAGCAAACCCCAGTTGAGGGAAGGCGGAGCCAGCTCAGATTAGGAAAAACAAAGCATACTGCTGTGTTTCTGTGCTGCCTGAGCAAATGGATCCATGCTGCATGGCCATTGGGAAAGGAACCTCCCGCCCTTGCACAGTGGTAAAAATTGCTGCAGTGGCCAGGGGAAATCGGTGCGCCAGTGCAGCCTGGTGCAACTTAAAGGGAACCTAGCTGGTGATGCATATAGGCATTAGGTACAGGACTGACAAAGGAAATCATTCTTCACTTAGCAAGTGATTAAATTATGAAATTCACTGCCAGGACATATATTTATGGCTTCAAGCACAGATAGCTTTAAAAGAGGGCAGCAGACCTCTGAATAACAGTGCCAGGAAGCCACATCAGGGAATGGCCTTGGCTTCTATGCCCTGTTTGTTGGCCCTTCAGTGTAACTGGCTGGCCACTGTGTAAAACAGGTTGGTAGACTACATGGACCACTGGTATAATCCAGCAGGGCTGTTCTTGTGTTCTTATCACTGGAAGGTAGCCAGTATCTAGAAGTATTTGTGGAGTCAGGATTGGTTATTTCTCTCTGCTTTAGTCCTCCCACACAGTGGATCACTGAAACTTTGCAAGTATTATTAACAGAATCTCTTTTCTTAATTAGTTACTCACGAAGACAAAGCGTAAGGGTGGATCTGGTTAGTATCTGCTTCTAGAAACAGAACCAGGTATAAAGATTGGGAGGTCTGGCTCCACACTGTTAATTGATGTTGTGTGTTTACTTGTTGATGAAATAATACACAGAATATTATTAAACTGAGAGCTACAATAGAAATAATCGGGGGAGGGGGGAGTGGAAGAGGCCAAAAATGATGTGTGAATCTAGGCCAGGGTAATCCAATTCCAATAATTTTGTTGTGCAGCATGATAGCTTAATGGAAATGTTGTGATCTGAGCACCAAATCTTGGGGACAAATAACAGGGGAGAACCATTGCCATCATGCTTTGCCTGAAGTCCCCAGAAACATCTGATCGGTTATTGTTGAATACAGAATGCTGTAGGTCAGAAGTTCCAAAACTTATTTGGCCTACCACCCCCTTTTCAGAAAAAAAAAATTACTCAGCGCCCCCCTAGAAATCTACCTTCAAGAAGTGGACAAACAGATTCAGTGACAAATTTGCACATGGTAAAGCAAGATGTTGTTGTAAGTTGTTGGCCTGAAGCCAGAGGCCAGCAGCAACCACCACATAATAGCCCAGCAGCAACACCAGTCTTATAAGGGTGCACATGCATTTGCAGTTTGCAAATGCATGGCTGTGATTGGCTGTGGGGACCCCTCTCCACCTCCACCTCCCTCCCTGATCCCAGGGAAGACCAGGAGAAGGCAGGAAAAGGCTGCTTTAAGTAGGTCCTGGACTCTTCTTTCTTTATGCTTCCACCGCCCCCTTATTTTTATTCAACGCTCCCCAATTGCACCCAAGGCTCCTACTGCCCACCTGGATCATTCCAGCACCCCTCAGGGGGCAGCATTGCCCACTTTGGGAACCAGAGCTGTAGGTGATGTGAAAAACCTCTGCCTGAGACCCTGAAGAGCTACTGCCAGTCTGAGTAGACAGTACCGATCTTGATGGACGGATGGTCTGATTCAGTATAAGGCAGCTTCATGTATTCATTTTGGAAATAAGGAGTTCCATAAGCATAGTGTACTGAAAATGGCTTGCTGTTTTGTTGGATGTATTTGGTAACCAGATGAATGGATCCAAAAGGTGAGCCTGTTATACCAAGTGCAATTAGGCGTAAGGGCTAGGGGCAGTATATGCAGAAGCAGTGTAAGTGAATGAGCAATACAGCATCTACTAGTTATTCATTTACTCTGGTCTTTAAGTTTCTAGCTGTTTCTACTTTTTAAAGCTCTCTTGCACACCGGACTCTTATTTGCCTAAACTTTCCTATCCCCGCATTCCATCTTGTGCCATGTCCTTTTGGGTAATGGTTTAGATTAACTATTTTCCAAATACAGATTGGAAATGGCAGGTGTTAGAGCCTTTGACAGTTTTGCCCCAAGGCAAAGAAATTCTCTGCCCAGTGACATTAGATCAGCAAATTCCACATCCAGTCTTTAAAAGCAGGCAAAAGGCATTTCTGTCTTCTGTGGCCTTTAGTCGATTTAAAGAGAGCTTGTGTGTGTTATGCTCTTGTACAGTATAGCCCTGGGATGTTTGTCAGGAAAGGCACTTTCTAAATGGATGCCCTCTTTATATTGTATGACTTCAGTATTTGACATTGGGATTAAACAAAGTGTTTCATGTACAAGGTGCAGTATGCAATTATTTTAACCCATTTTGCTTCCTAGTGTGGAAAATCTGCTTAAAATGCCCCTTGCTAAAGTCATTGTACCATATACAAAGGGGTTATTAAAATGCACTCTAGAAACAGAAAATAGGATTAGATTAGACAAGAAGGCCTCATGGCCAAGAAGTCTAATTTAATCTCATTTATACTTTCTTTGAATTTTATTAACCCATTTTCCTCTTTCCCACACTTTTTTATTTTGCCACTTGCATTTATTGATGGATTAGGTTCCCTTGTTGGTTTCCTGGGCCCCACATATAACAACTTTCTATAATACTGCCCAGTGCCTTTATATCAAAACAATTACTTTTACATTAAGTAGCCTCTCTCTTTTTTTTGGTTTATATTTTGTCATCAATCTGGATTTTTTCCTTCTTCTCTGGTCTTAAGCTTTACTATAGTTTTGCTTATTTAAATAACTCCTGGCAGTTTAGTTAGTTCATGAGAAGCATTGCTTTTCAGATGGTAGGTGAAGGCAGCAAGAATGTACAATTAAACACCAGTCATATATGTAATTAAGGAAAACTGAAGAGATCAAAACAGTGCAATGATTTAATGTAGCTCATTTTTCTTGCCTTGAAATTGACTAGCTTCCAACATATATCCAACAGGGTGTTTGTAGAATGACTAATAAAATGAAGCTTGCAGTGTACAAGCATAAATATACCTTCTCCCTCTGAAGCAGAGGACATCTTGGTGGGTGATACCCACCAAACATTCTGGGAGGCAGAAACAATTTTTTTTCTACTGCCTGTCTCTATTGTGGGAGTTACTCTCCTTCTCAGTTTCTTTCCTGCCTCATCATTAGGGCAGTCTTTGCCTTCATTTCTTCTCTAAATCTTTATCCTTTTTCACAAACCTTCCCATTTTCCCATTCAGCTCCATTCTTCCTCCTTCCCTCCTCTATTACTTACCTCTTACTGTCTTAATCCTCAATCCCTGAGCCTGGAGGAGGCAAAAGAATGGCTCCTTGAACCCTTTTTTAGGCGTGGTGGCCATTTTGAAAGAACAGTCCTTTGGGCCACTTTTCTAAATGGCACAAAGAGGGACAGTGACAGTTTTCTGTCAGAGGAAGAGATGGAAGTGCCTCTTACAACCACCACAGGGGTGAGCATCAGAGGGGCCAGCAAGACTTGCAACCAGCTTGCCTTGGCTGCCTTGAACGAGCCCTCTCAAGCAGTGGACCAAAAGCGTGCCAAAAAGCGCTGCTTGTTGAAGGCTGCCACAGAACCCAGAGCTGCCTTGAGTCCTTTGGCTCCTATTGGCAGCCATTTTGTTCACTCTAGAATCGAGCATATAGACAATCCTCATGCATCTGCAAACCATCCAGAGGTCACAGAACTTGGCGATGGTGATTGGCCGCAGCAGCAGCAGACGGAGACAGGATCCTGCTCAGATGAAGGCACAAGTTTGTTGGATTGGTGGTGTAGCTGACTCTGGCTCCTTGATTCTCCCCTTGAGTTTCTCTCCCTACTGAGACAAACCATGAGGGAGGAAATCCATAGCTCCATAGCCAAAGGGTGAGGACTAGCAGGGCTCATTCCAGCTCTTCCCCCCCAACCTAGACAGAAAGCCAGATCTGGGAGAACAGGCTCTCAGTGGCCCACTAAAGCAGTCCAGAAGGAGTCCTGTGGTAGGAAAAGAAGGGGAGAGAGTGCATCTTGTAGGGAGGAAGATCCATCCTCCGAAGAAGAGGAAGAGGAGATTGAAAATCCATTAGATTTTCAAAGCCATTGACTATGAATATTTCCTGTCAAAAGCTCTTAACAGCCTTAGAGACTCAAGAGTCCCCTGGAGGAGAAGACAAAGCCCCACTTCATCCAGCCCCCCTCCCCCAAAAAATCAGATCTAAAGGTAATAAGGAATTTTCCCCTAGATCTGGTACAGCTGAGAGGGTTTTTCTGTTTCTATAATTCTTTGAGAAAGAACTAAAAGCCAAATATGCCAAACCCGTGGCAAACAGACAATACCCTAATTTCATTTTAAAAAACAGTAGTTTTAAATATTTTCATTAAAAGAATGGTATGCCTTACCTTCTTTTACCTCTGGTCAATTCTCCAGTCACTGCCTTACAATCTACTGGCCTTCTATCAGAGGCCAGTACCAGGGTACCATCAGAGAAATTCTGGACAAAAAAGTAGACCACTCTAAAAAAGGCTCATGAAGCCACAGCAATGGCAATTGGGGCATCGGCAACAGCATCCATAGAATCCAGAGCGGCCAAAGAAAATTATCCAGCTCCTTCCAGACAACAACTGACAGCTCAGTGAGGAGGCTAACAGAATACTCAAGGCTATGGCCTTTGCAGCAGACAAGATACTGGACCCTTTGAAATTCCATTCAAGATCTATGTCTTCAGCAGTGACAGCTAGGAGAACCCTATGGCTTTGAGTCTGGCAGGCTGATTACCACTCAAAGGCAATTGTGACAGTTTACCCATTCCAGGGGGACAGGCTGTTTGGGGAGAGCCCGGACAAGATCCTGGTGGAAGATTAGAGACGAAAACAAGGCAATACCTAGAACTCTCAGACTTGCCGACAAGAGACTCTCTGGGAATTCTTCCTTTCGTTCCCAACACACATTACCTAGATTCAGACAAGATAATAGAACATACAACTGGGGACCACCAACACCATCTTTCAGAAGGGAAGCTTTCAATTCCAGATTCAGCAAGCAGTCAGGAAGCAGACCAGAAAGAGTCGATCGAGACAGGAAACCTTCCAAGGCGTGACTCCTCATTGGTCCCATTAGGGGGACAAGTTCTTCACTTCTAGGATGTCTGGATCAACTGCCAAGCAGACCACTGGGCAGTGGAACTAGTCTCCCAAGGCTACACAATAGAGTTTTAAAAAACCCCACTGGAACAATTTATAATGTCCCCACCTCAGAAAAACCCAGAGAAACCTTTCATACAGACCTTTTAATTTTCATTGTTGTACAGACCTTTGAAAAATCTTTCTGGAGTTTAGAGAGATATGTAATACTCTCCTTTTTCTCTCCTTTTCTGATATGTGAATGCTGTTTTTTCCCCTTGGGGGGATCTATTATTAAAGTTTTAAAATGTTTTTTTAAAAAGAAAAGAAAAACCTAGAGAAATGTCTCAGAACAACCAGGGTGATTCAACATCTCCTTCGCATTGAGGCCATCAGGTTTGTACCTCATTTGGCAAAGGGATGTGGTTATTGTTGTTAGCCATTCAGTTGTGTCCGACTCTTGGCGGTTTTATGGGCCAGCTCTTTCCATGTTTTCCAATCTTGTACTGTTTCTTTGAGTCGTTCCATGCTCAGGCTGGTGTAAACTTTCATGGTGTCTAGCCATCGTGTTCTTTGGCAGGCCGTTTTCCTTTTGTTGCTAACCAATCCAAGCATAATTGCTTTTTCTAGTGGGTTCTTCTGCATGACATGGCCAAAGTAAGTCAGTCACAGTTGTATGATATTTTCCTTCCAATGACATGCTTGGTTTTATGTGCTCCAGTACTGCTTATTTGTTACCTTTGCTGTCCAAGGAATCTGCAGGAGCCTTCTCCAGCACCACAGCTCAAATGTGGCGTATACTCCATATTCTTTACAGTTCAAAAAGCAAAACAAAACCAGAAACTGGAGAGCCATTCTGTATCTAAAATTTCTCAAGTTAATGAAGCTGAGACACTTCAGATGTATCACTGAGTCTCTTCAGCCAGGGGAGTACCTCACTTCCATAGATCTAACAGAGGCTTATCTCCACATCTCAAGTTTTCTGGGCCACAGGAGGTATTTGCGCATTTATGTAGGGGAACACTACCTACAGTTCAAGGCACTGACATTTGGCCTCTCAACAGCACCAAGAGTTTTCTCAAAAAAGAGCCACTTTGGTTCCCAAAGAGTGGGACTCTTTGCATCCTCATCAAACCACCAACTCAACAAGTTCTTTACCAGGTTCTTTCATCCCAGACTTGAAGCAACTGACAATTTCACTTCACAGAAGCTGAGGACTCTGTCAATCAAGCCACCAATGAGACTCCCAGCCAGTGTCATCAGACATGCTTCATAAAGGTTTGATTTGTCATTTGCATCCAGAATGTTTACATTTGACCACCTGGAAATTTAGTTGGACAACTTTCTTCACCAAGGATCCAGCGGTCACAGATACCATATTGGCCTCCAGGAAACAATTGACAAACAGGATATACAGCAAATCATGGAAAGTTTTCCTAAGGTGGTGCAAGAGAAAAGAAGTTGGTCCCTTAAAACCCTATTTTAAGTCAATCCTGGCCTTACAAGGATGAGTTTCCAGAGGGCTGAAGGCTTCCCCTCTAAAATGACAGGTGACAGCCTTATTCATAATACTGCCACCCATTAAAGGGTTCAGCATTTCAAGACATCCCCCTTTAAAATGTTTTCTTAAGGGTGTGGCCTTACGACATCAACCACAGGTGCACAGGCTCCCCACATGGAATCTACATGTGGCTTTCTCAGTGCTCACCAGACCACCCTTCGAACCAATCTGAGGTCTCCTTAAAGTGGGTAAGAATGAAAACTCTCTTCCTGGTAGCAATCACATCTGCACAAAGAGTATCCAACTTAGGTGCGTTTTCAGTCAAGCTGGAATTGTGCATATCTATTCATAAAGACAAGGTGGTTCTAAGAACTGACCCGACTTTCATGCCCAAAGTCAACTCTGCCTTCCACAGGACCCAAGAGGTGTGTCTTCCATCTTTCAGTCCAAATCCTAAATATCCAAAGGAAAGGACATGGCATATTCTCGATGTATGAGAGGCACTTAAGATGTGCTTATGCCAAACTGAGCACATCAGGAAGACAGAGGCATTGTTTATCTCCATTTCCCCACTCAGTGCAAGGGATGGAATGTCCAAGTCAGCCATTAGCCACTTTCTCAAAGTCCTCTGCCTCAGAGGGAGAACAGACCATTGGATACGTACTGTGAAGGGTCCTTTCTCTCTGAGGAAAGGAGAACATCTTGTCCCCCTTGACATCATTGTCAAATTAGTTACAGCCAGGTTTCACTTCCTGTCTTAACTGTTTTTTGCTTACCTCTTACTCTTCTTTTTCCATGTTGTTGTTTCTGTCATGTTTGTTTTCTTTGTAGAGTTGAAATTACATTAACTGCTTTGAGAGTTACCAAAACTGAGGAGGGTGACTCCCACAGCAAAGACTGGAAGTAGAAAAAAATTATTCCTGCCTCGCTGAATCAATGGTGGGAATCATCCACCAAAATGTCCTCCTTTCCCCTCACAGTAAGTATCCAATGGTCTGTTCCAAGCTGCTTCTAGAAGCCCCTCCACATCATATTCAGATTGGGGTGTGTGAAGAGGCAACAGGACTCTGTGTTTCATTCCATGTTAACAGTTTGGTATGTCTGTGTACAGGGTGTGTGTCACAGTTCCAGTCCCCCTGTTTAAGAGTCGTGTTAGACTGCCCAGTGTTCAGATTTTCCAAGCATGTGTGCCAAATTTTGTGGCTGTAGGTTACTTGGAAGTACTCTATCAGTTTTGATATGGCCATGAAAGAATGAATCCTTGGAGTAGAGGAAGGATTAAAATTTAACAGATATATGCATAACACTATGTGCTTTTTGCTGTTTGTCATATGTTCAAGCACATAACAAATTCATAAAAGAGTCTGAACTCTGAAACTTCAAGCGATAACACTTGTTGATGTGTTTAATCTCTGTTTTCTGAGAGCCAAATTAGACATTATGGTAGCCATGGGTCAGACCTGTGTCTGCCAATGCCGTCTTAGAGACGAATTTGGCCATATAGAAATGCTATGAGGGCCCAATTGTGATCAGGCCTGCAGTCTCTCCTGCACTGTTTCAAGTGCAGAAACAGTGGCCCCTCACAGCATTTTTAAGTGGCCAGAATTTTTCTCTAAAATGGCATCAGTGGCCAAGGGACAGACTCATGGACAGCAGAACATCTAGTCTGGCGCTAAGGGTGCAAATTCTGTGAGTGGAGATGCTCATTTCTCACACTTCTTATTTCCTCAAATTTGAAGTGTGGCTGGACACTACAAAGGCATCATCTGAGACATATACATTCGTTTTCAGCTTATTGTAAGGAGTTGAGAAGAAGGGACTGATTTAAATCCAACAGTCGCAGCCAGTAAGAGTTTACCTTTGTGATATTTCCTATGCTTGTGCAGGCTACCAAACTATTCTCACAGTGGCTGAGACCCAGTTTAAACAAAATACTGGGAGCACACTGTCTCATGGATAGATTTTTCTTGCTTCTGTTACATTTAAATCACATCTCAAAGAGAAAAACCATCACACACAAATACACAAATCGCTTGGCTAAAGTTCTCTGATCATCTAAAAGAAGAGATATCTAACAGAAGAGATTCCCAAATATAGTGTTGGCATTTAAAATCTCAAAATACTTTATATATATATCCTGTTACTCTGAAAGGATTTCATAGATACTGGGGCTGAATGTGTTGTGGATGCTGCATAGTCATCTGAAGAGAAGGTAGGAAAGAAAAATAATTGAAAATAATTGAGTAACAGTTGGATCTAGGTCAATGAATTGCCTTATGCTAGTTTTGTGAGTTGCAGTCTGTGATAGAAATAAGAATAAACCTAAGATCATAAGAGAAACCATGTTGGATCAGGCCAGTGGCCCATCCAGTCCAGCATTCTGTGTCACAGAATGGCCAAAAACCCAGGTGCCATCAGGAGGTCCATCAGCGGGGCCAGAACTCCAGAAGCCCTCCCACTGTTGCTTCTCGAGCACCAAGAATACAGAGCATCACTGCCTCAAATGTAGGCCCCTTCCACATTACCATTCTAAACTGAACGTTATCCATTGTTGGACTGGTTTCAAGTAAAGCAACACAGGGATGGAGGTTTCATACAGCGAATTTCATTCTGTTAATGAGCCATCGCTGAAGCAATGTGGCCATTACAAACAGCGCAGCGCCTTTTCCCCATTTAAAAAAAAAAGTTGGAGGAAGACTGTGTGGTGAAAAAGGGCAGGAGGAAGCATGGCACTATTGGAAGCGCTGCAAACATTTTAAACATCACACTGCAGCAGTTCAAAAGTGCAAAAAGGTGAAAACGGAAGAAAGAAGTTTACCTCAAGAATTGCTCAACTACACTTTGCTAACCAGAAATAAGCAGCTTTATGAAAAGGTAAATAAAACCCATTAGCAGCTGGTTGCTAAAACAGTTGTGTCTGAAATGACACAAAAAATCCATTAGCAACTGGCTACTAAAACAGATTACAAAGGAGGTCTGAAAGAGGCCATAGTGTTCCATCTATACATTGTGGCTAATAGCCACTCACAGACCTCTGCTCCATATGTTTATCCAACCCCCTCTTGAAGCTGCCTGTGCTTGTATCTGCCAACACTTCCTGCAGCAATACCTGTACTACATGCTAGTTTAATAGATGACTTGATTGTGGTCAAAGGTTCCATCTGGCAGCCTGTGCCATCTTTTGTTTTGTGTATTAAGATGGTTTTCACCTATTCTCTGTTCTCCCTAGTGAACTAAACTAGAGACTATTTCTCAGTGTCCTATGTGACAAAATTGGCTAACTTTGTTAATTCAGTTTCATTTGTCTGACTTGGCCTGAATGATTAGCACTTCTGTAGCTGCGGATTGTTACATGGAAACTCCAAATGCTCCTGACCATTGCAAGATAGTGATGTCACTCAATTTCAAGGCTTTTTCCCCCTTAATAGGGAAGGGTTTTTTTTTTTTAATCTGACTCAAGGTCGTAGGATCTTTTGTCTGCTTGACTGACCAGTTTCCATGGATACATTCAGCTGACAGCTTCTACACGGCTGAGAAACAAACAGAACTTTGCTTTCTAAGAATTATGTATGTAAATCTGAAGATTTTGTGCAGTTCTTAAGCATTGCAGCTTGACCTTTTGGCTTTTGCCATTTAGGCGGTTGTCAAACCAGTTACAATATTACTTCATGGTGGGGTTTTTTATGTGCCTGATTTTATATTCTGTTTTTCCTTGAGACTTTTAATGATAAAAGACTTCTGAAATATAATTTTAGCCTTTTAAAAAGGCCTTTATAAATCATTCCTTTGGGAAGCCATATTAATTTTTTTAAAAACGGGGTAGTAAAATATACTGCTAGTGGCTCTCCGGGAATCCTCTTAGGTTTCAGGGTGACCCCAGGGTCATTCTGAGTATGATAGGATTATGGGTCACCCTGAGTTGTCTTTGGTCACCAACCTACTCTGTAAAATTTAAGTGTGGATGAGACTTTGGTGCACATTTCTTTTCAAGCTTTTGGAAGCCAGAGTTGTAATGTTTAAGGTATGGTTAATATAATCACTAGTTATATTAAGAAACTCCAGTACCGGCGAAATGTTCGTAGTTGTCATTTGTGAGCAGGTCACTGGAAAGAACTTCCATGCAACATTTTGTTACTTTCAATGCTATCCTAGGCAGGGTCAAACCCTTCCATTGATTTATAAAGGTGTAACTGCTTAGAACAGTGCTGTCAATGTTTAACAGGAAGAGCAATTCCTGCCTCACTATGCTTAATGTATGTTTGCAAAAACTGTTTTAAACTTGCTTCCCCTATGTCAAATGCATGGGACTGGATTTAATCGACTGCAGTGATAATGCAACTAGAAATTAAATAGATGTTTATATGCTTTGGAAAGAAGCCAGCAAATACAAGGACAATAAGGAGCAGGTGTGTAAATGTTTTATTTAGCTGGGAATCTCTCACTCTCTGTTTTTGACAGGAATAGTTTACTCATGAGCCAAACAAATTAAATGTAACTGGAAAAGGCAGTGATTGATCACATCTTGGTAAAGGGTGTGGAGTCCATAAGAAGAGAGATGTTTAACTGACAGAGTGGAATTATCATATTAGGGTATTGGCACCTGTCAAGCATGACTATTGCCGTGCTTTCATAAGGTGTCATGTAGTGACATTTGATAGGCATTTAATGTGGTGGGACAAAAGAATGGGAGTTTGTGTTGCTAGGAATTCTGTTGGCACTTTGAGGCCATGTTTTGACTGCTGGCAAGAGGTTTGTCCCCCGTCCCCCCCAAGTCCTGTAGCGGTAAGAAACTATTATTATCAACTTGATTTTTCTTGACTGCAAAACATATAGGATACTTACTGACACGTAAGCTGAGTGTAAAATGCTACTGAGATAGCTAAAATTATCTGAGATTTCTGTCTAAAGGAATGTGTTGATCACATAAATATATAACAATCTTAATTTGGAAAAACATTTATTTGATGAGATCACTGCAAAGGTGCTTTTCAGATGTATTGTTGTAGCCATATAACATTGCTAACAAGAATAAAGAAAATAATTGTAAACTTAATTTTAAGTTTATTTTAACTATGTGGCTCACGCGGTTTTGTCCAGTGTATCTATATACCGTTTTGCTAATGCTCCCCTATCTGCGGATATCTAAATTCACGGATTGGGACCACATTGACAAAACATAGACTTTTCTCCAAATTTGGGGCAACCCTGGGCTTGCTGGAAAATCCTAAAACTACTAAAAGTGGGGAGAGGAAGCCCCCCCAAACAGAATTCAGACAGGCACACAAGGAAGGGGACAGGAGGGGAAGAGGGACAATCACACCTGCCTGGCTGCGGCAGACAATGAGGAGGACGATGACAACAGAAGTTCAGCAGCTACTGTTGCTGGCTCTCCCCTTCAGGCAAGTTTCAGGCAGACAGAGAAGAAGAGTCTTGGCTTGCCCTCACCAGGGCTATAGGGGGGAGGAGCAGGCATGATGGCTGCCCCCCCCCCTTGGGTGATAGCGATGCAGCAACAGTGCAGAACCTACCACAGTTGCATTCCCTCAGCACAGAGTTCGGGGAAGTGGAGGAGAAGGAGGAGCCATTGCTGCCTCCAACCACCCCCTTCCATCAGTGCAACAAAGAATCCTCCCCCCCCAGCTTCCTGGCAAACAACACTCCTCCGCTGTCTAAAAGGCAAGTGGGGGAGGGGAAGGCCAGGAGCCAAATGTTTGGTCTGAGTCTGAGTTTGAAGGGGAAAGGACAGGTTGGGGGATGGCAAAGGGACAGTTGGGGGAAAACAGAAGCTAGGGGGAATGAGTGCCTGGGAAGAAGGGGTGGAGGGAGACAGAAAGTGTGTGGGAGGTCATGAGTGACAGGAAGAAGGGGTAGAGGGAGACCGAAAGGGGGGCATGAGTGAAAGACTAGGGGTGGGAGAGAGGGGAGGAAGGAGAGGCAGGGGGAATGGGATGCCCTCTCCCTGCAAGTTCCTTGGCAGGTCCCCATTTGTTCCATCTAATTACATAGTGTGTTAGGAAATGTGCAGAAGAGGACAGGCTTTTAGATTTCTCTCTTAGTGGAAAACGAATAATTTTAGTACAACTTGTGCTAGCTGAGCAGGTTGCATTTACTGTGAAGTAACTGAGTAAAACACATTTAGGATTGCAGTTGAAAAGTGCAAGTCATTCATAAAATGAGTATTGTTTTGTTTTTGTGCATTATTTATGTGTCAGCAGCATGCAACATCTGTTTGCATTCTTAATGTGTTTAGCAGTCCATAACATCAGAAGCAAACTTGAGGATGTTGTATATCCACATTTTCCTTTGGGGTCTCAGTGCAGTTTGGTTCTGCTGTTGTACAGAGCCAGCTTCAGAAATGTTCTGGAACTCTAGCAGGCTTCTTATCCTACCCCGCAGAAACTTGTGATCATCTGCACATGTCTCAAGAATTTAAGCAAGCAGCATCCTTCTCCTTTCACTCTGTCAATAACCAATATAATTTTTTGAGAATACTTCTATTTAAAATATTTTTATGCTGTTTCTCCAGACTTATTTATAGATTTATTTATAAATTAAAGTTTTAGACCACCCTCTCCTGAGTGCACATTCATAAATTAGTAAAACAGTTTAAAACAATGAAATAATACACAGATTAAAATATTTTGAAGTGGTGCTAAAAACTTCAGATTGTGCCATTGCCTCTTGGGGGGTAGCAGGAGACAAGGGTGCTAGACAAGAAGAAGCCCATCGCTGTCCTCAGCCAAAAGCTTGGTGGAGCATTTCTGCCTTACAAGCCTTGCAGAACTGCATTAGGTCCTGCAGGGCACAGATGTCATTTGGCAGAGAGTTCCACCAAGTCAGGGCCAGGGTGGAAAAGGGTAGCCCTGAAAAGTCCTTGGCTCTGGTTGAGGACAGCTGGATGTCTTTCAGGCTTGGGGATCTCTAGAGCGTAATGCTCTTCAGGGGTATACCAAGAGAGTTGGTCCTGGAGATACGTGGATCCCAGACTGTTTAGGGCCTTTAAGGGTTAATACCAAAACCTTGAACCTGATCCAGTACGCCACCTGGAGCCAGTGCAGCTGGCACAGCACTGGTTGGATGTATGAAGAAGAGATTGGATTTATATCCCACCCTTCACTACCCAAAGGCATCTCAGAGTGGCTTACAATCCCCTTTCCCTTCCCCTCCCCACACTTAGACACCCTGTGAGGTAGTTGGGGCTGAGGGAGCTCTTTGAAAACTGCTCTTGAGAGAACTGCTCTGAAATAATTTGTGACTGACCCATGGTCACACCAGCAGCTGCATGTGGAGGAAGAAGAGGAGAAGGAGGAGGAGATTGGATTTATACCCCGCCATTCACTTGGAGGTTATCCCAGATTAGAGTTCATGCTCCTAACCACTACACTAAACTGACCCTGTCCATATGCTGTCCATGGGGCACTGGTAAGGATCTTCGCTACCACAATCTAGACCTGCTTCAGTTTCCAGATCAGTCTCAAGGGTAGCCCTGTGTAGAGTGAGTTACGGTAGTCCAATCTGGAGGTGACTGTTGCATGGTTTACTGTGGCTAGGTTAGGGTGAGACAGGAAGGAGGCCAGTTGCCAATCTGGCAACATTTATGATCTGAACCACCATTGATAAGGAGGTGTCCAGAACCACAGCCAAGCTCTTGACAGAAGGTGCTGGTATTAGGGACACACTGTCAAGAGCAGGGAGTTGGACTTGGTGTTGTTCCTACAGAAAAATAATGTCCCCTACAAATGGACTTTTCCAGAAGACATCCTCTTCAAATGTAAAGATAAGAAAGAAAAAATTGACTCTGTTGTAAAGGTACACGAATTAAGCTATCGATTGAGAAACAAAGGGGGAAAAACATGAGTTGTGATTGTCTCTAGATTCTGTTTTAAAAGAATTTTAATCATTTTTCTATAGAGGTCTTTATATAGTCAGATCTGTTGGCGATTAGTATAAGCTATTAGGAATGATGTACTCACTTAGCATAGCAAAGTATAATCTTATTCAACTAGAAGCTAATTTTGTAAGCATTATGTATGACCACCATCTCTTCGGTTTTTAGTGGTTTCTTTTTACTTTTACCTGTAGTTTGTAGTCACCTTTCCATATTTCTTTGTAGTTTATAGAAAATGCATTAAAATCCTCTATGGGGGGGGCAAGAAAAAAAAGAGCAGGGAGTTGGCACCCCAATCCTGAACCCCCCCCACCCAGCATCCAAACCTGTGTCTTAGCAGGATTCAGTCTCAGCTGGCTCAGCTGTCCCATCACAGCCTCCATCTCCTCAGCCAAGTTTACTGGGGTGGTATCTGGCTGGCTGCCCAACAACAGATACACCTGGGTGTCATCAGTGTACTGACAACATCCCAGCCTGAAGCTGCATACCAGTTGAGCGAGGACACGCATATAGATGTTAAATAACATTGGAGAGAGGATTGCCCCCTGAGGGACCCCACACACTAAGGGGTATCTAGTTGACACCCTCTCTCCTCCTGCTACCCTCTGTCCCCGGCCTTGGAGAAATGAGGTAAACCACTTCAAGACCACCCCACGCTATGTTGGCAAGGCAGTGGGTCAAAAGATCATGATTGAGCATGTTGAACGCCTCTGTGAGGTCCAGCAGTAGCAGCAGCAACGACCTGCCTTGATCCAGCTGTCTGAAGAGATTGTCTGTGAGGGTGACCTATGCCATCTCCATCCCGTGGCTGGGGCGGAAACTGGATTGGAATAGATCCAGCGCCGATGTGTCTTCCAGGAAATTCTGGAGCTGCTCTGCCACCGCTCTCTCAATTAACTTACCCAGAAATGAAAGATTCGAGACTGGGCAGTAGTTGGAAGGATCAATTGGATCCAGAGATGGCTTCTTTAAGAGCAGTGTTACCACAGCCTCTTTTAATCCCTCTGGGTAGACTCCTATATCCAGGGACAGATTGATAATGTCTACCAGGGGAGTCTGTATTCCCTCATCACTGGCTTTCACCAGCCATGAAGTACATGGGTCCAAGAGGCAGGTGATCGGCCTAACAGCACCCAAAATCCTGTCAACATCAGCCTGGGAGTCTTGGCTGAAGCTGTCGAATACTGAATCCAAAGACTGCCAAGGGGCCTCCAATTCACATATTGTATCAGTGTTGGCTAGGATGTCATGGCAGAGTGACAGGACTTTGTCCACAAAAAAGCTCACAAAAGCCTCATCACTAATGGCCAAATTCCTAACATTTTGGCTTCTCTCTGTGAGGTTAAAGATTTGATTACCCTAAACACTTGTGCTGGGTGAGAGCTAGCGGATGTGATGGAGGCTGTATAAAATTCTTTTTTAGTAGCCTTTACTGCCATCTAGTAGGATTTCATAAACATCCGCATTAATTTTAGCTACTGTTGATATCCCTGCACGATGGGACAATAAATAAACATAGTACCTGAGATGACAGTATTCAGTTTAAAGTTACTGAATTATGATGTTTTCTGTTCAATTTTGTTGGTTGTTTTCTTGTTAAAGTTAAGTTAATGGATTGTGTTGAATTGTTATATGTTGTCTGTATTATAAAAAGTTTTTAAAAAATTAATTAGAAAATAGAGTTACAAAAAAAACCCATCCTATAAGATGTTCTTTCAGCTTCGACATGAGCATGCTGCCAAACTCGTTCTAGTCGTCTTAAGTTTCTGCTTCATCCCCTTGAGTTCCGTAGTGTAACAGGGTGATAATTTAGATTGGGGGTGAAGAGGATGTCAGGGAGCGATTTCATCAATGGCCTCAGAGAGATGGGAATTCCAGTCCTCTATCAGTGCATCTAATGAATTGCTGGAGAGCATTGGGTCCTCAGAGCATTCTGGAACCCAATTGGGTCCATTAGTCTCTGCGGGCAAGCAAAAATGTGCTATGTGACATTAACTGAATTCCTCTCATAGAAGTCCTCCTCTTCATTCCTGGGACCAGGAGTATGGGGACCATGTGAGACCAAAGGGAGCTTTGATCTATGTCATTGGGAAGACTGTGGACCCTATGCTTCCAACTCTGAAACTTTTTGAAGATCCTTTCATAAAGGTCCTTCAGTGATTTTTATTTATTTATAGAAGTTGTATCCTGCCTTTCTGCCCTTACAAGAGCCACCAAGGGCAGCTAACAATTTAAAACGTACATGATGAAATCACATTTTAAAACCATTAAAACCGTTTGCGGGGAGGGCGGGATAGAAATATAATATAATTAAATAAATAAATAATCCCCTCAACACACATCATTAAAATAATTATAAACAGATTTAACATATATAGAGAACACAGAAACAGCAATTCAAACATTGGTTAGGAAGGAGGGATCATTGAGGGAATGCTGAACAGAACAAAAAAGCCTTTACCAACTGGTAGAAGACAGCAACAGAAGGGGACAGATGAATCTCGCTGGGGAGAGAGTTCCAGAGGAGGCCCTCTCCTGCCTAATCTCGGAAGGTAGAACTATCCAAAGCAGGGCCTCTGAAGGTAAGTGGAGTGGTTGGGCAGATATATGACTCCCAAATTGTACAGGGCTTTGAAGGTAAAGATCAGCCTGGAAAAAAATTGGGAACCAGTATAGATGGGTCAGGAGTGATATGGTCCTTAGAAATTCTCCCAAAACGTTTTTAAAGACAAGTAATGATACTCATAGGAATATTTTAAATATACTGAATATGTAAACACAGCACATCAAAAGAATGTAACGCACATCATAAAGTCACACAAACCACAGAATGATGATTCTTAAAGTAATACAATCCAAAATAGTCCACAAGCACAAGCCCTCCTAGGGGCAATAACTGTCCATAGAGAAAATACTGTCCAGTATATCCCTATGGTATCATATATAATATTAAGACCGTTTCAAAGAAGATCCTTCATCAAAGGGTATAGTGAGTCAAGGGAGGTACAATGACCATGCACAAATCAAAATGCTCTTTAGTATTAAATGGAGTCCAAGGCCTCCTAGCAAATTCATAACCCAATAGTATCAAATCTGTAGGTTTTACCAGCTGAATGTAGATAATTCCATGATTGCCTGCAAAATCCTGTTCCTCTGATCATGAAGGATCCCTTTCTCACAGGAGTTTTCTAAATACTGTAGGAGGTTCTTTGGAAGACTGGGAAATCTGCTGAGGTCTTATGAGAGAAAAAGAATTTGCATTGGCCTTTTTTGCCCAGTAATATGCCATCAAGTCTGAGTTTAGTGCATTCCAAATTGGGGCTACATCTTGGACTTCAGTTGTTTAAAAGTGGTGGTTTCATCTTTACTATTTCAGGTGCTTACTGTTTTTGCCTTTTGGCTTTCCACTGAGAGTTGTCCAGATTTTTTTTTAAATTGTACCAGACCCCCTCCCTTTTTAAAGATCTAATTATTAGAATCTGGAATTTCTTTCAGCACCTTCCCCATTACATTGACTCTGCTTTTCTGTATAGTTTGCATCAGTCAACTGGCTTGCTTATGGGCTAGCCAAGAAAACAGTCCGACTTGGCACCTTTCACAAAGAGTTAATGTTTGTGGCACAATAGTATAGCTACAGGATAATCTATTGTTGTGGGTGCTTGGATATGGAAAAGTCCATCTTCAGCTGAGATTTGTTTCCAGTTGGCAGCAGATACATAAAACAGGGCTGTTCTTATCTGGCATGTGAATATGCATTCACAGTATAACAATTGTGAGAGAAATCAAGGTAGCAAAATCTAGGTATTCCAAGTGTTCCTATCTCAGTAGATCTGTCTTCAAGAAAAGACAGTGGCAGGTGAAAGCTGGAGAACGCTTTTGGCATGTTAGACTCTTTGACTTGTGAAATTCTGTGCTCACCCCAACCTTAGATGCTTTGAGGTGGATGAGATAATGGATGAAAGTACAAAGATATGGATTAATGCAGTTAAGAGAGGAGCTTTCATCCTTGATTTAGGTTCAGAGTTTCTTGAATTCTGTTTTAAAATACTGTGATCAGGACTCATTTGCTTCCTCCAAAAACCCAAAAGCTTAAATCTATACAGGTGTTGGCACTGTACCTTTCTGCGACTCACTCCATCAGGCAGCAGTTAAGTTAATTTGGGAAAGTTCCTTCTGAGTTTCCCCATAGTTTTGAGATAGATAAAAGTGCTGCTTTAATAATTTCTGGACTTTTTTCATATTTCCTTGCTCTAATTTTAGTGTGATACACATGTTGATCTCCTTTTGTTTTCCTTGGTGCTCAGTTATTTTGTGGGCTTTTCAGTAGCATACTACTTTTTTGCAAATATAGTTTACAAATATAGGCTGAGTTCAGACTGGCAGTTTGCTCCGGTAGCCAGTCGTGGCAAAAAAGCCCCGGAATAAACTGTTCCGGGTTTTCCCGTTCACACAGCCCAGGCCGCTGCCGGAAAATACGGGGCGGAGCTGGGTGGGAGCATTCAGACTGCCGCGCTGTGGGGCACGCTGTATTCGGCGTTTCCCCATTAAGCGCATTTTGCCGATTGGGGGAGGACCCCGCAGCACCGGCACCGCATTGGGCAGTAGAGCGGAGCACGGCCAATCATATCACTGCTGCCTTCTGCCCAACGCAGGTTGCTCCCAGCTTTTCAGCTGCGCGTTCAGACTTCCCGAAAACGGAGAAACGCGTGACACACGCGGGCTTTCGGATTTGCTACCAGTTTTATGAGGTATCTTTTTAATCCGGCGGTGAAGCGCAACAGCACAGGTTGGCTACGGGTGGGGGACGCCAGGCAGATGTGCCTGTGTGAATGCCCAATTTACTCCGGAATTGAATCGTTGCTGGCCCGGGTCCCTACCGGGGCAAATTGCCAGTCTGAACTCAGCCATAATTTAGGTTTTTAGAAGTTTCAGAAAGTTGTAGTAGACTTTCTCATGGTTCCTCTCCCGCCACTCTGTCCTCACAATATCTCATAAGGTAGGTCTGGTAAAGATAGTGTCTGTGCTGAGATTATTCAGTGAGCTTCATGGCAGAGTGTGGATTTATAATGAGGAAAGTTGGGTTTAGGCCTGCATTACCTCCAGCACACGACAATGTCTCTCATAAAATGGCTTTATAAAGATTCCCACATAGTTCTAGAGAGGAAGCTGCTTTGATGGTAGAGGAATTTCCAGCCCTTGAGCAGCCTGTAAACTGTGCCATCAGCTAATAAATATACTTGCCCCCTACTGTGTCTTATGTGGGATCCTGTAGTATTTTTATTGCTAGGGTGATCCCTCTCTTGGTAGCATGTAGTGCTACAGCTGGGCCACCAAGGAGAATCCTACTTTGTGAAGATGAACAGAGAATACGTTCCTCAGAACTGCCATGCTTAATGAGGCTAAGGTTCTGGTATTAGGAGATGTTAATGAGCTGGAGAATATAAACTAACCACAGGAGGAAAAAATCCTTTTAATGGTAGCAGCAGCCGCAGTAAAAAGAAAGATGCTGTGATTATGGAAACTGATTCAAAACTCGGTGCAGGTGGAAGAGGCCAACAAATCAGAAATTGCCTTCATCTCAGTTGTGATCCTGTTGACTTCAGGAGGGGGATTTCCATAGTGGAAGAACTTAAAAATAATCTGTGCAACGTAAATGTAGATGAACTCCGCAGTTACCAGGTGATATGTTCAATTTCTTCAAAACTGGCTGACGAATACCAAACATTTCCTTTCTCTTAAGATGATGGGCATCCTGCTGTTGTTGGAGCAGAAGTGCTAATTTCCCTGTAACCAAACCAGGTTAAATGTACATTTGCTTTCATTTCTGTTTTACACCTTTGCATTTTCCTACTTACCTCTTTCAAAGTTTTCAAAGTATTTTTTTTAAAAGATAAAATTGAGCATTTATCTGCTTAACTGTCATAGCTGTATTTCAAAGGCTGTTCTTTATCTGTCCTATTTATATTATTTTGAGGGGGGATTGTTTGTTAAATCCATTTTAGGGGCAGCCGTTTGCAGTTATGCCACTCTTTGTATCTGTTAGCCTGAGATTGTGTAGTAGGACCAGGTAAAGATCTACCCGTACAGTCTTGTTGTCCATTTATCCATATATTGGGCCGTTGAAGTTAAAAACTCTCTAGCTAGGAATATAAAACATGGGAAAGCTGCAATTAAATATTACCTGGTGCTGACTTGCCCTTGGGGGTACAAGGTGGAAGAGCTGCTCATAATGTTTAGATAGGGTGACTTGCAACATCCCACAGAAAGAGCTGCAGCTGTCCATATCCTTCATTGGGGTTCTGTGCAGCCCCACATATGAGAAACCTCATGAGCAGACAACAGGTGGGAGATTGTGTAGAAAAATCAGATAAAACTGGACTTGGAATTAAAGTACAATCTCTGCTGTTTTCCCAGTCATAGTGATTGTTGTGTTTTGAGTAATGCCCCCAAGTAATGATTGCAGATGCAATAATTATCATCAGCCCACCCACTACCACAACTATTTGGCTCTATTTGCAAGTAACTACTTCGGAAGACCTGCACGATAACACTGAAAAAATAATTCTAACTTTTTATAGCTCCCCAGTCTATTGCCTTTATAGCACCTAGGGGTTACAAACTAGAGATGTTTTGACTTGGCAATGGCATACTTAAAGGGCATTATCTGTTCTTAAGGTGCAGGAAGTAGTCCCACACTGGGAAATTGTGCAGCTGTTTGGGAGAGTGTTACATAGCTGTAGGTGTCAGGGCTGAAATGACCATTGTTTCCTTCTGGTAAGATTAATAGAGCACTTCAGTTGTATTTCATATATATTTTTTCATTTGCTGTTGAGGATAGCATTGGGATATGTGTTGGAAGGGGTGAGTAGAATTCTGTTCTTATTAGTAAACCTCCTTGACAATTTAGAGAAAATAGACATCTTTACAGAGTTCTGGAAAAGATAATGTGGGCTCCATGGCTGTGTTTTCCACCATGTTTTGCCATCATGTTTCAAAAACAGTTCTGATCAAGTAAGTTGCATTAAATGGCAGTTCAAAGAAGGAGCCTGGAATAACAGAGGCTTTTAATCTATTTAAAAATACGGTCTGAGAGGGCTACACAAGGTGATCCCCATGTGAATTCTTCTAATTCTGTGGGATCTCAATTAATTATTTCTCGACATGGATTAATAATCTCTTAACACACTTTCAGCATCCTTCTTGTACTAAACCAGAGTGCCAAATCTTCCCCATCTCCCTCTGTCGAATACACATTTAAATACTCTTGTTCTTTGCCTTTTGAATCCTGTTATTTTTGAAATGCATTTTAGCGTTTTCATTGCACTTTTATTTATGTGCTCCCATGTGCACATGTGTGGGTATATGGAATCATCTTGATTGTAAATGAGTGAAGTGCACAAGATTGTGACTAATTTGTAGAATGGCAGTCAGGCAAATCAGAGGACAAACTTCTGACAGCACCGTTTGTTGTTTTTTCACCTTTTGAAATAATGGGGGGGGGGGGCTTGCAGGATCATTTCAGTGATTAAGAGCTACTTTGGCATGGCTTTTAATATAGAAAGTCTTCTGACTGAAGCAGGCTCTTTGGAAGCTTGTTTTGGTTCTCAGAATCCTTTAGCTGGTTTTGTTTAACTCATGAATTGAAATCTGTATTATTATCACCTAGAGCACAAAACCCAAAAAGGGTGGGGCCATGGCTCAGTGGCAGAGCATCTGCTTGGCATGCAGAAGATCCCAGGTTCAATCCCTGGCATCTCCAGCTAAGGATCAGCTAGCAGGCGACATGAAAGACTTTTGCCTTAGAACCTGGAGAGCCACTGCCAGTCTGAGTAGACAGTACTGACCTTACTGGACCAGTGGTCTGATTCAGTATAAGGCAGCATCATTTGAACATTTGAGAAAGCATTTGATACAGCCATGACAATATATGCTTAACTTCTATAAAGTGGCATGTTTCTTTATTTCCCACTGTAAGGCCTACTTTGTATAGCTGTATTACTTGGTTTGCCTCAGGAGTTTCTCCAATTTTTGCTTTATTGTTGCAAAAAAATAAAATGCTGGATTGCTGTAGTGTTTTATTGTAGATTGCTAATTTTATTTCCTATTTAACAGTTCCTGCAGTTCTAGAAGTCACAAGAGCTTTGTAAGTTCAGCTTAAAAGCATTTTAAATAGTCATTGGGCTGTGTAACGATAGCATCAATCTTCTGTGCTATTATTATATCTAGAAAACTGGATTGGATATCCATTTTCATATTTAAAGCTAAATTACTGGCAAGCAGCCATATCATCTAAGAGAGAGTGGTAACCTGTGTAAAAAAAAGGCTCCTATAATGACATTACCTTTGGGTGTGGGATATTTTTCTGCAAATCAGAATCTGATAGCAGCAAAATGACTTCTGAAGAAGGCCTTTTATCCTTTAAACGGCTCCTGTTTTAGTACTTTCATTTTCTAGTTTATTCCATACTCCGTAGTCTACCTACTAATAATGATTAGATTGGTTTAATTGGAGTGTTATAGGCTTAAATTACCAGCTTGTCCATTGATAGCTCTTGCTTTGGGGTGGGGGGACGGATTTCTTTTTAAAATTAAATAGAAACAAATAGTGTAGTATAAGTCAGCAGCAAATTGAATTAATTTCCTGTTCCAATTTTGCTTCAGGTGAACAGATAAATAGCTGATTTGTTAAAGGCATTCTTCAACCCATTGCTGACAATGCCATTTAACAGGTTGATTTTCTGTTTTGTTTTTACTCTGTTTCAATTCCCTGAATGGTTTATAGGTCTCTCTTATCAAGTGCAATGTCTGGCAAAAGTAGGATGCTGTCCTGAACTTCTCGACAACATAAGGCCACTGCTATCCAGTGCTCCAAAGGAGTGAGCAAGGTCTAACATTGCAAGGTTTTCCAGTAACCCCTTTTAAATTGTTCCAGTCCGCTCCCTTCTAGAGATCCTTGCTGCTGTTACTTTTTCCTCATTCCTTTCTCTTCAGTATTGGCAGAAAGTGCAGCCACACCAGAGGACACTTTTTAGCAAATGACTCTTTGGAGTTGGCAAATAAAGGGCGGGGAAGCAAAGGATAATCTTAGAATAATGAATTCTGAGAAAAGCTGTTCATATAGTAGTCTTAACTGTGCAGGACAAGGCCTCTTTCTCTCTGCCTTATGTTCTCTGTTTCACACTTTCTCTGTGAGAATTAATGTACTCTGAAAAGGCCACGGACGCTTGTTCAGAATGTCTCCATATGACATCTCTAGAGAGAAATTTAGCCAACGTGGGAGAAAACATTTACAGATAATTTAATGAAGAGGCTAAGCTTAGTTGCTCTTTGACGGAAAAAAAATACTGAAGAGAGTGTGTGCAAAATAAGACTTGTAATTCTGAAAGTTTTCAGGAACTGGGTCAGAGGGAGTTCATGGTGTAGCCTCGTGACCGAAATGCCTTCAGTGTGTCACTGGGTCACAACTTGCATTTGTACAATGTGATATTCCATAATACTTCCCAGTTTGAAACAACAGAACATGTATCGGGGTTTTTTTCCTCAGATACTGCCTAATACAAACTCTTACGGAATTCACTGGGAGAGTGCTTGTCTCTTTCAGCATGTGCGAGTTACTCTTTGCCCTGCTAAGCACAGTAGTACATAAGCCCTGACCACAATATAATTATGTAGGCTGTTTCTATGGGAACATCAGCAACTTTCAGTCATTGGTGCACGGTAAAGAAGGAATTTATTACAAAGTAAAGTCCTGTATTACACTAATTTTTAAAAGAAATATATTGTTTATTTAAAAAAAAAAAAATCCAAGCATAGTATATGTGTTTCTCTGCTGCAATACTGGCAGAACACAGGATTAGGCATCTAGACCAAGTGCCAGTGCAAAGTGATGCCTTCTCCCTTGACTCCAGGACTGGAACATAGCCTCATCTAAGCTAGTAACCAGCAACATTATTTACATTCCAGCACTTGGGAAAGTTACATTCCAAGTTACATTTACATTCCAGCACTGCACCAATTATTTGAGTGTGGGGAGATACAGGCAGTATACCAAGATTGGCCATGTTTCCTAGTGCTAGTATCTTAAAAACTGAGAGAATGTCCTGAGATACTGGGCATGGGCTTTCACAGGCCAAAAAGGATGAGTAGGAAGGGAACAGGGTGGGTTGAACCAGCAGGTGCTGTTTTGCCTCTGATGGGATGCCATGGACAGACTAGGGACTGCCTGGAAATTTCATTGACATCTGAATAGAACATAATGTTGATTCCTTGTTACCAAGAGTTACCAGACACATTTCTGGTCAAAGGCCCAATATCTTTAAAAATACTCCCCAATCTGAATTGCATTCTGTTCGTATCTCCTGATTATCCCATTTCCCTGGATTTTCCTCCTGCTAGTATAACTGAAACCATACAGAATACTGCTTCTGGTTATCTAAATTGCTGATTTTCCAGACATTTGTTGCAGCCTCCAGCTATTTCAGACAAGTGAAGATTATATGTATAAAACTTTAAAATGTATAATCAAAGGATGGACTTGTGAGTTACAGGGTGGTTGCTGAAACAAGGGTTGTTTGTTCTAAATCTTCAAGAGGAAGAATAGGTTAAGGTACCCTGTCTGTGGAACCGTCAGAGTTCAGAAGTGTATACATAACAAAAATGCATGAAGTCCTGGGAGAACAATAGAATAGGAAGCAGCTGGCTTTGTAGACAGCTGGATTTTGGAGTAATTATTGCTGAAGGAAAGGAAGACTAAGGAATCTGGATGAAAGTTTCACATTCATACCACTGATATATACAACCTGGTGAAGTTTTTGTTCAAGAAGTAAGCAATGCTCCCTCTAAGCTGTGGAGTCTTGTGAGCAAAAATTCTACTTTGTGAGCTACTGGCATTAAAGTTGTGAGCAAGCAATTTGGCTACTGCATAAATTAGTTTGCTCTGGAGCCATCCTCCCTGAGCTAAGACAAAAATGTGCGAGCCAGAGGCTAAAAAACTGTGAGTTAGCTCACACTAACTCAGCTTAGATGGAACACTGGAAGTAAGGACCTCCCAGTGGATTATGAATGCTGCTGCATTTTTAATAGATGCAAAATATCCCTGATTGTTCCCTGATTCTAAGTTGCCTTGTTTAAAGCAAACTTGCATAATGAACAAGAAAAACACACACATTTGATTAGTAGACTGTAGTTAGAAATGAAGTTCTGATTCTCCATTCCTGCCAGTATAAGCCAATATGTTTACCATTATTAAATGTCTGACATTATAATTCTGATTTGGCCAAATGCCATGGGCTTTTATAGTCCCTGTTCATTCCTCTTCTCTCTGCCCTTTCATACTTTCTCTTCGTTTGAAAGTATACTGTGACATCTGAGCATCGCAAACTGCGGTTTCTTCAAATCAGGAGTAGGAAACCATCAAACCATGGCGGTTACTCTGTCCTGCAGGCATCTGTAGTTTGTGCAAACAATAGTGTGCCCTATTTGGCTATAATGAGGAAAGGAAAGAAGAGAGGAGGGGGCAGAGGGGAGGAAGAATCACATGAAAACATGAGCATAAGACTCTGGCACGAGTGGCAACTGTTCTTTGTCTTTATGTCTAAGCCAAGTATCAGAATCAAGGCTGGAGAGTTCTATAGCAACTGCAGAATAACCTGGAACATTTAATATTTTCAGTGGAATAAACTTCAGTGTGAACAATGATATGTCAATTGTAAGAGTTTGAATGCAAAGCTCCCCTAATGATTTCAGTTGAAATGTAGTTCCCAAATAGATGCTGTTTAGGATTGTAGAGTTAAGGAATACCTAAAGTCTGCTATCCTACAAAACTTTTACAAGACATTCTCCTACTATGCAAGTGGACTTATCTGTTCAAACCTGGAATTTTAAGGGTTCCCTTATCAAAATAAATATCAGCAGCATGTCTTGGATTGCATGGATGATACTGTTGGCATTTATGTCACTAGTCTTACTGTCTGCTAAGCACATGTGTGAAAATGATCAGGACAAATGTAAAAACCCACTGGCATATAGGTTGTGAAGACTGGATAAGTAAAGCTGCCTTGAAGCTTGCCTGGTCTATACACATGACGCTCTACCAGTAAGCCAGGTGAGGAGGGAGGTTCACCTCAGATGGCATATTTGGGAGTAAAAGTCTACAATTTTTACCATTATGGGAGCTTCATTTGGATTTTCTGTCTTGGGCATCAATGTTCCTTGGACCATGTCTGCCTAGGCAGCTAAATATCTAAGCCTATCCACTGGTGTCTCTTCACAGATTGCCTGTTTTCCAGGGATTCTTGCCTGGATCACTCTGCAGATTTCCTACCCTACCAATCTCTACCTTAGTGCATAATTTAGCTGGAGCCTTGAAAACTGCTTTTAAGACCATAGTGTCCTCAGATGACAAAAGAGTGAATGCTTTTGAATGTGTGCTAAGCTTTGTCATCTCACCAATGAGTAGTCACAAGTAGCGCCTACGTATGTAATCAGGAAAAGAATTTTAAGGCCTAAAAGTATGGCTTCCAGGCAGGCTTGATCCATAGCCCTCCTCTGGAAACTGAAGATTGCTTGTTTTGTACCTCTGCCAAATGATAAAGCTTTGCCTTTTGACTTTTGGAACTGTGGGTGATGGCTGTAGTGCATCTTCTCACAGCAGGGTGCTGTAATCTGGCCTAGGTTGTACCAAGACTGATGGAATCATGCTGAGCAGAAGATTGTATATCCAGAAAAATTGTTCCTTTATTTGGCTAACACTTGTCAGGATTCCTGGTCTAAAATAACATGGCAGATGGTACTCGGTTGACAATTGGAGGGTGATTCCTGCGTATGAGAAAATAACTGTTCTGAATGAAATACTTTGTGAAATCTAAGGTTTGGATGTTAGCTATTTTTCTTATTTATTTATTTGTTTATTTATTTTGTCGTTTGTGATACAGTGATGTAAGAGCCAAATAACTTATTACATCCTTAGCTAAGGAAATTGCATTCCTTTCTTCTGTGTAATGTGTACTCCAGACCTATATTGGGAAGTATGGTGCACATACTACACACATGCAAATTCTGTTTTGCTGACTATCCAGAAATGGGGGGGACATGAGCAATTCTTAATACAAATGCATGGACTTCTGATCAGATCTAACATCTTATTTTTTTAACATAGGTTGAGTTTAAAATTGAGTTTAAGCAGTCATTGAATCCAGGACCTTTAGACTCCTGGATCCTTCCAGTTTTTTCTAGCTTATGATCACATTTGTCAGAGATAAACTTATTACAGAATAGGCCTGATCTCTTTTGCCTGCAGATGCTGAACATTGATAAGCTGGACTGGATTGGGACCTGCCCCTCTGTTATCATAAAACCAGCATGTTCTTGAACGTTCAGGAGAGTATTGATGTATAAATATCATTACTTTGCTGCTGCTGTCTCTGACCAGTCAGTTTTCTTTCAACAGGCTCCCCTTTTAGATTGGAACCAAACCACACAGTATTTTTTTCTTTTGTTTCTTGTAGTCTCTCTCCTTCCTGTTTACAAAAAATAGTTTCATTTTTAAAATTCCATCTGGAAACACATACCTGCTGGCCATGGAGTAGCCATTTGCCATGTGGTGGTTCTAGGCCCACACCGAGACAACTGATGGTGGGCAGACCTCACAGCGATAGACTACAAATGGATTCACCTATTTTGGCTGATAGAATTGTCATGTAACATGGTTGGTGGGCATCCATTTCTCACTCATATGACCACTCAGCGTAGCAAATCATTAACTATTTTCTGAAAAACTGCAGTGTCTTGCTCAGTGGAGGATTACATTTTCTGTAATTCTTGTGAATGACCCCTTTCTTCTTCACAGCATTTTAAATGCCTCCCTCCATTTATGAAGTGCATACCTAATTTAAAATTGTTACAAGTTATGCAGCCAAACAATAATGGTGATTCATTTCACTTACTGCATTTTTAAAATAACGAAGCCCTCTAGGAGGGGGAGGACAAATGCGTAATCAAATTAATGATCACAAAACCTAGGTTACCACCGGCTTGCTCCAGCGTATTTATGTAACACCTGGTGAGAACCAAATAAAGACTGAAACCTCTGACTTTTACAAAGTGCTGTCTGGAATAATGATTCACAGAATGAAACAGGCAGGAAAGGATTGGAAGGTCATCTAATCCACAGATGATCCTGTACCCAGCATTCCTGACAGAAGTATGGTGTTTCTTACCTCATGACAGAGGACCCAATAGAACATGTGTAGGGAAAATACATTTCTCAAGGAGAGGCCTGACAAAGTTTCATGAAACTTTAAGATTTGCATTAGGACTGATGGACACATACATGTGTCTAAGAGCTCTTGGAGCTCCTGACCTACTCTGCTCAAAGAGTCAGCAGCTGGAGTGAAGCTTGGCTCGTCTTCCTTGTGGCCAGCAGAAGCGGGACTGGCATTAATGCAATGTCTCAGCATAAACAACAGAGGGCAGCTCTCACATGAAAGTACCTGGAGCAGAGTGTGGTGCAGTGATGTTCCTTTTTAGCCCTGCCTGTGCCAGTGGGGCTTCAGGCGCATGAAAGAGCCACATTCTTCTTCATCCTCTGGAATGGGAGAGTGTGCCTGTGAGCGCAAGGGAGAAGAAACAATACCCTCCCAAGTCTGTATTGCTCAAGGGCCCCCCAAACCAGAATTCCAATCCCGGGTTGTAGCTTCTTGAGTATGATATCCGCCTTCTTTAGAAGCTATGTGTACCAGTAGAAACCTCTGGTATTTCTTCCCTATACTGGTGTTTTAATGGGAACTCTAGGGGAAACTTTGTGGGAGATTTTTTCAACACTCTAGGCCTCAGCCTATAGCTGGGGAGGAGGAAGAGAAGGTTTTGGAGAAAGCCCTGAAATTTACCTGCCTTTGAATGGAGCTTAAAGAATATGTTACTTTTTGTTCCCTCTGGTAGTTGTTTGGTTTGCTACTTCCAGAGGGGAAAAGCTTCCCCTCCTGTAAGTGCCAGCCACTTTTCCTACATGATTTGTGCCTGGGTTGGAGCTGAGGGCTGTCTTCAAGCAGAAGAATCCCTTAGGGAATGTGCGTAAAGGAATTTTTACAAGCACATGCCTGTTTTATCCCTTGAGGCATTTTTCATTATATTTTCTATTTGAGAGGGAAGCAAGATTTATTTAGCTGTGGAAAGTGTTTGGGGTCATGTGTCCCAAGCCATGCTTAAGTTGCAGATGAAGCCATAGTATTAGCCCCTCCCCCTTTTAGCCTAACTAAATAACTGATGAAACCAACATGCAGAGCTGTTACTGGAATGATTGTTGAAAGAAGTATGAGGGGCAAGTCACTAAAAGTAAAAGAAGCATGCTAAGTTGCAGTAGCTGAACTTGGACCTATGCTTGCAAGGCAATGATTTATTGTCCCGGGTGGGGAGGGGGGCTTGGTGAATGATGTGTAAAGTTTTAGATATCAGTTCTTCAAAAATCAATGGAGAAGTGAGGTATGGCATTCTGATAAATACCAGCTCCCACCATGTGAGGGCACATTCGAACAACATATTTGCCACTTAAAATTTGCACAATAAAACCACTTTGTTACTACCCAAACCAAGCTATTTTGCCCTTTACAGCTTTTTTCATTTTCAAAGAACTAAGCATTTTCTCTCATCTCTAAATCAATATATTAAGGTATCATAAATATTCTTCAGAAATCAATTTTTAAGAGGAAGCATTTATGAGGGAAAAGTTTCAATTTTTTTTTAAAAAAAATTGTTCTTCATTAATAAAAGTAAGATTCTTGACAAACCTATTAGTGAATGGGAATAGCCTATTGAGCTTTCTCTTGCATCCTTTGGCTTCATGATTTTTCTTTCTTCAGCATGGTGGTGCCTCCAGACACTTCCCTAATATTAATCTCATCCAAAAGTTAGAGGTAAACAGTGGATTAGGTGGGATCCTTTTGTTGTTCATTCAGCAGTGTTTGTGAGATTAGGACTCTAGGTCTGTTTCCATCTATGCTTACTGCCTGTTCCTTCATGCGGCAATCATGGATGCACGTAGAGGGGGAGCAGGATTGTGCCTACTTACTCATGATAGCCCCTTCCTCTGCATCACTTGTAGGTTTCGTTTGCACAATATTCTTATGTGTGTACACTGTTTATGCTTAGGCTTTTTCATGAAGTGTGACTGTGGGGTATGATTGTGCTCTTTTCTCCGTGAGCTGGCTGCACACCTGTGTACCGTCATAAAGTACAAAAATATCTGTACAATACTAGAGCTTTGTGGTGAAACGTCACCTTCAGTTTTGCATAGCAACGGTATGGAAAAGTAGTTCTGGAAGTTGGCAAATGCTGAGACTGCGATGAATGGGAGTGTCTATACTACTGATTGTAAGTAAACCTTGGGACTATGTGTGCTTTTTTAAAAATTAAAATTCTGTGCCAAGAAAAGTAAAATTTTGCAGCCTGTATAAACCATGCAAACTAAGGAAATTTGCATGGTTTACTTGTTGCATAATTTACTGTTTTATGGAGCTATGCAGTGTGCTGAAGCCCTTCTCCCTGAGCATTGCAATCATTATTCAACAACCTTCAACTATGTAATTGCATCCACGTGAGATAGAAATGTGCATGTAAATGCTAAGATTTTCAGGAAGTTTATGTGCTGAGAGTTGTGTTCTGTGGGTTCTTGTGTGCTTGTGTGGAAATTGCACACAACACTGAATTTAATTTTTGTCATGCTGGTGAGAGTGATGTTCATGTCTTTAATTTTTCTTAATCCTCCACATGCAGCTGCTGGCATAAGTCATAAGTTCTTTCAGAGTTGTTCTCTTAAGGACAGTTCTCAAGAGAGCTCTCTCAGCCCCACCTACCTCACAGAGTGTCTGTTGTGGGGAGGGGAAAGGAAAGGGATTGCAAGCCGCTCTGAGACTCCTTCAGGTGGTGAAGGTCAGGGTATAAATCCAATCTCCTCTTATTCTTCTTTCTCTCATCTTAGTCTACCATGTAGAGTTGCTGTGAGGCTAAAACATTGTGGAGAGTCTGAAGAGGTTAGGTGTACAGAACCAAAATGTAATAAATTCAGTAGCTGCCTCCTCATTTTGGTGTAAAGTGTGGGTTGCTGTTTTTATTTAAAGCCCTTTGTTTATTTAGAAAGTCTCAATACTTGGGAATTTATAAAACCTACAATATCCATAAAAGTGCCAGTGTTGCAAAATACAGCAATAATTCAGGTGAAATATTTAAGCCATTCCTGAGTTTACTCTGTCCCTGAGTTGATCCATTGTAGAGCTTCATTTGGTAGGAATCAGCAGTTTTATGTGGCAATTAATTTCAACTTCAGTAGGGAAGTTTAAAGGGCTAAAATTTACCCTTGGTTTTCTGGAGGAAAGTTAAAATAACTTCATGTTAGTTATTCAGATTTCAGACCTGTGGAGCACAGTGAGCAGCAGGATGGCATTCAGATTTTAAGGTTTTATCCCAGAGCAAGTTAGTACAATGTAATCTGCTTGTTAAACTGTGTTGCAGGCTTTCACTCTCCTGAAAATAAATTACATAAGGAACAAACTTCCTCAGGAGGTGGTGGGCTCTCCTCCTTTGGAGGTGCTTAAACAGAGGCTAGATGACCATCTGACAGTAATGCTGATTCTGTGAATTTAGGCAGATAATGAAAGTGAGGGCAGGAAGGGTTGCATCAATGCTTAGTTCTCATGGCCCTTTCTTGCATACCCAGGGAAATATTGGTCTCCACTCTGAGGTCAGGAAGCAATTTTTCTCCAGGCCAGTTTGGCCAGGGATCCTGGAGGGTTTTGTTTTGTTTTTTGCCATCTTCTGGGCATGGAGTGTGGGGGGGGTCACTGGTGGTGGTGGGTAGTTGTGAATATCCCACATTGTACAGGGGGGTGGACTAGATGACCCTGGAGATCCCTTACAACTCTATTATTCTAACTGTAGACACCTTCCTACTTGATTGCCCTATATTATCTTCCCAAGTTTGCTTTATCAATAATGTTTACTGTTGTTAATTGATGGAAACACTATATGAACTTGATATTCTAGGAGCCAAAGATCCTTCCACTTTTAATATTAAATTGCATCAAAAACTGTTGACTCAGCAAAAAGGAGAATTCAGAAATAATTTCTGATTCCTTCTTCCATGATTTTTTTCTGTTTTGTTTGGAAGAACATAGTTTTCCCTTTCAAGCAAGTGGTTATTCTACTTCAAGACGTTCTGAGCCATTGAAGCAAGAGTCCCGGGTGTCATAGCTGGAAACTGTATTCGACGTTGTGGATCACTAACAGTGCAGGCCAAGTCTGATAGCATGTGTCTTAGATTCTGCTGTGAGGCAGAGCCAAGCTACATGATACGATTTCTAATGAGCTGGATCCAGGTTCTGGACCTGGCTTGCTTTCCTCGCTGCCACACAGCAGCTGTGGAGAATGGCATTAGCTGGGGGGGGGGGACTGATGCAGCTTGGGTCTATTGGGGTGGGACTTCCCACTCATGTGGAAGAGTGGGAAAGCAAATCCAGTGCTCCAGATTAGAATCCTGCCACTTTTAACCACTACACCAAACTGGCTCTCATAGGATTTGACATAAGGACCCTGGCAATATAGATCACTCGAAGCACTGCTTTGCTAAACAGAGCAGATCTTAGTCTTTTTTTTAATGATAAGGCTTCAGCAATAGTTACTGTTGCTATATTGTTGCTTCCTCCAAGCCCCTACACCATACCATGCAAGATACTTATCTGATATGAGAAAGAATCTATGCTACTCCAAAATACTGCTAGAAATCAGTTGTTAATGTTGTTGCTACACAGTGGATATAGTGAGCTGCATATTAGCCAGGGTGCACTGATCCTGCACACATGAAACTCCTGGGCAAGGGGTGAGGGCACTCTAAAATAACAGTCAGGAGAGGTATGCAGCTAGCGATAAGCATGACCTGGGAAAATGCAGTTCAGTTTGTGGTTCATGGCCCTGCAAACTCCATTGAAAGGAACTGCAGTCTCTTTAAACGGGGTCTGCAGAAAGCCTGAAAAATGGCTTGCTCCCCACTGCTCAGCTGTTTTGGGCTGTCTTGTGCACTCCCTTTAAAATTTAAAGGGACTGCAGAAGGCAGCCCAAAAATAGCGGCATGGGTGGAGATGTGCTCCCTGCTGCTCAGCTGTTTCAAGCTGTCAAACTGTAAAGGGACAGCAAACTCAGATGAAAAAAAGCTGTGTGGTGGAGAGTACATCCCCTTTCACAGGGAACAGAAAGGTAAAGGTAAAGGTTCCCTTGCTCGAAAGCCAGTCGAATCCGACTCTAGGGTTGTGGTGCTCATCTCCGTTTCAAAGCCGAAGAGACAGCGCTGTCTGAAGATGCTTCTGTGGTCATGTGGCCGGCATGACTAATCACCAAGGTGCACGGAACGCTGTTACCTTCCCACTGAAGTGGTACCTATTTATCTACTTGCAATTTCTTGCTTTCGAACTGCTAGGTTGGCAGGAGCTGGAACTAGAGACGGGCGCTCACTCCGTCATGCGGCACCCAGGTCTCGAACTACTGACCTACCGACCTTCCACAGCCTGCAGTTCAGTGTCTTAACCACTTGAGCAGGGTTTAAATGGATTCAGAGTCTCTTTAAGCCCCTGCTTTCTGCTCCATCCATGAACTGCACGTACTGCTGTAAAAGTTTGTGGAAGCTCATGATGGTAGACCCGTCATGAACTTCTGTTCCCAAACCATGAACAGGGCAGGATCTGTGATTAATTTTGTTTCATGGTTTAGTTTGTGCCCATCCCTATATGTAACCTTTTCCCAATCTTAGTTTGGAGTAGGTTCCATTTTCCTCAGGTTTTTTTGTCAGAGAATTCTCTGAAATCTTAGAATGACCTGACCCATTCTAAATAATTCTGCCAGTGCTCTAGTGCCTCCAGCCTTCCCAACTCACCTGTTCCTTCCCTTCCCCAAAATTTTATTTCCGGAAATGTTGATTGACAGGAGATGGGCATCTCAGGTTTTCATTTAAGCCCCAGTGACTCACCAGCAGCAAGCTCTCAGCACAAAATAAATCTTTGTATAGAAGAACTTTTCTTAATCCTTATTAAGGACCAGAAACCTGAAACATTACATTTCCCAGGGGTCGTTGGCCTGGGAACTTCCTGTTGATGGGGTTCTCAGATCAGAAGAAGGCCCATGGAAGAGCCATCTCCTTTGAACCCCCCACAATTTCTGCTGCTGGACGATAAGCATAGGAAAGGGGGAAGGGGCAGCTTGGAATAGCCATGACTTATTTACAAGCTGAGCTGAAATTCAGAGATTTTTGCCTGACATAGTAAAAAGCTCAGTATTAAAAACTGGCCATGTTCAAAGCAAAGAGATATGGTCAAAACAGATCTGGCTGGTAAGCAGACGCTGCCTTGGCTGGGAGCTAGGTGTATAAAGTGCTGAAGAAGTAGGGCATCGACATGATGGCTACTGGCAGGAGCAGGATGTGATAGCAGCTGATGGATAAAGAGTTTGGAGGTCCGAAAGGGGATGAATGCTGCCGAGTCTCTGTTTCTTGAAAAGGGGAATGTTCCTCACCCACGATCTGATCATCAACCCCTTTAAACTACCAGAAGACTGTTTGGATCTTGCAGAGCAGTGGTCTTCACTCTGTGGCTCATGGAGAGCCATATTCACGGTTATCATCAGCCACAAGAACTACATGACTCCTGTATGTTCTGTAAGCCACCCCACCAGACACACACATACAATAATAGGAACATATAACTATTAATATTAAGTATTTAACTGTAAGCTTTTTATTATTACAGAACCTTTGCTTCTGTCTGTAGCACAGCTCGGGGGAGGGGGGCTTCACATCTTAGCTGTCTTCCAGTCCCTCAAGTGGTGGCTGTTTCAAGGGCAGACCATCTGACTACCACAAGCCCTACCAGGTAATGGCCTTGCCTGCTTGGAACATGGTCTGAGTGCCACACTGGAGAGGGGTGGCAGAAGACCCACAAGTGGTATGTCGAAGAGCCACATGTGGTGCCTGAACCACTGAGTGAGTATCACTGTCCTAGAGAGCTTTAAAGGATAGAGAGAGAAGGCTTTAAGGAAGCTGCCTGACATTACATTGCTACATGGGACTATTGGGATGATCTGGATAGGATTCAGGGTCTGTGTTATTCTACTGTTTGGCAGTGCCCTCTTTCTCTTCTTCCAAGCAGACTCTGAAATTTTCGCTTTCCCTCTGCATCTGTCTGAATTCGTCCATATATAAACATTATCCCCATCATGGGTTACTTTTTTAAAGAAATGAACAAAAGATGTAGCTTTATTAGCCCTTTGCATGGGAAGAATAGAAGTTCAAAGCTGGACATGTAAAGTTAAAGTTTGGCTGTGATTCCTTGCCATAAAAGTTCATGCTCTCACAATGGGAACCGTTCACCACCCAAAGGATTACTTATTCTTGTTGATGATGGCGTCTATGAGTATTGTCAGATACAGTTAAAAACTAGGCCAAATGTTGCCCTAGAGCAACAGCTACATCTGTATGTTTCCAAGCAACTTGGTGAGTTGGTTCAGTTACAAAGGGCTCTTAAAACACTCCATCTGGTTTCCAACCCAAGATGCGACCACCCCAAAGAATGATCTAATTCCTCCGCATTTAGACTTGGAATCTTTTCACCACTCGCTTTGGAGCAGGAAATCAAATAATAGCCTTTAGGAGCAATAAGATCCACATGTCAGCCTAATTGTACGTTGAGCACGTTAGTTGCTCATATTTCAACATACATATAGCACTGCTGTGAAAAGCATAGTTTTTAGGCTACCCCTCTCTTCCTTCCTAAATCATATCGCAGAGCAGGCTGAGAAGTGTGCATTTAGGTATTGTACTACATCTGATTTGTCGTGTTGCATGCATAATAATTATGGTCAGACAAAATTGCATCTTTGGTTGTTTTCACTGGCAGATGAAAAGTTTGTATATATGCACGTTTTTAAGAAAGCACCATACTGATCGCATGTTTTCAGCCTAACAAGTTTCCTTTGCTTGCTCAATCTCTTGCAAAATTAGCATAAAGCACAATTACGTTGGCATTGCTTTGCCCCTATTGCCTGTTGAAAGTATTTTGGCTGCCATTTAGTGCCTGTACAAATCTTTGCTTTTGGGTGACAGTATGCGTGGCTTAAGATGTGGCACTTGTATAGTCATCTCCCACATGTTGCTCTCTGATACCTTTTGATAAGCTCCTGTACATTGTAGAGGCTTTCCTTTGAGCTGTTTCATCAATGGTGATCTTCCTCAGTGCAGAAACAGAGCCAGCTGGCTCTCAGTGATGGGAGGAGGTACAGCCTTTTTATAGACCTTGCTATCTCTGGTCAACTGGCATTGAATATTCCATTGGTGTAATATTTGCGAGTAAGAAATTTGGACTTCATTTTTTTCCTTCATCCTTGGCACTTGGATTTGTCCACAAATTCTTGTTTTCCTTTTTCTCCTTTAGGAAGACAAGGAAAAGCTGAAGCATACATTATTACAAAGATGTTTATGGATACATTTGTTGCAATTAATCATTTAGACATACAGTTTATATAATCTAGTAATGTATATGTTCAAAACCGTTTGGGTTTTTTTAAATGTTTCAAAAAGAAATTTTTGTAACATAGTTTTAAAAGTTGATTTTTAACGATTTCTGGCATCTGCTGTTTATAAAAGCAAGCCTTGATTCATATTTTATACCATGGCTTCCTGTGGGAGCACTCTCTTAGGTCACAGGAAGCCTGATTGGGCCCAGAGCCACATACATTCCACAGTTCTTAATTTTGTCAAAGTAATAATAATGAATTTTTTTTAATAAAATAAAGGAAGGCATTGCTAGTGTTTTCGAAAGGCTGACAAGGAAAGGTTTGCTGAAAATCGTTGGAGGGCAATTGGCAAACTGAAGTCCTGGCCCCCTGAGGTTGGAATTTTGTCAACAAATGAAGCAGACAGCATTTTAATCTTTGTTGTGTGTATTTTATTTTCCTGAAGAAACATTCTCTCCCCCCCCACTTCCGAGTTGGGGTTTTTGTAAAGTTAGATAGCAGCATTTTGTTCACAGCTCCCTTGAGTGAAAATGCTCTTAAGATGCCACATGAAATCGTAGCAACTGACAGCGTCTTGTCTGTTGATATGCTTTGAGATAAGATAAAAAAACACATCAGGTTTTTTTGTGTAGTTAACAAAGGGATATTCAGATGATTTAGACAAAATAGAAGGAAGGGAAGGCAGTTTAGGAGTTTGCTATTGATCTGTGAATAAAGGAAGGTGGCTTTCAATGAAAGGAGGTGTGGGGCAGAGGCAAATAAACACGCTATAGGTAAGGCATCTGTGGCTAAAGAGCTGTCATACAGAAGTGTCAAGGGAAAGCTTGTTTTGTACAGAAAAGTGGATGGCTACTCCAAAGTCAATTGGAAGGGTTTCATAAGTTTCGTTAACACTAAGTTAAGACATGTGTGGTTTTCTTTCAAGGAGCATTGGCTTAACCAATAAGGACAAAGTAAATAGTGTTCATTTCCTGCTGACCTTGTAACATGAACAGATGTTTTCTCTTACAAGTACCATTAACCCTTTTTGCAGTGTTTCCATTTTCACAGGCGGTGGGCTTCTAAACTGTTTTAACCCCTTACAGTAAAGTAGACAGTTAATTGATTATTCTGTGTACATACAGGGGTTGGGGGGATGGTTGTATTCAGGTACAGTCTCTTACAGAGAAGCATTCATTGTTTTCTTATGGTTTTTTATTATTAATTTAGTTTTGGCTGAAGCTATTACTCCCTCCCTAGTCTTTCTGACTCCACAGGGGACAACAGATGTTTCCTCTGACAAGCTCTGAGAGAGAGACTTTTGCAAAGGATTTTTCCCTTTGGGAAGTTACTTTATTTTCCAACACACACACACACACACACACACACACACACACTCTCTCTCTCTCTCTCTCTCTCTCTCTCTCTCTCTCTCTCTCTCTCTCTCTCTCTCTCTCTCTCCTTCCAGTATCCCTCTTGCTATAGTGTTTTTATACGTTAAAAAAGGCACCTCATGGAGGCCCTTTGTGGCACTGTTTTATTTAGTCAGGCTTGTAGAGAATTTTGGTAGTAGAGATTAGTCAGTCAGTACTCCTAGAAGTAATGCTGAACTTATATAGTAGTAAGGCTGCATCTGGGATACTTGTACAATAACTAAGTCTTTCTCTTTCTGGGGTTTTGATGATGATGGCACTTTCGTTTTGTTCTTGGGCAACTCAACTATGAAGTAAACTCCAGTGCATGTTACTAATTTTTTTGTGCAAATGAGATTGATATGCCACAGGTAGATTGAATGTGTTGTGTTGCATTTTAAAGATGTTGCTTATATAATAGTTTTGCAACCACAATAATTTAGCTAGTTTGAGCAATAATTTTATCCAGGGCTTTTTTTGTAGAAAAAGCCCAGCAGGAACTCATTAGCATAATAGGCCACACCCAACAGCAGAAACTCATTAGCATATTAGGCCACATCCTTGACAGCACAGTATATTAGCATATTAGGCCACACCCCCATGTTACCAGAAATGTGGTCATCCAGCCACACCCACCTTTTGCTTCTTATTCTGTTTACCTTGTTTATTGTCAAAACCCAAGGCTTTTTTTGTAGCAGGAACTTCTTTGCATGTTAGGCCACATACCCTAATATAGCCAGTCCTAATGAGTTTCTGCTGTTGGGTGTGGCCTGTTATACTAATGAGTTCCTGCTGGGCGTGGCCAACTCAGGAGCCAGCCGGAACTCCATTCCTGTGCGTTCCTGCCCCAAAATAGCCCTGATTTTATCTAAAGTTGCTAAAGAGCTTGCATAAATGTGCATGAACTCAACATTTTTTGTGTAAGTGTCAAGCATTTGAAACTATTAAAAAGGTTCTCTGGGAGATGGCCTATGATTAACATAATGCGAGTAACATAATGTGTGAATACCCACTGGGACAGACAAATGTTTACAAAGTTAGACAAAGTATACAGTACTTTACTATGCATATACATATTACAGTTCAGCATAAAGTCCATGTAGGAACTTGTAATGCCCATGGGAATTCACATTTGGTTGTAGCAGTGTTTTTTTTTAAAAAGTTTTACAAATTTATACACGATCTTCTGCCCTCTTTTTGCACCAAGGCACTGGCAGCTCACAAATTGAAATGTACATAATAAAATAACATTTTAAGACCACTAAACCTCACAAAAACACATTACAAAAACAATAAAACCAGAGTGAAAATACCTATAAAAACAACAAAATATTGGGCAGTAAGGCTGGATTACTGTTGGAAGATGGCAACAGAAGGGGACAGCTGAATCTCCCTGAAGAGAGTTCCAAAGTTTTGGTGCCGGGACTGAGAATGCCATCTCCCAAGTTGCCTTCTGCCTAATCTCAGAAGGCAGGGGCACTTGAAGCAGGCCTCCCAGTATGGTTGTAATTGATGGTTAGGTTCATAAGGGAGTAGGTGATCCTTCAGGTATGTCAGTTCCAAACATTATAGCAGTTAATCAAATTTTAGCAGGCTGTGGATTAGTGCCACATACAACATACATTTCTAGTATTCAGTGGGAAACTCCCATTTGCTGTTATCTATGTAGAGTGGAATCTCTCTGTCTCTGTGGTGAAATTCTTTGCGTTGATGTGTTGAAGTTTTGCCAAATTCTAGGAAAAATTCTAATGCATAAGAACATAAGAGAAGCCAATGTTGAATCAGGCCAATGGCCCATCTAATCCAACATTCTGTCACACAGCGGCCAAAATATACCAGGTACCATCAGGAGGTCCAGCAGTGGGGCCAGGACACTAGAAGCCCTCCCACTGCTGCCCCCTCCAGCACCAAGAATAGAGTGCATCACCTGCCCCAGACTGAGAGTTCCCATCTATACCCTGTGGCTGTCCCTGCTCTCAAAATCCTGGCCACCTCCCATGGAGAAGCAAAAAAGGTACAGAAACTTCAGGAAGGCATTCTTCTTGAGATACTAGAAGAAGCTTCTAAATGTTTTCAGGAATAGGATTGGTCTAATAGAGAAATATCCCTGGCTCTACACCCTTCTAAACCATACCTAAACTGAAGTTACTGATAATTTGAATGTAGTTGTGTTTCTGGAGGTCACTTGGACCCCAAATAACAGTGCATGAAGCAAAGTGGGAGTCTGCGGCAGAAGGGGGCAATCAGCAAAAATCAACTTCCCATACTGTACAAGAGAAATACTGTTACCTTGGAGGAACTGTGGTCGTTTTAATAGAATGGTACCTTAGGGCCCAAACTTATGTTTTTGTGACTAACAACAAGTTTTACCCCTTTAACTCTGATTGGCCTCTAATCTGGCTAAATCATCTGATTTCATTCCAAACACAAACTTTCTTCTCCGTTTCCTAAATGAGAAAATATAAATATTAATACAATAAAGACCCATGTTTTCTTGGGACGATTGAGTTAAAGAAATTATGATTCAATTTGCATGTTACATTTAAGGTTGTTTTACTTATGTGTGAGATGTCATTTTGAAATATTATTGCAAAATATGATATTTAGGGAAATTGTCTTTACATCTATATGGGATGTGGCAATTATATATGAAAAAGTAAAAATTAGCCGGTACATTGACATTTTTGTGGAATTACCATCCCCCATTCTTGAGGAACAGTTCAGAATAATATAATGGGGGTAACTGATCTGTGATTACTTTTGCCTTGGGAGCAGGAGAGGTCTGTGGTTAATACCTGGCACTGGGTATACTCCTGTGCTTTTGGTACCTGGAGTGTGTGGTTGTGACAGTAAGGGATGCAGATTCTTTTTCACTTGTGCAGATAGGGCACTTTAACATACACTAAATAATGCACTTTCAGTCCATTTTCAATGCACTTTGCAACTGGATTGTACTGTGTGAAATGACAGAATCCATTTGCAAATGGTCGCTGAAGTGGATTAAAACAGGGGTGTCGAACTCATTTGTTATGAGGGCTGGATCTGACATAAATGAGACCTTGTTGAGCCGGGCCATGTGTGTCATAAAAGGTAATGCCAGGTATCAGAGATATAAACTTTATAAAGGACACAGACAAACACCATTAAAGATTTTTTTAAACTTTAAATAACACATTTTCAGTGAGTTCGACACCCCTGAATGTGTGAAAACACCCTGTGTTAATATTACGTAAAACCTGTGCAAATTGCAATGCAGGAATGATGCTGAACTTAGTGCAGACACCCGATTGGCATAGCCCGCTACAGTCCAGAACTCCTGAGCTCACACGATCCGCTGGCCTCAGACTCCCCATTGCTGGGTGCTAAGGTATCCAGCCCTATATCTCCTGTTTCTTGCAATAAACAGTTAATTATCGAATTCACTGGACTCCGACTGTGTGTCCCATATTCAATTCCAGGAGCACATGGGGCACAGATTTGTGCTACAGGAAGGAGGTGAGAGTGCAGAAGGTGTGAGAAATTTCCCTTTTGATTCACTAGGTCTTGGGGCTACCTCCAGTTGAACAAAAGGAAGGGAATTTTATGTTGCATTTGTTCACAGTTTACTACCCTCTGTAAATAACCAGGTCTTGCAAAACAAAAGCTGTGGCTTCCTTTATTGAGTCAATCCATCTCATGTTAGGTCTTCCTCTACTTTTGTGTATGCGCTACCTTAGCATATGTATCTTTATTTTTGCCATATGAGTGGTAGGAAAAAAATAAACATTGAAATTAGAAATTTTGTAATAAAGGAGTGTAGTCTTTGGACAGAAAAACATCTGACATATTTGCAACAGGACTACCAGGATATTTGGACGTCAGGTTAATCAGTGAATACATTATATTATTGCCAGAGTTACTCATATTTAAAAAATAAAAATATTTTTGAAAATATGTTGCATATGTCTGCTGTATACATAAGAATTACCATTATCTAATGCTGTAATGATTGTCTTACATAGCATTTTTCATGCTATAAATTTGGACTGAGTTAAAATATTTTATGAAGCATTTCACTCATTCCAAAACAGCAGAATACTTCATCGTTGTTTTATGTGTTTTCCACATGTTCATATACCTGTATACCATTGGCATTATAAGACTCAGCAGCGAGCTTGGAAATTGAATCTGTGATATGACACAGAAACTGTAGTGCTAGGAAACCTAAATTTGCATGATAAGATATGCACTAGTGAGTGAAAAAGCATAAAATAACAGAGTTGCAGGTTTGTAACTTAGACATAAAAGCTTGTGCAAATTTGAAATCTTCATAATTTGAGACAAGTTCCCTCTGATGGCACCTTTAGGGTGCATTTACAAAATAACTGCACTTCAACTGCAGCCATGCTCACTACTATGAGAAATATTTCTATTTGTGGTCTTCTGCTTGCCTCCAGTGGTAGTTTTATATTCTCCCTCTGAGGTGGAGGCCATCTTGTGGCTGATTCCCATCCATCATCAGGGAGGCAGGACTAAGTTTAACTTCTTCCTGTTTCCTTTGGTGGGAATCACCCTAGGCTCAGTTCTTTTCCTGCCTCAGTAGGGAGAGCAACTAGGTGTTGGCTCTGCCTAACACCATTCTCCCTATTGATTTTCTAAGACTATTCCTTCTGTTTTATTCTACTTCCATTCCTTCTCTCTCCAGTTCTTAACTATTTACACACACACACACACACACAAAAGCTCTCCTTCCTCTCCTCTTCCCTGTCTCCCACTTGGGCATGGGGTAATTACTCAACGGCCCCTTTTCAGGGATGGCTCAGCCTATCCCTCATCGTGGCTTACAGAACAGAGAGCGACGGTTTCCTCTCCACTCTGGAGACGGATGCGGGTGGGCTCCCTGAAGACAGGCAAGATCATGCAGCGAGGAAAAGAGCCACGGCAGAGTTGGCATCGCTCATCAAAGACCAGAGCGACAGCGGCACTTCAAAGTGCGCCAAAACATCTTCCCACGCCACAATGGAGCCTGCGTTGATGGCAGTGGCCATTTTGGAGAAAACTCGCTGCTCCAATTACAAAGATGGGGCTGGCCTCCAGTGCCCAAACCCGCATTTTGAGTGCCCCAGGAACTCTGGTCAGAGCAGAGTTGAGCAGATCTAGCAAATTCAAGCCAGCTTCGCCCAGGGAGCCGATGACAAAGACAACCGTTGGAGCAGTAGCGTTGTTGACAATGTGCCCCCCCGTATCTCCTGGCACCATGGCATTTTTTAGACAGGCAATGTGGGAGGAAATAGCCCAATTCTGCAGATTGGGGGGTCGTAGCTTCCACTGCTCCAGATCGTCATCTTCCCCTCCCCCCCTCTTCCCAGGAAGTAGAGAAAATTGGGCAGCTGTCCTACTAAGGCTGCTCAGAAAGGTTTCCCAAAGGGGCATTATGCACATGATCTGCACCTTGACAAGGGTGATGATCTTTCTCAGCCATGCGGTGAGAAAGAGGAAGGGGAATTCTTTTCAAACCAAGAGGATGAGGGGGAGGCCATTCCTAAGGAAGTTGTTGCTAAGGAACAATCCTTTCAATTTTTTAAGCCTGAAGAATTTCATTACTTGCTGACTAAAACCCTATCAGCCCTTAAAATTCAGGCTATGCAGAGGACTGGGAATAATCCCCACAAGCCACAAGACCAAAATGTTGGTTCAGAAATCACTGATGAGTTCTTCCCTCCTGAAGATTATCTAGAAACAGCCTTTTCCTTTCCAGATTTTATATGAGGAAAATTAAGGCAGAGTGGGCAAAGCCTTTAATAAGCAAGCCACTTCCAGGGATTACTAGAAAACTGTACCCTTTAATCTCTTCTGCCTCAGATCTCTTGCAGGTCCCTGTAGTTGATGCCCCTGTGGCTGCCATACAGTCTTCTGGTCTACTTTCAGAGGATGGGCATGGCACACTGAGAAACAATCTGGATAAAAGAGCTAACCACCCTGAGAAAGTCTCACGAAGCCAGTAGCATGGCTATTAACGCTTCTTCTGCGGCCTCCACTGTTTCCAGGGTGACCATTGCGTGGATGTGAAAATTAATCCAGATACTTCCTGAAAATAACCACAGGTTACTAGAGGGGGCCAATAGAATCCTCAAAACCATTTCTTATACTGCTGATGCCACCTTAGATACCATGGTCCTTGCATCCGGAGCAATGGCTTCAGCAGCAGCAGCAGCACGGCGCATTGTCTGGCTGAGAGCATGGCCCACAGACTATCAGTCCAAGGCTATTGTCTCAGTTTACCCCTTCAAGGGGGACAAGCTGTCTGGGGACTCCCTAGATAAAATACTGGTGGAGACCCACGATAAGAAAAAAGCCCTACCCAAGTCTGTGTGCCTTGGGGATAAGAGGGTGGTGGGTCCCTCCTCCTTTCGCCCGTACAATAATACACCCAGGTTCAGGCAAAACAATAGAAGGCCTTCCTGCCTTCCTGGGGGGCCAACAAGCAATCCTTTCGTGTGAAGGCTTCAATAGCAACAGATACTCCCAGACGGGTGGGGAATAGACAAGACAGAAGGGGAGACCCCAAAAACCCTAAGGCATGACTATCTGGACCCTCCAGTGGGGGACGCCTACTATTTTTCACACAGTCGTGGTTTGCCTCCCAACCAGATGCATGGATCAAAGACATTGTTGCAGAGAGTTACAATATAGAGTTTTGTTCAACTCCACCTCAAGGTTTTGTTGTCTCTCCAATTCACAGAAATTCAGTGAAGAAAAACAGAACCAGGTTTGCGATAGATCACTTACTACGCATCCAAGCCATAGAACCCGTTCCCATGGACAAACGTCAGACCGGGGTCTACTCCATTTTCTTTATGGTCCCCAAAAAGAACGGGGACTGGAGGGCAATCCTAGACTTGAAATTCTTAAAAAGGTATCTAAATCTTAAGCACTTTTGCATGGAATCCTTAAGGTCCATCGCAGAATCCTTACAACCAGGGGAGATCCTCTCTTCCATCGATTTGACGGAAGCATATCTACACATCCCAATCTTCCCTCAGCACCGGAGGTTCCCTCAACACCAGAGGTTCCTGCGCTTTTGTGTAGGGGAGGAACATCTACAATTTTGGGCACTCCCCTTTGGCCTGTCATCTGCTCTGCATGTCTTCACAAAAACACTGGTCCAGCCTGTCGTTTGTCTCGGGGAATAGGGCATTCACGTCCATCCATATTTGGACAGCATTCTGATCTGCTCCCCAACAAGGGCGCAGTCCCAGAAGGACACCACTGTGACTATACAATGCCTACAAGACTTCGGTTTTCTTGTCAACTTGCAAAAGAGTTGCTTGACACCTTCTCAATGTCTGGAACATTTGGGAGTGATAATGGACACTCGTGCAATGAAACTTTATCTTCCCATTGCGAAGGCAAGAAAGATCAAGGAGTTGTGACGCAGATCATCCAGGCGAGGTCCTCGTCCTTATCCATTCTGACCAGGATGATGGGTCTCATGGTAGCTGCCTTTGATACCCTGCAATGGGGGAGATTTCACTTCAGACAGCTGCAGAAGTTCCTACGTCCATATGAGAACTCCATTGCCTTGAGGGTGGAATTCTCCTTGAAAGTACCACTCCAGGTGAAGGCAAGTCTTCGCTGGTGGACCAAGATGTCCAATCTATCCCACGGCAAGGCCTTTTGGATGCAAGATAAGATCCAGATCTTCACAGATGCCAGTCTGGCTGGTTGGGGGGCCACGCTTCGTCATCAACCAGTTCAGGGCATATGATCCAAAGCAGAGAAGGCCCTTCCGATCAACCTTTTGGAGCTTCGAACCATCCGGCTAGCACTTCAACATTTTGCCCGTCAAATCCAAGGGCGCCACGTCCTCATATAAACCAACAACATATTGGCAAAAGCTTACTTGAACAAGCAGGGGGGCTTCAGGTTCCTGGCCCTATACCTGGAAGCAACCCTTTTGCTCAGTTGGGCATAGAGCAGCCTGACCTCAATCAGGATGGAGCACATAACGGGCTCTGTCAACACACAAGCGGACTGGTTGAGTCGCCAGACAATTCAAGAGGGTGCGTGGTCTCTACACAAGGACCTCTTCCATCTGATTCTAACCAGGTTGGAAACTCCTCAAGTGGACCTCTTTGCTTCCCCAGACAACAAACAACTGGACAGGTTCTATACCATGTTCTACCATCTTTTAGCAAAAGAGACAGACACTCTTCTGTCTCCTTGGCCTGCGAGACTTCTCGATGTGTTCTCTGCCTTGCCAGTACTTCCCAGACTTCTTTGAAAGATAAAGGCTGGTGGCACCATATTGGCCTCATCGGCCATGGTTCATGTTGCTTCAGGAGATGGTGGTGGCTCCTCCCTTCGTTCTCCCGGTGTCAGAAGACATGCAGATTCAAGATCCGATTCGGCTTGCCAACTCAGGGTGGTTCTGCTTGACCACATGGAGGCTGAAAGGGACAAGCTCCTGAGACTGGGTTATAGCGAATCAGTCATTGAGATGATGATGGCCTCCAGAAAGCCATCCACGTCACGGATCTACAATGTTGCACAGAAGGCCTTTGTCCATTGGTCCCAGAGGAAGAAGGTTGACCCGTTACATCCAAAGATTCAATCTATCCTGGAGTTTCTACAGGAGGACGGCCGCTCTAGTGGTCTTAGGGCTACAACCCTTAGAAGACAGATGGCAGCCCTGGCTTCGGTCCTATCCTGGTATGGGATATATCTCAACGCCCTTACATTTGCCATTTTCTCAAAGGGGCGTCATTTAAGGATCCTCCACAGAAACACAGGTTCCCCACATGGAGGCTTAATACAGTTCTTTCAGCACTGGCAAAGGGTCCCTTTGAACCTCTGAAGGACATTTCTCTAAAATTCCTGCAGATGAAGACCTTGTTTTTTAGTGGCCATTACTTTGGCCAGGAGGATCTCAGAGCTGGGTGCTCTGTCCATTCAGAATGAACTCTGTGTTTTTCATAAGGATAAAGTAGTCCTGCGAACGGACCCTTCTTTCTGTCCTAAAGTGAACACTAAGTTTCACATATCTCAGGAAATATGTCTACCCTCCTTCTCACCAAATCCCACACATCCAAAAGAGAAAATGTGGCATACTCTAGATGTGAGAAGGGCTCTCAAATGCTACATTCTGAGAACAGTGTCCATTAGATGAACAGAGGTAATGTTCATCAACATTTCTCCTCCCCACACCAAAAAAAAAGATGTCGAGCTATAAGCTCCACTATCAGAGCTTGCATAGCCAAGGCCTACAAGAACCTGAACATTAAGGCTCTCGAGGGCATCGTGGCCCACTCACTACACAGCGCAGCTACACAGCTTCAGTGGAAGAAGTCTGCAAAGCTGCCACGTGGTCCTCCTTGTCCAACTCCATCAGGCACTACAAGATCAATGTGTACGATTCTGCAGATGCAGCGGTTGGTCATCGAGTACTGCAGTCGGTCTTATCTGTGGTTGATGACCCCTCGCCCAGGTATAGTATAGCCTGATTTTATCAGCTCTCAGAAGCTAAGCAATGTCAGTACTTGGATGTGAGACTGCCAAGGAAGACTTTGCAGAGAAAGGCAATAACAAGCCACCTCTGCTTAATCACTTGCTTTGAAGACCTGAAGAAGAAGAGGAGGAGAAGGAGATTGGATTTATACCCCTCCCTTCACTCAGAGTCTCAGAGCAGCTTACAGTCTCCTTCCTTTCTTCTCCCCAGGACAGACACCCTGTGAGGTAGGTGGGGCTGAGAGAACAGCTCTGAGAGAACTTGTGACTGACCCAAGGTTACCCAGCAGCTGCATGTGGAGGAGTGGGACATCCAACCCAATTCTCCCAGATTAGAATCCATGCTCCTGATCACTACAGCACACTGGCTGCAACTTGATGGCACTTTACACACATACATTTTTATCTTGCCTTCCCTCCCAGGAGCTCAGGTCAGAGAACATTTGTCTTTCCTCCTCTGTTCTAACCTCACAACAATCCTGTGAGAGGTTAAGCAAAGAGTAAGTGACTGGTCCAAGTTCACCCAGCTAGTTTTTCTGTTACAAGAGGATAACTGTCCACTTGGGAGAGAGAACCCTTTTAATTATACTCTTTTTACCCTAAGACGCTTGTTCATTATAATAATAGCATAAGAGCTATCAACATTGGAGAACATACCTCACAAACTATCAACATGCTTGTCCATGTATTATAAGCCAGAATTCTGTTTCGTTTCCCATGCTGGGGGAGAAATTAGCTTTCCTCATGCCATGAGTGGAATGTGATTGTGATTCGCCAGTAGCTGTGCACACTGCCAACAGAGCAATAGTGTAAGGGTGAGATAATCAAGGAAATGAATGCACAAACAAAAAATCTTGCTTGAAACATGCTTATAAAATAAATCATCATATTGTTTAGTCTCAGCCCACTTAAATTTTCCAGCTATGGCCGGCATGAATTTTGAGTTACAGTGTATGTGATAATCTTAGATGTCTTTCCATTTCCTTTCATTTGATGAACTTTGCATGGTGTCAGAAATACTTGTACTAAGTTGAGCTTCCAGCAGCTTATTTTTTTACATATGTGGTAGGTTTTTGTGGTGGTTGTGTTTTGCCTCACAGACATTCTTATATAGTCACACTTTTTAGACTTACCTTTCTTTTTCAGGGTGGCAATGAAATCTTAATGTAACTAACAGGCAGTATAATGCGAAAGAAATTGTATTTGTACTGTTTTGTTTCATTGACATTATATAAATTGTTCCAGTAATTTTTTTTGCATCTTGTTTCTATATTTTTTATTGAATTTTACATACACATTTAACACACCAAAATACAAACATGTTTCGGGGAAAATCTTTTAGATAATTACAAATTTATGCCTTGTAGCTAAACCATATTGGTCAAATGTTAATCTCAAAAAAAAAAATAGTCTTTTGTTGCCAGTATAACAAGCTCTCATCTCTGTATCCTCACTAATGTATTATTTGACTATAACTTTGAGTTATTATAGTTTTCCGACCAAGTGTAAAACCTTGTCCATGTATTCTCAAATGTTTTTTCTGGATGATCTTTCAATAATAAAGTCAATTTACCTATTTCTGCTGTTTCCAACGTTTTGTTTATAATCTCTTCTTTAGTAGGAATGTCCACTCTTCTCCAGTGTTTTGCATATAAAATTCTAGCAGTAACTACATACAAAATCAAGAGTCATTTTTCTTCCAACCTTCAGGTAAAATATTTAGCAAGAATACTTCTGGTACAAAAGGTATCGAACATTTTAACATTTTTTGCAATATTTCGTGTATCCAAGCCCAGCATTTTTTAAGCTTTATCACACAACCACCACATATGATACAAAAATCCCACCTTATTTTGGCATTTCCAACACTGATTTGAACATTTTGGATCAAATTTAGCAAGTTTATCAGGGGTAATGCACCATCTATAGAACATCTTATATATATTCTCTTTATAAGAGATAGCTTTAGTAATGTTTATATTTTTCTTCCAAATCTGTGACCATTGATCTAGATATATATTATGGCCCAATTTTTTTGCCCATTGAATCATCACATCTTTCACTACTTCATCTTGCATCCTATATTCTAGTAACAAAGCATACATTTTTTAATAAATTTTTGTTCCACATACAATAGGATCTTATCTATTTCTAGAGGATTATCATACAAGCCTAGCAGTTTATCTTTAGCATGTCTAGATTCCATTTGAACCTTTTGCCACCATTTAAAATTTTGTACAAATTTCAAATTATTTTTAGAGTCTAGGATATCTTTGGTACCTTGTAATTTGTTCTTCTTGATACACATTAGGATTTGTAAAAGCTTCCAGAGGTGCAACCCATTTTGGAAGCTTGTTATAGAATTGAGTCTTTGTGGTCTCCCATACTTCGATTAAAGAGGCTCTAATCCAGTGTTGCTTGAAATATCTATGGGAGTCCGCTTTTCCATACCATAAAAATGTGTGCCAAACTAATAGTAAATCGTGTCCTTCTAGTTTTAGTAATCTCTGATTTTCTAGTGTAATCCATTCTTTAATCCACTTCAGTGCTGCTGCTCTGTGGTAGGAGGAAGAGAGGCAGAATATAGCTGTTACTACCACCACCACCACCCATCCGGAGGAAAAGCAGTCTGGGTGGAGTGATTTTGACTGGGAAGATGGTGAAAGGGGAAGAGTTAACTCCTCCCAGCACAGTGGCCTCATGTCCTCACAGGGAACAGCATGATGAGAATTGATAAATAATGAAAGTATTGCAGTGGTTGAACATAACTGAGGAAAAATGCTTTAGATTGGGACTAAAGATTTTTTATCCAGCAGAGTTAAAAATCGGAAGTATACTCTGAACCTCAGTCCATAAAATGACAGCTTTGGACAGGGTCCATCCTGAATAGCACTGTGCAAATGGGTAATTGCTGAGAAATTAAATGTTGTGATTTCACCTCAATCAAATTTTGAATATGGAAGTAAAATGCATCGAATAAATGTTGCCTCTATAAAAGATGGTCCTTCCGTTACATTTGGAACAGCTAATTCAGATCCTTGGCCTGCACATAGCTCACCTGGCAGAATTGTAGTAGCTGTGCCAACATGACTGAAGCAAAATTTAATTGGGAGAACATTTCTGTAGCTGGTGTGGTTTCTCTGTCCCCAAAAGCTTCTGGGCTTCAAGATAAACACAGGTACTTTGATACAGTAAGCGAGTTAAACAAGCTATTCTTAGGTGAATGAGAAAACCTGTAAGATGTAGATATTGCATCTATGGTTCATACCCCAACCCAGCTGTCACCTTTACATATGTAGGGGTTTTTTTTTTTTTTTTTTTTTGGGGGGGGGTTAGAAAATTGATAATAATGCCAGCCAACTACTTAAGGGGAGGGGAACCTTGCTTGCTATGTATAGCCCTGGCTCAGGGTCTTTTTTTTTAAGAGCCAGATTGTTGTCTGTTAAAACTAGGTCATAAAGAAAAGTAATAAATAATAATAAGTCAAGTATTGTAAATGCAGCCCTTCTCCCCCTCTTACAGAATATGTGCACATGCTCAATGCATTTTGATAGTGGAAAGTAGTGGGATGAACCTGCCTCTAAAGAGAGACAGATGGGTTGCAGTCAGCTTTTGTTGGGGAGGGAGGGGGAGAGTTTTTCTTAGACATAGAGAAAGGGAAGCACACAGCAGGGGGCCCAGTCAGGATTCTAGTAATAGCAGCAGGGAACAGCCAGGCAGTGCTACTTTAAGCCTGATTTCATTAAATAGATGGGAGATGTCAAGATACTTGAGTGAAGAACCCCAAAGGTATTTTGGGATGGAAGGAGGGAAATTAAAAGGATTAAACAGAAGGGAGAGAGAGAGAGAGAAGCTGTCACTACTTAGCTATAGTTTCTTTGGTGATGACTTAAAGGATGCTAATGCTTAAAAGGGCCCCAGGGGTCCAAAACTAATAAATACACGTGCAAACAGGTTCAGCTTTCAGTACTAAAACACTCAGGAGTGTATAGACAGGTTAAGGAAATGCGTGTTTGCTCTTTTCACTAAACATGTTTTTGCCTGTTTTCATTCTTTGTGTTGTCAAGATTGTCTCTTCCAATCTATTTGAATTTTGTTAGTGATGCTGTCAAAGTTCCTCTTTTGTGTTTTTTTAAGGGGACGGGTTGTTTGCAATGCACTTCTAATTCTTTTTTAAAACTGCATCATACTTGGAAGTACTTTTTAACAAAACCATCTCTCTCTAGCCCCTAACCCTAAAATCCCATTTTTGCAAAGCTGTAAATGTAGGATTTTTGCCATTAGGTAGAGTAGGTTGCTCTTTTCTAAAATTGCCAGAAACCTTCTAGCAGCATTTTCCAAAAAAATCTGGCTGCATTGAGACTTTAATTATAAAGTCCTATTTTTCTCAAGTGCCTGCTTGTTTGCCGCAGAAACATAGAGGGCCAGAGCCATAATGGTCTATTATGCTGGTGATCCATGGAATAATGCATCCCCAAGTAGTCGCCATTAACTTCTGTAGTGGCACTGATTTGTGCATTAAAGGGACCCCTAGTAGGTGTTTCTAGAGGAAACCATAACGGCGCTATAGGAGCCGTTGCACTTCATTGCTTCAATAATCTGTATATTTTGCAATATGGAGACACAAGTAGGCTTTTGGCACACAATGGAACATTATGGCTGCAGATGAGTTGTCATAGGTTTAGGTTAATAATCTGTGGGCTGCTAGAATCCCAAAATAGCCTTGATGCTGCAAACAGAAAGTGCGCCTATGAAGAAAATCTGCACATTATACAGATGATATTGGGTCCAAAGGTAGCATTAATGTGCTGAAAAAAATAATACAGTGTCAGAAGGATTGGACTTTTGTTTGGCTTTCCCTCCCTCACATGAAAGCTAAACTTACATAGTATTGTGAGTTCTTCGTTGAAGTGCAAAAGATTTCTTACATTTTTTTGTTCGCCAGTAAAGTTTTGTAGGTCAATTTTTCAAATACAAGAAGGAATACCAAATTGTTGTATCTGTTCTTTGAGATTTAGAGAGCTACAACATTTTATAGTATGGGGAATAGTTGTTCTGCTTTGTGGAACTTCAGTGTTGTGGGGTATGGGATGGTCTTTTAAAACAATCCACCAGCTGTAATCTAAGGGAAATCTTAAATCTAAACTGAGAGGATCTAAATGCGAGTTATGCTGCCTAGCATATGTAACTTGCTTTATCAGGGCAACTACTACAGGTGTGCGTTTGGATCTACCCAAGCTGAAAATATACACTAAAAATACCTTATTAGTATTTTTTGGGTGTATTTCAAAATCCCAAAGGTATCCATTCCCCCTCCCAGGAAACCTGGGGGGAAAATCCCCCCCAAATTCCCAGATATCTTTGGGAATGATCAGGTATATCTGAAAAACAGCTGAGAGGTGGGAGCAATCTGCTCCCACCTCTCTTCTGTTTGTCAGGCTTCTACTGCAGTCCCTTCAAAGTTTAAAGAGACTACAGAAGACAGCCCAAGGGTCAGATTGCTCCCTGCCGGCTCAGCTTGGGGCTGGCTTTTTTTAAACCATTTTTTTCTTCTCAGGTCTATTGGACCTGAAAAAAATCAGGATTTCTGGAAAAGAATCCTGAATTTTTTTGGGGTCCACTAGACCTGAACAAACGAACAAAAAACTGTTAAAAAAATTGCACACTTCTAGCAACTACTGCTAGGATGCCTCTGGAAGAGAAGAAAGAGTGGAAGAAAGCCCAAAGAATGGAGCCCTATCCTGTACCAAGAAAGGAGGGAGTGAGGATGGCTGGTTGGAGGTGGAACTAGAAGAACAGCTCGTGCTGGGGGGGTATGTAGAGAGGGGTGTGATGTAGCCATTATATTTGATGTCACACATTAAGGAGCCCCACTGGAGGTTCTTGCCCAAGGCTCCCCAGAAACCTGCATCTGGCACTGAGAAGACAAATCAATTTAATTCTCAAATACATTCTCCTTTTACTTGAGGCTTGTTAGAACATATTTTCCTCATTGATAATAATCAGAAGGCAGCACCCCCCCATCCCTTTTAATTTTCCTTGATGTGCAGCTCTATCTACATAAGAAGAAAAGAAGTATGTTAAGTAACATGAATAGCTTTAGGCTATTTTATTTCAAGTTACTGAATTGCTACATGCAGATGTAGTCTCTTTAATGTAAGTCTGCTGTGTAAATAGCACTACTAAGCAAAAAATGCCAAACCATGATTCCCAAGATATTTTGAGAGCGAGAGAGATGCCTTCTGAATGTATTTACCATTGTGGAATAGGCATTAAATTTCTGATCCAAGGAAATACTTGAAGTTTTGGAATGTCTTGGACATATAAAGACGGCAAAATTGGAATTAGATATGCGTAGATCAAAACAAAAATGCAGAGCCTCATGATAAATGTTGTATTTGCCAATGCCAAATGCTTCTGCATCGATTAAGCGGACACAGTCACAGTGAAGTGTCGATTACTTTCCACTGCCTTGTTTTGGTATGAGCAAGGTGGACCTGCATGCCTCATATGTCTCTTGAACAGCGCCAGTAGGATTGTCATTTTAAATTCTTTTTATTTTATTACATTTTTATCCCTGCCGTCCTTTAAGGAGCTCAAATTGGTACATGTTTCCCACCCCCTCTATTTTTTCATCTCAATGATATTTAGAGGTAATTTAAGTTGAAATATTGTTTCTAATGCTTAGTGAACATGTGAAGTCACAGTGGTCATGCTATATTAATTGTGGAGTGGGGGCTATTCAGCTGCTATAGTGTCTTAAAGTTAAGCATGTACATTGTTTCATGTCATCTTAATTAAGAAGAATTCCTTTTCGGTTAAGTCTGGGATGAGAAACATTCTGTGGAGTGAATTTTTGGTGCTTGTTTGGTTGCTCCAATTGAATTGGAGGCTTTCAAAGCATGATTGTGGTAGTGTAGTCAGTTTTAACACTGTATCTGAAAGGAATGGGGAGAAAACTGTGGCATCGTGACATCGTGACACTAGTGTGCCATTTAGTAAAAGTGTTTTCCTCCCACTGGTGAACAATAAGAAGTAGAAGACCTAGGCTGTGATCTCACACATTAAATAATCCACTTTCAATCCACTTTCAATGCACTTTCCAACTGGATTTTGCCAGTTTACACAGTAAAATCCAGGCCTGTAGCTAGCATGGGGCCTGCGCCCCTCCCCCCATGATTTTAATGCCTCTCCCCAATCCTCAGTTCTCCCTCCCTCCTCAGCCCTCTCACCTCCATCGATCACCACATCGCACACTCAGGACTCAGGAGAAGAGCAGGATGAGGGGACAAAACAGAAGAGGAATGGAGACTGAATCCCCACACTGACCTCGCACAACTGGCTGCCTTACCCTGCCTCTCAGTCAGCTTTTAAAACAATGGGCGGGCTCTAAGCAAAGAGCCTGCCAAATAGAAGCTTAGCTAAGCCATGCTTCCACTTCCTCATCCTTGCAAACTACAGCAGCAGAACAGGGGGCCGTTCTGCCTGCCCTGCATGGCCCCTGGGCCATAGCTCCTCCCTCTCCACCTCCATTGGACTGTCAGACCCGGCAGTGCAGCGCAGTTTCTGTCCACCTTCAGCAGCTCAGCAGCAGCAGCCAGTCTTGGAGGAGTTTTGCTGTGGGGCTGGTTGGGGTTTGTGGATTAGAATTAAACCCCCCCCCATTTCTGTGCTGCTGCGTTTCCAGCATCCATTCCTCCCTTTACCGGTGTGCAGCCTGCAGGACTCCAAGTCCAGGTAGAAACCAGAGGGGCTCATGTGGGGGCGGCAAGGGGTGGGTGGGTGTCTCTAGTTGGAATTGCAAAGCTGATTTGGCTTTAAGAACCTTGGTTTCCATAAGGATGTAGGTGGATGGGGGGTGAATTTCCACTGAATCTGTTTCCCTTACTTTTGTGTCCAGTGTGGCATGCTGTGGGACTTGGCTTAGCCTTGGTCCTTGTTTCAGTGCTGGCCCTGGACTTCTCTAGTTGGATGGTGGATTGGGGAGGGGTTATTTCCACTGAATCTGCTCCCTTGCTCCCCCCACTCACACTCTGCATCCCCCATTATTCCACTTTGTTCCCTCTCACTCTCTACCACTCATTTCCTCCTGCTACCTCCTCCTCCTCTTCCTGGCTCTGCTTGCTCTCCCCCCACTCTTTAGTATCTTTCACTCTTATTCCTCACTCCCATTATCTGGGTGGCGACATCTACTGCTATCTGACGTTGCTCTAGCATATCAAAGTACCACCAGAATATCCTTTCTGCAGTATCTGTGTTTACCCCCCACATCTGTCTAGTGTGCATTTAGAGTATGAGAAAAACAATCTGTTCAACCACAAGGACCAGTCTATACAGATTCCACCATTGTGGGAGGAGGCTTTCTGCTGAAGAAAAAATAAATAAATTCCTTCTTCACTCTACTGTTGCATTCATATGTAGGAGGAGGGCTGAGGAAATATGCGTCCAGTTGTAGTCTAGTTGGCCAGCTCAGCTCATCTAGTTGAGGGCTGTCTGTGTGTGTCGGTGGAAATCGATTTTGGGGTGATTTGATGATGGCAATGTTGTATAATGGTTAGCGTGTCAGGCTAGATCTGGAAGGGGATGTTCTAAAAGGAAGGATAGGATTGCCCATTGGAAACAATGGGAAACACTTGAAGGTCCATTGGAAATAATGGGACTTGGGAATGCCAATTGACTTGCATGGACTCAATTGAAATACATTACAGTACAAGTAGAGTTGGAATAAAAATGTGGAATGGATTTACCATTAGGGTCTTTGGGCCCAAATAGACTACTCTGGGACTGGGATGAGAGGCCCTAGAGTGGAATGACAGGCCTCAGAGTGGAATGAAAGCCCCTGGGTGTAGCAGGAGTGTTCAGGGCCTGGTATGAGAGACCATGGAGTGGAATGACAGCCCCTGGGGATAGCAGGAGTGTTCTGGCAGTGGAATGACAGGCCTCAGAGTGGAATGACAGCCCCTGGGGGTGGCAGGAGTGTTCTTTGACTGGAATGGCAGCCCCTAAGGGTAGCAGATGTGTCCTGGGATTGGAATGACAGGCCCCAGTGTGGAATGACAGCCCCTGGGGGTAGCAGGAGCGGTCTGGGGGTGGAATGACAGGCCCCAGATTGGAATGACAGCCCCTGGGGGTAGTAGGAGTCTTCTGGGAGTGGAATGCCAGGCCTATCATTACAGTCCCAGGACACATCTCCTACTTCCTCCACCAGGCTGTCATTCCACTCTGGAGCTGGTTATTCCAGTCCCAGAATACTCCTGCTAACCCCAGGGGCTTCTATTCCACTCTGGGGCCTGTCATTCTAGTCCGAGAACACTCCTGTAACCCCCAGGGGCTGTCATTCCACTGTGGGGCCTGTCATTCCAGTCCCAGGACACATCTCCTTCCCTCCTAGGCTGTTATTCCACTGTGGGGCTTGTCATTCTAGTCCCAGAGCAGTGTATTTGGGACCAGAGACCTTAAGGGAAATTCATTCCACATTTTCTTTGCAACTCTTCTTGAGCGGTAATGTATTTCAATGGAACCCATGCAAGTCAGTTGGCATTCCTGGCTCCCATTATTTCCAATGGGCCTTCAAATCTCTCCCTGAAATATTTTTGTGCAATAAACCACTTGTATTTATTATTTAGTTGTTATTTAGAAGTATGAGCATGGCATGGCAGTACCACACAGACATATAATGGCAGCCCCCCTGGGAAAAACATTGGCCCCCTGAGCAAAAAGTTGTTAGCTATGGGGCTGGTAAAATCCAGTTGGAAAGTGGATTGAAAGTGGATTATTTAGTGTGTGTGTTATCACAGCCCTAGTGTCCCTGTGAGGTTGAAACACCAAAGCAAAATGGGTGTTGTGGGGTCTTACTAAGAACTTAATAACAGACAGAGGCTAAGAGTTATAATAGGAATGGAAGGTTGTCAGAGTGGAGGCACAGATTCAGGTTCTCAGGACAATGATTTATGGACCACTGACCTAGCTATGATGTTACTGCAAGAGCAGAAAGTCAACTGTGTACTGGATGACAGCTTTTGTCTAGATTTTTTTTGGATTGTTGTATATTTTTCTTGGCTGCTCCTGGATTGTAAATGTTAATAATTTAGATTTTTACCATATTTATGTGGACAGAGATATCCCTCTATCCAGTTTAATACCTAGGGAAATAAATGTGCTATTGCAGTCCTTTTCGGTAGCATCTTAAGATAAATTGACTGTGTATTTGATATACATTAATAACAAGAGAAAACTGTCTGAATGTAAGTGGCCGTGCCTTATCTTTTTGACAGTTCGAAAGTTCAGCTTCCCTTTGTTCGTCACTGAAAAGTGATAAGAGCTGTAACCTTCAGCTCAGGAAACAGATAATAGCGCCATGACACTGTTTACAGTTTTTCCACAGTTAATCATTTTTGAAAAATTAAAAAATATAATTTGCTGCTTTTGAGATTAAAAATGATTTTTTTTTGTTTCATGTTGAGGTTAGAAGGAAAACCACTTTGGATGCTAACTGCATGCTTTGTAAGTATGTTCTTTTGTGTTTTCCTAGCTACTTCCTCGTGCCCTTGGTGCTGGTTGAAAAAACAACACCACTATGTATAGCATATTGAAAGCCTGAGAAATTACAATCATGAAAGGAAAGTTGATTTAAAAACTCTTGTTTTTGAGATCTAGGATGCGGCTTGATAACGCAGCTCACAAGCTCTGTGTGGGCCAATTCACTCCATAGTATAAAATGCCCTCTAATGGCCAAATAAAGCATATGACTGAGGTTAAACTACAGCAAATTTTATTCCAATTGCACACTAAAGCTTACACCTTGAATAAAACTTTGTTGGATTTATTTATTTATTTATTTATTTATTTATTATTTGCATTTATATCCCGCCCATCCCACAGGCAGGCTCAGGGCAGGTAACATCATTAGAATAAATACAATTTCAGTTTAAAACATTAAATATTAAAACACCATAAAACATTGTAACAATTAAAACAATGGGTACAACTTAGAACAGCATCATTTGGTGATAAAGTTCTGGCCAGATGGTACAATGAATTAAAGGCCAGTTGTCGGTGGTCAGTAGACAGGTGACACATGGGTGACAACAAAAGATGCCAGTGGACTCAGACTTAGTTCTACAGCAAATGCCATTATTCTTTCCTAATAAATTCTTCTTTGGCTGCAGTAAATCAATATAGGCTGCAAACAGAATGGCTTGTTTTGTGGGCAAACCAAAGATTTTTGCTAGCTTTCAAGATAGTCACCTACAAGACAAATGACGAAGTTCATAAGCTTGCAAATTTTGTTGGCCTTTATGATATAGAAATTAAAGCCATTCTCATGTGACAAATACCAAGAGTGGCCTTTTATTCATTTGTTTTAGTAAAACTAGTTCTGTTCATGCAAACGTTTTCATCTTTCAGTGATCTGCACAATTAGTGCAGAAAGTCCTTGTGCTGCACACTGAGTGTTGTTTGGCAAAACTAAAATTATTAAAGTTGCCATTTCTGTCATGCCAGGCACCCAGCATCCCTGCATTCTCCCAAGAAACATTATGTCCATAGATGTGTGGGTGGTGAAGGACAGAACAGTTGGCTTGTGGGTGACTTCATCCCAAACCTACCTCACAGGATTGTTGGGATAAAATGGAAGCAGAGGTGGAGAATGATATATGTCACCCTGAGCTCCTTGGTATGGTTAAAGATCAGAGTATTAAATAAGAAATAAACCAGTTTGATGTAATGGTTAAGTGCACAGACTCTGATCTGGGAGAACCGGGTTTGATTCCCCACTCCTCCACTTGCAGCTGCTGCATAACCTTGGGCAAGCCATAGTTCTGTCAGAACTGTTCTCTCAAGGACAGTTCTGGAAAGAGCTCTCTCAGCCCCACCTACCTCACAGGATGTCTGTTGTGAGAAGGGGAAGGGAAAGGAGTTTGTAAGCCGCTCTGAGACTCCAAGTGAAGTGTGGGGTATAAATCCAATCTCTTCTTCTTCTCTTCTTCTTCTGAACATTTAAATGTTTTTTGCATAGTACTGCTACTTGAAGTCCAGCCTTGGTCAGGAAGATAAAAGGGATGTTTTTGAAATTATTTTTTACAAGTGGAGACCCGCAAGAAACTTGCGGGATGGTCATCCCATTCCTCACACCTTTGCTTCCTCCCCTCTACCCTTACCTATCTCACACTCCTTCTCCCTTCTGGGGGTGGAGCCATAGACTCAACCCTCCAAAGCAGCCATTTTATCCAGGGGAACTGATCTCTGTCACCCGGACAACAGTTGTAATGCTGGGTGATCTCCAGCCCTCACCCAGAGGCTGGCAATGGTAGTTCTCATGGAGGAAATGGCTGGTTTGGAGAGTGGAGTCTATGGCATTATACTGGTCTGAAGTTCCTCCCCTCCTCAAACCCCACCATCCCCAGGATCCACCCCTTAAATGTCCAGGAATTTCCCAATCCAGAGTTGGCAACCCTATTTCCTTCCCACCCAACAGCCAACTTAACCTTTATCTGCCTTTATCTGTCTTCAGCTTTTCGTCTCCACCCCCTCCCCCACAGCTTCTACCAACGAAAATTATAGTCTTTCTCCACAGTGGAGACCAAAGCAGTTTACATTATTCTCACCTCCTTTTTATCTGCACAACAACCCTGTGAGGTTGGTTAGGCTGAAAGTATGTGACTGGTCCAAAATCACCCAGTCAGCTTCCACCGCAATATGGGGATCTGAACCTGGGTCTTGCACACCCTACTCTGAAGCTCTAACTGCTGCACCACTGCTGGCTTTCATAGGGTGGCTGCTGAACAGCAGCAAGCAGCCAGGCCAAGTTGAGTCATGCAAATTAGGTGGTATCAAGTCACCCAGAGGGTGCTGCCTAGGGATGCCAGCCTCCAGGTGGGAACTGGGGATCCCCTGGAATTACTGCTCAGCTCCAGACTAATGAGATAACTTCCCCTGGAGAAAATGGATGCTTTGGAGGGTGGACTCTAGGGCATTGTACCCTACTGAGGTCCCTGTCCTCACCAGGCTCCATCCCCAAATCTCTAGGAGTTTCCAGACCTAGAGCTGGCAACCCCACTACCCCCATCCCCTGCCAGTGCCCATGAGGGGACCTGGCAACCCTAGACTGCTGCCAGGCCTAGGGTTGGCAACCTCCAAGTGGGGCCTGCTGGAGAGTGAACTCCAGAGATCTGTGAACAACAGAGATCTGTCTCCCTGGATAAAATGGCTGCTTTGGAGGGTGGATTCTGTGGCATGATGCCCAGCTGAGGCCTCTCCCTTCCCCAAATCCTGCCCTCCTTGCACTCCACCCCAAAAACTCTAGGAATCCCCCAGCCTGGCCCCAAGGCTCCCTCCCTCCCCCTCCCTCCAAGGCTGAAAGAGGCCGGGAAAGAAAGGGCCCTTCCCCCACCCTTTTACTGACAGAGCCAGTTAGATAGAAGCCTCTCTCCCCCCCCCCCCAACGTTCTAATCTCTCACCGTTGCTGCCTGGAGTCAGGTCCCTGCAGAGGCCATTTCAAAAGGTTTTGGGGGAATTCAACCATCCCTGAAGGGATTTCCTCACTTTTCGGATTTTTCTACAAACCCAGGAAGTCTACTGACTATGTAGGAAAAGCTGTTGGGGGAGAGTGAGGCCCCTGTTGGAGGGAATAGGTATCCACACAGAAAAAAAAGTCTGGGAATTAGAATAAGGATAGCCTGTCGGTTTAGAGTTATGATTCCTACTAAAAGTGCAAGAGGTTCTGGTTTCCAGTTCCAGACATGCTCTGCATGGGTGGATAAAGATCTTTACTTTCAGGTATTAGCTGTGGCTCAAGTGTTAGAAGATTTCTTTACATGTAGGTTTAATCCCTGGCATTGCTAGATGAAGCAAGTCCCTGGAGAGCAGCTGCCAGTCAGAGCAGCAAGTTAGATAGACTGAGTCTGACTCAGTATAAGGCCTGTTGCAGCTTTCCCTACAGATTGCTGGAAATCCTGCTGATTTTAGAGATTTCAGAAGGGCTTGCCTGTGTGTTTTCAAGTCTATCTTTGTTAATGATATTGTTCTTCTATGTCTCAGATCTGTCATCTTTTCCTTTTGTTAATCTTTCATCTTGTCCTTGCGAGTTCCTGTCTGCTCCTTCTTTGAAGCCAACTATTTCAAAGAAAGAATTTATTTTTGTTCTGGACCTGCCTTTTCCCATACCTTGTGTTCCTTTGTTTATTGATACTATTTCTCTTTCTCCTCAAGCTAAAGATCTGTTTGTTTTAAAAAAAAATTCTTTATTTCTTAGATTTCATCACTTGCTAGGTCTTGCCATGTGTCATAGGTTGTTCTCATTCTTTCCTGTTTGTTAAACCCTACCTATCTTCTTCTGATGCTTTTCCCCTTATTGTTTCTCATCTGTGGAACTCCTTATCAACTTATATTCATTTTAAAAACTGCCTTAAGGCATGTTGCTATTTGTGCTTGACCTTTCTTCAGCCTTCGCTTTTTAGGTGGTTTTATTTTGTTTAAGTTAAAAATGTAAGCCCACTGGGCAGGATCTATTCTTATGTGGTTATTGTTGGTGTTATTGTTCCTTTTAATCTGAATGCAGAAATTTTCAGGAAGCTTAATTTTGCAATAGGCGTACATGTGTGTTTTCGAGTATGAAACATTTGATAATATTTTATAACATTTAACAGTTGTATAGCATGCTGCAAGTTTTGAGAGTGCTTTACTACATTAGTTGCTGTAGATTTTCCGGGTCGTGTGGCCGTGGTCTTGCCAAGACCACGGCAAGACCACGGCCACACAACCCGGAAAATCTACAGCAACTGAGGAACTCTGGCCATGAAAGCCCTCAATAGTGCTTAATACCCTTTATGTCAGAAATCCCTACAACAGGCTTTTACATATCATAGATAAAGCTGTAGCCCACTCATTCCTTCATTGTTTGTAAATCCCAGTGTCCACTGAGGGAGAAAAACTGAGAGTCAACAAAGTATACGTGAAGGAATAACCAGTGAAGAGGGATCCTGTTGTCGCTTGTGCACTGTGATCTCCTCTCCCTTTTCCTTTGGTAGCAAAATGGAAGAAGAAAATTTCTTCTTGCCTCTTCAAGAACTGGATGTCTAGGGCCAGTTTTTAAGACTTCAGTAGCCATTGGGAGCCTGGCCTTTCTCTTGTGCTTCTGGCATACTAGAGTCTTCATGTTTGTTTTCTGGTGGAAAAGAGTAGAAGAAAAAACATATTAACCAAAATGCCTTGCAAGGGTTCTTCTTTACACCTTGAAAAGTGATACAAACAAGGCTTTCTCTTGATCTTTTCCAGAATGCCTAACAACCATGACTTTTCTTCCAGGTTGTTGGGCTAATATTAGAATTTTATTTAAAAGAGGCTGGTCTGTGAAATGATGCAGGAACACACCATCTAGTTACATTGTGTTTTCAGTTGACATCTTTGCTGTTTCGAATGTTAATGTAAAAACAAATGTTACAGCTTAAGCAGTTTTGTACCATGTGTCTTTTGTCGGTATATTTTGGCAATTCATCTAAAATTGCTATGATCTTGTGTGAAACATCTTTCAGAGAGTCTGCTCTCTTCCTTGTCTGGAGTGCACTGAAGAGAACAGTTCTTTATTTCCAGCCGTCAGGAATCAAAATGGGAAGCACAGTTATTACTGAAACACACTACTGATGTTTAACCTCTGGTATTTTCGCTTCCTCCGCCAGAGTGCGGGAAACGACTTGCTACACTTTTCTCCCCTGTAGTTCTTATCTTTGATTATAACAATATAGCTTCCCCAGTTATTCTAGCTGCAGTTCCAGTCAATCTCTCTTTGTTATTCTGTGACCCTCTAATGTGAAAAGTGAAAAACAGCAAGTTGCGATTGATGGTGCTTCAGAGGGAAGTTCTCTGTAGTCCAGTTCCAGCAGGGAACTATTATATTATTCGTGTGGCTGCCAGAAAAAAACAACATTATCACTAGCACCCAAGTTATATACTGCCCAGCTTATCCAGAGGTCTCATGCCTGAGCCAAAGGCCTCTGTCCCCTGGGTCAAACCTCCTAAGTGCATGTACTCTAAGCCGGGAGACCCAGGTTTGATTCCCCACTCCTCCACTCGCAGCTGCTGGATGACCTTGGGCAAGCCATAGTTATATCAGAGGTGTTCTTGAAAAGAGCAGTTTCTGTCAGAGCTCTCTCAGCCCCACCCTCCTCACAGGGTGTCTGTTGCGGGGAGGGGAAGGGAAAGGCGTTTGTAAGCCACTCTGAGACTCAAACTGAAGGGCAGGGTATAAATCCATCTGTTCTTCCCCCTCTTCTTCTAACACAAGGAAGAGTTAAGTCATGCCCCCTGAGTTCAGTGGAAATACCAGAATAGGGAGATCCTGCTGCCGTTTTGGATATCTGGCTGTTTCTCAGTTTGGGCCACTGAGAAAGGGAGCAGAGGGGTCTGCTATGTCCCTAGAGGCAGGTCCAGTTAGCTTTGGTGAATGCTATCATGTGGCTAAGTATAAACTTGTGGGGCATATGTTAAGCAACATATGGATAGGATAAATAATAGTGAATACTTTATTCAGTAAGTTATTCTCTTTCTCCCAGAGGCATGATGCAGAGGCAGTAAATGGCAAACCAGCTCTGAAACATCTCTTGCCTTAAAAACTAGTCTAGTTCACCACATAGTGGTGCATAACACTAGAAGAGCTAGAACTTCTGGCTGCCAAACAGTCTTCTGATCTCCTGGCTGTACTACACAGACTGCCAAATGATGATAATTATTATTCTGACAAAAGTAACTTGGTATTCTCATCTATAACAATAGTATTGATTACTGTTGGATGGCCAGTCATTCTTGCCTTTACTTGTAGATACCTTAGTATAACAAATCAATTTAAAACATTCTGACCCAGACCTGTACAACTTGTGGCCTACCAAGAAGGCAACAGTCTACCAAATGTACTTTGGCTTGCTCATATGCTTTATACACATAGTCTTGTGTTTGTAGCTCCCGGAAGATGGTGCAAACAAAGCAATTTATTAAACAGCTGGTAAGCAGCCAAAAAAGGACAGTAGGATGATGAGGGCAGCATTACGTAAGAACATAAGAGAAACCAATGTTGGATCAGGCCAGTGGCCCATCCAGTCCAACACTCTGTCACACAGTGGCCAAAAATACCAGTTTGGCAAGTCAGAATCTGTACGTGCCTGCTTTACCCTATGAATAAAAGGTTGATCTCTGAGTCTCAGTTTTCATGGGGCAAGCCTTGCTTTTAGGAGCCATTTGCTTGGCTGCTGTGCGAAACAAAAGTCTGGACCAGGTAGACACTTGTTCTTCCACAGATGCTACTGATGTCTCCACTACACACACCAGATAACTTGGCACATATCTGTAAACTCTTATGGGAGTGCAGTCAGATATTTTTGATCCAATAACATGCCTGATATTTAGGGCACTGTGTCAGAAATATTTGACAGCCCTGCTGTTAGTCCACATTAACTCTCCAGATAACTTCACAATCCAGAGTTATGTTTTAAAGAGTCGTTATTTTCTGTGGGAAGACAGAGGCCAGTCTATCCACTAGAAAATATCGGGACCATGGAGGGCAGGCCACTCTCAGCTCCCACAAGAGTTTGCTGCCTGGGAGTTAAGAGGAGGCCACCCAGTGGACCTGCATCCAGCCTGCCATTCTTTCGATGTCACGGGTTGGGGTGGCGCCCTAAAGGTACAGAAGAGCCTGGAATGTGGCCCCATAGCCACCAGCAGGGCAGGCAAGGTAAATCCTGGTTTTGAAGGGATCTTTTCTTATGGGCAGTAGACCAGATGTCCGGATTTACCAGCCATGAACTGTTTGTCAGCACCTGGGTACCTTTAAATTTGAAATAGCCATTATTTTCTACAAAGGTACAGCTGGCCACATAGAAAAAGAATACCCCTTTAAAATGTAAATGGATCCAGGCACTGCCAAACAGCTGATAAGCAAAGGGACCCTTCCTTTCTTTCCCCCCCAGGATGGCGAAGGGAACGATTGTTGTTTTTTTTAAATAACAGGAGTATTGTTCTGATATTTCTGGAATGACTTGCTGGAACAATAACAATGTCCCCCTAGATTTAACTAAAATGACAGTAATTCCCTTCCTGGCATTGCAGTATGGAATTTGAATTATAAGTACACTGCATTTTTTACAATAACGAAGATTTAGCTCTTGTGTCCATTCATGAGTAAGATCTCATCACAGGGCAAGGAAGAACTTAGAACTTGACCTCTCGGTTCTTTACTGAGGAATGGACTTCCTTAACTAAGAACATCTAGAAGATTATAGCAATGAAGAGAGACTTTAGCTTGGCTCTCATCACCAGCAGCACTGCATCCAAGCTCCTTTTTAGAATCAAGATAGAAATTATGCAGGTAAGATGGGGCAGGGTGAGGGGAGATGAAGAATCTCAGTGATGCTTTGTGAGGGAAATTTTCTTATGAAGTTCTTACCGCACATTGTCTGCATTCCTGTGTTGTTGTTTTTCTCTTTTCAGAACTGTATTTATATAGCAATAAATACAACACACCATGAAGTTCCTCAACATTGTAATCCCATGCTGGGAAGGATAACAGGAAATGAAATGAGATCATTATCACAACCAATACAACAAAACACACCCTAGTATATGTTGTATACAACCAAGAATGAAATACTCTGCTCATCATAATCTGCTAAGAACTTCCAGCTGGGATTTTCTTTAATTTTCATATGTATATACTTTTTTGGATGGAACTCTTCCAGCAGCAACTGTATTCTATCACATCAGTGTTTCAATAGTATTCACAGGAGAACAGTTTTCTAAATGTTTGCATTAAAATAGCAAGTCCATAGGATGCTCAATAGGAAAATTCTCAAAACATCAACAGTGAAGTACCTTATTTTTAGGACCAACCAAATTGTCCCAAAGCAATGGGCAAGCTTCAGAGTACCCCAGAACTCTTCTTTAGGCTGGATGCAGTAGCAGTGGTAATGCAAGATCTTTTGCCTTTTAAGGGAGTGGTGGCAGTAGCTTCTGTCTGCCTCCCTGGCCTTGCTGTTGCTCCTGCAGCCGTAGTAGTCGTCACTGCCCATGCACCTCACTGCTGCTGCCCCTCCTGGGAGATAGTCCTCTTTACCTCCTTGTTCCTCCAGCCCTTTCAAAAAAAAGCATGGTGCACTGTACATACCAGTTCTTGAATTCTTGCTAAACCACTTCCTTCCATGAGAGTGAGTTCAGAAGCTGTTACGTACAGCTTGCCACACTATTTTTATTTTAAAAGAGGTGGAATTAAAGAGAATTACGTCCTTTGACCCATAGGGGGGGCAGCAGCAGTAGGCAGCTAAATAGTGGGTGGAATGGTGGGGTTGCCACCCTCAAGAACCAGTTGGCGTAGTGGTTAGGAGTGCGGACTCTAATCTTGGGGAACTGGGTTTGATTCCCCACTCCTCCACATGCAGCTGCTGGTGTGATCTTGGATTACTCGTAAATTCTTTCAGAGCTGTTCTCTCAGGGGTAGTTCTCGAGAGAGCTCTCTCAGCTCCACCCACCTCACAGGGTGTCTGTTGTGGGGAGAGAAAGGGAAAGGAGATTGTAAGCCGCTCTGAGACTCCTTTGGGTAGTGAAAGGTGGGGTATAAATCCAATCTTCTCTTCATCATCTTCAACTTCTCCTCCTCCTCTGCTCCCTGAGGTTGCCTCATTATATAGTCCTTATGTTATACATTCAGCATTATGCCTGATAAAGAGTTGTAAGGAACTAGAAAAATTTTTCATTGCTTTGTGACAATTCAGCTGGTCCTAATATAAGAGTGTTACACTACTGGTGTGTCCAGATGGGAAGTGTGGATGAACACGAAAGCTCGTATCTTGAATAAACCTTTGTTGGTCTTCAAGATGCCACTGGACTCAAAATTTGTTCTACTACTGATACGTGTTTGGGTGTTATTGCTTTGTACTTACCACCAATGGCTTGCTTTCTAGTCCTGGGCTGCAGCTGTTTCAAATGCTATATCAAAAACCAGTTGAAATATTTTTGCAGGGAGTTCTTTTGCTTCCTTTTTACACTGTCATGGTTCAGTAATTTCTTTGAAATAAATAAATAAATACAAGTCTAGGGCAATGTCTGACCACTTTCAGGGAAATTTACATTTTGAAAGACGCCGCTGGAGACTAGCAAGGACATGCAATTACTATATGTAAATCACTTTGGTTGTTTCCTAATCTTGCTGAAGACCTAAGAATTACAGAGGTTTTTTTTCCCTGTGTGTGTCTCTCTTCTCACTCAAATTTCATTACACTCTGAAACTACATGTGCGGGTATGTGTTAATTGTGCTCCATGCTTTTAGTTATGTTTAGTCTACTTAGGGCTGTGTTTTATTTTCAAATTGAATTTTGATGTAGAAATTGCTGAGAGCAAGTGCTTAGGTATGTGTGTATCCTGTTCCACTAATGGATATTTTGTTAAAATGCAAGGAGCTTGTGTTTTCCCCTAGCATTTCCATGCCTTCCAAATCCTGCTCAGGCATCTTCATTTTTAGGAGGTGTTTAAAATAAGCTCTCATTACCACATGGTATCATCATGGACACTTGTCAAACAAAAATGAATGGGTCCAGTGATGGAAACTACATGAATGTGTGAATTATGCCTGTGGTGTGCATTATGAAGAATAATAAGTATCTTTCATGTGGAGTTTTTTTTTAAAAAAACATATAGGGATATAGGCAGTGGTATAATAATTTAATAATGTATTTTGTGTGCTGCAGGGCTGATTTTAGATGTCTGTGCACTCGGGGGAGAACTGGACCCTTGAAAATTTTTGATAGGTGCAGTGGTAGTTCATGTGTGTCCCTCAGCCTCTCATACAGTTTATGATAATTTTAGGGGAATAGCCATGTTAGTCTGTAGTAGTAGAATAAAATTCAAGTCCAGTAGCACCTTAAAGATCGACAAAAATTTTCAGCATATAAGCTTTTGTGAGTCAAAGCTCACTTTGTCATAATATATTATGCAGAAATTTGTGTAAAATAAGATTTGTTCATGGGATTGGCTTTGGGACATGTAGTACCATGCTTGAACCTCTGTGTCACATAGTGGGTACAGCTGACTGCTCCTCTATGGTAAGGAAGTCAGGCAGTTTGTCTACAGCTCTGTGTTCTTCTCTTGTTGCCAAATCTCATGTTCTTTGTAATGGCATGAAATCTCCCCAGGCTATAATTACCATGAAGTCACCATGATGATGCACTTCACATTTTCTCCAGTGGTACATAAGATGCATAGTATTATGCCAAAAGCAGTAGTTCAAGGCATACCTTCACCTCTATGATATCACAGACTTTCTTGTACTTTTACATTGTTAGTGTTGCTTTCATTCCATTGGCTGAATACACACTCTGTCTCTCTGTTTATTTCATGGATGATGCAGTAAAGGATGTTTTCTGTTAGCAATAGCTCAAAAACTTCCAGCACTGTATCTTTCTGGGCATCGTTTTTAGGCCCTGAACATTCACATACTATGTCTCTGGCTGTTCTACAGTGAACCAGCTGTGGAATTTTGGACCAGCTTCTTCTGTTCCTGACTCTTATGGCATCAGTACTGCTGCCTTCTGCAGGTTCACCTGGGAAAGGATCAGAGGGATGTGCAGTTGGCATCCTCCTACCTCTAGCTGTTCTGCCTCTTGGACGGCCATGGGCATGAGACCTGCCTCTTCCATGTGCCTCTGGCAGTCTTTCCAGAAGCTGTTCCTTATCTGTGGATGTACCTGAGCTTGAAGAATGCTCTGAAGGAGCACAGTTCTGAACAGCTTTCTGTTTGTTTTCATGTCCCGTGTGATCACTTTCAGAGTCAGTGCTCAAGACCATTGTGAGAACCTCTTCAGGACTCAAATGTACATGTGTTATTATTATTGTTGTTATTATTATTATTAATCACCCAATCTCTGCGACTGCACAGCTCTAAGCAATATATAACAGTTGATAGAAACATCAAAACCATAGAATAAAATGTATAAACAGTACTAATACAGCAAATCTAAAAGAATCAGATGGCAAAATTTCACAATTTCTTCTCATTCTGGACTGCGGCCGCCTCATAGGTGGGGGGGAAGAGGAACAGAGCAGCCTGGAGAGTAGGAGAGGGCACCAGCCAGAATGGAAACAATTGCACATCCACCCTGTAGTGCAAATCTAATACAGCTATAGAGTGGAATACTGAATGTTATTTAGTCCCTGCTTTTGCTACCACCGCCCATCTCAAAATGATCATCCATTTTAAAAGTATGTCAGGAGTACAAAAGGTGAACAAAGTTTGAGTCCAGTGACAAAGTTTTGTTCAAAGTGTAAGCTTTCGTGTGCAAAGCACACTTCTTCAGATAAAAGCTGTGTGCGCACACAGCACCCACACACAAAACTGTCTGGGCGGCCTCCAAAAAGTGCCTACAGAAAGAAGACAAGTAGCCAAGAGGATACCACAGGAAAATATGAAGCCATTAGAATAACAACTTACCTTTCTTGATGAAGCCATCAGTGTCTTCACTTGTAAGATCGCTGTGTTTCCAGGAGAATGCTAACAGCTAAATGAGAGACCACAAACTGAAACTGGAGAAGAGCGAAAGTTGTCCCCATCTTCAAGAAGGGGAAAAAGATGGACCCGGGAAATTACAGGCCTGTCAGCTTGACATTAATACTTGGAAAAATTCTAGAGCAGATTATCAAACGCTCTGTCTGTGAGCACCTTGAACAGAATGAATTAATTGGTAGTAGCCAGCATGGGTTTATCAAGAATAAGTCATGCCAGACCAACCTCATCTCCTTTTTTGTCTGAGTTACTAAAATGGTTGATTCTGGCAATGCTGTGGATATAGTGTATCTAGATTTCAGTAAAGCATTTGACAAAGTATCTCATGATATCCTTGAGGATTAGCTGGTTAAGTGTTGACTGGGTGGAGCAACCATTGGATGGATTCATGGGTGGTAGAAAAATCGTACCCAACGAGTGCTCGTAAATGGTTCTGCGTCTACATGGAGGGAAGTATCGAGTGGAGTGCCACAGGGCTCGGTCCTTGGCCCAGTGTTGTTCAATGTTTTTATAAATGACCTGGAGGAAAACATAGAGGGGATGCTTATCAAATTTGCAGATGACACAAAGCTGGGTGGGATTGCTAATTCTGAAGAAGACAGAGTCAGGATTCAAAATTATCTAGATAGACTGGAACAGTGGGCTGAGGCAAATAAAATGAAATTGAATAGAGATAAGTGCAAAGTCCTACACCTAGGCACAAAAAATCAAAGGCACAGATATATGGGAGGGACTTGACTTGACAGCAGCACATGTGACAGGGATCTAGGTGTTCTGGTTGATCACAAGCTCAACATGAGCCTGCAGTGCGATGTGGCTGTGAAGAAAGCTAATGCAATCTTAGGATGCATTAACAGAAGCAATGTGTCCAGATCATGGGAGGTGGTAGTTCCGCTCTATTCTGCTATGGTCAGGCCTCACCTGGAGTACTGTGTCCACTTTTGGGCACCACACTTTAGGAAGGATGTTGACAAGCTTGAGCGTGTCCAGAAGAGGGCAACCAGGATGGTGAGAGGGTTTGAATCCAAGTCTTACGAGGAAAGGTTGAAAGAGTTGGGTATGTTTAGCCTGGGAAAGAGAAGACTTAGAGGGGACATGATTGCAGTCTTCAAGTATTTGAAGGGCTGTCATGTAAAAGATGGAGCAGATCTATTCTCTCTTTCTCCAGATTGCAAGACCAGATCTAATGGGTGGAAATTACGAGGGAGTCGATACTGGCTATATATCAGGAGAAACTTCCTAACTGTAAGAGTGGTTGAGCAATGGAACAGTCTACCTCAGGAGGTGGTGGATGCTCCTTCCTTGGACGTTTTCAAGCGGAGGCTAGATGACCATCTTTTGGGTATGTTGTAGGTATGCAGGGCTATGTTTTGGCTATACTCCTGCAGTGTGCAGGGGATTGGGCTAGATGACCTGCAAGGTCCCTTCCAACTCTAACATTCTATGATTCTATGTAGCTGTCCTCTTCCTAACAAAATTTGCATTCAAATGGACCTTATTTGTGGTCATCAGCAGGACCCTTAGCCCTCAAGACACCATAATGGGCTTTTGTAACTTTTTACATATTCCATGGTGTATATATTGTGGGGTGACCCTCAGGGTCGTCGTCCCCCCCCAGATCTGTATTTCTCAAGTAACAACTTATTTCAGAAATCCATGAAATTAGCCAAGAGCACTGCCACAGGCAGCAAGGGACTCATTTACTTGGATTAATTTTTGAACCAGAATTTTAAGATGCCTATGTGAAGTAAAAGAGCAAATGCTGAATACAGATTTTTCCTTGTTCAAGGCCATACTTGCATGTGTGTGTGTGTGTGTGTGTGTGTGTGTGTGTGTGTGTGTGTGTGTGTGTGTGTAAAAAGATGCTTAATACTGTCCTTAATAAATTCCATCTTCAAGGACTCTGGCTTTTCTCTTTTTTGGGGGGGAGGGGCTTTAATTTATATGAGTTCAGGATCTGTTGCATTTGGTAATTACCAAGGAAAGATAGTAAGAGTTTTCTTTACCTTGTACTGCTTGTGTGCTGCTGTTGATGATCTAAGAGTTCCTGCTGTTGTCATGTGCAGTTGATTTAAAAGCAAATGTTTTACATGCAGTGATTTTTCGACCGCAGAAATAATGAAGGCATTACAAATTAAAATGGTTATTCTCAAGAATTTGTTTTAAATTGTGCATTTAAGGATGTTACTTGGTAATGAGAGAGATAAGGCTGTTTTAATGGTGTTCGGTAGCATGGTCGCATTACTAGAGCCAACATGAATGCATTCGTGGTATTAGGACAGGTGACTGTCTCATCCAAAATGAAGCTGTGGTAGTCATGTTATTTGCCACTTGCCTGCTCACCTGAGATGAGTAGTACTTACAACTGGTTGAACAGCCTAGTTGAAAATTATCCCTATTGCAGCAAACAACATTGAAACGCCATAATTGTGTATGGACAAGTGCTTTCTTTGGTACTTTTTCTCATAAATGAGTTCTGTCCTTTTAAACGCTAGAAGAGTTGCATACTTGCTCCATTAAAAAAGAGCCAGTAAACCCCTTAACACACAATAGGGCCATACTTTACACTCCATAATTCAGCTCTGTGTTTACTTACTAAAGATGTCAGCTCCAGCTTTCGAGTTTTTTGGAAATTTGGAGGCAGTGCTGGCAGAGGGTAGAGTTAGGGAGGGGAGGGAGTTCAGCAGGAATGTGACTTCATAGAGTACACCCTCCGAAGTTGCCATTTCCTTCAGGAAAATTAATCTCAGTAGTCAATTGTGAGAGAACTCCAGGTCCCACCTGGAGGTCAGAAACCCTGTTACCTATGGAGACTGCAGAAGTGTCTCTTTTCTGGGGTTAGTGGATCATTAGATTTCAGTGGAAAGGAATAATGGTGCAGAAGGTGGGTGACTTTCTCTTCTGGCTTGATATAGCTAAACTGTATGTGATAAATAGCCTGTACATTAGTAGAACCGCTCTTGAGGGTTAACAAATATATGTGACAATAATTTTAAGTACAAAGTTTGCAGTGAACAGAAATAGAAGGCTGGCAAAAGTTGCATACTGGCAGCAAGGGTTGGGGCTTTGGCGCTTAAACAGATGCCACCTGGCCATCAGCGTAGCATGACAAACTGTGGCCAGACATAGGAATGCTTATTTTTTATTATTACTATTATTTCTGAAGATTTCTCCTTGGAAATGCATCTGTTATCAGGGATGCTAGTTGGCATATGTTGACTGCCAAGATCGTATCAGTTTCCACATTAATTGAGAAGTTTTGATCATAGGCCTTAATCGGAAGACTATTTCTCATCACCACAGTCATTTCAAGAGCTTCTGATTAAGTATGCAAGCACTAGACAGAACAGTGCAATCACTAATGAGTTTAAATGGCTATCGGTTGGCCCTGAAACATGATGCCTAAAACTGGATACTACCTTTGTGAGATTCTCATAAATACCATCCTGTGAGATGGGTAATTGGAAAGAAACTGTGCAGAATACAAGTTGCAATCCAAAAGTGATCTGTCCAGGAAGATGAGCTGGTAGTATGCAGAAAGAGCCAGAGAAAGAAAGTTGCTATCAATGATAATTTTACGAGTATTGCTTAGAAAAATGACACACTAAAGTGATGGTTTACATTTCCTGTTCTCTAGATGAGAGAAAATGTTGCCCAGTGCCAGATGAGTATAGCCCTGAAGGATACTAAGAGAAAATCTAGATTTCCATCAGATTCAGTTATTGCTGTTCAACATAAGTCTTGCTAAAGTCCTTGCAATCATGTACCAATTTGTGGAGGATTGTAGCTTCAGAAGCTAAAGCTGTTTCCGGCCAGTCTTCTAAACCTCAAGGTTAACCCATTTAAAATGTGCTGCTGGATCTTTGGTGGTAGTTTGCTGGGGTTGGGCCATGCAGAGAGAAAGAGGAGGAACTTCTGAGAATGGAAAGAGTCAGCAGTAGTTGCACTGCAGCTTCCTCTCTTTCAGCCTGAATTTTTGGGAGAGAGAAGAAACCACATAGCATCAATGTGCTGTTCTCCTACTAGGCAAAAAATATCTGGTACATTGTACAGGTATGTGGAGAATGGTATGATTCCAATTGCTTAATTATATGGTCCATTGACCTTACTCAGTTACACCATACAATTTTTTTTAAAAAATTAAACTGTTTATCAAAGATTGAAATAAAATACAATGCAATACTTAGTAAATTATGAAGGAAACAATTACAGAATGATCATTAAGTCTGTGGTGAATCAAGGATTGCCATTACAAGTTACCTGCTAATTTTGAGCTTATAATTCATGTAATTTAAAATAAAAATAAAAGGAGTTCAAGCCAGTTTTAAAGATCCTTCAGCTACTTAATGGTAAAGATATAAGGTGTGTGAACCAATTAAAGGTGCTTTCTGTAAAGTTCCTTCTGGGTCAGCAAAGGCATCTAGCCATAATGACCATTTGGCCATAATACTAGTAGAGGTAGCCTGTCTATCTTGCTGCGCAATCCAGTCTGAGGTTATACCATACAATTGATAGACCAGGCATCAAATATGAATTGATGAAATTCCTTTGCCAGTCAATCACTGGTTGTTGTTTTTTAAATGGCCATTCTTTCAGTAGTGTAGACATTATTCCCAGGAAGAAACAAGGTGGCTAAATTTTCTCTTGAGCAACCATGGAAAATAGCCAAGAGAAGGGCAATCCTTTCTTCTGTGTGATTCTGTGGATCCTTGTTTGTGTGTATATGTGCATATACTGTTTGCTTGCATTTTGGGTTGCTGCCAACTCTCACAAGTACCCTTTGAATAACAGAGTTAGCTTCTGCGAAGCTGACTTAGGCTAACTTCCTACCAATAGAGCCCAACCATAATCCTACCTGCTGTTAGTTCTCTGCCCTGTTCTTACTGGAATTGGAAGAGTGTTTTTAATTAAACTGAGAAATGTTGACAATGGGAAAATATTTCATTTGGCTTTATCTACTGTAACCACTGGTTTATTTATGTATGTGCTCCCCCATTGCAAACACAATAAGCTCTTGACTTAAGGAAGGTTCGGTGCTTAGAATACAGGGGTTTAGGTACTTTTGAAAAGCAAGATTAATAATTAATAGGAGTGGGAATCATGCTCTTTAGAATCTTCACATTTTGAGGGGGAAATCAATTAATTATTACTATAAATCTCTGTGATTATGCTGCAGTTGTATTGCTGGGAAATTGGCCATTAACTACCAGGAAATCGCCTATCTCCCTATCAGTCAGAATTCAGCAGCACCAGTGAGCCCCGGTTCTTTTTATAAATTAACTATCAACGTGATGCATAATTGATAACCATCTATAATAATAACAATAATCTCTGTGAAATTGTGATCCTGGTAGGCAGTAGATTTGTTACAGTTCTACCCCCTCCCCCCCGTAGTATCTTATTGCATTTGTTAACTATTAATAGCCAGTAGTTTCTGGAAGACTGAATCTGCCCTTTCTTCTGGGAAGCTGTGTTGCAGAGAAGGCTAGGACCTTAGCTGATAGCAAGTGATACTCTACAGCACTGCAAGACAATGTCCATCCTGTGCCTTCAGTGAAGTATTTATATGCTACTTGGGTTGCTTGTCAAAAATGAGGAAGTAGTCTCCAGTGGCAGCAGTGCAACTTTAGGCATGCATATAACCATTTTCATTAAAAAACATTTCAGCCAGTGGGGCTGGATGAGCATTGTTATACAGAATGAAGTTTGTATCCACATTACCTGCATGGACAGAAACATAATTCCACAAGTGGGTTCCCCTTGTTGAATTGAGCCAAGGCTGTTAATTAGTAGCCTCCTTTCTCAAATCTCCTTGCTCTTAGTGAGACACCCTCATTCCCTATGCGATCCAGTTTACAATATCAAATGATCATCGTTGTAGCCCTGTAGTGTGTATTATTTTACCAAACACACCAATATATGATGGAGCAAGATATAATCCCTGCAAATTCGCTCGGCCTGGAGGAAGTTAACAGATTGCTCATGACTGTACACCCAACCACACGCAACCTTGATCCGTGCCATTCCTGGCTGATTAAAGCTGGCCATGAAGGGTTCCAAGGTGCCCTAAGGGAGATTATCAATAAGTCATCATGGAGGGACGGTTCCTGGAGGCACTCAAGGAGGCGATGGCCCGCCCTCTCTTGAAAAAGCCATCCTTGGATCCAGCTGAATTGGCCAACTACTGGCTGGTGTCCAATTTGCCCTACTTGGGCAAATTAATTGAGAGGGAGGTGGCGATACAGTTGCAGAGTTTTCTGGATGACACTTCCATATTAGACCCCTTCCAGTCCGGCTTTCGCCTGGAACATGAGATGGAGACGGTGCTGGTCGCCCTTACTGATGACATCCAGATGCACCTGGATTGGGGCAGATTGGCAGTGCTGTTGTTGTTAGATCTGTCAGCCACGTTTGACACAGTCGACCACCAGCTACTAGCCCACCACCTTGCCGATGTAGGGATACAGGGGCTTGCCTTGCAGTGGCTTGTCTTCTTTCTCCAAGGTCGGGGACAAAGAGTGGCGCTAGGGGAGCAGAAATCCCAGAGGCACCTATTGGAATGCAGAGTGCCTCAGGGGGCAGTGCTCTCTCTGATGCTTTGTAACATCTATATGCGTCCCCTTGCCCAGATTGCATGGAGGTTTGGACTGGGGTGTTATCAGTATGCCAATGACACCCAGCTCTATCTGATGTTGGATGGCCAGTTAGGCTCCAGACCAGAAGATCTGGACCGGGCACTGCACACCATGGCTGGTTGGTTCAGACTGAGTCGGCTGAAGCTAAATCTGGCAAAGACGGAGGTCTTGTGCCTGAATTGGGGTGGTGTGGGGTTGGGGCTCCCACTCCTGACCTTTGATGGGGCACCATTGGTGCCTGCGCCGGTGGTTAGGAGTTTGGGAGTGCTCCTGGAACCCTCTTTAATGGAGGCCCAGGTAGCAGCCACTGCCAAGTCAGCCTTTTACCATCTTCAACTGGTTCGGCAGTTGGCTCCCTTCCTCGATCGTGACGACCTGGCTACAGTGATCCACGCAACGGTCACCTCAAGGCTAGACTATTGTAACACTCTCTACATGGGATTGCCTTTGTCGCAAATCCAGAGGCTGCAGCTAATGCAGAATGCTGTGGCCAGGCTGTTGATGTGTCTTCCTAGACGGGAGCACATCCAGCCAGTGCTGAAGGCACTGTACTGGCTGCCAATAGCATACCAAATTCCCTTCAAGGTGCTGGTACTTACCTTTAAAGCCCTATATGTCCAGGGTCCGACATATCTGAGGGACTGCCTTTCCCCATACATACCCCAGAGGGTCGGGGTCACAACATTGGCTGATTATTCCAGGCCCCAGGGTAGTAACCAGAGCTAGGGCCTTTTCAGTGGTGGCTCCTTACTGTTGGAATGAGCTCCCAGAGGAGATCAGGACCCTGCAAGATCCTATGTAGTTCCGCAGGGCCTGTAAGACGGAGCTCTTCCACCAGGCTTTCAACTAGGAGCCACCCACCAATACCACCAACGGCCACTATTACTATCTGTGGCATAGGCTGGGCTTTAGTGCGATTGCACCACTGCTGAGTGGGATGTTCTGGTCCTATATGGCATGCCATCTTGCCTAAAATGTACTGTGAGCACTTCAATTGTATATCATAATTGATTGATTGTTTAATTGGTTTTATTGTAATTGATTGATTGTTCCATTGCTTTTAAATGTTTACATGATTCTTGGCCCAGTGGGCCAAGTAATGTGAGCTGCCCTGAGCCTGCTTGCAGGGAGGGCAGGCTAGAAATACTACAAATAAATAAATAAATAATAAACCCTCTCTATCAGAGATTCTTATATCTGTAACCCAGTTGGATAGGGATTGGAGTTCTCCTTCTGTTAATATTTTAGAATGCATTTTTTACATGGAGTAAAGTTGATTGGTTTTATGGATTTTTGTTTTTGATGTTCTTCTTGTGGATTTCTGACTGGATCCTTTGTACTGTTAATTGTATGGACTGTTTATTGTTCATGATATTTAATTTAATAAAAACTAATTAATTAAAGAAACCTTACCAACCACACTTTGCTTTCACAGTATGATTTTCCAAAGGTCTGGCTAGCCGGAAGGCTAGAGTAGATACAAGCCAGCATCAAGCAAAGTTAGAATATGTTCATATCTGTTTTGGTGATAGGCAAATGGGGAGGCTGGAGTTCTGTAGGCCAGTGTTTTTCAACCACTGTGCCGTGGCACACTAGTGTGCCGTGAGATATTGTCTGGTGTGCCGTGGGAAAAATTCCAATTTCATCCGTAACATATGAACAATTATAAAATAAAGTATTATTATTTCATAATAAAGTAATTATAAAATAATTTCTTTGTGTTTATTTGATTCCTATTCAAGAGAATTACTTTATATATAGTCAATATAGGCACAGAGTTAAATTTTTTTAACATTTTCTAATGGTGGTGTGCCTCGTGGTTTTTTTCATGAAAAAAGTGTGCCTTTGCACAAAAAGGTTGAAAAACACTGCTGTAGGCAACCCACCTTTAAACATTTATCTTGTTATTTCTGTGTAGGATTATAGGGATCTGTGTTGCCTTTTATATTTACTGTGACTTTCTTTTGAAGTACTGTAAGTAGTTCATGTAGTGATTCATGAATTTCACTAAGTTGTGATTTTGCTGTGAGTAGTTTATGTAGTGATTCATGTATTTCACTAAGGAATCATCCTCACTGTTATTATATGTACAAACAGTTCCGTCAAGACTGTAAATCAGGGGTGTCGAACTCATTTGTTATGAGGGCCGGATATGAAATAAATGAGACCCTGTTGGGCCGGGCCCTGTGCGTCATAAAATGTAATGCCAGGTTGTGGAGATACAAACTTTATAAAGGACACAAACACAAAGGGTTTATTTTATTTAAAATAAAAACATGTTTAAAACATTAGCACTCTTGCAATATTTTGTTATTTAACAGTGTCTGATAACTGACACCTTGCTCTGAATTTTTGCATCAAAATGTCTGTGCTGTTGCAATCCTGAGAATGCCATTCAGGTGTGTATCTATAAGCTCCAAACTGACAATGACGCAGCAGCAGCAGAACTGGAAGAAGAAGCAGAAGACAGTCAGTTCCACTGTGGGCCTAATCCAAGCCCTCTGGGGCCTGATCCGGCCCCCGGGCCACATGGTTGACACCCCTATCTGTAAATGGTCGCTGCAGAAGCTGAATAAGTTCCATTCCAGTGTCATGGCATAGAACTAGCAGGTTATGTCTGTAAATGTTTATACTCTTGAGAACTTGCTTTCCAAGACTTGAAGTCCATACTTGTTAAAATATTATGCTATGTACATCCCCTTGTTCAGCACCCTACTGCCTTGATGTTAGATTGAAGACCATTTGGAGGAAAATCTCTAACCCATGTATTCGTAGGCATTTAACAGTTGACTTTCAAATTTTACTATTTATCTGAATACCCAGTCAAATGAGCAAAAGTGGTATTAAACGTGCTAAAAGACAGTGCATCAGATTCTAGGTCACATCTTCTCCTCCATCCAGAATTGGATGAGTTCTCACTGAATCAAAGGTCAGAAAGTTTTAATTTATTTGGTACATAGTTCCTGAAATCTGATATTGGTACAAGATCTTTTTCACTTTTTTTCAAATCCATCTAACAGTGGTATGATGCTTGTCAGGGAAAAAAAACCCCAAATTGTAAGGACTGGTTGCACTGGGATATAATGATACTAGAGACAGGTCTGGTCTTTGTAAAACCAGGCATAGAAGAAGAGCAAGTTTCTCCATTTTCTGTGGTGGTCTTCAACATTCTAATGGAATTTTGCAGATCTTTGGTTTATGTCCCAAAAGTGCCATACACCCAAGAGGATATTTCTCAAAATGTAAAGTTCTGAAGCCTCTGACAAATGAAGGATCTGGTTTATGACTGTTTCTAATGTTTATTGGTTACATAGTTAGCATTTTCTTCTGTTTCACATACTTTTTGCAGATTTTCTTATAAGATTATATGTGCATACCAATCACATTGTATTGCATAAGTAGGCACTGATAAAACTTCTCTAATGGTACAATCCTAAATGGAGTTTTACTGTTCAATAATTTTCATTCTTCATTACGTTGCGTACTTTTTAAAAAGATGACTTTAGAATTTTGTGTAGTGTTGTCTAGGATGATAAATTTGAAGGGAGTCATAAGAATAATATTGAAAAAAATAATTGCAACAATAAGTTGATGGAAGCTTTGGCAAACAAAGGGGCTGAGCAACACCCCCTAACCACCAGAAGTAATGTTTCTTTCTGGTTTCTAAACTTTAATTAGAAACAGCCAACACATTTCCCATTTTTTTCTCAATACTGTGGGTGTCTTTATTTTTTTTTAATAAGAAACTTGAGAACGTCTGCAAGTATACGCACTACAAGTTTCTGACTGGGAGGCCACATTCAATGCTCTGGGGTATGATCAAATCCATAAAAAATTCTTGACTTCATATCCATGTGTACAGCTGTATTTGCTGTATCTTTAGCTATATGGTACAGGGTAGTAGCCTCCAGCAAATTCCAAATAACAGTGCTGGAGGCAACCATGAGCCCTAATGGATGCAGATTGTGATTACTATAATAATGTGGTTATGCTTGACAAGGAGCCTGGGACTACGTATATGCTAATCTCTCTGCCAAAGTCATGGTGAAGTCCAGAGAACTCAACATCAAGCTGCCATGACAAATGCATATCTAATAGCAGTGCAGTAAAAATTCAAGTTCAGTTCTACAGAATTTATATATCTGTCCATAAACTGACTAAAAGCACTGGGCATGGAGCAAAAATATATAGTGGCTCACAATATAAGCCTTTTTTCTTCAACTCTGTGCATAGCCTGGTATTTGAGTTCTAGGCATGTGTTTAGCGGCAACATCTCAGAGAATGGCCTCCTATCTATATCAGCATCCTGTCCCAGATAAGTTACATAATGATACTTCGTGTTGTGGTAACTTCATGTCAACCCAATATCTAGTTCTACCTTTAATTGTAATCCCAGTTAGAAGAACTTGTTGTTGCATATCTGCCACATGAATGTGTAGGGAAGGAAACAAACCAGTTTCAGGGTAGCATTTGTGTTTGGAAACATTATTACCACTCCTGCCTCATTCCATCTCTTCTCTGTTTGGACACATAACATGTTTGGGGACCAAACATGTTGCTCATACAGCAGTGCTAGCTTACTGTCTTGATATGGTTTAGCATCCTCATAACATGATTCAAGTTGTAGTGTCCCAACAGTCTTTTGAGCATTTTCCTAAGTAAAATGCGACTTTTATCAAGTAGATATGTGGTACATGGATGGATTTAGGTAAACTAGCTTACTCCTTTATCTTTTAATGGCTATGACTACTGTCATTTACAACTAATTGTCTTGGAGATCTAAATTACTGAAACCTTTCATTCTAGTAATACAAATAGCATCTATAGTCACTTACAGATCCTTGATTTCCAAGAGCTAATGACATACAACTCTTGTTTCAGGATTCAAAGTGACGTTATGCACTCGGACTACTGTGAATTTCTATAAATTCTTCGGGGATTCCTTTATCCTTTGATTTACAAAACTTACCAGTAACGCAGTAGAGCAATGGCACTTGTGGACAAACACAAAGTCAAACGGCAGCGATTGGACAGAATTTGTGAAGGTAAGCCTTGATGTGAATCTAATAAAAATATTCCTAGGAACTTTAAAAAAAACTTGTAAAATCTTTCATTGTTGTTTTTTGTTATGGAAAGCAGATCCAGAAATAAAATGGTATCACTGCAGCAGAGTGTAACACCCTAGCTGAGTGTTTGGCTGAGTTCAGACTGGCAGTTTGCAGCGGGAGCCAGACGTGGCAAAAAAGCCCCGGAATAAACTGTTCCGGGTTTTCCCTGTCACATGGGGCTGACAGATGCAGGAGCATACCAGGAAGAGGCGCACAGGCGCGTTCAGACTGCTGGCCCGGAAGCACGGCTGTAAACGGCTTTTTCCTCTATGTGTGTATGGGCGCATAGGCACTTATGCGCATAAGCGCATCCAGCCAATTTGGGGTGGATCCTGTTGTGCCAGCACCACATTGTGTGGTAGAGCAGAGCACAGCCAATCTGATCACTGCTGCCTTATGCGTGGAAACACCCGGCACACGCTATAGAGGCGGGTTGCTCCCGGCTTTTTGGCTTCGGGTTCACACTTCCGGGAAGCAGAATAACATGGGATAAAGGTGCTCTCCAGGATTTGCTACCACTTTTGTCAGGTATCTTTTTAACGCGGGAGCAAAGCAGACCAGATGGGTTGCCTATAGGTGGGGAATGCCAGGCAGATATGCCTGTGTGAATGCCCCCTTTAATCCACTTGGGAAACGTGGCTGAAAAGTGGCTATAGCGGGGCAGATTGCCAGTCTGAACTCAGCCTTTGTATCTCCCAGCTGCATCTAATATAATTTTAATCTCTCTTTCATGATAGACGACAAGTAATAGGAAAAACATTGTGTGTATCATGTTCTTATTCTGGAATATTCTGTTCTTATTCTGGAGTTAACCCACGTGTATATCCCTAATGGAAAAAAATGGATCAGCCTTTGAAAAATCCTTAAAAGTCATGTGTATTGATTTGAAAATTACAGATCAAAACGTGATATTCATTATTGTTGATTACTTAGACCTGGTTCACATGTAACAGTCTAGTTCTGGGGATCCCCAACACAGTACCCATGGGTTCTAGGGGCCTTGTTGAAACCTTTCCTGATGCCCACCAAGTGTTTTTTTAGAAAGACTGATGTGGTCAGATGTGGCTTTTTGAGTTTTTCATATTTGTGCTGTAATGTTGGTAGTGGCTTTCTGTAAAGTTCTTTATCTGTCCTTGTAGTAGAGTGATATTTTAAAAATGTAGCGGGACTTGATTGTGACTAAACAGAACTCAGCTGCACAGTTAAAATGCTTTATGCTCCTAACTAGAACTGCTGTTGAAATCGCTTTGAATATATCTTTGTAATTCAGTTGAAGTTGATACTAATATCATTACATCACATTTTGGTCACTTTGCAAAACTCCTTGTTGTTCTTATCAGAATCTGGCTAGAACCTCTGTGCAAGGAGCTCTCACCAGCCCTTCAGTTCCAACTGTTACAAGTATTAGTACAGTTTTAAAATGTCTGGGCTCAAGTGCATTAGATGTCTGTAAAATGAAATCATGTACTGCCAGATGATGGTTTCTAGTTTAATATGTATAATTTTGTGTGTATGCAAGAAAATATTTTTAAACAATATGTTAATTTTAAAAGGCATCCCATTAAACAGAGCTTCTGCCTGAAATGTTGAAGAGCTACTATCAGAGTTATGCATAACTCAACACCCTAAAAGTTTGTGGTTGGCTCTAACGCTTTTGGCAGCCATTTTGTGATGGGCTTCACCTCCCATGGCTGCCATTTTGTGATTGGACCTACCACCCTGTGTCAGAATTCCAAAGGTGTCTATAGGCTCAAAAAGGTTGGGCACCCATGCTCTAGCTGCTTACAGAGAGCACAGGGCTATGCCAAAAATGGTATCTTGGTATCAAGTCATCTCCCCTGTCTCTGTAATGTCTAGTTCAGGTTACTTTGTTGTTGCCACAGATGTTCCCTTGCCTATGCCAAAGGCAGCCAATAATGTGTAAATTGAGGAAATGAAAATTTTAACAGTGTCAACACACTAAGTTGTGTTATATGTTTGATGTCATAAAAGTGGTTGCCACTGTAATCAGTGAGCTATTTGCTCACATAAATGAAGACATGAAAAACAGTTTTTGAAAGAACGTAGATTTTCAAATCTATCTCTGCGATCATGACAATGAGGAACTTTCATTAACATTTTAAAAAGCGTGCTGGAATGCTCCAGTTATACCTCAGGCGTGTATAGTCCTTTCTTGAGAACTGCATATCGGTCATCCCTTTCCAAGAGTTGCTGTGATGTCACTTAATAAACTGGTTTAAATAGTTGGAGTAGAATGGTTCTGGTTGGTAGTGAATTCACCCTTTAGTCTGGAGGGCATTATGCAAACTGGTGGCTATAAACCTTCTATTATAGCATTTTTCAGAGATTATATTTCTTCCAAAAGAAGCTGCAGTTTGTGACTGAGAAGTTCACCCTATATATTCTGCAGTCATTATCTGCTTTCAGGGTCCAGTCCGGAAAAATGCAAACTTTTGTGCCTTGGACTGTGTGAAAGTTATTAAAGGATGCAAAACATCATTGTACAGCCTTCTATATATTGTTATCTAGCTCAGCAGGCATTTAACATACTAGTAAGAAACCATGACAAGGATTTTGTGATGTAGTCTCTTGCTCAGTGGAGACCACCAGCCCCACAGAGATCTTTCCATGTGTACAAGAACCCTCCTGCAACACTAGGTAGGCATGTTTTTTTGTGCTTGGGGAAGGGGGGAGATAAAACAAATGAAAATATGTAGTAGTAGGGTTGCCAGGTCCTACCTGGCATCCAGCAGAGGGCTCTTGGGTCCTTCCCAGGACTGGCGCAATGACATCACTTGCCCAAAAACTAGAGCATCACCCTCTCAATGTCAGCAATGTGATGATGGCACTTCTGGGTGATGTTATCACATCATGGACATTGCCCACTGACATCCCCATTTGGGGGGGGGGTGCTTCCCCTGCCCGCCAGCTGGCCAGTGGCGGGTCAAAGCCCTGAAAAGTGGGGGAACCCCCACTGGGACCTGAGGGCCTGGAACGCTATTTAGTAGATAAATATGGTATTCTGCAGGGTTTTTAAAATACTCATAACATTTGGTATGTTCATTGCAAGAAAGGTACAATCTACAAACACTGGTTCTGTTTAGTTAATTTTAAATAGGCTTGTACAGAAGAATTATTTGTGAAAGAAGGCTACTGTCTATAGCTTGTATATCTCCACTGTCAATTTAGACAGTGTATGTTACTTTTATTTACTTATGAGATAAATTGAAAGTGGAGCCAGGAGTGACAATGTCAGACTTTCTAATGTGTTTGCTGATACTTTCTCATGAAAGAAGTGGTGGTCATCTCATAAAAGTTTTATAAGTAGTAGCAAAAACAAAACCCAGTGTCATTCAATCATCAGTAGTTTCAGTCATGTCTTATATAGAGGTAGCTACATCTCAAGACCAGGTCTATCCAGAACAATGAGCAGATTTTATGAATTCTGTGTGAAAGGGAACTAAGGCATGAATAGTAAGATTTAAATATTTAAAGATTGATGCAGAAGTTCTTCATCTATTTATTTTTTCAAAAGCTGTTAAATTAAAAGCTATAACATCACAGTTAACAAAGGTGTATTACAGCTTGAGCTTGTCTAAGCAGGAGGCTTCTTCATCAGATACATAAGGTTCTTGGCTACAAAAATCATTTGTTAGTCTTTAATGTGCTATAGGATTCTTAATAGGTTTTGCTACAGCAGACTGATATGTGCGCACTGGTACTTCATCCTCTAGCTGAAGTTTTTGTGTCATTTCCCCCCCTGCAAGAATGAGTCAGTGAAACTCTATTTCCCCTGTCCCCCTCCACTTTCCCTCAGCAGTTCTAAGTTTGCCATGAATTATTTAGCCATCAATTGAGAGCGGGCCGATGCTGGTGATTGTTTTGTGCACACAGGCCTCCAGTGAAACATGTTATTGATACCAATCTCCCTTGATAAGCAGTGTTCTCCATAAGGCTGGAGCAAATTTCAAACACAAAGCAGAGAACCTGCGGGGGGTGGGGTGGGGGGAATACATCATGTAATGCTGAAAACTGTAAAAGCCATTCCACCCGTCAGTTTAATTAACCCAGTCAAAATAGGGTTAATCAGAATGTAGTGGAAGTATGCATCCTTTGTAATCCTGAAAAAAAAAAAAATGCTGACAACTACCAGAGTTGTATGGTGGGAAAAAGTGAGCTGTGTTTTTCTACCCATCAGAATGCCATAAATATGCAGGTGTAGAGCTCTATCTCCTATCTAAAACAGACTTTGAACCTGACTTAAAAGCGTTCCATCAGGCAGCTTTGGATTTTTCAAAAGCCACCCTTCCGGTTTGAAGTTTGCTATCAGATGTGGTTGTTAAGTGTACAAGAATCTTACAAGGATCAGAGGAAAGACCTACTAACAGAGCATTAGATACATTTGAAGTTTAGATTATTTTCCTCTGAACAATGAATTTTACAAGTTTTCCTCTTGCATCTTTTTTTCTGCCAGAATATTTTTGCTAATCTGTAAAGGTACAGTTTACATAAAACAAGAAATCCATTTGTTGTTTGCCAAGTACATTTGCAATTTTAATTATACTGAAGGGACTTAATGGTGTCATACAACAACAACAGCAATCTTCTGCAGCTACTATTAAAACATTTATAGGCATGCAAGACTTAACTAAATGCAATTAAGAGATGCTTTAAAAGTAATAATAAAATACTTGCTCATGGCTAAGGTTCACAGGATATCAGTTCACTACAAACTTTTCTGGTGGCTGTTTGTGATGATTGATGGTTATTGTGTGGTCATTATTTGGAATGATATGGCTCTTCATATGCGATAACATGTCTTAAAACATAAGTTCAATGGAGATGAAGAATACTTTCCCTTGATTTCATATCCAGCAGATTGGATTACAAATGAATTCTTGTATATCAGCCCAGATGTAATATGTAGTATATAACATTCCACTTTTAATGAATTTCCTTGTCCTGGAATTGTCCTATGCCAGACAAAATGGTTGACTACTTGTGCAGATGATCTAAAATAATGTTGCCGCTTGTATTGGATAGAGAGAAAGGGTAGGGGAGAGGCTGCAGCTACTGCTTGTATTGGCACCACTTGTACTGGCATACTTAGCAGATCTCTGAAGAAGTGTCATATAAATGTGTTAAATAAAGAAATAAGTTGCCAAGTAGGATGCAGGGCCTAAATGTGTATCAGCATGGGATCTGCTAATTTCCTAGCCTCCAGGGTCAAGACCTTAATACTAAATATAAAGTCAGGCAAGCTATACCCTATGTAATAGAAGTACATAACTATCCCTCATGTGTTTAATGCATACTTCCCTGTACCTGATGTATGAACAGATATATGTGCATAGGTAAAGTTCTGAAGCTAATGTCATGGAACAAATGATCCATAGCCTTATAGAAACCCATTCATGGACATATTCTTAATAGCAGTGTTGGTCCTACAGGAAAGGAATCTAGAAGAGGTTTGGGTGAATACCATTTATTGAAATTACCTTAGTGTTTAAAATAAGAGAAGAAAGTATTTGTGTTGATGTGTGTATAGGAACAGGACAGCATACAGTCAAGTGATGAATCACTTTGATTGAGGATGTTTTTCAGCAGTAGTCCTTTTTGGAACAGTAGTTTCCAGATAGTGGAATGAGACCCTCATGGGCCAATACAGGAAATGAAGCAGAGGTCATATACTTGGTCCATTCCAGCCAGGTTATAGGCCTGGCTTTGGCACAGAAAGAGCATTTGTTGTCCTGGTGGAGGATTTCTGTCTATTGATGGAAAGCATCAATGCTGCTTTGTTGATCTTACTGGATCTGAAAGCAGCCTTTGACATTCTAGATCACTGTTTTGTCAAATCATTGGGAGAGTGTCATGGGCCAGCCAGCTGTCACATCCTCAAATGAGGAGGAATCTGAAGAATCGGGCCCTACACCAATGGAATCCCCACCTGAGCAGCTGGATCCGGCAGCAGACCCAATGGGGGAAGCATGGGGAAGTGAAAGTGCTTCCCAGTCATGGCTGGGCTGCTTGATATTCCAGGTGGAGAAAGAGATGCCACAGAGATCAGCTTCCCCCTCAACCTCTCCTGAGCTGGTAGAGTGTAGAAAAAGAAGAGAGCACTTGGTGGCTCAGGAGAGACGAAGGAGTGCTTACTTGGCTGCTCAGCAAGGGTCAGCTTTAGTTCCTGGAGTGGAGTCCTTGCAGTACCAGGACTGATAGGCTGATAGGGAAACAGTAAAAGACCTGCACCTGTAGGAAGGTGAATGGTACTGTAAGGAGCAATACCTGGCCCTCAGGGGATGAGTCGGCAAAAGGTGCAGATAAAAGGAACACTCTGAGCAAGGTTTGGTGTGGAAGCAGCCTTGCTTGCCACCCCTCTGTGCGCTGACCTCTACCCTGACCCTGCTGCCTTGTACCTTGTCTCTAGTCATCTGTGTTTGCTCCTGAAGCCTGGGACCCAGACCCCTGTATCCTGCATCTGTTCCCAAGCCTTGGCAGTGGACCCTCGATCCTCCTACCCTGACCCTTGGACTGGACCTTCGGATATCTGGACTGGTTTGTAGACATTGCTCCTGTGTATTTCAGTATTTGTTGTCATTATATTTGTGTATCCTGGAAACCCTGGTTAGAGCAACAGCACCAGGCTTAGCCCTGAACGTGACAGAGCATGAGATAGGTGTGAGGGGAATGGCACTCCAGTGGTTTTAGTCATTTTTGTCCAGTGAGACACAACTCATTGCTTCAATGAAGAGTCAGTTCCTTGGCAGCTGACGTGTGGGGTGCATTGCAGTTCTATCCCTTCACATATCTTCTGACCACTTAATGAGATTGTAGCTTTGGGACTGGGTGTCATCATGTAGCCCTTTTAAGTTGCTACGTGTTATTCTGCATAGGCAATTGCCAAGCGCCCATGTGATCCTCTTGATATATGTAGTCACCATTTCATCTGAAAGGGCTGATGCACATATTTTCAGCCTCAGTATACACATACTTGGGCACATTTCCCAAAGTTTGGGTTTGTGTGTGCTGAAGCAAAAATACAAGTTTCCACTTTCAGACAAAATGGCAATCACACATCTCAGATGGATCACATGTTGTGTGTTCTTCCCTTCACATAGTGGGAAGTAATGATAGAAAAGGACTAATATGCTGATGACATTCAGCTCTCTCTTTTGGGCCCCCAGAAGTGTCGGTTAATTAAACAAGAAACATCTTTCAGGTGGAGGGCAACCACATCCAAAACAGACTGAGAAACGATTCCTTGTGTACCACAACTGTTGACCAAAGGTACTTCAGTCTTGTCTGGAATCAGTTTCAGTTTATGGGATTAGTCCATTATGCCTTGTCCACTACAGTATAAGTGCCACTGGATCAAACAGAATCTTCTCCTCTTCTGCCTTTTAACACTAGTTTGCAGATAGGATTGATACTACCTGGCCACAGTGCCTCTGATATGCATAACGATCAGCTTGTCTAGAAGTGTGACATGATTAGTGGTGTTTGAATCTACCTGGTAGTACAGGAGAATCATTCCTTGTTTCTTTCTAGGCAAAAGTCATTCCTCAGAGTCGCCAGGAAAGTTTCAGTTCCAATACTAGGCCTAACCCAGATTTAAATGAGTAGATGAATGCAGCAGCTTTTTGGCACTTTGTTAGTAAATAAAAAAGAATTTGGTCTGATAGCATTTGCTTCTCTTTCTAGATCACTTAAACACAAGCGTGCTCAGATCCTAGAAATACTGTCACATTGTATAGATAACAGTTCACATTAATATTGCTGTTCTGTGATTGTAGTCAGTAACATTTGGCTCTTCTTGAGGGAGTGTTCCCCATAGGTTTAAGTGGACCTTCCTTGACTTGCAAATGGTGTAAAGGTTCCAAATCAGGCAGATGTGCAATCATTCCTACCACAGTGAGCAATGTTATTCTCTCTTCCAATTCACAGATGCTTTCTATGCACATGTTGCTCCCTTGTCTTGCATCACCCACATCAGGGCACAGGGGAATCTCTGTGACAAGATTTAGAGTGTGAGATAGACATGAAACGAGCTGTGCAGATAAACATCTTGTACATCGCATTTAGTGAAGTGTAAAACAAGCGAATAAAGCCCCAGCAGCTCACCGAGCGTTACCCAGCATTGCAAGCTTGTAACAGGGAAAGGAAAATATAATTTCGCTTGGCGTGTTGGGCTGCTGAGACACAAATTGGAGGCCTGTCTTTTTCATGTTGTATGTTAAGAATCTGATCTTGGGTGTTGTTCAACTATTACTTGAACTCTGTGTATGAGCACTCTCTCTTAACAGTTGTGCTGATGAAATGAAACAGAGTTTCCTATTTTCTAGCTATGATTGGACCAGAATGCAAGGTGATCCTATAAGGCTGGGTGAACCAAATGGTTCACTGCCAATTGAAGGTGAAACGTACAATGAATAAGAGAGGTTGCACCATTTTTATATAATATGTTGCATGTAATTTATGAATTGCTTTTGTGCCAATAGTTTCTGAGTAGTCACGTAGCAGTCATTCTGATAAATTCTGTAGATAGATACACCCCATTAGAAAAGCTTGAATTAGATCTTCAAATATCTGACATTGAGCTTAGAAATAATTATATTTGAAATACAGGGTAGGTTTTATATTACTTATCATTGCTTCCTTATTCTCAAACCATTTTATGTTAAGACTGTGTCTCTGCAGTCAGTAGGAGTCACTAGATAATCTACTTATCAAAAACAAAAGCTGGTACTCTTGAATCTGTGTACACACAATTATTTCTGAGTATTTCTGCTTAAGTAGCACTGGTTTGGGTCCTGCTTCAGTAATTTAGTAACCCATAAATACAGCAAAGTTGGAGATATTCTTGTTGGGAGGGTATATTTCCTTCTTTAAAAGCCAAGAGGCTGGGTAGTGCTGTAAGGAAATAGTAGTGCTATTTATAGCACTGTCCAAAATAGATTTTTTAAAAAATATGAAAAAAGACTTTGTAAACTTTGTATATGGTTGGGTTTGGGTTGTTGTTTTTTTAAGGTCTGCGTTACCTAGAGAACCTCTCCTTTCATGAGCTTAAAACATCTATAGAAAAACTGCTCCTGGGAAGTCAGATCACAGTGTACCTCTGTTTACTGAAGCTGAACACCCATTATTGTTACTTTTTTAAAAAAGGAGAACAATTTAAAGAACTACAAAATCCCACAAAACCTATTTATCCAGTATTCCATGTTGGGATACATGTGAAGTGCATGAATACCAGGATCATGACAACTGCATGGTATTGCCATCAAGTTTCAGAAAGCTCGGGTAACTTGTAAGAGGTTTAATGTATGTAGCACAGAAAAGTAAATAGGGAGGTGCATACAATGAAGAAACTTTTATTGATTGCCTTGTCTTTAAGGCTGTTTGTGTGTTGCTCCAGCAACACTGCATCTTCTTCATGGTCTCTGTGCATCACACCTCTGGGATGTAGTGTGCCTGCGCCGACCCCGATCAGTATAATGGACAGCAAAAGGGATTTTTGTGCCCACTCCCCTGGCACGTGTTGGGCTCCACTGTGCATGACTAGGGGAGGGGCGCAACTATCCTGCCAGTTCTCTTCTGACCACCGCGCTGGTAGGATCTTCTCCGCCTCAGTCGGTAAAATTTCTGACTTTAGGCCTTTTTCCCTTCTTTTTATTACGTAGTTAGGAAAGTAATTGTAGTTAGGTTTATTTGGACTTGTCTCTGCCTTTGTGGAGACCGTTTTGCCCCTCCCGCCAGCTTATGGCCACGCGGTGGGGTTTCTTCAAATGGTGCTGGAAGTGCGGTAGCAAGATCGCCCCCTCAGATGGACACTTCCTTTGCCTCTTGTGCCTGGGGGAATCACACTGAGTAGACTGTTGCACCCATTGTTCCAAGTTCTCCAAGCAGACCAAGAAGAATCGGGCAGCCAGACTTCGCGTGGCGTTACTGGAAACTGCGCTTTCTCCGATGACGTCTCTGACATTGGCTCCAGTTGATGCCAAATTATCGGTGCTCAAACGCCTGATCCTGGCACAGCAGTCCGAAGCCCATACTCCTTCCAAAAAATGTAAGGAGGGCAAGGACAGCTGGTCTGTCAAGCGCCAAAAGCTCTAGAAAGGCTCTCTCGGCAAAACTCTGTCAAGTCCTCAGCAAGCTGAGGTAGTGACCCAGCCCAGAGCCACTTTGCTTGATTCACTTGGCCGAGGCCAGCAACAAGGTGCATCTAAGTCACCTTTGCTTCGCCCCATCCAGTCCACTGACTCTGATCATGAGATGGACTTGACTCAGGTTCCTCAATCCCCCAGTGTTGAAAGCCTGCATCGAGAGCAAGGGGCTAACGTTGCAGTCCCTTTGCCTCAGTACAGACCCAATGATCGGGATCAACCTACAACGCCCTCCAGGCTCCTCCCACCGCAGATCAGCACCAATGGCAGTATCTGTATGGGGCTTACCCCTTCCCGTGGCCAATGTCGTGGCTCTCCCCGCGTCCTTCCATGGAAGGGGATCGCCAATCTTCGTCATCCTGACTCTTTCAGTATCGAGATTCTCCCTTGATGCCAGAGTTTGCTAAACCTCTACCATCCCGACCAACTAAATGTTTCGGCCTTCAGTCGTTGGTGCCAAAAAAGTTTATGGAGCCATTGGAACCGATGCCTTCAACACCGATCCACCTGATGTCACTTTCCGAACCCTCGGATTGTTCCATTTCCTCCAGTTCTTCAGAGTCTGACAAGGAAAGCCCCTGCCCACTTCTGGAGCCTCCCCCCCCCACAACAAGTCAGAGATGATCTCCCAGTGTCTCCATCTGAGGACGTCAAGTCTTACGGGGACTTTGTCAAACAAATGGCTGACAAGTTAGCCTTGTCTACAGTCCAACCACCTCCAGTAGTCACAGCGGTCGCCCTCTCCATGACTTCCGTCCTCTTACAAGCGGCCAAGGATTCTTGGGCTCATCTGTCCCGATTTCCAGCAAGCGACTGGATCATATGTATAGAATACAGGAGATGGGAGTGGAGTTCCTTTTCATCCATCCGAAACCGAACTCTGTAGTGGTAACATCTTCCTCTAAGGGCAAACATAATCACTCTGCACCTTCAGATAAAGAAGGAAGGAAGCTTGACTCCTTCAGCAGAAGGTTCTATACTGCAGGAGCAATGGGAATCAAGACCTTCAACTATGCTGCCTGTATGGGGCGCTATCAGTATGCCCTGTGGGAACAGATGTCGGAATTTATCTCTGCTCTAGCGGACAATGGTCGCCATTGAGCTAGATGGATCCAGAATGAAAACAACATACTTCTGGCAAAGCACCAACTTAATGTCTCCAAGCATACGCTGGATGTGGCAGCAAAGACCCTCACCTCCTCGGTCGCACTGCGGCTGCATGCATGGCTACGCTCTTCTGCTCTGCAGCCAGACACCAAAACCGTTGTCAAGGATCTTCCCTTTGACGGTGATGGACTCTTTAGTTCCACTACAGATACGGTGCTGCAGGAGCTTGACAAGCATTAAGACATTTCGCAGTCTAGGGGTCACACCTGCTTTTAGGCAGAGCAAGGGTAAACCTTGGACCAAGCAATCTAAATTCTCTTCCGAGTCCCACTGGCAGAGATCTCCGAGCAGTTCTTCTCAACCTTATGGGGGAAAACCAAAGTTTTTGTCTGCTTCTCAATTCAGGGCGAAAACCTCTAAGACTCCCAAACAGGGTCTTTGACTCCAGTACTCTCTTAACGTCCCCCACCCTCCTGTCTCCTTATCTGTCAGCCTGGCAACCCATAACATCGGATCGGTGGGTCCTTTTGATAATCCAATTGGGGTACCTCATAGAGTTCTCCTAAATCCCTACAACTGCTTGCTTTGTTGTCACTCCACTCTCGGATGTGGTGTTAGAAGAGGTTCAAACTCTTCTCCAAAAGGATGCCATAGAACCAGTACCTGTAGCTCAACATCACGCGGGCTTCTACTCCCATTACTTCATGGTGCCAAAGAACGACGGAGGCCTCCATCCCATTATGGATCTCAGGAATTTGAATTGTTTCATTCTTTACAAGAAGTTCAGGATGACAACGTTACAAACCATCCTTCCGCTCCTACATCCTGGAGAGTGGATGGTAACATTGGACCTCAAAGATGCTTATTTTCACGTCTCCATCCATCCCGCCCACCGTATATTCCTCCGTTTTGCAGTAGGAAACAGATATTTCCAATACAAAGCCCTCCCTTTTGGTTTATCCACGGCTCCTTGAGTCTTTATGACGGTAGCACACCTCTGTCTGAAGGGCGTCCAGGTTTTCCCTATATAGACAATTGGCTGCTAGTAGCGGATTCCAGGGCATCCCTGCTCACCCATGTTGAACTGACCTTGTCTACCCTGGAATCTCTGGGCCTTCAGGTGAACCTGCGAAAGTCTATGATTCTTCCAGCCATGAGGGTGCAATTCATAGGAGCAATCCTGGACTCTGTTGTGTGCAAGGTCTTTCTCCTCAGAGAGCACGGGACATTCTCAAGCTAGTGGATCTCTTCTACAGTGCAAGGAGTGCCACTGCAAAGTAAATCCAATGGTTGCTGGGGCTGATGGCGGCCACCACCAACATAATTGTCTTCACCAGACTGTGCACGTGACCGTTACAACTGTGGTTTGTCCGGAAATTCATCCACAATGGCAACCCCAGTCCCTTCATCTTGTCATCCCACCAGATCTACTGAGCTCTCTGCTCTGGTGGACAGACCCTGCAAACCTCCTAGTGGGAGCTCTGTTCCACTCACCCCCTTCAACGCTCACATTGACAACAGACACATCCTTGTGGGGATGGGGTGCACATCTCAAGGGACTCTGTCATGGCTCGATGGGAACCCTATGTAGCCCATCATCAAATCAATTTCCTGGAATTGCTAGCAGTGCAGTACGCACTCAGGTCTTTCTGCCACCTAGTGGCCAAGCAGGTGGTTACTGTCCTCACCAACAACACCACGGCCCTGTGTTATATCAACAGACAGGGAGGCACAATTTCCAGGAAGCTGTGCCAACTGGCCCTGAGCATATGGGGCAAGTGCCAGTCGTGGAATATGTTCTTGAGAGCCACCCATCTTCCAGGGACTCTGAATGTACAAGCAGACTTCCTGAGCTGGGGAGGTGCGTCAGGGCACGAGTGGGAACTCAACTGGAACTATCTCCAACCAATCTTCCTTCTGTGGGGCCATCCAGAGGTGCAATACACCACAACAGGAAATGCTGTCTGTTCTGCTCCAGAGCAGGGACCGATCCACCATCTCTAGGAGACAGGCTTCTGGACCTGATGGCGATCTTTGGGCTTTTTGTTATCCCATTTGGACTTGGGCCTTAGCTGTGCCTCGTTGAAAGTCTTTTTGGCTGCTATCTCGGCTAATCATCCATCTATTGAGGGTCACTCTGTTTTCTCCCACCCACAGACCAAGAGGTTTCTGAAGGGCCTGACCCACCACTTTCCTTCCTCGCATGGCCCCAAACCAGCTTGGGGACCTGCCCATGGTACTGATGTGGCTTATGGGCAGACTCTTTGAGCCGATGGCTACTTGTAGTCTGCAGCTGTTGTCTTGGAAGATGGTCGCAGTCACCTCTGCGAGGGGAGTAAGCAAGCTGTCAGCGCTTCGTTGTGACCCTCTGTACTTGAGTTTCCGTCATAATGGGGTCACGTTGGCTCTAGATGTTTCTTTCTTGCCCAAAAGTAGTTTCTGAGTTTCATGTTCGAGCAGACATTGTCCTCCCAGCGTTCTTCCCGTCTCCTTCATCTGAGGAGGAACACTGGCTCCATTCGCTGGACATCAAAAGAGCTTTGCTCTTTTATTTGAATCGAACATGGCCCTTTAGAAAATCGTTGGCCCTGTTTGTCTCTTATAATTTACCCTCCCAAGGGAAGAAGCTGTCATCCCAGCAGCTATCCAAGTGGATTGTGGAGACTATTAAGCTATGCTACTCGTTAGGCAAGAAGCCGCTCCCGGGCCTGCTCAGGGCACATTCCACCCAGGCAGTGGCTGCATCCACAACCTTCCTGCGAGGTACATTGCAAGAAGATATCTGCAATGCAGCTACATGGACCATGTCTCACACGTTTGTGAAGCACTATGCCCTAGATGTACGTCTTCATCAACGGTCCACAGTTGGACAAGCGGCATTGCAGGCGGCGCAGATTTAGGACCTCAGCTCCCTCCTCCAGGTAGGCGTGTACTGCTCCTTAGTCTCCCAGAGGTGTGATGCACAGAGACCATGAAGAAGATAAACAGTTTGCTTTCCTGTAACTGATGATCTTCAAGTGGTCATCTGTGCATTCACACCACCCGCCCTCCTTCCCCTCTGCTTTCAGTCCTTTCTTTTCTTTGGAGACTGAGGGCAGTGGTCAGAAGGAACTGGCGGGATAGTCGTGCCCCTCCCCTAGTCATGCGCAGTGGAGCCCGACACGTGACATGGGAGTGGGCGCGAAAATCCCTTTTGCTTTCCGTTGGCGCAGGCACACTATATCCCAGAGATGTGAATGCACAGATGGCCACTCAAAGATCATCAGTTACAGGTAAGCAACCTGTTTTTCCTCTCATGCCATCAAGACAATGTAAGAAGCCCCAGACTAGGTGGGAGGAGCCCAAAATGGCATCCCTCCCCCTATGCCAGCATCACTGTTGGGTCAGGTACCAGCATGAATTGCTACTGTGTGAGCCATATTTCTTTGGTAGTGTGGGAAGGCACAGTAGTTCTATTCCAATAGTTTTTCAGTTAATTTCAGTGTGTTTAGACTAGAGTAACTGTATAGATTGCACTGTATGTACCCCAAGTAATATAAGCTTCCATCCATAGAACTGGAAGAAGAGAGATGTGTGCTACTGTGTACAGTTTATCACAGAGCTTTTAAGGCAGTTTGGGCCTGGTGAGGGCATAAGGTGATAGGGCATGGCGCTGGTTTCTGTGTAACTTTTTATTTGAAAGAAAACTGTGCTTTACCCCAAAAATGTGCAAATGTCATTCTATTAATTGAGAATCACCACCAGAAAAACTGTTAGATTAGACTAATACATTAAGCTTCTCAGTAAAAGCTTGTAATGAATAATTATTCAGCTTTATACAGAAGTCAGTGTTCTAAGAATTATTAATAAACCAAAGTTCTCATGTTTAATCTAGATGGTGAGCTAGATAAACATAGGCTTCTATCACAGAGCTGTCTCCATCTTTTTTTACGATCTGGAATCAATTTTGAACTCAACATCTAATAGTTTTCAATACACCATTTTGATGGGTCCTGAAGAATTACCTTCAAAGAACACAGTCTGAATAATTGCTCGGATATTTGAGAGACAGTTGTTGGTGCTTCTTTATGGAGCCTGAGTACATCTGTTCTTGGAAAGCCACACTGTTTCATTCACACTTTCACTTTATGTCAAAATAGATAGTTCAGTTTACGTTCTACATGTGCTAGTCCTCAGTATTCTTAACAGCTGGATTTCTGTGTCAACAGCATGCCATACCTGTCTTCTCCATTTAATAGTGTGCAGGTGTATCCCCTCCCCACCATTCGCTCCCATGAGGAATTGTGAGGATTGTGAGCAATTTATGTCTCTATAGCTTGGGTGGTGGCCACTAGCATAATAAATTCAAGTAGTATCGCATACTTCTCAAGTACAGTGGCATAAATTTGGTTGAGCGTATTGACCTGTGGATTTTAATTTAAATATTTTTTTAATTTATACCATACCTTTCTGTTTTGATAAGGGCTTCCAAGGCTGCTAGCAAATTAAAACAAAAACCATTAAAATCAACAAAAAACAGATAATTAAAACAATTAATGTCAGGACTAAAATACATACAAAAGCATAAAAACAGCAAACAAAATATTGGGCAGGAAAGGAGGGATCACTGAAGGAAGCCAAACAAAACAAAGACGTCTCTGCCCTCTGGCAGAAGATGGCAACAGAAGGGGAAAGGAGTCTCCCTGGGGAAAAGGTTCCAGAGTTTTGGTGCTGCTGCTGTGAAGTCCCTCTCCCAGGCTGGCAGCCACTTAATTGCAGAAGGTGGAGGCACCCAAAGCCAGACCTAGTCAAATAAATATCCCGCCCACTTCAATCACCCCTTCAAATAAGCATCTTTGTTGAGAGAATGTTAGCTGTTTTAAGCCGTTATTTTTATACAGTTTTATTTACTAGCTTATAATTGAAAGTTTAAATACTGTCACAAGTAGAGATGGTTACAGTGGAATTGCTAGGAAAATTGTTATCAGAAGCACCCAATTAACCTTGATACGATGTTGGAAATTTAGTATTATATGTTTTCTCCTGGAGGGTAAATAGCAACTTGTAGGGGGAGGGAATGGTACTGTAAATCAGATAAACAGCACAGGGGGATTAAACATTTGGATTAAAACCCTTTCCCCCAAGGCTGCTTCCATGGTCAGATTTGTCTTCTTGCCATCTGCAACCCAATTTGAACTTCAGAAGAACTGGGGAACACTGATCACACATGTTTCACCTAATGCCTAGTTTAACCTATAGTGGGGAAGAGAATAATTAGCTCTAGTAAATAGCTCAAGGGTCCCCAAATTTGCTGAACTTGTGGGTACTTTTGGAATTTTGAGAAAGAATAGTGGGTGCAACCACAAAATGACTACTGTGAGAGATGAGACCAGTTACAAAATGGCAACCGTTAGCCATAATCACAAAGTGTTGGAAGCCAAATATCTTTCCATAATGGGAGGCAGCTATTTCCATAGCAGACCTAGAAGTCTTGTGGGGGTTCCTCTTGCTGCTGATGAAGTGGAGAAAAGCCAGGATTGACTATGTACTTTGTGAGAGATTTTTTGGGGAAGAAGAAAGTAGGCACCAGGGAACATACTGGCAGATATCATTTATTTATTTATTTTATTTACAACATTTGTAATCTCGGCTTTCTACCCTTATAAGGGCTACCAAGGTGGCTAACAATTTAAAACATACACAATAAAGTTACATTTTAAAATCATTTAAAACCACCACCGCCACCAGAAACACATGTGCACCAGTTGAGGATCACTGGAGTAGAGCAAAATTTTAGCCATTTCTCTCAAATTAGAAGCATTTATGTAGCAGCTGAATGTATGGCATATGTAGTGTTTGTATCCAGTAATGTAAAACAATTCTAATTAATTTGATAAGCTTCATATTTTCACACAGTAGATGGGCCTGGAGCAGGTAGTACAGAAATATGTTTTCTGTATCTTTCTTCTTCTTTTTTGCAAGCTGTTTGGATTTAAAAAACATGGATTTTTGTGACTCCAAGGGACTTTATATTTATTTTAAATCACAATCCTCATATTGTGTGTGTGACAAATTACTTTTGAAACTGAGGGTTTCAAAAGGATTTTGAGATAGGAACTGGTGGTAGGGTAGAAATCATCTGTTCAAAGACGTCAGACATTCTACTAGGCCTGTCCAAGTTGGATTCTAACTGCAATAAAACAAAACAAAGGAAAACAAGACCAAGGAATAGTCGGGGGGCGCGGGGTAGAAGCAAAAAACATGACATCATTTCTCTGTCTTTAAAAATCTGGGTAAGTCCGTGCTGCCTCTAAGCATAAAATCAGTAGATCATCACTTGTGCCCTCATGATGAAGTGCGGACCCTTAGATCTGGTGCAGGAAACTGCTTGTCCCATGGGGAGAGTGTATGTTGAAGAGAATTTGTGCTATTTACTGCAGTAAAGAAATTTAGGGATTACTAAGACATCCTGTCTGTATTTGGGTCAGAAATATAGCCCAGAGTTATTTGTATGATAGAAGCATTAGACTGTATTAGAGACTTAGCTGTCATAATAGCCCAATACGCCTTCATATGATGCCTGGGGCTTCAAACATTTTATTGTGGATTAGCCTTGAAAAACGCACAAGCTGACCTGACCTCCTATCAAAACAAGGTGACTTATTACCATAGTGTTTTCCTGTCCAGGTATCCCAACCTAACATTTGTATGCATGGCAGGACATTTTATGGATAAGAAAAATATTACAGAGCCATCCATTTTCTGTGTAAAATATTAATAGAACATTTTACAGTAAACAAAATGTTGGTTAAAAATAACTTTCCCCTCGGTTTTTGTTACAACAGTGATTCATGACTGTCTGACTACTGCCACTCAATACCTTCAGAAGTTTGTTGGGGTTTATAAAGTAATTATTGTAATCTCCAGCAATTTTATCAAAGTAGGGAAATGGTTAGGAGACTTCTAAATAACACCTCTATAAAATCCTTTTTCTTCCTAATGTAAATGTATAATCCACATTAATATTGAGATGATGCAAAATATAATAGCTGCATATCGTTTTGCGTGTGTATGTGTAAATAGTGTGCTGGGGGATAATAGGTAAAGCCTATTCCTCTCTTTCTTTGTACTTGGTAAAACTCAGGTTTTAGAGTCTTTGATCCTCCGTCTTCTGTGACCTTTTCTTAGGTTTTAAAATTATAAATTCCAGATTACACCTCTGCAATTTTCTTTCCTGGGATGATGAAAGGATTTGAGAATTATGGTAATAATGTGAAGGATCCTTTTGGAGAATAATTAACAGAGCTAATTTGAAACTGGCCTTTTACCAGCCTCCCCCCTAATTTAAAAATAAATGTGGTTTTCATAAAGGCAGGTAGCTTGTTTTTAACATTGATCTTGTGTACCTGCTTGTTTTGCTTCAGCCTTGTTTTGGACCAACATGTCTGCTCCTATTTAATTTGTCTTTAGTTCTATGCGGTGGATTAGCATTTCATCAGGATGGATTAAGACTGCATTGACATTGAAGCTCCATTGCCCTCCCCCCACCCCCGTTAGAGATTCTTGCCATGGGAGAGGTATAAAGGAAATCCCATGACATGCATAGAAAACGTATATAATATGTAGTATGTGGAAGTTAACAGAAGAAAAAGAATTTGTGCTTCAGGGTTATTGGATGGGCTGGCACTGTAGGTTGCATCAGGCTAAAATGGTGTCACATGGAAGAAAGCTTTAGGGGTTTTATTTAGCCTTTAATCCTCGCACACTGTTCGGCTAGTTGTCCATGTGAGCAAGTCATTCCGTGCAGGAAGGGATAAACCATCTGGATTAAGTACAGCAACCATTTTCTGTGTCTGAACTGCACAGAAAAGACCTTTCCATTCTACTGTTTTTGGAGCCAGGCTGAATTACTGCTTGGTCTTTCTGTGTTCTCTCTACTAAAGTTTCGAAGAATTAATAATTAAGCTAACTCTGAAACAGTAAACCACCTGTTGGGCTGTTTCCTGAAGCCACAGCGGGATTCAGATACAGCACAATTTGTTTTGTTTTTTGTTTTTTTATGCCTGTAACAGAAGATTCAACAAGAGAGCTTCCTTGTCCTTATTTAAGCAGAATATTGCTCTGTTCCAATGCCAATTCCAAGCAAGCACATTGGGCGTTCTCAGAGCTGGGATGCTGCAGGATGGTATGAAGGCAACTGGGAGAATGAAAGTGCATTTGAGTACCAAAGACCTCCAGGGAGGAGGAATTCTTTAACCTACGGTGGTGAGGGAGTATGGTATGAGCAGCCAGTCCATAGACCGCATGATATCATCTTGCAGGGAAGTAGTGAACTGAAGCAAGAGCCATATCCATACCAGGAACCAGTTTTTAACCAGGGTCCTTTAAGGAAAAGTTCTGTACCTGACTTTGTTTACTACGACCGGCATCCTGTGATGTCTTCCCGAAGCTCCTTGCCATCTCAGGATTACTACAGTGACCCATCCTTAGCTGCTAGATCTCCTAAAGATCCACGCTACTATAGAGACCACATGATTAACAGAACATTACCGAATTATGGCATGCCCGGCAGCAGATTGGCTTGGGATCAGATGCAAGGACGGTCACCTGCCCTACATGAAGCCAGCCGGATGTACAGAGACACCGCGACTAAAATGGTCCCTGAGGCACAGAGGATTAGAAACAGAGATCCTTCTCCAGCAAGGTATGGTGTTGAAGCTTCCACGCCAAGATATGGAGCGGAACCTCTAACATTTTCCAACAGACAAGTTTATAATGACACAGTGGACAGATCGATGGATTCTGCAGCTAGTAGGCAAGCTGCTCCAACGTGTTTGGTAGTGGATCCAAATTCATCTACAACTCCTGATGGAAGTGTGGTTCTACCTTCTGCTTCTGTAAACCGTGGTTATGGACCCATCAGAGAGAGTGTCAGTGCAAAGGGTCCTTATGATGGCTATGAAACAGTCACAGCCTCTTCTCATACTCAGATGTCTGCACCTTTCCCCGGTCAGGACATTAAAAGAAATGTGGATCCTGATTTCTTGGCATTTCTGCGTTCTGAAGGAGTATCTGAAAGCACACTCAATGCCCTGCTGCAGCAAGGGTTTGATTCTCCAAGCCTGCTAGCAATGATGGAGGATAACGACATCAAGTCAGTAGCTCCAAATCTAGGGCAAGCAAGGGTACTTTCTCGAATTGCCCATACCTACAAAGCAGAAATTCAATTGCAGAGACAGGAAAGGAAGAGCACCATCCTTCGTCCCAGGCACAGATCTAACAGCTTTAGTCACCGAAGTGAACTGCTTCAGAATGAGTATGGGATACACCCTATGGCAGATGGTACAGCATTGCACCAGCCACCTCCTGTGTCTATGCAGCCAGTCTCTCCAAGAGTAGCAGAACTAACTCGCCGTCCATCTAGTGCTCCAACACAGCACCTTCTGGAAACTGCAACTTACCCTGCATCAGGTTTAACTCATCAAGGCACTCCTTTCCTTCCCAGTTCTGGATATAGTGTTCCTGGGCCGTGCAATATGCACACTCGTCCAGCGACAGGCTATTCTTTTCCATCTGGATTATCCATGAGCGCAATACAGACAAACCCTCATCCGAGTCCCAAAACAGCATATTCAACCACATACACAGTACCCATGGAGCTGATGAAGAGGGAAAGAAATCCTCCATTGTCTCCAATGCAGAGTCCTCATAATAGCCCTCAACTGCTTCGAAAGCAAGCATCCCAGATGGAGCCCAACTTAGTGCCGGTGGGATCCATGCAGCACTCTCCTTTTCCTATGCAGCATTCTCCTTATCAGAAACAAACAAGACGCACAGGGCCACCTGTCATTGTATCCACAATGGCATCGCCAGAACCAAGTAATTATTTCAGAGATTATAATGTTCAGTAGCTCTGTTTTAATATTCAGTGGTCTTCTAGTTTTAGAACGAAATTACTAAATACATAGCTATTTACATCAAAATTTAATTGAGGATGCCCACATTTGCTTTACAGATTTATTAGTCACTGTAGTTCTGGGGTTCACATGCAATTTCATTAAGAGTTCTTCATTTTGTTCATGCCAGATAAAAGTGGCAGGTATGCCATATCACCATTCCACAATGAATTTTTCTGTTTCTATTATTTGTAGAGAGCGTAAGATTAGATACTATATACTTTCTAGGCGATTAGGCTGAAGGGTTTCATTTTTAAACTGACTTCTCCCAATTGTTATCTCACAAATGTGTTTCTCAGAGGAAATGGTGAGCATTTCTTTGATGAATGTTATCAAATAACTAATGAGTTGATCCTGTCACTGCCTAACTTGGATGGTTATTGCTCCCTCCTCCTTTTTTGTTTAGATAGGTCGAGTCAAGTGAGTGTGTGCTGTTGGTTTTTTTATTCGATATACCTGTGAATATAGAAGCAGTTAATATATAGGTCTGCATTTACTGCTAAAGCCAATCATTAACCACTAAAGTGATAAAGATGTGGAATTGCTTCTTTTGTTTCATTTTGATTTGAAATTCCTTTCCTCCTTGCTCCTGAATACATAATCTGGTAAGAATCTAAAGTTGACGAAAGCTGTGTACATAGTAAGGAATTGCTTTTCTGTGGTTGAAGGGGGTGGGGGGAATGAAGCCAGATCCTTAGTATGGAGCACTTCTGAATAAATCCCAGTGAAGACACAGCAGTCACTCAGGTTATTGAGTTGTGTGTTAGTAAATGTATAAGTTGTCTCACTCCACTAGGGCACAAAAAGTCACTTGTAAAGAAAGTTGCCATAAAATGCATCCCAGTGAAATATGGTGCATTTCCTTGTGAGTAAATATTGACGTTGAGTGGCACATTCAAAAGCACAGAACAAAAACAAACTAACAAGGAAGTCTTTAACAAATCTAGACACAACAAAGAATATTTAAGTCCCTTTGATTTCAAAGATGTGCTTAAGTATCCTCCATTGGAACAGAATGAAGTTTGAGTTCAAACTTTCAAGATGCTTGACTGTTAACTTGGTTGTGGCACAAAAGTATGCCATTCATATAAATGGTGGAGAGACATCGCAAAGCTCAAAGTAGTGTATTAGTATTAAAAGGAACTGATAAATAGGTCGCAAGTCAGATCTACTTGTCTTTCAGATTCCTTTTAGTTGTTATGGTGGTTTCTATTTATCTGAAGTAATAGCAGAACATTATATGTACAGAGTGATTTTTTTACTAGATGCTTGTTTAAAAAGTAGAAAAGGGAAGAATATGAGATGAAAGATATAATGCTTTTATTGTGAATATGAAAATTAGTATTTTACTTAAATGTGATTCTGCTAGTGATTTGATCAGATGCTAGAAGGAAGAATACCTGTGGATATTGTTGGTATAACTACTTCTAATTTGAATGTAGTTTTGAAGAATTTTCACACTGAATTATTTCTATCTAATTTTGGTTAAGAATGATTTATGGTCCAGTTTGGGAAGGGGAGAAATGAGCATTTAGTTGCCATTGTCAGGCGATGCCTCTTTAATTTGTAACTTAACATTACCCCAGAAACAGCAAAAATAGAGCTAAAAACAAAAACAAACAGTGACCTGGTACAGCCACACAACAGCTAATAGTTTTTGAGACATACTCATTGTTAACACAGACAATTTTTTCAGTAGGGTTTGTGTATTTTTAGGGTGAAAAAGGCAGACAGGCACTCTAAACAGTGGTGGAAATAGCTTGAAGATGTGTATGCTGCATTCCAAGGCATTTGTTTTCAGAGAAAAAAATATGTGCGTGCAAGCCTCTCCCCCACCCCCCCATGACGTGTCTAATTTAAACTTTGGAATCTGCAGTTTGAAAAATCGGTAGCTCCTTTTCTCCTTTTAAACCATTAAGCCTGTTTTAAGACAATGCCAACAATATTGTTGCGATGTGGATCACCCTCCTCCTTGAGTCAAGCATTCTTTCTCTACAACCCAACTCATTTGCATGAGGATGACATTTGTTGCTCCAGTAATTTCATCTGATAATGGCCAGCTTGCAAAGCAGATCTGAAAACATATTCCTTAATTATGTGTTGCTAAGCAACCAGAGGGTTTGGTCATAATCACAGAAAGATTATCTTCCTATTGAAGTCACTGAAAAGGTTTAGCCAGAAGTAGGACCTTCAGCTAAATTTTGTCTCTATTGTTGTTTTGTTCCCTTTCTTCCCCTCCCTAAAACAATGAAAGAAGGTATTTTTGTTCTTGTTCAAATGTAAAAATTTAAATGAGGAGTCACGGTAAGATCCATTGTGAATACGATGCAAATGAAATGACAGTTCTGAGATATCTTAATTATGTCGAAGAAATGCACAATTTTATGAAAAAGCATTCTCAAGAGGTATTCAGAAATGTATTCTAAACATAAATTGATATACTTATACATGTACTGATACATTTAAAAGGTCATGGTTGAGATACGAAACAGGCCAAAGATAGGACATTCATATTTTATGACCTATTTTATGACAGAGGTAAGATAAAGAAATACCCTCTTTGAATGCCAAGGATTTATTTTGACCTTAACTTAAAAAAAGGTTACTTAAAATCACAGCACAAATGTTAGCTTAATCATTGTTGATATTTCGTGATGTTAATTTTTGAATAACATTTTCTAATAGATTACTCATATTGCATTTAATATGCAATTAGAATATCAGAATATCATTAAGGAATCTTGTCTTTAAAAATCCATTTACTACATTTGTGACTTCATTCAATATCTTTTAATATTTTTTCTTTTTTCAATTTGAGCAAAATACAGGTTAAAGCTCAGTTGCATTTACATCTGCAGAAAATTATTATTAATTTATATAGTCTTAATATACATGCATGGTATATGCAGAATGACAAAGAAATCCATGGATCTTACAATATAGATTTTGACTGAGGGGGGATCCTATAAACATGAGGAAAGAGTAACAAGGGAAAAAAAGAAACAAAGCTAGTGAAGTGAGCAAAATCTGTGGTGAGTACATCTCTTTACTAGATAAATTTTAACTACATGTTTTACTGAAGGGAGATTCAGGTCAGCTCAAAATTATGACATGTCTTTTTTTCATATCCATCATTGCTTGGCCATCCGTCTACTTTCCACAAGGTACATGGTTCTTCTGTCCATAGCAAAACAGCTACAGTATTGACCTACAGTACTGAACATTAATTGATTGGCCTTGGATGCTGAAAACGCTTTTGATAGGTGACCTGTTTTTCAGATTATTGTTATTAAATATTTTTTTATTTATTTAACGATATTGCTTCTGTACATTGTTTCAAACGTACTGTTGCAAAGAAAGTGACTAATACGTTTCAGAATAAAATGACCAAATAGTCCCATAACTGCTCCCCTTAGATGCTCATAGAACACTGTCTTAACTTGCCCATCAATTCATTAGCTGTTCTGATTATCCAGTTTTGTTCCCCGCCTGGAAAATGATGCCGGAATGATCGCATAATAGTTGTATGAAGGAAAATATGCTATGTATTGTAAAACATGTTAAAGATTTAATTTTTTAGAAATAATAATATTATTACTGTTAATTGCCTAGGTATGCGATGAGTAAGGCAAATTTACTTATGACTTTTGTTATCTTGTTTTTCTTCCTGTTAGGAACCCACGGTGGCTTATAAAAAATACCGATCCAAACAGTTCAAATAAAGCACAGTGTAAACAAACAGAGCAAAACAAAGGATACTCTAAACATTCTAAGCAGGTCCATCAGGCTCACGGGCTAAGAGCCAATGGCCAGGAGCCCTTTGGCTTATGCCAAATGGCTTGCACTTCTAGCCACATCCAGCCTTTTTAAGTATCTGCAACAGGAGGAGAACAAAAACGCAGCTTGGATCTTACACAACTGGCAGCCATCTTTCCTCCCCACACACCCCTGCATCGTTTGTATCCATACCAGAGGCATTGTTTGTAGCTGTATAAAGTGTACCAACCTAAGTGAAAAAGTTACTGGTATTCAGAAAGCAAAAACAATCTAGTATTCCACACAGTTTAAGATTCCCCCCCATCTTTACCAAGATTTGTTTAAAAAAAAACATTTTAAAGTGCTCTACATATCAAAACCCACTGAATACTGGAAAAATACTTTGCCAAGTAATTCTCTGAAAATGTAAAAGATTAACCTTGGCTAACCCAGCAGTGACAATAGCTTGAAATGCTTTTGGTTTCTAAGCTTGTTCCTGAAATTTTTGTTTGTCTGTTTTAGAAAAACCCTTTGAAACAGTAACAAATCCTGTGATGCTCATGGATTTAGACTTGAAAAATAATCTTGTGAGATTTGTGATGAAGCTGCAATTTAGCAACCTATAGGCAACAATTTTTAGTTAATAATCATGCAAACTGATTTTCAGAGAAGCCTAATAAACAGCAGGGGCAATAATTGAGTTGTACCTCACTACTCAGTCTTGAGTATAATGAAGTCGATTCTGGCCATGGTAGAATGGCTGTCATTTTCATTTTGTGCTCTAAGACTGGAAGGATTCTTTGCTCTTCCAGAAGTGTTCATATTGAGAGTATTTTCAAGACTAATTTCAGTTCTCTCTTCTTATAATTTACCAGTTTAAACCTTTGGATTATGTCTGTTACAAGGATCATAGATGTCTCTCATTTTGCCCTCCTCCAGAAGCCCTTTATGACTCTGGGAAAGTTCATTCCAGGATTGTGGGACCCACGTGGAGTAATAGTCACATGGGAGGCTGCAGTGGAAGGAGGAATGGGGTGAAATCTCTCCCTTCTCCTTATTCCAACAATGGAGCTCCACTTACAGAAGAGACAGGAGGGAGTGATTTTGTCCCCTTTCCATGCAGTTTCCTGACCGACATGCTTGTTACTCCACTTGGATTCCATTATCCTGGGGGAGAGGCTTTCTCAATTTGGAAAGAACTGCTTAGGAGAGAGGAAAGCCAGGAAGATTGGTGACTGTCAGCACCTTCCACAGACAGATTGCAAGATCCAATTCATTGAATTTCTCTAGATACTCATCCTTAGTTGTATTTTTCTGTAGCTACTCAGTCTTGGATTTCGACAGACACAAATAGCTTCTAGACCAGGAAACCCAAGTCTGCAGGCACCTTTGGAATTCTGACACAGGGTGGTGAGCACAACCTCAAAATGGCAGCTGCAGGAGGCAGAGCCCAACACCAAACGCCAGGGAGTGAGGTTATGCACAACTCTAATAGTAATTTCTCCACATTTCAGGTTGTTTAATATTTCAGCTATGTTTAGCAGGATGCCTTTTAAATGAACGTATTGCTTTTAAAATATTTTCTTGATTTCCTTGTCATGCAGTGAAGATTTTTGTGTTGTGGTGGCAACTGCTGCCAAAGGAATTTTTTTTTAAAGAAAAAAAATTGCATAGCCAAGGAGAAGCCCTGATGGGCAAAAGTTCTGTCTAGACCCACCTGCTTTCTAAATATATTCTCTGGGCACCAGGAAAGGTGTTGGCAAGTGCCACGGCACCCACAAGCCCCACACTGAGGACCCCTGTTCTAGACACGGTTTCAAGAACAGTCCCATGCAGAGTGTCTTATGAGACTCTAATCTAACATTTCGCCAAAGCATGAACGATGGTGACAGTGACCTTCTGCTCTAGTAGTGAATAAAGCATGCAAATCAGGTTAAACTGGTGAAAGACACTGCTGGCCATAGTTGTTATCTGTGATACCAGAAAGACTTCCAAGGTGCAAACCTGGCGCAGTCCCAGCTGAGGCAACTGGCTTCCTCAGGTATTCTCTGTATCCTCTACCAATATAACTTCTGCCTTGTCCTGGTTGAATTGTAGTATAGTTATCCTCATCTAGTTCTTAGCTGACTATAGACTGCAATTCAGAAATGGTGAACTTCTGGACAAAGATCATCCAACAAAGTGACTAAAGCTCTCTCTGTCCTATAACCTGGCTGGAAGTCTGATTGAAGTGTGTCAATGAAAGATAAGTCATCCAGATGTGCCTGCAGTATTCTGCAATCACATCCATAACTGCATTTCTTTAGAAGGTGAAACAGATTCTGAACTAGTTAAATCACCTGTCTATAGACCATTCCATGCATTTTCTTGCCTCTTTGAATAAAGAAAATACCCTCTCCTCCAGAAATGAGATGTTTGCTATTTCAGTGGAAGTTCTCTAAACTCTATTTGACTGATCTTCATCAGCCGAATTGAGGAAGCATCGAAACAACATGTGGTAGCCTTCGTAACCCCAACTACTCAGTGAATATCCCTTAGAGAAACAGTACTGAAACAGTCCCGAGTTATGGTGAATGGATGCTCCTGACAACTCTGGTCTCGACTCTTGTGAACAAGTCAGACAGTCTTTGAGTAACTTTCCGGCAATAAATTGAGCAAGATTAACATGTAGGTGCCTCTTCCTCTGGTGGATCTTCTCTTGTACATTAAAAAAAACCCTTTCTCCAATAAGAAGTCCATTACAGCTGAGAAATAATACTGAAGTTCAGTAAAGTTTCTGTAACATTAATATTTAGTCAGAGTCAAACCAGATCTGAAGTGTGGAGTTCCATGTGTTAATATTACGTGTACTCTAGACTAGGGATGTGTACAAAATGAACTAAATTTTTTCTTGAACTGGGCTAGTTTGTTGTTCAGTCTGACTCTGTTCATTTGGTTGTGCCGTTCCCAAACGAACAATGAGCCACCATTTTTTCCATCAAGGTTTGGGTGGTTTGTTAGAGCGGTTCATTTGCCAGACAGCCTGGTGCCAATTCAATCAATTCCTAGGCAATGCTGGGGGTGGACTTGTGGAGAGCCCTAAAAACACCCATAGTAGTTGTCCATAGCTTGATTGGCAGCCAACTGCAGCGCTCTCATTCTGCTCTATGGAAGCAGATTGCATATATACACCACACCCTGACTCCGCTGCTTTCACTTTGCAGCAGGAAGAGAGAGGAGAGGAGTTATTTGTCAGTTAGGAGTGAGTTAGGAGAAGAAGAATTGCTTGCTGCTGGCTGGTTCAAGAAGAGGCTCTGAGAGACTACTTTTTCCCCCCACACAATGGGACAATTTTTAAAACAGCTCTCCTGGTTGGGAAGGTGTTCCTTGCTGTAGTTTCAGGGATTTAAGCCACACACTTACTGCCACCTGCTTTGGGGGCTATAACTTGAACATCCAAAATCCAGTCTTCACCAAATTTGGAGGATGGGTGGAGGGAGACCCCACTGAAGACTCCCCATGAGTTTGGCATCTCTAACTCACAAAGGGGGCATTCTACCACCTCACAAACTGCCTGAACCATGAACTGGTTCAGCAAACTGAGAAGTTCATGAAAGTTCATGGTTCATGGAACCCAACAAACCATGAACAACCATGAACCACCATTTCCCCAGTTTGTGCCCATCCCTACTCTAGACCAAACAGATTTAGATGGGGTAGCCGTGTTGGTCTGAAGCAGCAGAACAAAGTTTGGGTCCAGTGGCACCTTTAAGACCAACAAAGTTTTATTCATGATATAAGCTTTCGTGCTTCAATTCTGAGGAACTTAAAGGTGCCACTGGACTCAAACGTTGTTCTAGACCATACAGTACACACTGTTTGACTGTCCTCATAATTTACATTGTTAATCCAGTTTGAAGACCCAGACAGGTTCAATATATGGAGTTCCATATATGAGTCCTGAAATGTTTTTTCTCCTCTTTAATATAGCCAGTATGCAAATCCTTGTTCAGTTTGGGACTCTAGCGAGTATGGGTATCAGGATCTGTATGAACATAAAACAGAAATTAAGTGCTACCTTTAAGACTAATGTTTATTGCGGCATAAGAGTCACTCCTCACTTCTTCAGATGCATAATATGAAATTAAAACTGCACACCACCACTTATAAACAGAATCACAAGGGATGAGGAGGGAGGAGAGGAAGAGTTCTGACACATAAAGTTTTGTAGTATATCATTCCAAGAGAATCCATGTGTAAGTTTCTACACTTAATTAATGGTGAGAGAGGCCATAGGTCCCAGCCTCTCAATGGGGTTCAGTTACAGAGAGAGAAATCAAAAGTCATTCCCAGGAAGGTTCTGTGTGAAGCATAAGACAAGGAATAAATTGTAATAATATAACACAATAAGAAGACCCCTTTAACATTTCTGAAGGATGAGTTATGCTGAACTGTTATCAACTCTAATGAATCACGAAACCTAAGTTTTTGTTTAGGAATCAATATGATATAGTGGTTAATCTTTTGATGATTTCTAGCCAACACTTTTATGTTGGATTCTCCCTTTAAAAGGCTGGAGGGTTGCTAGAACAGTATCTTTAAGATGTGCAACCCTGTGTACAGAAAGATTAACCTGCTGTCTGAACATTTTTTGATGTTATATTGGTATCTATTTATTCTGTCATGTAGGGACTGACCCATTTATCACATGTGGGAAGGCTTAAATCGTCTGATCCAAACTGTGGTGTATCACACTAGCTTTCTGAAAGAAATAAATGCTTACGAGCTCCATGTATGACATTCTCATGTTGTGTCTCTTGTGGGCTTCATAGTATATTTATTCAAACCAGGTGGACCAGAGTTAACTTGAACATACTGAAAGATTCTTTTTTATATAATTCTCGAAGTAATGTGGGTTTTAAACTGTGGTGAAGAGATTGAGCTGTTATTTTCCCTTCCTCTCCCTCTCCCTTCCTACATGAATCCCTTCATCCTTTTCTTTATCACTGTTAACCATGGCTCAGTGCTTATGTTTTGTACCGGTACTAATTAAAGGTAACATTGAACAACAGCTTCAAACCCTGGTTAAAAGTAACCATGGTTGAAAGCCAGCTGTAGTTAGCACAAATCATTGTTAGATTTTATGCACACCTAACATGACACCGTAATTAATTCGGAAGAGAGAAGGAAGGATGAAATTGGTACAAAAGGAGGGAGCTTGTGGCAACCTGCTCCGTATATCTTAACTCTTAACCACATTATGTCTGCACTGGACCTGTGAGTCTTGCTTAATTTGCACATTGTCCTGACAGAATGTAACCACAAGCAACCTAATGTTAAGTTGGGTGCTGCTCATGTTTGTTATATCTTGAAGTAGAAAAACGAATAATGATAATATAGGTGTCTCAACATAATACAGGTTCTAAACAAGAGTACTTTGATGCAAATAGCTTCCCCCCACTTAAGATGTCTGAAATGCTGTTCACATAGTGAACAAAGAGCAGGCATAATTTCGTCTTCGTAAATCATGTTCAGTTTTAGACACAAGTAGAAATGTCATCTCCTTGAATTGTTTATTTCATCTTTCATATTGTAAAGTGGTTCCACAAATTTTAACAAAGACCATAATATATATGTTGTCCATTTAAATTTTAGGACAACTATTGAAAGAGTAAAATGTTTTCCCCGCCTCCTTTGACTGGATATTTGCCTTCCCTATGACAGACCACCGCTGAACATCTCTTGCCTGGAAAACCCTACAGGGTTGCCATAAGTTAACTGCAGCTTGATGGCACTTTCCACCACCACGAGTTTCATCAGCGATACATGGGGACATAAAAGAAGATGTTGGTCAATCATGGATTTATAGTATAGGTAGTGACCTGTGATGTAATCATTGATGATGTGGACTTTGTTCTGAACAGGATGTCAGCTAAACATTAGTCCCTGTTCTTCATTCTCTACTGTTTTTTACACATCAGCCCAGACATGCACATCCCAGTCATCTGGGTCTCACCATACTTTATGTATTTCTCCATGAATAGCCAGGCAACATGCTGAATACTTCATGCAGATGTATGTGTGTGTAAAGTGCCACGTCGCAACTGATGGCAACTCCAGCAAGGGGCTTCCAGGGCAAGTGAGAAGCAGAGGGTTTTGCCATTGCCTTCCTGTGCAAAGTCTTCCTCAGTGGTCTCTCATTCAAATACCGACCCTCCTTAGGTTCTGAGTTCTGATGAGATCAGGCTGTCCTACACCATTCCACATCCCTTGCAGATATAATCATGCTTAAATAGCCTGTAGTTCTACAGCTATGTGTTCCTCACCTTAATTACATACACATCAAGAAAGTTTTTACTGCTTGCACACACACATCATCAACTTTCTCCTTTCTATTCATTCACACATATAGTACTCAGAATTCCATATGTTCAAATGAACACACAACGGTTACCTATTGTCACATCATACACGCATGCAGTGGGATGCCATGCGCCCTTGTGAACTGCCGGATCCTGTTCACCCCATTTTCAGAAATTTGAAGAGATCCAAGTAGTCTATGAAATGTGGTGCTAGATAGCTTTCTAGATCTCTTACTCATTTTCACCTCATCTCTGAACATCTCAGGAGGAATGAAGTAATCTTCTAGACAAAGACTACGCAATTTAAAGTGTTACAGCCTTCTTTGTAGTGCCAGTTCTCTGACTGTACCCTGTTCCTGCACTATTTCCCTTAGTTGGAGAAATGTGTATGCTTGGTAGTGTTCTTCTTCAATTTTTTAGCAAGTCTCCATAGTTAGAGTTTGTTCCAGATCTCCCTGTGGCACACCGATCCAAGAGCTCACTCCTCCTGCAACCCGGTTTAAACCAGGCTGCAGGAGAAGCCATCCCAGCCAGGATCTACGTGCCTTGGGGAATGATCTCTCAGAGGCATGCAGCTCCTGAGTCAGGCTCCTTCAGCAGCACAGTTTGAACCAGGAGAAGCCAGGATCTGTGCGCCTTGGGGAGCGATCTCCTCAAGGCAGGAAGATCCCGAGTCTGGCTCCTTCTGTGGCACAGTTTAAACTGGGCTGCAGCAGAAGCCATCAGAGCGAGTGTCTTCATGCCTTGGGGAGCGATCTCCCTGTGGCATGCAGATTCTGGAGCTGGCTTCTCCTGTGGTGGGGCTTAAACCAGGCTGCAGGAGAAGCCAAGCAAGCCTCAGTATTTTTGTTCTTGGGTCAATTGGACCCAGAAAAAATTGGGATTTCCAAAAAGTCCCAGATCCAAATACCGTACCATAATTGGGATCCAGGATTTTCCAGAAATACTGATTTTTTTTCAGTGGGGGAGGGGAGTAGACCCCAAACTGAAAAATACTGAATTTTTAGAAATTGCACACCCCTAATGGGAACATAGAGAAATAGAGAGTTCTTTTGATAAGTGGGTCCACCTTAAATTGGACTCAAAAACAAACCAGCAGCAAACGTAGTGGTTTTAAGATAGGTGTGATATGTTCCTGTTGGATACCCCTGCCAGTAACTGAGCTGCCACATTTTGAACCATTTGTGGTTTCTGGTTTGTTTTCAAGGTCAGCTCAACACAGAGCTCATTACTGTAATCCTCTCTCTCTAGGAATTCAGTTTCTCTCATTTGAATTCTTTGCTTGACTAGAAAAACTAGCAAGTGCTCCCTTGCTGCAGAACAGTTAAAGCAAGTGAGTGTGAATTCCTAGGTAGACCTCCTACTGTTTCTGAAGCCCCAATATTTGAGTGATGGCCCAGACCAATAGCACTGAGCTGGCTGCTCCCTTGTTCTTACAAAATGAAGGAAGCGGTGAGCCTGGATTCTTGTGCCTCCAGAGCCACTCTGGATCCCGGGAATTTTGTACCTTAGTGGCCTTTCCTGCTTGCTGGCCTTGGCAAAGACCTTATTACAGTTATGGGGATTTTTTAGTTTAATGTTTCTTCAAGAGAACAGTGTCTTATACCTCCAGTTTCTGCCTATCCAGAGGCATAATTGTTTGGGATTGAATAGTTAACTATAGACAGTCTTGTTTGCATTGTTCTTTTAGAAGTAATTATTCAAAATGAATATTTCGTAATAGTCTTTAGAGTTAATTCTGATATTCTAATTAAGATCGTAGCTAATACATTGAATTTTTTTGCAGCTCTGATTCACAGAGTTACTTAATGCAAATGCTGGCGCGTTGAATTATCTGTGTTGACTAGTTTGACTTGATTTATTATAATATGATGCTTGGGGACAGGATGACAGAATTGAAAACTAAATTCCATTGGGCTTTGAACACACACTGCTTATGAATCCCTTCTGGTGGAAATGAAATATTCACAATTGCCTGGGATGTGATGGATAATTATGTGTTTAAAGTACATATCTTGCACAGTTTCCCTTGATGTGGCCAATATGCAGTTCCTTTTTTATCTATTTATTTAAAACATTTATATACTACCTCTTCAGAGACCTCCTGGAGGCGGCTTACAATATAAAGCTACTTGAAATAATAAAACATAAAAACAACACCAGTGCAAACCCACAGTATAAAACCTCTAGCATTTTTCAGTATGTCTTCAGATATATACTAGTGATTATCCAGTTCTAACTATCCCTTGGGGGGAGAAAAACTCCTGGAGCAGGCTGGGCAGAAACAATACTATGATAAAAATTGACCCAAGACGGCAACAGTGGAGCACTGGTGATTTTACCCACAACTCTCTTGTTCTTCAATGAAACTTAACTGTTCTTTCTTGAAGTAACAAATATACATCTGTTGTTAATGACTATTTTTAGCTGAAGAAAATCATTGACTACATTCTTGATCCCATGCCAGCTGAAACAAAAAAAAAAAAAAGAACGGTTTGACAGATTAACATCCCTATCAGTGCCTGGCATTGCTAAACTGTGTCCTTGCTGCATCCTTATTTGTACTTTAAGCCCTCTCATCCAACATCCATAGCTGTGGCCTGCACCTTGTTCTCATCTTGTGCCAGAATATAGATATGTCACTGAGCAGGAATGCGGCATTTTCTACACCAGTGAATAACTCATACATTGCACTGTCATTTGACTGACATGACAGATAGTAGATGGAGCACTCACTTGGCAGTGTGTCAGTCTTCTGACTCAGTATGGATGGGGGGTTTCTTACCATTCCAGAAAAATAGTCAGCAGTATAATTTCTGTGGCACTTCTGCTGTGTTTCCAAGGAATTAAGTGAACGGGGTATGGGGGGAGGGGAGCCTTTCTAAAGGCAGTTACAAACTCAGCCTTCGTGGACAATAATTTCAAACACCAAAATGTTTATAATAATATGAAAAATGATGGAACAATATGTCAAATGCAAAACAGGAACAATTCTCTTATTAATTACATGAAGGGCATAGTTGTATGCTATTACAGCATATTGTGCTTGACTATATATGAATTGCTGCAAGGGTTGTCAGTGTGTGGTTGGCAACCAGAGGGAGGATCAGGGGAGGCTCAGACTGTCAGGACTAGTATCATTTTAACAAAAATAATTTCTAACAAAAACAACATCCTGAAAATGGTGTCACTGCATTGTGTGACCCTCTAGTAATCTACCAGATATCCATGGAAACCTGGAAGTGACATCATAGCCCTCTAGTCATTTTGAAGTAATAATAGTAATTTTGGTGGTTCCTAGAGAGGAGTGCTTGGGGCTGCAGTGGCTCAGAAGTTAATGACACTGAGTTGCAGACTGGAAGGTTAGTAACTTGGCAGTTCGAGACCCTAGCACCGCATGCCAGAGTGAGCTCCCGGCCCCTAGCAGTTCAAAAGCAAGAAATTGCAGTGGCTCCTTCCCACCCTGAATGGGACGAGGACTGTCAGTCCACTCTAGCTGCAAGCTTGCAGCAATGGCTCATGTGCAGGAGAGTTTTTGGTCCTGCTGTTTAGTCTAACACAGGGCCCAGTCCCATCATCCAGGTTTAGGCCTTTCCTTGCTGCATAGAGTTTAGAGGCAAACACTTTTGACCAAAAGGTTTTTGTGAGAAATATCTAAGACCATGCTTTCTGTCATCTCAGAGTCTCCCCACATCTAGGTGTAACAGGGAAGGACACCAGCCAAGAGTAACAGGTCGCCCTCAGATTAGGTATTTTTGTCCAGACAGCCCACCACAAGGTCAAGGCCCTATGAGAGAAGTAGAAGTCTTGAATCGTCTTGCCTGCTGTCATGATGAGGGCATTCTGCATGCAGCTACTCACGCATTCAATATTTTCCTAAATAGGGCTTATATTTATTTGTCCCTTGTGGTTCATCATTTCCCTTCCAGAAGGTAGCAGGCTTTGATGCAACCACAATGGAAGCCTCTGCGTAAGGTTTTAACTAAGTTTGTTATGCTAATCTGGTCTTCATAGTGTCTGTTACCACCAACTGGAAGTTTTCAGAGATAGGAACACCATCCATCAAGAAGGACCTTACGTGTTTTTCATCAGAATAATACTGTATTCATTCTACAACAAAGAGTTTGTATTCATTGGATCTGCACAGTTTATATTTACTGGATCTGCATATCCACTCTTTTGTTAGAAGAGTTGTTGCTCTGTTCTTTTCCAAAGCATATTTGAGTAGGTGGTTCTGGGAATGTATATTCTAATATATTATTTATTTGGGATGTTTTCTGTGCAAAGTGTCACTGCAGAAAATGCCCTATCTAGTCACTACCCACCTTACCTCTGAAGACAGAGGCAGAGAGAGCTAGGTTTGAGACGCAGATCTCAACCAGTGGGCTGGATAGTACAGGAAGAGATAGTCCTTGAGGTACCCTGGCCTAAAGCTGTTTAGGGCCTTAAAGGTAAGAACCAGTATTTTGAATTGTATCAAGAAACAGATGGGTAAGGAGTAGTATTGGATAACCATTAGGATTGTTGTAGGGTTCTGTCAGAATTTTATCTCCTATGGTAACCTTTGATACTAATGCTTCAGTTGTGGCAGTTGTGGGTAGTGACGTGGCCCTCAGCAGCCATGTGCTTCAGATATATGATGTACTTCATTGGCTCAGCTGATATGGCACGGGGCAACAGGTTTACAGCAAATATTCTAATTGGCTGCCTTTTATGACTACAGTTGACAGATGCTACCTATGCCTTTTGGATGTGTGACTTTTTTAACATTGCAAGCTTTCTCATGCCCTTCTTTTCTGAAGGTTCCTTCTGCTTGAGGAAGATTAGAACATATTGGACCCATTCATAGTACTTTCTGAGCATTGCCGTTTTTCTCCTAATGTACCAGACAAGATCATCTGCCAACTCTGTAATTTGGTCGTGTGTTGAGATTTTGATGTTTTTCTTGTTCTGTGTACTTTAAGTAAACTCTGTTACCTACGCAGTATCTTCCATGGTTACTCAGTTTGTTTGCTTAATGTTTTCAGTTGTTGACATGAGTCTCAGTGATTACAGGCATGCATGGCAGTTAGCTGCAGAAGTCTCTCATAGGAAATGGAAAATGGAATAGGGGTGTGCAAAAAAAAAAAATTCGGTAAAATTCGGATTTGGGCATATTGGACCTGAATTTTTTCGGTATTCCCGAAAAAACCCGAATACGTATACTGGTAAAGCATTGAAATCCGAAAAGTTTTGGGATTCCCGAAAAATTTAGGTCCATTATATCCAATGGGGCCATTGACTTCAATGGCAAAATTTTCTGGAAAGTTTGCAGGGGGCTGGAGAGGGGGGGGTTGAGGTAGAGACTCCAAATTTGGACTGTAGCTGCTGGAGCCTCTCCCCAAAAGACCCCCAAGTTTTGAAAAGATTGGACCAGGGGGTCCAATTCTAGGGGCATCCAAAGAGGGTGTCCCCAGTTCTCCATTGTTTCCTATGGGAATGGATCAGGCAAGCAGATTCTCCCTGTAAAAAAACCTGAGAGGTGTGGTGGTGGTGTGAGGGGGCATGTTTGCCAAGCCAGCAGCAGACCATGTGCAATCACCACCCCACCAGCCCCAGGTCTCTCCCAAACCAACCCTAAGGAAGAATAAAATAAAGAGAAAAGAAATTAAATTTAAAAGTGCCCTAATAAATCAAACCAGTCTGAAGTCTTCTGAGGTATTGATCCGAGGTCCATGAAGAGCAGGGAGGAAAGCAGGGCAGACTCAGGAGCAGGGGCAGCAGAAGCCAGCCAGCCACAATGTCCAACAGCCAAGCCATGCAGCTCTCTCTCACCAGCCAGCAGGATCCAGGAACACAGCAATGAGAGTCAGCCCAGAGACTGGCTCCTTTTATGCTCTCTGAGCATACACAGAAGGATTTCAAAAAGGAAAAACCTTCTGTGATTGGCCAGAGAGCAGATGCCAGAACCCTATTGGCCACCACAGTGCTCCTTCCCTGGGAAAGGAGCAAACTGGTGGTTGGGCTGCAGGCAGCAACAACAGCCTTGCAAGCTTGCAAACTGCAATGCATTTTGAAAATGCATTGCAGTGATTGGCTGTCTGCAGCCTCCTTCCCCCCCCCTCCTGGAAACAGGAGGAAAAGGCGGGAAAGAGGTGGAAATGGTGGGAAAAGGAATTCCCGGGCCCTTCAACAGTTTAACCCCCCCCCACAACACCGTTTTTCGGCAATGCCGAAAAATGCCGAAAAAAATCCCGAATTTTCTGGGATTTTTTTTTGGAATTCGAAGATTACAGTGAATAGCCTGTCTGGGATCCCGAAAGCCAAAAAAACCCCGAAAATGCTTTTTTGGGGTTTTTTTCCGTTTTGGGATTCCCAAATGCACACCCCTAAAATGGAAGCTACTTCCTGCGTCTATGGATCATGGGAAGTGGAGTGCCCAAGTAGAAAGGGATGTCCTCCTCATCCTCAGGTAGAAAGAGCTTTTTAACTTAAGTATTCTGTCCTCCATGTTTGCTGCCCTCTTCTTTCAGCTGAAACAAGGCAAGACAATTATCTCTAAAGCAATTTTTTCCGCTCTGAATTATGATAATTACAGTAAAGCAACCTTTCACTTGGGGGTGATTTCAAATACTGCTGTTTCTTACATTGATTAACTGCTCTATTTAGTTATATTTGTCATTCTAACTTTTAATTTTTTAAGAATTTACAATTTGTATTTTATTTTTATTACAACAACAATGGGAGAATACAGTATACAGCTGTGAGAGATGCATCAGCATCTGCAACAGAGATTGTAGAATCAGTGCTACCTTTCATTTTCTCAGTGCAAAAAGAAATCAGATGTGTCTAAACATGGTTGGTTATGTAAAATCTGAGGGCCAGCAATTGTGAATTTCTGATTTCAGACTTTTAAGTAACATCAAGGGTGAAAACACAAGAATAGCATGTTGTAAGCTTTCCTTGTGCGTGGAAAGGTTTTTCAGAGGGAATGTCCTGTTGATTTCAGTGGTGTCTGTTTGGATGTTACTTCCCCTCTGTGTGTAGTGAGATTTGGAATTCTGTTCTGGTTCATTTGATTCTTCCTTAGTTCCCCACCCATGTTTAGAGGATGCTATCAGAAACAGAATATCAGACAGTTCCCATTAATGGAATAAAAAATGCAGGGTAAGGGAGTTCCCACTTTCAACAGTGAAGTCTTCTGATTTAGATGCAACTTCCTATAAACTTCCCTCTAGCAATGGGTGAGGCAGCATTTAAGCCCTAGGACTGCTCCCAGGCCCACTGTACAGCAAGATGTCTGAACAGGTCCTAAGTACAGAAAGTATACATGCTTGAGAATTGGCTGGTAGAAGACCACAGTGTAGGATAAGTTTATAGAAAACAGTTTGCAAAGTGGCTTGAATACGTAAGCTTCCTGAACTCAGAGATGTTCCTGGAAAGGTAATACTTAAAATTTACAACTGTTAAAAACACAGTGCTCCTTATAAAGGGTTATAAGTACATCTGTGTGTAAACATAGATCTGATATATGAGAATAATCTGTTTCAGGGAGTTTGTATGGTGCTAATAAGGAATTCTTAAGCTGTTGTGAGTAGTGAATGAGAAATGGGATATCATTATTGACTGACATTTCTGAAACCAAAGCTTTTGAAGCTCAGTAGAGGTTTCTTTTAAGTATACTGTGTATTTGATAAAAACCTTTCCTCCCCAGAGATGATCAAGGGAATCATTGTATCACTGTCTCACTCCTGTTTTGTCCCAACACACCAGTGGCTGCAGGTTATAGGTACATGCTCAAGTTGTCTTAACTTAAAGTTAAAGATCTGAAAAGTTCTGAGAAATTTCCTATATTCTTTGAAAGGGAAAAGAAATCTAACAGAACTTCAAACACTGCTGCCTGTACAACAGAAAATCAAATACAGTTTAAGGTACTGAAATCCTTGCTATCCTGAGATACGTCTTTGAATTTGGTTTAGTGTTCCTAAGACTTTAAGAAGGTTCAGGAATGGGTATGCTGAAAGGTGGATCAAAACCTGAAGTTCAAAATCAGGAGAGATAATAAAGGTAAAGTAAAGGTAAAGGTTCCCTTGCTCGAAAGCCAGTCGAATCCGACTCTAGGGTTGCGGTGCTCATCTCCGTTTCAAAGCCGAAGAGCCAGCGCTGTCCGAAGACATTTCCGTGGTCATGTGGCCGGCATGACTAAACACCAAGGCGCACGGAATGCTGTTACCTTCCCACCGAAGTGGTACCTATTTATCTACTTGCAATTTCTTGCTTTCGAACTGCTAGGTTGGCAGGAGGGAGAGATAATACAAGCATGTAAATGCCTAGGAGTAGTTAAGTAAACTATTTCTTGTTCTTTTATTATTTTATAAAGAATCATAAAACCAGCATGCTGGTTAATACATTTGGTTCCATCTGCTATCAGGGAGCAAAATGTTCAAGAAAAATGGCTCCTTATGGGATCATAAAATAAAGTTTTCTTTTGTATTTCTTCTATCAGGTGTGTCAAATTTAGAGTTTCTTCTACTGTGAAGAAAAATTGACTAATTCTTTCCTGGTAGTTGAACATTTTTCTTTCTATAAGAAATCAAGTAATAAAAACACCAAAACAACAAAGTGTAGATTATGTTGATTGTGCCCTTTTATTTGTTTCCTCAGTTTAAGCAGATAGTCAAACAAAAACAATCCGGTACAATTGAATGTTATGTAACTGAATATCATGATAAAGAGATACCCTGGCAGCAAGTGAAAGACAGATCCAAAAATCCCAGGTCTCAATCAAACTGATTGGTCCTTGCCAACTATGTAAACAGGAGGACAGGCTAAACTGATTTAAAGGTCTTCTGACCCATTTTTCTCCCAGTACAGGGACCAAGGTTCCTCATAAAAACATTGAAACAATAATGTAACAAAAGGAAATAAAACTGAAAAGCCGGTTCTAGAGAACAGTCCTCTTTGCTTTTAGGCAGTCGTCAACAGCCCTTTGAGCAATTTGATTGCATAAAGGTAAAGATAAAGGTTCCCTTGCTCGAAAGCCAGTCGAATCCGACTCTAGGGTTGCGGTGCTCATCTCCGTTTCAAAGCCGAAGAGCCAGCGCTGTCCGAAGACGTTTCCGTGGTCATGTGGCCGGCATGACTAAACACCAAGGTGCACGGAACGCTGTTACCTTCCCACCGAAGTGGTACCTATTTATCTACTTGCAATTTCTTGCTTTCGAACTGCTAGGTTGGCAGGAGCTGGAACTAGAGACAGGAGCTCACCCTGTCATGCGGCACCCGGGTCTCGAACTGCTGAACTACTGACCTTCCAGAGCCTGCAGTTCAGCGTCTTAACCACTTGAGCCACCGCAGCTCCATAATTTGATTGCATACCTCCTTGTAAAAGCCATGAAAGCAGTGCTACCTTGACCATCTCTAGAAGACTACTCCATGGTTTGGGGGCAGCTGCAGCAAAAGCTCAGCATCGAGAAGTTGGAGTTGTCACACATGTGCAGGAGGGGACAGAGAAAAGACATTGCTAGGATGAAGTTTCAGACTGTCCTCCCTCAGGCAGTCGACTCCAGAACTTTGGCATCAGCCTAGAACAGAGACAGCTCCTTCTGGAGGCTTAGTTAAAGAGATGTATAACTGGTGTTATCAGCATATTAAGGAAACCAAGCTGTAAAGCTTTGGATAATCTCATTGTGGCTTATATAAATACTAAAAATGGGTTAGTACTGATGCATGCAGAACCTTGCAGATTTCATCCCAAGTTGCAGATTCGAAGTCTCAAACAATGGTGCGTACTTTATTTTCCAAGTACTTTAGCAACACTGTGTGGTCAGCTGTATTGAACGTGACCAAGTAGCAATGGCATTCCTTTTGCCAGTCTGGAAACGTAGATAGTGCATTAAGAGTGACTAATCATGTCTTGGCTCCAGACCTGAAGCCAGATTGAAAATGATTGACAGCCACACCATCTGGCATCAGAGCAGTTAGCCAACACCAATCTGTCCCAACCCACAGCACTGGGACTTAAATAAGGGGGTGGAGCCGGGGGTTGAGTAAGGGGTAGAGAAAGGAGGGCACGGGGGATAAAAAGAGACAGTCCCAACAAGTCAGGAGAAAGGCTGGTGGCTTGGAGGGACCAGAGAGAGAGAAGGGTTGAGCACCAGCAGGTCTAAGTGGGAGGAACAGTGAAGTAACCTTCTCCCTCCCAGCCCATCTGAGACCTCAGGCAATCTCCAGAGGTGGGAAAAGATCTGCCCCAGCAATGGTGACTGGTAGGGGCCCACCAAAAGTGGAGACAAGGCATAACACCGCCCAATCATGTTGGGGGAGGGTGGGAGCAGCCCTTAGACTTGATGACATCACTTCTGGGTGACACCAGTGAGTGGGGGCAGGTAGAAGCCCCAAAAATCAGGGGATTTCCCACCTGGACCTGGGGAATGGCAACCCTAGATTGCACAGATCTCCATAGCAAGCAGTTTAAACATTGCAGCTGGAGTGGAGATCATTCACTCTGAGATGGGCATTCATAGTAGCATCCTTGTAGTGACTATGATATATGCATCAGCCCTGATTCTGCTCAATAAGGGGATGGTTTTGTCGAAAACCTTTGTTTAAAGGCAATTAGTATGAATGTAGTAGTGAATTGGTGAATTTGTGATTTTGAATGAATGAGTGTTTTTTTAAAAGTCAGAAGAACTATGGCTAGTGATATAAAAGGGGAAAGAAGAAGAGCCCAACCAGGCTGTATGTATGCCGATTAAATGAGCTAATTGACTTAACTGTGGAGCTGTGTGAAACTTAACAATACATGTCAGGGGTACACAGTAAAAGATTCCAGTGACATGCTCAGCAACAAAATGACACACAATCTAGTAATCATGTTGGAAGTGAGATTTAAAGAACTGATAAAGAATATGGACAGTATCATCAAGTTACTCTTTAATGGTTAGTGCTGCCAACTGTATAATTAGGTGAAATATGTTAACAGCCACTGTTTCCATATTCATTCCAGCTCTCGATAGCTTGCTCAGGGAAAATGCCAAGCTCTCAGATCCCCTTTAAGCTTCTGTGGAAATAATGTTTTAAGACAGTTAAAGGGGAGAAGTCCCAGTTTCTCCCGGCAAACATGTTACGACATTTATTTCCGCTTAAAGGTGACTGAAGAATGAAATGTCATGCCAGTCGTCTAGCTTAGTTGCAACAAAGTACCCTTCGTAAGTGCTCCAAATCCTCCTCTTACTATAACAAGCATTGGTGGGGGGCGGGTTGCCCCCATTATAGTTTTATATGAAAAAATAATAGCCTGGAGGAGTAAACATCATTTTGTGACAGGCTTTAGTGCTTTACCGCTCACTGGGCTTGATTCAGGGAGGGATTTATAAATCATTATACTTTAAGAGAATTTGAAGAGAAAGGAAGGGAGGGGCAGGGGCTGTTCTAACCAGCTGTTGTCATTTGGAAAACTACTTATCTCAACTAATGGAAAAGTAGCTGAGATTGAGTGTTGGCTAGCTCTGTACAAGCCAGACCCAACAAGATTAGTACCAAATTAGAGACTGTGTTTTGGGTGAACTTGCTTCTTTAACACTATACCCGTATTAATAAAGACTCGTCTGTGATCTCAGTAGGGTTTTTCCCCCCATTATCCTTTCAAACCTTTTATCACAGGGCATTGTTCTTCAGCTTTAGACTGATTACATTGCAATATAAATGGACTAGGAATAAGGGCCGTTGTGGAAATAAATACAACGGGCTCTAGAAAGAGGCTCTGAGAGAGTGTCCCGGCTTTGGGCACTCAGTGACAATTTGCTGTGGCAATCTCAGCAAGGTATGATGACAGAGTCCACCATTTTCTCCAGAGGAACTGATCTTTGCTACCTGAAGAGCAGTAGTAATTTTGAGTGATCTCCAGCAGAAGATTGACAACAGTGGTTCCACAGGAGGGAGTGGCTGGTTTGGAGGGTGGAGTCTATGGCATTGTACCTGTCTGAGATCCCACCCTTCCTCAACACTCACCCTCTCCAGGTTCGATCCCTCAGATCTCCAGGAATTTCCCAACCTGGAGTTGACAACCCTATCTCCCTCCCAGCCAACCATCAACCTACCTTTAGTTTTCCATCTCCTCCCCTCTCCCTCCTAGAGAGCAGTTGTAATTTTGAGTGATCTCCAACCCCCACCTGGAGATTGGCAGCAATGGTTCCCCATCAGGGAATGGCTGGATTGGAGGGTGGAGTCTATGGCATCGTACCTGTCTGAGGTGCCACCCCTCCTCAAACCTCACCCTCTCCAGGCTCCATCCCTCAAATCTCCAGGAATTGCTCACCTGGAGTTGGCAACCTGATCAGGACTGGGCCCAAGGAGTTTTCTCCCAAAGGCCAACATAGGTGTGGAAAGGGCCTTTTACTGACAGAGGAGAAAGTACAAGTGCCAACTCTGATTAGGGAAATACCTGGAGATTTGGGGGGTGGATCCTGTGGAGGGCAGCATTTGGGGTGTGTGTGGAAGGACTCAGCAGGGTATAATGCCATAGCGCCTACCCTCCAAAGCAACCATTTTCTCCTGGGGAACTGATCTCTGTCATCTGGAGGTCAATTGTAACAGTGGGAGATCTCCAGGTCCCACCTGGAGATTGGCAACCCTAGGGAAAGTCAGCGGCACAGCGGGGAGTTGAAGAAAATGGTTTGATGGTCGCTGGCCCACCTTGTTAGTCAGCCAGCCATGCTGAAGCTAAGCAGGAGAGAAAGCCTTTTTCCATTTATTCTGACAGGAAAGTGGCCGCTGGGGAGGGGGTTATGGACAGGGGAGGGGGTTATGCTGAAAGTCCTTTGTTTTTTTACTCACAGAACCAAGCTTGGGTGCCAATCAACAGCCACTGAGGGGACAGTCCCTCACAGGAGACAAGAGAACTGTCTTCCTCAGGAGAGAGAGCTGTCTGCCAGTAAATCTGACATGCAAAAGGGGGAGTGGGTGGGGAAGAGGAGCAGATTCAGCACCCGGCCAATGGCACGCAAGTACTCTTGAGTGGCGGCTGATGGGCCAATGGCTGAGGGAGGGCATTTTACAGCCAATGGGAGTGCATGGAATCTTGCGAAACCAAAAGATAATTATTATAAGGAGAGATAGTGCCTCACACAGTAATGCTATGCAAAGAGAAACATGGTCTCCAGTATTAAAATGCCAGCTTTAATACTGCCAGGAGAGTTTCTTCTTGTACATACAGAAACAGTGTATTTTGGTTGTGTTTATGCATTTTATATACAAGGCAGTTAGTCATGGAGGATAATTGTTCTGAAGACATTGTAGGTAATTCATTTCAATAGAATATCTTTTAGTGATCCACGGAAACCTTTTCCTCTCTGTATAATTTTATATGTACATCCTTGTTTTACATAAGAAATAAAAATTGCTAACAGCATTTACGGATGGACAGACAGAGAGTGATTGGTTGGTGTTGGTGCATGACCCCAAATATATCTCCTTCAACCACTGTGTGCTGATGAGCCACAAACATTTTGATGTATAAACTTTGGGACTTGTAAAGCAACCATTTCACACTCTGCTGTTTTACATTTCCTTTACAAAGCAGAACAGCATAACTTTTATTTTGTAAAATGTGATTTATGCTCTTTCACACTCTTGCCTGTTTAGGTTATGAACTGCCTGAGTAGGGATTTAGCAATGGTTTCTGTCAATGATCCACAGCCATCTGTTTCATCTCAGCGTATAGGAAGACTCAAGCAGTTGGGGAAATGGTAGAGTTCAACCAGAGCTCCAGTATACATAGAAAACCAAGCATTCATTCACAGGCAATGTGTTCCATGTGTGCTATAACGATGACATTGGAAACAGAATCTTTTGGGATCACTTATCCCTTCTTGCAGGTGATGTAGATTAGAACTTAAAGAATATGATGCATTCTAGATTTTTTCAGTTGTTGTAGATTTATATCAGTACAAAACAGGAATTGTGAGACTGTGTTGTGCTGCAAACTGTAGGTATGGCTCATAAGATGAGTCCACAGAGTCAGTGTGGAAGAAAGCCAACCCAAGAAGTTATTCTGTTGTTCTCTACTAATATTGCACATAAAGTAAGCTTCTCCATCCCCCTTTGGATTCTCCAGCCCAAATGCCACCACTGAAAAGAAAGATGTCAAATGTCTGTAGCAAACCAGAACTTCTGGCTTACCACATATACAGAGACAAAACTATTTTGAGAGACAGAATCTTCTTCGTGGTCTCTGTGCATCACACCTCTGGGATATAGTGCGCCTGCACCGACCCCTATCGGTATTGTAGAAAGCTAAAGGGATTTTCATGCCCGCTCCTCAGTCACGTGCCGGGCTGCAGTGCGTATGACCAGGGGAGGGGCACGATTATCCTGCCAGTTCTCTTCTGACTGCCATGCTGGTAGGACTATCTATGCCTTGGTCGGTAAAAAAGCTTTGGCTTCGGCCTCGTTTTCTTCTGTTTTTTGTATTTAGTTAAGGTTAGTTTTCAATTTAGTTAGATAGTTAGGTTTTTCCTTCCATTTGCCTTGGCAGACTTTTTCTACCCACCTACGGCTTATGGCCAAACGGTGGGGCTTCTTCAGATGGTGCTGGAAGTGTGGCAGTAAAATCACATCCCCTGACAGACACTCCCTTTTTTTATTGTGCTTGGGGGAATCGCACCGCGTTGACTCTTGTGCCCACTGCGCCAAATTCTCCCGTCAAACAAGGAAGAACTGAGCGGTGAGACTGCGGGTGGTGCTACTTGAGTCAGCTTTCTCTGGGAGATGGTCTCCTTTACTTGTGGGTACACAAACACCTGTTCCTCTTCCCACCCTTTCCCCTTCTCACCAAGGTGCTAGCCAAAATACTATGGGAAAGGCCATGTTGCATTCTAGTGATTCCCTGGTGGCCCAGAAAACACTGGTTCCTCATGCTCCTTCACATCTCCAAGGGCTCCTTGGTTCATTTCCCACCGGTACCAGATCTTCTCCTGGCCCAGGAGAATCAAGTGCTGCTTCACAACATTCCGCAGCGTGGGAGATCCCTTAGCCACTCTTAGGGACAGAGTACACCAAGTTCTTCTGAGTCGTCGTAAGCCTTCCGCTAAGGTTTCCTGTGCTGGAAAGTGGAAGACCTTCTTAACTTACCTCCAAGTCGTTGGAGATACCCCCTCCTTCCACTGACCTGATGATGATTTTTGGGTTTTTGTTATCACGTTTAGATTTAGGTCTCAGTTGTTCTTCGCTGTGGCTGTATTTAGCAGCCATTTCAGCCACCCACCCTGCAGTGGATGGACACTCTGTTTTTTCTCATCCATGTACTAAACAGTTCCTGAAGGGGCTTAGGCACCTCTTCCCTCCATCTCGGGGCCCCTTACAGGCTTGGGAACTCCCCCTGATACTCAGCAAGTTGACAGGGAAGCCCTTCGAACCTATGGCTACCTGTAGTCTACAACTTCTTTCCTGGAAGACTGCCTTCCTGGTAGCTATTACTTCGGCCAGGAAGGTGAGTTGTCAGCACTTCACTGTGACTCTCCTTACTTAAGCTTTCATTATGATGGTGTTACTTTGGCCCCAGATGTCTCCTTTTTGCCAAAGGTAGTCTCAGCGTTCCATATGCAGGTGGACATTGTGCTCTCTGTGTTTTTTCCAACACCTCAGAATGATGAGGAGCGTTGTCTACACACCTTAGATGTAAAGAGAGCTTTGCTCTTCTACCTGGACAGAACCCAGCCCTTCAGAAAGACTCCGGCCCTTTTTGTTTCTCGTGCGTTGCCCACACAGGGAAAGAAGCTGTCCTCTCAGTGTCTGTCCAAATGGATCATGGAGACGATCAAGCTCGGCTACTTGTTCGCCAAGAAACCTCTCCCTGGGCTGTTACGAGCACACTCTACCCAGGCGATTGCGACATCCACGGCCTTCCTGCGAGGTGCGTTGCTTGGTGACATCTGCAATGCAGTGACCTGGGCTACTCCTCACACGTTTGTGAAGCACTGCACCCTGGACGTTCATCTTCATCAGCGTATGGCGGTGGGAGGGCTGTGTTGCAGGCGGCACATGTTTAGGACCTTCAGCTCCCTCCTCCAGGTAGGTGGTAATTGCTTTTTAGTCTCCCAGAGGTGTGATGCACAGAGACCACGAAGAAGATAAACAGGTTGCTTACCTGTAACTGATGATCTTCAAGTGGTCATCTGTGCATTCACACCACCCGCCCTCCTTTCCCTCCGCTTTCAGTCCTTTCCTTTTATTTTGTGACTTGGGGCAGTGGTCAGAAGGAACTGGCAGGATAGCCGTGCCCCTCCCCTGGTCATGCACACTGGAACCCGGCACGTGACCAGGGAGCGGGCACAAAAATCCCTTTAGCTTTCTACAATACCGATTGGGGCCGGCACAGGCACACTATACCCCAGAGGTATGAATGCACAGATGACCACTCGAAGATCATCAGTTACAGGTAAGCAACCTGTTTTTCTGTTGCATGAGTTTGTAATGAATTTAAAACTAACGAGGTACTGATTCCTTAATCTGGAAGTGGACAGAATATAGTGACTGATATTTGACTTCAGAATGCATTGTACTCCTGTCCGTATCATTAAAACTGCGGTAGGAGATCTGCTGCCTTACAAGAATGACTCTTCACCTCTGCTTACCCTCTACTTGCACCGTGGTAAATAAAGCTATTTTTTAATTTTTTAGTAGCCACATATGCCTGAAATATTTAAATCATATGTTCTTTCTTAATAAGATGAAAACAAAAGAGTAAGTATATGTTTGTTTTTATTCTGGTTCATTGTCAAAAAGCACAGGGTGTGTTGGTACAGCCATCAATATTTTCCACTCATGGGGAAATGCTAGATCTTATGCAAACCTTGCTCCCCTGGATGATGAGACGTTCTGGCGGTATTGCTGCCCGGGTTTGTTCTCTGTGGAGGACTACTGGAGACTTGCGGCATTTTTGCAGAATTTGCTTTATTTACCAATGTGTGAACAGAGGGCAAGCAGAGGCAAATAGTTACCCTTGTAAGGCAGAAGATCACTTCAGATCATGAGACAGAGATCCTGAACTGCAAGATGCTTCAGCTAATTTGCAGCAGTTTATGTCTGTTCTTCTCTCTTTCTGAATCTATGCACTACTGTTTTTTCACACAAAGAGAGACATATCTGACCAGTTACTTCAGCTAAGAGAGGCCTCCCTTCTTCCAGACTTTGATGGGTGCATGGACAGAGCCATTTCTTAACATTTAAGACCCAGTGAGAAGATACCTTGAGTTGTTAATAAACCTTACCACTCCTTTTGAGAGCCAGTTTGGTAAAGAGCAGTGGACTCTAATCTGGAGAACTGGGTTTGATTCCCTTCTCCTCCACAAGAAGCCAGCTAGGTAACCTTGGGTGTGTCACAGTTCTCTCAGAGCTCTCTCAGCCCTACCTACCTCACAGAGTATCTGTTCTGGGGAGAGGAAGGGAAGGTGATTGTAAGCCGCTCTGAGACTCTTGAGTGAAGGGCGGGGTAGAAATCCAGCTCTTCTGCTGCTGCTGCTGCTGCTGCTTCATTCCTCCAGGCATGCCACTTGCAGAGGAGCCTGTAGGATAAAATGAACCACTCTAAGCATCTGAGCTACAGTCACCATTTCTGTCAGCAGCAAAGGTGCTGGTGAAGTCTGAAACAAGGCTTTTTATTAGATACGTTCTCTTGAGAAGCTGTAGTAAAGCTACAAGCACTGTTGTAGCATCTGGTGATATTACTGGGTCAACAGGAACTCACTTAGGAAGAGGAAAGCCTTCTGCCATATATCACTGCCCTAGGTATAGATTAATATTGCTACACCCACTGCACATCTTTTGTACGAGGAGGTTGTGTTCCCTTCTAAAGAGTTGTCCTGATTGCTGCTCATCTTCTGCTGCTTTAGAAATCAATGGCGCCAGTGCTACCTGTGTGATAGTGATGGAGAGTGGGACATACTGGCCAAAGGTTCTGAGTGTGGGGGGATTGTATTTCCCTGTGAATGTTTTCCACATTCTTCTTTCTCAAGTCACACTCTAGTACTGGATTTGTGTTGTAGCCCTTTAAATGACTGAAATTTAGTTTGGGCATGTGTTAATTGAGAGTAACCTTAGGGTATATGAGTAGAGTTCCTAGGTTGGTAGGTGATGGATTTTATTAGGGCAATAAAATATAGAAAATCATTAAGGGAAAATAGCTTACTGCATTGGCGTAGTTCCATGTGATTTATGTATTTCTAACCGTAGGCACATCAGAACCATTTTCATCTGCTTCAGTATACATTATTAGATAATCTATAGTGTATTCTCACCTGTTATTAGAACTGACTTCATTTTTTTGTGAGAGTAAAATACAAGCTTTTATATTCATCATTTAATCGTGTATATTTTAGCCAATCTTTCCTCTTTGTAAAAAAAAATTACACAAAAAAGATCATGTGGCTCTAATTAGACTCACTTGTAAATCCCACATACATCTAAGAAACCTTTCATCCCAGTTAGAAACAGTAACATCCCATACATTCTGATACAGGCATGGTTTTGTTATAGTACTGAACTGTGGCTTGGCACTCTGTGAATAAGTGAATCCGGGGCTGCTTTGCCGCCCGGATCTTAGGACCGAGGGAGGAGATGAGGCTCCCTAGCAGAGGCTTGTGGTGGTGGCAGTTGGGCCCTGGCTCCAAAATGGGTGCCAGTCAGCACCTAGCTATTTGGGGTGGGGGGCAGGGCCCCTGGGTGGACCAGAAAGCCCATTATTTCACTCCAAGAGGATTTAAGTAACCACAGCCAAAGTCTGGGCCTTTCAGTCTGCACGGGCTTCCCTGCCTATCTTCCCTTGGTTTCAGCATTTTTGTGGTGGTGCGGGCTCTTGGTGTGCTGTATGCTCATGTCACAGCTTTTCAAAGTTGTTTTATGCATCGGACTGGATTCATTCTTGGGGGGGCTGAGCCTGCATGCGTGCCTGCCTCCCTTGGCTGGGGACCCTTGTAAGGGGTCTTTGGGGTTAGCCCGAGCAGCAATATGCCCAGCTGGGGTGCTGTCACCTGGCTCTGGCCCTCAGCTGGCAAGGGACCCATGCAGTGGTTCACGCCCGAATGAGATAATGAGATGTGCCTTTAAGAATCTGAAACCATCAGGAGATTAGAAAAGTGAGCAAGCAATCATGATTGTTATCTTTTTTGTGCCATTCACATTCACCCAAGTATTGGCTGCTTTAAAACAAAAGGTTTCTCCCCCCATTCATATAATTGGACCATTAAATGCTAAGCCCCCAGAAGTAATAGTGTACAGCAGTTCAAAGGTGTCCTGTGTGAGATTGGGCATTCTTTGTGAGGCTGCAAAAATTCATAAAAAGATGAATTTTTTTTATATCATGCTCTGGATATTCCACTGAGCATGACTGCACTTTGTGCTTCCATTATTGCAGGCAAAAGGTAGTTGAGCATTTTCCCCCATGGTGCAGTTCAAAGCTCCAGATGTAGGGAGCAGCTTATGCACTGGTTAAGAAGGTATTGGTCAGATTTTAATCTACCCTTCTTCCTAGGAGCTTAAGGTGGTATACATGGTTCTACATTTTACCCTCATAACAACCTTGTAGAGTAGACTGGACTTAAAGAATCACCCAACAACCCTCATGGCAGAGTGGGGAATTGAACCTGTGTCTCCCAAATCCTGGTTGAATGCTATAACTGCTATATCATGCTAGTTTTGATTAATGTCTGCTTCAGAGTTATATAGTAAGCAACAAAAATATGTGTACAAGTCAGATTATATCTTTAGTGTGGCTTTTGTATGATGTGCAATGTCCTAAAGCATTTGTAACTGGCTAGGCTGAAACATGAAAGTAGTGGGGGGATTTATTCCTCCCTTATGTAACATTTCCAGTGAACTTTGCTAGCGGCTTTTCTTTGCAGAAGTATATTACAACTTGCTGTTTTCTTCAGAGCGTGTATCATGAGTATGTGTATCATCAGTATATGTGGGAAAGTAAGGCTAGATCCATAGTTTTATGGATACGTTGTAAAGAAATTCTGAAAATAAATATCTAAATAAAAGCTAGTCCTCATCTCCCAGAGGGCTTCAAGGAAGCTGTAAACTCCTCCCCTGCTCTTTTTTTTTAAATTGAGGAAAAGAACTACAAAATCTTGAAATTAAAGAAGCTCTGATAGATTGTTGCTTGAATGTTCATAACAGTAACACTGGAAAATATGTCACATAGTGCTTAATTCTGTGCCAGTCAAGGGTGAATATTATTACAGAAGCTAAGGTGCTTCTGCCTTGGGATGTCCTTGAAAATCATTACTTCCATTGTTGTATTATGTAGTTGTTGACTCCAGTGTACTCAGAATTCTGTGAACGAGTATCGATGCACTTAAAAGACAGAATGGCATTAAGGATTACATTCTCCTGAGGGGCCTTCTGGGGGTTCCTATGAATGGGAATTGGACACCTGGGAGAACATATCTCAGATGCAATAAAGGTTTTTCAGCCAAGTGGCAGAGCCATGAAAAATGAGTTTCCTCTGCTGGTTTCAAGAGTGATAGTGACCTGAAATTTAATTATAAACATTTACAGGACATCAACATTTTATATATTTTAAATTATTGCACTTATGCTTGTAGGCACTGGTTACAACCTTGAGTCAAAATATTGCAGTCAGAAAATATCTTTTATATATACACTAGCAGTAAAGCCTGTTGTAGATGTGTAACGAATGCATAGAAAGGTACAGAAGTGGAAGTAAAGTCTCACACACACAGCCAGGCACGCCTTGGCTCTCCCACCCCCACATTCAAGGCCCCTGTGGCCCAGCCAGGCAGGCCTTGGCTCTCCCCCCCCCCGTTCCAAGGCCCCTGTGGCCCAGCCAGGCAGGACATGGCTCTCCCACCCACCCCGTTCAAGGCCCCTGCAGCCCAGCCAGGCAGGCCTTTGGCTCTCCCACCCCCGTTCAAGGCCCCTGTGGCCCAGCCAGGCTGCTCATGGCTTGGCTGCCTACTTACCTTGGGGAGACTTCAGGGCTCTGGGAGGGGACAGGACAGGCAGCAGCATGGAGGGGCAGTAGGCAGCAGCCTCAGTGCAGGCTGAGGCCAGGCCAGGAGCAGCAGCAGCGCATAGTGGCAGGGCCAGAGTCACTGGGAAGCAAGAGGGCTGGAGTCTCCGTCCTCTCTCCTGAGGTGAAATTGTCTTCTGAGGTGAGTTTTGGTTCCTGCTGCTTTTGTGGGTGGGACTCAGGCAACTCAGCCAGTGCCTAGGGAATTGTTTTGAATGACAGATCAGGCAGCAAACTGATTTTGCCAAGCATAGAACCTTGCCAGACCACTACACATTTATATAATAGGAATACATTGCATTTTTTGATTTTGTTAATACAGTTGGGCCTCTCTGTTAAAAAAATGTGAATTTATACCTTTTTAAAATGCTCCTTTGTTATATACACAGTACATACACAATGCCTGCCTGAGAGGTGTTTTTTTTTGCAAATAATAATTTGTTGTAAATTATGTTATCCATGTTTCCTGTCACTGTTCTACTCCCACCCTACACTGAACTAATCCTACACAGTGTGATAACCCAATTCTATTTAAGACAAAATCTAATTTTATTAGATGACACATTAAGATAATGCCTGTCAAGGATATTGTTAAGCCATGTAATAATATAAAGCTGCAATCCTGCACTTAGTTACACATACTTAATTCCTGCTGCTTTTTGAGGGATTTAAATGTGTGGGATTGAGTGCAAGATTACAGACTAAAATAAAGATATATACAGTCTTCAGTGGCTACTCCTTTTGGGCGACTAGAAGTGTAAGAACTTGATCTCTGCCTAAGGTTTTATAGGTAATAAGCTATCCCAAACCCGCCATACACAACAGACCAGGTTGTGGTACCAGCTGCCCAGTGTAGTTGAGGACTAAGGGCAGCCTACCCTTCAATACATTCTCAAGACCAAAGACTACACTTTGTGACTGACAGGCATGACTTGTATGAATAAATATCAAAAATGCTTCATAAGGTTCATATAGGTATTAACTGCTGGACCACTACTGGACCTCCTGATGACACCTGGTATTTTTGGCCACTGTGTGACAAAGTGTTGGACTAGATGGGCCATTGGCCTGGTCCAACATTGGCTTTTCTTATGTTCTTAATACAAACCGCAACTGTCCTTACAACCAATAAACCTTGCCATTTATCCTGTTCACCAGTATTCCGTCATTGGAAAATATTATTTCTTAAAATAAAAAGTGCTTACATATTGTCACATTTTTAAACTGCTCTGTTTCTCTATAAAGCTGGATAAATGTGGTATTTGGGGTCATGACTCTAATGTGTGGAAGTGTGTTCTGGTGTTGGAAGTGATGACCAGTATGAATTGGAAAATTAGTATTTTCAGATGCTACATGGCATGTTATGTAGACCCATTAACTTGATCCTGTGTAGTGCTGTGCATTTCCTTTGAGTTGCCACTCCAGTCAAGGGAGATCAGCGTCTTGAACTGTCAAGCTCCTAGAAACAAAATAGTTATTTGAGATCCACAAAAATATTAAAGCTAGTTTTAGGTTTTTTTATTTATTTATAATTTCAATTTATATACCACCTATCTTTGAATTCACATTACTCAGGACGGTTAACAGCATAGTATTATACAGTTTAAAATCCAAGAGGTAAAAATAGGTAAAAACAACATCAGATGGTGTCAAAAACAAACAAATTTACTGATTGCATCACTGTCTTGCAATGAGCGAGAGAAGACAGTATGTGGGGAGGAGGGAATGCCAGATATGATGGCACCTGTTGCTGTCCTCAACCAAAAGCCAGCAGAACATCTCTGCCTTGTGCACCCTGTGGAACTGTACAAGGTCTCAGAGGGTGCAGATGTTACTCGGCAGTGAGTTTCACCAGCTAGGAGCCAGGGCTGACAAAGCTCTGTCTCTGGTCAAGGACAGCCGGGCGCCTTTGAGACTAGGGACCCCCAGTAAGTTGTTCTCAGCGGAGCGTAAAGCTCTTTGGAGGTCATACCAGAGGAGGCAGCCCCAGAGATACATGGATCCCTGACCACTCAAGGCCTTAAAGGTCAGTACCAAAACCTTGAGCCTGACCTGGTACTCCACCGGGAACCACTGCAGCTGGCACAGCTCAAGTTGAATGTGTGCTGTCCATGGCGTTCCCATCGGGACCTGTGCTGCCACATTCTGGACCAGTTGGAGTTTCCAGATCAGTCTCAAGGGCAGGCCAGTGTAGGGTGAGTTACAGGACTCCAATCTGGAGGTGACTGTTGCATGGATTACTGTGGCCAGGTCAGGGCAAGACAGGAAAGGAGCCAGTTGCTTCACCTGGCATAGCTGCAGGGCCGGCCCCAGGTGTCTGGGCGCCGTAGGCAGGACTGTCTGGGGCGCCCACCCCACCGGGGATGCCAACCTCCCGGTGGGGCTGGAGATGGCCCAGCGCCTGGGAGAGCCGAGGAAGGGGCGGGCTTAGAAGCCCCCCCTTCCCTCCCAGCGGCGGCAGTGTGGCTCTCCCGGGTGTCTCGCAGCCGCGAGGCACCCAGGAGAGCCGGGGAAGGGGCAGTCTTAGAAGCCCCCCCCTTCCCTCCCAGGGGCGGCGCGCGGGGCTCTCCCAGGTGTCTCACAGCCGCGAGGCACCCGGGAGAGCCGGGGAAGGGGTGGGCTTAGAACACCCCCCTTCCCTCCCAGGGGCAGTGCGTGCGGCTCTCCCGGGTGCCTCGCAGCTGTGAGGTGCCCAGGAAAGCCAGGGCTGCCGGCATAGGGCTTTTACGGGGGTGGTGGGGGGCATTTTGGCGCCCCTGCAGGGCCGACGCCCTAGGTGAGCACCTAGTTCGCTAGTGGGTGAGTCGGCCCTGCATAGCTGCTAAAACACCAGCTTGGCAGCATTCGTGATCTGGACCTCTATAGATAAGGAAGTATCCAAGACCATGCACAAACTCTTAATGGCTTGCGCCAGTATTAGAGGCACATTGTCAAGAGTGGGAAGTTGGGAACCCAATCCTGAATCCCACCCAGCCACAGAACCTCCATCTTAGTTGGATTCAGTTTCAATCAACTCTTCCTCAACTATCCCAACATGGCCCAACCCCTCAGCCAGATTTTGTGGGGCAGTGTCTGGCAGCCACCCATCAACAGATACAATTGGGTAACATCAGCATACTGGTGACATCCCAGTCCAAAACTCTGTGCCAGTTGGGCAAGGGGACATATATAGATGTTGAATAGCATCAGGGAGAGGATTGCCCCCTGAGGGACCCCACATATTAAGGGGTACCTAGTTGACACCCTCCTCCTTAGTGCTATCCTCTGTCCCTGACTTCGGAGAAATAAGATAAGCCACTGCTAGGCTACCCCACAAACTCCTATGTCAGCAGTACTGAATGAGGCCATGTTGGGACTTTTTTTCAGAAGATTCCCTAGAAGTAGGAAGCTACCAAAAGCAATGTGAACAGAGGAGATACTTTTGCTGCTTTCGGTAAACATTATGCAGTCTTCTTTTGGAAGGTTCCTGTAATTCATTGGTTCAGCACTGTGTTGCAAGTAGGAAAAGAGCATATCCTTAAAGCTAAAGCTTTCAATCTCTACACGACCCAGACTAAGAAGATCCCCCTACTTTTTGGGTTACAGCCTAGCTGCTTCAGTCACTTGAGATTATTGCACCTTCTATTTATCGTACTACCTGTCTTACATTATTGCATCTTTGTTTTAATTGTTTTAATTATTTAATCACTATTATTGTTTTAATGACTTTGTATACTGCTGTTGTGATCCACCCTGAGCCCGCTTGTGAGGAGAGCGGAATATAACCCTAAATACATAAATAAAAAAGCAAAAGCAGTCAGCATGTGAGGCTCGACAACGGAGAAGGACAATTAGTTTGGTTCACAATGAGATGAAGAACGATACAAATGAGACAGAGAAAGGAGATGCTATCTGTAGGGTAGAATTCCACTATGCTGAATGATTTCTAATGATTGTTTTATTTGCAGTGGGAAGGGGGGAGGGCTTGCTAGCAGCTAAAATAATGAACCATATTGTGGTAACCTGAGAGTATTTTTATCTGTGTGGGGAGGATCAAGGATTCAGTCATGATTTAAAATGTATGTCTCTAGGCAAAAATGTTTGCTATGTTGTTTGGGCAACATTAATTTCCTTTTATACTATGTGAAATGGGGGCTATGTGTACAAGGTCCTAAAACCATTGTAAAAACAAATGACACCAGTTGTTTTCTGGAATTTAGGTGACCTACAGCTCTACTTCTAACCTCTTCCCAGGTTTTCTGGCTCTTGGAACATAATCAGAGAGGCTTCTGTTTCTTTGTGGCCTGAAGCTGAGAAATATTCAGCAGTGCAAGGGTCTCCCCCCCCCACAACTCCCATCAAGCACTTGGATCCCCTGGAAGGTTTCCATGGATGGAAGAGATTTCTGCCCATGGAGCATGCTGCATGATTCCCCCTAACAGGCAATCTGAAATGCTGTTCTGTGGAAAGGGAACTGTCCCCAGGATCAGCCGGGGGGGTGGTGGTCTGCTGTGGGAGGGGGGGTTGGCAGAAATTTCTACTTCTTCAGCATGTAGAAATCCTCTAGTGAATCTAAGATGCTGTAATGGAAGAAACTGCACCTATAGAATTTTTATCTTCCTCAGAGCTTGTCCTTTTTTTGAAAGAGTTTCCCAGATTTTTGGAAAGAACCCTTTCTCTTTTCACCCCTTTTCCCTACCCAACCCACCTTACCAAGTCTATAACGACTTCACTTTTGCAAACTTTAGACATTGCTGCTACAGTTGATGTTGATACAGATTTAGTGTGTGCAGAGTTAACTCTAGAGTGGCTCTCTGTTGCTGATATTCACCATGTGAATGGAGGGATGATGAGATCATGCCTGTTTCAAATTATGCATGGTTTATTATTGTTATGCTAGAGTAGAATTTCCTGGGAAAGCTATTATCAACTCCCTGTACTTGTAAAAAGTTGTTTATCTTTATATTTGTCAAAAAGAATGGTATGCATTTTGTATCAGTTCTTTTCTGACTTTAACCAATGGAATCACTTGACAAAGAGCAGCATATACATCTGACAATCTAACAAATTGATCCTTCTTTAGGTTGCAATCCTGTGCACAGCTAGGTACCTTAAGTCTCATTGAAATTAATGGAACAGAAGCAACTTAACTACACATAGGATTGCAGTTTTGATATCCTGCTGTGCTGAGATTGCTATCTTTTAATAAGTGATTAACTGAGGATTGTGAATTTTCAGCATGACAGTATAAATCCTGCTATTATTGTCTTATAGATAAACAATGGTGTGGTATTACAGTTTTTAAGTACATTGAACCTTGCTTTTTCAAGTACATTCAAGGAGCAAATAGCTAAAATAATCTGCATTCAACAGAACATTCAGAAACAGGTTATTTTCCCCAACTTTATATTCTGGCAAATATCATAAGATTTATTTTGGGGATTTGGGGAGCAAAGTGGAACACCCAACCTGCTCCCCATCTGTGTTCCCCTTCTCTATAAATATTTATAATCTGTTATATGTTAACTTTAAATTATTCGGAACACTTGATGAATCACATTCTTGGCCATAGAACAGGAGACCAGATATCAAAGGGTTGCCTGTCTTCCAGTCAAAGGTAGAGCCAGCAAATCTGAAACCCCTTCCAACTATTTGTAAATGACATCTCTTCCCAGTATCTGGCTCTGCCTTTGGCTAGGAACTGGGTCTTTGCTTTCGTGGTCCTGCTTGAGAGGAAAGTCTGGTTATTTCAAAAAATCATTTTCACTTGTGCCTATTATGGGGTGCTCTCCATTGCCTTGAGAAGCCTGCTCTTCTGTGCAGTGGCTAACTGTGATGAAACTTCATGGGCAAGTCCACCTTGCCAGATCTCGTACAAGATAATCACCTACAATCTGACTCAGTAGTAAGTGGATATTATCAATACTGCAAAGAAATTGGTAACATTTTAGTACCTTATATGCTATGTCAGCAAATGGATCTATAACATGAAGTCATAATCCCGCTCCTGGAGCAGCCTCTCAAATCCAGATGGAGTCCCCTGTCTCCAGACCCTTCAAAGATCCCATCAGCTTCTACACAGAGAGCCACATGACTATGGTATGGCCTATGTGCCACGTCTATCGAACACAGTGGATAGATAGATAGATAGATAGATAGATAGATAGATAGATAGATAGATAGATAGATAGATAGATAGATATAATTAATATTATATATATTAATAACTTAATATTAAATGATAATAATTAATGTCATATTTAATTAAATTCAAATATTAAAATGAATCTTTAGTATTTAACCCATTAACCTTTTTAATTACCAGAGGACCTCTGAGCATGTAGAATTGTCTCTCTCCAACATTGCTGAAACTTAGCCAGCCCTAGCATATCTAGAGAGAGGACGAAGGTTTCCGTCTCTGTTTTGTCGCACTCTCCTCAGCTTGAGGAACAGTACCTCAGGCAAGAGAGTGAGATTAACAAGGGGAAATCAGCATGACTTCTGCAAAGGGCAGTCCTGCCTCACCAACCTGTTGCAGTTCTTTGAGAAAGTGAACAAGCATGTAGACAACAGTAACCCAATAGACAATGGTGACTTGGACTTTCAAAAGGCTTTTGACAAGTTACCTCACCAAAGACTCTTGAGTAATAAGAGGTCAGAGTCTCCTATGGATTAAAAACTGGTTAAATGACAGGAAGCAAAGAGTAGGAATCAATGGACAGTTCTTGTAATGAAGGGAAGCAAGCAGTGGGGTCCCACAAGGATCAGTATTGGGGCCAGTATTGTTTAATTTATTCATAAATGATCCGGACCTAGGGGTGAGTAGTGTAGTGGCCAGGTTTGCAGATGACACCAAATTATTCAGGATGGTGAAGACCAAGGCTGACTATGAAGAGCTCCAAGAGGACCTCCACAAACTAGATGAGTGGGTAACAGTATGGCAAATGAAGTTCAACATTGGTAAGTGTAAACTGATACCCTTTGGGACAAAAAAATCCCAGCTTCAAATATAAGCTAATGGGGTCAGAACTCACTGAGACTGAGAGGGGAAGAGATCTTGGGGTCATAGTGAAAGTCATAGTCAATGAAAGTGTCAACCCAGTATGCTGTAGCAGTTAAAAAGGCAAACTCTATGTTAGGGAGATGGATTAAAAATAAAATGGCTGATATTGTAATGCCCCTGTGTAGATCTATGATGCTGCCTTATTTGGTAGACTGTGTACAGTTCTGATCACTGTATCTCAAAAAGGACATTGCAGAGCTGGAAAAAGTAGAGGAAGGTGACCAAGATAATTAGGGATCGGAGCACCTTTCCCTATGACAAAAGGCTGAAGAGTCTGGGACTTTCCAGTTTAGAAAAGAGACGACTAAGGGGGACATGATAGAGGTTTATAAAATTATGCATGGGGTGGAGAGAGTTGACAGAGAAATTTTTCTCCTTCTCCCAAAATACTAGAACTTGAGGGCATCCAGAAACTGATGGGCAGTATAATCAGAATAGACAAAAGGAAATACTACTTTACACAGAGAGTGATTATAATGTGGAATTCTCTGCCAGAGGATGTAGTGATGGCCACAGGAATAAACAGCTTTAAAAGGGGATTAGATAGATTCATGGAAGATAAGTCTATCAATGGTTACTAGCCATGGCGACTGAGGGGCACTAATCCTCTGAATCCCAGAGCCAGGAGGCAACATCAGGGGAAAGCTTTGGTGTCTATGTCTTGTTGTTAACTGTCCAGAGGAACTGGCTGGCTACTGCTCTTCATATGTCCTTATGTTCTTCAGGTGCCTAGAGGAGAGTATACTGGCTCTGGAGAAAGGGTAGTAAAATCTTTCCCCCTCCCTCTTCCCCCTCCCCCTCTCTCCAGCTTGCTTTTTTCTCAAAAGTTGTGCTAGTGCTGGGATGAGAGTGCAGAGGTCGTGGAGAACAGCTGTGGGTTGTTGGAGATGGTCTACCTCAGGGGTGTCAAACAAGCAGCCCAGGGGCCAGATCATACTCAAGATTGCAACAGCACAGACATTTTGATGTAATGATTCAGAGCAAGAGGTGTCAGCAGGCACTGTTAAATAAACAAAATATTGCAAGAGTGCTATTTTAAGCATGTTTGTAATCTAAGTTTAAAAAAAAACCCTTTATGTTTGTTATATTTGCACTACCTGGCATTACATTTTATGAAACACATGACCCGGCCCAACAAGGTCTCATTTATGTCAGATCTGACCCTCATAACAAATGAGTTCGAGACCCCTGGTCTACCTCATATCATCTTTGGTATGAGGCCCAAAGCTCAGGGAGGTTTGCAGCTTAACAAGAGATGTAAAGGCCTGGAGGAAAACTGGAAAATTCAGCAGAAAACTTTTTTCTATGTTCTGAGAGGAAAATTGGAAATTTTGGGGAGTAGTGAAAAAACTCGCATGAAACATTTTCTCTTTTCAGATGAGTGGAATCCTTTTGAAGACAAGGCTTGCATGTTGTAGACATACACAGCTCTTAAATCCAAGATGCATTTCTGCACCTAGAAGGATACTTAATCTTCATGAGCGGATGATGCAGGACTTTCATTGCTGATCAACTATTGCATGCTTTCTGTTGTCCTTTTGACCTAATTTGTGGTTGACCTTTTCATCTCTCCCTCAAAGCACTGACACCTATACCCTCCAAACGGGTAACAAATAGCTTATTCCCCTAACTTGCTAGAGAGAAAAAAGAGCAAAATAAGGCAGGGCACTAAAAGCTTAGGAAAACTATGAAAGATTCATTGAGCACTGAGATCTCCAACCAGATAACAAAAATGAAGGTACATGTGCCAGGACAGCATAGGATGCATCAGCTTATAGTTTTCTTTCAAGTATTGGGTATGTTTGTGATTTTGCTTGTGGAAAGCTAAGGAATTTATAACTTTCAAATTCCATAAATATGTCAGATGCTGCAATTCTAAAGCTAAATACGTTGCAAAGAATGCATTTTACCTTGTTAAAGCAGTAAAATTAGTTTAGGTTTTTTAGGACAGTAAGTATTGCATAGATGTCAGTTCTTCCCAAACCTTTTTTTTCCTGGGGAAAAACATCTATTTTCTTCCTTTGGCTTTGAAATTTTCAGAAATTTTGCATCGCTAAGCTTACCTGCCCTTTAGGCCCAGGTGGCAGCAGCATTAAGGCATAACTCAGTAAACAACCGTCTTTTGCTTTTGCTGTCTCTCTTTAAAATAGTTCTGTCCGTGTCTCCCCTCTCCTAACTCCTTGGATTCAGTATCTTGACCAGGTTGTTTCCTGTAATTGCTCATTCCCCATCCTTGGAGATAGATCAAGATGGGTAGCCGCGTTAGTCTGTCTGCAGCAGTAGAAAAAAGTAAGAGTCCAGTAGCACCTTAAAGGCTAACAAAATTTATGGTAGGGTATGAGCTTTCGTGAGTCACTGCTCACTTCTTCAGATACAGCTAGGATGACTGGCTATATCATTCTACCTGTATCTGAGGAAGTGAGCAGTGATTCATGAAAGCTCATACCCTACCACAAATTCTGTTAGTCTTACTGTATTCCCCATCCTGTCCATTTCAGAAGCCTTCCTGTGTTGTGTCTGTCACTGCCCTGCCTTCCATGCTGATAGAAGAGTTTGGATACGGTTTTTAGCCTGAAAATAGACATAGAGTTGTACCCAAAAAAACTGTGGGCAAATTGAAGCTCACATACTGGGACTTTCCCGCCTCACTTTTCCCTCTGCAGCCCACCAGAGCTGGCTAAATTTCTGTTCCTCATGCATTTGCATGATGGTCTGCAGCAGGAGGTGGAAGTTAATGAAAATCACTCACACATACCTTTTTGCTAGCAAAACCCCCTTTGGTTCTGTACTACCCAAAATTGTGCAACTGAGCATAATACTAGTATTTGCCCAACTCACCTTTTTCCCCTCTCCCATGGCATGTAGTAAATTAAAAGAAGAGATATTGTCTCATTGCATCAAGAGAATCCCCACCTCTGCTCCTCTTTATTGATTTTTTGTGATTTAATAGATGATATTGAGATAAAGAAGAAAAGGATTTGCAAGTCTGTAGGTACAGTAAATATAGATAGACATTTTCAGCCTTAATAATGGCAGAAACAGAGTAGTGTTTACTTTGCATAATGAAACCACCATTCTTTGAAAGGGTTTGCCACCTTCCCAAACCTTTCATAGAAGTAGCATCCTGTTTCTGACTGTGGCCAACCAGTGTCTCCCATGAGGGAGCTACAAGCAGGGCATGAAAGGAACAACATAAGAACATAAGAGACGCCAGTATCGGATCAGGCCAATGGCCCATCTAGTCCAACACTCTGTCACACAGTGGCCAAAAATACCAGGTGCCATCAGGAGGTCCATCAGTGGGGCCAGGACACTAGAAGTCCTCCCACTGTTGCCCCCCCCAAGCACCAAGAATACAGTGCATCACTTGCCCCAGCCTGAGAGTTCCTACCTATACCTTGTGGCTAATAGCCACTGATGGACTTCTGCTCCATATGTTTATCTAATTCCCTCCTGAAGCTGGTACCTTTTATCTGTTCTAACCCAACTGCTCAGCAATTTGATTGAGTGCCCATGAGTTCTTGTATTGTGAGAAAGAGAGAAAAGTACTTCTTTCTCTACCTGCTCTATCCCATGCATAATCTTATAAACCTTGATCATGTCACCCCTCAGTTGTCATTTCTCCAAGCTAAAGAGCCCCAAGCATTTTAACCTTTCCTCATAGGGAAAGTGTCCCAACCCTTTTATCATTCTAGTTGCCCTTTTCTGCACTTTTTCCAATGCTATAATAACCTTTTTGAGGTATGGTGACCAGAATTGTACACAGTACTCTAAATGAGGTTGCACCATTGATTTATACAGGGGCATTATGATACTGGCTGATTTGTTTTCAATTCCCTTTTAAATAATCCCCAGCATAGCATGCCTTTTTTACTGCAGTAGCACACTGTCTAGACATTTTCATTGAGTTATCTACTACGACTCCAAGCTCTCTTGGTCAGTCTCTGCCAGTTCGGACCCCATCAATGCGTATTTATATTTAGGATTTTTGGCTCCAATGTGCATCACTTTGTATTTGGCCACATTGAACCCCATTTGCCATGTTGACGCCCACTCGCCCATCCTTGACAGATCCCTTTGGAGTGCATCACAATCCTCCCTGCTTTTCACCACCCTGAACAACTTCGTGTCATCTGCAAATTTAGCCACTTCACTGCTTTCTCCCAACTCTAAATCATTAATAAAACAAGTTAAAAAGCATTGGACCGAGTACTGATCCCTGTGGTACCCCACTGCTTACCACCCTCCACTGAGAGAATTTCCCATTTATATTCACTCTCTGTTTCCTATTAATTAGCCAGTTTTTGATCCACAAGAAGACTTGTCCTTTTATCCTGTGACTATTGAGCTTACTTAGGAGCCTTTGATGAGGAACTTTATCAAAAGCTTTCTGGAAGTCAAGGTAAACAACATCTGTTGGTTCTCACTTGTCCACATGTTTGTTCACTCCCTCAAAAAACACTAACAGGTTAGTGAGACAAGATCTTCCCTTACAGAACCCATGCCTCAATAGTTTTTGTTCATCAATGTGCCTACTAATTCTTTCCTTAATAACAGTTTCCACCAATTTACCTGGTATCGATGTCAGATTGACTGGCCTATAATTTCCCAGATCTCCTCTGGAACCCTTTTTAAAGATGGGAGTGACATTAGCTACCTTCCAGTCCACAGGAATGGAGGCATATTTTAATGAAATATTACATATTTTTGTAAGAAGATCCACAAGTTCACATTTGAGTTCTTTCAGAACTCTGGGATGTATGCCATCCGGGCCTGATGATTTATCAGTTTTTAAGTTGTCTGTCAGTCGTAGGACCTCCTCTCTTATCACCTCAATCTGACTCAGGTATTTCAACATCCCTCCCGAAATCAGCAGTTCTGAAGTGGGCAAGCACTTCTCCTCTTCCACAGTGAAGACAGAGGCAAAAAATGCATTCAGCTTCTCAGCCATTTTCCTATCATCCAGTACTCCTTTTACTGCTTAGTCATCCAAGGACCCCTTTCTGATGCAAATAATACATTTGAATATTTCTTATTAGCTATCCTGGCCTATGGAGTCCAATGAATTTATGTAATTTTTTTAAAGCAATCTAGGTTAGTGGCCATCACCACATCCTTTGGTATGAATTCCATCAGTTAATTGTGGCATGGCTTGTAGGTAGAGCTAAACCATAATTTGTCCTATGGCTTGAATTCCATTAATTAATTGTGGCATGGTTGTCATTATAGGTGGGCCTTTGCCAGTGTTCTGTGTGAAATACTGTTTCCCTTTATCCATCTGGAACAGATGGCCTCTCTGTTTAATTACACTTTTTAGTTACTTTTTTCCCACCATAGAGAACAATGGAGGGAATAGGGGCAACCTGTTTGGGGGCCCATAGAATTGGACCCCCTAATCTAATGTTCTTGAAACTTGGTGGGTATCTTGGGGAGAGGCTCCATCAGCTACCCTGTGAATTTGGAGCCTCTCCCTCAAACCCCCTCTCCTCCAGCCCCCAGAATATACCCTATGTTTTCACCATTGACTTCAATGGCCCATAGGATATAATGGAGCTGAAATTGACATTCAGCTTCCTGAAAGACTCCCTGGGATGCCGGCTGGGGGCGGGGCTTGGCTCTGAGCTCCCGGAGCTGCGCTCCAGTGTGCTCCCCCCCAAAAGACCCCTGATGCTTCAGAAGATATTGAAGGATCAAACAATGCCTTCTTTCAGTTTCCAGAAGCTGTGTTTGTATGTGTTAGTGATTTTCCCTAGTGAAACAAATCCGTCAGTCATGATTTCTCTTCAAGAAGTGCAAGTAAGCTTGTAGGTCCTTAAAATTAATTTTGTTTTCTTCCATGTTTCAGTTTTCACTTGAGGTTCTTCCTCACTGGATGGAATGAGTTATATAAGGTGGCCTGGCATTTGCTGCTGAAATCATTTTAAAATTCATAGTGTAGACTATGTGTTTAATTATTCCATAATGGACAAAAGATTAAACATGGGAACAGCTTTTCCGAATCCTAAGAATATTTTACTTCCTGCCAACCTTTTCTGTTCTTGGTTTTTGCCTAGTCCCTTTCCACTTGTGGAAGCCATCCATAGGACTTTGGTTAGGAATTAGGCCCACATACAGGCTAAGTAATGATGGGTATCTTTTTTGAGTTTTCTGTTATTTTCTCATGGGTATAATCATAGCAGCATTACTGCCAAAACAAAAGTGTGGATTATTCAGATATTAAATAATCAATCCTGCCTTTACTATCATATAATATCATGGTTCATTTTTACATAGTGGAGGGGCCGTGGCTCAGTGGTAGAGCATCCGCTTAGCAGGCAGAAGATCCCAGGTTCAATCCCTGGCATCTCCAATTAAAAGTATCAGGTAGAAGGCGATGTGAAAGGCCTACATTTGAGATTCTGGAGAGCTGTTGCCAGTCTGAGTAGACAATGAGGTGATGGACCAAGGGTTTGATTCAATATAATTCATGTGTTCCTAGGTGAATCACCACCAACACGAGGTAGTAGTTCTTGACATTTTGAAATACTTAAATGCAAACCAATGTTATTTTTTATTAACTGGTTTTCTGCCCTGGCTTTTGATCCAGAAGCATCCTCAAGGCAGGTGAACAATTAAATTGTTGCTGTTTGCACTTGGCTACTTTGCTCCCATCCCAGTTCTTATTACGCCATTGTGGCTGTTCCCATCTTCTTTCAGGCTCACTCCCCAGGGTGGTTGGATGGTCAGTTGTCTGGCTGTGCACTGCTTACTTAGTGGTGTTCTCCTTCTCTGGTGTCCCCAATGGCAGAGATAGTGGATTGCAAACCTACTTGGTAGTTACGCAGAACTTTCCCAAAGCAGTTCAGATACATTATGCTGTTGGGTTCATGTTCAAAGACAGGAGAGCTAAAAATGTTCTGAATAAATAAATCTGAGTTGTATAGTAACACTTTGAGGTGGATTAGAATTATTACCCTACATTACAGATAGTGTAAAACTTATAAACCACGGTTCTATAAGTGGTGAACATTTTTTTTAAAATGAGTTAAACCTGTAGCATATGTTGTGTTTGTCCAGGTGTCTCATTAACAAGGTAGAATTATTTTTTCCACATCTTAAAGTTAGCAATGTTTCCTTCTGATAATAGTAGAAAAGAGTAAGAGTCCAGTAGCACCTTAAAGACTAACAAAATTTGTGGCAGGTTATGAGCTTTCGTGAGTCACTGCTCACTTCTTCAGATACCTTCAGGATACTACTGGACTTACTCTTTTCTACTGCTACAGACAAACATGGCTCCCCATCTTGATCCTTCTGGTAATGTTTGCAGAGTAGTGATGCTCATTTTGATGCTTAAAATGAACAGGAAATTTTGTCTGGGACTTCAGTAGAAATGCACTTAGGAGTAGTCTAGTGATGCATAGCAGCTTCTTCCATTTGCAAGTACTATGAACAGTGTCTACTTTAAAGATCTCTATTCTGCTTCCTTATGTGAACCTAGTTCATAGGCCTTTGTTTCCACTCTGCAGATGGGAATGGAGACTGAGAAACAGTACTGATACAGCTAAGTTGGTGTTGAATGGCAAGTCTTCCAAGTTCAACAGTGGAGCACACTGTCTGTATTCCAGAAATTAATTTGTGGAGTCTGTGGACTGTTTATGTGAATGTTGTTCTGGATCAGTAACTCCTTAGGCAGCTATTGACCTTTCTCTTCTCACTAGTGTTGAGAACAGCAGGGAGTGGGATGTGGCACCAATGACTCGGCATCAGGAGCATTGCTTATGTTCCAGTATTTGTGTATATAAATCGCGTTCAGTAATTATTATCTCCACAAGTGTTTGTTTGGCTGTGTATTCTGTCAGCTGTTGCAAATTGTGTGCATGTGATTGTTGTTTGTATGTATGAATAGTTTCAAGGCGCAATCCTGTCAAAGTTAAGCATTTATAGTTTATAATTGCGAATAGTTTCATGCATACTTCAATTTCTTTCACTGAGATCTCTGAGACACAAAAGAGCCTTGATCGTATTAGCAAGTGCGGCTTGTACTCCACAAGCGTCGATGCAGTCCTAGCTGCCACTGCACGATTTCTTTTTTCAGAATTTGGGACTGGTTCAAGTCTGTTAAAAAGGAAGTCCAGTAGTCTCACATTTTATTTGTGGCTTGCCTTTCTCTCTGCCGGAGTATGACTGTTACTGTAAATGAGACCTCATGCCATTTTCTGAGTGCCCCTCCCCCCAATAATGTTCAATTGCTGAATGTGGTTATATTGGTGGATTTCAGATAGCCAATATGTTCCGTTTCAGGAACTGTTCAGTAATGGTTTCTGTCTGTCATTTCAGACAGAACCATTTTAGTAACAGTTCCCTAACGGAATATATTTCCGCTTTCAGACAGAAATGCTTCTGTCCTGTCCGGGAAGCGTTCCTGAGCCATTTTACCTGCAAACTGCTTCCAGGTGGTCTTCAATTTCTTCTACCATTCCTGAAGCGCTACGGGGTGATGTGTAAAATGCCCCCATAGCACTTCCTCTGATGATGAGGTTTTCACGCCCTTTTTCACCCACATGGGCGATCTCCATCTTTTTTTAAAAAACGTTCTTCTGAGAGCGCTATGGTGCTATAACACAACCCCAAAACAGCACAATAACCACCCCATTGGGATGCCCAGACCACTGAGATACATGAGATCACTACATCTGGGGAGAACAGTGATTTCAATGGAGTACAATGCCATGGAGTCCTCCTTCCACAGCATTCACTTTATGCCTGGGAACTGATATCTGTAGGCAGGTGATAAGCTGTAACTCTTAAGTGCAGGGGATACCCAGGTCCCATCTGGAGGAATGGCATCCCTATATACTGGCCATCAAGAGGAGGATGCTGTTTGCAAGGCTGGAAGGAGCTAGTGTGGCTTGGAAAAGCGGGAGGGGGGGATTTTAAAATCCTGCCACAGGTTTTGAGTTCCTGGAATTCTCCTTGGGCAAGACAGCTACTTGTAAAATGGAGACTGGGGAAGAGGGAAACGAAAAGGCAGCCTGTTGTCCTGTCCCTAAATACTGCATGGGGTGGGGGGAAGTGGTTTGATTTAAGGTGCCTGAAGGACAAAATTTAAAGGAAGAGATTCTTAAATTCCAGGCAGCCTGAAAGAGAGTGCAGTCATGGCAAGGGAAGGGGAGGGAGAACAGGACAGTTTACAAACCCAGACAGCATCCCTTCCTAATGTTCCAGAAATCAAATCCAGAAATGTGTGCGTGTGCATGCCTGAGCTTCCACTTGTTTCCAGGTGGCAGATGTAGTGATCTCATGTATCTCAGTGGTCCAGGCATCCCAACAGGGTCACTATTGTGCTGTTTTGGGGTTGTGTTACAGTGCAATAGCGCTCTTAAAAAAAGTTTTTTAAAAAAAGACAGAGATCGCCCATGTGGGTGGAAAAGGGCAGGAAAACAAAGCGGCGCAGTCTGAAATGACAAACCTCTTCAGAGACGGCTCCTTACAGTGGCTGTGTGAAATGACCGTCCCTGTAGTGGTTTATTCCAAGGCGGTACAATAATGGTTTTTAAAGGGTAATGTGAAATTAACCTGTATCTTGAGCACTATGCACATGGTATATGTCTGTTGAAGGCAATGAGCTTGGTGGGAAGTCAAGTGATCAGAAGTTTCCCCACCCATGGTTGTGACGGCACTTGCCTTGCCCGTTATGCGGTTTCATCCAACAATGTGGGTGGGGGTTCAAGTGAGCTTGCGGACCGTATCCCCATCTGTGAATGAACAGACAGGTCAGTCCCACTTTGGTACAAGGGGAATTTGTAAGTATACTGTACAAACTTGTACATGCTGGTTAGTCATCATGTGTTCTTGTGTTAAACTTGTCCATGTTTCGTGGCAGAAAGCTGCTTTTTGGGGCAGGGGAGGTCTGTGATGGATCAGGAGCCATTCGTTGAGGTATGGGCTGTGTTCCCAAACTGTAAAGGCTTCTTTCACATGGAGGATTTCTTCCACATGGAGGATTTGTTCCATCCTGGCTCTCATACCGCCTGCTGGATGAAGAGGTTGGAGCATCCACATAACATCATCTTCTAACCAGTCCTTTGTTTATACCCCGCTTTTCTCCCCAAGGGGGACCCAAAGCAGCTTACAACTTCATTCTTATCTTCTTCATCTTATCCTCACAAGAATGACACTGTGAATTTGGTAGGCTGATTGGGAAAAGTCATGCCATCCCTCTTCTGTTGCCCTCTGTTGTTTTCACCTAGGTTGTTCCAGTGTTTCAGAACCTGATTTGATCCAACATCAGTATCAAAGCAGGTTTCCCCACAGTGTCAATAGGCAGGGGCAGATTTCCAAACCTCCTTCTTCACATCCAGCTCAGTTTTCCATCCCAGTCTTCTTATACCCACTATCTCCCAGGCCCGTAGCCAGGATTTTTAAATTCAGGGGGCTTTTAAATAAGTCAGGGGGCACCCCGTACACACCCCCAAATGAGCACCATAAATAAAATTAAAAAATGGAAGTTAGGGGGGCCTGGGCTGGAGAGGAAGTTGGAGGGGGCTTGGTGGTAAGTCGGGGGGCCAGGCCCCAAGATGCTCCACTGTAGCTACAGGCCTGTCTCCCATTCATCTCTGTCATCCATACACTTTTTTTTCTGGCTCTTTAAAAAAGCTGTAGTAAGCATATCACTATAGCGTCATAACACTCTAGCAATATAAATATTGCTGTTTTTTTTAAGCTGACAAAAAGGAGGTCGGCAACGATGCGGGGGCTGGAAGCTGTGGACATGAAGGGGAACTTTTGCGGAATCCTTCCATGGGCATGCTTTGCTGCCACCATAAATGCCCTTGCATTTGCAGTGGCAATGAGCGCACAGTGGGAAATTGTTTCTGAGTAGCGGCAGCCAAGATATCAAAGCAAAGATCATTTTGATGAGACCAACTTCATGCTGTGTCTGTTTTGTAAACACGTCACAGATGATCTCATGGTTGCCAGAACAGCCAATGTGAAGAGCAGATTTTGCCATTTTCTGGTGCCCATTTCAGCCATGAGAATGATTCAAAAGAATGTGTGTGTAGCTGTCATGTAAAGTGGAATCTAGAAAGCAAGAGAGATATGCCAGTATAATTTAGCCTCATAGGGCTGGGAAATAGGATAACCACACACTGAAGAGATCTTCTGCAGATTACCATTCCTTTAGGACTCATTCCAGGTATCCTGCGCCCTTTTCTGTTGCACCTGGCACCTGCAAGATGTCTATGGACCATGTACATCCCTGTGCTGATTTCCACTAGTCCAAATGAGAGACAGAGGAACTATCTGGTTCAGTACAGACACCACAATCCAGATGAGACAATGCTGAGCAACGGTTGCACCAAAATTTCACACAACTTTTTTCTTCCACAGATTTCTTCCCGCACTTCAGCTTCAGCTTTTAAATCACACAGCCAGCAGTGTAGGAAGCCGCCATCTGGCTTGCAGCCTTCTGCTGTTCTCTACTGCCTTCCACTCCTTCCTCATCCTTTCAAATACTGTTAAATTTTTATTTTCTCTTAGAGGGAAAATATCAGCAAACTGACACAGATGTCACGAGTACTCGACCCAGCCCCAGTTCCTACATGCAAAGTCCTGCTGACTGAAGCATCTGTGTTGCCCCTCACAAAATGTGCCACACAAGCAGAAGTAGTTGTCTAGTGAAACGTATTAGGGTGGGTGGGCTCTGTCTGAAGCCCCATGTTTTTTGTTGCTGAAGGCTAAAGATGTAAACTCAGAAGGCTTCCTCTGCGCTACCGTAACATGCTTGACTTGTAGTAATGAAATACTTACGATGGGAGGGCACAGATTAAAAATGTTTGAAACAAACAGGGAAATGAGACAAATATGTGAGGCAATTATATTGGTGGAGGGGTCCGTGACACATACAAATCTTTTGGTGTACACAATGTAAGGCTGTGGGTGGGCGGGGCTGGCCAGCAGCACTCACATGATTTTATTCAAGGGCTGGGAAAAGAGCTTTGATTAGTTAAAAACAGCAGTAAGGTCTAGAGGGGAGTCCTTGAAAAGAGTTTGGAGCTGCCCAGAGGTGACTATAACTCCTCTAGCAATTTTCAGACTATTCTTCTGTGGCAGGACAAAAGTCTTTTCTTTTCCCTCCCGTGTTCAAAGAGACATTTATCTTGAGACTTTGCAGCTGTGGGGATGCTTGTTTGAAGATACCCCCTCATAGAGGAGAGCGAGTCGGCGCACCGAGCACTGTGGTGTAGTATTTTATACCCTCCCTCCCTCCCTCTTTTCCTTCCTCCTCCTCCTCTTCCAGCACCACCATGTGCAGTTTTTCATAAGAAGAAGAATGTGGAGGCAACGTTTTCAAGGCAAGGGGAAATTTCCTGTTTTCTTTTCTGTTTGTTTAATAAAGTGTGCCTTTGACTTGCCAGAACTGTAGCGACTTTTGTTGCAAATGAGTAATTCGTACTTTTTATACACTGCCTGAGAAGATATTTAACCCCACCTCCTTTTTTTAAAAAAAAAATAAAAAATAAAATGGGGGAAAGAAGCTGTGTGACATAGGCAAGTGAGATTAATAAGAATTAGGCAAATGGCTTCTTCTTGCTTTTGTTTCGCTGAGATAGTACCAGCCGTCTTGCGGCCACACAAAGGCTGCCATTTACCAGGGAGTACTCCCTAATTCTCTTGGCAGGGGTGCCATTGGAATCGGATACAAGTGGGTGGCAATGGGGAGGAACCGCCAAAGAGGACAAGCAGTCTTTTGTTGTGTGGTGTTTTTTTTAATGTAACAAAAGCACTTTATACACTGAGCTGGGCGCAACAAGCTGTGCAGCTTGAGAGTCGGGGTGGAGCAGTTTGGAGTTCTCAGTATACATAGTGAGCTTTCCCCCCACCCCCTCCCTTAAAAGCTCTCCGCTGAAACATTGGCTCAACTCCAGAGAGCTGGAAGTGCCAGAAAATATTTAACAATGCTTCTGACAACTGGCTTGATACTGGAAAGCTCTGGGAAAAAAAGAAAAAAGAAAACAGCATCTTAATTTTGAAAACACCTTGGTGATAATGCGGTCATAAAATCAGATTCTTCTTCCTGTCGTACACTCCATTCTTTATTAGAAATGAGCTCCCCATGAATAGAATGAAGTGCTTTTGCAATTCTGGCCCTTTCTTAGTTGTGTTAGTGAATTATTTTGTGTGTTTAAAATGGGGGGGGAGTTCCTCCATATACTGAACAGTTGTGATGGTTATTGTGGAAACAGTACAAAAATTGGGTGATACAAGAAGAGAAGGTTTTCTTCTTAAATTACTAATGAAGCATTTTTATTTGGAAGCAAGTCACACAGAACTCCTAGTAAATATGCTTAGGACTGCAGCCAAAGTCATTTAGTTTTGTCTCATAGTATTTTCAGTGATGCTTGCACATGGAGCCACAGTGATGCAACTCATAAATGTGAGCTCATTCATTTTATTTTTTTACCAATCTTTACAGAGCAATCCTAAACAGAGTGGCACCTTTTTAAGTCAATTGTAATCAGGGGGCTTAAGAAGGCTATAACCCTGGATTTATGTTTCAGTATAGTGTGTCAGTGGAATGGCCCTAGGGCTATAATTTATGTATTTTAAAAAGTTTCATATAAATATAGCTATTTATCTGTCTGTCTAAGTAGTTCTGAAAAGGAGGGAATCAAATGTTTCAAAAATGCAGTTGGGGAAGGGAGATTTACTATGAAATGGCTTTTCGACTACAACACTGTCAGTGTTTTTAATTGAAATGTAATTACTAAGGACATCTCGTTCTCTGTTGTTCCCTTTCCAAACTTTGCTTTCTGTCAAGTTGAAATAAATGGCCCTCTCCAGTTTTTTAAAAGACCTTTAACTGTTTAGCCACATTCCCCTCTAACATTTATCCTTGGCAAATGACAGTTCTTTTTTTTTTAATTGAAGTGGCTTGGCCTGATCTAAGAATCTTGGATCATCAGCCATGATCAGCATGCAAAAGTTTGCCACAATTCCTAGCTGGCAGAGGCACAGATGAAGTTGTCTTGGGGTGGTAGGGAAGAAAGGCTGCATTTCTCTTGATCTGCAGAGTCACTTATACCATTGGGTAGAAAAGTTTCAGGTGACAGACAAGTTTTTAGCCCCCTCCCCCTGGTAACTTATGGTTTTGAAAAGCAGCCAACAATCCCAACAGCATTGTTGTTTGTGAATATTTCCTGCAGTTCTTAGGAACCACACTCTGATTACAGCTTATTGAGGAACATGGAAACTGATACACAATGTAAGTGGCAGCAGCCGTCTGAAACCATTGGTCTGGGTGGGCTACAGCTTCATTTCCCCCTCCTATTAGCTTCCATATTCTGCCTTTGACAGTAACAATGTGAGGCTGTCGTTAAAAGTGATATTCTGAATTCTAGAGAATGCACATCAGGGAAACCCATCAGTGTACAGTTGAACTGCTTTCTTAAACAAAAGAAAGGGTTAATCTGGGCAAAGAATAGTGATTCAGCTCTGGATTGCAAGCCTTTCTGTTTTATGCTTTCTTCCCCCCCCCCTTTTAATCCTAGTTATCTGCTTAGGGCAAGCTTCTTTTGCTTATCCAAATCATCTCACCGGTCTGCCCTGCATGAAATGCTAGAAGAATCATTATTTTCAAGTAGATGTACAAGTATGAAACAAGAAATGTGAATATTTGTTCTCGTTTTGCAAATATTTCATTTCACTTTCCTCTTGTTTGGATTTTATCTTTCAGCTGATTAACTGAAAAGTTGTACCTTCAACAAAACTGGCAGGCAAGAGCCGACAGGCTCAATCACCCCTTTACTTAAACCAGCTCAGAGCAAAGTGGTGTCTCGGGGACTCTCTTCTCGCTGCTTTTTGCCTCACTCCCATCTTCTCTCTGCTACTACTCCCCTTTCTGTGTCATTGCCAGTGACAAACCAACCCAGTTTAAAATAGGCAGCAGGTCTGGGTGAACGTTCAGGAACATCAAAAATGGTCGTGGCCAGCAGATGGATCCCATTGCTGTATGCCAGTCCTGCGCTTAAGGGGGAAAAAATCTGTTTGTTCAATGAATAGGCCTGCCTGCAAAATTATATGGACTGATAACACAAACTCATCTCTGGTGGTCTTCAGTAGAGAAATAGATTGTATAAACTGTCATATAATCCATATTTCGTCTCCTCAATTGTGTATGCTGAGCAAGTAATACTAGGAGAGCAACATCATATAGCAGCCTGGTTAGAAGCACCAATTTCATATTCTCTCTTGTGAATCCATTGTGTTGTTTTATCTTAGATGTTGTCTTTCCCCCCTTGGCATTCCTTTTGATACTATCCCTCTCTCAGAGTAAGATGTTGGGACGCCTTCTCATAAGCTGCAAGTCAGTGGTTTTGATTTTTAGCATGTAGTTCTTTGAGCTCTGCCTTTTTCCTTTAGTCATTTTCACAAATGATACTAAATATGCTTCTAATATATCCACCTTTGATTGGGTATACTGAGAAATGCTGCAATTCAGTTATGTTGTACAGGAAATTCTGATTGTATTTGTTTTAAGTTTTGGATGACCTGTAGAATTACAGGTGTTGATCCTTGTTAGGTATTTATACATTTTCCTATGAATTTAAACCATTCATGGATTGCATTGTACAAATACCATTTCCCTTTGATTTTCTAATCCACTGTTTATCAAAGCCATGATCCTAAGTGCTTGTTATGTGAGAATTTAGGGGAGTCAGAATAGCATCCCTCAGGGTAGCGCTTTCAGAAGTGACTTCTGCTATTGTAAATGCCTGACCTATGTGAAATGGAGCCCCAGCTGTTTATGGGCATGTTCAGAGGAGTGTGCTGGCTGGTGGTGCTCACAGCAGTTTGTGGAATGCATCATAAAGGTACAAAGCTTGACTAAGCACAGAAATTCAGGCTGGGATCCAAATAGTGATTTAAGCAGGCCCAGGACCTGTACACATTCAGTAGGAGTTTTTATTTTGTTCCTTTCAAGCAAACCCTATTGCAATTTCCCAGACTGCTTATAAAACTGCCTTCTGTTTCAAAAACAGTTTTCTCTATAGCATGGGGGACAAAAAGGTCTCCAGTAAAAACTTCCGAACGGTTTGTGGTGATGCATCTTGATACAAATAGTGCTTGAAAGCCACGGTCTTTAAATCTTTCCAAAATGGTGTGAAAGCAGATTTCTTCCCATTTGAAAAAGAGGCTCTGCTTAATCATTAGTTCTAACAGTCTGCCAAGACAAATATAACCTGTGTGTCAGTTTACCATCATGATGCACCAATCCCCCTGAGTGAGTAGTACCGTGGTTTCTTTTGTACTTTGCAATCTGCTGTTCTAGAAATCTGTTTTCACATTCTCAAAAGGCCATTCCACAGAGAGTTCAAGATCTAAATCATGCAAATAAATGCATATATTTGTTGTTCTTCTACTGACAAAAAGGTGGTTACAAGGTTCCACTGAACGGCCTGGCTGCATCTGGTGGCAATGAAAATGGGAACAGACCTGATGAATGCCTGGCTGGGACACTAGTGGGAGTCCCATGCAAACTACTAAGCCATGCAAATGAAGATTGAGTTAAAAGTATAATAAATAAACTTGGGAAACAAGTTGTATCCCTCTCCATCAACTTTTATGAAGATTGAAATGAACCCATGTTCATTAGTGGTGGTTTCAGTTGATTTAACACTTGTATTCCATTTGTTTCCAGGTATTCGCCCACAAATAATGAATGGCCCTATGCATCCTCGCCCCTTGGTGGCTTTACTAGATGGAAGGGATTGTACTGTGGAGATGCCAATTTTGAAAGACTTGGCTACTGTTGCATTCTGTGATGCACAATCAACTCAGGAAATCCATGAAAAGGTAAGGAAAATAAATGACTTTGTCTTTTTGGAATTTATTTAAGGGGAGAAATCTGAGTCTCCAGCTTTTAATGGCTTATTACCAGATTAGATTTCTGCTGCATCTTAGAAGAATAATATGGTGACATCTGTATTGGCTGATATTTGGCAGCTTAGCAGGTGCTTCCTGGGCTGATCTCTGACTGTGAGAGAGATCTGAAGTAGGCACATAGATAACCTTTTGTTGATGCAACAGAATGGAATGGTGTGTCTGAGCCTGCCTAGAAGCGCCAATAAAGCCTCATTTGTTTTATTCATTTGCTCACAAAGGTATCTTGGAATGAAGAGATTCTGCTTTTCACATTGGAAGAGAGCAGAACCCTCCCTCCTTCTGCTCCTCACATTTCTTCCCTCCTCTAAGCTTGGCTTCAGTGCCGGTAGTGAGACAAGCTAGGGAGAAAAGAGACCAGAGCACAAGGAAGTAGGGAGGGAAATGGGGCCGATATCTCACCTGTGTGTTCACTTTACACATGAACAGAGGAGACACGTGAAAACAAAGATGTAGCTGTTTCTTCGACAATTATTTTGACCCTCACTGTATTCCCAGACTGGCTATTGTGTGCCCCATGACACATGGACCAAGCCCACACAAAAATCTGCACTCTTATTCTTATATATTAGGAAGTTATTTTACATTCATATACATTTCTGTCTGCTTTGTAATGAGAGATTGTGTAAAGCAGATTATCGTTCAATACATTTTGTTGCATCCCTCAGATATTTAGAGAACCCTCTTTCTTTAACAGGCAGAACCAGAGATTTCTAGGAGAGATGAATGTGTGCACAAATGCTATTGGGCTGTCTTGTTCTTGTGAAGATTCCCCACTCTTCATTTTGGTGGTGGGGGGTGGGTTCTTTGCAGCACAGTGCTCAGAAGCTGATATCTCTGAGGATGGTGACTTTTACGTTTGGCAAATGTAGGCTTCCTCAGAATGGAGGTCTCCTCAAAATAACTTTTGCCAGTTTCTCCTCCTGGTGGGGAGAGTCTCCTTTAAGGTGTGCATCAGACGTTTTTAAACAATGAGTTTCTTTTTACCGACTTTCACAAGGGAGCAGGTTTGGATACACTAGAAGCACCTTTAAGACGGTGAATTCGGCATTTTTGTACGTGTGTTGGCTTAAATGGGGGGAGGGGGATTTTTCAACTCTCTTGAGTCTCATAGCTGTCGATAGATATGTGTAGGGTTTGGATTCCTGAGAGTAGTCAAAGCTTCTTTGATGGCAACAGACTAGGCATATTTGATGGTAAGACAGGCGTCATCAATCTCCCAGTTTCAGAAATTGACTGATCTTGTTAAATAGGCTTTAAAAATAGGTAGGTAAGAGGGAGAAGCTTAATGCGTACAATCTGCCTGCTGCAGGTGCAGGGCTCCTTGCTCACAATGTATTTGCAAACAGCTGTCAGTGACTAACAGCATGTGTTCATGAAGAACAGATTTAGCTAGTCTGTCCCAATTGATTTTCTTAAACGATACAAAATCAATAGATGAAAGCAAAGGAATTAATGTATGAAAGCAGATCAAATATACTTGGATTTCATCTAAATGTTAGATAACGGTCTCTCAGGAACTTTGTGAACCTAGCTCAGCTAGGGAACCCTGTTGGTTAGATTGGAAAGCAGTAAAAATAATTGAAATGGAGCTTTGTGATAAATGCCAAAATAAGGGGTGTGATACTACAGTTTATGGGCTAAACTAGGTGGTGCATACCAATGGGAGGAACATTCCCCCAACAGCCTTGTTGTTAACAGAAAGCAGTTTCAAGGGGGAGTGATCAGGAGGGCAAAAGTGACAGCAGGTGAAGGCATTTTAACCCTTTAAGCTATTTTCCTGCCCAGACTGCCCCCTCTTTGCTAATTTCCAAATGCATATTTGCTTTTCGCCTTAAAAGTGTGATATATATACTGGGTACTATCTAATTTGGCCTCAAGATCAGTCCATCAACTGAATGAACTATGTACTCAGCAGCAAGTCTTGTTGAATGTATTGAATGCATTCAGTGGCAACTCTTGCAAAATCTTCTAAGTGGAACAAAAAGCACTCCCGTTTTTGACCTTTTGCAGGAGTTATTACTGAATACAGCTATTAGACGGAGCCTAAACATTGGTTGGGGGAGGGAACCTGTGTTGCAAACAAAATGAACAGCTTGTTCAGTCATTACTATTTGGAAGGATATTCAGTGCTACTTGTACAGTTCCATTTTGTTTCTGGTTCCATAGAGCATACAATTCAGTAGAATTTGTAGCCAAATCTCAGCTCTGTCTCTCTCTCTTTTTTTTTTTTTTTGGGGGGGAGGGGGGGACATGTTTCTAGTTCTCATGGTTGCTGAGAAAAAATGTTCGTATAAGCCTTTGCCACCAGTGGAGCATTGAGAGAAACCCAGAGTGCCTGAAGGCCTGTTCTGTGCCATTCCCCCAAGACTTCTGTTCCCTGCTTCTTCTCATCACCCCTCACTCCAGCTCACTTTGTAAACTCCAATTTTCCTCCATATTTATTTCATGTATAGATCCTGTTATCTGACAGATACTGAATTCTGTGAAAGATCTTGCTCTTAGAAGCCTGATAGGTTTTTTTCCCCATTTTGATTATAATCTTTGGGAGGGAGGGATTGAATACAATTAACATGAATTGACAAGGACAGGTGGAAAATGGTCAGTCCTGGATATTGTGTGGAAAGAGATCCTTTGGCTCAACCAGAAGGCTGAACTCTTAAGTCTCCTAGAGATGAAGTGTGGGAAGGACAAGATCAGAATTACCTGGGTGGAGGTGGCAAGGAAATCCTTAGAAGGCTTACTGTCAGACATAGCTTGGTCTTGTCCTTAGGATGCTCACAACTCTTAGGGAATTATCCCTGTGTAGGGCAGGCTGCTGCAGCACTGGTTTAAAATAATCATTAGTAAATAGCCTGACCAGTTCTCACATAATCTGTAACCAAGGCATCCAGGCCTGGTAATTGCCTGAAACATTTCTCTGTGCAGAAAGGCAGAGTATAAATGTTGTGAAATAAATGAAATAAAATAATTATATCTTTTCTTTCTGTGTTTACATTTGGTACAGAATAATAAGAGTTAGTGTATTGCTGCTCTTAGTGACTCTCTGGAAGACAGTTTGAATTTGTGTGTTAGAGTATGAATCCTACTGGGGTGCATAGGGCCTCCTGATCCCAGTCACATGAGGCCAGTTGGATGCCAGAGGCTGTGATTTTATCTCTTACTCCGCCTTCTCTTATTCATTGTCTGGGAATTTCATTTTTCTTTCATCAGCCATCTTTCAAAACTAAATTACAACCATCCCCAGATGCGAGTCCCTTTTAAACTTTTCTTCTTTCTCATCATTTCTTGCCAGCATCATAGTATCTAATCTTTTGGGCAGTGCAGAAGCAAAGTATGGCTCAGTGATGGTTGTCATTGGCTTACAAAGATGCTGGGTTTGGCACTGAGTGAGCCACTTTTTTGAAGGAAAGCAGCTCACACCGCCACTCTCAGTCACTGTGGTGTGGATTCTAAGCTGTGTTTCCACTTACACAGCATCCTTTTCCATTTGATATGAAAAGGAGACTCATCACTTCGGACTGATGGGTCCTTTCCATAATAGAATCGGGCTACCTCGTAGATTTCTTCCAAACCCCTGCCACCTCCCTTGTCATTATCACACCACCTTCTGTTGTGCTTCTGGAGGAAGTTCAAACCCTCCTCCAAAAGGATGCCATAGAGCTGGTACCAGTGACTCAGCCCCATGCAGGCTTCTACTCTTTTTACTTCACAGTACCGAAAAAGGACGGAGGCCTCTGTCCCATTATGGACCTCAGACACTTAAACCACCACGTTGGCTACAGAAAGTTTCGAATGACAATGCTACAAACCAGTCTTCCACTTCTGAACCCCAGAACGTGGATGGTGACATTGAATCTCAAAGACGCGTATTTTCACGTCTCGATTCATCCCAACCACCATCCCTTCCATTGCCTTGCAGTAGGCAGCAGACATTTCCAATACAAAGCCCTCCCATTTGGGCTATCCACGGCCCCCTGGGTCTTTACAAAGGTAATGGTGGTCATTGTGGGATACCTACGTCTGATGGGCGTCCAGATATTTCCCCACATAGACGACTGGTTGCTAGTGGCAAACTCGAAGACTTCCCTTCTTGCCCACATAGACCTAACCTTGACCGTCCTAGATTCTTTGGGCATCAAGGTGAATTTGCAAAAGTCGATGCTCCTTCCATCCACAAGGGTAGAGTTCATAGGAGCTATTCTGGATTCTGTAGCATGCAATGCCTTCCTCCCTCCTCAGAGGCCGAAGGACATTATTGATTTGGTGACTCTCCTACACAGTACAAGGAGTGCCATTGCAAAGCAAGTCCAGCGGCTGCTGGGCTTGATAGCGGCCACTACCTATGTCATTGTTTTCGCCAGGCTACGCATGAGACCGTTGCAGTTGTGGTTTGTTCAGAAGTTTCATCCACAGCGGCACTCCCAATCCCTTCGTCTCGTCTTACCACAGACTGTTCAGGACTCTCTCCTCTGGTGGGCAGACCCTGTGAATCTCTTGGCAGGAGTTCTGTTTCACCCACCCACCTAAAACACTCACACTGACAACAGATGCATCCCTCTGGGGTTGGGGGGCACACCTCAGAGGACTTTGTGTAGGGGCTGGGTGGGAATCCCACGTAGCCTGTCAACACATCAATTTCTTGGAACTCCTGGCAGTTCAGTACGCACTCAGGTCTTTCTGCCACCTTGCAACCCAGCAAGTAGTCACAGTCCTTACAGACAACACCACAGCCCTGTGTTACATCAACAGATAGGGAGGCACGATATCCAGAGGACTGTGCTGACTAGCCCTGGAAATATGGAATGAGTGTCAGTTGTGGAACACGTTCTTGAGAGCTGCCCATCTTCCGGGGGCTCTGAACGTTCAAGCGGACTTCCTGAGCAGATGAGGTGGGTCAGGACACGAATGGGAACTCAATTGGAGCTATCTCCAACCAATCTTCCAACTACAGGGTTTTCCAGAGGTGGACGTGTTCGCGACACGCCACAACAGGAAGTGCCATCTTTTCTGCTCCAGAGCGGGGACCAATCCCCTATCTCTAGGCGACGGTCTCCTTCTTCCGTGGTCACCTGTGTACATTTTTCTCTTCCCTCCGATTCCTCTGATCTCAAGAGTTCTCAGCAAAATCCTGAGGGAGAAACCAAACTGTCTCCTGGTGACTCCATGGTGGCCGTGGCAGCACTGGTTCCCCATCTTATCCAAGGGCTCTTTCATCCACTTTCCCCGAGCCACAGACCTCCTCCTTGTGGGAAAGGGATGGATACTACATCACGATATACAGCATCTCAAGCTCACAGCTTGGAGGATTCTCTCCTAGCAATGAGGGACAGAATAGACTTTGTTCTACTAAACTGTCGGAAGCAGTCCACACAAGCTTCCTACTGCAGGAAGTGGAATACATTCCTATCTCACCATCCGCCTATAGAGGGTCACTCCGTCTACTCCCACACATTGACTAAGAAGTTTCTTAAAGGCTTGACCCACCTCTTACCTCATCGCGTGGCCCCACGCCAACATGGGACCTACCCATGGTGCTTATGAGTCTTGTGGACAAACCCTTTGAACCAATGGCTACTTGTAGTCTACAGCTTTTGTCTTGGAAGACAGCATTTCTGGTTGCGATCACCTCTACCAGGAGGGTGAGTGAACTGTCAGTGCTTCGCTGTGACCCCCCATATTTATGCTTCCGTCATGATGGGGTCACGTTGGCCGAAGGTGGTTTCTGAGTTTCATCTTCAGGCTGACATTGTCCTCCCAGCGTTCTTCCCATCTCCTGTGACCAATGAAGAACATCAACTCCATTCTTTGGACATCAGAAGAGCTCTACTCTTCTATTTGAATCGTCAAGGCCCTTCAGAAAGTCACTGGGTTTGTTTGTTTCCTATGCTCTACCCTCCCAAGATAAGAAGCTATCGTCCCAACATCTATCTAAATGGATTGTGGAGACTATTAAATCATGCTACACGTTAGCTAAGAAGTTGCATCTGGGGCCGCTAAGGGCGCATTCCACCCGGGTGGTGGCTGCATTTACAGCCTTCCTGTGAGGTCCGTCACTAGATGACATTTGCAATGCTGTGACATGGGCCACGTCTCACATGTTTGTGAAGCACTATGCCCTAGACATTCGTCTTCATCAGCATTCCCACCATAGAGAACAATGGAGGGAATAGGGGCAACCAGTTTGGGGGCCCATAGAATTGGACCCCCTGCTCCAATGTTCTTGAAACTTGGTGGGTATCTTGGGGAGAGGCTCCATAAGCTACCCTGTGAGTTTGGAGCCTCTCCCTCAAACCCCCTCCCCTCCAGCCCCCAGAATATACCCTATGTTTTCACCATTGACTTCAATGGCCCATAGAATATAATGGGGCCGAATTGCTGCCAAATTTCTTTCATTCCCTCCTTTCCTTCTCTCCTTTTCCTCTTTCCCTCCTTCTTCCCTTCTCTCCTTCTTTCTTTCTTCCCTTCTCTCCTTCTTTCTTTCTTCCCTTCTCTCCTTCTTTCTTTCTTTCTTTCCTTCCTTCCTTCCTTCTTTCTTTCTTTCCCACTTTCTCTTTTTTCCCACTTTCTTTTTTTCCTCCTTCCCCTATTTCCCTCCTTCTTCCCTCTCTTTCTTTTCCTCCTTCTTTCCTTCTCTTTCTTTCCCTCTTTCCTTCCTTCTTTCCTTCTCTCTACTCTCTCTCTTTCCTTCTCTCTTTCCTCCTTCTGTGGCCCAACTCTCATGAGAAGGAGTTTAAACTTTAAACCTCTTCTCTCTTAGCTTCCCCACCCAGGCCAGCTGGGGAAGGGAAGAGGAGGCTTTTGAAGATGCCTCCCCCTTTTGCTTCCCCTTCTGACATCACTTCCGGTGATGTCAGGGGGCGTGGCATATGCTAATAGCCTAGTAGCTCATTAGCATACCATATGCTAATGAGCTCCTACAGCTGTTTTTCTACGAAAAGACCCCTGGGTAAGGCTTAACACAAAAGTAATCATGCTGGATAATGTGTTACAGTTATAGATGGAACAGTTGTGGGGGAATATCATATATGTCTGCGATAATTTCTTCTCCTTTTCCCCTTCCCTTTCCCAAGTGATTCACCTCTCTTTTAACAACACAAGAATGCATTTATAAAGAGTGTTTATGTAGGAAATAAGGGTCGCAGTGGCTCAGTGGTTAAGATGCTGAGCTGCAGACCGGAAGGTCTGTAGTTCAGCAGTTTGAAACCCGACTGCTGCATGATGGAGTGAGCTCCTGTGTCTGTCCCCAGCTCCTGCCAACCTTGCAATTCAAAAGCAAGGAATTGCAAGTATATAAATAGGTACTGCTTCAGTGGGAAGGTAACAGCATTTCGTGCACCTCTGCATTTAGTCATGCTGGCCACATGACCACAGAAGTGTCTTTGGACAATGCTGGCTCTTCAGCTTGGAAACGGAGATGAACAGTGCCCCCTAGAGTCAAATTTGACTAGCTTTTGAGCAAGGGAAACCTTTAGCTTTACCTTTACTTTAGGTAGGAAATAAAGAGGTGTACTACTGTAGTAATTACTTGTATCTAAGGGAAGTTGAAGCTCTACTTTAGAATGATGATGGTATCACATATTGAAGGTGACAGAACTGACAGGCTGTTTCTGTTGAAGAGAGATGGATGGGTTTCACTTGGAATATCTCAGTAAACCAGGAATCTCAGACCCTTGAAACGGTATTATCTCAGGATTTTTCCCTCATTCCCCTCACAACACACTAATGCACTATTTCTGTAAGGTATCCTAACCTGCTTATCACAGGATACCTAACACAGTCCTGCCTCTCTTTAGGTACTTGAGCCCTGTCTACAGGCCCGTAGCTGCAGTGGGGCATCTCGGGGCTAGGCCCCCTGACTTACTGGCAGGGCCCCATGACTTCCCATCTAGCCCAAGGACCCTGAGTGGTGGCAGGTGTGGGGAAGGAGCCAGTGCCCCTAAATAAATTTAAATGCCCCCCAACTTAAAAAAATCCTGGCTACGGGCCTGCCTGTATACCTAGTTCTATCTATATCTGAGCCTCATCTGAGGAATTTTTCTTCTATTGTCTTTTTCCCCACTCACCTCCCTGCTGACAAATTCACCCCCTCCCATTGATTGGAAACTTGCATACACAGGAGAGAAGCAGGGATTAGCTGTGACTTAGGTAGGACAGAACTGGAAACTGTCCATCACAGTAACCCAGCAAGCTTCCGTGGTAGAGTGGGGATTTGAACCTAAGTCTCCCCAATCCCAGTCCAACATTCTAACCATCACTATACACAATGGTAGTTCTCATTTCAACACCAGGCATCCAGGCTTTGTTTGACAGTGGTCTCTTTCTTTATGAGCCCTGAAAGCAGTTCCCCACTCCTGTTTATTTGGTGTCTAAACAGAAGGAAGTTTCTTTTTGTTTCCCAGACAAATTTTTCTACTCGTTGATTAGAACTTGGCTTGGGGCTTTTTGTGTAGTGGCTCTATAGAATCAGCTGTTCTCCCTCTGAGGTGGAGGACATCTCCAATGGGTTATTCCCACCGTGCCTGTAGGGAGGCAGGAAATAGTTTTTTCCCCTTCCTGTTGGCGCCTCCGGAATAGCCCATCTCCAGTTCTGTTCCTGCCTCAGTAGGGAGAAGCAGCAAATCTCTTAGGCTTAGCTGTTTCCCGCTTTTTTGTATCCTGTTTTATCCAGCCTGTTGCCTTGCCCCTTTTTCTTTTCTCTCTCTCTCTATTTCTTCTCTTTTCTCATTCAGCTCCTTCCTTGGAGCTAAGTTTTCAAAGGGGTCTCAGGACCCGAAGAGAAGAACGCCGCCGGCTGCCATGGCGGCAAAAGACCTTCCCGAGGTTTTTTCCTCGGGCGACGAGGAGACGCGTGCACCGCGGCTGCGGTGACGCGAGACTACTCCGGGGCCGATCTGCCTTCGTGGCATGATCGCGGTACCCCGATGAACACGGCTGGCTCGGCGGCAGCACCCCATGTGCCCAAACGACGCCGACAGCCGAAACAGCAGGCCCCGCCATTTTCCCGCGCTCTCGCGATCGGGCGGCGGCGGCCATTTTGAGGGTCCGGCTTCGAGCTTTGTGACCTCTCTTACGGCCATTTCTGGAGCCTCGGGGACCGAAGGAGGACAGCCTTACGTTTCCCCCACCCCTTCAGAAGAGGAGCAGGATCCTGAGACCGGCTCCAAACGGGGTAAGCTCCTTGATCACGGAGTTTTGATTCACTCTTCAGAATTATGGCCATTATTAAAAAAGACCATTCCACTGGAAATGGCACAGCTCCCTCCTAGACCTGAGGTTTCCCTACCACAGGGTAATCCCTCTCAAAACCCTTTGATTCCATCCTCCCCTGGGTGGCCAACTAGGGCAGCTAAGAGGGTTCCCCCCTCCTCCTAGGAGACCCTTGGAGGAGCAGTGGAGGGAAGAAATAGAATCCAGTACCTCTTCCATTGAAAGGGAAGAGGGCAAATTTTTCTGATAAGGAGGAGGAAGAATTAAAAACTCCCGGAGCAATCCAGTCGTTTTTTCAAACCCAAGGATTATCAGCTCCTTTTAGCTAAGGCTATATCCGTGCACCTTGGTGTTCAGTCATGCCGGCCACATGACCACGGAAAAGTCTTTGGACAGCGCTGGCTCTTCGGCTTTGAAACGGAGATGAGCACCGCAACCCTAGAGTCGGATTCGACTGGCCTTTGAGCAAGGGAACCTTTACCTTTATATATAGGCCTTAGAGTTATATGTTTTACCACCTTCAGAATATCTGAAGGCGGTCAAAAGCAAAATTAAATCCAAATCCGGGGGCAACCGGTAAGTCTTCCCTCCTCAGGAATTTACTGAGAAAGGTTTTTCCTTTCCTGAGTATTTGAGCGTCAGCTCAGAGCAGAGTAGGAAAAGCCCATGGTCAATAAGCAGTTTTCCCGCTTTTGCAAAAAAGTTATATGCTCTGCCTAATTATGCTAATGAGTTATTACAGGTTTCTCCTGTGGACGCTCCAGTGGATGCCATCCAGTCGACGGGTCTAGTATCTGAGGATGGTCGGGGTACCATCAAAGACCAAACCGATAAGAAGGTGGAGGCAACGCTCAGAAGGATCCATGAGGCAATTGCCATGATGGTAAGAGCGGCATCTACAACATCCATCGCCTCCAGAGCGGCAGTCGTGTGGTTACATAAGTTGATGCAGATTGTTCCAGAGAACAATCGGGCTGTGCTGGAGGGAAATTCTCGTGTCCTTAAGTCTAATTCCTTTTCAGCGGTCGCCACTCTGGACATTATCTCCTTTGCTTCCAGGGCCATGGCATCCACGGCGGTGGCCAGACGGCTACGCGCCTGACACGCGGACTCTCTCTCCAAGCTATTGTAACAGCTTATCCCTTCCTAGGAGATCGGCTCTTTGGAGAGGCCCTGGACAACATCCTGGTGGAAACCAGGGATAAGTAAAAAAGCCATGCCCAGATCCCTGCGCCGTTTCGATTGGCGAAACCCGCAGTCCCTTCGTACCCAGCACTCTCTCCCTAGATTTCGACAAGACACCAAAAGGCCTCGTGGGACGCGTCCAAGCAGTCTGGCAAACGTGGTTCCTTCACACCCAGATTCCACAGGCCTTTCAACAGAGGTGTTCGGGGAGACAGAGGTGCCAAACCCAAACAGGCATGACTGTTCCCCCCTTCCGGTGGGTGCCCGCCTTTTACATTTTACGGAAGCTTGGACAGGCACACAGGCAGATGCCTGGGCAGTAGAAGTGATGTCACAGGGCTATCCGATAGAGTTTCTGCACCAGCCTTCAGGGCGGTTCCTCAAGTCACCAGCCAGCAAATCAGCGATCAGAATCTTAAAACTGCGACGTTTTCGCATGGAAACTCTGGAGGCTGTAGCGGATTCTCTATCTCCCAACGAGTACCTCACTTCCATAGATTTGACGGAAAGCATACCTCCATGTGCCTATTCACCCAGCACACAAGCGATTTCTTCGCTTTTGCATTTACGACCAACACTCCCAGTACAGAGCACCTCTCTTTGGTCTATTCACGGCACCACGCCTCTTCTCCAAGCTGAGCATCTATCCCAAGGTTCATCAGAGCTCAGGGCATCCAGGTTCTGCCATAGCTGGACGACCTCTGAATCAGGACCAGTACGCGGGCAGACTCCGTCAGCAACACGGAGCGAACACTACAATGTTTACAGAAACATGGATTCCTGATCAACCTCGAAAAGAGTTCACTGCTACCGACGCAGCGTATCGTACATCTGGGAACAGTAATCGACACCACTCAAAATGCTTTCTTTCTCCCGCTGGCAAAGGCTCCGAAGCTCTAAGAAGCTGCCACGAGGTTTTACAGCTGCAGATCCACACTCCTCATGGACCTAGCCAGACTTATGGGTCTGATGATTGCCAGCATCGACATGATACAATGGGCCCGCCTGCACCCCAGACCATTGCAGATGTTTCTACGTTCCCATCTACTCTCCTTCATGGAGGAGAAGATCCTCTACCTACAGGTACCGATTGGAGTCAAGGAAGAGCCTAGGGTGGTGGACAAACATGGACAATTTGTCGGCAGGCAAGAGCTACTATGTCAGCCACACCAGGGAGCTGTTCACCGAGGCCAGTCTCTTGGACTGGGAGCAACCTTGAACTACACTCCAGTCCAGGGGACATGGCGGTCTGCGGAGAAGAATCTACCAATTAACCTCTTGGAACTCAGAGCGATCCGCTTGTCTCTGATTCCTTTTGCCCATCAATTGTGTGGTCAACAAGTGTTGATCAGGACGGACAACATATCAGCCAAGGCATACCTCAACAAGCAAGGCAGGTCTCGGTCATCTCAACTCCACAGGGAGGCGAGGAAGATCCTCTTTTGGGCGGAAAGTCACGTCACCTCATTGAGAGCAGAACAAATAAAAGGGTCCGAAAATGTGCAAGTCAATTGACTCAGCCGAGTGGTGATACAGGAGGGAGAATGGGCTCTCCATCCACGTATCTTCAACATGATAGTGGCTCAAGTCGGACGTCCCATGGTGGATCTGTTCGCCTCCTCTATGAACCTCACGCTTCCGAGATACTTCTCCAGATTCTTCCATCCAGAAGCTGAGGCGACAGATGCGCTCACGACACCCTGGCTCCAGGGTCTCCTATATGCGTTTCCGCCGTTCGCCCTGGTTTCCAGAACCACCCGCAGAATTCGGGAACTCAGAGCAAAGGTCATCCTAGTGGCCCTGAACTGGGCTCGTCACCCATGGTTCTCGGCAATACAGGAGCTGGCTATACTTCCACCTCTAGTTCTTTCAATACCTCCCGACATGCTGTTGCAGGGTCCGGTATGGCACCCAGATCCGGCCTGGCTGTGTTTGACCGCGTGGAGATTGAGCGGAGCAACCTATCGAAATTAGGTTATTCTTTCCAGGTCTAGACACCATTTTGACATCCAGACGACAGTCCACGGTCTGTATAGATATAACACCACATGTAAGGCGTTGGTGCGATGGTGTAGACGCAAGTCGGTGCAGCCACTGTTCCCTTCGATTGCTTCGCTTCTGGATTTCCTGCAGGATGGTCTGATTCGGGAATGAAGTCAACTACTCTTCGGAGGCAGTTAGCGGCTCTGTCCTCTGTTTTCCCTTCCCTGGGAGGATACAAGATTTCCAAACATCCTCACATTCAACCCTTTCTACAGGGAGCGTTGACAAAATCTCCGCCTCAGGTCCATCGCCTTCCAACCTGGAGGCCGAATACGGTACTCAATGCTCTTACCAGTTCACCGTTCGAGCCTCTCAGGGAGGTGGGGTTGAAATGGCTGAGGATGAAGAAGCTGTTTCTGGTCGCTATCACGTCTGCGGGAAGAGTGTCAGAACTCGGGGCATTGTCAGTGACATCGTCACTCTGCGTCTTTCATAAAGACAAGGTCGTGATTTGCACAGATTCTACCTTCCGGCCAAAGGTAGGCTCTAGATTCCACTACTCTCAAGAGATCTGCGTACCCACGTTCTGTCCTGCTCCCAAGCATCCCAAGGAACGGATTCGGCACACCTTGGATGTAAAACGGGCCCTAAAGGTTTACATAGCCAGGACAGAGGTTTGCAGGAAGCCTGAGTCCTTATTCGTCAATATATCTCCACCTAGGTCAGGGGAGAAGATGTCTAGATCGGCAATCAGTTCGGTTCTGAAGGCCTGTATCACAGAGGCTTACCGGGCCTCGGGTCAGGAAGTACCCAGTGGCATCACAGCTCATTCTCTGCGGAGCGCAGCAACCAACGCCGCCTTACCAATAGAGCTTCTGTAGAAGAGGTCTGTAAGGCGGCTACGTGGTCATCCATTTCCACCTTCATAAGGCACTACCATATCAACACGCTTGCATCTGCAGACGCGGCCTTTGGGAGGAGAATTCTTCAGCACGTCATTAACATGGAGGAAGATGACGACCCACCCGTATGAGGGACACTGCTCGGGGAGGTCCCATTGGAGATGTCCTCCACCTCAGAGGGAGAACGACCATTGGACTTACCGTGAGGGGTCCTTCTCCTCTGAGGTCAGGAGGACATCTCGGCCCTCCCATTTTCATCTTCCTCTTCTACTTATTCTGTGCTGATTTCTTCTCTTGTATTTCTGTTTATACTCTGCCTTTGTTCATAGTTGCAGAGTTTTTCTTGTTTAATCAGTTGGTATTACTGTTCGCAGTTACGTTTTTCTAGGGCAAGGCCACTTCATTTAGGCTGCAAGCACTGCTTTCGGAGTCCCAGAACTGGAGATGGGCTATTCCGGAGGCGCCAACAGGAAGGGGAAAAAACTATTTCCTGCCTCCCTACAGGCACGGTGGGAATAACCCATTGGAGATGTCCTCCTGACCTCAGAGGAGAAGGACCCCTCACGGTAAGTCCAATGGTCGCTCTCTAATACCCGCACAATATATACAGACAATACATTAATTAATTAATATGGAGACCTTGGGTTGTTAGTCTTGGGCTACGGGTTATTTTAATACAGTGGTCCAAATGTAGACAGCTCATAGCATCAGATTTGCAATGAAACGTGCAGTAAACAGGAATATAATTAATGAAAAGTGACTGAAAGTTTATACAAGAGGCACAAACAACCTGCACTTTTAGGAGAACTCCATAAGAAGCGATCTGCCTAACAGGCTTCTTCTGTATCTGTAGTAAGTGTCTTTGACAGACTTAAGAGACATGGGGCATACAATTCTAGTTGATATTTGATGATGATGATGATTAATTATTCACTTTGATTTTTTAGTATCGTAAGGAATGATATATCTGTATCTGAAGAAGTGTGCTTGCACACAAAAGCTTATTTGAATAAAACTTTGTTGTCTTTTTTTTAATTATTGTTTTTATATTCATAAGGAAAATGGTAAGGAAGGGGTGGAGTAGGTAGTGGGATTGACATTCAGGGACCGGTAGAGTACAGAGCATCATCTTGCAAGATAAATTACATAATTCAAATCTTTTCTTTGCGTAACAAATATTCTCCTTCAGTGGGGGGAAGTCATCTAGGAACTGGTTAGGTCACGCCTCTGCTCGCTCGATAGGCTATGCAAATTTCTTTTGTTGCATAGCTCCTGTTGGAGTGGCCCCGGCTGACCTTTCCAGTTCCTGCATAGCCCCTGTGCTCGGTAGGACACTGGAGCTCCTGCTCCAAGCCTAGAACCAGAGAAAAAAACCTGAGAACAGGGAAGAAACTTTACAAATACCTCAGAAGGGAATTCCAGTCACTCCCCTTATCTCTGGGACCAGAGAAGGAGAGAGGTTTCCTAGAAGAGGATCCAGAGGACTGAAGACCCTCGGCCAAACCCTGGAAAACCCAGACGGAGCCAAGATAGCCGCATCCATGACCGAGGAGCAGCTGCCGATAACTCCCGAGGCTTTGGGGGTTGGGCAGCAGAACGTGCAGCGGCTGGGAACCGCGCTGCTACCGACGCACGTCAGCTCCTCCTCCGCGGGAACGGCTGATCGCATGGAGCCAGCCGGACCCTGCGGACCCCCCCCCGCACGTGGCAAAGGTCGTCGTCGGCGCCGCGGCAACAGCGAGCGGCGGAAGTGACGGTCGCAAGGCGACGGGAGCCCCGGACTCCGGCAAGCAACCACAGAGCAAAAAGAAGAAGGAGGCAAAATCGGCTGCCGGAGCGGCCAGCGGACCCGGGAAGACGAAAAAACGCCGCAGGAAAGCCACGGGGCCGGCGAGCCCAGCGGGTGAGCCCATTCCAGGGGGGGGGGCCCGACGGGAGAGGAGCGGGAAGAGATCGTGCCGGCTCCGTCGTCGTCCCATGTTCCGGCACCGGGGCTCCTGCCATCCCAGCCAGGGGTACCGGGGCCAGTGCCGGGGCCAGTTCTAGGCCAGCCGGGGACACAAGAGGGTGGCAGTGTCGAGTGGCTCCCAACCCAGCCATCTTGCCCAAGGGGGGAGCAAGCATCCCCGCCCCCTCCATCCTATCCGGGGGAAAGCCCAGCACGACCAGGCGGCCTCGGGCCTACGCAGGCCCTGCCCTTTGCCCCATGGGGGATTCTAGGACCACCAGCACCATGGGGGGTGGCGGGGACCACACAGCCGCCCCCACCACACTTTTCCCAGGCCCAGCCATTATTAACTGCCGCTACCATGCCACCACCACCTCAGGGGCTTGGCGGGGCGGGCCAGGGCGGCCTCATTCCCCCAACATTCATGGCAGGGCACCCATGGATGTGGCCAATGGCGGGGGGCCTTGGCAGACCCCACAATGGGCCCTTGCAGGACCGCAAGGGGGGTTCCCACCCTAACTACCCAGGCACAAGAGTGCGAGGGAGTCAGGGGCAGAGGTTGCACCAGGTCCTCAAAGAGGAGACGGAGACACCATCCTTCATACTCCAACTCATCATCAAGTTCCAGGTCCCCTTCTCCATGGAAGAAGCACAGGGACCTCAGGGACCCGGCCCACAGTGAGGCATCAGGGGCCTCAGAGGCGGAAGGCGAACAACAACAGGCCACTGTGCACAGGGGGCTGGAACGGCCACTAGCTGGTGTTACGGCAGGGAGACAACGCCTGCACAGCATTAGTTCAGAGCAGATGGAGGCAGCCTCCACCATTTCTTCCTCACATCCCAACGAAAAGGAGGAGGGGGAATGGTCAGGAGACGAGACAGAGGTCAAACCCACCTCGTCTCGCCTATTCCAAATGGAGCATTTCCAGCGCCTTCTGACAAAAGTCATCTCCACGCTTAACTACCAGGTGGAGGTGACGGAGAAACCGAGATCATCTGCGAACTTAGATCCCAGAGGTTTCAAGAAACCGATAAAGGTCCAGACATTCTCACCCTTTCCAGACTACTTTGAGGATGTGATACGGGAAGAATGGGCTAACCCAGGGGGAGGAGCATCTCTTCTCTCAATAGCACGGCGCCTCTATATGTTACCCGACGACACAATGGAGGACCTAAGGGTACCCTTAGTGGACGCCCCGGTGGTGGCCATGCACTCAGGGGCTGTCCTCTCAAAGGACAGGGAAAACGTCCTGAAGGATGGCATGGACAAGAAGAATGAAGCTGCCCTGAAGAAGGCACATGAGGCCATCTCACTGGCGATACGCTCAGCGGCGGCACTGTCCAACTTCACTAGGGCCACGGCCATTTGGGCCGACAACCTCCTACAAAACCAGGAAGTGCCCCCCTAGATCTACGGAGGTCACTGTTAAAAATAAAACGAGCTGCGGAATTTGCAGCAGATGCCTCTCAGGACAACATACAATTCTGCGCCAGAGCACAGGCCGCCAACATTATCATCCGTCAGAACATTTGGCTCAAGCATTGGAAGGTAGACACATTATCAAAAAGCAACTTGGCTACGGAGAAGTACTCTGGCCGCCTCCTGTTTGGAGAGTCAAATTTGGACAAGGTCCTGGTGGAAACCAGGGAGAAGAAGAAGGCAATGCCTTCATCTGCTCACAGGAGGGAACGAGAATACAAGAGCAGACCTTCCCATTCCTTTCATGGCCAATTCAGCATGGGAAGGGGCGAAATGGCCGAGACCAAAGGCCATTTAAATCATTCAAATATGGCGCAAGATCAAATGCTAGAAGCAATGCAAACTACAGGTCTGACAAGACCGCCCCCCCCAGGAAACAATCAGCATGACTACCGGATTGGGGGCTGGCTCCAGGCGTTTGCGCAGGCCTGGAGCCTAACCACTTCAGACCAGTGAGTGCTCAGGATTGTATCTCAGGGCTACAAAATAGAACTCACTGGCAAATCCCCCCCCCACACAGTTTCAAACCATCACCAGCCCCAAGGAACAAGGAGCGCCTTCGACAGCTACAGGAGGCGATACGGCACCTCCTGGAGATCGGCGCCATAGAAAGTGTTCCCACAAACGAACGCTTCAAAGGAACATACTCTGTGCTATTTGTAGTACCGAAGAAGTCAGGAGAGTGGTCCTAAATCTACGCGGCCTCAACAAATGGGTGGCGAGGAGGAAATTCCGGATGGAATCCCTACGCCACATCCTACAGGTATTGCAACAAGGAGACTTCATGACCTCCATGGACCTCAAAGAGGCTTACCTACATATTCCAATACATCCTTCTTCAAGGCAGTTTCTGCGTTTCTGCTTCCGGGATCAGCATTTCCAGTACAAGGCACTACCATTTGGCCTTTCTTCGGCACCCAGAGTCTTCACCAAGGTTCTGGTGACTCTGGTAGTGGCCTTGCGCATGAAGGGAATACACATCCACCCTTATCTAGACGATGCCCTTCTACGTGCGGGGGACTATCAGACAGCGGACCGCTATACGCAAACGGTCAAGGCCTTCCTGAATGCGCACGGCTTCATTATCAACGAAGAAAAGAGCCACTTGACTCCCACACAGGACCTCGTGCACTTGGGCGCGAGGCTAGACACAAGGCAAGCCACAGTGTCACTACCAGTAGACAAACAGGTCAAGATACAGACCCTAGTGGCGAAGATCAGGACCAGGCCACGGGTGGACCTGATGCAGCTGGCGATGCTGCAGGGACTTATGATCTCCACGATCGACCTGATCCCTTGGGCACGACTTCATGCCAGGCCCTTACAGTGGACCTTGCTGCCGTTTCAACAGGACATTGCCAGGAAGCGACACGTCCCAATAAGATTCTCGGAAGACCTCCGAAGAGAACTACACTGGTGGACACAACCATCAAACCTGAGCAAGGCTATCTCATTCCTGAGGCCACAACAGCTGGTGATCACCACAGATGCGAGCAAACGGGGCTGGGGAGCACACTGCGGACACCTGATCGCGCAAGGCAGATGGACCCCGGCCCAGGCATCCCACAGCATCAACTGGTTGGAGCTCCGAGCAGTCTCTCTAGCACTGAGGGCCTTCCACCACCACGCACAAAACCAGCACATCTTAGTGCGGACCGACAACATGTCCACAAAGGCACACATCAACCGACAAGGCGGCACCAGGTCGAAATCCCTGTTCAAGGAGGCAAGGTCCCTACTACAATGGGCAGAAAGATACACATCAAGCCTCAGGGCAGAACACCTGCAGGGTCTATCCAACCAGCAGGCGGATTGGCTCAGCAGGGAGGACCTGGACCCGGGCGAATGGGCACTAAACCAGGAGGTCTTCACTCAGATCACACTGCAGTTCGGAACGCCTGTGATGGACCTCCTCGCGAGCTCCCGGAATCACCAAGTCGATCGGTTCCTCTCCCGATACCACGATCAAAAAGCGGAGGGGACAGATGCACTAGCTCATCCATGGCCCCAAGGCCTCCTATATGCCTTCCCACCTACACCCCTAATAGGGGCAATGCTCAGCAGAATCAGGAGGGAGAGGGCAACAGTAATCTTCGTGGCTCCACGCTGGCCAAGAAGACCGTGGTTCTCAGAGCTGGTACAACTGTCAACAGAGAAACCGTGGACACTACCACAGAGACCGGACCTACTGCAACAAGGGCCCATTCTTCACCCGGACCCAGCATGGTTGCAACTGACAGCATGGAAATTGAGCGTACCCGACTAATCAGCATGGGGTTTCCGCAGGAGGTGACTGAAGTCATGCTCCAGGCAAGACGACCCTCCATGCATCGAATATACAGCCATACGTGGAGAACATTCACAAAATGGGCCTCGTCTCAGGACATCCAACCCAGCCAGGCCACAGATAAGGAGGTCATTTTGTTCCTTTCCAAGGGTTGGAGGCGGGGTCTTCGACCAAACACCCTCAAGCGGCAGGTGGCAGCCATACAAGCATGTATGGGTAGCAAAGCACGAAGAAAGATATCTTCCAGCAGTTATATAAAAAAGTTCCTCAGGGGAGCGAGCCAGCTGGCTCCCCCGGTCCGACACAGGTTCCCTACTTGGGACCTCCACAAGGTGCTGAATGCACTGACAAAACCTCCATTCGAACCTTTAAAGACAACTGAACTGCGTTTTCTGTCATGGAAAGTCGCTTTCCTTATTGCGATAACTACAGCACGGAGAGTATCAGAACTGGCCGCTCTTTCGGCACGAAAGGAGCTGTGCATATTCCAGCGAGACTCTGTATCATTGAGGATGGATCCTTCATTCATTCCCAAAGTAAATTCTGCCTTCCATCTAAACCAGCCGATCACATTGCCTTCCTTCTGTCCGAAGCCAGTACACACCAAGGAAAAGGCATGGCACAAGCTGGACGTCCGGCGGGCCCTACGTATATACCTCAGCAGAACGGCCGCCTTCCGTCGCTCGGACGGATTGTTTGTGACCTACGGAGTCACGAATCAGGGCAAAAAGGCCTCAAAAACATCAGTGGCTTACTGGATTCGACAGTGCATCACTAAGGCGTACGAGGTACAAGGCCTCACGCCACCAGAAAAGCTGATGGCACATTCCACAAGAGCCGCTGCTACAACAGCGGCATTTGCAACAAGAGCCACAGTTGACGAAATATGCAGAGTGGCTACTTGGGCATCATTCTCAACTTTCGTAAAACACTATCGGATAGACCAGGCCACATCAGCGGAGGCGGCTTTTGGCAGACGAGTTTTGCAGCAAGTCGTGGATATTCCCACAACGGACAAGTGCTCACCCACCCCAGAAAAATAGCTTGGGCACAGCTAACCAGTTCCTGGATGACTTCCCCCCACTGAAGGAGAATGGTACATTGGACCTACCTGAAGGTTCCTTCTCTTCAGTGGGGGAGAAGTCATCCACATCCCACCCAGATAGGCAGCGGAAGAAGCCCGGGTGCCTTAAAGATCGGAAGGGTGACACGAAAATATCACGAAAACGTGGAGGACAACGCACGCATAGTAAGAGCGTTCCACGGACGGGGCTTGGACATCACTGGAGAGGTCAGCCAGGGCCACTCCAACAGGAGCTATGCAACAAAATAAATTTGCATAGCCTATCGAGCGAGCAGAGGCGTGACCTAACCAGTTCCTGGATGACTTCTCCCCCACTGAAGAGAAGGAACCTTCAGGTAGGTCCAATGTACCATTTTCTGGTGTTCATTCTGGTTCATGAGCTCAAAATCTGTCTCTTTTAATCTCTTGTTTGGATCCACATGTAAAAAGGATTCCATAATGCTTCTAGCTCTTGATCGCCATATAAAACTTTGTTGGTCTTAAAGGTGCCACTGGACTCAAACTTTGCTCTGCGGCTTCAGATCAACTCAACTACCCACCGGAATCTACGTACAAGCTGCAATTAGACCATGGATTGGTTCCAGCAGAAAAGATCATGAAGGAGCTGGAGGAGCAGTTCTTTCCTTTTCTCCGTGCAGCTTGTTCTTTGTCCTCAGAATCCTTTCTGGGGTCTGGAGTGCTTCACAGACAAACTGAAACAGACTCGAGTATAAGGCACTGCGGGTATGAGGGGAAATTAGGTAAAATTGCCACTTCCTCTGTGTTCCAGTGGTGACTGGATAAGCAAAGGGATGCAAGAGAAGGTGATGATTTTGCCTGATTCCATTGCTTCAGCACTCCATACTACAGTGTGTTTTGTTTGCAAAATCCCCTGGAGGGGATTTTGGGGGACAAACAACAAGCTCCTTGAGGAAAGGAAACATGGGGAGCTGTCAGCTCTGCCAAACACCTTTCATGCACTTTTCCCCTGGATCTAAGCCATTGTGGAAAAACCTGTGCTTGTGAGGAGTATGAATTTTGCTTGTTCCCATGTCTGCATAGTCCTCTTCTTCTCCCGTTCATCCTGTGTTGAGCATAATTGACAGCTTCCTGGTTTCAGATATCTTGAACCAAAATACATTCTCCTAAATTATGGATAATCCGCAAATGATAACCTGCGAAATGATGATTTATGATGGAATTAAATCTAAGTTGGGAAGAATCAAATAAGGCATGTAGCAACTGCTTTACTGAAAAGGCATAATCGTTTGAGAACAAAAACTACTTTTGAATCTGTCATTAGTAGCAATCATATTTCTAGCAGAATGATAGCTCAGATTTACTTACTGGTGTTAAATTTAGATACTGTTCTTCCGAGATAACTTTCATATGGGCTCTTCTGCTTTGGCTTCTGAAGGCAGGCGGGTTTAAAAAAAAAAACACCAACACACCTAAAGGATAAAGTGCAACAAAACTGGTTTTGGGAAACCTGGATTAAGTCTTCATTAACTGCAGGAGGATGGTGTTTTATCCTTAAAATGTGTGAAGCCTTTTAGAAAATCGGTTTGCCTTGAGAAGCAAGATTGGTTTAAAGATCCTGTATGAAAGGGACTTGAAGAAATGGGAGAGATTTACGAATTAATTTACGTTTACAGGAATGAAAATGGATCTCAGAGAAAATCACCATAAAAATAATCCTAGTAGAGAGAATAGAAGGAACTACTGTAAAGTACTTTTACAGTAGTAAAGTAACAGTAAAATACAGTAGTATTTTAGTGGTTATATACAGTAGTAAGTTAGTGGAGGTAAGTACAGTAGTAATTTAGTGGTTATATATAGAAATCTATCAGATGTATTTTGGAGATGTGCTTTTCAATGCGTAGACCATGTTTAGGGTGTGCCCAAAAAGCAATGCATTTTGGCAAAATATGATTCAGTTCATTAATTATGTAGTAACATAAAATAGCCTTATTAGAATATGTAGTCCTAAAATAGCCTTATTAGAATATGAAAAAGGAGTTGTAATTTCTTCAGCTCTTGAGTTTGTTTCAGCTTTGCTTATAGCCGCTAAAATAGTTATTGTAAAATATTGGAAGTAAACAGAATCTCCACCCCACCCCGAAAAAGATTGGTTTTATCATGTTTGGAATGTAGCTTTGTTAACTAAATTAACATATTACCAAAGGATACAAATAAATGACTTGCAATGCAGAGATAAGTTTTGGAAACCCTGGGCAATTTTTTTAATGTATTAAAATTAAAAAAGAGGTACAACATACCATTTTGCTTTTTGTGAATTGTTGTAAACACCTCCCCCTTTTTTCCTTCTGTATAAAGGCATTGTGTAATTTATGCAATTTTTAAAAAATCAATTTTGCTGTGATGCCAAATGCAGGCATATGGAACACCTGGAGTTTGTTTCCTTTCCACAACTGCTACAGGATTAAGTCATAGTTTAGAATCCCAGTGTGTGGGGGGGAAACCAACTCTTGTTAAAGGCTTCTGGTATCAGGAAGCATTCAGCCATGCCCTTTACATAAGAGGGTACTCTTGGCATGAAGCAAGCCAGGTTTGCGTCACTTGTGAACAGACAGATTGTTCATGATTTCTGAATGTAGCCAAAAAGGCTTGAAAGGAAAACTAGTGGAGAGACAGGATATAAAGCACTGACTCCAGCAATCAGGGACTAGTTACATGGCCTTTTCAGTAGTGATCTCAAGCTTTCAGTAATTCAGGAGTGGACTAAACAGCACATCTCACAGGAGATCTGTGATAGTTCTCCCACTGTTTTCATTTTAAGGTTTCCAAGTGGCTGTGGAGGGAGGTTAGGAGAGAGTTTTATGACAGCCACAGTTCAACCTTCTCCCTTACCTCTCCAAGCTGCTGTTAGCTACTGTGGAGAGGGAGGGGGAGAAAGAGATACTATATTAGGTACCTTTGGTGTTCCTGGTTGGTTGCTTGGTTGTTTGTTGTCCACTTTAGCTGATCGTAGTTTCTGGGGAGGGGGTTGCATTTCAGTTGAAGATTGGTATGGGAAGCAAGGGCTTCTCTCACACACAGCACTACAACCCCTATGTCTGCGTTTGAAATCTAAAAAGAACTGGGAGATCGGGTCGTGTATCTCCCAGGTAACATGTAGATTTGCTCTTAGATTACTGCTGTGGAAAGTGGAGGTGGGGGGAGAAGCCCTATTAGCTAGCATCACCAGAGATGTGAGAGTGATGACCTATAATGAACCTGAATTAGCAGGTGGATGGTGAAAGGGTCAAATACTGGACAGTGTTATTTAGATAAAGACTTTAGCATCATGAGTGTTGGGTGGCTGCTTAAGTTGGCAGGGCACCAGAAAACTTTCTGCTGGGTTGTGGCTCAAAAACAAAGCGAATGAGATCATGAAATGCATAAACCTTTTCCTGCTTTGCCTGCTAGATAGTGTCCAGCAATTTAAAAAAGAAAGAAAGAAAAGAAAAAGTGGCTGTAAACTTTGCAGTGTAAGGGTATGGCTGAGTACTGTTAACGCTCCTCCAGTGGTCAGCATGAAACTTCACGAGTATACAGCATGCTCAGATAATTCAGAGTCTAATACAAAATACTTCTAGAACTGAAAAATCATCAGATGAATGCAGGGGCAAAGCATTTGTTTGTTTTTTCAAGGATCCAAATACAAAGGGCAAGCAAATGCTTAGGCTTCCTTTTGGACGTTGCTCCTTTTGCATCCAAGTTCTACCAGTGTGTAACCCTTGACCACAAAAGAGAATTAGTGCTGGAGAGTGACATCTCCTACACATCTATACTGAGAGACAGGCAATATCCACTGGGCTTCTTTTGGGGTTCTCAGTATTACTGGGACTCTCCAAGCACTTTAGCAGGTTGGACTATGTGCCTTGCTAGATACTGACTTGTGATTCATCAATGGACAGCAGCAGCTGCTGCCGGAACATATCCATCTGCTTCACTAATGTCTATGATTTCCTTCTCTTTGTGTGTGTGCTAGGTTTTAAATGAAGCTGTTGGAGCAATGATGTACCATACTATCACTCTCACCCGAGAAGACCTAGAGAAATTCAAGGCCTTACGAGTCATTGTACGGATAGGCAGTGGCTATGACAACATCGACATTAAAGCTGCAGGCGAACTTGGTATGTTCAGACTACATTCTAGTAGAAAAATTTGGAATCTTATTTTTTTTCTCATCCCAGAACCATGTTTTACAGCCTGGGGAAGGAGGGGGGAATTGTTTCAAAGTCTACGTATGATCAAGCAGCTTTATTACTCAGCATTCAACTCCCCTTTGTTCTGGTACAGATAGGGTTTCCTTCATTCTAAACTATGAGTTACGTGGACTGAATAAAACACTTCGTAACATTCTGATATGAACTTAGAGCCCCTCCTTCTTCTGTACTGGGAACTGGTCCCTCCCTCTGGTGGTATCACCTGTTGTTCACATTGATAATCTCCTGGGATAGACAGAAGGCAAAAGGGCAACCTCAGTTCCCATCCACAACTGCTTCCACATGGGCTTTGTTACAGTTTGGCATCCAGGCCAGAGCAGGGGTTGGGGGGAATGGCACCCACAAAAATACTTTCCATTAATTGTCTATTTTCCATTCTGCTGTGATTTTTCCCAAACTGGTTTAGATATTCAGGCTGCAGTGCAATGCAGTCTACTTGGAGCTATCCATGAAGAGTGTTTGGAGGCTGCAGCTAGTGCAGAACACTGTGGTTGGACTGCTGGTCAGGGCCACTTACCAGGAGCATGTGGCCGTGATACTGCAGCAGTTACACTGGCTACTAATCCACTTGTGAGCCCAATTCAAGGTGTTGCCTTTGACATTTAAAGCCCTAAAGTGACTTGGGACTGGGACATCTGGAGATCTTACTTCTCCCATATGTTCCTTCCCGGGAATTATTTTCACAGGGAGAGGCCCTCTTGACTGTCCCGTCAATCAAAGAAGCTTGTTTAGTGGGTACACAAAAGATGGCCTTTTCACTGGCAGCCCTACTATTATGGAACAGTCTCCCCCACCCCCGCCCTGGGAGGAGCACCTGGCCATCTCACTTTTGATCATTGGGAAGCAATTCAAGATGGTTTTATTTAGAACTGCATTTGGTTTAAGTTTGTTAACAGTCCTGGGTTGTGATTCTAAAACTTGGTTTTTATTTTTTTAATATATTTTATTTTATATGTTTCATCTGTGCTGTTAAGCTATCTTGAGTTCTATAAGGAAGAAAGGCGGCTAATAGATGTTTTAAATAAATAAATAATGTCTCTTCTAGTTCCTCTGAATTACTAGCCTTTATTTTTTTTAAAAAAATCAGTGGCAGTGAAAGGAGCACAGAAAGTTATAGCTGTGTAGAACATAAGAACATAAGAACATAAGAGAAGCCAATGTTGAATCAGGCCAATGGCCCATCTAGTCCAACACTCTGTCACACAGCGGCCAAAATATACCAGGTGCCATCAGGAGGTCCAGCAGTGGGGCCAGGGCACCAGAAGCCCTCCCACTGCTGCCCCCTCCAGCACCAAGAATAGAGTGCATCACCTGCCCCAGACTGAGAGTTCTCATTCTATACCCTGTGGCTAATAGCCACTGGTGGACTTCTGCTCCATATGTTTATCTAATTTCCTCTTGAAACTGTCCATGCTTGCAGCTGCCACGACCTCCTGTGGCAGTGAATTCCATATGTTAATCACTCTTTGGGTGAAGAAGTATTTCCTTTTATCTGTTCTAACCCGACTGCTCAGCAATTTCATAGAGTGCCCACGAGTTCTTGTATTGTGAGAAAGGGAGAAAAGTACTTCTTTCTCAACCTGCTCAAGAAGAGCTCTATTTACATATTAGAACCTTCACACAATTATTTGGGATCTTGAGGCTTCAAGAAAAAGAACATGAAATGCTAGGAACACAAAATCTGTAATTCAGTTGTAGTGTCTTAATATGTCTACAACGTGGAAAACAAAGTAGCAGAAATTTTCAAATTCCTACAGTCAGCTATGTTTTATACGTTTGGGTTCAATAGTTGTCCTTGTTAATTCTTTTTGGGGCTGTTTGTTGTTCATTTTCATTGGAAAATATTCTGCCCGTGTATTTCTTTCATATCAGCATTTGTTCATATCTGCTGGCCCGTTAAAATCTATGAATGGATTTAATCTTTAACCCAAGTCAGACCTTAGTTATGCTTGGTGTGTGATGATAAAGCCTTAGTACAGGTGTTCAGTTTGCTGAACATAGTAGTATGTTGAGCCCTCAAACTAGGAAAGCTCCTGTTTCTGGAAAACTGCATTCACTTTCATTGTTGCAGGAATGATGAATAAATAACCTAATAAAGCTTGTTGGACTTACTAAGCTTTTGAGATATACAACAGTTGCTACAATATAGTCACTAATCATACATCTGCAGCCCAGGGTTGCCAACCGCCTGTGGGGAAAAAGGTTCTGCCCCTTTAGTGGAGGCTTAATGTGTGGAAATGAGCAACTGAAGCTTTTGATGGCAGGGAGGTAAATAACATCACCTGAAAAATAACTTCCCATTGAGTGTCTGTTAAAGGGACAGGTCATTTTTTTCCTGACTGTCGGCAATTGTACTTCTGCCGTTAGAACATGTATCACCAGACTTCAGAGTCTAATCTGGTGGGCCTTGAGCACCTGAGCAAATACAAAACTTCCTTCTCCTGGTAATGCAATAAAACTTGCCATTTGTGCATTTTAGCAGAACATACCTTTTTATTATTTATTAATTTTATTAAATTTATGAATCGCCCGCCCTGCGAGTATGCAAGTAATCCATAATATGAGTAATCTATAATCAGAATTACTGACAATAAAACCAAAAGTTTAAACCAATCAAAATGGCAATAAAGTAGTCCTCCTTTGCTGGTTACACTGCTGTCCCACATGGCGGAGCAGGGAAGGGTATGTGGGGGCCATAGAAGAAAAGAGAGAGTGTGCCAATCTTAACCTCCGTTGCTCCTCTCAGTCTTTAGTCTCTCCAGATGGGCTTATCAGATCCTAATCTTGGTTGTCTGTAAAGAGTTCCAATATTTTTATTAGTTAGATTATTTAGGTCCAATTTGGTTTTGTATCCATTGTTTCAATTGAGTATTAGCAGTAATAGGTTATTATTATAGTCCAGCATAGAGTTTAGTCAGATATAAAATATAATAATAAAAGTTCAAATTTAAGAGCTTTTAAGGTGCAATTCCTGTAATTTGAAAATTAATGCACAAAATTTAGCAACTTGACGTGATCTTAGAATTATTGTCTCATAAAAACCAGTGAAGCCTCGCTTTATTTGTGTTTATATGGCCAGGGATCATATCAAGTAACAGAGTATAATTCCAAGATGTACCTCCCTGTAGATTGGACAACTAAAGAACATGTGCTCTACAGACTCAACCTCTCCTAGGGAACAAGAGCATAACCTTTCTGGGTAGGGAATTTTATTATACCTACCCTCAATAACTGCAGAAGGGGGAGCAGAATTTGTTTCAATTGAGCTAATGATATGTTGTCGATATTTGGTTTGCCATCTTGGAAAAAAAAGTAATTACAAAGCAGTATATTACAAAGCAGTATATTACATACTGCATTCCTGTTCATGTTCATAAGGACATTCAGAGATCTGTGTTCACATTTTGTTCCACATTCAGTGAAGTTGCACATTCCTTGTTGTGAACTCTTCGCATTCTCTTCCAGTTTACTCTGTCGTCCGTTGCACTGCAGCCTGAATATCTTATTTTCCTTAAAGTGCAGTCCGCCAAACACTACCGCTCTGGTTTCCCAGTTTGGTCCAGAGAGCCAGTTTGGTGTAGTGGTTGAGAGTGGTGTACTCTAATCTGGAGAACCATGTTTGATTCCCCGCTCCTCCACATACAGCGGCTAGGTGATCTTGGTCAGTCAGAGTTCTTTCAGATCTGTTCTCTCAAGAACAGTTCTCGAAGCACTCTGTCAGCCCCACCTACCTCACAGAGTGTCTGTTGTGGGGAAAGGAAGGAGATTGTAAGCCACTCTGAGACTTCGAGTGAAGTGCAGGGTATAAATCCAATTTCTTCTTCCTCTTCCTTTTCCTCTCCCCCCCTCCTGTTACTTGCATAGTTTGGTCAGCATTTAAGAAGCAGTTGTAACGGACAAGAACACAGCTTGTTGTCGTGTTTTGGTTCTTTCTGCCTCCACACCTTTCTCTTTCTCTCATGCACACAGAGTGCATTTATTTTGGACACCCTTCAGTCAGACTCTGTTTTTCTGTGGTATCTGAATGCAAGCATTTGGGGGGAAAATGTGTTTGTTTCCTCTACACAAACTGGAATTCTAAACCTTGGATGGAGACATCCCAATGTGTTCAGGAGCCTTCATTCATATGGTAAATTAGAATGTGGTTGAATGCTTCCCACACCAGGAAACTTCCAGGTGTACATATACAAAGGGGAAAGGGAGAGGGTAGGGAGGAGGGGTGCACGCAACCATGAGCTCAAGCTGCGTTTTGTGCCCTGTGGACAAACAGAAGTTTGTCTTGAGTTATGATGCCCAAATGCTGCTAAGATGCCATCATCTGCTTAAGGGCCATGCTTTGACAATAGCTAGCAGGTAGTTGTCTGCTTGAAACAGCTTCAGAATGCTGACAACTCCACAGTGTATGCCATCTTGTTACATGTATTGTTGCCCACTACGTATTTTGTCTTTGTGCTATTGTAGGCTGCCAGCAGGAGTTCTTGGCAGCTGCATGAAACCAACCATGCCTTGGAGAACAGTCTTCATGCAAAGTTATTGAGCACAATAGTGTGTCATGGAGGGCCATACTTCATGTACAGGAAATTCTAACACTTCCAGTTTGTAACCATTTAATGGGAAGTATAATCCAGTGTCCATTTATTATTTGTTGGCTTTGATATAACTATACAAGGTGTTTTCTAAGGCTAAGCCCCAGTAGAAGTCCTTGGTCTACTGTCAGGCCAGTCGTCAGTAAGTTTCTTTCAAGGGCTTTTTTGATGACATGGTAATTTGTCCCATTTGTTTTAGCTTTCTTTATCAGCCCGGTCTCCTGTTGCCTGACAAATAACACAGACAGCTAAACTGATTATGTAATCTTTAACTAGATTTAAGAATTATAACATATTGGCCATTTCTGTGTGCTACTAAAGCGCTAGTAAGATATTCGCAAGCAGCAGCGTTAATTGTTTTACCACTAATGAGTACCACTGCATTAGCATATAAAACAAAATTGATCTTTATAGGGTGCCAGCTGTATATGTTTGTCGATAGGGTGGCATTAAAGTGATTAATTGCTTCAGAGTACTCCATTGTAAATCTTAATAAAACTAAAGGAACATGCATCTTTTGCAGTAGTCTTTACTAAACGAGATGCTTTGACAAATCATTTATATTAAAAAACCGCTCTAACTTGCTTGGGAACTCTGCCTTTTTTACTTACAGCCTGACTTTGTACTTAGAGATCTGGAGATTGAGCACAGCTTCTGAGGGAGTTTATTTTTTTTAAGTAATCAAGAGCTGCCTAATCATGTAAATTTTGGAGATTTTCTTGCTTCCTAGGGCATACGATGGCTCTCTAGATGCATGAATTAAAATTTACGCACATGCATTTTAAAAATCCACTAAGGAAATCCATAGCTTGGTTATGGAGCCAGTACTGTTAAATGCCCACACTTAAACTTGAGACCTTAGTAAGCTGGTGCCTGTCAAGAGTTGGCAGAATAGATCTAGAGGGACTAGGGATCTGCCTGTATTATACAACAGCCCTTAATCTGTGTCTATAACACTGAAACATTTAAAAACAAAAATTACACTGAGTGTAAAAAAAAAAGTACCTCTTGATGCCTTCTTGGCATCAAAGGGCTTTGGCCCTTGTAGGTGCTTAGGGCTTAATGTGTGCATTACGGTTTTATTGGGTTGTTTTCCTCCTTTTGGTATGTTGCCCACGGGAGACCTTTCGTTGCTGTTAATAGGGTTGCGTTAATGTGACTGCCTCACATCACTTTCCATGCTACCTCTAGCTCTCCTCATTTGTAGCACCAATATTAGAGAGTTGCTTCTGCTGCTTTTTTTTTCAGGTGACACCTGTGTAGGGTGATTTAAGGAACTGCTGTTAACAGGAAAATATTAAGGCCTGGATCCAGACTAATGTTTCCACGGGGCCAAGGGTTTCTACCCACAGAGCACACTCTGGGGGCAGCCCAGGCTGCTGTGGGGATTAGGAGGCCAAAAAATAACAGGAGAGAGAATTTTGCAAATATGTCTTATTCAGTTTTTCATACATTGTGTAGGTACAGAGCTAAAAACTCTCTGACATTTGTATATTACTACATTGTGATAAAACTGAGGGAACTGAGAAAGGAGGCCAGGACAAGTTTTGCTTGTGAAGCATTGCAGCCACATGGGGGGAGGGAAGAAGATTAACTGTGATTTGTAGAGCAAGTGGGGCACAATGTTGTGGGCAGGTGGAACAAGTCGGGCTGAACTTGAATCAGTCCTATGTTGAGTGAACATTGCTACACTATAGGAAAGATAGTTCAGACTTGTTACACTTTACCTTGTGAAATCAGCTCCATGTCTTGATGAGGAATAATCTCCCTGTATGAACAAGACATGGAAAGTCATATGAACTAGAAGCTTCTTTAGAGATCTGAAGGACAGAACGAAAACAAACCAACTGAATAAGAATGTCAGGGTCAGGATCCCAAGAATTTCCACACGACAGCAGATGCTTGTCAATATCGTTTCCACAAGCCTCATGAAGTTTGGAATCATGTTATTCTCTGTGTGTGGTCAAGAGAGCGTCCTAACCTGGGTAGCCCAGGCTAGCCCAATCTCATCAGATCTTAGAGTTAAGTGGGGTTGGTCCTGGTCAGTATTTGGCTGGGAGACCATGCAGGAATACCAGGGTCACTACACAGAGACAGGCAGTGACAAACCACCTCTGTACATAATTTGCCTTGAAAACTTCATGGGGCTGCCATAAGTCAGTTGCAACTCGATGGCAAAAAAATTAAATCGAGGGCACGCTTATAGCTGTTGGATCCCACATATCAGTCCGAAGTGTCACAACTGATTTCTAGTGTTTGTTGAAGCCAGACAGGGCTAGATCAAAAAGAAAAAATACAACTGAGAGCAAATTGATTTTCCCTTTTTTCCCTCATTGCTTCGCTTTGTTATGGATGAATTAGCAGTTGAGGGTATGGTAGCAAATGATTGGAGAAAATGTCTGGTAGCTGCAGCACCACTAGGATTGCCAGCCTCCAGGTGTGGCCTGGGAATCTCCCAGAATTACAGCTCATCTCCAGAATACAGAGGTCAGTTACCCTGGAGAAAATGGGTACCTTGGAGGGTGGACTCGGTGGCATTTTACCCTACAGAAGGCCTCCCCTCATGAAACCCTGCCCTCCCAGGCTCCACTCCTTATATCTCCAGGAATTCCCCAGCCCAGAGATGGCAACCATAGGCATCACTTGCTCACTAGCCATCTCAGTCAGTGACATGACAACCTTCACTGCTTCTCTGGAACTGTCTTTTCTATGCTCCATCGGGAACCCTTAAAGAATCATTTTTGAGTGAAGGTTGCCAGCTGCTGTGCAAGATACTGGCTTGAATCCTTTGGCAAATTCTCTTGAAGGAAGAGGTTTCTGTGAGAATATGACTTCCTCCTCTCCCCCACTGCTGCCCAAGATGTCCGTTGGCTGATGTTTGTGGAGGGCTAGGGATCCACAGGAATAGCAGCAGAGGGAAATATCTCTCTCTCTCTCTCTCTCTCTCTCTCTCCACACACACACACACACACACCCTACACACCCCTGTTAACAAGCAAAAATTTACCTGGGGACAACAACTCTGTAAACAAAAAACTAACACATCAGAAAGGAAGGTGGTGATGTGCTTTACAATGTGCTAAGCACTACTACACCATTACTACAATACTATACAATACTACGCCACTTCTGTGCTGACTATGGGCATTGAATATACACCCACACAGGAAGGTGGAGCTGGAATCAAACCACTGGATTTCATGCATGATAAATTGCCTGAAGAGATGCTGTATTTCAGCCAGTTTTGCTCCAATTCAATGGAATTGTTTTTCTGGCAGACTTTTCCTTAGTATGGGCAGTAGGCTTACTAAGAATCAGATAGCTTTCCGGGCTCTCAGGATCCATTGAGGAAGTAACCAGTGAAGACATAGTTAATTTGGTGTCTGAAATTATGTTTAGAATTAAAAGGTTCTTTTTAGTTTACTTTCATTTAGTTTATTTTTTTTAGTTTAGAACCCTTGAGATTTCCTGGCATTTTTTCTCGACATGCCAACAAAAGCGAGCTTCTTCCTTGTATTCCAGGTATTGCTGTGTGCAACATCCCCTCAGCGGCAGTAGAAGAGACGGCCGATTCCACTGTCTGCCACGTCCTGAATCTCTACAGACGGAATACTTGGCTATACCAGGCACTGAGGGAAGGAACCCGCGTGCAGAGCGTGGAACAGATACGAGAAGTGGCTTCTGGGGCGGCTCGTATTAGAGGCGAAACTCTTGGCCTCATTGGATTTGGTGAGTTTTGGTGACTTCTGGAGGAAAAGGAGAACTCAGATGTTCTGCTTTTACCAAATGGATGACCTTTTTCTTTCCACTGATGTAATAAGAGTACAGTCCAGTGTTCCCTCTAAGCTAAGTTAGGGTGAGCTAGCTCACAGTTTTTTAGCTTCCAGATCACACGTTTTTGTCTTAGCTCAGGAAGGATGGCTCCAGAGCAAACTAATTTATGCAGCAGCCAAATTGCTTCCTCACAACTTTAATGCCAGTAGCTCACAACGTAGAATTTTTGCTCACAAGACTCCACAGCTTAGAGGGAGCATTGGTCCAGTCCTTGCAAGAAGGTCGGTGTGGACGTAAATAGTCATGCACAATAGTTCCATACACTGAGACTGACACAGCATGTGACAAAGAGATGCATGCATGTTTTTCTCAACTTTAAACCAAAGTCAAACACAGAAAGCCACAAGTTTGAGCAGAAAACTGGACGGGAGGGGAAAGGAAGGGGCTGCCTGACCTTTTCCCCTCTTCCTGTTTTTCTGTTCAAAATGGCTGCCTGGCTACCATGACCATCAGTAAAGGAAACATATTTTGGAACTGGAACAAAGTAGCTTGAACCCCTTACACTCATTCTCCAAATTGCAACCAAGAATCATGATCACCTTTATATGTAGTCTTCAGTTGCTCTTAGAAAATCCTCAAGGCCTTCACTAAGCATGGCTTAAAGGTCTGTGGAACTTGTTTCTGAAGAGAAAGGCGCCCTACCCTTAACAGTGGCTAAGAGACAATTACTTTTTTTCTTTGTGGGAAACAGTACAGGCATCTAACCCAATCACTGGCAGTCAAGGATTAAATTGGAGCTCCTTATTTTTACTGTTCCTGTTGGGTAAGCTGAATAATGGAATAGGATGCTTGTATGGACTACCAGCTGGTGAAACAGTGAAGGCTGAAAAGAAAAATCAGTCCTCTGTTGCTTTACCCTTCATTTTGACAATTAATTTGGCATTGTCCATAAACATATTAGAAAATAAGAAATTTGCTCTGGTCCCTGAAGAACTGGATTACTTTTGGGTGATGGGGAAAGAGATGGTAGTTTTATGGAGAAGAAAAATAGAAGTGGAATTTAAAATAAATTTAAAATAAAAGCTGACTTGGCATCTGCTTATTAAAATGTTATATGTTTCGTGTCGATCAGGCTAGCCTGATCTTATCAGAGCTCAGAAGCTAAGCAGGGTCAGCTCTGGCTGGTATTTGATGGGAGACCTCCAAGGAATAGCAGGGTCGTGATGTGGAGGCAGGCAATGGCAAACCACCTCAGAACGTCTCTTGCCTTGAAAACCCCATGAGGGGTCATCCTAAGTCAGCTGTGACTTGATGGCAACAACAACATGGTTGTCAGCATTCAATACAGTTGTACGATATCTAAAAGCAACACAATAATTCCAAAACCTAGGGCAAGCACAGCAAGAGTTCTGCTGTTTGCTAGCTCAGTTGATCACAGCTAGTGAAGGCATAACAAATTGGGCTGGTTAGTTGACCACAACTGGTGCATATGCTGGTTTCTGTTCAAAAAATTCCCAAATGTTACTGGTTTAAATCTCCCCAGGGTTTCCCACTGAGTCATACCAAATGTTCCTCCTTTCTACAACTCTGATTCCATGTGGCTTTTCTTTATGCTGTGCACGTGCATACCCGTTTTTGACAGGGATCCCTCCTGCTTTTTTCATCAGCATGAAAGCACATAGGTTCCAACCCACTATCTCTAGGGTGTACAGTTAATGGTAATTCATATCAGTTTGCCAACATACAAATGTGTCAACTTTTCTTGTGTGCTGGCCACTAAATGTGCTTTTCTATAGCTACCGATTAATGACTACTTACAAAGAGAGGGGCATGTGCATTTGTCTGTGTGCGCGCATGTGTTTTATTTCCTATTCATCATCCGACATAACTTTAAGTTCATCTTCAGTCTTCTGTGCAGTCTCACATTGGGACTGCGCTTGCACAGGCCAGCTACCAGAAGCTCTCTTACAGCTATTCTAGTATGATTTTAACACTTCAAGGGGAGCCCCTCCACCTGCAGAGCTCATTAGAGACCGTCTTCCCAGGTGTTCTGCAGGGAAGAGCCCCCTTTCTCTCAGTCCTTTCTTCCCCACCGTGTTGTGAGGACGTGTTCCCTTCCGCTACTGAGCATCATGAGTTATTCTCAAAGTTTCTCTTCTTCTGGGCTTTCTCCATGCTGGAGACACGTTGCAAAATGCTTTATTTTAGAAAATGTACCCAGTGTAGTACAAATGAGCACCTTCTCTGCTTGGGTGAGGCCCATAATACAATCACATGCAAGATCTGCCTCCAATTTCCCCCAGAAGCCCACTCCAATCAAGCAGCGCACTTGAAGGCTAGTTTATGGGAGAAGGTGCTGTCTTGCTTTGATAGTCCGGCAGCAAAAACATCAGCCCCAGCAGAGCACAGCCAATTGTTGTCTTCAAAATCACCAGTTAGAACCAACCACCTTGTAAGTCCACCATCGAGCATCTCGATTCCAGGAGTTCCGTGGACAGAACCAAAGCATTGGGTCTGATCACCCATTTGTTCATCTGAACGCTGTGTGTCACAATCCCCACCGAAGAAGGCACATTCCAAGTCCAAACATAAGAAGAAACAACTTTCCAGTTCCGTGACATTCCCAGAATCAAATGGCTGTTCAGTTCCAGTCAAGTCAGCGTTGGTTCCGATGGAATGGAAAACAGTCCCCACACCACAAATGCCTTCTCCACATGCCTGCCGGGCTCATTCATTCAGGGAATTGGAACCTGGCAAGGGTGCATTGGCAGTTCCAGCAGCTAGCCATCCAGTGGCCCCATCCCCTCCCCCCGGCTCCATGGCAGAGTTCTGTGCCTCCACCTCCTTGGCAAGGCTACCCTTATTATTTTCCAGTTCCTAGACCTCAGAAATGGATGAGTGGCAGTCACAAAGAGCACCTCTAGAACTGAGGTGCCCATCTTCACAGAATCATGACGCTGTAGGTCTGCCAGTTTGGTACCCTCCTGCAGTTTCTCCCTACCCCCTTATGAAGCTGACTCTTCTTCTGGCCCAGGCTCAAACTTACCATCAGACCCATCCCCTGATAGCACTGTAGGGGACCTGACCCAGTGTCACCTAATGAAGATTTGAAGCGCTGCACAGAGCGACTGATGTGAATAGCTAAATTGTTGAAGATAGAGGTGTTCTCCAGCAACCCAAGACCTTGAGACAAGATTCTAGGCAAGCTCTACACTGACTTGCTGGGTATAATTGCTGACATCTCTGTTGGCAGAAACTTGTTAGCATGGCTGCCACATCCAAAAAAGGAGAGAATTTATACAGAGGGCAACAGGAAGGTCATTCCTTTTTGTTTTGCCACGCTCTGGCTTCATCTATAGCCAAAGAGATGCAGGCAAAGCAGCGTACAGGTGCGCATTCCTCACCAACAGGTAAAGAGGAGTGAAAGATTGACGTACTTTGTAGAAAAGTCTACTCAGCTGCTGCTCTCAACCTGCACACTGCCAACCCTAATGCAATTACAGGAGCATACCAGTTGTTCCTCTGGGAGAAGATGGCTGCTTATATAGAGTGAAGCCTGAAGACAAGAAGCCTCTGGGTAAACTCCTCCAAGCAGAAGTGTTGTGCCTTTCCAAACAACAGATTAATACAGGCAGACATTCCGCTGACTCCTCCTCCCAGCCCACGGCTTCAGTTTTTGTATTGAGGCCACGGCTGTCCCTCCTGACACATGGCAGAAGGTGGAAGACCTGCCATTTGAGGGAACAATGCTGTTTGCTTTGTTGACTGATGATCTTTTATCCCAAATTAAAAAGAGCAAGCAAACAGCTCGTTCTTTTAGCATCACAGCAAGTCCTGCCACTCCCTACAGGCCAGACGTACCACCAATCCCAGTCGCCATGCTCTCGGCACTCACATCAGCAGCCACATTCATCACAGAATCCTACACAGCGACCCTTTTCAGGGCCTGTGGCTCAGGGCAGGCACAAGTCTAATCATAGAGCTAGGCATTTGGGTTTACAACCCCTGCCACTTCCTTAAGAGACTCAGTAGTCTCCAAAAGGTTCCTTCTGACTAGGACCTGTAATAGACGAGTCACCTGCTTTTTTTAAAGACAGGTGAGCAGTCTTCAGTGAAAAATGGAAGGAGGTCACTCATGACACTTGGGTTTTGTCAACTGTTAGTTTAGGTTATAGACTAGAGTTCTGGGAATGGCCACCCCTCCAACATCCTGAGCAGGCCCTGAATAACTCCATGCCTGAGCTGGACCAGGAGCTGTTGTCCCTTATACAAAAGGGGGCAGTACAGAGAGTTCCTGATATGTACTTCATCACAGGTTTTTATTTGCGTTTTTTCCTAGTGCCCAAAAAAGATGGAGGCCTTAGACTAATCCTGGACCTGAGGGATCTAAATTTTTTTCTGAATGTTGGAAAGTTCAAAATGTCACTAGAGTTAGTCCTACAATTGTTAACATTAAACTATTGCTTTTATGTACTTGACCTTCAGGATTTTCATTTCCATATTGCTATCCACCCCAGTTATTGCAGGCTCCTGCACTTTAAATATAACCACATTTCCTACCAGTACATGACCCTTCCACATTTGGGTTGGCAGCTGCCCCACCAGTATTTTCTAAATGTGTTGCTGTTGTAGTAGCACACTTAAGGCCTAAAGGGTGTTCTGTTTACCCATATTTAGATGACTGGCTTGTGGCAGCACCTTCCTGTGAGGAACTAGAGTCATAGGTCTTCCTGATTATACAGACTTTGCCAGGAATTGGGCTTGGTAATTACCAGCAAGAAATCACACCTCCAAACGTCTCAGAAAGTTTCCTTTACTGGGATACTTCTGGATGCCACTGTAGCCAGGGCTTTCCTACCTGTAGATAGAGCCTTACATATTAAGTCGTTGATTAGGTGCTTATCTAACAGTAGATTTCAATCAGTCTTATTTTTTCCAAAGTTCTTAGGGCTGATGGCTTCTACCACTGCAACAACCCCATATGCACTCCTAAGAATGCATCCTTTACAAAATTGGTTTTTAAGTAAATTTTGCTCTGCCTTGAATTCCTAGTATATTAGGCTCACAGTTCCTAGATCCATAACATGGCAGTTAAACTGGTGGGCGTGTGATAGTAACCTCCTAGCAGGAGTACCATTCAGGGGAAGGACACCTCAACTGTCAGTCACCTCTGATGCTTCCTTGCAGAGCTGGGGAGGCCGTTGTGGGGTTTTTTCCATTCAGGATGTGTGGGTTGTCTGAGGAAAGGGGTCTTCATATTAACTTCTTAGAGTTAATGTGCAATACATTATACTCTTACATCATTTGCAGAGCTCACCAAGGGAAAAGTCACTCATGTTGTTATGGACAGTACTTTGACAATGACTTATATAAATCAACGGGACACAGCCTTGGCGGCCCTGTGCAGGGAAGCCAGTTTAATTTGGGAATTGGTCATAGATCAAGGATCGTCCCTCCAAGCAGCACATATAGTAGGTACTGCCAACACAAGAATGGATATCCTCAGCAGGATGAGACAGTCAGAACATGAATGGTCTCCGGGGAAGAAATATATTCTCCCAATTTTCCATCAGTGGGTTTTTTTGGGAGTAGGCCTTTTTGCTACCAGTGTCAGTGCAAAAGCCCCGAAATTATTTTCCAAGGTAGGTACAGATCATCTCTGTCTAGGGGATGTATTTCAAAATGGCTGGACAGGCACCCTATTTTATGCCTTCCCACCATTCCCTCTCATTCACAAAGTGTTGACCAAGACCCAAGAGAAGCACACGTGGTGTATCCTGATCACTCCTTTTTGGCCCAGAGAGTCTGGTTCCAGGTCCTCCTAGCATTACCCAAGGGAATCTACCTTCCTTTAGCTGCAGACTTACTTCACAGGGATCTGTGGGCTACCATGAGGAGAATGGGCTCAAGTTGACAGCTTGGCTGCTGAACGATCCCATTTTGGGTTCTCAAACCAAGTACCCAATGTCATCCTTAACACCTGTAGACCCTCTACTAGGAAGTGTTATGGGATGTTTTCTGGAGCTTTGGGCGCATTCGACATGGGCACAGGCACCAGCAGCATTCCAGAGAAGCACTCCCTTGGAGGACATCTGCCATGCAGCGACATGTTCATCATCAGACACCTTCATTAAGCACTGTTCAGTGGATGTGAATACAAGAAAAGATTCAACAGTTGGCAGAACCATGCTGCGCTCCTTTTTCCACTGAAACTCAGCGGACCTTCCGAGGTAAAGAGCTCTGTAGTCTCCCAATGTGGGACTGCCCAGAAGGCTGAAGATGAAAACAGCGTTGCACTTAACTGTAACTGTTATTCATTGAGGTGTCTTCTGTGCAGGCTCACATTCCCTCCCTCCTACCCCACTGTGAGTTCCTAGGATGTAATTACATTCATGGTGCACGCGGTAGCTCAGGACAACTGAGAGAAGGGGGGCTCCTCCCTCCAGAGCATGTGACTGTTAGGCGGGAACGCGGCCTCTAACGAGCTCTGCAGAGGAGGGGCTCCCCTTGGAATGTTAAAAAGATACTAGAATAGCTGTAAGAGAGCCTCTGGTGGCTGGCCTGCGCAAGCGCAGTCCCAATGTGTGCCTACACAGAAGACACCTTGATGAACAGCAGTTACAGGTAAGCACAACACTGTTTTACCTAATTCTCCTAACCACTTTACCATCCTGAAGGTGCAGTGTCTGGTTATTTGCCTTCCTCTACATTTTTATAAAAAGACGACTCTGGTCTTGATGTATAAGTCGGTTAGTTGAGCCCAGGCGGTGACATTGAATAGGAATGACATTGTGGATAATGACCTGCTGATTGCACTGCAGCTGTCCCTCTTTATCAGAAGAGCCTTATTAAACCTTTGCTTCCAAACCATGACAGTTGTCTTAGTCATGCCCAATTAAATAGCCATTCAGCAAGAGTGCAGAAGGAGTGGGGGGGGGACTCTACAGCAAACAAGTTGCTCTTTTAATAAACAAGGGCTCAGAGAGAGGTTTTGTTGTTTGTATTGTTGTGCAGAAGTCCTTCATAATAAGATTTCCTTAACACGGCTTCCTGTTTTGTATCCGAATTGAAAGGCTGTGCAGAGGCTTAAATCTGTCTGGAACATACAGGTTTTGTGACCACATTTGGTGCTGAGGATCAGCACTTCAGTCCTCTCTGGGGGAAGCCGAACTATTTGCAACGGGTGTCCTGCTGCTGAGGCTGCCTCCCCAGGTTGAGACTTTTGGTCTGTTCCACTGTGGCAGTGCCACATTTCCACGTCAAAACTTGGACATGCTTCTGTATCAGCGGTGCAACGTCTGCTCACATTAATTGCCTCTGCAGTGCTATGGCAGATAGTTAATGGACACATTTTTGAAAAATGCCATAACAGCTTACATGCTGAAGGCAGATTCGAGTGATTACACGGTCCTGTGTTTGACCTTCAGTGAAGTCAGCGGTGAGATTGTCTGCCCCAAGATTTTGTCCTGTGCAGATTTCTGGTCTTCCAGCAGGAGGGAGAGGGAAGGCTGCAGAGGAAGGTGCTCCTTTTCCGCATGTAGAAATGGTGGTGCTTTGGGGTGGCTCTCTCTTCACCATCTCCAGCATTCCGTGTAAAAAGAAATCCGTGACAAACTGAAGTTAGGTGGTTGCCAAATGCTAGGGTAAAATAGTCACAGAGGCAACTATGGCTTTTTGTTTTTAAAAAGGTGTCCGTGAATAACAGGTAATAGATAATTTAGGAGCCCAGTGATGAAATTTATCCTTTGTATCACTATGTGCTCGTGTCTCTTTGTAGTCTTTCTAAAAACACAGCTGCTTTAAAAGCAGGCAAGTACAGTATCGATAATGAGACCACTGGAGTAGGCCTGCACAAACTGTGACCCATCACACCAGTCATAGCTCACTAGCTTTGTGGCATGGTTGACCTGGTGCTTGACAAACTGCTTGCTTTTGTGGATCCAGGCAGGCAGGAAAACAGGATGCTCACGAGGCCCCCATGGGAGCTGTATGTGGTGGGTGAACGGCATTGGACATGGAGGTGGGTCACGGATGAGGCAGAATCATTCCAAACAGCTGTCGCTCTCCCTTCAGCCGAACCTGTCATGTGTGGCTGTGCCCGGTTTTGAAGATCAGAATCATTGCTCAGTCTGAGGATGCTTTCAGACAGAATAGTTCAATGACTTCACTTCCATGGGAGAAACATTCAGTTATTCATAATTTATTTTTAAATAGGAGTCACCAAATCAGAGAAAGAAAGATTCCTAAAACAGCTGCTGGGTAAGGGTCAAGTAGGTGGCAGAGTGGCAAACCTTATTGTTCTCGAGAGCCAGTTTGGTGTAGTGGTTAGGAGCGCAGACTCTAATCTGGGAGAACCAGGTTTGATTCCCCACTCCTCCACATGCAGCTGCTGGAGTGACCTTGGGTCAGTCACAAATTCTCTCAGAGCTGTTCTTGAAACAGCAGTTCTCAAAAGAGCTCTCTCAACCCCACCTACCTCACAGGGTGTCTGTTGTGGGGAGGAAAGAGAGAAATCTCTGAGACTGGGTAGTGAAGGGTGGGGTATAAATCCAATCTCTTCCTCTCCTCTTCTTCTTCTTCAGTGGAGTGTATGTGTATCTCTGTGTGTAAATTAACATTGTATGCCAATTCCATCATAAGGCATGGAGGAACAGGCTATTTAAAAAAATAGATATTAAATCATTTTTTTGTTTTAAAAAATGTTATAAGAAGCCTGGAGAAAAGATAAGGAAATTGTCCATTGCTACAGGTGTGCAACCCATAATGTTATACAGCTACATTCCCAATTTCAGTGGATACCCTTTCTGAAGGAAGGGCAATGTTTTCGTGGGCACAGAATGTAATGTGTCCAGTGTTTGGAAAATGCAATACCCCTGGCACCACCAATCCAACTTTGCAGGTTTACATTAAGAGTATCTGCAGTTTGGCTGTTTCCTGCAGGACACACACACACACACACTGCCCGTTTCCACAGCATCCAATCTTGGACTCTGGTGTTGATGGGAAGAAAGTAAGCTGCATTAAGTGCGTGGGATCAGTGAACTTGCGAAACGCCTCCTTGGCAGGGACCAGTGTGCTAGTGCCATTTGTTTCCTTTTGCAAGTGCCGCATTTCAGCAGCTCCTGACAAAGGGATAATACAGGAGAGAATCAGTGCAGCATGAATGCCTTTGCTGTGGGTAGGAGAAGGCGTCTGGCAGCCCATCATGCCGATTGGTACCATTTAATGCACTCCTCGGAATTCATGCAGTGCTGCCACATTGCCAAGCCTATTATGACAACTCTCTGCTTTTTTTTTTTTTTGGCTTAGGTCGCACTGCGCAAGCAGTTGCAGTTCGAGCCAAGGCATTCGGATTCAATGTGATCTTTTATGACCCATACCTGCAGGATGGCATAGAAAGGTCCCTGGGAGTCCAGAGAGTCTACACGCTCCAGGATCTGCTGTACCAGAGTGACTGTGTGTCATTACACTGTAACCTCAATGAACATAATCACCACCTTATCAATGACTTTACGATTAAGCAGGTAATTGTAAAACCAAGGAAGATCATCTTGTTGGCTCCAGCCGCAGCCCGGGAATGTGTGGCTGCTGAGTGCCAGAATTCCTGCTGGCACAGAGATAACACTAAGCAGATGCAAATAGTAATTGTATGTATTTTTACCTTTGGGGTAGTTGAGACATGCAGCTAATTCTCCATCTGTCTTTTCCACATTATAGATCAGGTGACACTACTTTAGCAGGTCAGTTTAATGCAGTTGACAAATTACAGTTAGCAGCCTAATGTTGCATAATATTACAATCCAAAGACTCTTGCTTCGGTTCCAGTCCTGACTAGGGTAGCACTTCCTTACATCCGTGGGGCTTCTAACACCGCGTTTTAAGAAATTGGGCTAGGTATTAATAAGTGAGAGAGTCTCCTAGCCAGGTTTTTTGCATCTCCACTCATTCGGAATAATGTTCGACAAGATTGTGAGTTACCTCGACACAGTATACAGCTGCTGCTACATGTCAGAAAACCGCAGCCTGTTTCCCAAACTTATTGTGGGCAGATGGCAACTAGATGGTAGGAAAAATTGAAGTCTGCTTCTCTTGTCTGTTAGAATAAATCTCAATCACTGCTAAACATCTAGTTTTCCAGGGATTTCAGAAAAATGGTTCTAGATTCAGGTAATTTATGTGTTAAGAGAGTGGCTGAAGGAGCTACCCGGATCTGGTCCTCTGTGCTGTATGCATTCTCTCTCGTGCTTTGATTCTGTAGTTATCATAAATATACCCATTCTGTGCGAACAACATATAAATAAGTAGCAAGGGGACATACTGGCGCAGCAGTTTGTAACCTAGGAAAACACGTTGAGGACACAAAGCATCAGTGCAAAAAGGTAATGCTTCTAGAAAAGGATACTCAACCATAGGGTCTGGAAATTCCTCCTTTTGCTTGGAAAATGGTAGACATTTATACAGCGCTTTGAAAATACTCTCCTTTTAAAATACTGCGTAACAAAGCTGTTTTGTTCCTGGAGAATAAATATCAGCAGCTTAGTCTTAAACATCCCGTTTCTGGTGTGCCTAAGATTGGTCAATGCAGCATGTCAGATGTAGTGAAATAGCATATGAGCCACTGCACAAGAGGCCTGATCCAAGACCAGAACTGGTCCTAGTACAGCAGCCATTAATGCAGCTTTGTTGGGATAGGAGATGCAGAAATGTCCCTACGATCCAACACATACATACCTTCCAGTATGTGTTCCAGAGGGGAGGTATGCACTGGCAGGGCACCAGAGGCAGAAGTGGTGGCACAGTTGGATCGCATGGGGCGTTTGCCACAGACTGAAGGGTTTCTTGTCTCCCAGGAGTAGCATTTCAGAGGTCAGAGGGGGCTAACAAGAAAGTTGCACTACACAGACGGAAATATTTTCATGTGCAGAAACACTCTACTGGATAGAAGCCCGTATCTCGAGGTGTAATAGTCGTGCTGGATGGTTTGTTTCTCCTTTCTTCCCGGCTCCCACTAGATGAGGCAGGGAGCGTTTTTGGTGAATACGGCGCGTGGTGGTCTGGTGGATGAAAAGGCCTTAACTCAAGCCCTGAAAGAAGGCAGGATACGAGGGGCAGCACTGGATGTGCACGAATCGGAACCATTTAGGTAAATCAGTCTTGTTGATGATGAGTATTTTATTTATGTTTATTACTTCATATAGTTCAACTTTCTTACAAGGGCCGTGGGCAGATTTTGTGTTTGTATCCTGACTGCAACCCAGAGTTCTAGGTAGCTTCCCCCCTTACAGACTTGAACCGCTTGCACATCTCGTGGTGAAGTGAGCTGATGAAGCATTGATATAGTCTATCATATAGTATCAATAAAGAGGCCAAATCCAGAAAGTCTTTAAAACTCTCTGCAATAGAACTGCCTTGCTCTTTAAAGAAAAAAAAAACCTTGGAAATTTGAAGCTCATCTGAGGTTCTATGGATACAGAGCTTCAGAGAACTAGGGGCCTCTATCAGGAAGTTCTTGTTTATTCTTTCCCCTCCACATATATATTTATATGTAACTTACCTGCCTTACTGGAAGGGGGGAACTGTAAACAGAGTGTCATAAGAGTTTAAATTCTTAAGTGGAAAAAAAAATTGTCTCCATCTCTGTGTGCTTTGGCTGAAAGCAATTTTAGATATGAACCAAGCCTGGACACAGAAGGGTTGTTGGGTTTTTAAGTACAACACCTCCCCTCCCCCACAATTCTTCTCAGCTGTTGGAGCTGAGTATTTTTAAAAAATATTGCAAAATGTTTTTGCATGGGCCAGCATTTAGAGGTCCTGGTTCTGGTTCTAGTTTATCTGCCCTTGAAATTCCCAGTCTTCCTGCTTCTGCTCATGCCATTCCTTTCAAGTTAGAGGTGACAATCCTGAGAACTGGTGTTGCAGTTAAATACAGAGAAAGAGCAGGGGTGGGAGCCATCCTACAAAGGGCTATCACTCCCATATTCTACTGAAAGCAGTAATCCGGTATCCAAAAAAACACCTCTATTTGCATGGAAAATATTTTGAATCAACTTGCACTACAATCTGGACAGTCTTTCCCTCAAACTCAACTCGTCTGTAATATCATAAGAAGTGTTCAGCAGAAGGCCATCTGGAATAAGGGGGCAGATGCAAAGTAATGGTTTTTATTTTTGAACAGACTGCAGAAAAAGGCATACAGTGGGTTGGAGCCTATCCTCTGTTTTTGTGGGCGTGAAGCTCCGTGTGCCAGTGGAAAGTACGACATTTTGGCTGATTTCCCTGCTCCCGTTGCCCAGTATTGTTTCTGGGGAGTCTCCAGAAACCTGGGTCAGCATTTGGAGTGAGAGGGGACGTAGGGGGGATTGGGGGAAGAAAATCCCTCTCCACTTGTGGGTCATTGGATCCAACCTCTGCAGTAGTACCTGGATTTCAAGATGCTTACTACGTTAAAATGTACTAAACATCTCGAAATCAGATTTAGGGGGAGGGAGAGAGAGAGAACATGTATTATAGTTCTAAGCTCTCCAAGTAATCAGTTTAGGGCCAAACTAGATGTTCTCGGTCCTGGGGAACCCAGCACATTGAGCTGTTTGGGAAAAAAAGCACATCAGGTTTAAAAGGACAGAAAAGGGGTGAATAGAATTTCCAAGTGAAAGCATCTGTTCCTGAGTTTTTATTTCTAGCTGAATTTTTCTTCTTTTGTCTTTTCTCTCTGAAGCTTTGCTCAGGGGCCACTGAAAGATGCTCCAAATTTAATTTGTACACCACACACTGCTTGGTACAGTGAACAGGCCTCGCTGGAGATGAGAGAAGCTGCTGCAACAGAGATACGGCGAGCAATCACAGGTACAGCACGATGTAATGTTAAATCGGGAGGGGCTTCCACTGGAAAGCCAACCCCTAAGTGCTTACCCGTGTTGGTGCTCCATACAGCAGGTAAAGCTTTTAAAAGGGGATTATCCTATGAATAGTGTTTCTATGCCAGGTATACCCCAGACATCGGTTGCATATGTATGTGCCAGCGCATGTGATAAGAACATTTTGAACATTACATCTGCTCCATAGAGCACCAACCCTGGTAAGTGTGTTCATCTGCTTTGGTGCGGGTAGGTAATGCTTCAATCAGCTATAAATTTAGTATCATTTAGATAGTCTATTTCCCATTGATATCCCTCCCCTCCCCACCACACTCATAATAAAGTTCAGCCATGACAGCCCACAAACTTGGTATTTCCTTCAGAAAAGAATATATCTCATGCTTGTAGTCCGGAACATAAGTTGGGCATGACGACATCATCCAAAACTTTAAGGTTGCAGAACAAATTGTGAATCCTGTAAAGACCAAAAAATAGCAGACCTTTGGTATCTGACAAAGAGAGCTTTGACTTTCAAAAGATTATACCCTGGAAATTTTTGACGGTCTGTAAGGTGGTACCGGATTCAAATTTCATTCCACTACTATGGACTAACACAGCTACCCTCCTGAAACTATCTTTTAAGGTGACAGAAGACCTTGTTTGGTTTGGCTGCAACAGAGTGACACGGCTACCTCTCTGAAATGTATCACCCATGTGTAACATTTCCACTTAGGCCCACTGCTTTAATGTCCAGCCTCAACAACATAGCAGGAAGTACTGTAGCATCCATAAGTTTTTAAAAGTTCAGATTTGTTTTTAGAACGCGTCCCTCGCTCATGTTGGATCCATAGCCTGCCATTCCCTAGGTGATCCTGTTTAGGAGTCGCTGGCAGCTGGGCTCATGGTATGTCTACTATCTCTTAAACATCTCCCGTTTATTCTAGCTTTGAAAACAAACAGTGGACTCTACTATCCAGTGAGTCTCGCAGAGTGATCTCCAGTGCAGTCCCCTGCAACGTGACTACAGTCTGCCAGAGCATGAAAAAAACACTCAAATTTCACTCAAAAATAAATTATTTTTAATGGCTATGAATGTGAGAAATAATGTCTTATACTTTAATGCTGCACCTCCTGTCAGGCCTTCTCTGCCATGCCTTCACCCAGTAGCTTACTTGAGTGATGTTGCAGGTGTCTCAGACTTTGAACACCATTCTGCTATTTTGACAGAGAGCAAAGAATTTTTTCTCCGCTCCCCATTATAATAATCAGAGTGGACGTGAGCGTGTTGTGTGTAATTTGCTGCATATCAATAAGACAGATTGTGCCTGACCTCATTTTGAATTTGATTCATTCCTGCCTCAGGTCGCATCCCTGAAAGCCTACGAAACTGTGTGAACAAGGAATTCTTTGTCACAACAGCTCCTTGGTCAGTAATAGATCAGCAGGCAATTCATCCAGAGCTCAATGGTGCCACATACAGGTAAGACGGAGAAAAGGATTTCTCTGAATGTGTTTGCAGTTCTGTAGGCAACAATAGAGCTTAGCCAATGAATTTAGTTAATGCTACAATTTTTCTGAAGAGGTCTTTGTATAAGACCTGAGTATTGTATAAGATCTGAATATCATTAGGCCTTTATTCCTCTTCCATAGAACACACTTCTTTATTCCATCAAGATGTTATTGATATTGATAGTTTTGAGATAACATCTCCGTAAGTATCCCATTGCACGTAGATCCTGTAATAAAAGTACTATAGATTCACTTTGTGCTTCTCTGAAAGGCCTTTGTGGAGTTTCAAGTGAGTCTTACTGATTTACCCACGATCACCTTGCCCTTCCCACATGACACAAGCAGATGATGGAAGACCTCTCACTCAGCTCACTCCATTAGTTGGAGTAAAAAACACCTAAGTTTTCCATAAGGACTTGGAAGGCTTTTTGCAGACAGGAATAGTGCTGTCATGAGTGAGTGTACTAATACACGGTTATAATTGTTGACTTAGTACAGGCTGAGAGGCGTATATGACTCAAAATGTCGGAAAGATAACACAAGCAGTATTTAAGGGGCTGTACCTCACGTGTGTCTTAAGCTTTTAAAAAGCTGCAGAGGATGGTCAGATTTCTACAGCGAAGTATTCTGGAACCTCTTAAGTACCTTTCCAGACAATAGCTGTTTTGTGCTCTTAATGTGCAATTCTTACTTTTTGTTGTAAAAGAATTCAGACACCCTTCTGCAAGGCAGGGTGTTTTGTTGTTGTTGTTGGTGGTGGTGGTGGTGTTGTAAGGAAAATCCATTTGGCAGTGTCCATGACCAACTTCTCCCCCACCAGTGATTGTGCCATTTGGGGAACTTTTTACATTTTTAAAAATAAATTTATTTCAAGTTTCTCGGGATATAGTAATTCTCAAGCACTGCACTCACATAGCCTGAAACAGAAGACGAGGCAACCCTATGCAAGTGGATTTATTCACCCCACCTAATTTTAAAGAACCTTAAGCCAAGCCTGAACCTGTAGGGGTGTGATTCTTCCCTGCTCCTTAGGGTTCAGTAGAGCCCTTCCTTCCACTTGTACACATATAGGTAGCACGTTAAGACAGTCATGGAAGTGTGAAGTCTGTGCATTTCTCCCACTCAGTGCTCCCCAGTTCAGTCAAGTTCATCTTCGTGGCTTCTGCCCAGAAGACCACTCGATGAACAACTCTTACAGGTAAGTGCAACCTTGTTTTATGTGCACTCTGTGGCTTGGATCCACTGGAAGGGATTTCAGTCTGCGGAGTGCAATTTCCCTGCCTCTCTCCCCTGCCCTACTCTGAAATGTCCACCAGAATGCTACAGCAATGGGGGGAGTCAGAGGTCTGCCCCTCCAAAGGGGATAATTGGCAGAAATTGCATCCCGTGTGTGTGTGTGTGTGTGTGTGTGTGTGTGTGTGTGTGTGAAGTTCTCTAGTGGATCCAGGCCACTGTATGCATGGGAGAGGGGCAGGAGAGAAAGAGGGTTCGCTGTGCCCAAGCAACATGTCTGCACAGGGAAAGCTCATACCCTCACCTAAATCAGATACTTAGCAAACCAGTTGTGCTGTTTAGTTTGGGTTGTCTTTTCCAGGATAATTTATAGACTTTTGAGCACTCCTCCTTGTCTTTTGTGCCCTACAGAAGTCAGCTAAGAGATCAGTCTTTTAGTCTCTTTGTTTTCATTGCATCAACTGATCTTGTCATGGCTTCTGCTACCACCTGCTGATGGGTGACCAAGACTGCAAAAATCCAGGCACCGAGCACCGGCATCTTTTAAAACAGAGCTTTAGGGAATAAAATGAACTCAGTCTACTCCTCTCATAGAATTTGCACTTCGATGACATTTCAAGAACTGCAAGTGCCGTCATCCTTCAGTTTAGTGTTTGGGCTAGAATGGCTCACTGCAGTTTTTAAAAAAGGCCACTTTGCCTCTGCAAAATATTTACTTGGAAGTGGCTGCTTCATCCTCTGGAAAACAGAAATCTCTCTCTCCCATTTGCCATTTATTTTGTTATCCTAAAGGGTCCATTTATATGACCACAACTGACATATGACCATCCGTAATCATTAACACCCTGGCGCTCACCTTGTCAGCATAGGAGGATCTAAAGATAATGAAATGCAAAAAGCATGGCCTGTGGCTTATGTATGGAAAATTCAAGTGTAGACAGGATCAGCACTAAGGGGTGATGATAGCCTCTATCCTGCCATTCCACTCAGCAAGTGACTCTAGCTAAAGGAGAAGGCAGTCAAGTTGGAGGAAGGCTGAGGCTTCCCGAGTGGAGTGGGGGCATACAGTTCGATAACATAATCTTGTGAGACTTGCTGTGATGGTTTGTCACCTGTGCTGACACACAGCACCTTAGGCTGTCCACATCACTCACGGCCTGGGCCTATCATTAGGACTGTATGTATTCTGTTCTGTGCAGAAGAAGCACCTAGTTTAGTACTGTACTGCACAGATGCTATCATACACTAACAGCTGTGTGTTTCCAGCCCTTTACGGCTGTGAAACTGTACTGAAAAGGCTGTGCAGTGCTTAATGGGATCTCAAAAACAAGGGTCTCCAAAGGATTTCCACTGGTGTAGTGACCTGTAACTCATCTTCTCCCCCCCACCCCCCGGTGATTGGGGAAAACATTAAATTATGGATGAGTATGCTAACAAGCTTTACATGCATAATATGTAGGTTGTAGAATGTAGGTAAACTCCGTTCAGAATTTCATCCTTTTTTTTTTTCCTGTACAGGGTATACCCAGTATAGTTTACAATATATTCTTCTGTTTTAAGGGAGGTTAGTTTGTAAAACATTTAACTCATTTCAAGGAGGGGGAATAAGACTGACAGATGCCTTTCAATTTTATTTCTCCTGTATATGCAGCTGCCCCCAAGTATAACCCTGAATCCAGAGAAGGGCAAGATGTGTATGAAATAAACTTTTCCCCTTTCCTTCTCTTGGAGCTAACCCAGGCTCTCCAAAGATCAAGGGACCCCTCTGTCTGGGTTGAGGGTCTGGCACTGGACAGCCCAATCAGCAGAAGTGTTAGACAAGCATATGTTGGCTTCTCTTCCATTATATTCAAGACAATATAATGGAATTCCAGAGAACACAATGGAATATAATGGAACATAGGAAGATTTAGAGCACAACCCAATCAAAGCCAATTGCTTTTAGTCTCATTAATTTCAAGGGGAAAGCATCAAGTGCTTAATTCTTCTGTTGCACTCAATGGGACTTAAAGTGCTTAACCATGGCTAGATTATACTCTCAGATACTATTCTGTCTTTGCATTAGAGGCAGTCTGAAGCATCTCTGTGAAGACTCTATTCTATCATAAAACGAGCCATAAATTGCTTTTCCTTAAAAATCAGTCATATCCCACTTACTTAATAAAAAGGGGTTGTGCTCCTTAGCCACAAGCACTAACGTTTTAAAAGGGTAGTCTTATGTTGCAATGTAAAACTTATGCTTTGGCATTTTTGCAGCTAGCACATTCAGAGGATCACATTTTGGAACAACAGGTACAATATTATAAAGTTTGTGATAGTATTTTTTCGTTACTTCCTTACACACAGCAAGAAGGAAAACACTTAAAATTTGTTTTCAGCGGTTTTAAGGTTTCAGAAGTTGGTAGTCCATCTGTCAGATAAGGCCCAGACCAGGAGTTGACACTAAGGCACCTTTATGCAGAATGGCAATACAAAAAGCCAACAACTGCCAGTCAAGACACTCCTTTCTGGGAGTGTGCTAAGAATTTTCACACAGATGGCGAAGAGATTATTTAGACTCCAAGAAGCAAGCAACCATTAAAATCATACCAGGCAGGCTGGCGTTAATCTACTCAGCCAGGACACAATTGAGACGTGCAGGGTTCTACACTAACGTGCAGGTCTGATTTAAAGACTCTCCTTATTTGTGCTGAAATATTATTGCTACGGGAATGGACTTATCAATCTACTAGTTTTCTCAAATTTTCTTTTTGCACAGTTTAGGGTTAGGAAAGCTCAAAGCAGCTATTAAAAAGCATAGCCAGTTGGCTACGCATGCTAATCCTGATAGACCATACTGGTAAGAGTGTGCTAAATGTCTTTCCATTTCACTTGCAAACAAATTTTTTTGTTTGGGTTTTGAATTCCTTCACTTTTGTTTTGCATTTGCTTTTCTCTTGTTTTCTCCTCCTCTCCCCCCCCCCCCATTTTTCACTGGTTTCAATGTGGAATGCATTTTTAATAGGAAATGCAGATTGCGCCATCCTATACAGTAGATTGGTGTTTGGATGCAATGATCACATTGTACCTCTCACTGTAGTGATCAGTCCAGGCAAATGCCAGATTGATGGGAGAAAGGGTACAAATTAAAATGATCACTTGAAGAGTGCATAGGGTTACAGAATAGGCAGAGTTGATCAGTGTCCCAGTAATATAACACAGCAGAACAAGCAGAGACTTACATTTTGACAAAACCACAGTTTTTACAGGCTCCAGGTTGAGATGTCTCCCTGGATATCCTTTTTCTTCAATAGTCTTTGTATTACTAATTGGAATCCACACATTCTTGAGAAGATGCTGACTGATATCCAAGAGGTGCAGCAAAACATTTACCTCTCTGCAGTTTCGCCCAGGGCAGCCCAATCTAGTACAACCACTAAAAGGAAATGGAATAGAAGGGTGTGAACCTTACAATGGCAATTGCAATGTAACCAGAAAATACAAGAGCTCAGGTGAACTGGATCAGCTCTTTGTATAGAATAAAGAAATTCCTTCCCAAGTCACTGAGCCAGCAATAATTACAGGAGATTTGTCCTTTGCAATAAGCAGGAGTCTATATTTGAGCCAGCAGTGTGGTTGCTGGAACACTGGGGTGGATCCTACCACACCTTCCTTCTGCCTAAAGGAAACTTCCTCCAACTTAGGTGACTGTTCCATTGGAGGATGGCAGGATCCCAACTGTGTCTATGAAAACCTGTGAACAAACTGTTTGATTAATGAATGGAAAATGTCTATCAGTTCCATCTCTCCTGATACTCCTCCTCCCCCCATTCTCTTGAGCTCGCTACAACAGACCACCAGGCACCAATGGAATTAAATTCAGCACAACAAATGAACAGCAGGCATTAATTGTGATTCATTTTCATTGCAGTAGTGACATGAATTAGTAGAATGTTTTGCTTTATTTGCTTGGAACCAAAGGAACTTTCCCACTAGAAGGCATTGTGTGTAAATTAGGCAGCTCGTCTCTGAAACAAGAGTTGAAAGTAATATCAAAGCTGCCATTGAGCAACCTGCCCCTTGAAGGCTGTCTGAAAGCTATAGTTGGCACAGAATGCTGCAACCAGAGTGGACTGGACCGAGTTGCAGGGACAATATCACCCCAGTCTTGTTCCATTTTCATTGGCTTCCGGGCTCAATTCAAGGGGCTGGTATTGACTCTTAAGCCCTGTACAGCTTGGGACCTGCATAATTTAAGGACTGCCTCCTCCCATATGAACCTACCCGTATACTCCGGTCATCTTCAGAGGCCCTGCTTTGGCTGTCCCCGCCATCTGAAGCTAGATGGGTGGCAGCTTGAGAAAGGGCCTTCTCAGTCATGACACCAAAACTTTGGAACCCCCCTCCCCAGGGAGATTTGTCTGTCTCCCTCTATTGGTTTCAGTAGGTGAATTTTTTTGTTGTTTCATCTGGCATATTTCCAATTAGGGTTCTGGTTCTCCTTCTGGAGGTGCTTATGTGTTTTTAATTAAATTATTTTAAAATTTTAACTGCTGAAATGTTTTTTATGTTCACCACCTTGTACATCCTGATCAGGTGGAAAGGCAGCATAAAAATGTGATAATGATGATGATAATATCTCCTTACGTATAATTGAGTAGTGGGGTGGCACTTTCCAACTCTCCCATTGACTGTGCAATGCGTTCTATCAGCTATTGGCCTGTCAGCCATCACTCAAGAGTACTTGTGTGCCATTGGCCAGGTGCTGGGTCTGCTCCTCTTCCCCATACACTCCCACCTCAACCACTGTTCCCTGTCAGAATTACTGGCAAACGGCTCTCTCTCCCAATGAAGGCACTTCTCCTGCTTGGCTCCTCTGTGGAACTAACATTTCCCTCAGTGGCTGCTGGTAGAAGGAAACCTTTTCCAGGCCTTTGTGAGGAATTCATTGGGGCCCATCCTGACTAGGGTTGTTAGCTCCAGGTTGGGAAATTCCTGGATATTCTGTGTCTAAAGAAGCCAGAGATTGGGGAGGGGAGAGGCCTCAGCTGAACAGAATGCCATAGAGCCCACCCTCCAAAGCAGTTATTTTCTCCTGAGGGGTGGGAGATCTGTTGTCTGGAGTTCAGTTGTGATACCCGGTGCTCTTCAGGCTCCACCTGGAGGTTGGCTACCCTAGGCGTAGCAGTCAGCACTTCAGAGCAGGGTCTGCCAGGCAGAGATCAGTTCCCCTATGGCATTGTGCCCTGCTGAATCCTTCCCCTCCCCCAATGCTGCCCTCCTCAGGATCCACCCCCCAACTCTCCAGGTATTTCCCTACTCAGAGCTGGCAACCCTACTTTCCCCTCCGTGCCTGTTGCTAGGCAACCAAGCTTGGTTCTGTCAGTAAAAGGCCCTTTCCATGCCTATTCTGGCCTTTGGGAGAAAACTCATTGGGGCCAGTCCTGACTAGGGTTGCCAGCTCCAGGTAGGGGAATTCCTGGAGGTTTTATGATAATCTATTATACCTGGTGATCTTCAGGCTCCACCTGGAGGTTGGCTATCCTAAGTGTAGCAGTCAGTGCTTCAGAGCACAGTCTGCTAGACCCAGGTTCTTGCTGTGGAAGCTGAATGGGTGATTTTGGACCAGTCACAGACTGTCAGCCTAACCTACCTCACAGTCAAGTCAAAGGGGGGGGAGAGAATGATGTAAGTTGCTTTGGTCCCCATTGCAGAGGAAAACTGTACTTTTCCTCCTGAAGGACCATTGTTGCCAATCTCCAGATGGCACTCAGAATGACAACTGCTCTCCAGATGGCAGAAATCAGTTCATCTGGAGAAAATGGTGGACTTTGTGTCCTAATACTCTGCTGAGATAGCCCCCCCATGACAGCCAATGTGTTGTAGCAGTCAGGGCTTCAGAGCACAGTAGAGGCTGCAGGTGTGTGTGGGAGACAGAAAGCTGAAGAGTGAGGGGCAGATAACGGCAGATTGATGCTTGGCTGGAAAGGAAATAGTTGTGAACTCCAGGTTGGGAAATTCCTGGAGACTTGAGGGGTGGAGCCTGGAGAGGGTGGGGTCTGAGACAGGTACAATGCCATAGACTCCACTCTCCAAACCAGCCATTTCCTCCTGGGGAACTATTGTTGCCAATCTCCAGGTGAGGGGTGGAGAGCACTCAAAATTACAACTCCTCTTCAGATAGCAGAGATCAGTTCATCTGGAGAAAATGGTGGACTCTGTGTCATTATTCCCTGCTGAGGTCGCCACAGCAAATTGATGCTGAGTGCCCAAGGCTGGGGCACTCTCCCAGAGCCTCTTGCTAAAGCTTGTTATATTTATTTCCACAACGGGCCTTATTCCTAGTAATAATAATACTGTTCCCTCACCTTGTAATAGGGGAATAATCCTAACCTGCCTTCTAAAAACCCAATTTGTATATGACTGAACTGTGCAAAAAAAAAAAAAAAGGAAGATTTTGCTATCTCTACCCCCTCAAAAAATCTGGGACCTTAAGAGCTACATACCCCCACACAGAAGTTCTTCTGAAATTTGACTAAGGTGTTTTCTATAACAGGTGCCTTCGGACCCATGTCAGTTTTTCCAAAGTCCCCTCAGTTTCAAAAGCAACTTGTCATGTGGAAGGGTAGCTAGCCTGAGAGGAAGAATGAGCATAAAGGAAGACTCCTTGATTTCGCAGGACTAATTTTGTGATTCTTCCAAGCCTGCCCTTAGGCTCAAGCACCAGCAGTGCAACATCACTGATGTGGAGGAGGAGGAGGCCAGGCCTGCTTTAGTTGCATCATCCAGCCATGTTCTGCATGACAAGTTGCAGAAAATTTAAAAAACACCCTTTTTGAGGTTTAATGATGAGCTACTACATCGAACTACTTAAACTAAAGCATTGCCAAATTCATTAAACTTGTATGTTTAGAAACTCTGTGATCCATGCTCAGATCTACTGGTACATGTTATTTTAAGTAGTTTGTGGGAAGAAGTTCCTCATTACTCAAGTCTTTCAGTTGCCTTTGTGGAGTATGAATTAACTGGACAGGAGTCTGTCATATTTTCTCTCCAGATATTTCTTAAGTAGATCTTGATTTGTTATTTTATGGCTGTCCAGTCCCCCTTTAAATAGGGGAATCTGCATTCTGCAGCTGTTTGAAGGGTGATAGAAAACAGTTGCAGGTGTTGTAATGGTGTGAACAAAGTAGTGTGAAAAACAAAATACACTGAATGGGCAGAAATCTCTCTGTTAGAAATTATTACTAGTTTCCAGTATGTTTGAAAGAGTTCACAGGCAGATTTTTGCAGTAAGGCTATAGCAAGAAACAGAAAGCACAATCACTGTTTGTTTGGTAAAGAAAGAATGAAACTTCTGAGGAGTAAGCTGGGTTTCTGTCATGCTTCCACTCAAAGCCTTTCTCTCTAGAGCATGTTTGCACATTGCTGTCTTGTAACTTAGAAATCAATCTTTTCCTAGATATCCACCAGGAATGGTGAGCGTTACACCAGGTGGAATTCCAGCAGCTATGGAAGGTATCATTCCTGGAGGGATTCCTGTTACCCACAATCTTCCAACCGTGGCACATCCTTCCCAAGCTCCGTCTCCTAATCAGCCCTCAAAACATGGGGACAACAGGGAACATCCCAATGAGCAATAGCAGATCATTTTAAGCACTCCAATTTGGGACCAAGAGACATTGGAAAAGAAAATTATACACAAACTGACAGGAATTTGATTTAAAAAATTGAAATGGTTGATTTTGGACTAAAGCATCATGATGTTCCAGTGTTAACTACAAGAAAAAAAAAGATATAGGAGTCAAGACTTGGGGGAGGGAGGGGGATCCCAGAAGTCACCTGCTTACTGAAGCACTGAAAACTAGGATGTGATGATACATTACTGATCAGCTTCTGTTATTGTGTGTTTAAGTTTCCTTCATCTTTACATCAATCACAAAATAGTATGTATTTCTTCCCTTTTGGGGAAATAGCAGGTAACCTGCTGCTTAAAAAACATGTCCAACAGTCCTAACAAAGCTTAAATGATATAAAGAGGAAACCAAGATGTGACTTCAGCCCTTTCCTTCCTCACTTGCCTGGCTCCTCCTTGTACAGCCTGAGGAACGTTAACCCAGAGATGGGGAGACAGTTTTTGCTCACTGCAGCTGCATATGGCCACTAATGTATTGGAGGGATGCGACTCAAAGGTGACTAGTTGTGCAGGTCAGGAATCCTGGTAGGAGCAGGGGGGGGGGAAAGGCTTGCATTGAACTAGCTGCCTTTTCACCACAGGAGCGGACGCTTCTTCTGCAAGATACACTTAATAAAGTAGCTGTACATTCAATAACACGTGCCGATGATGCAAAAATGAAAGTGTTAAGTCTCACATTTATACTCAGATATATTTTTCTCAGTTTTAAAGCCACAGCTATTTTATTGAGTGAAAAAGTCTTGAGCTGGAAAGGGTTCAAGAATAATGTTGCATTTCCTTATGTCTCAGGAAAAAAAACAAAACACTTTTTATGGTAACTTGTCAAGACTGTATGAACAAAACCCACTTTTTTAGACATTGAAGTCTTCTTTTCTTCATGTGATATTTTATACAAGAACACTTCAAAATGTGTTATTAGATGTGACTGATTTTAACAAATCCTATTAGATTTGTATCAACTAGTTACATGTTATATTCATAGTCTTTTGTGAATCATCGCCTTTTTGTTGGAAAAAGATGGCCTATTCTGAGCCTTTGTATGGGTACATTCCTGTTTCTGTGATAAAAGTTTTAAAAGCTGTCCCAAACAGAAAAAAAACCAGAACCAATGGCTACCAGAAATATGTTTTGTTTTAGTGTGTTACCGTTACTGTATTTGTTTATTGTAAAGGTGGACATATAGCGTTCAGTGCAGTTTTCAATAAAAAGTGACAATTTCTATAATTTGAGCTGGACCTGGCTCTCAATGTCCTTGACCCTCTTCAAATTGGAGAGTCTGTGATCAATTCGTGTGAGTGATCAATACAGCATTATCTTCCTGAGATCTACGTGAAACAAGGTGATTGTCTACCACTAGTCTTAGACTTCCAAAATGTAATAATTACTGTTATTACACAATCAAGCTCCAAATGGACCAAGCAAGCTTGGTAAGAAGTTATAAAAACCAAACAAAAATTAAAATTCATGCCAAAGTGCTGTCATGTCATTGAGAGCACTGAAAATAGACAGTACCCCTAAAACCTGTTAGAAGTCTCACAATATACAGCTAGGCCTTACACTGACACCTAGGGGCTTGTTCAGACATGACTTAGTAGCCAGGATTCAGACAGTAAGATGGATTGGCTTCAAAGCTCATCCTCTGCCATCTAGCCTTCAGCAGAAGGTAAAGAAGAATCTCAAATTCATTTGCTTGTAGGACTTCACTTCTTACAAGAAAGAGCCTGCTTAAAAAAGCAAGAGGAGGATATAAGCACACTATGATTTTCAAGCCACAGGAGGAGGCCACATGATATTTCACCAAGTTTGCAAGTCAAGGAACCTGCACTAGGGAAAACGTTCCCCAGTATGGTCAGAACTGGTAGGGCTCCTACCTGCAGTGCAAATTGTTCCAGGGTGCCACATGAGGATGGTTAGAAATCACTGCCATAGTCAACAGCTGTTACCTGTTTGAGCTGGCAGCATGTGTAATACAAGTGAGAGCTGCTGTAGAAGTGTACATTGTCAAGGAAGGTCCTAATTCATGTCTGACTTCAGCGGGGTAAATACTAGTTGCCATAAAGACACACTTGTAACTGCATTAGGAAGTGTTCCATGCACAGGGTGATAGTAATGCAATTTCTGCATTTTTTCCAGTTCAAACCATGGTCTTGCCAAAGTCCACTTTGGTCTTTCCCGCTCTCTTAAAATGACTTCGCTATGCAGTAGTGACTACATGAAGTGAAATAGAGGGAGTGTACTGAGACAGAAATAGAAAGCAAACCATTGTTATAAAACTTGTATTTGTTTTAAGTTAATGGAAAAGCACATTACCAGCTTTGAACATGTTCAAGGGAGTCAACTTCATAGCGGTGGCAATGATCTAACACTGCAATTATGAATAACTTACCATAGACACCAGTATAGAGCAACCAGGAGAAGGAACATGGGTGAGTTACAGAGAACATTGAGGAAGCCACACAAATGAAGGTGAAATAACAGAACATTTACACTGGCATTAGTGATTTTTAGAAGCTGCTGTTTGTTGAAACTTTGCTTTTAAATGGAGCAGTGGCATTCCAGAGTGGTGGTGGTAACATTGGTAAAAAATGGACACTTTTAAGAAGACAGTCCAGCTTGTGGCACACTCTTCTACAACCAGGATATATGCTAGAAACCTCTGGCACAAAAATTTACTTGATGGGAAGTTAACATCCTACTATTTCCAGATGCAAGCTTGAAGAAAACTTCTCATTTAAAACTAAACAACTTTTTCCCCCTGAAGAAAAGGTTTCAAGTATAACTGCTATCACTGGGAGCCATCTTGGTACGATAAGTAGGATAAACCACCAAATAAAGAAGAGGTATCATTGAAGAGTTTACAAAACACTGAAGTAATTTAGAAAGCGGGGATCTGCAGCAGTACAACAAAGATTCCAAGAATAATTTTAGGATCGAAAAGGGGGGGTGAAGAGAAGGGAAGGCATTTTGTGCTATTCACCATTACTCTTCTTTATTAGCATTGATTTAGTGGGAGTTTTTTAAAAAAGAAGAGGGTTGGCAGGCTCTGAAGCCAAAACAGGTAACCAAAGAGATCAAGTGGGAAAAAGATAAAATCATACAGGTACTTCAAGTGGGGGGCGGGGAATATATTAGTACAGTTCAAAAAGTCAGTATCAGTATAAATGAATGGATTTTTAATGTGATCTAAGGTGACACCACAAACAATACTGTTGAAAACTCACAGATTTCTGTAATTTGCCTTTTCATCTTGATGACATGGTGCAATACAATCAACTGCAGATGCTTAAATAAAGCCTTACATTTTGGGGGGAAAGAATGTACGAGGCTAGCAGATCATGCATTAATTCAGTCAATGGTCAAGGCCAGCTGCTACTTGCAGCAGAATAGAAGCTGAGTAACAACTACTGGTTTTATGGCCTATCAAAGTACTAGTCTCTGAGTATTACCATGTGGATGTGTTGAGATATTACAAGAAGTTTGGGTGTTGCTACCTGTATAGCATGGGGGATATAAGCCAGTAAAAAAATCACAGTTTTCATTTTATTCCCATCGGCAACCAGCAGCCAAATGCACTCAGCCAAGAAGGATATAGAAAGATCAGGCACTGTGGGTAGCAACTTAGATATTTTCCCTATTTGGGGGACGGGGGGTGCTAATAAAGGTCATTTAAGACAGCTGCAGCTCCCAGGGGAGAGCCACCAGCCATTAACATAACAACTCACAAGTAAGGGTGTAATTTAAACATCATTTCAAATAATCGTTTGTCCAAAGATATGGACATTTCATTGTAAAATGGGCATTAAGCCTGTAAACAAGGTACTAACTTGCCTTATGATTGTATTTGGAAAAACTTAAAATAGAGTTGTACATTAAAGTAGAACCTGCTTTAGAAGAGAAATTCTATCATTCCAACTGCTTAGGAAATGTGTTTTATCAAAAACGCAAACATGCATCCTTTTGCCTAATAATCACTGAATATATCAGAAAAACTACAAATAAAAATATACATTTCACATTTCTGTGTCAGAGGTGAGTAGTATTAATTTCTTTAAGTGTCATGGATTTAACTTTTTTAATGTAGGTTTATTGCCAAGATTTCTTCCGAAGATCTTCAACACCATCTGAGCCACAATATTTAAAAGCAGCACATTCTGAAGGGTTTGTGGAGCCATAATTTTTTTAAGAACTATGTAAAAATATTGCGTAGGGCTTCTTTCCAAATTCTTATTAAACAAGGAAATCTACTGCAAAAGGTTCCCTGTCATCTTTTCCACCATCATTAATCTTCAAAAAGTGCTTATCAAGAACTGTTTTTTACATACAAAACTATTCTGCCTTTAGTGTTTTTAAAGTGAGGTTCTGGATAGGCTATATCCATTCAAGATAGCATGGCTAAAGTTATCAAGTATAATAAAAGATTTTTCTACTGGAAGATATATTCTGAACTTATACTTTTAGGAAACGTACATACTCAAATGTGGCCACAATCAATCAACATGCAAAAAAATGCCAAAGTTTACATACCAAGAAAAGATAATATACAGTACTTTAAAACAATTTTAGAGTGAAGGCTTTTAAGGAAAACTGCCAAAGTGCTTTCTCACTCGATTTTAATGACCAAGGAGTGTTCCTCATTGGAGACAATTTTAACTTGCAGGGGGGAAAAGGCTTGATAAAATAGTAATTTCTATTGAACAACTCACAGCAAGACCAGGTTGGGACAAAATGCAATTCTCAGTTCAGTTTAGATGTAGCAAATTCCACACAATTGTTTAGTATACAGCTTTCTGGAATACAGAGACTCCTTTGACTAGTAGGCTGGAAGGAAGGAAAACAAACTATCCCAAAAGAAATTACACAAAGTATTAATAGACAGCAAGAGAAACCTTTACAGAAAACAAAAGGGTCACTCAATCAAAATTTATCATCCCTTCCAAAGGTGTTTTTTCCCTTTAATATTTCATTTTATTATAATGGGCACAACAGTAACTCAAAGTTTAATAAAATAATGAACTTGTTCATACATCTGACTTACTCGGGATATATGGCATCAACCAAAAAGCCACATGATCTAAACTGGGCAATTGTAAGATTTCACGTAAAATGATCTTTCAAGGAAGTACGTCAGACTGCTTAAAATGTGATGCAAAATTACCATTTTACTGTAAGTCTTAAAAGGAACAAATACCCATCTATTATGTGCTTTTTAAGTGCCCTTGTTCAAAAGAAATTCTTCAATAATTTTAAGATGCTGGTAATACTTTTTTCCTATTACACAACTTTCTTACACGACCACATGCGGTACATTTATAGACAGATGTACAATTGGAAAGAAAAATGCCTTTTCTGTCTAGGTAATAAAATTAGGATTTTGTTTTTTACAAATGGTAGTCCAACCAATGTAGCTATCTTCACACATCAGATGAGTTTCTGAATTCGCCCCATGCTGATTAAAAATCCTATTCAGGATGCTTCCTGCCACAAGTGGGTCATTATGTAACAAACTGCTAGAGCACGCCCCAGAGTCTGAGGTGCCACCACACAATATGCACACTTGGGTATCTCCATTTTTCTCATTCATCATCTTCATCTTCATCTTCCTCTCCATCTGAAAGGGATGTACAAGGGCGGATTTGTCTATAGCGGTCAAGCCACTTCTCTACCATCTGCGTTACCAGGGGATGGTTGCGCCGGCGAGAGCTTTTCTGCATAGCAACTAGGACTCCACCTTCTGTCACACAACAGTCCAGCCACTCCCTGAGTAGCTTCTCTTGCTGTTCCTCATTACCGATCTTCAGGGAGATAATACATACACTTAGGACAGTTCAATTTGTATTACCAACAACTTTAAAAGATATTTCTGTCAAAAATCTAGCTGACTGTAAACAACATCAGATTCTTTCAGACTATATAAAGATTATATATTTTCCCTGCAAATGTTTATATGTATGAGCAACAGGTTTTCTAAACAAATGTGAATGAAGCTGATTAAAATGCCCATTCAACACACAAGACAAGCACTCAACAGGTTAATTCGAATCTAGTGTTCCAACTACACTAGTTTTAGCTTCATTAAGGAGGATACAGTGGCATGGTTAGTTATTATTAAAAGGCCTTGTAACTTTCAGCATGCCCTCTAACTTCTACATTGCAGTTACAGAAACTTTAAGGGCTTGTATCATACCAGATACACTATGCATGAACTCATGGTTGTCTGTTGATACACTGCTGCTTGGAAAGTCTCTGTGGACTCTCCTCAGAAAGTTCATACAACAGCTGTTTTTTCAAAAGCTGAGAAGAAGGGCAATGATATTTGACTCACAACACTATTTCCCTGACAAAGAAGGTACTGAAACCTACTTTCAAAATACATCCTCTCCCAAGGGAGCCAAAAATTCTGGTTCTCCCTTAGAGGCATTTCTCTGCTAATGTAATTTTTTTGGACACTTACTTGAATCAGTCTGAACAGCTTAATGTTTCTTACCTCTTGAGCAGACAGGAAGTGAATATGCAGCAGCTTCCTTTCACTGTCAACCAATGGTAAAAAAGTAATAGTAATATCATCATCAGTGTTCAAGTTAGCACCAGCACCTCGATTGCCGTAGCCATCATTCTCCATGGCAACCAAAGCAGAGAAGTGGCCCCGTGTGTAGCCCAGAGCAATAGGGCTTTTCCAACAAAAACTCTGTTCCCATAACAAAGGCAAATATACACCTAAAAACAAAAGAAAATAAGGAAAGAGGAAAGACAGCAGCTCGGTATATTATTGATTTCTGGCAAGAATGCATGTCTGAAGACATGCTGGAACAGTATTAAAAACTATATTACGGCATCTTATAAACTAATACATTTATTGTAGTGTAAGATTTTGTGGACTAGAGCACACTTGATCAGGCACATCTTAGTCAGAAGCGCATTCTAGTCCACAAATTAATTCATCGTCAAGGTAACACAACCAACTTGCTTTTGATGTAACAGAATCTCTCACCAGAATCCTATAAGGCACATCTCTAGTATACCTTTTAAAGAGCTGGCATTGCATTAAAATGCTTTTCTTCAGGGAGAGAATTAATGGTATAGAACTGTTGTAATTTTATCCCAGTGGTATTCCCTGGTGACACAGCAAACACAAACACGCACTTCCCTAGCTGAAGTTGGCACTGAGGAAAGTCAGTGCCAGGAGTTCATTAACAATTTTGACATCAACAAGACAAAAAAACCCTCTACATGCATTCTTTTTCAAATGGCAAAGCTTTGAGCATGACTAAAATAAAAGGCACCCTATATATCCAGAAAATTGAATGAAAGCTTGCTCAGCCCAGTACCACTTAACATATACCTTACAGCTTTATTACATATAACTCAATCTCCCACTCCTTCTAGGGGCATCAGAAATTCCTGACAGAGACTCCTGAAAAACAACTAAGCTCAGAACGTGCCCTGCCTTGAGAGAGTTTAAAAATAGCAGTGAGTAATCCAAGTGCATACGTAGCATAGCAACCTTTCGCAGAGGAACTGTGTCCAATGCATTTCTACAGGAGGCTACCTTCAGCATGTCTCCCAAAAGACAATCAAGACCAAATGGGCCTCTTACAATCATCTCTGTCTTAAGTCCTCATGTTTCTGCCTCACCTATACTCCATGTCCCACATGTGCTATATTTGGAAGGAGGGTTTCTACATACAGAGTTGGGATTCATACTAGTCTTGTCATCAGGCACACTCCTAATTGTCTTTGGTGAATATAAATGGTTTCTATGATTCAGGTACATCCCCACTGCCAAAATATAGTATACATGCAGCTTCCACAATTCTGTTCCAGGAAACAACGGTGCTGCCACATCTATATGCCATCTCTCATCTGAAAGAAGGGGGCAAGGGTATGACGATGAAGCAACCGTGCACGACTATGTGTTCTCAGGGGTGGGGGAGGGTCAAGCAATATATCAAATAATGGCTGCTGCCTCTGTAAACAATCTTTCTTTTGTTCACGTTCCCCAGCAGACTTTGGAGACACCTGAACCTGCTCTAAGACTTTCCAAGTCTTCTCTCCTTAAGGGCAGTAAGAACAGAGGGCACCACTTCCCACCAGCTACACCAGCAAAGTAGTTCTGGTACCCCATTTGAACTCCGACCGTTCCCTCTCATTATTTAAGCCTTCATAGCATAGCTATGCTAACAACAGCTCAGAGTTCTGTCACCAGCAATGGGCATAGGCCTCAGTACTAGTTCTCAGTCCCATAAATGAATGCAGCCCACAGAATTCAACAGTCAGAATTCAACTAACATGAAGAGAAGACAGCAAGGGACAAACTGCCATTGAAAGATTCAAGTCTTCTGCAGCCTCTCACAGTATTTTCTCTCTATGTCCTAAACCAACAGACATAACTCTTTTAGAAAACAAAGCAGTAGATATTCTCAGGATTATAGATCCCTATGTTGTGTTCCATGTTCACTATATGCAGGGCTATTTTGGGGCAGGAACGCACAGGAACCGAGTTCTGGCTGGCTCCCAAGTTGGCCACACCCAGCAGAAACTCATTAGCATAATAGGCCACACCCAACAGTAGGAACTCATTAGAACTGGCCACATTTGGGGTGTGTGGCCTAACATGCAATGGAGTTCCTGCTACAAAAAACCCCTGAGTTTTGACAACAAACAAGGCAAACAGAATAAGAAGCAAAAGGTGGGTGTGGCTGGATGACCACACTTCTGGTGGCATGGGGGTGTGGCCTAATATGCTAATGAGCTGTGCTGTCAGGGTGTGGCCCAATATGCTAATGAGTTTCTGCTGTTGTGTATGGCCTATTACGCTAATGAGTTCCTGCTGGGCTTTTCCTACAAAAAAAGCCCTGACTATATGTATGTCATAAGACCACAAGATACTAATATCTCAATAGGAGATTTTTAAAAAAACTTCTCATTTTATATAGCTTGCAGCAGCTGAATTTGCAGTTTGCATAATGGTTACAAAGCAGTATCTGTCAATTAGAGAATAAAGATTGATGTGTACAAAATTACACTGAAAATCTGTATTGACACTGAAAATTACATCTACTCCAATCCCAGGAAATAGGAATGGCAGACATACTTAGGAAACTAACTTCATTTTTTCAATTTGATATAATTGTACTACAGCTAAGCATTAGACACAGACTAACATTTTACCTTGACTCCTTTCAAACAATGATGATCTTAATTTAGCTTTCAGTTTTTAAACAAGAACTATGATACCACTCAAATTTCAACAGCACTAAGGCTATTTAAAAAAGCAATAAACTCAAGATATCCAATAAAATTCTCCATTCTAGCACAAGTCAAACCAGAATGGAAATATCATATATTTTAATAACAAACATAAAATCTATCTCTTAGCCGCACCCTGTAAAGAAAATAAAATGGAAAATTACACTGGAAAGCAGTCACTGGGAAAAAATTTAAGCAGGAACAGCTGCAGGTCACAGGCTCCTGTACAACATCTAAAGAATGGATTAAAGCAACTTTATGTTGTACACGACCACTTTCCTAAGACAGCGCAAATGATAACCTAATTTCTGGATTTCTTCTTTCAACCACTCTGAGCCATCAGGTTTGCTTGCATGTAAACATGTCCTTCATACAGCTACTTCCACTGTATTCATCAAGCAGGAAATCAAGGTACCTCCAGATGCCTCTTTGCATGTAGGTTCCCAGCTTTTCAGAACTACTGTTTGAATGCAACAGTATGCTCTCTGCCAGAATGCAATACAATCAGTCTTGTACTGCACAGATTATTCAAGATGGATCGCCGTGTTAGTCTGTCTGTAGCAGTAGACAAGAGCAAGAGTCCCATAGACCCTTAAAGACTAACAAAATATGTGGTAGGGTATGAACTTTCGTGATACACAAATTGTTGTGGACTTTCCTCTAGTACCAAGGACCGGCAAATCACTACAAATAAGACACTACCCTGTATCTCACCAGAGGAGCCACTGATCCTTGTCTGGTGACCTTTTACTTGTATTCTATGCCTTTTAGCCACATGAGCTCTACAATATGTTCAAGTTACCAAGCTCTTCTGGGTATTTATTACTACTAACCAACAAAGAAAATATTTAGGTTTTGATCTTATGAACTCTTAGCCATTTCAAGAAAGCTCTAGATACACAAGAGACAAATACAAATCAATTATGTTATTGCCCCCTTATTTCTAAATTTAATTCTGTAGTGCAAAATAGATTTTGGCTTGGGCTCCTAGACTGTATAATGGACTGTATTTATTAATGAAGAAAATGTGTCTTTTTGTGGCTCTGTAAATCAACCATTAACTGCTTTGATCTAAACCATTCCACCCTAACCTTTGGGGCTCATGAGATGTGCAATAGGTGATCAGAGGCAGCTGCACCCTCTCTCATTTATCTGACCCACAAGTTCTTCGATGGTTCTGCTGCATCTTGTTGCAGAAAGGAACTAAAGCCAGCTTTAAACAGCAAGTTATTCATTCTGGTAGCATGACTTTTCTTTTTTCATAAACGAAGGTCTATACATTTCCACAGCAATCATCAAAAGGGGAGATAGAACATCATTAGTGGTCCACCAACTATCAACAAAGGCATTCTTACCCCTGAACTAATAGTGGATGTATCTGACGAAGCTAACTGGTAGTATTGCATTACCACTAGTGATGCAATTTTCTCTCAAGCATCATGATTATAACCACTGCTTCTACTACTTGGTCAAGTACTACAACCCAAACCAAACATTCAATATCTCTCTCCCTCTCTCTTCCTCCTTCTCCCCCTCCCTCCCTCACTCATCTGCCCCCTCCCTCTGTGTGTGTGTCTCTTTTTAAAGAGCCAGACCTTGCACAGAGTTAAGAAAATGTTAAGGAACTGTTTCTGTTCTGGGGCACCTACATTACAGTTTTTAGGAGCTGAAGCAAAAAGATACTTGGAAACCTTGAGTCCCTGTTATTGCAGCTGAAACAAAGGAGTCGTATGCGAGGCTTGCAATTTAGCATGAAAATGTTTGTAGTAACTAGTTAACACACTAATGGAACTGGAGTAATAAGCCATAGAAACAGTCACCAAAAGAGCTATTAATGGCCTCCCACAACCATCAGAGACATAGCAAGAGGCAGAATGAAACACAGCCTTCTCAGCAGCAGCACCAAATTATCAAGCACTGTTCTGCAGAAAGCCCATCTGACTTTACATTACTGTCATTTAGGAAGCAGGAGAAAACTAAAGTGGTAAACTAAATCACTGGTGCTCCTTTTCAGATTGGTTTCTGTATAACTAATTCTTATTCATTATTCCTCCCTACCACAAAAAGATGCCTGCGATCCATAGCTTAGCAGAAGCCCACAAGCAAGCCTTGCAGCGCCTCCTAAAGATCTCCAGTGTGGCAGCTCCCTTCGCATCTTCAGGGAGCCCGTTCCACAGAGTGATAGCCAGGAAGGGGGGAAAGGCCTGGGCTGTCTGATGCAAGTGGGCCACTCAGTGTGGGGAAACAGCCAGCAGATGGCAGTCTGTAGTTGGTGCACAAGAACATATGGTTCCTACTGGTTGACTCATAGGAACACTTAAAGCCATTAAGGACAGTTCCCTGTCTATTTCACCACTGCACTCTGCTCTCAGGAGAACCCACTATGCCAAAAGGCATCTTTCCTCAATATCATGCTTAGGGTATTACAGCATTTATCAAAAAGGGACTATGAGGATGCACAGACACAATGTGAGCGCAAAAACTGAACATAAGAAGACTCCCTAAGGCACAGACATGTTTTTTCACCAACAATTAATTTGCTTCTACAGAAAACAGCATAGCAGTAACAGAAAACCAAACTTACCATTCTAAAATATGAAGATACAGTCTATATTGTATTGCACTTTTCCTAAAACCAGTGGTAAGCCCAACTATACTTATCAGCTAATAGGATTCTACATTTGGTTCAGCTACATTATGAGAGAGAGACAAAATCCATAGAAGGAGAAGAAGAGGAAGAGATTGGATTTATACCCTGCCCTTCACTCGGAGTCTCAGAGCGATTTACGAACCCTTTTCCCTCCCCCCAACAGACACCCTTGTGAGGTAGGTGGGAAAATCCCACTACGGAAAAATCCTTGAACTCTGAAGTTAGGCTGCATATTGCTGCCAAATCCTGGAAATAGAAGAGACGCACCAGGTGTACTGGATGTAATTGTCCCATCAATAAAGGACATGTTAAATGGTATTTAAAACATTATTCCTTCACTCTAGTTGAATGCAGCTGTATGTCTTCTTCTAGCAAGTAATGTATTATAAAAAAATTCTGTGTCTCCATCAAAAAAGAGAACAGTTAACATGAAGCCTACTAAAAGCTTAATACATCTTGTAGGTTATATAAGTCTTATTAGTTAGTTTCAAGTCCAGCAGCACTTTAGAGACCAACTACATTTTCAGGGTATCAGCTTTTGAGAGGCAAAGCTCTCTTGTTCTGCGGTAGAACAGACAGATGGACAAACACAACTTTCCTCTGGAAATAAATCTCAGTATCTCTGCAAATTTATACTTTTCAAAATAGCTTTCCTCAAATTTTCTATTCATCATCATCGTCATCATAGCAATACTTACCTTGAAAACGGGTATATCCTAAAGTTTCTCCCCGGAAACTCTTGTAATATTTTACTCCATAAACTATTATTGGTCTTCTAAGAATATGTGCAAGTACAAAAATGTGTGTCTGTTCCAAACTTGCTCCAGGCTGTTCCAAAGAGAAAAATAATATTTGAAATAAATATTGTGATTAAATGACACAGAACAATTAAATGTTTTTGATTTCATAAATACCCATGTGTTGGATTCCATCCAAATTTCTGCTGATGGAAGGGATTTCAAATGTATACCCACAACATTAACTATGCCTTACTCAATCCTAAAGGAGGAAGAGATCATTCTTCTTACAACTGGGGAGGACCAAAGAAGCCTGTCATCTTTATATGGTGGAAATTAAGCATGTTTCTCAACCAGAGTACCTTTTCAAAGTTGCATATAGAATTCCAGAATACTTTAAAAATCCTCACTGGGCTAGTACAGATGTTTCAAAACCTGACTTAATGAGAACCCGTTCAGCAGTAATCAAGGGCTGACATTATTGCAACCCTCAAACAAAAGAGAAGGAAGAGTTTCTCCAGAAAACCCAAAGGCTAAAGCAGAGTCAGGACCATTCAGAACATCCAAAAGGCAGGAATTATCAAACAAAAAGTATCTGGAATGTATAGATCCCAGAGAGGGAGGGATATAATGAAGTATGAAACAAAACTGAAGTATAATTTTACCAGATCTATTTACAGCAAAGTAACATGGATCCACAATTTATATGAGCATGTACAATGAAATATACAAGATAATATGAAGCACTCAGGTATTCATCTGTGCACACACACACTAATGGGATTCTGTGCCTATGCCAAGTCATGTCTGGAAACTTCTGGAGCTAAGCTAAAAGAAATCTGAAGACTGGCCCCATCCAACTGCTGTGTAAAAATGCAAACATGCATCCTTGAGCACTGGGCAGAGATATCTTCCCACTCAGTTTTTCACTAGAATGACACAGCAGGCCCAATGAGTGTACTTGAGATGTGGAAGGAGAGAAATACATGTGACTGAACAGATGATGACAACTCATAGAATGTCCATTATGCTTTTGTTATTGGAGGTTTCCATGAAGGCTCATCAATGGAAGAATAGCATTTGTAGCTGAAGGTGAGAACAGGTGAGATCAGGAGAATGGAGGGGGGAGCACTACTGTACAGACAGCTGTATCACTTCTAGCCTGGACATCCAGGGCACAGAGCTTCATGACAGTTGATGGCTGCTGCTCTGCAGAAATCTGGCATGGAGGCAGCTCTGCTGAAAACTGGAGATGTGGCACCCCCTTCACAGAGTGAGCACAAACTGAGATAGGTAGAGGGCACTGTGCTAGCTTGTAACAGAGTCTAATAACAGACATTACCTAGAACAAAATTTGAGTCCAACAGCACTTCAAAGACCAACAAAACTTCCCAGGCCATTCCACTTTCTCTCCTAGCAAAGGACAAGGTCCTTTCTGAATGGGGTGGTGCAGCTGACATAGGAGACCAATGTCTTGCAGCTATCTAGAAAGTGCAAGCAGTATTGAGCATCCACAGGTGGATATTTTTTAAAAAGATAGGTATAAGACTAGCGTCTCGAATGGAGTGCCTCAGGGGCTCGGTCCTAGGCCCAGTGTTGTTTAATGTTTTTATAAATGACCTGGAGGAAGACATAGAGGGGATGCTTATCAAAACTGCAGATGACACAAAGCTGGGTGGGATTGCTAATTCTGAAGAAGACAGAGTCAGGATTCAAAAGGATCTAGATAGGCTGGAACAGTGGGCTGAGACAATAAAATGAATTTCAATAGAGATAAGTGCAAAGTCCTACACTTAGGTACAAAAAATCAAAGGCACAGATATAGAATGGGAGGGACTTGGCTTGACAGCAGCACATGTGACAGGGATCTCGGTGCTATGGTTGATCACAAGCTAAACATGAGCCTGCAGTGTGATGTGGCTGTGAAGAAAAGCTAATGCAATCTTAGGATGCATTAACAGAAGTCCAGATCACGGCAGGTGGTAGTTCTGCTCTATTCTGCTATGGTCAGGCCTCACCTGGAGTACTGTGTCCACTTTTGGGCACCACACTTTAGGAAGGATGTTGACAGGCTCAAGCGTGTCCAGAAGAGGGTGACCAGGATGGTTGGAATCCAAGTCTTACGAGGAAAGGCTGAAAGAGTTGGGTATGTTTAGCCTGGGAAAGATCAGGCTTAGAGGGGACATGATTGCAGTCTTCAAGTATTTGAAGGGCTGTCATGTAGAAGATGGAGCAGATCTATTCTCTCTTGCTCCAGATTGCAAGACTAGATCTAATGGGTGGAAATTACAAGGGAGTCGTTACTGGCTAAATATCAGGAGAAACTCCTAACTGTAAGAGTGGTTGAGCAGTGGAACAGACTGCCTCGGGAGGTGGTGGATGCTCCTTCGCTGGACGTTTTCAAGCGGAGACTGGATGACCATCTTTTGGGTATGTTGTAGATATGTAGGTATGTAGGGCTATCTTTCGGCTATGCTCCTGCAGAGTGCAGGCGGTTGGATTAGATGACCTGCAAGGTCCCTTCCAACTCTAACATTCTATGATTCTATGAAATTGGTTGAGAGAAACACTTTTTTAAGATTGGAACAAGACACTGAGAAAACAAAGTACAGCTGTGCAGAGAGAGGCAAATCACAGAACCAGCTGCCAGTCAGAGACAGAGACTGAGAGCAAGTGGAGGAAATCTCACGGGACCAAGGAGATGGAACAAGTTAAAGAGCCTCACTGGTGGGATCTAGCAAAGGTATGAAACTGCTTCCATCCAGAAACATACGAATGACATGTAGAAAGACTACGGACATTAAGAAGGACCTCCTCTAGTTGCAAGAAGAGTTCTCGGGTAGAGTTTCTTACCAAGCTGTTAGTGACATCCTATGCCTAAACATTAACTCACTGAAACTATGAACCAGAGACATGTCTCTGACTGGAAGAAGATGGAGCAAGGATGCTTCTGCTGGGTGCAAAAGGTTCACAAACCAGGGCCAGCAGAGCCACCACGGAGTTCTTAGGACACAGTCTGGATTGTCCTGGACTATCTTACTGAGTGTACCCAGGTGGCGAGAGGTCAAGGAGAGACAAAATAAAGATGTTTCTCTGGCAAAGGGGCTAAAAAGGAGTCTCCGAGAGAGCATAGATGTGCAGTACATCTTGTAAGCAAAACAGAATGACTCAGGCAGAAGAGGAAAGGTGCAAAACTAGAGAGGAAGAAAAAATGGGGGAAAGGAAAGCCCAGCTCAAAATCAAGGCAAAGAAAATTTTAATGCAGCCAATTGTAGGGGTAAGAACTGAATGGGAAGGCACAGCTATCCATGTCTCAGGGCTCTTGCCTTTGAGTTGGGCTGGAGCTGGGCACATTTTTAAAGCACAGTTCTAGAAGGCCCACAGAACCCCTACTGTGTGAATGAACAGAGACTACAAAAACCTGAGCTTTCAGAAAGAAACCACCCAAAAAGAGACCCCACCTGCCATGCGGATCTTCCCAAAAGAGGAAGATTTACCTGACTAGCAAGAGAGAGTATGAATGCCCAGTCTTCCTGCCATTGCTCCTCTCGCAGCGAAAAGTGTAAACCAAAGCTCTGGGAGTACCATGACTCCCACTCTTTCCATCGTGTGTAGAACCTGTAAAAAACACACAACAGAAGTAAATTGTTTTGTCACTCCTGCCAAGTCACATTAACGCTGCGGAAGCAGAACTCAAGCAAAGATGCTCTAATCCACCTTGCATCTCAGTGAGAAAGATGGACTACAGACAAATAAACAAATCATTCCACATCATCCCCAAGTAATTGCCTTTCTAGTTCAGCTGGGGAGAAAGGAAATGGAGTATTATAGACAAAAAATAAATTCTTATGGAAACTAATTATACACCTGGTATGCAGTGCAGACCCGCTACCATCTCTCTCTGTAAGTGGTATTAGTACAAGATTAACCAGCTCCAGTATATAGTCCAGTTAGTTACTTTTGCTACAGTATTTGATAATCATTATAAAGAAAAATATTTGTCATATGGTTCCTTGAGATGAACAGTTTTAAATATGTGCCAAAAAGTAAAATTTGAACTTACCATGAATTTCCACTCAGTGGTCCCGGAGTGGGGCAGTCTTTGACTTCCTCCTCTTAGTAGCAGACAGGGTCACTGACAAAGACAACACCAAAGAGAGAGGCTTCCCTCTCAATTCCCAGACCGCACCTAGAGCCTGGAAAAGCCCCTCTGGAATTATCAACTTAGAATGTCACCAGATGAACTTTTAAAAAAACCTAACCCAACCTGGGCCTAGAGAAACACTTACAGAGACAGAAGGCCACACTACCAAACTCAGACTCCTGAAGCCAATGACAATAAGTGCAGGCTGTCCCTGAAGCGGCCATGCTGAGTTTTCAAGCCTAAACCTAATACTCCAAAAAACAACTGGGTTGGAAAACTGTCCCCTCCCAGAACCACTGAGAATGGAAGTTCATGGTAAGTTCAATTCTTTGTCTTTCTCCAGTGGTTCCATGTGGGGCAGTCTTTGACTTCTGGGATGTAGTAGAGGAATGCACTCCTAAGGGTGGGAAAATTTTACTACATCAGTTATTACCCATCTGCTCAAAGCATCAGCAGAGACAAATGTCAGCTATACAGTAGTGCTGATTAAAGCTGCTGCATTAGGCACAGAATCTGTGGGACGAAAGCTCCTTTAGGCTGTGGAGGGCCCCCCACCATTAGTAAGAATTAATGGTACGGTCTCTCTTCGACCAGCCTACAACAGACTCTGATACTCTAGACCCAGGCAGGAATTTCTAAAGAAAATATAAATATAATGAAGTTCTGATTTTCTATGTTCCTCAGTATAAGACTTGGAAAAACTTAATGCCTTTTTTAAAAATGTAATTTATGCCATTCCTGCTCCTAAGGGGAAAGAGGAGGATTTCTTCAACCCTATGGAGAAGGATGTTAATTTTGGGAATTAATACTGGATCTACCCTAAGGCCAACTTCATCCTAAGGAAAAATGCTCAGTGATGCTCACTGAATTGAATTTGCAGACCCTTAGAGCTGATGTAATCTCAGTCAGAAAGGCTGCTCTGATGGTAATTGGTGTAGGCCAGAGGAGATACTGGGAGTGCTGTGATAAGAAGTCCCAGCATTTTTCTTTAAATAAAGCCAGATTCCCCTCAGAATTATGCATAAAGGGAAGGTTTAAATCCCTCTCCCCTACCACATCATTTCCCCAACCAGAAATGGCTCCTGGGAGCTCCTGTTTGTTTCAGTATGAGAACATACAGGTAACCTTATCTGCACTTGTATATTTCCCAGATGGGGCAAACAGCTGTTCCCTACAGGGCATTTCAGGTCAGGAAAGTGAGATGACAAGGAGGTTTAACTACGATTGTGCTGTGATCATCAGCCTCCATGCAGCTGATAACTGAACTTTTTTTAAAAAAAAATGGGAGTTCCAATCCCATAACTCCCAGTGTCTCATCTAGTTGGCCCTTTGAAGAGATAAGTTGGCATTTGTTAAGTGTGCCCTTGTAAGTTCCAACAGGATAGGGTTACAGTCTTATGCAGTCAATCTATAACTCTGTGAGTGAGGCGGCTCATAATGGACACTTCTAAGGATGTTTTACATGAGGATATTGTCTGCCCAAGACAACTGAAATCACCACTAGCACTATCTGGCAGAAAGCAATAGGTTAGATGAGAGCCAATAAACTGAAGCCCAGTCTAAATAAGACTGAGGTACAAACCTGCTTGAAAACTGAGGGGTCACCTTATCCAGAAAGGGACTGCATTTCCTCTGAAGAAGCAAGTTCATAGCTTAGAGAGGTTACCGGATCCTGGTCTACAGCTGTAGCCCCAGGTTTCCTCTGTGACATGAAGTGCCTTTTGTTAGCTGTGGCTAATACACCAGTTATGGCCGTTCCATTTATTTCCTAGCACAATTCAAAGTGCTAGTTCTTACCTTGCCATTTGGGCCATTTGGAGGATCACCTCTTCCCATATTACCCAGCCCACCAGCTAAAATCTTCCTCACAAGCCCTGTTCCATATGCCCCTGCCTTCAGAGGTGAGGTTGATGGCAACCAGAGAAAGGGTTTTCGATGTAAATACCTCACCTGTGGCGTACTCTTCCCCTTGAGGCCCACCTGGTGCCAACACTACTTTCTTTTAGGTGCCAGGCCAAATATTTCTGCTTATCCAGGCTTAAATTTAACAGGATTTAAAACATCATTTTATAGTCTGTTTTCAGCTGGATGACCTTGGGCAAGCCATAGTTCTGTCAGAGCTGCCCTTAAAAGGGCAGTTCTGGAAAGAGGTCTCTCAGCCCCACCTACCTCACAGGGTATCTGTTGTGGGGAGGGGAAGGGAAAGGAGTTTGTAAGCAGCTCTGAGGCTCCAAGTGAAGGGTGGGGTATAAATCCAAACTCTTCTTCTTATGTTTTTTATGCTCTGATGTTTTGAAATGCTGGATTTTAATAACTTTATGATGTTTCATGTTTTTATTGTTTCCTTTTATAAGCCACCTTCAGCACGTTCCCTGGAACAGCAGCATAGACATCTTTTGAATAAATTTCAAGTCTTTAGAGTGCAGGCCTAGGATTTGGGAGATCCAGGGTTCAAGTTCCCACTCTGCTTGCTGAACAACCTTGGACCAGTCCCCCATATTCATCCTAATTACCTCATAGAGTTGCTGTAAGGATAAAATGGAAGAATGGAGAATGTTGTAAGCCACTAAATGAAGTAAAAACAGGCTTCCCAAGAACTTTCCATAATTTGGCAGGGGACACATACTCCTTGGCAGGACCATTCCCGGGGGGGGGGGAGACAGCGCACGATGGTGTCGCCAGGAAGTGATATCAGGCGACGCTCTGGCAATGGGGCTGGAAAATCGATGCTACCATTGAGTTTCCAGCCCCATTGCCAGAGCGTCACTCGGCGTCACTTCCTAGTGACAGCATCGTGCGGCGTGGGTGTTCCAAGGAGGAACGTTCCGTCCAGGGACTGTGTGTCCCCCGCTGAATTACGGTAAGTACTTGGCAACCCTGAGTAAAAAAGATAAATGGTGCTATTTATCAAAGTCATACCCTTAACAAAGTCACACTGTAGGAACTCTGGGAAACTACCTGTCTCAGTCTTCCATGAGTCTATGAATCTCTCCAAGCACCAGAAAACAAACACATTTAGGTGACATTGTACATTTATCTGTAGGTATATGCAAGAGGACAGGATGATCCTAGTGACCCCTTGGAGTAGGCTCATATTGTCAAGCATATCACAGCTCAATCTACAGGGTGTCAGATGTAGTAGGTCTGGTTGAAAGTGAAGCACTGCCCCCTAAGAGCTGGTTCAGATTCTGCAGAAGACCACATGGCATGAGAAGACCACCTGAGAAAGTCTTGTAGCAGTGGTCTTCTGGGCCAATATGGAACCATTTAAATCATTTCCTCTAATGTTGATGCCTGGATTTCTCACATATACTCATTCTTTTTTGTTATTATATATAAAAAATTAAGTAGACCCCAAATGAAACTGGTCTTCCAGGACAGGCAGGATGACTCATATATCCAGGAGGTATGGGACTGCACATGGTATCAACTGGCATTTACTGGGAAAGCTGAAGGAGCCTGAATGAACCTGTAGCCTGGTAGACCCACTACCTCTAAGGTACACCTTCAGAATTTCTGCCACACCCAATGATTACGGATGGCGAGCAGACATTGGTGGTTATGGTGGTGATGACCTATACCTTTCTGGATGTCAAACAGGTTTTGGCTTCTTTCTTCTCTGAAATACACAGGTGGTTGTTGGGAGGTAGTTTCCCACCCTGTGTCAGACCTGAAGGATTTGGAGGCTCATGGAAAACTGAGTAATTAAAGGAAGTATACTGAAGGCTGGAATCTCCTCCCTCAAGAAGGGAGTGTGTTACTTTTAGTCATTGGTCTCCTGAAGGATATCTAAAAATGCCTGGGACAATTCTGCGCGTGTTAAAGGCATTGGCCAGATGAGGTTGTGATCCTGGGTCCATTTTCCAGCACTGTAGCCAGATGTTTCAGAAGGCAGCCACATCTGATGTCATAGCTCTGGCAGAGTGTTGCATGGGAACTAGGAGTGAATCTGGCACGGAGGCAACTGCAGGTATTCTTCAGCTCATCCTGCAATTCCATGAATTGATCCACCCTTCCAGCTCCACTGGTAAAAAATTATTAGCTCACAAGTTTATAGCTCTAGAGAAAAGTAGCAGTTATTGATGCTCATAGAGCTGCAACGATGGATTCAAATTTTTCTCAAAGTCTGCTATAGAGTGCTGCTATAGGGGTATCAACCATTTTGTACTTTTCATGGCCTTCAGAGGAAAGGTCAGATTCTGGCACCATGAGATAAGTAGTCGTGGGACAGAATGGATCACCTTTTAAGCAAAGGAAAGATAGTCATAATTATTTGGCCTGTCCTGCTGAATCTCTCTCCCCTTTAGATTTATGATAATTCCAGAATGCCAAAATCTTAGGAAGAAGCTTAGGGGACAGCTCTGGCAAGAAGAGAGACTGCTGTCCTCTCCCTTCAGTTGTCTCTTCCTCAGAGTTCTTCCTTATCAGGCTGGGAGGATGTGTAAAAGTGGCCAGCCACTGCTGACTCTTGAACCATTTGGGGGCTGTTAGATCTACTGCCCAGGGAGAGAAAGGAGAGTAACCCATTCTCCTACCTGAATTTCTTCAAAGGAACCACTAAACCAGAACTGTCCCAGGTTACATAACTGGGATGTTGTTCTTGCCCAAGGCTGAGAGGGGAACCATCTCCTCCCTCATTAAAGACAGTAGCCACTGTAGCAGGGATGCTGTTGACTTGTTCTATTAAACAGTGGAACAAGACAGGAGCTGAACTGGCAGTCTTAGGCCTAATTGCCGCTATGGCTCTCTCCCAGTCAGGACAGGGACATAACGTTCAGCTTCATTTCGGGGGAGGAGCTGTTGCCAGCTCTCTTGGGTGTTTCCTACTTTTCACCCACTAAGGGAAATGATGAAAGAGAGGGAGTGACGGCAGGAAAACTCACATGGAGAAAGGCCATATCCAAGGGAACAATGCTTTTCTAATTGGCTTTGAGGCATCTACATTCCTTGACAGGGAAAACAGAAGAATTTTTCCCCTAATTAAAAACTGTCACCAACAAATGAAACAAGAACTGCTAGCAACACAGGGTGAGTCTGAGGAACAAGGGCAATTTCCTTCCCTTGATGATGTCTTTGTGGAGGACCCCGTCCACTAACAAGAAATGGTGTTACCCCAGAAGTCAAAAACTGCCCCCCTCTGGAACCACAGGAGAATATCATAGTTAAAACGCATCATTATGTTGTTTTATTATTCCTGCTCCACACCAAAGGTTGGAAGATGTTCATCATTGCATTAATTCATCAAAGGTAGATGGAAATCAAATCAGTTTGGCAAAAATGGTAACAATGAACCCATATTTAAAACTTCATTATATAAAATCTGCAGACAGAAATCAAGATCTAACTTTCCACAGTCTCAAATATAGCATTCTGACCTGGACTATAATTTCTCAAAACTTCTGTATGTAGGAAGAACAGTTTTGAAGCTTGCAAACATCTTTGTTTCACCCTCCTGCCCCCAATTTGCCAAACCTTACTGAATAAATATACTTTGTATCTATGAAAGGTAAGTTTCTTCCTTACCATGGCCTACACAAAGAAATTTCTAGCTCATAGTTAATGGTAGATTATAATTTCTCAAATATGTTACTAGATGAAATTAATAGGACATTTCTTAGGAAATGGGGGCAAACTACTTTTTCCAAAGGTTTTAGGTATAGTGAAATCCAATCTCATTTTCAGGGAGGGAAGGCAGCACGGCATAGCCCGATCTCATCAGATCACGGAAGCTAAGCAGGGTTGGTACTTGGAAGGAAGACCGCCAAGGAAAACTCTGCAGAGAAAGGCAAAGGCAAACTACCTCTGCTTCTCTCTTGCCTTGAAAGCCCCTTGTTGGGGTCACCATAAGCCGGCAAACATCAAACACATAAAAAGTTTGAAGGTCAAAATCCTTTTTAAAAAACCCTGCAAACGGAGAGTAATCTATAAATATGTATTACCATATTTTTAGACCCACTACACAATTAAACCACATGCTGAGAAAAAGAGCAAAATCTTTTCGAACAAAAATTTAGTCAGGAATGGCATCTCTTGAGCTCACCTATTCTTTCCTCCAGGTCAGTTTGCTATTCTTTCTGTGTGTGTGATACACAGAGACTATGAAAAACCAACTGCTTACCCATAACTGACCAAGTAGCCATCTGTGCAATCACCATGCCATCCTCCTTCCTCACAACAGGTGTGTTGTTTTTTTCTGATGTACTGGTCTGGGCAAAACTGAGCAGGATGGTGCAGCTCTGCTCACTTGAGCTCTACAACCTCTCTCCTCAAGATAGGTAGAGTCAGCACCAGAAATAACACATTTATGTCTGGAATATTTCAAGCAATACTCTGTATGGGTCTGATTACTCCTGTTAGGGATGGATATGAACTGGGAAGATGAAGGTTCGTCTCGGTTCATGAGGTCCCACAAATCACGACAAACTTCCTCCACTTTGTGATCCGGTTTGGGTTCGTGTGTTTGCGGATCTTCCTTCTCTCCTTTCTGCTGGGGTCAGCTCCCTGAGGCCAGCAGAATGGAAATGTGGGAGATCTTATTTATTTATATTTTATTTATAATTCAAATTTCTAGACCGCCCTACCCCTGCACACACACAGCTCAGAGCGGTGAACAACATAATGATTTTAAAATCATAAATAATAAAGCAATATAAATAATACATAAATAAAAACATTTATCAGACAGTGTTTAACATATCAGATTCTAATTATGCCTCTGCCCCGCAAGAAGATAGAAAAGAGGCAGGAAGAAAAAGAAGAGGGAGGGGAGGGAGTGCCAGTAAGGTGGTACCTGTCGCTGTCCTCAACCAAAAGCCTGGCAGAGGATCTCTGCCTTGCAAGCCCTGCGGAACTGCATTAAGTCCCACAGGGCTTGGATGTTGTTTGGCAGAGAGCTCCACCAGGTAGGAGTCAGGGCAGAAAAAGCCCTGGCTCTAGTTGAGGATAGCCAGACCTCTTTTGGGCTGAAGATCACCAGTAAATTGTTATCTACAGAGCACAAGGCTCTTTGGGGGACATATCAGAGGAGACAGTCCTGAAGATACATGGGTCCCTGATGGTTTAAGGCCCTGAAGGTCAATACCAAAACCCTGAACCTGACTTGGTACTCCACAGGAAGCCAGTGCAGTTGACATAGCACAGGCTGAGGCTGAGTTCAGACTGGCAATTTGCCCTGGTAGGGACCCGGGCCAGAGACGATTCAATCCCGGAGTAAATTGGGCATTCACACAGGCACATCTGCCTGGCGTCCCCCACCCGTAGCCAACCCGTGCTGTTGCGCTTCACCGCCGGATTAAAAAGATACCTCATAAATCTAGTAGCAAATCCGAAAGCCCGCGTGTGTCACGCGTTTCTCCGCTTCTGGGAAGTCTGAACGCACAGCCAAAAAGCCAGGAGCAATCCACATTGGGCAGCAGTGGTATGATTGGCCATGCTCCGCTCTACTGCCCAATGCAGGCCCAGCACTGCGGGGTCCTCCCCCAATCGGCAAAATGCGCTTATACGCACGAGTGCATGAGCGCATAAGTGCTCATGCGCACATACATCCATACACCCACAGCCGAATTAATGGGGAAACGCCGAATACGGCATGGCAGTCTGAACGCTCCCACACACCTCCGCCCCGTATCTTCCAGCAGCAGCCCGGGCTGTGTGAACGGGAAAACCCGGAACAGTTTATTCTGGGGCTTTTTTGCCACGACTGGCTACCGGAGCAAACTGCCAGTCTGAACTCAGCCTGAATGTGTGCTGTCCATGATGTTCCAGTCAAGATGTGTGCCACCACATTCTGGACCAGTTGGAGTTTCCGGGTCAGTCTCAAGGGTAGGCCAACAAAGAGTTCGTGAAATCTAGAGGTGATCGTTGCATGGATCACTGTGGCCAGGCCTCACTTGGCATAGCTGGAAAACGCCAGCTTGGCAACTTTTGTAATGTGGGCCTCTATAAATGAGGCATTCAGAACCACACCCAAACTCCTTGACAGTCTGTGCTGGTGTTAAGGGTGCACCATTAAGAGTTGGGAGCTGGCACACAAAAAGTTCTAAGATACTGGAAGCAGGGGGAAATGAAAGGAATTGCTGAAATGATGTGTGACAGATTGTTGGACTAGATGGGCCATTGGCCTGATTCAACACTGGCTTCTCTTATGTAAATGCTGAAATCTAAAGGGAACCTTTAAATGGCTTCTCAGTTGACTTGCTGAGTTGTGCTGTGCTGGTGGTGGCGGCAGCAGCAGCGCAGCTTGCAAAAACCATTTAAAGGGATCCCTTTGAGTGATTTTTGCAAGCCATGCCACTGCGGTCTCTCTAAATGCTTCCCCAAGTCCCGCTGCCAGCACCAGCATGTCTGCCAACACAAACCACATGAACCCACTTGGGAGGTTTATGGGAGCTTGTGAGGGTGGGGTGGCATGAACCAAGGTTTGCAAACCATGAACCAAGCATGGTTCTTGAGAAATTTCAGTTTGTAATTCAGTTCATGCCCATCCTTAATTCCTATACGTGTGACTGCACAGATGACCATTCAAAGAACATCAGTTCCAGGTAAGCAACCTCTTCTTCCCTCCACACAGCTATGAACTTTCTCAAAATATTGAAACAAAACAAAGAAGATCCTTAGAAGACATTTTGATAGAAAATGCCTCTTCGTGGCCTATTATATAAATCTTCATGGAATACATGTACATAAACTAACAGTGCAAGCTTTGTGCAATTACTGCTTCTTCAACTACTGCCATCATACTTCCAAAACTAAGATCCAGACATTGAGAATTAATGAATACATCAAAGATCTGGTGACTCACATGATGGTTAATACTGTCATATATCTTATCTCACAATCACATTGCTGCATGTATATGTAATAGACATAAATCATATTTCCAGTACTGGTGGCAGTGTATGAATGTGGCATGCTTGTTATTCCTGTTCATCAGGGGCCCTTCAAACTTGCCAGTGATGGTGCCCAGGAAATGTTTCCATACTTCCACTGCTACAGTTGCACTAATTATTCCAGATGGTATTGTGTGTACTTAGGTAAGATGAATCATCTACCTGATAAAATCAAAGGCAATTTCTTGAAAGATAACTGTGCTACAAAGAGAGCAGAGCAGAAGTTTAACCAAGTGGACCCTAATCACAGCCCTGAGTAACTAAGTGCAATCCTATCCTGAGTTACTCCAATCAAAGCCAATTTAATGTAAATGGATTCAGACTCAACAAATGCATTTCCCAGTCAAAAAGGTGGCAATAAATCACATCGGCACTGAGGAGACAGTCTCTGTAATACAACCTCAAGATCTATGCTGCAACTAAGAGGACTTTTTCAAAGTTCGGAGTGATTCATAACTATACCACTGTAATTTGACCAAAATGAGATGATGAAGATGAAATAAACAGTGTCCATTCTGCATTCTGTTTGTGCAAGAGCTTCTGATATTCTTCAGAACATTACTACTAAGTTTTAAGCAACAACTAATATTTTAAAAATCTCAGAACACTCAGAAGATATGTCGAATGTAACTGTACAATTTTGAGGAGGACAGACTTACCATGTCTGGTGACGGTCAAAAGAAAATGAAATTCACATAACTACTACACAAGTCACAGGACCTTCTCATCTCCCTATGAGATAAGCATACAAACTAAGAAAATAATTCACTCTGAAGATAGACAAAAATATACTTCAAAGCCTAATCACTGCATAACAAACAAGAAGGTGGTTCTATGCAACATTCATAACCCAGCCAATTGCTCCTGCATATGCAAAGGGCAACCTGAGGAGAAGTGCTAAGCAATTCTGGCAGATCTGTTGACAAGAGGGTGTAACCTATCCACCAGAGAGTACTCTTGCTGGAACGTTTTTTCTATTGATACGTGATCAAGCCCCCACGGTGTGACCCCTGGAAAGCCTCATTTCTAAATCTAGTTATGTATGAGGGATGGCCTTTTCATGTTTAACCAGTACAAAGAAATGCAGTTACAGCTGGTACAAGGAAGAGGCATTAAAGCATTCCCATCCAGTCAGAAGAGTAGAAAACAGATTTGCAACAGTTCCCAGCAAATGGACTGGCTTTCTAGACTGTGTCTGGTAACAAAGCAACCTAAGCATGTTTCCTCTCAAACTTTCTAACTGTAAATCCTCAGACAGCCAGACAATTATAGCAGCTGGCATATTCCAAGGGGAAGAGGAAGTACAAACATACCTTGTCTTAGAAACTCAGCAAATACTAGCAAATCATGAAAGAACTGATATCAAGCTTGCATTGCACTGGACACCCCCCCATTGCAGAGAATGTCATGGTTTCTACATGTGACGTAGATGTTTTGGTGCTGTTGGTGATGCATTCTGACAAAATCAAAAGTTTTTTAAAAAGTGTGGACAAAGGCAGGCACATTCAAATGTCACAAGAAGAAGAAGAGGAGATTGGATTTATACCCCGCCCTTCACTATCCAAAGGAGTCTCAGAGCGGCTTACAAACTCCTTTCCCTTCCCTTCCCCTCTCCATAACAGACACCCTGTGAGGTAGGCAGGGCTGAGAGAGCTCTGACAGAAACTGCTCTTTTTCAAGGACAGCTCTGACAGAAATATGGCTTGCCCAAGGTCATCCAGCAGGTTCAAGTGGAGGAAACCGGTTCTACCAGATTAGAGTCTGTGCACTTAACCACTACACCAAACTGGCTCTCAAGTATATGTCACTGCATAAAATCAAAGAGAAATTCATTGAGCCAGTTTTAGAAGACTGCTTTCCCTTCCTTGCAGTAACAGACTGTGATACAGTGTCTATCTTGCATGTAGTAAGAAAACTGTGTAGAAAGTGTTCATCACAGACACTCGCTTGTTCTGCAAACTCAGGGATGGAGAAGTAATGAAGGATGCAGAAAAGACTTCTCTGCACATTCTACACTATACCAGCATCAACCAGCTGTGATGAGGCCAGAGCTGAACATTTCACATTACAAATACAAATAGCTAGAAACACTGTCTGCAACATCTGATGTACTGAAATTTCATCTTCAGTGATCCCACTGCCAAATTACAGTATGGATGAAAGTCACCAGGCCTAAAAATGTCCTACCATTTTCTGAAACAATGGGCTAGAAAACGGCTATCCCCAAAGTTTGCATCTCTTGCTCCTGTTCCAGATTCATGCAAGGAATGTATTTGATATGGACATACAAAAGGATTCACATTTTCTAATTGCTCCTACAGAAAGGAGAAAATTGTTGACAGAAAGTGTGTCTATGCACAAATATAACTGAAAAAAATCTCTTTACATGACAAAGTTGTATGTACTGAAAACATTTTACTCATATGTTGCTTATACATATTAGTGATTTGCCAGGCAACAGAAATACTTCAAGATACCACTATTAGTTTACATTATACCAAAAATGAAGTTATATCTGTAATCTTTATGAATGTACCCTAGAATTCTTTTAGCCTGAAAGTCCATAAAAATAGGTTTCACTAATTTATTGAACATTTTTGTGTTAACTGTATTAGTGTATACAAAAACCATGTAATTATTACACTTCATTTAGAAGTTATGGCAACCAATATTTTTGGTTGGTGATTGTTTGGGGTTTGGGAGGATTTTGACGTTTGAACTTCAAAATACAGCTTGGCCAACATAAGATTTGGTTTCAGAATACAAAAAACCTTTGAAAAATGTGGTTTGTCCTCTTTTCCCTGTCCTCTTTTCCCATACACTTTCTGAAAATTAGATTCTGTTCAATTTGCTTCTTTCCCCAAGTATTGGATTTTTGAAAAGGATATGTGCTTCCGGTCTTGTATCTGCTCCTAGCTAGTCATCAAAATGCAGATGGCAGCATGATCTACTGCTTCAGAGTATCTACTTGAGGGACAGCACTTTTGCAAAGGATATTCATGGTCAACCAATAAATTCTGTATCAGCCCTAATTTTGTGAATAGTCTATTGAAGGAAGCGGCATGATGTGGGCTAATAGTATTCACCAAATGTTCACCAGCAGTGTCCATGAGCAAGTCACACCAGAGATGAGGAAATGTATAGGAATTGCTACTGTGACTTCCCAAACATTACTGACAGCCTACTAATGTGAACATTATTCAGATGCATTACGGCTGATTCACAACATACAGGGTATTGTTAACTGCTTACACTAGATATAGATACAGAGTCTGAAACATAAAAAGAGAGCATGCATGGGATTTTCTGTTCTTCCCTAAGGAGATTTCTGGTGATCTGTTCAGATTCTGAACTGAGCTGTAGTTCTCTTAAACTGAACTGCCCTTTCAAAATGTATATGGCTTTTAATTACAAATAAATGACTTCAAGTACACCGACCCAAGACACTCCCCATTTCCCACAACGACACATGGTTGAAGTGGGAACCAAGCTAAGTTATGACTTCCAAGTTCTCTATTGCTTGCCAGCTTCCTGCAAACCACGAAAGGCTTAGAATGTGGTGCATTATTTGACCCAGTAAATTTTGTATTTAATTGATATTTCTGTACAAGAAATGGAAAACATTTGATTTTTTTGTTGTTAATCCACACCTCTTACAGGACCCCCCTCCCAAATCCTTAGAGTAGAGTAGCCCATTAAAATTCATGAAGAGTTAATTGTTCTACTGCTTCTCAGTGCTATCATTCTGCAGTGGATATACATGCGGAAGACCACTGCATGAGGAGATGGCGAATGCCCTCTTCTACTCTACCCTAGGCTTAAGGCCTGCCTTTTAAAAAAAAGATAGACAAACATCATGGTCTTTGGCTCTCAGTTTAAAATGATATCCAGTAAAAAGAGTAAGCAGTCAACAGAGTGGATGAGGGCTTTGTTTATCTGATAAAGTGAGCTCTGACTCATGAAAGTTTATGCTAGAATAAATTCTGTTAGTCTCTAAAGAGATCGTAAGCTCCTGTTTTATTTTGCTGCTACAAACTTATAAGCCTACTCATTTGGAAATACTGTACAGATAAAGATCTGCCACTCTACATCCATATACAATAATCCCTAATGGCGGATCTCAACTGAATACCAGAAATTCAGGTTTTGTGAGACACTGATCTTTTCTGTGACTATGAACAGCTATGCATTTTTTTCCAGGCCCTACCTGGCTTCTGGCTACAACTTACTAACCATTAACAAAGTTTCTTGTGACATCAGCAAAGATCAATTAGAACTTGGGCCAAGGCTTTTTGAATTATGGCCATGCAGAATCTGCTACCATCACAGACCTGACCTCAAAAGCCACATACAAATAACTGTATTTTATTTTTAAAGTGCAGCTAATATGGTTCTTGGGAAGGAAGGCAGCATGGCATAGCCCAGTCTCATCTGATATCAGAAACTAAGCTGGGTTGATACTTGGAAGGGAGACCACCAAGGAGGACTCTGCAGATGAAGGCACTGGCAAACCACCTCTGCTTCTCACTTGCCTTGAAAGCCCCTTGCTTGGGTCACTGCAAGTCAGCTGCAATGCTCCCTTTAAGATGTGGAGTCTTGTGAGCAAAAATTCTACTTTGTGAGCTACTGGCATTTAAGTTGTGAGGGAGTGAGTTGGTTACTGCATAAGTTAGTTTGCTCTGGAGCCATCCTTCCTGAGCTAAAACAAAAATGTGTGAGCCGGAGGCTAAAAAACTGTAAGCTAGCTAATTCAGCTTAGAGGGAACACTGGTCAGCTGCAACTGGATGGCATTTTACACACACAATATGGCTCTTGTTGTATTGTTCTGAGGAGGGCAGAGGCCTCCATGGGGCATGCATGGAATGCCACAGACTTAATGGGGGGGGATGTCGAGCAAGTGAGAAAGGAGGGGAAGGCTGGGGAGTGGGGTTATCAGCAAAATACTTTAATTTAATGTGTGTGGGGGGGTTCCCCTAGGTTGCTAAAGTTTGAGAACCACTGATCTATAGCTATATAGGGGATTTTACATCACTTAAAATTTCATGTTATACAGTTGTATAATATTAACCTATAGATATGATTATCTCACTGGATTTTCTAAGGGTTAAAAGTTATATTTTGGATGGTTTACATATACTTAATACATCTCCCATGTACTTTTGATTCAAGTTGTCACTGAACAAGTATGAGCCTCTCATACTATTTACTGTCTTACCACAGTCACTGCCATACTGTGAAGCATGACCATCCACTACAGTTGTGATCTGAAGAACAGATGAGTATGCACACTATTAATAGACTGCCAATGATAACCACAAAAATTATTTTCAAAAGCATTCCTGCTTACCAATGAGAACAGTCATGTAAACTGTCATGAAGGGCTTTACGTAGCACCGAGTCCTTGTCATAAATGCCCCACGTAGCTTGTAGTACTGAATCAAGCAGACAGTCCCCTGCAGTCCGATTCCAAAGTGCATAAAGCCTACTGTCCAAGCGCGTACCCAATTCTAGCGACCAGTTTATAATGGGAGATTCTTCTTCTAGTTCTAGAAAGTATAAGCAATTCAGTGTCAGTCATCCTAAATGGAATGCAAGAAAATCTGCTCCTCTTTAAGATAGCAGTTACATGAAAAGGCTAGGGAAATGCAGTTCATTTTAGTGACTATTTTTTTAGTAAATCTGAGAAAAAAATGTATTCACACTGAACTAGCAACATGCAGCAACATGCCACTGTCCATGTGTGCAGCACAGATGAGACCACTAGGCTGTCTCTACTAGCTTTCTGCTGGCACAAGAGGAAGGGCAATCTCACCAAATTGCTCTCCTCACTGCAGGTTATTCTGCTTTTTGTCTACTGTGGTTATCCTTTACTAGCTATTTAAAGCAAAGATCATACCACTTACCTTTTTGAACATCCCTATCAAGGACTTCATCAAATAATTTCTCTTGGACAGTTGGTGGCAAGTCTTCAATATCTGCAAAACCAGAGAATTCTACCAGCATGACAAATGGTTTAAGTATATAACTCACCTAAGACAGGCTTGAGCTGCAATTTTTACAATACTCGCTTCACACATTACTTTTCCACTATTACACCATGGTGGTTTACTGATTACAAGATAATAGGTCTTGCCAACAGGCGTCTGCCTAGCAGAGCTTACAATTAAAAATATGGAGTCAAAGGGAGGGAGGGAGGTAGAAACAGGAATAAACAGGAAACAATATACATAAATTTCACTTATGTACTTAGATTTCATTTCTGTAGGTGACAAGGACTAAGGAGTTCTGCCAAAGGCTCAAGAAGAAAGATGCATTTTGAGGATGGTTTTGAAGGAAATGAAAGAAGTGGCCATCATGAAGGTATTCTGACAAGTAGTTCTAAGTACTACACAGAAATTACATGTCACTGCCTCAGCAGAATTATGCTCGTAAATGCATGCTCTGCCTTAGATACATGGTTCAGACAGTCATCCAATCAGTGCATCCATCTATTGTTGAGAGATACCTGAATGGACTGCCTACCCATAAATTCATCTCTGCACAAAAATACAGAAACTGCTTCATATATAAACATATGAAACTGTGTCACGGCTACCCAGGGCACTTCTAGATAAAATAAGGTTAAAGATAAGGAAACTAGTTTCATTCTTTATTGAAACCATGTTCTAGCAGTCACTATGTTATTACTTCAAGTAATACAACCCTTACCCTCTTTCTCCAGCTCATTCCACTTACCAAGTTAGAGTCGTCAGATTGTCTGTTTTGCATTACATGATCCAATGAATCAGAACAAATTGACTACAAAATACAGAGGTGGAGGATAGGAATGCTTTCATTTTCAAAGCTTTAAAATATAGCTAGGACCACTTCTTAAAAATATTCCCTTTGGCATCATCAAGTAGCACTCTATTATAACTACAGCATAGTGATTTCATGTTTATGAATCACTACACCCAAAGTTATGAAAAAGGTTTGTAAAACCTAAAGATTCAAGGCAATCACAGATGATATACTGCAGTAAAGAAACAGACTGATACATGAAAGTTCTAGAATATCTCAAAATTCAAAGCAGAATTACAGCATCCTGTCAATTTGCTAGGACACATCTTTTATACCATCGTCATAGTCTGAATACCTACAACTACAATATAGTTAATATGATCATTCAAAATCCAAGTCACTATCCCAATTAGAAAAGTGGGCAATTCGTGTCAAAACAGGCCTAGGGCAAGGGCTGGAAGAGGAAAAAAAAAATCCCTAGTCCTCCAAAAAACGGTGGGAGGCTGGGGAGCTATGCATGGTAGCACTGAGGTAGTGTATGCATGGTACGCATGGTAGCACTGAGGTTGTGTGATGGTTGTTTGTTAAAGTGAAACATTATCATCTTTCAACTGACAGCAGGTTTGCAAACTAGGTGTGTACCTGTACATACTTCTTATACCTCCTTCCAACATATTGTTGGAAACAGAAATCCATCTATACACCCCACAGTATATGCCCTTGCCCACTCACAAAAATCTACCCCAAGGCCTTCTGTGGTTATTATTTTATATACAAGCCAGAGTTGCAAAGCTACAGAAAAACTTTCCAGCATCACCTATGTTCACTCTTTCCAGCATATACACATCACACACTTAAGGGGCCACTGAAGTCCTACTGCAACTTTACAATAATTCTGTGACTTCTTCAATCCCACTGTCCTTTAAGTAAACCTTCCATCTCACCAGGAGTAACAGCATGCAGGAAAATTAGCCAGAGGAGGAGAAGGATATCATATTGAGGTATTTAATAGTAACCAATATCTTAGGCGTATGTAGGCTACCAGAATATTAATGGCTTCAAGTATTTCCATGGCAGATGATATATATTAATTAAGTTTCTTATTGAAAAACGACTGTGAAGACATTTGATCACTGGAAAGCCAATACTGTTACAATTTTCAGAATGGATTATACCAGGAAGAGTTAGAAAAGATACGCAGTTGGCAATTTCATGAACCTTCCACTAAAGGCAAATTAGCAGAGAAAAACATGTCACATAATTACCTGCAGGTAATGTAAATGTTACAAGGTCAGTTAGAAAATAGCAAGCAAAATCTCCCTTTCGTTGATGAAGAGAGGCAGCAATTTCACGCCGGATTTGTTCAGTAAGCTCTGGGCACACCATGGCTGGAATGCACTTAGCCGCATGTTGGGATACCTATAATGCAACATATAAATGGATATATTACCTTACAGAGAACTGTAAACATCTGAGTAATAGTAGCATCCAGTAAAAGCAAATGTATTATGTGGCGGGAACTTAAATACAGAACATACATAATCACAACACATCTGACAGATGTTGTGATACCATTAGCTTAGATGGTTTTCCCCAAAGGGATACCGATACATCCACTAAACGTTTGTTCATCAGTGGCTCTTAGCTATGGCAACCAACCTCATATTCTGAGGCACTGTTCCTATGAACACCAGTAATAAAAAGGAGAATATTACATGACTGGTCAAATGATTGTAACAAAAAACAAACGAACAAGAATATTACTATGACTGGGAAGACTGAAAATCAAATCATGAAGACATCTCAAAAATAGGATAGTGGAGTACATGGACCCCAGTCTGATCAAGTTTTTTGCAGAATGTAAAAAACAATTCCGTGCAAGTAAACAGGCCAGTTTATACCGGCAAGGCAGGATATAAATTGAAAGTAAACGAATAAATAAAATAAACAAGCACATACAGAATAAAGGGTCTAGTCTTTTAAATAGGAGAGCATCCAAAATTATTGGGGTGGATCCAACTATCCTCCAAGGAGCTTTTCTCCAACCTAAGTTTCTCTTCCTGCAGCCTAAATTAGTACAGTCACTTCTACTACACAATTCTGCTGCAAGTCTAGACAAGGCAAACAAAGATTGTGTTGATCTGAATCAAGGCATCTTAGAACAATGATTTAAACTACTAAGAAAGAGAGACAGATTTAAATGATTAATGCAATACTTGAACTTCAGATATTTCCTGTGCAAAACTAGCCCAGGTCTTGTGTCAAGCTATATTAGGGCAATATGACAAATTGTACACACAGATACACACACATGTACATTCTCTCACACATATAAATTGTATTTTAAGAACATATAAACCAAATCCCTAGAGCCTGCCAGAAGAAAGAAAAGGTTTACTTAAAAACTCAACACTGGAAATAAAGTAACATACACATTTTGGAAAAGAGAAGCCACTATATTAACTCGCCCTCTACAGCAACTGCTGTTGTTTGAAGTGAACAAAATTAGTTCCACATATCATCTCGTGGCAGCACAGTACATGACGGGAAATACTATTCATGTATGTAGAAGCAGCTAACTTCTTTTCATCTGAATACTATATGAATAAATAAGAATTATTAGCTAGATTAGAATCATGTCTTAAATCAAGAAGACTTCAAACAGCAAGTCACTACCTTGTCTCCAGTCAAGTTTCACATTTGATCCAACTGTCTACAACACTGTCTTAGCCCATTCCTGGGTCTGTTTGTGGCTGATTATAATGGAATGAAGATGCTAGTGTCTGAATCAAACTACCAGTTATATCACATGACTGGTCAATATCACAGCTCAATATCACATGTCAATTCTAGCACCAAACACAAGTAGGCACTGAACTGGAATTTTGAGTTCAGAACCCATGTTGTCTATGTATATCTTATTATCAAAATGTTAATGTATAAATAATAGTTTTATCAAAAAGGTGACCTATGCAAAATCATGAAAGGTTAACTGAAGTACTCAATGAATATTATGTAACCGCAGCAATTTGCATGTCATTATTGCAACAGGCTTGCTTTCTCTAAAATAATGATTAGTTCAGAAACATGCAATCCTCATGGCAAAGACAAATACACATAAGAAGCATTTAAAAAGTTGTTTTTTGCTTCATAGAGTGTATATGTCACACAATTTTAACTAATTAGAACCATTAACTTGCTCCAATCTACTTTCCAAATCAGCATTGAGATTTGAATGGTATTTATATTATTGCACATGAACCAAAACAGAAACAGTCTCAGTTAAAAATCAAACCGCCAGAGAGTGTAGCAGGCCAACTCTTTTCCCCAACCTTTGCCTTTTGTACATTAGACGGACCTTCTGCAGACTTATTCTAACACCTCTGGTTCAACTTGAAGTTCAAGACTAAAAAGCCAAAACTGAAGGCTTCCTCACTACTCTCACTGATCAAGTAACTTCTGATGATGTTTTAGTTATTTCGGGGATTTGTGCTTCTACTGAACTCACAGAAAGGGACATATTGGCAACATGAAAACTTACCTCTGTAAGCAGAATTGCTAACATGTCTTGTCTCTGAAAACGTATAGCAAGATGAACAAGTGTGTACCCCACATCAAAAGCAGAAGGGCGATTTAGCAAACGTACTTCATCTGCAGTAAGCTGCCGTGCAATATCTCCTCCTGATGACTTGTATGCTTCAATAGCAGCCAAGTCACCTTCTACAACACCTAGAGACATGGAAGATAACATTACAGGTCAAATTACCATTTGCTATACAATTTTACACATCGTACACTTGGAACTCTGATTTCAGAGAAAAGTTTGAGCTGTATCAGATTACACATAGATCATTCACAGCACTTTGCTGCAATGAACCTAAAGGTCAACATCAGCCCATAAACTAGAGGACTGTATAACAGACCTTATGCATTACTTTCACTGTGTCCATGGCATGGCCATTCTAGGTAAGGAAATAAGGAACTGCACTACTTACATGGTTACTATGGAAGGACTTCATCTATGTGAATAAAATTAGTTTCTTTACAGTTCTTCCTACCTGCACAAATACGCAACAATCTCTAAGGGCAAGTGATGGACTCCACAACCACTCCTCCACATTCCACATCCTTGAACAGTAGGCCAAAAGTGTCATATTTGAACATGTGTATCAGAGACCACATGCCAGATTTGCTTATGCCACAGATTCATCAGTGAACCTGTTCAGTAAGATGAACTTAGCTTGTTCATTTAACAAAAGCAATCAGACTGTGAGCCAACTGGAGATATATTCAGACTTCACTGAGCAATTTGAATAGCTGCCAAGCATTTAAGTGCAGCTGCCTGTCGGTCAGAAAACGACTCACAGCTGACTGTGGATCAACTGAGAGAAAGGTTCTGAGCCACTCCACCTTCTCAGCAAAAAAAGCTACACAGTAAACTTACAAAGGAGAGCTCTTCCCTCCCCTTGTAAACTGGGCAGGAAGAGAAGCAATGCTTTTGGAGAGGAAGAGCTGGGAAGGGACAGATGCAATACTTGCAAAGAAAACAGCTTTGGGTTGGGAGAAGAAAATGAGGTGGCCTCCTGATCACCCCCTAGCCTGCTGCCCAAAATCTGCTGCGTCTCAGCAAGTGTGCAAGGCAGCAAAGTCTCCAGGAAGGAAAACCAGAAGAACCAGACTTCCGGGTGATTTGCTGGAAGTGGCTCCTGATACCCCTCCCCCCAAAAAAACACTTTTTTCTATGCACAGAACAAAATCAGAAGATCATAAGCCAACTCCTAGCAGATTTCTCATTTGCTGGGAGTTGGCTTCTGAGGGCTGCAAGTAGCAAATACACAAAAACAGGTTGCAAACAGCTGAATAGCCCATTGGCTACCAGATCACCACTGGCAAACAGGAGGCCGAACTAGCAGGTCTTTGAGCACCCCTACTGATGTCCAGAAAGAAACACTTTGGAAGACTGTCATAATGATGAAAACAATATCCTGTCTGAGAGCACCCAGAAATCTTGCCTATGACAATATGTTAGTGGAATATAATCTAATGTAAAATGCATAAAGGCTATCACTCCACAAATCTGAGGGGCTCAAAATAGTTCATTCTATCATTCTATATTACCTCAACATACAAAAGAAAGGGCGAGGACAATAGCTATTACAACTATAACCCAGTTCACACAAAACTTCAACAAGTTCTACTTTAATATGGAACCATAGGATCACATCTTGGTCTTGGAAAATGGTTTCGGCACACAAACATATGGTAGTAACTCTGCAACAAACTGAATGTGCTTTAGAAGTATATTGATGGTTATGGGGACTCCATTTTGATCCCTGTACAAGTGCATTTCTTAGCATGGCCACAGCAATGAAAGATGGAGTCTTATCAAACTAATATCAAAATGACAGTGAGTCACACTGAGGGCATGAAGAAATGTAGGGCAGCTTCTCCATCAATCGTGCAAAAGCCCATCTCCAGTGGAAATCAACAGGAAGACAATTTCCCCAAGGACTTAGGAGTCTTCTCCTTGGTCATTCAGTTTAATTCAGTGCCACAAATATTCAAAACAAGAAGCAATGGGCTGATCACAGCTATTTCCCCCCTTATCATAATGGTTGGACAGGAAGGTCTCTGCCCTGACTCACTTATGTAAACCTCACCAAAAGAATGTTTCCAATACTGTATTGCAAATAAGGAAAACTCCCTTCCCCATTGTTGACAAATACTTTCGTTTCAAACTAACCCATTTCTGGAGAGACTGAATTTTTATCAGTCCCTCTTCTCCAAGCCAACACCCTTTTCCCTCCCTTTTATCAGCAAAAGTGTGTAAAAAGCTACCCCACAGCTCCAATTTTTTGGGTAGGTGGTTTGGAAACAATCCAGTTAGCCCACCTGTACAGTTGGCTTCTCTGCTTCTCCACCAGCTTTGCTGACATTTCTCCCACCTGGTCAGTTCCACTCTCCCAGAGCTCCTGCTTCTTTGTGATGGTCAGGAACAGGCTCATCTGCCCCCCTTTTTTTAGTCTTCCCCCCATAGGCAGACAGGCTTTTTTTGTAATTAATGTTTTTATTAGAATGCTTAGGTACATAGATACATAGACATCAATTCATTTTACAGAGTTTATCATACTAATATCAGAATAAATGCCAATATGTTACTTAAATTGAAACAATAAATTAGTTCTATTCCTTATTACAGTATTAGTGTCATCAATACCATATTCATCATTTCTTGCTTACTGTTCTATGTGTTCTTTATCTGGTTACATAAATTTAAAAGTTATTAGTCGTTAATCTCAGTTCTACTCTTTGCTTTATAATAAAATACAATCATGTTGTCTTAAGTGTATCACAGTCAGAGTTCCCTTGCCTTATTTTGTATATACTTATGTGTATATTAATTTGATATATATTGGATTATCTGGTTGCACTTCAGACGCCATTGTGTATTCTATGAATGGTAGCCATTTCTTTTGAAAATTGGAATGCTGTGGTTTATAGTCTTGTTTTCTGTAATCTTTTCCATAAGGAGATCCCAGACTATCGCTAACCATTTATCTATTGTGGGAGCCATCTGTGATTTCCAATTTGTCGCTATACACATTCTTGCTGCTACAATGAGGCTTAGTATTAGTTCCCATTGAGTCTTTGGTATAGTTAGGTCTTGCCATATATTGAGAAATAGATTTTCTGGTGTGAATGGAACTGTATATCCTGTGATGTATTTATATCCTGTGATGTATTTAATCTGTGATAATTTCCTGCAAAAAATTTTGTATTTTCTGGCATTCCCACCAACAGTGGGCATAGGTTCCTTTTTGTCCACAGCTTTTCCAACATAGTGGCAAGTGTTTTGATGTTATTGCAGCTATTTTTTGTGGCGCCAAATACCATCTTGTAAGAATCTTGTATGTGATGCTTTGTGGTGATGACTGGAGATGTGATCTGCGGTGATATCCATATTCTTTTCCATATTTCATCTGTGATTGTGGTTTTGCATTCTGATTGCCATCTTCTCCTCAACGATGTGTCTTGAGGTTTGTTCAGTTCTAATAAAATATTGTATACTTTTTATATTAGATCTTTGTTCTTTGAGTTTTTGTTTTCTAGTAGTTCTTCAAATGCAGTGAATTGGCTGTCCTCATTATAGTGCTAATAGCATAGTAGATAGAAGAACCAGGGTACAGAACTTCCATTCTAATATCTGGTTTGAATATATACCTGTTGCTGTTGATATATCTGATATCCAATACTTTGCTATATTGATGTCATTTCCCGGTGGGAACCATCTTTGAAAAATAAAGGATGAATGCTTAGATGCTCTTGGCAATAGTTTGTTTCTAAGGCTGTCCCATATTCACAGTAATGATGTAAGAAAAATATTAGACTGAAGTTTTTTGGGGTCGTGCCAATGTACCATTCCATATGACCTCTTGAATTGTCTTAGGGTATATCAGTGGATAGATTGGCTTTACCGAAGCAGCACTGTCTCCTTCCTGTACCATTTTAATTATTGTAGTTATCATCGTTGTTTTGTAGTTAATGGTTCTATCCAGGTATTTCAATCCCCCTTTTTTATTGCATCTAAGTATTTTGAAATTTATTCAATACTTTTTATATTGCCATAAAAATGAATTAAAAGCTGTTTGCCAATTAGCTATGTTCAATTGCATGGGTATTGTTCTAAAAAGGAAAAGTAGTTTAGAAAACAGAAATGCCATTATTAAGTCTATCTAAAAACGTGTGGTTTTGCTTACTCCAATTGAGGAGTGTGGTTTGTATTTCCTGGAATTTTAAATGTGACTAACTTTAATTAAATCTTTGAGGTTACTTGGTTTTATGATGCCCAGATATGGTAAAGTTTTCTTTGACCATTGATATTTGTAGGTGCTTTGGATTTCTCTTTCTTCTTTTTGTGTCATGTTAATTGGTAATATGGATGATTTTGCTTGATTTACCTGAAGATCAGAAATATGTCCAAAAGTTTGGAGGTGAACTTGAAGGTGTTTTAAGGATTCTACTGGTTTTGTTATGAAAAGGAACATGTCATCCGCAAACATATTTATTTTAAATATATGTGGTCCCAAAGTGACTCCCTTTATATTTTCATCATATAGTATCTCTGCCACTAATGGTTCTAGTGCCAACGCAAGTAATGCAGGCGACAAAGGACATCCCTGTCCGGTACCTCTGCTCAATGAGAAAATGTTAGAGGTAATGCCAGTTGTCATAAGTTGTGCTTTGGGTTTGGAGTAAATAGCTGCGATCATTCTTAAGAAGTTTTCTCCAAAATTCATGTGCTTAAGCAATTTTAACAAGTATGTAGTTTCTAACTAATCAAATGCCTTTTCTATATTGAAGGAAATTAGTATAGATCTTGTATGATTGGAGTTACATGCAGAGATAGTGTGTAGGGTTTTGTGAATGTTATCAGTTACATCTCTTCCCGGCATAAATCCTGATTGATCCTGATGGACATAATTTGTAATAAAGGAATTGAGACGCTTAGTGATGATTGCCGTAAAGATTTTATAGTCTTGATTGAGTAATGATAGGGGTCTATAGGATGCCGGATTAGCTAGATCTTTTCCTGGTTTTGGAATTACTATAATGGAGGCTAAATTCAAAGATGTGGGTAGGATACCATTCTCCATTACTTAATTGCATGCATTTGTTAATGAAGGAGCTAGTATGTTTGCAAATTTCTTATAAAATTCCGATGGAAATCCATTTGGTCCTGCTGCTTTGTTGTAGAACTTCTTGTTATGTAATTGGGCTCTCTACAATATGACTATGCTCTTCGGTAATTTTGTTAATATTTGGATGTGTGTTTAAATATTCCTTGATCCTAGTTTCTGATGGTTTTCTTGATGAATATAATTTGATAAAAATTGCTATAATTTATGACTTTCAATTCAGATTGCAGGTTTCCTTTTTCGTCCCTTATCATTGCAATAGATGTGGCTGATTTCCCATCAGACAGCTTGATAGGGAAAGACTCCAGATATTTTACTAATGCTTTTGCTTTTCCATTCTGTAGAACTGCCATTCAATCTGCAAAAAAATGCCCAGCCTTTTAAACTTATTTTCTCTGTTAGCTAAATAAAAACCTCTTATTTTGAAAGCTTATTCTCCCTCATTCTTTCAAGTATTGATCTGACTCTCACCCTCAGTATACATAGGGTTAAAGACCTCAATATCTAGTACCCCACAATATAAGTGTCTGTGCCATGACAACACGGGGACCCCTTTGCTCATTTTGCCTGCATGTGCAAAGCGATTTGGGTAACAATATGTTTCATGGAGGTTGAAAAACGGCTACAAGACTAAGGAAAATTGAGGATTTCCATCTTATCTGTTTCTATGATCCATTTCTAGTCTGTGGTTTCTTATGGAAAGCATTTAAGGTTGTTGAATGTTGTATATTCTGGTTCTACAGCTTGGATTTAATATTTATCATTCTTACATTACTGTTTTTCTTTTGAGAGCTATCTCTTTCTAGACGCAGGAGAGGCAGTATATATATCTATATTCTAAATATATATATATATAAGGTAAGGTCCCATTCAAGCTTGTCTATCTTCTCTTCTAGACAGAAATCAGTTCTTAAAAATTCAAGCCCACCACTGGAAAAGTGGCATATAAATTTTCAAAATAACTAAGTGGTGGCCTCTTGAGCTAGAAGATGCTGAGTAAGTTCTGAATAAATGAATGCTTATCAAGGATGAGGACATAAACGTGGTAGACTATATTTGATTTAGAAGCAATTAAAATATATAACCTTTGCACCCTTTCTTGCATGTGCTAGCAGGGCTCTCAGAGTCCATTGCCATCTGACTGAAAAGGATACACTTGATAAATTTATGCATGATATTTCATTTAAACACCAATGACTAAGTATAATATTTTTCCTGGAATGTACTTCAAGGAACTAGTAGTTCTGATACAGGAGAACAAGGATTTCCTCCTTCTGAGGAATGTAGCAACTACCAAAAAGAAGTTCAAAAACACTCAGGATATGAAAGCAAATGGAAGTGAAATCAAAAAATGAGCAAAGTGCCAGAATCTTGGCAATGGGAGGATCAAACAGGATAAGCAAATACATAACAAACTACAATGGGCCAACTATGGAAGAAACAGCAAATTATTTTATAAGATTTCTCTGACCTCTAGACCAAAGGGAACTCACTCGCAAGGATGGAAGTATGCTCAAACTGCTTGAGTCTGGAAGGAAGATCAACTGGGGAAATGGAGCAACACTCTTTTAAAAAAGAGAAGTAGGAATGCAACACTGTTCCTTTATTTGTACTGATGACATCTAGGCAATTCAAAACAGAAATCACTTCTCAAAAATATAAACACAATGCTAGTCATCTTCTGTAACCTGAACAGACTAAAACTGACCTCTCCAGTACCCAGAGAAATTGGGTTTTCAGCTCCTTTTAATCATGATTATGGCATTCTTTGGCAAATGAGGTTTTTTTAAACACAGGTTACAATTAACTATGACTGGACCTCCTTTAATTGTCAGGAAAAGGGGAAGGTAAAAGAAGCCATATCAGGATCCCAGAGTACTAAAGATAGCTCCAAAGTGGCCAAAGCAAGCTAGTCCAACTAACTACCTTCACCTCTCTCCTATCCCAAGCATGGAGGACTTCCTGTTCTTGGGATGAACTTATCCATGGGGCCTGTCTGACATGAGACTTAGGCACAGCAACTGTTACTATAAAGGTTGCAGCTACCACTAGATATCACTACAATTTGGAGCCCTCTTGCTGTTTGCTGCTACTGTGGAACTTTATGAGCAGCCATCAAACAGACACAGTGACCAGGACAGACTCCTTCCACAGTACATGGGCAACGACCTGCTGGTGTACTACATGACCCAGCAACTGTAATGGTCATTATTATCTACTTGCTCTGCTGCATGGTTGCCAGTTTTCTTGATCTAACCTAGTTCCTACACCTCTGAAAGCTGCTTAATTGAAAGTTTAACCAGCATAGCTGGCCCCTCTTGTAGGGATAGGTACTGTGGCCCTTCTGTGCAGCCTGCAAAGCCAAAAGCTGGCAATCCCATTCATCTGTCTGGCTTTCAGATCTTTATACCTTATCCTGTTTCATAGCTGTGCCTGTTTGATAGCTTGGGTTGCCAGCTCTGGGTTGGGAATTACCTGGAGACTTTGGAAGTAGAGTGTGAGGAGGGCAGGGTTTGGGGAGGGACCTCGATGCAGTATATGGCCATAGAGTCCACCTTCCAAAGCAAGCCATTTTCTCCAGGTGAACTGATCTATATCACCAGGAGATCCACTGTAACCCCAGGAGATCTCCAGCCATCACCTGGCAGTTGGCAACCCTACTGATAAGACAGTAATTAGTTCCCCAACTGCCTGCTCCCAAGCTACCTCAGCTACTTCAACACAGGATTCACACTGGGAGGAGTCAGGACATCCTCCACTCTCTGCACAGTTGTGCCCAAGAAAGGGGGAAGGCTCCTCTAGCTCTGCAACCTCACCTCCCCCAGTCACTGCTGGTGTGTTGGATGGCATGCAACTTAGAATGTGCAGAACAGAAATGTCTAGGACAACATTTTTATAAAGTGATCAGGACTTCAATACAATGGAGCAGCTCAGAAGGATGCTTTTATAAGGAATTATGACTGTAGGCTACTGCAGCACTTACTGTGAAGGCCATCTTGTTTTTACTGCACTATCTCCTACTTTTGTAATCCACTCTCTGCATTGTTTGTGGCACATCATACCTTAGACAGTTCTCTGTTTGGTAAATACAATTTATTATTGGATATATCACATGTTCATACATTTTCAACCAACCTACATATCCATTTTCCTAATTTCCCTTCTCCCCCCCCCAAACAAGGCTTCCCGCACTGCTCCAACCCCATTAATATCTCTCTTATTCTGTTACAGTTATTTCTAAACTTATTTTCTCTAACAAACGGTAACAATTCAGAAATCTAATTCTATTTCATTTTCCACTTAATAACTATCAAAGCAGATCAAACCACGTTTAATGTCCCAATTTTTCAACAAGTATTTTTGAAAGTCTTTCCAGTCTTCAAAAAAAGTTTCATCTTCTTCGTTGTTTAATTTTCTTGTTAATTTGTCCATTTCTGCTAAAAACAACGTCTTTTTAATCCATTCCCATGTTTCAGGTACTTTATCTTGTTTCCAACATTGAGCAAAAGTCAGTCTTGCTGCTGTAGTCAAGTACCATAGTAGTGTTCTCTTGGCTACATTTATTTCTTCCATTTTAAGACCTAGCAATAACATCTGTGGGTCTTTCTTAAAAGTACAATTCAAAATTTTTTGTATCTCATTGTGGATCTCTGTCCAATACTCCTTAGACAGTTCTCTGTTTACATGGCTCCTTAATTTCTGGAATCCCACTCCTATTGCGTTGTTACTAGAAGTCTTGTGCTGACTGAACTGTTTATTATATATTGTAATCTGCCTTAAGTCTCCATGAGAAAAGCAGCCTACAAATGAAATAAATATGAAAAAGGGAACAGGGATGCAGCACAAGTATTCCTCTGGGATAAGAACAGGGGGCAATAGTGAACAATCTGAACACAGCAGAGATGGCTCTGACCAAGGCCAGTTACAATGAACAGCCGATAACAGTGTTTAATAGAGGTGTGCCTGGAGCTCCCTTTAAGGGCTGTCTTCAACTAGTGCCATGGAGGGTTTGAACCAGGGTATGCTATACCTACACATTTCTATTGTGCAACGTCATTCTCCACAGTCATTCCTGCCCTGGTATGTATGACTGCTTTAACGCTGGAGATACTAAGGAACCTCTAATGGCTTACGGTTGGTCTATCAGCTCTGCATCCAGCTAGAGGACTGTTTCAGTGGTGGGGAGGGGTTACTTGCTGCTGATCAGCCTGGTTGCTGGCCAAAAGGTGTACTTTGCACTCATGCGAGCAGTTCCCTTGGTGGGATTTGAAGCCAGGGCTCATGTTTGCTCAGATGATTTTCCTGATTCTCTGTACAGTCAACCAGCAGAAGGAAATGTGGTTAAGAGAGGGAGCTCAAACCTGCTTCTGCATATTCCCCCATAGTGTATTTGGACAAGGATCCTACCATCTGCACCATATGCCCTTTTCAATGGGTGTGGGGCTGTGTTTCCTTTGCCCACCTTCCTTTAGTGTGCTCTGTGTGAAGGTTAGCTGACTAGCATGAGAGTGGCACTACCACATTAGTGTACACTGGTTAGTTGCTTTTGCCTATGGCTGTCAAGGAGCATAGTGGTCAATACTGCTATGGACTCCAGCACAGTTACTATGCTTGCCACCCCCAGAAGCTGAGTCTTTTTTAAAACATCTTTTCCCTCTTCAGAGTTAAGCATAGGATACTGACTAGTAACATTATGCCTTGAATTCAGCCAGTGTTTAAAACTAGGCTACCAATTTACAGTGAAAATCATTCTCTGAATTTATTAAAAATATGGCTAAAACCATTTAGGGAGAGAATACTACATCTAATAGAGATAAAAATAACAAAGGTGGTTCCATTTTATCAAATTATATCTTTAGTATGTAGAAATCATGGCTGCATGTCAGAATTCTAACAACAAAGCTTGGATACTGTCAGGCTCAATAGCAAGTATATCCAGGCATTCTTCTTAAGAAAGAGAAGCTTTATTGGAATACAAGGATGTTGCTCACAGTAATAACACTATTGTCAGGAATGCCCATCCAGGTCAGGCCAAGTGCAGTTATAGTATGATGCAAAGCCAAATTAGCAAATGAACTCTTAGCGCACGTGCAGGAAAACTCCCGGCGGGGTGTTACTTAATGACCGGGAGAACTTCCCCCCCACAGCCTCGTCACGTAGGACTGGAAAATTTCCCTAGACTGAGAAACTACTCCAGAGCCTCCTCATCAAGGCTATGCCAATAACAGGCGGCGGAAGGAGTTCTCCCACAGTTGCAGCTGGGCATCTAATGCGCAAGCGCAGAAGCAGGAAGCAACACGAGAAACAATGAATACAGTGTACTTGGCAACAGAAAGACTCATGGCTGTTTTCTGACAGATACTGTGAACACACATGATTCCTCTGAGGGCTCCTTGATGTAGAAGAAAGCTTGGTTTATTTTATAAACACTATTGTTAGTGAGCATTCCCCACTATGATGGTTGTTATTTTGAGATGTCACTAAAAGATTTCCCAGATAGCCAGTCCCCAATGGGAAGAATCTCTCTGAAGTAATCTTTCTGGCAAGAAGCCAGACAACCTTTTAGGAAAAGCTGTTATAGAATTAAAACACACATGTATGTTCCCAAAGAGGTTTTTTCCACCTTTTCCCCTGAATATGCAAAAAACTGTTATAGCGTCCACTGTTGATAAGAAAGCAATTGACAGACAGAAACAGGGAGAAAAAACAGGTACTACAATTAAATTTGCATTTTCTTTCAAACAAATCTGATTGAGGCCCAAATTACATGTTATATGCTAAATGGGGGCAGTACCAGCCCAACAGATTATTCTGAACCAGAAAGTCGTTTCTAGTGTTGACGTGGGGGTCACTTAACAATTTTACTCCCTTTTCCAACTCTCAAGTTGTCTTTCCAACATCTCCCCCACTCCTGATTCATCCCATGAGAAACAGCTTTTGTGGCAGAAAGGTGGTCACTGGGCTACTGTCACACATATCCACATAACATGCAGTGTGAACCTCAGCAGGGCAACTGTCACAGACTTTAAGAAATGATGCTTGGACAAGTCATCTCAATTTGGAACACTTCAAGCCATTCACAACCCATTAGCTAATGGCCCTTTGCACTAGGAATTTCATAAGATTTGTATTTTAATGCCCTCCTAGCACCACAAAAAACATGTGCATGCACTCATACCCCTCTACCTGGCAGGCCAAACTACATGGCTAAGAAGGACTATGTTAAGCTTAGTGTGAGAATCATGGTATCCTTCTGAACTGCCCTTCAGGGTTAGGATTGGGATGCACCATTCTGTAGTGGTTTCAGTACTGCCTGGAAAGTAGGTTTCAAAGGAGGGTGCTAGGGGACTGCTGCTCAGCCCCTTAAGCCCAGGTCTCTCACACCTTGTCTAACATGCTCTTGAAAGCCACTGGGGAGAGGTCATTGTGACAGGCTGTTTCTATCAACTAAGGGGACTCACATAGCCTCCTATAATTTTTAGGGAATCAGATTTATTTTAACCCTTCCCTTCAATTACCAGCTATTCTAATGGTAGTGATTGTATAGGCCTTGGGTTCACTGCTGTGAGGTAAGTTTTGTGGTACACCAGTAGAATACAGAGGTCACTGAGGCAGGAATTGTATATTAACTACAGAGAAGATCTGTTTATTTACAGACTGGTTTCTGTGAACATCTCAGTAGCACAGGACTCCAGATAAACAAAAGGAAAACCTGGCCAAGGCACATTAATTTAGCAAGTAGTTTCAATTTTCTTTAATACTTCCAAGCATAAACAGGCTTTTACCAATTAGCCACTAGGCCTAACAATAGGGGACTCTATTCTCTGCCAGAAGCAGAGCCAAACCACTCTGCCACATTACCAAGCAAAGCTACCCTTCACTCAGTCTGCTCTTTTCCTGAGCCAGACCTGCAGTCTCACTGCTCTCTCCCTCAGGCAGAACTGAGCTGCTCTCATGCTGTGTTTCCCTCCAATATTCCACCCCCCAGAGTAATGTTTTCCTTGCTTGGCCAGCCAATTGGATTTGTCAGACCTTTAGGGCTGAAACTGGGATAGGCTATTGGTGTGGGGGGCCCTTCAAAAGAAGACTCTGGTGCTAGACCACTGGGACCACTTGATGTGGTCTGGTAGTGGGGACAAAAGGAATGAGAGGGGCAGGTTCTCCTGACACCCCTAGGCAGACTTCTGGGCATGGCCTTCTATTTTCCCCAGTAGTCTCCACGGGGATCTTGTCAAGACAGTCCCCAACAGCCTTCCACCCTTGAATGGATATGCCACTACTATGGACTTAGAATGTAGATCCCCTTGCCATGCACAAAGCCATAAGGCATGCCCAGTTGTAGAAGCAGCCGCCATAGAGCACAACGTGAAAGTCATTGCGTCAAAGGAGGCCAGGAAGGTGACCGCCTTAAGAATGCAGGTGGCACCTTCTATTGCCCTTCTGTTGTCGCTAGGAATGAGTTGGACCAGCTTCCAGGACCACACAATGGCTGCTCTAGAGATTAAGGCTAAGGTAGCTGTTGCCCTGATGGACATTGCTGCAGCCTCATGAGATTTTCACAGAGCATATTCTGTCCAATCTGCCCTTTATGAATCTGACACCATCCTCAGACAGCAGACCTGTGGACTGTAGTGCTGCAACTGGAGCATCCACTAGGGGAACCTGCAACAATCCCATAGCATGAGGAGCCAAGGAATAAACCTTTTTTCGGTAATATTTTGGAACTGCCTGTTAGATATAGGCTTAAGCCCATTCTCCTTTCAAAGGAATTGGGGAAGGGAACTGACCTTTCTGAGAAGGAAGCCCTAGGGAAACAAATCCTTGTTCCCCTGAGACCTGGATTTACTCTCTGCAGGGCCATTAAGAGAGGGGGGCAGAGAAAAAATCTGGAAGATGAAGGAAGCAGCAGAGCCAAGAGGTGGTGTGAAAAGGAGGTGTGAAGAGAAAGAGGGACAGGCTGGAGAGGTTAGAAGACTGTCCCTATCACTTTAGAAAGGCAGGTAAAAAAGCGCAAAGAGCAAACAGCTGGCAGGAAACAAACTGAGCCAGGATGATGCCCACCTGAGAGACCAAGTTGAAGAGTTTAGTTGTGCCTCCCTGAACAATTGGCGGGAATCACCCATATCAAGATGCCCTCCTCATCAGACTGAGAAAAGAGTTTATTTGAGCAGGATAAACAAAAAAGCTACACTCATGGAGTCAGAATCCTATTAAGCATGCACACAGCACCAGACATTGGAATGCCTGCAATAAATGTAAATATTCCAAAAGCACATTCACCCCTGAGCAATGTATGAACTCAAAAAGAAGATCTAAGAATGGCAGAAGGCCACATGGAAAGATTATATTACCTATCCTGGATAGAAGTTCATCTGGGAAGAAAACCTGGTACAAACTAGGACAATCTAGAGCAGATTAACAAATGCTCTGTCTGTGAGCACCTTGAACAGAATGAGTTAATTGGTAGTAGCCAGCATGGGTTTATCAAGAATAAGTCATGCCAGACCAACCTTATCTCCTTTTTTGACAGAGTTACTAAAATGGTTGACTCTGGCAATGCTGTGGATATAGTGTATCTAGATTTCAGTAAAACATTTGACAAAGTTCCTCATGATATCCTTGAGGATAAGCTGGTTAAGTGTGGGCTGGATGGAGCAACCGTTGGATGGATTCATGGCTGGTAGAAAAATCGTACCCAACGAGTGCTTGTAAATGGCTCTGCGTCTACATGGAGGGAAGTCTCGAGTGGAGTGCCACAGGGCTCGGTCCTGGGCCCGGTGTTTTTTAATGTTTTTATAAATGACCTGGAGGAAGACATAGAGGGGATGCTTATCAAATCTGCAGATGACACAAAGCTGGGTGGGATTGCTAATTCTGAAGAAGACAGAGTCAGGATTCAAAATGATCCAGCTAGGCTGGAACAGTGGGCTGAGGCAAATAAAATGAATTTCAATAGAGATAAGTGCAAAGTCCTACACCTGGGCACAAAAAATCAAAAGCACAGATATAGAATGGGAGGGACTTGGCTTGACAGCAGCACATGTGACAGGGATCTCAGTGTTCTGGTTGATCACAAGCTCAACATGAGCCTGCAGTACGATGTGGCTGTGAAGAAAGCTAATGCAATCTTAGGATGCATTAACAGAAGTATTGTGTCCTGATCACGGCAGGTGGTAGTTCCGCTCTATTCTGCTATGGTCAGGCCTCACCTGGAGTACTGTGTCCACTTTTGGCCAACACACTTTAGGAAGGATGTTGACAGGCTCGAGCATGTCCAGAAGAGGGCGACTAGGATGGTGAGAGGGTTGGAATCCAAGTCTTACGAGGAAAGGCTGAAAGAGTTGGGTATGTTTAGCCTGGGAAACGACCATTGGTTACTCACCATGAAGGGTCCTTCTCCTCTGAGGCTTGGAGGACATCTTGTGGGTGCTTCCCATCCATCACTCAGGGAGACAGGATCAATTCTAACTGTTTCCTGTTTCCTGTGGTGGGAGTCACCCTCAACTCAGTTTTGGGACTCCGAAAGCAATAAAACCTCTCTAAAAGATACAAAGAGAACTGAAAAAGGGAAAGGACAGATTGAAGAACCCGTCTCCCAAAGGCTGCATCAGCAGAATCAAACACGTTTATCTAATAGTGTCTGATAAATGTCGATAATGAAGACTATGTAGCAGCCTTGCATACTTCCTCTACTGAAGCCCTATTGGCAAAGGCCGCATTAGTGGCCGCACTGCATAGGAAATGGGCAGTGATGCCATCCGGAACTCTTTGGTTTAAGCTTTTATAGGCTTCAGCAATGCATAACCAAATGGTAGAACTTATGGCCGAGTTTGACATTTTCCTCCTTGTGTGTGGAGATGAGATGTTGACAAACTGAGGTTCTGTTTTTCTGAATGGCGCTGTTCTGAGTATATAGCATTTGAGGGCCCATCTTACATCCAGAGTATGCCACATCTTCTCCTTTGGGTGAGTATGACGTTGCATGAACGATGGCAGGCATATTTCCTGCATCCTATGAAACTTGGAACCCACCTTTGGGCAAAAGGTAGGATCTGTTCTTAGTACCACTTTTTCCTTGTGAAAAATGCACAGCTCCTTCTGCACGGATAGAGCTCCCAGCTCGGAGACTCTTCTTGCTGATGTGATGGCTACTAAGAATAGAGTTTTCATCCTCAAAAATTTGAGTGTGATTTCCCTCAATGGCTCAAAAGGAGGCTTGGTAAGTGCTGTAAGGACTGTGTTAAGTCTCCATGTCGGAAACCTATGAGCCTGAGGAGGGTCAGATAGAGAAGTTCCTCTCAGGAAATGGACAATGTGAGGGTGCTGTGAAATTGAGACACCTTGAAAACGTGGCAAGACCGAAGCTAGTGCCGCCGCCTGTCTTCTAAGTGTAGTTGCTTTGAGACCACTAGCCTTGCCATCCTGTAGAAATTCTAGCAACAAGTTAATCCTTGGGTGTAGTGGATCAATCTTATTCTGATGGGCCCAACGAACGAATGCTTTCCAGGTAGTGTTGTAGATTTTTGAAGTAGACTATTTTTTTTAATTTTTTGATGCCATCATAGTGTCAATAACAGAACTTGTGTAGCCTAGCTTGGTAAACCTGTTCCTCTCAATTTTCACGCAGTCAAACAGAACCAACCTGGATTGGGATGCCAGATTGGCCCCTGAGTTAGCATATCTTCTGAGACCGGTAGTTTGAGAGAAGGAGCCACTGCCATCTCCCGAAGTGAGGAGAACCACGGATGACGTGGCCAGTATGGTGCCACTACAATGACTTCCGCCTTCAGCAGTCTTATTTTCCAAAGTAGTTTTGGTAAGACTGGAATTGTAGGAAATGCATAAAGAAGACTGGCTGGCCAACTGGAAAGAAGGGCATCCGTGCCTTCCGCCTTGGGGTGGAAGTATCTGGTGAAGAATCATGTCAGTTGACTGTTGTCTTGATTGGCAAACAGGTCCACCTGTGGAAGTCCCATCCTGGAGATTATCACCTGAAAGATCTTCCTGTGTAAGGACCATTCGCCCTCCTTGATCGTTCGTCGGTTCAGCCAGTCTGCTTGAAGGTTGACTATGCCCTGTATGTGTTCCACCTTGATTGAGGCCAGGTTGTTCTCTGCCCATGTGAAGAGTTGGGTTGCCTCCTTGTGTAGGGCTAGGGATTGTGATTCCCCCCTGTTTGTTTAAGTATGCCTTCACGGATATATTGTCCGTCTTGATCAGAACGTGGCGTCCCTTGATCTGAGGGGAAAAACACAGAAGAGCCAACCGGATTGCTCGCAGTTCTAAAAGGTTGATGGGTAGCTTGGACTCCGTTCTGGACCACGTTCCCTGAACTGGGTTGTGAGCTAATGTTGTGCCCCATCCTGATAAGCTGGCATCTGTGAAAATCTGTATCCAGTCTTGGATCCAGAATGTCTTGCCCCATGTCAAGTTGTGGAGAACCATCCACCATCTGAGGCTCACCTTTACTTGTAGTGGTACCTTCAGCGAGAAATCCATCTTGAGGGCAACAGAATTCTGGAATGGACGCATGAACATCTGCAATGGTCTGGAGTGGAACCGTCCCCATTGAAGTGAGTCGACTGCCGATACCATCAATCCCATCATCTTGGTTAGGGCAGATAGGAATGAAGTTCTTGCCTTTATAATTTGTCTGGCCATGTCCTGTATCTTCTTTGCCTTGTTGTGCGGTAGGAACAGTTTTGTAGCTCGAGTGTCCAGGACTACACCTAGATGTTCAAATCTTTGAGTGGGGAACAGTGAACTCTTCTGTAGATTTACTATGAATCCGAAGTCCTGTAGACATTGGATCGTCATGTCCGTGTCTCTCTTGGATCGTTGTCTGGAAGGGGACCGGACCAGAATGTTGTCCAGATACAGATGAATATGAATTCCTTTCTCCCTGAGGCAGACAATTACGTGAATGAGTACTTTGGTAAATAGTCTTGGAGCCGAGGTGAGGCCAAAGGGGAACGCCCTGAACTGTAGGTGATCCCCGTTCACACAAAAACGTAGAAACCTGCGATGAGGAGGGAAAATCGGGATGTATAGATATGCTTCCGTCAGATCTATAGAAGAGAGAAATTCCTGAGGTTGTAGTGCTTCTGCTATGGACCTCAGTGTCTCCATTCGGAAGTGTTTTGGCTCTACATATCTGTTCAAGAATTTTAAATCTAGAACAGCCCTCCAGTCTCCATTCTTTTTGGGTACGGTGAAAAAGATGGAGTACACACTGGTCATCCTTTCGCTTGTGGGTACAGGTTCTATGGCTTGTATGTTGAGGAGGTGTTGTATCGCATCTTTGGTTCTGTCCCTCTTGATGGGGTTTTGGTGTGTGGGAGACATGATGAAGCGTAGAGGAGGCATGGGGTAGAATTCTATTTTGTAGCCTTCCTTGATTAAGCCTCTTGTCCAGGCATCTGGATGTGAGTTGACCCATGCTTGACTGAAGGAGAAGCAGGCGTCCCCCTACTGGAGGGGTTAGATAGTCATGCTTTTTGGTTCTTGGGTTCTCTTTCGGCTCTATCTGGTCTGTTGCCATATGATCTTGGGAACCTGCTGTTAAATCCTCCCCTACGAAAGGACTGCTTGCTATTGTTGCTGTTGTTGTTGTTGCCCCAAACTTGTCTCCTGTAGTCCTGTCGTGGTCTGGGCATGGACTGGTATGGTCTAGAAGCAGAAGCGGTAGGGAAGTTCATTCATCTCTTTTCTCCCGGGTGCATGTATTTTGGAAGTGCCTTCTTTTTATCACAGGATTCAACTAAGATCTTCTCTAATGGATCTCCAAATAATTTGTTCCCTTGGAATGGGTACGCTGAAACTATTGCTTTTGATTGGTAATCAGCTGGCCAAGAGCGTAGCCATATTAAACGTCTGGCTGCTGCAGATGATGCCATAGTTCTAGAAGATAACACCACAGTGTCTAGGGTAGCATCAGCCATGAATGAGATGGCTTTAAGGACTCTGTTAGCTCCCTCAGGCAGCATCTGTATTAATTTCCGCATCCATACTATGGAAGCCCTTGAGACTGTGGATGTAGCTGAAGATGCCTTGATGGCTAAAGAAGAGGCCTCATGTGATTTTTGAGAGCAAACTCAGATCTTTTATCCAGACTATTTCTCAGGTTGCCATGACCATCCTCTTGTAGAAGACCAGATGATTGCAAAGCCGCTGCAGGGGCGTCTATGGCTGGAATCTGTAAAAGATCTGAAGTGGCAGAGGTTATGGGATACAATCTCTTGACAATGCCTGGAATGGGTTTACTAGACAGTGGTTTATCCCACTCTGCCTTAACCTTGCGCATATAAAAATTAGGAAATGGAAATGCTCTTTCAGACAACAGCTTATTGCTCTTGTTCATCAGAGCTCTTATTTCTTGACTTTAGTAAATTTTGTATCTTGAGAGCAGAAACGGTCTTAGATAGAAGATAATATAGGTCCTCAGTTTTAAAGAACCTACAGGATTGTTCAGAGGTTATAGGAATCTTTTCCTCTGCCTCATCGTATGAGGAAAATTCCCCCTTCTCTTTTTCACTATGGGTATTAGAAGAGTCTCCACCCTGTTCCTCCTGGTGAAGGTCATGGAAGCTGTGATTACCAGGAAAGCTTTTCTGGGAAGCCTTAGTGGGCCAGCCTTTCTGTTTCTTACGCGTGGGGGGGGGAGGATTGTGAGTGGGTAGAGCAACCTCCCGATTTGCAATAATGGGCTATTTCCTGTCTCATGGCCCTTCTAAAGAAAGGCATTGCTCTGGGGGAAAGGGGGTGGATCCGGCATCGTCAAGGTTACCGGTCTCTGTGTCATCATCCCCTTCATCCCCTTGGGCAGCCTCCGCTGAAGCGATCGCTGCAATGTCGGACCCATTATGACATACAGTCTCGGGTCACTCCCTGGCTGAGCTAGAGCTCTGCCGTTCAATTCCCTCATTTAAAACGGCCGCTGTCTGCGCAGGCTCCAGCTGAGCGTGGGAAAGGGAGCTCTTGGTGCGCTTTGCGCCCTCGCCAAACTCAGATGGTTTGGAGTTTTGCACTTCCACGGCTCTCTTCCGAGCCGCTCACTCTCTCTTCTACTCTTGTTTTTCTAACTCTCCAGAAGAGAGAAAACTGTCGCTCTCTCCCCGGAACGCCATTGCCTATCACAGAGAGTGAAGTGAAAGTAGAACTCTCCTAAGTTGGAGAAAAAAGAGGAGAGATAGGGAGGGTTTTTTTTAAATAGATTAGAAGGAATAAGTATAAGGAATAAAAAGTATAGTAACAGGAACAGTGAAACCAAGAAGTTGAGCAAAATAGAGAAAAAAGGTTTAGGCAAAGCCTACTCCTAGCTGTTCTCCCTACTGAGGCAGGAAAGAAACTGAGTTGAGGGTGACTCCCACCACAGGAAACAGGAAACAGTTAGAATTGATCCTGCCTCCCTGAGTGATGGATGGGAAGCACCCACAAGATGGCCTCCACCTCAGAGGGAGAAGAGAAGACTTAGAGGGGGCATGATTGCAGTCTTCAAGTATTTGAAGGGCTGTCATGTAAAAGATGGAGCAGATCTATTCTCTCTTGCTCCGGATTGCAAGACTAGATCTAATCGGTGGAAATTACAAGGGAGTCGTTATCGGCTAGACATCAGGAGAAACTTCGTAACTGTAAGAGTGGTTGAGCAGTGGAACAGTCTGCCTCGGGAGGTGGTAGATGCTCCTTCCCTGGACGTTTTCAAGCGGAGGCTGGACAACCATCTTTTGGGTATGTTGTAGGTATGTAGGGCTATCTCCTATGCTCCTGCAGAGTGCAGGGGGTTGGACTAGATGACCTGCAAGGTCCCTTCCAACTTTAACATTCTATGATTCTATTTGGAGTTCCTAGGTGGGGGCAGATATAAACAAGAGTTACAGTAAAACCCAAATGAGAAAATCTGGTATAGGAATCCAGGAAAAAATCATGTGAAAGCAGCCAAGCAAGGAAGGCTGAAAGTACAAGGGAGTGAAGGCTCAGGAAATGAAGCATAGTAAGAACACCTCAAGAACTAATTAACTGAGCACATCTTGGAGAGCCATTGAATCTTCTGGTACAGGAAGAACGTATGTGATCTTCAGGTGAGCTCAGCAGACTAACTGGCTGAAGGTATGGTACAGGGATACCCCCTTGTCATGAGAGCCTCTCCAAATAAGAAAAGGAAAGGGAATGCTGAGGCAGGAAAGAAGGGTGTTAAAAGCAGTCATTTATAAAAGTAGGAATTAAACAATGATACCAACAAAACATAGTACTTAATTAAAGGCTGATGGCAACAGAATTTCTTTTGGTAGAAGAGAATACAGCAAGATCACAGTGCACTGTGCATAAGAGCACCTTGATTGAAGCAATATACCTTGAACAATTGTTTAAGGGCCTTCAGTGTGTGAGTCAATTTTCTCTGTAAGCTTCCATTGTACTAGGGTACTTCTCTCTTAGCTTGCTACGTGCTTGGCAAGCTGGCTATTGTGACTATAACAGAATCTGGATAGGTGTTTCAGCTCCTACCTACTCTTCTGCCAACTCACCTCCTTTTATTCTATAAATAGACCAGTATTAGATTTGCACAGCCCCGAGTGCAACCAAAGACTGGGTGATCACAAATTCAAGAGAGGGAGGCAGAGACAGAGGCCAACAAAATGGAGACTTAATAGTGGTGGAGAGTGCTGTCAAGTTGCAGGCAACTTATGGCAACCTTGTGGGGTTTTCAAGGCAAGGTAAGTTCAGAGGTGATTTGCCATTGCCTGCCTCCATGTAGCAACCCTGAACTTCCATGGTCTCCCATCCAAGTACTAACCATGGCCAACCTTGCTTAGTTTCTGAGATCTGATGACATCAGGCTAGCCTGGGCCATCCAGATCAGACTTAGTACATAAAGCACAAGTTCCAAAAGGCAGATTGTTATAGGTCAACAAATACTGACATTTTCCATCTTCATTATGGAAAGATTTAGCGCAGACTTCCTCTCTACTGCTAGGGTGGAATTAACCTTGAGCAGGAAGACAATGTCAGTGCAATATCTCATGTTTTAACGTGCCCTCTCAGCATCTCCATATGGTTAATACCTAACACAGAGATATTTTGAAATCCAGACAGATATGGGCTTGCCTATTCCAGCTTAGTAGCACAGATCCACTAACTACAGAGCTTCATCCTTCAAGGGCAATCCTCAGGGTTGAGTATTTGTAGAGTACATAGCATAATCTAATATTGCAACAGAAGCTGCACCTCTACCAGTTAAGGAACAGAAAAATATAAATAGGCAAGTGATGAGGCATTCAGGTCCAAGGCAATATGATTAACCTATTTGTTTTTCATTGCATTTTATACAAAGCACGAAATTTTGGGTAGAAAAATCTAACATCATGTATAAACTACTTTCTTCAAAATATTGAAGCTGAACTACTCTCGGGGAAATTTCAAGACTGAAACTTCAGATTTTTACAGTGAGTACCACCAATCAAATAGGAGAAAGATGACGATGTTTCTATACGGCTTGGTTTTTCCTAAATTTATTTATGCATGTTACATATACTGGATTACAGCCCCCAGAACTACAACGACCATAAAATGGCAAACTTGGAAGAAATATTGCCTGCTGACTGCAGTGCCTATCTACTCAATTTTTTTTTTACAAAAGTTCTGAAACAGGGAAGATGGAGGGCAGGGAAATCCTTATGTATGGTATCAAAGGACTGCAGGGTGGCAGTACAGATGGTTCTTTAATTACAGCCTTGCCAACATGGGGCTGCTTCTCAGTGGTTCAGATGGGCAACCTAGTGGGCAGATCCTAGTGGATAGTCATGGGAATCTATTCATCTCTTATGAAAGGCAGTCCATATGAATACTGGTCTATGTAAATACTCAAGTGACAGACACTACCATTTCTAAAAATAATCCTGCAGCACAGCTTACAAGAACATAGCACACCACCCACAACCTATGCATGTATTCTTCCAACCTCTTAGTATCCTTTTCTCAAAATTAGAACCAAGCTTAATTTTCATGACAAAATTTCCAAGTCTAATTAAAGATCAGTATGGATCCACTTTACTGCCAGTCACAGGGAGACTGATTCCCCCTCCATGCCAGAAGAATTTTGGTTCTTTAGTCTCAAGACCGCTGGAGCAGAGGAAAAAGGCACTCTTGGCCTCTGTCACCAGGCTGACCAGTAAGGGTCATAGCACAGTTTCATTACTTTAATCCAAGCAAGACTATGCAAAAGGGACAATTAGCCTAGCTAAATTAAAATTCTACCCCATCAAACCAATATATCTCCCTTATTTTCTGCCCACTCCCCTTTTCTTGTGTGCCTTGTCTTTTTGGACTGTAAGGTAGAAGAAAGGGCCTGACTCTCTTTATTCTAAAACACTTTGGAAGGCAATATAGTTTTTGCTTTTTGTCCAAGTCATGGAAAATAATCACAACTCTTACAGCACTGTTCAAAAGCCTGCAAAAAGCTGGTTTTTACAGGGTATGTGGAGAAGCAGCTACAATCCTGTACAGGAATATAAAATTTCTGCATAAAGATGATATTTACTATTAAAAGCCCAAAAGTTTTCAGAAATGTGAAGTGATCCCACATCTGTGAGTTAAGTTACATATTATAGAGGCCTCTAAGCAGGCTTTCATGCTGTGGAGCTGATGCCTAATCACTGCTACCAAGAGAGTGGTTTTCTGATATTTTCAGTGTGTTTCATTCATATGGGACAGGAGGACTGAAAATCCATCACTGGTGACTGGTCAAGCTTATGACTGAATTGGTTCATGGAGGATTTAACCACTTATAGTGACCTTTAAGCTTACAATAATGAGTTGAGAGCCTGACATATAGTGAACTTTAATTGGCTGAAAGGCCTGGCAGGAAATAACAGAAAAACAATCTCGGCCCACAGAGTGTGTGAAAAATTGAACAGTTGCTTGCGGAGGCAACAACAACAAAAATGCTGAAGAAAAGGACAGCAAAGGATGAAGGCTGTCATCTGACAGGGGGAGCTTCAGGGAAGACAAGTCTGACTCAGCTGAGGAACTGAATGATCCTTTCAGATCCACCACTGTGAGTAGTCCTGACCAGGGAAAACATTACTAGCCTCATACATGAACCATTGCCTTCAAGATGCAAAAAATTCAGTAAAGAGCCCAACCAGGAAGATCCAAAGCAACACAAGCAAGGTAGGATGGATGGAGGCTAGAGAGAAAGGGAAAGTTGCTATTTAACAGTAGTACAGAGATTGCTACTGTTCTCAGTTGTTAGTAATACTAGAGAAAATAAGGTGTACCTGAACCACAAATATCCAGTTGAATATTCGTAAGATCCTTTAAAATATTTAGAAGAAGAAGAGATTGATTTATACCCCTGCTCTTCACTGCCCAAAGGCATCTCAGAGCGGCTTACAAACTCCTTTCCCCTCCCCACAACAGACACCCTGTGAGGTAGGTGGGGCTGAGAGAACTTCTGACAGAAACTGCTCTTTTTCAAGAACAGCTGTGCCAGAGCTTGTAACTGACCCAAGGTCACATCAGCAGGTGCAAGTGGAGGAGTGGGGAATCAAACCTGGTTCTCCCAGATTAGAGTCCGCACACTTAACCACTACACCAAACTGGCTCTCCTCCACTTCATTAACATTTTATATCTTGTTATCCCCTGGTCATAGTGCCTGTTTATCTTCTACACCTAGTATAACTGAGCTAAAGTATAAATAAAAAGCTGCTTTGAGAGTAAGCTATAGCAGCTGAGAAAAGGTAATATTATCCTCATAGTGGTAGTGTGGCTGAGAGGGTTGGAAAAGTACATACATAAAAAAAAATTATGCTATACATTTTGAGTAAGACAATCTACAGCATTAGATAATAATCCCCATGCACACTGTAGACCTATACAATGAATTTTAAGGATATGTTTATTGCATAAATGAATACTTCTGGCATCTGTATGATCAATATGTTCAACAATAAATTAAAGTGTTCAATGTTATGAAGTTTGATATCTAAAAATGCTGCTTGTTCTACCTACTGTGACTGTACAAGATTTGTCCAAATACAATTTCTAATTTCAACCTTTATTTTCCTACTTCTCAGCAAAAACTAAGATATATGTGCTAAAGTAGCACAGAATAAGGTATCAATTTGCAGTTCTCTCTCAAATACTGGATATATTCTCAGGTTTGCTTGTACAAGAAGTTTTGCTTGAATACAGAGGAACTTTTCTACAACAAGAAATGTAAGAACACCACAACACACTGTGTTTAGTTTCACTGCAAACTAAAATGCAAAACCTGTTAGGCAGCAGAACTGCTCAACAGGAAATATATGGCTACCCACTATGGTACCTGGTTGAACGAGTTTTTTATCCATAAGAGCTAAAAATGCTGAATGTATAGACAAAAGATACATTACCTAATAACCTCATCCTCAGACCAAGGCAGAGGTTGTCTTCCACTAACTCCAAAGCAATGGGGCAGTGTACAGATACAGCATCTCGTGGGCATACCACTGTACTGCTGTTCAATTTAAGTTCAGAGACACTGAAGCACGCTTTACTGGGGTTTTGAAGAGGAGAATCAAAAGAACTGCTTTAAAAAAATAGCTAGGTCTGACAACCACCACAGCCACCATGCTTGCTTTCAAAGCAAAGCAGTAATAGAACTGTTTCTCACATGCAGCCTCCAGAACACAATCCTATTTAACTTAGGCTATGAACTAGTGACTGCATAGAAGAAAGTTATTTTTGCCTCCCATCTAACATTTAAAGCTAGAATGGAGACAAAGCTGATCATACAGGACAAATTCTAACTAAAGTTACAAGTCTAAAAGAAAAAAAAAGTCTAGCTTGTTAGTTTATAAGCTACTAAAAAGCAAGAAGTGATGATCATCATGATAGCACTGATTTACCTCCACTCCTCTCAGAATTCATTATTTAAGAGCCTCCATCATTCTCCTTACCTAAAAGCAAGAAAACCTGATGCCCTTTCACAACCAGGATTATATAAATTGGAATTACCAATTTAAACACATAAGGCATAGTTAAGCTTTCGATTTAGCAACCAACATCTGTATTATTGGCAAAGCAATCTTTTCATTCTTTACTTTAAACCTCCAATGAAGCATGCTTCCATGTCTCTGAATTTAAATTGAACAAAACTGCAATTCTAAGCAAGTTACTTTGGTGACTACTGAAATCAATATGCCAGGATGGGAGGAAACCTACATAGGACTGTACAGTCACAAGACTAAACCTCATTCCATATATTCCAAGGGAAGATTTTTGAAAGTATACCTACATGTCAGTCATCAACAACTAGGAGTGAACCTACTCTGGTCCAGTTTACAAAACACTGTTTGACTGACCACCTAAAAGAGATTCTCACTCACCACCATCAATTAAGTGGCTATTTGCAAGCCTAGAGTAATCATCACATGTTATTACATTAGTCACAACCATCCTAAACAACAAGTTAATAGTCATATGTGCTAAGAGAAGCGGGAACACATTCTAATAGAGACAGGTAATTTTACAAAAAGATATCCATTAAAATAAGATCTTTTTCTCTTTCCAGTGCCATTAAAGATGTCCCATATTTCTACAGCACTCTATTCTGGCTTCTAAGTACACATTAGAAGCAAGAAACCAGCCAGGGAGGCAGTGGGGCCTTTGGATGACCAAGGGGTAAAAGGAATACTGAAGGATGATAGGGAAATGGCTGAGAAGCTGAATGCATTTTTTGCCTGTCTTCACTGTAGAAGATGAGAAGTGCTTACCCACTCCAGAACCACTGATTTCGGGAGGGGTGTTAAAAAACCTGAGTCAGATTGAAGTGACAAGAGAGGAGGTCCTACAACTGATAGACAGCTTAAAAAGTGATAAATCACCAGGCCTGAACGGCATACATCCGAGAGTTCTGAAAGAACTCAACTTGTGGATCTCTTGACAAAAATATGCAATCTTTCATTAAAATCTGTCTCCATTCCTGAGGACTGGAAGGTAGCTAATGTCACTCCCATCTTTAAAAAGGGTTCAAGAGGAGATCCATACCAGGTAAGTTGATGGAAACTGTTATTAAGAAAAGAATTAGTAGGCACATTGATGAACAAAAACTACTGAGGCAGACTCAGCATGGGTTCGGTAAGGGAAGAGCTTGTCTCACTAACCTGTTAGTGTTCTTTGAGGGAATGAACAAACATGTGGACAAGAGAGACCCAATAGATGTTGTTTACCATGACTTCCAGAAAGCTTTTGATAAAGTTCCTCATCAAAGGTTCCTAAGTAAGCTCAATAGTCATGGGATAAAAGGACAAGCCCTCTTATGGATCAAAAACTGGCTAATTAAAAGGAAACAGGGAGTTTAAATGGGAAATTTTCTCAGTGGAGGGTGGCAAGCACCAGGGTACCACAGGGATCAGTACTGGTCTGATGCTTTTTAACTTGTTCATTAATGATTTGGAGTTGAGAGTAAGCAGTGAACTGGCTAAATTTGCAGATGACATGAAATTGTTCAGGGTGGTGAAAACCAGGGAGGATTGTGAGGCACTCCAAAGGTACCTGTTGAAGATGGGCGAGTGGGCAACAACATGGCAAATGGGTTAAATGTGGCCAAGTGCAAAGTGATGCACATTGGGGCCCAAAATCCTAACTATAAATACACGTTGATAGGATCCAAAATGGCAGAGACTGACCAAGAGAGAGATCTTGGAGTTGTAGTAGATAATTCACTGAAAATGTCAAGACAGTGTGCAACTGCAATAAAAAAGGCCAACGCTATGCTGGGGATTATTAGGAAGGGAATTGAAAACAAATCAGCCAGTACCATAATGCCCCTGTATAAATCAATGATGCAACCTCATTTGGACTAGTGTGTACAGTTCTGATCACCATACCTCAAAAAGGGTATTACAGCATTGGAAAAAGTGCAGAAAAGGGCAACTAGAATGATAAAAGGATTGGAACACTTCCCCTATGAAGAAAGGTTAAAACGCTTGGGGCCCTTTAGCTTGGAGAAACAACGGCTGAGGGGTGACATGATTGAGGTTTACAAGATTATACATGGGATAGAGCAGGTAGAGAAAGAAGTACTTTTCTCCCTTTCTCACAATACAAGAACTCGTGGGCACTCAATGAAATTGCTGAGCAGTCGGGTTAGAACAGATAAAAGGAAGTACTTCTTCACCCAAAGAGTGAGTAACACATGGAATTCACTGCCACAGGAGGTGGTGGCAGCAGCTACAAGCGTGGACGGCTTCAAGAGGGAATTGGATAAACATATGGAGCAGAGGTCCATCAATGGCTATTAGCCACAAGGTATAGATAGGAACTCACAGGCTGGGGCAAGTGATGCACTGTATTTTTGGTGCTGGGGAGGGCAACAGTGGGAGGGCTTCTAGTGTCCTGGCTGCACTGCTGGATCTCCTGATGGCACCTGGTATTTTTGGCCACTGTGTGACAGTGTTGGACTGGATGGGCCATTGGCCCGATCCAGCATTGGCTTCTCTTATGTTCTTATGTTCAAATTAAAAAAATACTTTTATTTTCATAGAACCGACCATTGGACACTTACCATGAAGGGTCCTTCTCCTCTAAGGAAAGGAAGACATGTTGGTGGTGGTCGGTGATCCCCACCATTCTATCAGGAAGGCAGGAACTAGATTTATCCTCTTCCTATCTGTGGTGGGAGTCATCCACCTCTTCAGTTCTGCTAACTCCGAAAAACAGAAACATGTTAACTCCTACTCTATGATAAACCAAACTTGAGGAACAATAACAGGAAACCAGGAGAATCCAAGTAAGATAAATCAAGGTATATACAAGGAAAGTGGCCTATGCTGATGATGGACTTCAGGTGGGACAAGATGTTCTCCTTCCCTCAGAGAAGAAGGACTCTTCCTGAATTGTTTCCCTGCTGGTCCAATCCACCTGAACGCTAGTTTCTCCTCCAACCATGCTAGGATCTTGATGGCTTCCTTGTGAAGTCCTAATGATTGGGGGGGAACCCACTTGTTGAGGTACACCTTGGCTGAGATACTGTCTGTTCATACCAATATGCATTGGTCTACTATCTGTGCACTAAAGTGAAGCAGAGCAAGGCAGATCGCTTGGAGTTCTAGCAGGTTGATGGGAAGACATGTCTCGCTTCTGGACCTGTGGCCCTGAATCTGCATCCATCTAGCATTGGTCACCATCCCAACAGACCAGTGTCCATGAAGAGTTGCTTCTTTGTAGGAATGTAACACTTCTTTCCTTGGAGAAAGTTGGGCATTCTTGTCTACCAAGTAGCCTGGATTTGACATGTAGTGGAACCTGGATGGGAAGGTCTTCCTTTGTCATAATCTGAAGTTGAAAGGCCTCAGGAGTAGTTGCAGTGGTCTCGCATGCAGCCCCACTGGACTGTATTAATGCTTGAGATTAACATCCCCATTAATTTGGCCAGCGCCATCAGAGAGGATGATCTGCTTTTGATGACCGCTTCTGACATTTCTCTGGGCTTCTGAGGTTTTTTTCTTCATCAGGAAGAGACAGCTATCTTGGACTGATTACTCCCAGATGTTCTATTTTCTGGGTCAGCTGTAAGGAGCTTTTCTGAAGGTTGACAAGAAAGCTGTGAGCTGGAAGGCAATGAATGGTCTTGTGTGTGTCCAAACAGGACTTGGCTTTGGAGCCTGATCTGATCAGCAGATCACCCAAGTAAGAGTGGATGTGGATGCCCTGTTCCCTTAAATGAACAACTGGGTTGATCAGAATCTTGGAGAAGACTCTTGGGACAGTGAAGAGGCCAAATGGGAGGGCTCAAAATGCAGATGTAGTCTTTCAAAGGAAAACCTCAGGAAACTTCTGTGTGGGGAAAATATTGTGATGTCAGATAGGCCTCCATGAGGTCTATAATGTGAGGAATTCTTCCAGTTGAAAGGCTTCTGTTACCAACCTGAGAGTTTCCATGCAGAAGTGCCTCAGCCTGATGAATTTGTTTAGGAACTTGAGAACTCATATTGCTCTCAATACCCATTCATTTTTGGGATTGTGAAGAAGATGGAATAAACTTCCCAGCCCTTCTCCACTAGAGGTAAAAGTTCTACTGTTCAAATGCTAAGCAGGTGCTGGATTGCCTTGAATGTTAATCATTGCTTTGTCCGGTTCTTATGCATGGAGAAGGCAATGAATCAATCCAATGGGATTCTGGTGAACTCTATGGAGTAGCCTTGCAAGACTTTTCTCTGTTGCCCAGGAGTCTGCATGAGAGTTGATCCAAGTATCTCAAAAAAGAAGTAGCCATCCCCTCATCAGAATGCTCAGCCAGTTATGCCTTTGGGAACTTGTTGTCACGATCTGTTCTGTTGGTTCTATTTGCTGGTTGAATCAAGGATTGAATGGTCCTCTTCGAATTGCTTGTCTGGAGGATCTCCAGACTGGTTGTCTGGACTCCTGAATAAATCTGGGTAAGATGTGCTGTGAATGAAAGGTGTGGCTGCTGAAGGTTCTCCTATCAGGCATCCGAGCAACTTGGGCATCGCTTTCTTTCTATCCCTGGTTTTAATCAGGATTTTATAGAGAGCATCTCCAAATCACCTTGAAGTGGGTAAGCTGAAACAGTATTTTTGGAGTGGAAATCTGCTTGCCACACCCATAACCACAACACTCTCCTCACTCCTGCTGCAGAAGCCATAGATCTTGAAGAGAAGGTTAGGACATTGACGAGTGGCATCTGCTTTGAAACGCAGCCTTCAGGATTCTACTGGCCCCTTCTTGTAGTCTTCGATTGTTTTCTGGGAGAAGTTGGATCAGCTTCCAAGTCAGACTATGGCTGCTCTGGATCCAATGAATGCGGTGGCTGATGCCTTAATCTCCATGGAGGTGGCTTTGTGTGCCTTTTTCAAGGCAACTTCTGCTCTTGTCCACCCCAGGCCATCTTCGGGTAGGAGACCAGAGGATTGTAGGGCTGCGACAGGAGCATCTACTAAGGGACTTGCAAAATCTCATCTGCAAAGGCTGCTAATGCATACAGGTTTTTGACAAAGCTTGGAAACTGCCAATTAGCCATGGGCTTAGCCCATTCTGCCTTAAGTTGTCTTTCAAAAAATTCAGGAAAGGGAAATACACTCTCTGATGTAGAATATCTAGGGAAAAATTCCTTATTCCCTCTGGGTATTTGACCCAGGAGATGTGGGGTCATTCTCTAAGGGGGACTTTTTGAGATCTAGAGATGACAGGGTCTTAGCCAGCAAGTACTGGTAGTCTTCAGGCTTAAAGCAACAAACAGCTTGTTCAGGAACAATAATCTCCTCATCATCTTCTGATAAAGAATTCCCCCTCTTCTCTGTCTTCCCTATTGCTACCTGAGAAAACGAGGAGATCTCACCCTCCCAGTGGGTCTCCCTATTTCTTTTTCTGTCAAAGGATTGTTTTTGGGCTGCCTTGGTTGTAATTGATAACTTGGGGGGGGGGGCGAGAGGGAGTCCAAGGGAGCCATTTTGGAATTTAAGCCTTCTTGGTAGCAAGTTAAAAATTTCCTCCCTCATGGTTTGCCTTATCATATTCATGAAGTCTGATGAAATATTCAAGGTCCCAGGGCCAAGCACATTACTCATCTGCAAAACGGAGCTCTTCAGCCAGGCCTTTAGAGCCGCCACCACAACTGTTGGTGTCACTATCAATAACAACTGACAACCATGGTGGAAGCCCTGAGCCACTGGTCTCTGTCACCAACAAAACTAAAGTAAAAACTGAAACTGATAGCACTTTAATATTATGTTTGATTTTGACACTGACTTTATATTACTGTATTATTATTTATCAGGAATTGTATTAATGTAACAAATTGTCTTTTATGTGAGAACTTTTATTCTGTTGTAAGCCACCCTGAGCCAGCCTAGGCCGGAAGGGCAGGATAAAAATCAATACAGTAAATAAATCAATAAATCTGTAGAGAGGTGCTGGGTTGTGCCACTGAAATTTGCCTCAAAGGAAGCAAATCTCCCAGGGAAGAATTGGCCTCAGTGTCCCTGGCATGGGGAATCAGAGCCTGTACAGAACCTCTGCCTGCCAAAATAGGTGCTTCAAAATGGCCACCACTGGAAACTGCCAAGTTGGAGTGGGCTTTCAATTCCAAGGCAGGTTTTAGCAAGCAGCGTTTTTTGTGCACTTTTGAACCACTGAGATGGCCAGTTTGTCAGAGTGAGCTCGAGCAAGCTGAGAACTAAGCATGCTGGCTCCCGATGCCTCCTGCTCTACAGGGACAGCTGAGAGTGGAGTGGCTGTCTCCCATCTTTGAAGTCATATGGAAATGGCCATCACAGCTTGCTGAATCTCCTGCAGACTAAGTCATCTTTGGAAGGAAAGGAGAGGAGAGAAGACTCAGCGGATAAGTTGGAAGGTAAGTATTAGGAAAGGGAAGGAAGAGGAACAGAAAAAACTTTATAAGCAAAAATTAGAAGGCTAAGTCTGCTAAGAACTGCTCTCCCTGTTGAGGCAGGAAAAGAACTGAAGAGGCGGGAGACTCCCACCACAGACAGGAATGATGGGATGGAGGGAATCACCCACCAACAACAAGATGAAGAAGTTGCGTGAGGTAGAACAGGGCACCCGGACTGTTTTGTGTAACTCTTATTTCCACATACTTCACTACAACATTATTTTGAAGGACCAGAATATTTGCCAGTAGTCATTTAAGTTTGAATGGCATTTCACAAGTTAATGCTATTATACCTGCAAAACACTAGATAGATGATAGATACTCTGCTGGTAGAAAATACAAACATCATAAGCGCAGTAGCAACACAAAAACACACTAATGTACTTGGAATGAAACCAATAAAATGTTGCATTATAAACAATTTCTACAACATATTAATTGTAGAAAGTTTAAAATGTGCTAAAACAGTATTTCCACAGTCAACATTATGTTTCAAGAACTACAAATCTCTATGTTTCAACTGATTGCTTCACATTTGCTTAAGATCTACAGCAGGGCTCCCCAACATGGTACTCCTGGGCACCATGGCACCTGCCAAGTGTTTTTAGAAAGCAGGTGGGACTAGGAGGGAATTTTATCCAGCAGGGCTTCTGACTGGCTGTGCAGGTTATTAAGAAAATGCTTCAGCAGGAGCTGCCACCAGTGTTCCCTCTAAGCTGAGTTAGTGCGAGTTAGTTCATAGTTTTTTAGCTTCCGGCTCACACATTTTTGTATTAGCTCAGGAAGGATGGATCCAGAGCAAACTAATTTATGCAGTAGCCAAATCACCTGCTCACAACTTTTATGCCAGTAGCTCAGAAAGTAGAATTTTTGCTCACAGGACTCCACAGCTTAGAGGGAGCATTGGCTGCCACCACAGCCCAAAGATCTTCACTGTATGACTGACAATAAGCCACACAAAATCATAGAGTTGGAAGGGACTTCCAGGGTCACTTAGTCCAACCCCTTGCACAATGGAGGAAATTCACAAATACCCCCAGTGACCACTGTTGCACACCCAGAAGATGACAAAAAAACTCCAGGATCTCCAGTCAAATTGGCCTGTATGCAAGAAAATATTTTTAAACAACATGTTCATTTTAAAAGGCATACTGTTACACAGAGCACCTGCCTTAAATTTTGAAGAGTTACTGTTGGAGTTAGGCATGACCCCACTCACTCCCTCAGATTCTGTGGTTGGCTCCATCTCTTTTGGCAGTCATTTGGTGGTTGGCTCCACCATCAAATGTCAAAATTCTAAAGGAGCCCATAGGCTCAAACAGGCTGGGGTCCCCAGCACTCATGAACTTCCGCAGTTGATTTCTAAGACACTTTATCGCCTAAGTGGGAGAATAGTTTTTAGACATATAGCTAAGACCCTTACATATTCCTACTGTTCACATAAAAGACAGTTTCTCAATACAGGTCTCAAAAGGGCTCATTTTCAAAGTTGTAATGCCAAGTGTAAAATCAGAACTAATGTTATAATTTATTTAGTCAGCTGCCTGCATAAAATATGCCATATATTCTCTGGAATATTTATTAACTTCCAAATTAAAGTTGTCTATACCACTATTCAGCATATAAGTAGTCTCCATATTTCCTCCCAATTGGAACAGTAATAAGCCAGACATCACTTACCAATGCAAGCATTGAGAAACAGCCAGTCAGTCTTCTTCATTCTATTTTTTATCTGCTTTAGTTTTTTGAAGTCAACCTCAAGTTCTTCTTTGCTGCCAACAGCTCCAGCCAGTTCAATTCTCTGAAAGTCCATTTTTACTTCAGATTCCCGTTTGGTTGTGGGAGGGGATCTTCTTTGGCTATTACCGCTACTACAACTTCCCCTCCATCGAGTTCTGTCTTGCTCATTGATTATTGATGAAGCCTCTTCTGTTTCTGCCAGTTCTATTGCTTCAATGTTGTTAGGTCTAGGATGATCACACACAACACATTTTCTGGCTTTAGCCCAATTTTCATATGTACAAACGGAACAAGTCCAGTGCTGTGTCCTCATGTTTAATTTATTTCTATCATTGTACTCCTCACAAGGATCCACAGGAAAAGGAGCTGGCCTTGAACCAGAACCTGAAGACTGAGGGGATTCTGTGGGACTCCTGGTCCTACGCTGAGACAAGCACTGAGTGCATCTTATTGCACGAGGCCAGTTCAAATATGTGCACATGTGGCATGACCACTTATTTGCACTTTCCATACTGTAGGATGATTTAACTCTTGGTCTTGCACTGGAATCTGGACATATCAAAGGGCTGCTGCCTCCTTCAATACTTGCAGGATCCCAGTCTCTACCAACATCACTTGAACCACTTTTAAAGGGGTCTTCTGTGATAATAGTTCCACTAGGTCTCTGAGCACGGCACATGGTACACTTGATTGCAGATGGCCAGTTTTCGTATGTACAATACTCACAAGCCCATTTTATTCCACGTTCTGTCATCCTGCACTCCTTAAGTGTATCACGCAGAAAGCTTTAAAAGAGCAAGAATAAATCTATTAGTATATTATGAACTAGTAAGATCTTTGCAGAAAAAAAATCTGGTATCAAGTTATATGTGATGCTTAGTACCCATCAAGAACACCACAGGATTATAAACTGTGAAAAAGTACTTGAAAGCATCTTTTATCAAAAAAGGGCAATAAAACTCCAAAGTTAGGAAAATAGTTTCCAAACTGTTCCCAAATTCTTATCTAAAAGAGGCCTATTTGGTCAAGCTGGAATAGTTAGACATACCAGGTAAAGTGTTCAGACTTGTGGGCACAGGAATTAGAGTACAGAGATCAGTTCAAAGTAGGGAAACTATTCCCCAGGTGGGGGCAGGTGATTCCCTGCTTTCACAGGCTCCTGCCCATCATCGGCCAGCTAGCCAGCAGGAGGACGTGCTGATGTCACCAGAAGTGACATCAGCACACTGGTGACATCAGGGAAGGCACTCTGCTTTCTAGGCAAAATTCTGTGGTTTAAGGCTGTTTTTACCATAGACTTCTGCCCAAAAAGCAGAGCATCACGCCCAATGGTGATGTCAGTGCATTGCGCAACATCCCTGCCCACTCCTGGAACATCCCCCCATATCTCCCTGCTGGCGCAACAAGGGGACGTGGCAACCCTAATTCAAAGTAATCCTAACGCTTTCAGTTTTATGAGGGCCTGCAAGTTTTTCATGATCTTCAGCTTATCATGAGTCCGTAATGTTCAGGGCGGGGGGGACACAATATGCATTTCTGCATTTTTAGACAGCTATACAGTTTAAATCAAATTGCTCCATTTGCTTTTTTCCCTACTGAAGAATCTATTTTATCTTCATGCTCTCTCAGGCCTTGTCCTCATCAGTAGAAATCTGCCATGAATGACTGATGGCAAGCCCTATGTAAACAGCTTTTTCTGAAACTAATACAATAATATGAATACTTGCTACAAGATGACCCTAGAATATGGAAAATCGTGCTTGGTATACCAGCCACACTTCAGCTCATTTTGCCTATTTAAAAAAGTATTTCTGATCTACTGTGAAGAAAATATTTATTTGCCATGTCTTAAACAGAAATTGAAATGCCACTTCAGATCAATTGAAATCCCACTTCATTTGCTCACACAAGCTTAGTACAAACATCAGCATCGAACTCCAAACAGCATAATGCACAGGAGACAAGACTAGCCTGACTAAAACCAATTCTCACCACATCCTCAGAACACCCAAGACTTTCACTATCTAGATGAGAATGTGCAAAGCTGATCCCAATAGATGGTACTTGCCTGTGGCAGAGGATATTTGTCGCCTTATCTGACCAGGGAAAGCTTTGAGGTGTTTGAGAACCCAGCACCCCCCCCTTTTCTTTTTTTACAAAAATAGGTCGGAGATTGTCTTCTGTCATTATACTGTTAGTGCATGTTATATGTTAGTGTAACTGCCAGGCTTGATTACTGCAGTATGATCTGTACAAAGCTACCCCTGAAGATAATTCAGCTTTAACCTGTACAGAGAGGGAGATAGTCTGTTCTACATTAATTACATGAGTATTAATCTGCTTCTGAGTCCATTTGATGGTGCTGTTTTTAACCTCCAATGCCCTTCACATCCTAAGACTAACAAGCCTATTCTTTTAGACATTCAACCATATTCTGAACACTATACTGAAGTGGTAGAGGGAAACACCAGGAGTCACCTGCTTACAGGAGAGAGGTAAAATTCATGTTCTAGAATACTGGTAAGGGCAACTATTAAAACTGCCCAAAGCATATGACACACAGCAACCAGTTCTACAGTCTTTAAAACAGGCCAACGTCAAGCCTAAAGTATCTAGCATGAGTACCATTAAACACTGATTCATTCTCATTAAGATCCCAATCTCCTCACTTTAGGAAAGGACTAATTACACTTCCTGTTATTTACATAGCAAAAGTGTCTGACCCTTCTACAAGACACACTCACAATCGGCGTTTCATATCTTTGGAAACAAAACGATTTAAAAGCCTTCTCTCCCTGTTAAGTCATTTAAGAATCACAATAGCTCCAATTCAAGTCACAGCTTTGCATAGCTATATTGCAAAAAGTTGGGTCTGGTCCACATAGTATTCCATACTTTGGTAATTTTATACAACTGGAGGGGCACAGGACTTTTTAGTTTACATACACTTTTTAGTTTACATATACTCTCCTTCAGTGTGAACCACCCAATGTACATAACATTATGCAGTACTCTCCTGCCCCCTTCCCACATACCTGGAGTCTCAGTCTACAGATGGAGGCTCCATCTCTCCATCTCCCACACACACTTCTAAAGCAGTGAGAAAAAAGGTGCACTAATTAGCTTTAAACAAACTTCTCAAGGGTAACTTCGAAATAAATCTGCCTGATTTCTAAATCTTCTGTATGGCAAGCAATTTTAAGTTGAAAAGGATTCCTGTGTGTCAATAGTGCAATCCTTAAGAGAGTTATACCATTTTAAGCCAAGGGACTTAAAAGGTGCAAGTCTGCTTTAGATCGCACTATACATTTTAATTTTGTTTATTGATGTATACTTAACATGGCATAAATGTAATAATTCAACATGTTTAAAGGGCAGGAAAGATCTGTTCAAGCAAGGTATCTTAGTTCTGTCTAATAATATTCCTTACAATCTAATTCTCAACTGCCCAATTTGATTATGTTACCGATTCTTTACTGCAACTGATTCTACAAAAAAAATTTAAAATCAAAAAATGTTCAAAGTTTTTCACCTATCACCGACAAAAGAGAGACTACACCTACAGAGGAAATGACTTAGATCACAGGGAATTAAAAGAGCACTTGTAGAAAAATTGTCTAAAAATCATTTAACTGGTACTGTTAAATGCTGTCAAGATGAGGGACCAGATTTCAAAACTAACAGCATCTAACAAATAGCAATGAGGAGCAACAATTTCGATCATCCCAAATCTTTCCAGTCTTGCTTCAACTCAAACCTATCATTAAGACTTTAATACTCTGAAATTGCAGTCTGGAGAATCTCTGCTTATACTGAAGTAGGTCAATAGTTCTGTACCTTATTCAGTTCTGACCCCTTGCCGTAGCCAATTCCATATGGCCTTACATAACTTCTTAAGGCTGTACAGATTCATTTTTTTAAAAAAATCCATTCATTCCCAGGGTCAGACAAGAATACATGATTTAACATTGAAAGTTGTTGAAACATCTATAAAAGGTAATGCAAAAATGACATCACCTTTGTGGCTAGCAGTTTAATAGCATTTTTGAAATTGTATATTTGAAACAAATTTCCTCAAGCTGAGTTAGTGTGAGGTAATTCATCGTTTTTTAGGCTCCAGCTCACACGTTTGTCTTTGCTTAGGAAGGATGGCTCCAGAGCAAACTGATTTATGCAGTAGCCAAATCGCTCACTCACAACTTTAATGCTAATAGCTCACAAAGTAGAATTTCTGCTCACAAGACTCCATACCTCAGGGGGAGCACTGGCTATGATGTTTGAATATATATATTTGTCCCACTTCCACAAGCCCCTTATTGCAGTCCATTTACTTACTGCAATTCAGGCAGGATTTCAAAGTGCACAAACCTATAAGAAAGTAAATTTAGCTTATATAATAATCATCAATAAAATGAAATTATAGTATGTTGATTCTTCATATAATACAATATTTATAGACAGTGCTGGAACACATTTTAAAAAAGATTAACACTTTGTCAACAGGGCAACTTCTAGAGCACATTACACAAGCAAAATGTGCGAAGTTCTGGTTCCAGGCACATGGGCTCCCTGAAAAATGTAGCATCAGGAACCAGCCTCAGGAACACACACTGATCCATCTCCTGATAAAAATTCCCCTCTCCCTTTCCTTGTCAATCTAAACTGCAGTTTAGCATGGTATCTGCATGAAAACTCTGCATAGCACTAACAAAGGTTCCCATTTTAACCAGAATCTGAAACTATGGTTTGAAGTAGGTTTGCAGACTCCAGTTCTAGCAACCCTGGTTAATATTAGCCATAATTTATGTTGATACATGTGCAACAGTAAGTCACAGGTAAGGTTGGCAATGGAAGAACAAGGCTGACAACCAAGTTGTGAGCCATGGTTTACAGGAAGCTAGCATTACATCATCATATAAATCACCTTTGATAAAGCATGATACAATATATAATATAGTGGCTGCAGTGGCTCAAATGGTTAAGATGCTGAACTACAGACCGGAAGGTCGGTAGTTCAGCAGTTCGAGACCCGAGTGCCACATGACGGAGTGAGCTACTATCTCAGGTCCCAGCTCCTGCCAACCTAGCAGTTCAAAAGCGAGAAATTGCAAGTAGATAAATAGGTACCACTTCGATGGGAAGGTAACAGTGTTCCATGCACTTCAGCATCTAGTCATGCCAGCCACATGACCATGGAAACGTCTTTGGACAGCGCTGGCTCTTCGGCTTGGAAACGGAGATGAGCACCACAGCCCTAGAGTTGGATTCAACTGGCTTTCAAGCAAGGGGAACCTTTACCTATAATATAGTGTATATCCCTGCAACTATTAGGATTTTTAATGCTGAAGCTGTTTCCCAGCTCCTATATGGCTGTGGAGGGTGGATAGAAGGCGTCTCGGAGAAACTAAACTCCCCCCTTCACACGTTCCTAAGAGACATTGCTGGAGTCCTGAAATGTGTGGCGGGCACGGCACTTAGGGTTGAATTTGCGCAGCCTTCAATTGAAAAAAGAGCATGGCACTTAGCACTCAAATTGTTTATTAACAAAGAATCTCGAGGGGCTACTCCTGGTGGACCAGGTTTTACCTACTTGATCCAGAAAGATACCCACAAAAGCAGTAGAACCAAGTTAATGGAATCCAAATTAGAAACTTTGAACATCGACATTGCACCTTTACCGCACAGTGAGGCCCTTAAATTAATAAAAATAAAACTGAGCGAACTTGATTTTAATAGTACACTCTGCAGAGCCCGTTGTACCTGCTCGGGCCTATCCCTTGGCCTTCCACCGCCTGCCGTGATCCCCACCTATTGCTACACTCTTAAAAGTCCAGCTCTTCGCAGAGCTTTTACACTGGCTAGACTGAATACGTTCCCCTCCAATATAGTTTTAGGCCGTTTTCATGGTATTCCATTCTCTGAACGGACATGTGATTGTAATCAGGGTCTAGTGGAGACGATGGACCACATATTGCTAGCCTGTCCCCAAATGGAATCTGGAAAGGCAGAAGTACCCATTTTGGTGAAAGAAAAGCTCCCCTCCCTTCCATGGTCAATTTCTGTTCTCTTGTCTTACAAAGCTGAAAACATAGTTACTAAATCTGTAGCTGTGTTTTTGGCCCTGGTGATAAATAAAAAAAAGAAGGGGAAAAAATTAAATTTTATTAACTCCATACCTGCCCAAGGATCTTATGCGGTGTTTACCTGTTGTGAGTTTTATGTCGGGTAATATTCTGATGTGGATAACGTATTTTGATAAGCTCATGGTAATTTTTGTAAAGCAATGCATTATATCGCATCTTATCGATTGTATGAACGTCTATGGTTTTAAATATGTCTTGCTCTTTATTCACGAAACATTTTTTTTTCTTTTTTTCTGTCTATATGAGTGCTTAAGACTTTTGGTCATGCAAGCCAAAATTATATTTTATATATATATATATATATAATATACTATATATTCACAATGCAACACCCAATTATATATGAACAGATACAAGACTGCCATTACAGAGTCAGAGTATAAACCACTAGAATTTGCCTGCATGCAAATACCATTTGTTTCGAAATCAGTTTGTTCAAGACATGTTCTAGATCAGCAATCCACAAATATTGGGGGACATCTGGGATTTCAGGCAGCCTCTTGTCCCCTTTCTGTAATGGATTCCAATAGCCAGCAGAGGAGAGTTCAACTATACTGCTCATCCCAACCTGAAGACAAAATCCCAGATTTCTCCCCCAGATCCCCCAAGTGTGTGGCATGTGGCAAACAGGAATCAAACCCAATATTAAAGTGTTGGTCAACAGTCATCAGGTATGGGTCACATTAAATGTACGCCCATATCCTCTGCACTGTATGCGTGCATCACAAATATACCTATACAAATAAAGTTAACCTTGTGTGGACTACTGTTTCATGCCCTAGAGTTGTTTTTTGTTTGTTTATTTGGTTTTTTATTTGTTATCAGCCTGTTCACCTTCTCAGATTCTCCTAGTGCCTGTCTCTGGTTGAGCCATCTTTTCAAGCTGTCCATTGAGCGCCATCAGAAGCCCACTCTTGTTTGGTAGCAGCTTCAAGAGCGCAGAATTTCCTGCCCAAGGAAGCATAGAGGGTCCCTAAGCTGTCCACCTCCCATAGGAAGTTTTAGGGAGCAGTTTGTAAATAGTTTTAGAGGTAGTAGTATAGCTGCGGTTTTGTCTGTTTTCTCCAAGAGTTAGGCTTTTTTTGTGAGCCATCATGAGCTGAAGTGTTTGTCAGGAAAAAGAGGCATTTAAATAATTTGGTGGGGAACACTCAGTAATAAAGTTGCATTTGGGAGGCTACAGTGTATTAAACGTTAAGAACCACTGATATAGATGTTTGTTGTCCTAGACTTCTATTTACTGAATTAAATTTTATTAGAGTCTTGTTTGAGTCAATGACAACCAGTTCTCTTTATTACAATGTACACTAAAATTTACCAGTCTTAGCAAAAGATTTGGTTTTGTTAAGGATATAGCAGCCAATATTGTGAATGCTATAAATTAAACTCCTCTTGTTCTACAATCAACACTGAGGAAATGACATCCTGAAACATCCTTTCAGACCTGTAAACAAATCAATACAAACAGTCATTCGAAGCAGGGTGTATAAAATGATAAAGGAGCTTTGCCTTCACATTCTGCCAGTCTCTGATATCTACACTGGGAAATAAAAGTTTTACATAACCAAACTTGGGGAGGGGGAGGGGATCAACTATGGCCTTTTTCCATATACATGCAAGAGTTCAATTATTTCATTAACATCAGTTTTAGCCTGATGTATATATAAACTAGTCTCTGGAGATAAATTTGGGCAAAAAGTATCTGGAATTCCTGCCTTAAGTACCAAGCTATACAGTTATTAATCCTAAAAATCCAAATACTGCTGCTAGTTTTTTTTAAGTTACTTGCATAGACAGCATCTCTTAATAAGAGGTTTAGACCCATTTTTCAATTTATTTTGAATTCACCACTCAAGTACAAAATATGTACGCTTTGTATCACCTGAGAACACCACACATGCTTTCCACAGAAGGGCAAACAAGGACCATGGCACCACCATTTCCAAGTAAATCACATGAGCTTATTATGAAGATAATCAGACAAAAGAAGGGGCCTAAGAGCAAGAGGAATCACTGATATATTGAACGTTATCTGCAAATAAGACAGGAGCCTATGGCATAAAGCAAAGCTAAACGTCACATTTTGAACTGTTTAAAGCTAGAGATGTGAAGATTCAAAATGAAGGGGTTCCAGTTTCCCCCCCCATCCACCCAGGACTTCTGAACTTTTTCAGTGGAATAACTGGAAATTGTGGGGAGCATGGGAAACACTACAAAAGACTACTTTTGAAAGCAGTATAATGCTTTTTAAAAACAAAGTTTTACTCAGAATGTATGGTATGAAGAACATTACTACAGCATGTTGTCGAAGGCTTTCACGGCTGGAGTTCATTAGTTGTTGTAGATTTTCCAGGCTGTATGACCGTGGTCTTGGCCTTGTAGGATCTGACATTTCACCAGCAGCTGTGACTGGCATCCTCAGACTGGCATCCTCAGAAAGATGGAGTATGTGAAGGATGGAGTACTCTCTGTGTCTGTGACTTTCTGTGTTATACCTCTGAGGATGCCAGTCACAGCTGCTGGCGAAACGTCAGGTCCTACGATGCCAAGACACCATACAGCCCAGAAAATCTACAACAACTAACATTACTACAGCATTACATAATAAATTCCTGTGTATACTGTCAATATATACAACATATTTTCAAGTATATTACTCTTTAAATATGAGTGGCCTGTATCCTATTCCACCCAGCGATGTAGGAGACATTCCCTCCAGTCTAAAAAGCCTTCCTTTAACTTAGTGGCCTGTATTCATCTGAGAAAGAACCATTTAATTTTGGCCACAATTAATATACATTTATTTAATTATTTATTCATATTATGGATCTTGTGGATACCTACTGTACCGCAGTGTTAAATTATAATAAGATTAAAGAAATTAATACATGTGATATACTGCTTAATACTTTTAGTATTATAAAATTCAGCACGTTATCCACCCCACAAAAGTTAATGTGGTACTCTGGTTAGATTTACACACTAGGGCCTCAAATTCCCTTTCTGCCCTGGAAACTCACTTGGTGACCTTGGGCCAGGTACACATTATCTCACGGGCAGGGCCAAGACTGACCATTAAGATCACCTGGACACCCCATAGTGGGCTAATGGCCACACCTGGGCCAACCAGCCTTCTGACAGAAGGTCCGAGCCCAACCCACCCAAGCCCAATGCAAAGCAGGAGAGGCAGCGCCCAACCAGCCTGAGGTAACAGACCCCTGCTCACAGGAGCCCCACATGAGAGGTGAAACAGGGGAGGTGGCGGTGCCTAGTTCAGCCCACTCAAGGAAAGACAGACACTGGCACCTAGCCTGGCCAAGACCCACATAAATTGACAACAGTGGCTAGCTGAGAGAATGAGGCAGATGGCAATATGCAGCAGAGCCCAGTAGACAGCAGCACCCTGATGGACCTAGCCCCATGGGAGATGAGATGGATGGTGGCATCTGGCCAAGTCCCACACAAGGTGAGGTGAGACAGATGGTGGTGCCCCACCAAGCCCTGCACAAGTTGAGACAAGGCAGATGGAGGCATCAGCCCAGCCACGTGCTTGACCCAGCCAAACCACCATATGAGGGCAACATCCAACGAAACCCTGTGCAAGTCTTAAAGCAACGGGCAGCACCTTAACCAGTTGGGCCCAGTGTGAAACAAGGCTGGACAATGGGTGATGCCTCACCCAGAAGAAACCCACAAAAGGTGAGGCAAACAGAAGAAGGCCCTTGGCCAAACCCCACTGTGACAGACTAAAGATCTGGGACCAGCAGAGAATAAAACACAGAAAGACTGCTGAGTCACATGACAGAGTGAGGAGGGGGCCATTTAGCTCGGAACCCTCACTGATTGGCAGATAGCAGACAAAAGGTTCCATTTGGAATGGGCAGTTGAGGGAAGCTGTGAAGGAGTTGGGTGTGTCACAGAGAGCGGAGAAGAAGTCGGTTAGAGAACTGAAGAAGCTCTCTGTGGAAGAACCTGGTTTACTGAGTCACATGACAAGAGTCACATGCTGAGTCACATGACAGAGTGAGGAGGGGGCCATTTAGCTCGGAATCCTCACTGATTGGCAGATAACAGACAAAAGGTTCCGTTTGGAATGGGCAGTTGAGGGAAGCTGTGAAGGAGTTGGGTGTGTGACAGAGAGCAGAGAAGAAGTCGGTTAGAGAACTGAAGAAGCTCTCTGTGGAAGAACCTGGTTTACTGAGTTCCTCAGAAGGAAGGGGATAGTGACCAGACGGTTAAAAACTTAACACAGCATAGTCACACACCATTGAGACCTCTCTCCTTAAAAAGGAACTGAAGGTGGTTTAGAAAGGGCTAAAGGACAGTCTGGCAGGAGTCTGGAAAGCTGGCTTGGTGACCAGGGAGACCCAGAGGGACCTGTTCGAGAAAGCCCAAGGAAAACCACAAAGCAGTTGCGGGGAGAGGAGGAGTGTAAGCGTGTTTAGAGAACTGATGAACATCTATGTATGAACTGAAAGTAGTAAACATACCGCCTAAGTGAACGTAAGGGCAAACGTTTAGCCTGAAAGGAAACAAATTATCCTCTGTATATATCTTCCATCCCTCTGTTGAGTTTTCTGAAAATAAAGTACTATTCTATTTTGAAGTGGACAAGCCTTGGTGCCTGATTCTTAACAACAGAAAGCAAATATACCTAGCAGTGGTCCTCAATGGATATATAAAGTCAAAACAATTACCCCAAAGAGACATTTAAAAATTTGCTTAGAGAACTGGTCAGAAGAAATCAGCAGCAGTTCTGACCAGGTGCCACATGCAGACCCTCACAGTATTGTCAATATAGAAGGGCGTGTGTCATATTGGTGGCAGAGTCGGGATTTCGAGAAAATACCCCAAAATAAGGGTCAGGCAGGCATAAAAGAAGTAAAAGGACACTGCTGTATAAAAAGTGTGATAGTCTGAGGAAAAATTCCTGTCAGAAATGGTGCCACTACAGAAAACAGCTAAATGGCCCCCTCCTCACTCTGTCATGTGACTCAGCAGTGTTCTGTGTTTTATTCTCTGCTGGTCCCAGATCTTTAAGTCCGTCACACCCACACAAAGGAGGGAAAAGGAGAGATTGGATTTATATCCCACCCTTCACTCTGAGTCTCAAAGTGGCTTACAAACTCCTTTCTCTTCCCCTCCCCACAACAGACACCCTGTGAGGTAGGTGGGGCTGAGAAAGCTCTTTCCAGAACTGCCCTTTCAAGGACAGCTCTGACAGAACTATAGCTTGCCCAAGGAGAGGGTAGTGCCTGGATCAGCCCAGTTGAGCTCCACACAAGGCAGCCAGCTGAGATGAAGGGGGCCATGCCCAGTCCACACAAGATGAAAGAAGTAGCTTATGGCCTGCCTGAGGTAAGGAAAGCAGCATTTGGCTAACTGATTAAGCAGGCTGCCTCTTTCGACCCTCCTTCCGTTGAGGACAGGACCAAGGTGGGCTGAGGGAGGAGACCTTCCCAGGGTTTCCCACTATCAGTTCATCCCTGCTCACAGTGGTAGTTCTAAGGATAAAACAGAGGAAAGGAGAATGTATTAAGGTGTTTTGAACCCCCATTGTGGAGAAAAGTGGGTTATAAATGAGGTAAATAAATAATAAATATAGCAGAAGATGGAGGGTCAGTTTAAAAGTTGGTGGGTGGGTAGGAAGGACAGAATAAAGCAGAAAGGCTAAGGATGCAGGGGTTGTCTGGTGGGAGAGAGAGGAAATAGTGTGGGGAAGTAGAGACAAAGGAAAACAAGTGCCCTTTGCAAGTCCTTGCTGGATCCCCACTGTGCAATTGGTCTTGCCCTCGCAACCAGCAACATGCAGCCGGATCATGGTTTTCCCAAAAACAGGTGCCAGGAGTACAGAAGAGAGGAAAACTGAAGACAAGGAGAAGATAAAGGTAGGTTGGCTGATGGAAAGGAAGGAGAGGAGGAAGGAAAGAGGAAGAGGCTGTTGGAGTTTTCAAAGAAGGGAAGGAGGAAATAGCAAGGTAGAGGGAAATTCACTCCACAAATCCTTGTGGGCTCCCACCTGAACTAGCTAAAATTTTGACAGTCCACATACTATTATTATTTCACAGGAAGTATACAACCAAACTGTTTAGAAGGATGTTTTTAGAAGGAAATCTATTTAAAGTCTTTCTACTTCTTTTAAATGTTAATGTCTGTAGAAATTTTCTAGGTGTTTTAAATATATTACTAGTTTTTATTTTTTTTATCTGTCTTGAGTCTCTGTGAGAAACATGGATTATAAGTAAATGAAGAGACATTTCAATGGGTAAACATATTAGTTTGTAGCAAAACAAAAGTCAAGCCCAGTAACACCTTAAAGACAAACAATATTTTGCAAGGTATTACCTTTTGTGAGTTAAAACACACTTTGTCAGATATACCTTAACAAATAAATATAGATACAAAAGATACAGAATAGTCTGGACTGGGGTGTGCAAAAAACTGAATTTTTGATTTTGGGTATATCAAACTCAAAAAATATCAGTATTTCCCAATATTTCAGAATACTAGTATAAGTATGACACTGGGATTTCGGAAATAATCGAAGTTCCGAAATTTTTCAGGAACTCACAGCTTGGAAAAGGTGTTTAAACACCTTCCAGGTGAACTTGTCACTTGGGACTCCATTTGTGTGGCCCCACATGAATGAACTCCCATGCCATGGATCAACTGGGGCAGTGTGGAGCTGAGAACTCTGCGCCACTTCCATTGGGGCCAAACAGACCCAAATAAAGTCAGGGGAAAACTGTATTTTCAGGCTCATCTATACTGTTAGCTGAGTACAGATCTCTGATCTGTATTCAGCTTAAGTAATATGTCCCCCAAAAAACCAATAAGGTTTTTCAGGTATTTTTTTGTTCAGGTTTGCCAAACGCACACCCGTAGTCTGGATACTAAACAATGCTTCAAAAGCCATGCAGCAAAGTCATTTTCCTGAGACACTAATACTACAAACAAAAAGAGTTATGCCTAGTTTAGAATGTTTAGTGTTTATAAAATAACAATCCTGAACGGAAATGTCAGTGAGAGTTGTCTTGCGCTTAGAGTGTCCAATCATTTTTCTCTCTGCTTTAACCTATAGCACAGGGCTGTTTTGAGGATAAACAAAGACAAGCAGGTATGTAGCCACAAGGTCCTTGAAAGAAGGGCAGAATAAAAAATATATAGTTATCTGACAGTTTGCTTGAAAAGAAACAGCCAATCTTAAAAGGACAGAAAACTCTGTAAAAATTACAAAATTATAGATGCCCTTTACATGACCTCTGAGTCAGGCAGAAGCTAGCTAACTATACTACAAAGGATGGTAACATGTGTCTTTGCTCCATAAGATGCCAAGTCCAAGAGAAAAGATTAACATGGTTAGATCATTTACAGATCATCATGTCATGCAGGAGGTGCTCATGGATAAATTGGACCCTTGTGGCTTGGGTAATATGTACAGGGCACTTCACCGAATACTGAAGTGTATGCATACAAAGGAGAATTCTCTGTTAAAGATAAAAACAGTCACTAACAGAGGTTAAAAAAATGAAACACCTTAAATGATTTCATTTGCAGTACAGAGTCCTCAGACTGCTACACACACGTCACTTACTGCAGAACACCCCTCTTTTAGAATCAAATAGTTTAGTAATTTCTCACACATATTCCAAAGTAGTGGTATTTTTACTTAGAAGCTACTCCACTGATGGTAATTAGTTAGAGCAAAGTGTTAATTTCAGGGGAACTGACAGAAAACCACAGGAAAACATGTCTTGTAAAGTGCTTATCTTTGGTTAAGAATATGCCCTACCTATATCTTAGCTTTTCCCTCTCGCAACAGCCTCTTGATCACTGCTAAAGTGATCTCACTGCTAAAGCGATCACACAGAAGAATCTCCAGGTTTTAATAGTGCACTAATACATCTCTCACCCATACAATGACTATGTTTATTTAGATCAATGAAAACACCAAATCAACCATGACTTAATACACTAGTCTTTAAAGTGTTGCAACAGACCAATACAGCTACCCCTACAATCTGTAGCCATCACAACTACCCCAATAGACACTTATTCCAAGAATTATAACTTGCCAAGCAATTTTAAGTGCCATTCAAGGCATTTCACCTGAATGGGATTAGAGAATATTTCAAAGAAGCTACATCCACTACTTCAGGAACAGGGCCTTGAGTAACTGAGGTGGGGTGACAATTAAAAAAATATTCCAAGCACCCTGAATGGTTAATGATACTGCTTCTTGATCACTGGCTACTTCTCTCCCAAAGGAATTAGATCTGACAAAAGAACTTATTGGGTTGCACCTACAACCCAGGTCTCATAAGGGCCTGTCCCAACAGCAGTGGAGAACCTAGCACTGGTACCCTGCACTTTCTGTCAGCAAGACCATCACAGCTGAGCAGTATTTACACTAGCAGAACTACATTTCTGCTGGCAGAAGGGAAGGGCTCATTATTTCCAATGTTTCCCTCCCCCTGCAGACCCCCACAGTGAGGGAGCCCTAACCCTCACAAATAACATTTTAGAAATAATAGGCTGTGAAAGGCAGACGAAGGAAAAATCTATTCCATGAGTGGGCTTTGGAGCTACCTGGTAGCACTGTCTCCATGAATCATTCATTCAAACTCTCAACAGTGTAAAGGACAATACTCTGAGAACAGGAAATATTATGGCCCAGCATCTACCACGGCATTTTGACTTTTGATCACTAACGAATGGAACACTTCTGAAATATAAGGCTGAGTCCAGCAGTCCAATTGCACCAGGATTGCATATTCATCCCACTGCCCCCTCCCCCACAGCTGCCATTCCCAAATCCAGGAAAGCCAATTCCCAGGACAGCAGGACTTGTACAGAGTACTTTAAACTAGTCTCAAGGATCACTGGGCCGCACTGAAGAAGGGAGAGGGGTACAATTGCTCTCACCTCTCTGTCTCTTCTATCAGCTGAGAGGCAGGACAAAAAGGCAATTTAGCTCCCTTCCCCCTCCTTGCTGTAGCCCACAAGCCTGAGAATCACCTTTACCTGAAGTTGGAAATGGCTGCTAGAAAAAGAGGACAGCTGGGAAGATTCATGCGTTCATAGATGGATCACTGGATCCAACTTGTTATCTGCAGATTCTCAAAAGCAACCAATATACCAAGAAGAATAAGGAGTGATCTCTTGCAAACTAAATAAAAATAAAGCAGTAAAACAAACCTTCAAATTATTTATGTGACATGAGGGGAGGCGATATCATAGACACACTGGAACAGTGTTAATTTGCTTTTCACAACAACATATAAGGCAGCAACCCTTACACTCATTTACCTGGAAAGAGGACTCATTGAGCTCAACAGGACTCGCTTCCAATTAGTGATATAGTGAGGAAAGTATTCTGAAAAGACTTCCACCAGCTTGTTTTCCTACAGGAATTCTCATTTCTATAAAGACAGTTTAAGAGGGTCGCTGTGTTAGTCTGCAGTAGAATAGCATACTGGAGACCAGCAAGATTTTTCAGGGTGTAAGCTTCAAGACCAACAAGATTTTTGTGGGGAAAAGCTTAGGAGAGTCGAAAGCTCATACCGCAAAAATGTTGTTGGTCTCTAAGGCGCTACTTGACTCAAATCTAACATTTCTATAAATACACTGCTTCATAAATTTAGCAATTTTACAAATGAATTCCAGACAAACTGGGCAGTTTCAAAGCTGGACATTTTTCCAAGGTGCCTCATTCTAGAAACCAGATAATTAACAGTGTCATCCTAAGCAGAGTTTTACCTGAAGCCCAGTGACTTCAATGGACTTAGAACAGTACAGTAATTCTCTCACATTCACACAGTGTGTTTGTTGTTTTGATGACCATGTAAGTCAAATACGCTACATTATGTGGTTTTAACTGTAATAAAAAATTTCTGGAATTCTTTACTGAAATGTTTCCTAATTAATTTGCTTAAGCAAATTCTCCACAAAGTTTGCACAGGAATGCTTTCCAGAAAATGTTCATGAAACACTTCCAAAGGGAATACCCACATCACTTCTGTGCAAAAACCACTTTATAGGAGTCCACATCCAATTTCTATCATTTGTTAAATTGGAATTAATTTTCAAGATGGGGAACTAAACTGCAGCTATTGAAAAAATAAATTTCTAGGCCATTTTCTTGTTCCTCTGAAATACAAAAAAACCCTTCACTGTTATCACTTCTGCAGATAGTTCTCAAAGCATATATATTGTAATTTATTCAAAACATTTAAATACTGTCTTTTCACTCAAATAGGATCCCAAGACAGCGAATATGAAAATCCTACAGTCTAAAAATTTCAAAAAGATTAATGCTGCATCCTGCTTCCTCATGAAATGAGGATATGAAGTACATCTAAATTTGAGTAGGACAAAACTTATTTTAAGTTTTTTAGCAAGCTGCTGAAATTCTCTTTCAAATGCAATCCAAGCGGGGGGGGGGAAAGAGTATTTTTAAAGAGCATGCTACTATAATGCCACAATAGTTATTTCTACCTGAATTAGAAAATGTTGCAATTGCTAACCAGGTCATATTACTAAAAATCAAAAGTGTTATTAACCAAAGACTTGTTCTGACTCCCCCCCCACACACAGGTCAACGCCCTGTTTTAAAACCAGCAGTTATTTCAGATCCTCTGAGTGTGCCCTGAAGGATTGATACTTTGGGGGGGGGGGATAAATAAACCTAATGGGGAAGAGACATAAAATTGCAAACCCTCTCTAGAACCACTGAGAAATGGAAAACATACAACAGGTAAGCTAGGCTTCATTTATTACCAACATTTTTTTAAAAAAAGGAACTGAACCTAGCAGTACTTCAATATTTCATTGTAGCATCAGCTTTCATAAGCAAGCACGTACTTCATCCAATGCAACACAATGACAATTTCAGTTTTTTAAAGTGCCAGGGAAGTTCATACAAGTTTCAAGTCAACTGACATCATGTAATGATAATAATGCACCATTCTAAGAATTGTATGATCCTATTATTTCACAACCAACGCATCTGGACCAGATCAACTAAATGCTTAACAAGAAGCACAGTTATCAGTGGTTACTTTTAAAATTCAAGAACTCCATCCATTATTTTTTTTTAGTTGACAAATGTCTGATTATTACCATCTCCTAGCAACTGAGTTTAGGCTATTCATACATCTTTAACCCTTGTGTGGAGGCTGTAGCTTAAACACGTATCACAACACTGTCAGTAGAATTAGTGAAAAACATAGATTTCAACAATTTGGCAGAATCAGCAGCAGATCAATATATTTCTATTCTCGTACTATCAATGGATGATAATGATGCGGCATAAACTAAAATGACTTGGCAGAGTCAGCCATAGGCATTTGGCTAGTGTTAAAAATAAGCCAAATGGAAATATATCCCATCTGTGCCAGACAAACGATCCACAAAATGGAGGAAGAAAGGTATTAAATATGAGGAAAATAGATTATGATTGTAGTTAAATGATAACTACAGCTAAAATCATAATAGACTGCAACGAATCCAAAACAATTCAAAAATATCTGATGGTAATTCTTGCCTTACTTATATCCAGAATGATATTCTGTAAGATACTGTACAGAACCTGCCTTTTGAAAGTGTCCAAAAATGACAACAACTAGCCCACATTGTAAGTGGGAGCCAGACATAAGTATCATACACCAGTTTTGCAATGTCTGTTTCCAAGTCTAAATTCTAAATTTATCATTTACTTCATTTATAGTGGACAACACAATTGAAAGAGCAGTAAAAAACCTGGATGATGACATCGAAGAATATACTAGAAAACTGTATAATAATACATCCAATCAAATCAAGTTTATTGTTATAGTTAATGACCAGTGGAATTACAAACTTGAGGAACAATGCAACAAAACAGTATAATGTATGCAATGCACACTTCAATTAAGTGCCTCAAATTTTACAATGAGTTAGATCAAGCCTAAGTAAGAAATTTTAGCCTAAATAAGAAATCTCCACCAATTTCCCCCTACCCCGCACACACAAACACCACTTCATGTCATTCCTCAGGGACCCTCATCCACCAGAAGCAGTGTTTGGGGGACATGCGTAGGTTGTACTCCACAAAGGTCCATTCTACTGATGAAAAGTTTAGTCTGGATTCCTAGCAATTACATCCCTATTCCCTTTTATAGAAGTGCTCTCCAGAACAATTCCATTTTACATATTTTGCAAAATGATATAAGCATGGGAGCCTTCCTGACTTCATCAACAAGGCTGTTCCACTAGGTGGAAGCCACCACAGGGAATGCACATGTATGGGCAGCAGTCAATTTTACCCACTTGCAGGGTGGCACCTTCAGAAGGCTTTGGTGAGATGAACAAAGCTGCTTCAGCAGTGTATTCCACAAGAGGTGGTGGTCCTGCAGATATGCGAGTCCAAGGCCATGAATGAATAAAGCCATCAGTGGCCTAGAAACAGGATATATATATATATATATATATATATATACACATATATATACACAGGCTATACACCCATATGAACATATCCATGAGGCCCTTCTTCATGGGACTTTATAATCAGAAGTACAGTGACAGCCTCTCCCATGCAGCCAATCTGATCAGCAACAACAAGAAAAACTTTCTCCCAAATTTTCTCTTTTTCCTCTCTACTGACATTCAGGCACCAAATTATGGTGGTGCTTTTTTTCTAGAATGGCTTTGGATGGCTAAATGTGTCTTCTTATATTAACTTTGTTTAATTACTGGCTTATATAGCTCCCTGTCACTGATAAGTTTTTAAACTTCAATTGCTTGTTTTTTCTTTGGGTTTTAATTATTGTCTTTGGCTGTCTGGAAGATCTTATAAAATGAAAATACCCAATTCTGTTTTTTAATAAATCTACACATAATTTTTTCTCTCAAAAGGACCAGCCATCCAGCTTTTCCAGACATATCTGTAATCTTTTCACTCCAACTATCATACAGAATAATGCTGACTCAAGAGAGTCACATGAGCTCCATGTAAACTCAACAATAAAGGACCTCCAATAGGAGGTCCACCAGTGGGGCCAGGACACTAGAAGCCCTCCCACTGTTGCCCCCCCAATCACCAAGAATACAGTGCATCACTAGCCCCAGCCTGAGAGTTCCTATCTATACCTTGTGGCTAATAGCCACTGATGGACCTCTGCTCCATATGTTTATCTAATTCCCTCTTGAAGCTGTCCATGCTTGTAGTTGCCACCACCTCCTGTGGCAGTGAATTCCACGTGTTACTCACTCTTTGGATGAAGAAGTACTTCCTTTTATCTGTTCTAACCTGACTGCTCAGCAATTTCATTGAGTGCCTACGAGTTCTTGTATTGTGAGAAAGGGAAAAAGTACTTTCTCTGCCTGCTCTATCCCATGCATAATCTTATAAACCTCAAATATGTCACCCCTCAGTCATCGGTTCTCCAACCTAAGGGGCCCAAACATTTTAACCTTTCTTCATAGGGAAAGTGTTCCAACACTTTTATCATTTTAGTTGCCCTTTTCTGCACTTTTCCCAATGCTATAGTATCTTTTTTGAGGTGTGGTGACCAGAAGGTTACACAGTACTCCAAATGAGGTCACACCATTGATTTATACAGGGGTATTATGATACTAGCTGATTTGTGTTCAATTCCCTAATCATCCCCAGCATAGTATTGGCCTTTTTTATTCCAGTTGCACACTGTCTCGACATTTTCAGTCAGTTATCTACTACAACTCCAAGATCTCTCTCTTGGTCAGTCTCTGCCAATTCGGACCCCATCAACGTGTATTTATATTTAGGATTTTTGGCTCCAATGTGCATTACTTTGCATTTGGCCACACTGAACCCCATTTGCCACACTGACACCTACTCACCCATCCTCAACAGATCCCTTTGGAATGCCTCACTATCCTCCCTGATTCTCACCACCCTGAACAATTTTGTGTCATTTGCAAATTTAGCCACTTCACTGCTTACTCCCAAATCCAAATCATTAATAAACAAGTTACAAAGCATTGGACCGAGTACTGATCCCTGTGGTACCCCACTGCTTACCACCCTCCACTGAGAAAATTGCCCATTTATATTCACTCTGTTTCCTATTAATTAGCCAGTTTTTGATCCACAAAGGACTTGTCCTTTTATCCCGTGACTATTGAGCTTACATAGGGGCCTTTGATGAGGAACTTTATCAAAAGCTTTCTAGAAGTCAAGGTAAACAACATCTATTGGGTCCCCCTTCTCCATATGTTTGTTCACTCCCTCAAAGAACACTAACAGGTTAGTGAGACAAGATCTTCCCTTACAGAACACATGCTGAGTCTGCCTCAATAGATAACACAAAGAAGGATTTTCCTGTAACATGCAATTCGTTTATGTCAGTGCCAAACAAAAAGTCCCAGTGACACCAGATACAGCCACACTTTTACTTTTCTGCCACAGCAAGTTTAGACTAAATTACAATTTCTAAAACAGATACTCTTAAAAACAACTATAATGTAATCTTTGCACTCCCCACCATGGACCAAAATTTCTACGTACAATTTTCTCACGTTGCATCTTTCATATTTTGATATATTTTAGGATTCTCTTACCTATCATCATTTTTGAACACACTGTTCTTCTGCTTTATTAATATAAGGAATGCTTTTTTATTTCTGTTCTTTGCCTTCCATGGAACCTGTGACTTCCAAGCAGCATTAGGGACAGACGTGACTTACATTTTTTATTTTTTTCAAAAGGAGACTTATGCAATTACTGCCTCATCCCTGGATGCTTTTGTGCAATTGGAAGTAGTGCTACAGGACCTACCTTAACCAAACCGTGTCAGCAATAACTGACTCTCATTTTAAGTGAACTGTGGAAAAGATATGCAAGGGGTAAGGTAACCTCCACTTTTTCCTTTCAGAAAAGTTTATGTGAACAAGCATCCTCAGAACAAACTGTTTAACTCAGACAATTAGATGCTATAACAATGGTTGGTCCTGATAAAACCTATTATTTCAGCAACTAAAGTTTGTTTTACTTAGCTGAACACAAACTTTGTTTTAACTGTTCCGAGAATATAAATAATATTTACTCAGTGCTAGAACTTCAGTTTGTACTTCATGCCAGATCATCAGAATTATTTATTTTATATATTATGAGTCTATGTTCTCTCACCTTACAGGAAATTATTATGCACAAGTCCTTCAGTTATAGTTCTGGAAACTACAAAATACCTACATGCTTCCCTATTTGCTGCATGTCCAAAAACATTATTGTGCCATAAAATAAAAACATGGAACACAAAATATCATGTAGGGTTGTATGAACTGGCAACACAGCAAACAAATTTTGAAATATCTTCTATCTTAAAATTACATAACATACATACCTATTACATATTAGATATCAGATTTCCACAATTACAAGCTAATATTTATTGCTCAATATACTACTACTACTGAAATGCAGAAATCCAACTAACCAAGGACTTTAGATTTATTTTTACACACAAAAACACAACTTCACCCCCAACATTCAAAAGACCTTTATAATATAATACAGTACTAATACTGAGGGGGGAAATCAAAGAGCCACAGAACTAACAGTAACAGATGAGATGACCTAAAATCCTTAAACGGTTAAGCCAAGCTAGACCAGTACTGGTATTTCCCTCTACCTAAGGCAACCTAGCAGAAACTTCTCATCTCCTTCACAGGCCAGGTAGTTATATGAATATAATCTGCCTTAATTTGATCTAAAAGTATGCTTTTAGATATAGCCAGTAATGAAAGCTGAGATGTCTATGTGAATCTATATCCAGCAAACAAGTCAAGGGATATATGGCACCAAATGAATGACCTGGCTTTTCAACCACAGGCAACAACTCAAGTGAAGCTTTCCAGAACATGCATATTTGTGAGCAATATATTATTAAACAAAAAAACAGCTGAAATAAACTGTTTTAGACAAAGATGTCTACCACAGAGGGGGGGAAGAAGTGATGAGATGGGTACATTCAGCATTTCTTCCCCTAACGTAACTCAAGTCCCCTTCCTCAGATTTTGTTATTTCATCTATACTATAGTAATAGTTACTAGCCTTAGCTTATCACAGTTGCTAACAGAACATCAATAATTTCAACAGTGAGCTAAGTATCTAAAAAGCTAGAATGTAAACTAAGGCTATACGTGAGATAGACTGCAATGTCACTGAAGACTTTGTTACTAAATCATGTTCACCAAGGCTTAGTTATTTATAACAGGATGTCACAGATCCTTGAACTTCCTAGTTCAAAGCAGCGGGATTCTCATCAGTTAAATGGGCAGTAGTTCACAAATTTGAACATCTGTGCTGTGGTGTGCGCCATGGTGTTCATCCTTTGGAATTCTCAACCCAAGAAGATCTGCCAAGCTGTGTCTCTGCTTGTTTCATAAAACAGCAAAAACGTTCTGATCTGCAAACCATTTTTATGACTGTCAGTGTTGCTAATAACTTGCTATTTTAACTGTACTTATATAGTTCTTAATAGAATGTTTTGCTTCCCTAGTTTTTAGCTATTTTAAACATCTATAAGATGCTTGGTAGGTTTTTTGTTTTATAAAATATGCCTAAAGCTCCATGGTTCTAAATATTGCAGAAAACATCTAAATTCAACAGTTATGAATTTACATGCAGAAACAACAGAAGTCAATAAATACAAATTACTTGGGACCTGATCCTAATGCACATGAACTGACAGCGGCTTCTGTAACAAAACTACTAATTCCATGGGTGGCTCCAGAGCATCTCCCAAGGGCTTTCAGAACCACCTCTGAGGACTTCACAAGTAGAATCGTCTTACAAATACAACAAAAATGAACAAATATTCGTGAAATAGTTTATAGGACCAAACTGAAATAAAAGTAGAATTACTATCTACAGTAGACTGCAGTAATCCAGATGGTTTACATTCACAACAAAGCTGAGATGAATGTTAATACATCTTGTCATACACTAGCATGCAATTTGTTTTCAATTGTGCCCTGTATGATTGCCAGAAGAATGCAAGACTGCTAGAAAAATATATGCCCATGAAAGCATACGTCACATATACGTAACATGATGCATTTTCAATTATAGTCCCACCTCCCAATTTCTAGGAAAGACTTTACTGGTTAATGATCATGTTAAAAAAAAAAAAACTATGCAATTACAGAAAGCCTGCATAGCACTCACCAAAGACAGTATCCAGAGTGTTTCTGCTATTCACACTCCCCTCTTTCATGTATAATACAGTACTATATTGACTTATATAATAAATCAGATGCGGATGGTATGTTCAGAATCTGACTAGAACAGAAACAGTCACTCAAATGGAATAGCAATACAAAAAGGACAATAATGTTTATCACTTCAAAGAGAGGGGGGAGACACAAAACTGAAGAAAATGCAAAGGGGAGGGTAACTGCAGTAGCCCAGGTGTTCATAAGTGTTGTAAATGACCTCTAAGAAGCCTTATTCAGCCATAAACATAGATACTGCAGTGGGAAATTCTTAAGAAAAAGTGTTCTAAATTAGTTTACATGTTGCCTAATGCAAGTCCCTAAAGAGGCCTGATGCAGTTCACGAAGTGCGAGTGAGCCAAATATAGTCTCCTAGTAACATTTTTTTTTAAAAAAAGATCTGCTCTGCTAAACTTCAATAGCACAAAATCTTGCCAGTTCTACTTTAGAAGGTCGGAGAAGACTTTAGCATTTGTACCAAAGAAGTCAGCTGCTTCTGCAACAGGGAAGTCAGACACAGGTTCTGTGAATAATGAGGAAGAAGAGGAGGGGTGGCAAGGAAGAGAGGTATGACCTCACTGTAGTAAGATGTAGGTACTGCAGCACTAGATGTGGATCACCAAGCACACAGAAGCTTCTTCCCGCGGCGTATACCAACTTGTATTTTTAGAAGGTTCAACATAATAATGGTGGATGTATCATGCATACCAAACCCAACGTAAACACTTCTGCTAACATTTCTTGCATCAAATTCCCCTTCTGAAATGCAGAACCAATACTACTAACTGAGCACACATCAGAAGCCTCACTCACATTAAGCAAAGCAAAACAAGATATTGCAATATTTAGATTTAGAAGTTTCCCAAAAGCCAGAGGCAGCCAACCAATACACATTCCATATATTAAAAAAACGAGTATAGAACTCTCTCGTAAGCACCAACAAGCATCAGTTCCCCGGTAAACAAGCCAGTTACAGCAGCAGCATCACTCCCAGGCAAATGCCTGGATATCCCAAACGGGGGAGGGGGGAGCTCATTCTACACAACAACAGAGAAGCAAGCCAGCTTGCAATCACAGCCCTACTAAAAATTAGACCCAGTTATCTCCAATTCGCACACACTGAAGTTTTAAGAACCCCCTCCCGATTTTTTCCAAGCAAATTCAGAAAAGCAAAAGATAAAAGGAGAGGCCAATAATACTAATAAGCGTTCGACAGAACCACTGAGCCTTCCCGGACCTTTAAGATTCCTACCCACTCACTCACCCCCTTACAAAAAAAACAACCTCTCCAAAAGCAACTCGCCCTTTATACTTGGGCACCCGTGGGAGAATGTCCCTGCCAACAGAGTAATATTAGTAGGCCGGGCGGGACAGGACACGGGGCAACAAGGTGCGACCACCAAAGAAGTTGGGGGAGGGAGTAGAGAAAAGGGGGAGGGGAGGGGAGAAACTCCCTTTTCAGAAGTACCACTGAACACCAACCTCTTCCTCCTCTGTTCCCGGGGGGGGGGGGAGACAAACTATGCCTCTTGAGCGAGAACTTAAATTAAAACATGGAAGGGGGAGGACTCTTCATGCGAGGTAATTTCTCTCCTTAAGTATCAAAGTCTAAAGAGTGGAGAAGCTCCACAACACTGCCCCTCCCGCCCCGGGTTTTTCCAGGCCAGCAAACGTGAGGGGGGGGGGAATGCCATACCTTGTAGCGCCGCCTCCTGATCCCGCGCTTGTCCCCTCAGCAGCCGCCGTCCATTCCCCTCACCCGCATCCCACCCACCCCTGCACCGCACCGCTGGCTGCGGCCTCCTGCTTCTCTCCTCCCCCCTCCCCGGTCTCAGGACATGGTTTCTTCCGGATCTGTGCGGCTGGGGGGGAAGACCCAGTTAGTTGGGAGGACGCTACCACCTAGGCAGGATGTAAGGGGGGAGAGGCGAAAAGCCGAGAGCCCGCCACCCTTGGATCTAACCGAGCTCGCCTAATGGCGGCGACAGCGGCGGCTGGAGTGGCCCAAAGAAAAATAAACCCCCGTACGGCAAAGAGACTGGAGCTCGCACGTCAGCCCGCCCGGCCTGGAGCCTTACCGCTCGCTCATTGGCCAAGGGGGAGCGGCCGACCAGCCAATCGGACGGCTGCTCTTTGGATACGAACAGGTGATGTCATTCCAGCCTTTGGGGCGCCTCATTGTGAGGATGCTGAGGGGGAGATTCTCCTTTCCTTGTCCGGGAATAGAAGAGCGGGGGAGAGGAAGACGGGAGCGCGCATACCCCGGCTCTCTCGCTAGGAGGATCCTCGCGGGCCGCCTCGACTTTCGTCAGCAAATGGAAAGAGGCGGCTCGTTTCACTCTCTCGACTCCATAAAGGGACTCCCTTTCCTCTTGTTTCCGTCTCCTTGTCCACCACCTACACATTTTTGCGCTCCCCGCCATCCTGCCCCTTCAGCCAAGGGTCTTGCTCAAGCTCAGCTCTCTTTAAGTCGACCGCCAAGCACGATGCCGTCGTCTTTCTGCTGCAGAAGGCTCCCCGTGGTAAACCAGTGGGTGGGTGAACAACAAATTCCCGCCGACTAACTAATCCAGTTCAGGATGAAATCCTGCCCCCGCCGCCAGTCACCCCTCATGTTAGTTTAGTCTGCCTCTCAAGGCTGTTGTGATGATTAAAATAAATAAATACCCGTTTGCATCACCTTGTGCTTTTCCGAGCAAGCATAGGAAATAAACGCTGCTCAAGGCAAGAATGAAGTATTTGACAGGACTACTGTCAGTGCTACCATACATGCTGCAGGGCATTGCTAGGATCATGCTACAGGGCAATAGACATTAAGCCCATTCATATGAGTAGTTTTTCCTCCTTGAATTGGGGAGGCAGGCAAAGTAGCAGTGCAGAGTCAGGGAAGAGTGACTACAAATGAAGTTTATGAATCCTGATGATTCTCTCTGGTATGCTGCGAACCTTTCTTGCCCATGTTACTCATGGCATGCATAGGTGACCTATGGCCTATTTCCATAAAAGCATAACTCATGCTTAGCAAATCATTTCAAATTTCCTCAGAATTTAGTCTTCTTGACTAACGGAGTTTCTGTCGAGGGTTCCTTCTGCATGGAGCTCTTGTTCTGTGTGCCGCTACCCCGCCACAGCAGATTTAATTTTGGCGTACACGCACTATCATGCTTCAGCAAGCCTTCTGCCTTTGCCCCAGCACCACTGTGGTCTTTCCTGGAAGATCATACCAAAAGCAGGTTTGGGGGAAAGTAGAATGGAAGGTGCAGATTTCTGCATCTCCCCACCAGCATCCAGCACCATTTCCCACCAACACCACTAGTGGACTTTTTGCCTTTTAAAATATCATAGTAGTATTAGAGTACCATATAGTGTTGAAATTATCATGCGGCGATGTACCAACAACCAATGCTTTTTTTAAAAAAATGGCAAAAAGCCTACCAGCATGTGGGGGTGTGAAATGTGGGAGGGGAAAGCACAGAGTCTTCATGTGAACGCATCACTGCCATTGCAAATGCCTTTGCATTCACAGCAGCAAGCACAGCAGAACAAGGAATTTTCCATATATATATTAACAAGCCCAGTTGGGATGCAATCCTATGGATGCTTATTTGAGAAATTTCAAAAACAACATTGAACTCTGTGAGAATTATTTCTGAGAATCAGGTTGTGAAAGAGCTTAGAAGTGCAGCCTGGAGCACCTGTTTTGATTGCAGCGTGAAGACAGCGAAAAAGTATGAGGTTATTTCTAAAGAAGAGTACATACCCTGATTTACGAGTTTCAAGCAACACTGGGAAAGGCTACCCACAGGCAAAACGTAAGATCATCCATAAAACCATTGTTTTCTTCATTCTTAACTGGGAACAGCTGGCCAGCTATAATACTTCTGTCCTTAACAACAGAGCAAAGGAGATTTCTGGAACATCATCTAACTTTTCCTCAAAAAAAAAAAAGGGAGTTGCCTCACTGTTTGGAGTGGTAGGAGTAGGTCATGTCAGACAGAGAGAAACAGGTTAGGTGAGGAAGGGCTGTTCCCCTGTCTGGTCTTCCCTGTAGCCAATGGAACTTGAGCTGCTATGTAAGTGTGCATGAATCTTTGAAATGCTGATGCTGAATGCTAGGCCAGGTCAGTTCATGCAAAAACAGCTGGCATCAGGACTTGATCCTAGATGAAGGGGCTTGCCTGGCTTGTATTACCAAGAGTTGGTAAGATCTGAACTTCTCACAGCAGCAACTGGGTTGATCTCTGGGAAGGTGGAGTTGCCATAGGTTTTGCAATACTACCTCTTTTTCCAGGTGTCAGACATACATGTGATAGGCTGCTCTTTTCCATCTACCCTGTTAGTGTCCTTGGGCTGCAATAATGTAAAATGATTGAAGGAAAGGGAATAAAGCAGTGCTAATACACTAGCAGGGGGAAAAACCACTGGCATATTTATTTACGTTATTCATTTTATTTATGTTATTTATAGTCCACCTTTCTCACTTGGAATCAAGGCAGAGTACTCAGATTGAATCAATACAATCAACAGGATGGGACATTCAATGAACAATGCAATAGGAATTAGGGCTGTACAACCAGCCAGAAGTCTAAAAACAGAACTGAAGCAAAGCATAAGTATTAATGAGGCACATTGAATGATGCAAAAATTACATAGTAGGATCCTAGTTTTAGCAAGCTATGCACATTAGTATAATCCAGAGTCCCTAATAATTCATCCACGTAATTTTGTGAAACATTTAGTGCAGTGCTACTATTGTCTGCATAGAAAAGCCCTCTTGAATAATTCTTGAATAATAAACCCTCTCAATGAACATAACCACCAACTTGGACTCCAGTGCAAATTGAATCTGGATGACAGACATAATACTGGTGGATAGTTTGCTGCACTATTGAGGTGATGTTCAACAAATATTGGACTGCATTTCCCTTTCAAGAGCAGATTCATAACTAAGGGATGCTGTTCAGTCCTGTACTGTTCATTGGAACAGAAATGGTCAGCTCAGAATTTTTTACCAGTTTCACTTAGTATGACAGCTGCAGCCCCTCCTGGGAATGGATAGCCTTGCTTTAGGTTGGATAACTACAATGTGCTATATATGAAGTTGCACTGGAAATTCTTCAGAAACTTCTCCTGGTCAGCAAGGTCTTGACCTTTAAATGCATGGAATAAGAACATCTACAAGGCCTTCTGCTCATCTGAACAGTTCAGATCATAATCAGAAACCCTATTCATAAGAACATAAGAGAAGCCAATGTTGAATCAGGCCAATGGCCCATCTAGTCCAACACTCTGTCACACAGCGGCCAAAATATACCAGGTGCCATCAGGAGGTCCAGCAGTGGGGCCAAGGCACTAGAAGCCCTCCCACTGCTGCCCCCTCCAGCACAAAGAATAGAGTGCATCACCTGCCCTAGACTGAGAATTCCCATCTATACCCTGTGGCTAATAGCCACTGATGAATTTCTGCTCCATATGTTTATCTAATTCCCTCTTGAAACTGTCCATGCTTGTAGCTGCCGCCACTACCTCCTGTGGCAGTGAATTCCATATGTTAATAACTCTTTGGGTGAAGAAGTATTTCCTTTTATCTGTTCTAACCTGACTGCTCAGCAATTTCATGGAGTACCCACGAGTTCTTGTATTGTGAGAAAGGGAGAAAAGTACTTCTTTCTCAGCCTGCTCAATCCCATTCATAATCTTATAAACGTTGATCATGTCACCCCTCAGCCGTCGTTTCCCCAAGCTGAAGAGCCCCAAGCATTTTAACCTTTCTTCATAGGGAAGATGTTCCAACCCTTTTATCATTCTAGTTGCCCTTCTCTGCACTTCTTCCAATGCTATAATATCCTTTTTGAGATGTGGTGACCAGAACTGTATACAGTATTCCAAATGAGGTCGCACCAATGATTTATACAGGGGCATGATGATACTGGCTGATTTGTTTTCAGTCCCCTTCCTAATAATCCCCAGCATAGCGTTGGCCTTCTTTATTGCAGCTACACACTGTCTAGACATTTTCATTGAGTTATCCACTACGACTCCAAGATCTCTCTCTTGGTCCGTCTCTGCCAGTTCAGACCCCATCAATGTGTATTTATATTTAGGATTTTTGGCTCCAATGTGCATCACTTTGCACTTGGCCACATTGAACCCTATTTGCCACGTTGACGCCCACTCACCCATCCTCAACAGATCCCTTTGGAGTGCCTCACAATCCTCCCTGGTTTTCACCACCCTGAACAACTTCGTGTCATCTGCAAATTTAGCCACTTCACTGCTTACTCCCAAATCCAAATAATTAATAAACAAGTTAAAAAGCATCGGACCGAGTACTGATCCCTGTGGTACCCCACTGCTTACCACCCTCCACTGAGAAAGTTTCCCATTTATACTCACTCTCTTTTTCCTATTTATAATCCAGTTTTTGATCCACAAGAGGACTTGTCCTTTTATCCCATGACTATTGAGCTTACTTAGGAACCTTTGATGAGGAACTGTATCAAAAGCTTTCCGGAAGTCAAGGTAAATAATATCCCCCTTGTCCACATGTTTGTTCACTCCCTCAAAAAACACTAACAGGTTAGTGAGACAAGATCTTCCCTTACAGAACCCATGCTGAGTCTGCCTCAATAGTTTTTGTTCATCAATGTGCCTACTAATTCTTTCCTTAATAACAGTTTCCACCAACTTACTCAGTATCGATGTCAGACTGACTGGCCTATAATTTCCTGGATATCCCCTGGAGCCCTTTTTAAAGGTGGGAGTGACATTAGCTACCTTCCAGTCCTCAGGAATGGAGGCAAATTTTAAAGACAGATTACATATTTTTGTCAGGAGATCCACAAGTTCACATTTGAGTTCTTTCAGAACTCTCAGATGAATGCCATCCGGGCCTGGTGATTTATTAGTTTTTAAATTGTCCATCAGTCGGAGGACTTCCTCTCTTGTCACCGCAATCTGATTCAGGTCTTTCAAACCCCCTCCCGAAATCAGTGCTTCTGGAGTGGGCAAGCACTTCTCCTCTTCCACAGTGAAGATAGAGGCAAAAAATGCATTCAGCTTCTCAGCCATTTCCCTATCATCCTTCACTACTCCTTTTACCCCTTGGTCATCCAAGGGCCCCACTGCCTCCCTGGCTGGCTTCCTACTTCTAACGTATTTGAAGAAAGTTTTATTGTTGGCCTTTATGTTTTTTGCGATATGCTCCTCATATTCCCTTTTTGCTTGCCTGATCACAGACTTGCATTTTATTTGCCATAGTCTGTGTTCCCTTTTATCAACCTCACTAAGACTAGCTTTCCACCACTTAAACTAATCCTTCTTACCTTTTACAGCTTCCATTACTTTATTTGTTAACCATGCAGGCTTTTTTCTATACCTATTTGTACCTTTCCTAACCTGCAGTATATATTTTTTCTGAGCTTCTAGGATTGTCTTTTTAAATAGTCTCCAAGCTTCCCCAATGGTTTTGACCTTCTCCACTCTTCCTTTCAATTTCTTCCTCACATGTCCCCTCATACCAGAGAAGTTACCCCTTTTAAAGTTAAAAGTGGTTGCGTCAGTCTTTTGGGGCAACTCCCTATCTGTACAAATGTTAAACTCAATGACATTATGGTTACTGTTCCCAAGTGGTGCAATCACTTTTACATCTCTCACCAGGTCTTGGGTGTTACTTAGGACCAAATCCAGGATCGCCTCTCCCCTGGTAGGATCTGTGACCATCTGTTCCATAGCACAGTCATTAAAAACTCAATCTCTTTTTCCCGACTAGAACTCATATTGACCCAATCAATGTGTGGGTAGTTCAAGTCGCCTATTACGACAGTTATTTCGTCTAGCCACTATCTTTAATTCATTCATCATTTTATAATCCTCCTCTATCTTTTGATCTGGTTGGCGATAACAAACTCCCACTGTTAAGCCTCCTTTTGGACCCACTATTTCAACCCATAGCATTTCCAGAAGCGAATCCAATTCTCTTACCCTCTCAATCTTACTGGATGGTATACCCTCTCTGACATACAGAGCACCCCACCTCCAACCCTTCCCCCCATCCTTCCGATATAATTTATAACCAGGAATCACTGTATCCCACTGATTTTCCTCATCCCACCAAGTTTCTGAAATACCCATAATGTCTATTCCCCCCCACCAACACCAAGCATTCCAACTCCCCGATTTTACCTCGGAGACTTCTAGCATTTGTGTATAAACACTTATAGCTTCCCACGTTTGTTAAGCCCACAGCCTTCCTCTTGCTGCCTTGAGACCTTGCCAGGCAGTTCCTATCATTAGCCACAGTCTCAGTGGACAATTTTAATCCATTTCCTTGTACAAAAGTAATAGCTACCCCTTCATCTCTTTGAGATGAGCCATCCCGAACCAGAGACTTTTCATCTCCTGTCAACTTTCCCCCATTATTCAGTTTAAAAACTGCTCTGCCACCTTTTTGATTTTGAGCGCCAGCAGCCTGGTTCCTTCTCGGGACAAGTGGAGACCGTCCCTTTTGTACAGCTCCCTCTTGTCCCAAAAAGTATCCCAGTGCCTAACAAACTTGAACCCTTCCCCCCTACACCACCGTCTCATCCACGCATTGAGACTCCTGATCTGTGCCTGTCTCTCCGGCCCTGCGCGTGGAACAGGTAGCACTTCTGCAAAGGCTACCCTGGAGGTCCTGGCCTTGAGTTTCCTGCCCAGCAGCCTAAATTTCTCCTCCAGGACCTCACGACTGCATTTCCCCACATCGTTGGTGCCGACGTGCACCACGACCACTGGCTCCTCCCCAGCACTATCTACCAGCCTATCTAAAACACGCGTAATGTCCGCTATCTTCGCACCAGGCAGGCAAGTCACTATACGGTCAGTACGCGGGTTCGCCACCCAGCTGTCTACCTGCCTAAGGATCGAATCACCAAGAGCCCCCCCTCCCACCCTTCCCAGGGACGGTTCCTTGGTACGAAAAGATACCCGTTCACCAGCTGAAGAAGAGGTCTCTTCTGAGGGCACATTCCCCTTATCCTCAGCATGGTGCCCTGTTTCCCCTTGACCCTCATGCTCCCTGGCAGCAGCTGGGCTGCCAGATCCAGAGTGGGACATATCTAACAAGTCCCCGAGAGTCTTCTCCGTGCACCTAACTGACTGTCTCTGCTTCTCCAGGCCAGCCACCTTGGCCTCAAGGGAGCAAACTCGCTCCCTGAGAACCAAGACTTCTGACCAGTGGGCAGATAGTCATACATGTGACACTCCATGCAAAACACTGGATAGCCCCCACCCCCCTGCTGGCATTCTGGCTTCATAATTGTTTTTAAACAAATACTTTTCTCTAACCCCCCTTTTAAGACCCTTTGTATTTATATGGTTCCTGTTGTAGAAGTCTACTTACGTTACTGGGAACCCAAGGAGCCAAGGTCCCTGGCTTTCTGGCTGTTCCTGGGCTTCTTACAGAGCCCCTAGGCTGAGAGTCCCTAGGCCAAGAGCCTCACCCTTTTGCTCTCACCCTTCGGCTCTTGCCTCTTGCAAGCTTCCTGCCTTAAAAAAAAAAAAAATTCCAGTGCCTTCGAAAATTAGGAGGGTACCTGCCAGAGAGAGTGCCTTGTACTGCACCTTGTAGAAGCCACAGCTTTCAGTTTTCAAGACCTGAGCAAGGCTGTTAACGATAGGATGTCATAGAAGTCATTAATTCATAGGGTCTCCATAAGTCAGAATCAACAGCACTTACACACACACATATTCTGGAACTCCCTCCCAGGAAGAGTATGTATGATATTACTTTTGTCATCTTTTCTGTACCATGCATGATGTTTAATTATCACTGCTGCTCAATGTTCCCTCTAAGCTCCACAGTGTTGTGAGCAGAAATTCTACCTTCTGAGCAAAAAAAGCTAATAGCATTAAAGTTGTGAGCAAGTCTACAGTTGACTATTGAGTAAATTATTTTTGGACGATTATTTCTATCACCTTGTAAAAATCTCAGAATGAATTCTTTAACTTATACTTAAACTATGTTGTAAGAATAATTTAAATATTATAAGAGAAAACAGAATCAAGTCAAATTTCATTACACAAAACGTTTTCCTGTACGGAGTAGACCAGGCCTCTGGAAAACAGGTCTGTCTCCAGAGAACAGGTCTACCCGCCCCAGTCCACTATATTGGTAGACCTGGCCTTGGACCACTGCCCTTCGCTGACCCTTAGAAAACATACCAGCACTTGGAGGGGGAAATATGACAACCATGAATATGTGTGATTTTCTTATTGGTTTCAAGAGGGAATTAGATAAACATATGGAGCAGAAGTCCATCATTGGCTATTAGCCACAAGGTATAGATAGGAACTCTGGGGCAAGTGATGCTCTGTATTCTTGGTGCTTGAGGCGGGGGGCAACAGGGGAGAGCTTCTAGTGTTCTGGCCCCACTGATGGACCTCCTGGTGGCACCTGAAATTTTTGGCTGCTGTGTGACAGAGTGTTGGACTGGATGGGCCATTGGCCTGATCCAACTTTGGCTTCTCTTATGTTCTTATGTTCTAACCAGCATTACAGGTCAAGTATAACATAGGTGGAACGATCACTGTCAGAAAGCTGCCTAACCTAACAAGCAGGAAGTTACTTAAATGTGATCAACCTGCCCAAACTACTTATTTATTCAAATATTTATATCCCATTTTTTCCTGTGACTCAAGGCAGCTTACAAATCATACTGAAAAGCATAATAAGGGTGGACAAAAAACCCCTCATTTTTTCTGGCTCTATTATAGCCTATAGGGACTATTATAGCCAATGGGTCCCATAGGCAATAATGGAGAAACAATCCAGGGGTATCTGGGCCTCTTGGGGGGCTGTTTTTTGAGGTGGAGGCACCAAATTTGCAGCATAGCTGCAGGTGCCTCTCCTAAAAAAAAGCCCCAAAAAGAGTGGACTGGAGGTCCGATTCTATGGGTCCCAGAAGGAGGTGCCCACATCCTTCATTGTTTCCTATGAAAGCTTGGTTGTGAGCTAAAGCAGAAATCCTCTGAGCTGGCCTCTGAAATGTTGTGCGCCAGCACCCTCTAGCGCAGCTTAGAGGGAACTGTGCTAATGCTGCTGTACTTTATAGCTGATAGGTTTGATTGTGTTGTTTAAATTCTTGTGAACACCAATGGACAGAATAGTGGTATACATTTTTTAAAAAATTGCATGAATATGTGTGATTTTATAGATACATTCAGTGCTAACAGCAATCTATTATTTCTCCATTGATGATGCTTCTAATTAAAACTGATGAAGCTGAAGATGGATGGAACTTGGGCAGGGTGAGAACCCCAGAAGTTATTACAGAAGTTATTACAGTAGTCTTTATCACAAGCTACAGTGAAAACACATACAATCCATATACCATGTACACTTAATATATCTTTATACATGTACTGAGTAATTCTTGTGCTACATACTTTGCATGTATGCTAAACATGAGACTGATATTCCACATTTATCCAAGAACTACTCAGTTCCACAGGTAAAATGAAAGAACTTTGGCTGTTTCTTACAAACAGATATACACATGTAAGTACATGCCAGTTCTAGGGTGGGAAATTCCTGGACATTTGGTGGTAGCGCTTGGAAACAGTGGAAACCTCAGCAATATATAATGTGATAGAGGTTACTCTCCAAAGCAGCCATTTTCTCCACGGAAACTGATCTCTGTAGCCTAGAGATCAGCTATAATTCCAGATGTCCAGGCCCCACCTAGAAGACAGCAATCTAAATACAAACACACAGGATGTTCATTGTAACATGTGAATACGTTAGGACGACTGCTTAAGGTTCAACAAATTTTGCTCTCCTCTCTTCCTAGAGACAGAACACAGAGAGGCAGCCATACCATAGGGGTTCTGGTCATTTTCTTTTTTTATGTATGTTATAAAAGCTCCATATAGCTTCACTGGACTTCTCTGCTTATTATCATGACGCCTGTGGTTTTTAATTCTCTGCTTTGAGGAGACGTCTCTCCAAATCTTGACCCTCAAACTGTCCCCTGCCCTCTGCCACTACTGGATAGGTAATTCTACTAGCTGGTTTGTTCATCCTTTTGATCATGCTACACATTCACAGAGAGACTCTTCATTATCTTCTCTGGTTTTCATTATTATTTCATATGAAGCTTCTTTTTGCCAATAAGTCTATACGTGATCTGTTTCTTTTTCTCATTACATATTTAATCCTTCCAAATTAGGATTGCCAGCCTCTGGGTCTCCTGGAATCACAATTTATCTCCAGGTTACAGAGATCGGTTTTCCTGGTGAAAATGGCTGCTTTGGAAGGTGGACTCTATGGTATTGTAACTCTTTTAAGTCCTGCCCCTCCCTATACCCTACTCTCCTCAGGCTCCACCCCTAAAATCTCCAGGTATTTCCCAGGTCAAAGCTGGCAATCCTTCTTTCAATACCAACTTATTTTTAAAACATCCTATTGCTTTCTCTCATTTATTGTCTTTTTAGTGCACCATAGCTATGTCTGTTTGTCTGCCTCTCTCTCAGGTTCTCTTTCTTTTTCATTATGATCCCTCTTGCAAAGTTACTAATAGCTTCTACTTCTTTCTAACTTTCTTTCCCCCTCACATTGGCTTCTGACTTCCAGCTCTCTCCCTTTTTCCATTTCTTGTGTTAGATTGTAAGTCTTCAGGTAGTGACTATTGCTATTTTTTATATATTATTCAGCAATTATAAGGCGGGGAAAACCACGACAAGACCATTGTCTGCTTCAGAGTTTCCTTCCTCCAAACTGGCTGGGCAGAGCACTCAAGGCTGCAGCTAGACCAGACATATATGGGAGGAGCCGCATGATCAAGATCGCCTGATCGAAACTGCCCACACAAACTGCTGTTTGCCTTCTAGGGTAAAATATGTAAATACCATTACTGGTACCTTTATCCCCGCCCCCCCAGCAAATTGCAGATGGGATTGGTAGGGTAGGGTTTAAATAAGAAATGCAGCTTAGGGGAAAAAGTTAGACTTCTCCTTCCTCAGGTACCTTGTCACCAATCCTCAATTACTGATTTTACCTTTTAAAAGAAACGCAACAGACATTCTTATCATGGATCTCCCATGTCTGATATACTTCCACCCTAAGTTTGTGCACACTGTAATAGATCATCAATTAGTGAAGAATTAGTCATTTGCCTTACTAACCTGACGAATGTAAATAGTAGCTCTCTTATAAACCCATTAGGGTTTAGGAGAAATTTCTATTAGGCTTTTCAAGCCAAGAAGACTAAAACACACATAAGACCTTTCTTGCACAGAATCATATGTTTGGATCCAAACTTGCCTTTCTGTGAGAACTCCATCTGTGAGAAGACAACTATCTTTGGATAAAACTTCATGTTTTAGATCCAGCCGCTTCAGATAAAAGTACAGGGGACCCACAATAATCAGCCCTGAACCAAGCTATCCTGCACCTGAGGTATGCTGAACTGATGCCTGCTGTTCTTTTATTTCTTGAAAACTTCCAAGGAAGGAGATGCCACACATCTCTAGGCAGTTCATTCTTTACACACTTGATGTTACAGCTAGAAATCTTTTCATCATTCCTAACTTAAATTGATGTTCCTATATTTTAACCTTTTGTGTCATACCAAATTAGTTACTGGGAGATGCATTTTTATTAGTATTAGTACATTGCAGCCATTAAGAGTCCCCACATCACTGAAGGAAAGCATTTAATCCTCTGTGTTATTTTTCTAGCCAAAGTTTGGACCACTAGGGGAAACAATTGCCTGCATATTACTTTATCTTCCCCACAATGGGACAAATACCATTTCAGGTGGGCATCTGAGGTTAGGAAAGTGATGTGAAAATGAGATAAATCCCACTCCCTACTATATTCTGGCCCCAGTTCAAATCAGGAGTGGGGACAAATCTTCTGTTTCTCAATAAAAGCCTCTTCACCGGTCTCCCAAATTCTCATCTACTTTAGGCCCCAGTAGAAATAGTGAACAGATGTTCTGCCTCATCTGTAACATCTTTAAACATGAAAACTGCCAGACCATTTCCTCTATATCCTTTCTCTATGCAAATTAAGGTGCTTTCCTTTAACCCAACACATACAGAGATAGACATCGGAATTCACCAAACCACTTCTTAAACTCTTACAAATTAAAAAGAAGTATGAGGATTTGATGCAAAATGGTTCCTCCCTCCAACAGAGATTATTTGTGGCCATGGTGTCTCCCCTGCCAGAGATTATTCTGCTGCACACACTTTTCTGTAGAAGTCATCAGTATTGAAAGGCATAATATTCTGCCCATAGACTGAGATTTACATTAGTCAGTGCTAGATGAGGACGCCATATTGCCAAGACAGAAATCCTGTTGTCTGTATATTTACTTGATGCTGATGAAACTGTATTCTAATGTGCTCTTTGGTCAATACGATCCTTACTTGCAAGAGCAACATTAAGCCAATTCTATCTGATGCGAATGTAATTATACTAAAAGTTTCAAATACAGCTGTCAGGTCGAGCGACAAGAAGCAAAAGTGCCTGATGGATTCCTTTCAGAGTAACGGGGAGTGATTCAGAGCCCTGAGCAATGGAAAAATATAATTTAAAAACCCATGCCAGGAGTGCCACTTCAAGTAGCTTGATACATTTTCTTTCTTCTGAGTGTCCTCTTTCTTCTGAGTATATAAGAAACATTACACTACATCATATATTTTGAGGCAAGGATTAAAATAATGAAAAGACTCTACAGAGGTTGGACTCTGAACTGTAGACTGATTTCAGGAAAAGAATGGAGCTTCTAATCTAGCACAGTATTTTAAACACCAAGGGCCCTGGTCATATGGGCCAGAAAATGTGTGGGGGGAGGCGTGGCAGTTCATACCGGAGCAAAATAAGGTGTGGTAGCCCGATCACATAGGCCACCGGGTTGCCATGCTCCGGCGCTGAGCGCCGATCACACAGCACAGCAAAAAAGCAGTGCAGCAGAGCAGAAGCCGCACTGTAGCGAAGGACGTTGTGCCATCGGGGGGGGCGCTGTCGGTGTCTTGCATGTGCACATGCGTCCTTCAGCATTGGTGCGCATCCCATGGAAACTTACAGCATCCGGAAACCCCGGGACATAGGCTGGCGTCGGAAGCTGCAGGATACTGTCACTCCTGCGATCAGACGCCGGCCTTTGTCCCGGGGTTTCCGGAAACTAGTACTTTGACCCTAGTAGTTTTTTACTGTGCGTTTTCCACGGGAAGCCATGGGTTGGTCACGGGAGTGCTACGCCTCCCAGATGTGCTGGTATGATCAGGCACGGCAAGTCCGCAGGGCTACCGTGCCTTCAGAGGGGCAAATGCTCTGCGTGAACAGGGCCAAGGTCTGTTTTTTTCTAGCTCTAATGGAATATGCTGTTATATCTGTGCCTGCAGACTAGTACTTTCTGCTTCTTTTGATGGTTTAGAACAGTTTAATGCCTTTCAGACTCTTCATTTTCTGGACCTCAGACTTATCCTTCCCTCTACAAATGTACTGTGGACTCTTGTTCTCTTATGGTATGACATTCTCTAGTGAATCTTACCTGACTAGTGAACATTCACTTCTTTCCTGTCATAGATATTGGAAGACGAGATACGTTTATTCTGTTCTGTTGAGCTGTGTGACAGAAAGGAGTGCTGAAAAAAACAGGTTACACTACAGTAAAAATTACTGCAAAATCAGAAGTATGAAAGCAATGCCCTGAGGGTGCTAAGGTTCTTTGACTTGTGTGGCTAGCCAATAAACCACACAGTGAAACAGACAATTCCAGGCAATAAAGGGTAAAAAAAAGATTTATTTGAATAAAGGAACATCTCACAGCTAAGAAATTCAGCGTGAATGTTCAGTGAGTAGCAGCTGGGATCTTGCTTATATGCTCTTCTTGCTCCTCCTCACTTTACGTCATCATTGACATCATTTGCACGTGCTCAGTTTTGATCTCTTTGTCTGGTCAGTCATCAATCATATATTTGACAAACAGATTTTACTTGGCCACTTCTCAACTCTGCAATGCAGGTGCTTGTCTCATTAAAATTGATCTATACAGATGCTTATTTTTTTGTCTGCTCACCTAGACTCAATTTCACCTTTGAATGAACTCTCAGGCTGAGTTCATTTTCAGTACAAAACCTTAGATGTTTTCATTATAAAAATGATTGCTTTACATGGATACATGCATATCTCTCCTTATAAATATTTATCTTTTGCTTTCGCAAGATTCCATGTGCTCCCATTGGCTGTAAAATGCCCTCTCTCAGCCATTGGCCCATCAGCCGCCACTCAAGAGTACTCGTGTGCCATTGGCTGGGTGCTGGGTCTGCTCCTCTTCCCCACCCACTCCCCCTGGCAGACAGCTCTGTCTCCTAAGGAAGACAGTTCTCTTGACTCCTGTGAGGGACTGTCCCCTCAGTGGCTGTTGGTAGGCAGCCAAGCTTGGTTCTGTGAGTAAAAAAAACAAAGGACTTTCAGCATAACCCCCTCCCCAATGGCCACTTTCCTGTCAGAATAAATGGAAAAAGGCTCTTTCTCCTGCTTAGCTTCAGCATGGCTGGCTGGCTGAGGTGGGCCAGCAACCATCAAACCATTTTCTACAACTCCCCGCTGTGCGGCTGACTTTCCCCTAGGGCTGCCAATCTCCAGGTGGGACCTGGAGATTTCCCACTGTTACAATTGACCTCCAGATGACAGAGATCAGTTCCCCGGGAGAAAATGGTTGCTTTGGAGGGTAGACTCTATGGCATTATACCCTGCTGAGTCCTTCCACACACACCCCAAATGCTGCCCTCCACAGGATCCACCTCCCCAAATCTCCAGGTATTTCCCTAATCAGAGTTGGCACCCCTGTACTTTCTCCTCTGTCAGTAAAAGGCCCTTTCCACACCTATGTTGGCCTTTGGTGTAGTGGAGAGCCAGTTTGGTGTAGTGGTTAAGTGCGCGGACTCTTATCGGGGAGAACCGGGTTTGATTCCCCACTCCTCCACTTGCACCTGCTGATGTGACCTTGGGTCAGTCACAAGCTCTGGCACAGCTGTTCTCTCAAGGACAATTTGTGTTAGAGTTCTCTCAGCCCCACCTACCTCACAGGGTGTCTGTTGTGGGGAGGGGAAGGGAAAAGAGTTTGTAAGCCGCTCTGAGATGCCTTTGGGCAGTGAAGGGTGGGGTATAAATCCAAACTACTACTACTACTACTACTCCTTTGGGAGAAAACTCATTGGGCCTAGTCCTGATCAGGTTGCCAACTCCAGGTGAGCAATTCCTGGAGATTTTGAGCGATGGAGCCTGGAGAGGGTGAGGTTTGAGTAGGGGTGGCACCTCAGACAGGTACAATGCCATATCACTCTAATTTAAAAGGTGAGCTAAGAACACCTGCTCATTAAAACATTCTTTGTATGACAATTAAATTTGATTTAAAACACCTGTTTTCTACAATTCTACTTAGTGGTTAACAGTTTGTTAATTCTCCAGGAGAACCCCAAATAATCTCTCCCAAAGATTCCTGGAAGTCAGCAATAATCAATAGGCAATCATTTGAACCCTTGAATGTCCCCTACAAGTATTTACCTGAAACTGAAAATTATCTTTGTTTTACAGGAATATTGTTTTTTAAAAACGCCCCTGAAGAGAGTTTTTTTTAATGCTCACTTGTTCTTTCCAAGCCTAGTTCTGTGCAGGACCCCTGCCCCATCTCACTGTCATGATTGTTCAATGATGTGGGTTTTATGTCTCTGAAAAATCAAAACCCAAAAAAACAATGCCTTCTCAATTTTCCCCAGAGATGCCCAGATCTTCATTTGGCATTCCTACTCAATCATAGCTAGGATGTGCCTTTTACTTTAATGAAGGGGGAAGACTTTTCTGCCAAATTAGCTGGTGCTTGTACACATGCACCCACATACACACACCAGTCACTGCAGAATGTAAGTCAGGTGCTTCTTTTATTTAGACAGTGTGCCGGGGAATATGCCTCTGTGCAGAAACTGGGTGTGGGTTTTATTTTTTTCAAAATTATTAAGTAAGGAAGAAAAAAGACTTTTCCCTTGATCTGACAAACACTCTAGATAGTTTCATTGTCTGGTTGGTATTTATCATTTAAAACTTATACTGCAGCATGTAGTAAAGATTCTCTACAGATACATACCAGACAGAAAGAAGAGAGAACTGGGAATCAGAATTTGGAAGTAACTATATTTATGGTAGAGAAAATTCATAAAGGTTACAAACCTTATGTCTGAATTGGACTTGAGAATTCTTGCACTGAGCTCTGTCAAGTTTTGTCAGCAAAAGAGACTGTCTTTTGTTTTTTCATCCATGCTTTTGTTGTGTCTCAGCCTATCCCCTCCAGTGTGCTTTACTTCAAAAGCTGTTCTGACTCATGTACTCTCCGATCTACAGATGCCCTTAAGCTCCACTCTTCCTTTATTTTCCCTTCACCCTCCTTCTGTCCTTCATTTCCTGCTCCATCTAAGAAGCCATATTAAGTAAACCAGTGCACTTTTAATTGAGGATATTGGCAAACTATTCAGATAATTATGGGTGGGCCTCCATTGTTTTGGAAGAGCCTGTATTGTGTAATCAGTATCTACAGGGCATTCAAGAAAACCAGCAACTCTAAATTACATTTTTTATTTTAAAATGTGAAATATTATGTTGAGTAGAATAGGCTGGCAGAATAAAGGAAAGCCAAAGAATCACTGCTGGTTTCTCTAGTTTCTAATGGTAGCACAATACTGACAACTAACCCAGGATGCATAGATTTGTGCAATCCTTATATTGATGTCCAAGCTGTGACTATGCAAAGCTGCAGTAAGCTGCCATAATCCTTCTGCTGCAAGAACTATTCTTAAAAGAGTATCAGTAATGAAACAGGACCTGTGAATAATGGGTGTTTTACAATTAAGGCAATTGCATCAGGATATATCATATCACATAATTGTCCTAGCCTTTAAAACAGACTGACTCTTTGGACAAGCCTCCTACCTACAAGAGCTTTTGAGCTCTTCTTGAGAGCATGTGTGTGTATTTTCTGTGGGAGGGGCTGTGTACTTGATCCATGATGTCTCATGACATTCCTGACATTGCCAAATTTTAACAGGTGACTTCTGGTTGAACATTATGTGTACACAGGGCTGGCTCACTCACTAGAGCAGCCAGCCCTTAGGGGTGCCAAACTGCACCCACCCACCCCCGCCAAAAGCCCTGCATGCATCTAGTCCCTGACCGGTGGACCGCCGCCTCCACCGCTGCCCCCTCCTCTTTCACCCCGAGTCCGGGGCCCAGTATGTCCAGAAGCAGGCAGGGAAGGAAGTGAGGAGGGAGGAAGCGCACCCCCTGCTGCACTCATGGCCTGTCCTGAGGCAGGGAGGAGGCAGACAGTGCTGCCTGAAGGGCTCAGCGGCAGGGTGGCTCAGGTAGGCGTGTGTGGTGCATAGAGGGGGCTGGAGCAGACCCGCTGCCGCTTCCTCCGAGACAAGCCTGCTCGGACCGAATGACTCCTCCACACCGCCCTTGGTGAGTCTTCTTGGCACTGCCCCCACGGGGAGTGAGGGGACAGGGCGCACATGGCTTGGGGGGTCCTGGTCCCCCAGGGGGAAGGAGAGATGGGGGAAGCAGGAGGGGGGAGAAATAGCAGAAGGGGCGCACTCGGAATAGCCGTGTAGCCCCCTCTCTCCCCCCCGATGTGCCCAGCTTAGCACCTGGCTTGAGTACCAGAGAGGCACGCAGCAGCGGGGGGGAGACACAAGGTGAGAGGGGGCGCCACAAGGCAGCCTCACCTGGGGGGCGCTAGTTTCACCTACGGTGCCGAAAAACCTCAGGCCAGCCCTGTGTGTACACTGGTTATTGCAGGAGGGAGGTATTATTTGGAAGCAAAATTGTGATTGGTTGGTGGCACTGGAACTGCCAGAGATGGCATAAGAATGGTGGTTGGAACTAGTTACTACATTAACTCTTGTTCCTAATGATGTTTGTGTCCTTGTTATTTGAGGGAATAATAGCATCAGACTATCACAAGCAGAACCACATGATTTCCTGCACCATTCCTTTGAGCCATAGAGCTAAGTTAGCAAGGGGACAAACAGAAGAACCTGTGTTTAGTGCTGCAACAGCTGTATTTATCCCTTACATGAGACATCTAATCTTTCTTGTGACAGCTGTATCAGTTTCCACATCACAAGATGTAACCATATGTACATCAAAAGCAAATGAAAAGTCATAAACTACCTCTCACAGAAGTAAAATTAGCCCATAGAGGACTCCAGTCTTTGTACACTGACTGTGCAAAGCTGCAATTCCTTTTACCTGCAAAGCACTAAAAATATACCTTATGGTCCACCTCACACCTCAAAATAATTGGGATTTTCTTTTGTGTTTAGAGGGGCTTAGTAATCTAAAAAAGCATGTAAAATTGTACTATTGATGGACTGATGAGGTCACCTGACCATTATATGCAGCAGATTAGACGTCCAGGGGGTGCTGCAGGATTGAGGGAGTGGGAGATGAGAGGTAGACAGGAGGCTCACCAGTGTAGAGGTGGGTCGCTGTCCTGTCAGGAAGGTGTAGTCAGGGACACCAACAACTGGAAGAGGATGGGTGATCCATGCAGCCACAGTTGTAACTTTTTCCCCACCATAGAGAACAATGGAGGGAATAGGGGCAACCTGTTTGGGGGCCCATAGGATTGGACCCCCTGATCCAATGTTCTTGAAACTTGGTGGGTATCTTGGGAAGAGGCTCCATCAGATACCCTGTGAGTTTGGAGCCTCTCCCTCAAATCCCCTCCCCTCCAGCCCCCAGAATATACCCTATGTTTTCACCATTGACTTCAATGGCCCATAGGATATAATGGAGTTGAAATTGACATTTGGCTGCCTGAAAGACTCCCCGGGACGCCGGCTGGGGGCGGGGCTTGGCTCCTGAGCTCCTGGAGCTGTGCTCTTGTGCGCTCCCCCCAAAAGACCCCTGGATGAGACCATTTACTAGGAAGAGCACTTAAGCTGGTGGTTCAGTGGAACTGGGAGGCAGCCCAGGAGTAAGAAGAACTCAGGGGTTTGCTGGCCCAGGTTGAAAGGAAGTTGTGGTGCAATGAAGGAAATGGGGAGTAAGGAGTGAAGTAACTCTTGTCTTGACTGTTCAGGAGGGCAATGTCTGTTATGAGTGAAATAACTCTTGACTGTTCAGGAGGACAATGTTTGTAAGCATTTCACCAAGCAGTAGTAAATGGACCATAGAACCTGTAAAGAACTTTTTGACTTGTTTATTGGGAATGGAACCCTGCCCCATGCCCAGCCTGCTGCAAGCCTCTGCCCTAGCTAGCCCATGTCTTCCTGCCCCTATGCAGCCATGTGCCATGTTATATCTGTAAATTTTCCTTTCCTTGTCTATATAGAGAACAGTTTTTTCCCCAGTACAGTACAAAAGTTTGAAGATGGTGATAATAATTTAAAACAAAAGTAGATCATGTATAAATTATATAACATAATTACCTGGAGATTGGCAGCAATGGTTCCCCAGGAGGAAAAGTACAATCTTTCTCTGCAGTGGAGACCAAAGCAGCTTACATCAATTTTCTCTCCCCCTTTTGATCTGCACAACAACCCTGTGAGGTAGGTTAGGCTGAAAGTCTGTGACTGGTCCGAAATCATCCACTCAACTTCCACAGCAAGAACCTGGGTATGGCAGACCCTACTCTGAAGCTCTAACTGCTATGTCACACTGGCTATGGTATCGCCTGGTATCACAACTGAATGGCAGACAAGAGATATCTCTCTCCCCCTGGAGAAAATAACTGCTTTGGAGGGTGGCCTCTATGGCATTCTGTTCAGCTGAGGCCTCTCCCCTCCCTAAACTCTGGCTTCTGTAGACTTTACCAAAAAATCTCCAGGAATTTCCCAACCTGGAGCTGGCAACCCTATTCAAGACTGGCTCCAATGAGTTTTCTCCCAAAGGCCAAAATAGGTCTGGGCCTCATCCCCTCCCCTTTTATTGACAGTACCAAGTCCCAACTGAGGGGAAAGTAGGGTTGCCAGCTCTGAGTAGGGAAATACCTGGAGATTTGGGGATGGATCCTGTGGAGGGCAGCATTTGGGGAGGGGAAGGACTCATCAGGGTATAATGCCATAGGGTCTACCCTCCAAAGCAGCCATTTTCTCAAGGGGAACTGAGCTCTGTCATCTGGAGATCAAATGTAACAGTGGGGGATCTCCAGGTCCCACCTGGAGACTGGCAACCCTAGGGGAAAGTCAGCCACACAGCAGGAAGTTGAAGAGAATGGTTTGACAGCTGATGGCACACGTCAGTAGCCAGCCAGCCACGGAGAAGTCAAGCAGGAAAGACAGCCATTTTGGCAGTTTATTCTGTCAGTGAAGTGGCCAAGCTGGCAATGGGCGGGGAAGAGGTCAGACCCAGCACCCAGCCAATGGCACGCAAATACTCTTGAGTGGCGGTTGACTGTCCAATGGATGATGGAGTACACAGCACAGCCAGTGGGAGAGTTAAAGAAAAATTGTCCTCCAAAATAGTAAATAGTGGCTCACACCATAGGTAGGACAATATTCTCCACATCACCACATATAGATATATATATACACACACATACATACATATATATATTTAACACAAATGCCTCATCTTATTGCAGTTGGCATCATATGTGGAACAATTTTTATAAGTGATATATGGCAGCCATAACATGGATATCAGACTTCAGCTGACCTTCAAAGAAAATTCCACAGCTTTGGGGCTGGCACTAAAAATGCCCCTTCTGCCTTTGCTCAGTTTATTTGGTATGCAGATGGCAAAGGAAAGACAATATTGTGAGCTGATCTTAGACCAGGTATCTGTTGGTATGCTAAGGTCTTGCTGAGCATGAAATCTGGCAAAGCAAAAATTCACAAAGGCAAAGACAATAAACTGATAATATATGGCAATGATTTTATATTACAAATGTCACTATGCTTTATGCTTTTTGCATTACTTGACAGCCCGCACTCATAGTATCATTCTGAGTCCACAGATGACAATTTGTTTTCTTATCATCTTTGCAGAATCAACTGTACAATGGTTCATTGAAATCTTATATGACTGTGACATTTACTAAATTATGGAGTTACTTGTCATCTGGTTTCAATATGCACCCTACCAAGTGTACACAGTTAAGATTATGCTGCTGTTACTTCTACAAGCAAGAAACTACATACAGGGTGCGATCATACGTACCGGAAGCAACGGCAGCCATGCTATTCCCCCGTGGATTAAAGGGACGCGATCAGACAGACACATCTGTCTGGCGTCCCGGAGTCGTCAGCGGGGCGTCGTTGCACGCAGCAGTAGCATGGAAAAAAGCTACTGCCGATAACTCAGTAGTATGGGGAACTGCGGATGCGCGGTGGGAAGTCTGATCGCGCAAACGCGCGTCATTGCAGGTGGGGCAAACAGCCTCGCTTCCTGCCCGCCTCTTCCCCCTTCCGTATGATCACAGCCACAGATATCTATAATGATGCCATACTCCTACAGCATCATACAAAAAGAAGTCTACAGACACAACTAAAATTAAACAAGGATTAACCTAGTAGAGCATGTCTGTATACATTTAAGCATCTGGTGAGCCAATTGAACCATTCTGACAATAGGAAGTGGCCACAGATACCATGAAGAACATTTCCTTGAAAACTGCAGTCTCTGACATCGCTCAAGAAAAATATCCCAGACAGCAATGCCAGGAAAGGCCTTGCCTGAAATTTGTATTCCTGCTGTGCATCAATTCAGGGCAGATAGTACTTCACAGATCCTTGTTCTAAAACAGCTCCTTCTAATAACAAACAAGCTGTAACTGTGAAATCTGGTCCCCATTAAAGAAGAACTTGACATGTGGTTCTTCATGAACCTGCTTGCCAAATTAAAGGGGAGGCATGGCCTGGGGATTGCACTTAAAGGGAGGAACTACAGGCAGGAAGGAGGGATGCCTAATCCCTGCTGCAGCTGCAAGTGCTTCCCTACAATCCCCACCCTACCCCATTCATTTTTTCCCCCTGAGCTGTGCTTACTTTCCCAGTTTGAAGCCAAGCTGGGAGAAATGTAGGGTTGCCATGTGGGGAAGATCTCCTGCCCCAAGAAGCACTTGCCTGCTGGTACTCTAGCAGCTGGCAGGAGACATTAAAAAACAAACTTCAAATCACCATTGGTTATGGCATGACATCACTTCCAGGGAAAACCTCTCTAGGAATTGCCAGCAATTCCTTGAGGCATAACCTCACTTCTGCATTTTCCCAGAAGTGACGTTATGTGGTTGCTGCCAGCTGGTCCCCCATACACCTGCCCCACCTGGTCTCCTGATGGTTGTCAATGTGGGGCCAGGTATGTACAGAGCAGAATCAATATCTGGGTTCTGCCAATCTCCAGGTGGGCCTAGAGAAGTTCTGGAATTGCAACTGATCTCCAAACAACAGAGATCAGTTCCCCTGGAGGAAATGGCAACTTTTGGAGGGAAAACTATATGGAAATCACATGGCAACTGAACTCCAACTCCTCCTTAAACTCCACCCCAAATCTCCAGACATTTTCCAAGCTGGAATTGACAACCTTGGTTAAGCAGTTCCCTTTCACCTTACAATTTTTCAATGAAAGTGTCCCCCTGCCTCTTCCTTGGCATTATGAGAGAACCCTATATTTCCCTGATAATATCTATAAGATGGTTTAGTTGCAGTGTTTGCAAATGTCTGCAAAGTGATGCAGACACAGATTTCCAAGACTGGACCTTCTCCTGGAGTTATCTGAGCTACAGCAGGTGACCATGACTTTGGCTCTAAACTTCAAGCTGCCAACTGCTCCTATGGTTGCCCCCAACAGCAGGAGGACTGACACTGCTAGGCCAGACAATGCATAGCTTCTTTATAAGGAGCCATATGGCAGGCTAGAGAAGAGGTCCCGGTTTTAATCCTGGCTGTGGTGGAAAGACTGGGGGGGACAGGAGCAGCAGTGGTGGTATCTGAGACCTTTAGTGGCCCTGGAGTCTCGGCTGGAACCACAGATGTGGACAAGAAGGACCAAGAAGTTGTAGACCCCTGGATACCCACAATAGGATAGTCATGACTGCCTCGGGAAATGGTGGATGCTCCTTCACTGGACGTTTTCAAGTGGAGGCTGAACAACCATCTTTCGGGTATGTTGTAGGTATGTAGGGCTATCTTTCGGCTATGCTCCTGCAGAGTGCAGAAGGTTGAACTAAATGACCTGCAAGATCCCTTCCAACTCTAACATTCTATAATTCTATGATTCTGTGTTTTCCTTCTGCATCGCAAGAAGTTATAACTAGAGGTCTGCAGCCACCATTTTGACTGGTAAAGTACAATTCATATTTGCACATTCCAGTACATGACCTTTCCCCCATTTAGGTAAGCTATTGTGAGAGAATCTCTCTTACCAAACTTTGTGTGTTTTTTCACGTATGTTTTTCTGCTACTGTCTCTGTTTTTCACCACCTTGTCACCCATTACTCTCTCATGATATTTGAGCTGTTGTGTGAGGTTTCACTGCCAGAAGCACAATATAAGATCCTCTCAGGCTCTTGTTCTGGACCAGTTTATGCAACATATCATTTTATTCCAGTCAGGTTGTTCCAGTTACTCTTCATGTGTGATGTCATTGTTCCACATGACTGCCAACTCATGACTACTCTATTAAACAAAAGACCCTCACTTCACTCTTCATATTTTGCTAAGTTTAGTTTTCAGTTAAACATTCCAGCACTGTTTTTATGTAGTAAAGTTTCCTTACATTTTTCAAAGGCAGCTAAAAGAGAGAGAGAGAGACTCATATCACCTCTCTAACTATTGTGGCTGCATATGTTCTTGTCTTGCACTTTAAAGGATTAGCCATTCCATTAATCTTTCCACCCTTTAATTTCAGGCTCTCTCTACCCTTTCATTTCAGGCTATTAGATTTCTTTAGCATTCCCTCAGAGTTGACATCTGTAGTCCAAATTTCCCTTTATTTCTGTTTCTTGATGGCACCAATTAGCCAACAACTGTTTAAAACCACTGAAAACAGTGTGCTCTACAGAAGTATTTCAAGAGGCTCTGCAAAGGTAACTCACATTTTAATGTGGGTCATATTGCAGAATGGTTATCCAGAAACAGTCAATCTGACCACACAAATGTTCTGTATGATAGTGGGGGAGGAAACCTGCCCTGTTTACTGAGTACAGTGTTTTCATAGCAAATGGAATCACAGATACCTAATCAGATTATTGGATAAAATGGGGTAAGTGAAACTGTTCTCATGTCAGACATAATCCCTTGGTGCATGTTTTAAGCATTCACTCCAGCTTTTTCTTAATAGATAGCTAAATGTTCCTCATTTGGATCGCTGTAATATTAAGAACATCATGTTTGAAAAGAATACAGCACATCTAAGTGTGCCTTCAAGAGACAAATGATTTATCACAGCTGATGGTGGATGTGGCATGGATAGTAAAAAGACAGTTAAAATAATTCATACAGGTTGAAAGGAAGGATTTCCAAATAATATCACCTCTAAATAAAAAAAAACCCTCTGTCCAGTTCAGTGGAACTTACTTCCAAGGAAGACCCAAGCGCAAAAGGGGGGGGGGATAGTCATAACAGTCATGCTCATTTTCGGCCGGAATCAGGAAGGTGATAAAGCAAAAACATGAAGGGTGGGTACAGGATGTTCCATGGGGATCCAGACAGTCACACCGCAGCTGTAAGAGCCATATCAGCTTTTAGCTTCCTTACCTAATATATAGTGCACGCAGGATGGGGAGAGAGAACTTGCAAGAAAGAATTCCACCCTTCTGCACTTTTCCTAGTGATGATTCGTGGTCCTTTGAGACAGGCGACTTCATTGTTTCGGAATTTAAAAAAAAATGGCAGAAGGGATTCAATTTTGAAAACTATCAGTCCCAAAAGGCCTGGAGAAAAATGTCCTATCCCTTTAATAAGAGGCTTTATGTGTGGAAAATGGGCATAGAGATAAATAACATCCTCTTAACTATCCTCTATTAAAAGGACAGGACTTTTTTCCCTCCAAGCAGCTGGCAACCCTCCTCTGACCACAAGCACTTACTTAACACTGGGCTATATTTAAAAATGCAGAGTTGTCCATTACACAAAAATTATAATATCCATTGTTTGTACATGATTGTTTATAATTTCCATTGATCAGTTAAAATCTACAGGAAGTTTCTCTTTCCCATTTTTTCTTATTTTATTGGTGGGAATCCCATCATAAATCTTTTAGGTAGGATTCTATGTGCAATGGACTGGAACATTAGATGTTACAAATAATGGATGATGAGAGAGGTCAGAAGTTCAGGCCTCTCTCTTGGGGGTACAGATGAACAAAAAAGTAATTACATAGCATGAACAACAACTAATAATATGATACAAGAAGAGCCAATTAAACATTCTAAAAAGTGGATCCTGTTGGGCTATTAGAAATTACAGTGAGTAAGGAAATCCAAGTCTTTGTTTAAGCCAGAATGAGAGGCAGTGCTTAGTTTCTTGATGAGTTCTAATTTAGCACTTTTGTATATCCCCTTTGAAGTTTTTTTTAATTAAGAACAGTGGCTCTCAGATCTCCAAAGTATATACAGGAAGATTAAAATCTTGCCCCATTGGTTTCTGAATGTTGTGGTTTCTGATGTCAGTTTTGTGTTCATTGATTTTCTCACATAGGAACCAACAAGTTTCTTGGCATTGTTGGCACACAATGTTGTATATGAAATTGGATGATATACTAGGGAATGAGCCCAAGATGGTGTAGCTGATATTATTAGCTCCTGTAGCAGTATTACCTAAGTGTCTGTGGGTACAAAGTTGGCATCTAGAGTTGCTGCAGGGTTGGGTTCCTGGGTTAGTGTCTCTGTTGGGTGGTCCACTGTTGTTAGTAAGAAGATATTTGGGATAAGCAATAGCTGGGAGAGTTCAGTACTCCCTATGCATGCATTACTTTAAGAAAGAACTGTTCTATATTATGACTGTGAATGGAATACTAGACCCATTAAGTAATTTATTCCTGGAACATATGCTTGACTGAAAAAAAGAAACCAGGAAGGCAGTCAAAGAGGAAAATAATGTAATAATGAGCAATTTTAATTAGTGTCACATCAGATAAGTAAATATATGTACTGGATATGACAAAGAGATAAGATTTTGAGATCTGATAAATTATTGTGCCTTACAAGAGTATATTGTGAAATTTAAGAGAAGGTGATCCAGGACATTGATCCAGGACATAATCTTAAATTGATCTCAGGTTCTGACCTGAGATACAAGTCCAAGTACTTGGGAACACTGTCTTTCATGTTACCATATCCAATACATATGTAAGTGAAAAATAATATAGAAAGTCCAAAACAGTTATGTTTCCTTTCAAAAGAGGACATGTTGCCCAGACCTGGATAGCCCAGGCAAGCCCAATCTCGTCAGATCTTGGAAGCTAAGCAGGGTCGACTCTGGCAAGTACCTGGATGGGAGACCTCCTTGGAATATCAGCAGTCAGGAGGATGGAGTAGGTTTTATTCAGCCATCTCTGAATATCCTCCGGGCCCCCAGTAGGGGTCAGTCACCAGAAGTTGCCATGACTTCCAGAAGCGCACACACATGCATGTATGAAAAAAATAAAGAGGACATGTCACAAGGAGGGGGAGGTATTAAAAGGAAGATGAGAGGAAGAATAAGATAACTAGTCAGGCATCTGGAGGTTATTTAGAACCATGCTAATAGGGGAGCAATAGAATATTTGCCACAGATTAGGAAAGGAACAAACATGTCCAAAAAGAAACTGCTGTGCCTATAGTGTGTGAAAAAGTTCTTGGTTCAGGAGTCAACGGGAAGCTTCAAGTGGAAAGATCTCCAGGAGGGACAAGAGAGGGGGCTTAGAGCGTACATTTAGTCAGCTATTGTTCCACTTTCTGTGAATAAGTATTGGGAGTTGCTTATTCAAAAGTGCCTAATTTCCTAGCTAACAGCACAACAGAGTTAAGGAAGCGCTAAAAGGCAAGAAGACTTTGTTTAAAGAGTTGCCTAAAGGAAAGCAGTAAAAAGGAACAGCAACTCTAGTGAGATCAACCATTAGAGTTTCAAACATTGCCTAGACAAATGCTGGAAGATTTGGGGGGTAGTACCTTGGGAGGGGGAACTTTGGAGAAAATGTGATATCACTTCTGGTGACACTCTAGGAATTTCCCCTGATCTCTGGGTTAAAGACTACAGAAACTAGGGAATTCCTAGAGTGTCATTGTGGAGGCCTTTTTTTCTCCTTCTCTTCAATTTCACAAAGGCAGTAGATTGGGGCTGGAGGGGAGGGGGAATTCCCTGCTGGGTCCAGGTAATGGGGAAGACTATTGAACATATGGGTCATTCTGAATGTGACATAGGAACATCATTCATCAGTGCTGGGGTCATGATATATTAAGGGGAAAGGAGTTTAATCCTCTACCTCACAAATGGATTAGTATTTGAAACCAACCAAATATAGGCAATTTTGCATAGCCCAACTGCTTATTATCATGTTTAATTCATGTCCCCACATCCTGCCATATCACAATTCTTCCTGCAAACTCTGGCCTTGTTATCTGTTCTATGGACCTTACATTCACTTTTGCCTAGATCTGGAATTGCTGGATTTCTCCTCTTCCAGAGTCTGACCCTGCAAAGAACTTGAAGCCATGTGCCACCCAAAAAGAGAGGAGGCAAAAGCTTCTTTATGGAAATTTTTGTGAATTCTGTCATACTTACCTACCACTCTTATATAAATAGACCATTCACCAGGGATTGACAACCTTTCAGTGTCATCAGCATAGATAAGTTCACCTCTTCTTTCTTATGCATTTGCATCACAAATATACTGATTGACAGTCTTCTTGTCTCTATAGAAACACTATGCATATGTCAAAAGATTTTTAAAGGCCATATTTTGACTAAAAACAAATGTCTCTTTCCAATCTTATAATTACTGTTGCCGTTACAATAACAAAACCATGCACAATTGTTTCAGGCGCACATCAAAGTTGGCATGGCAACAACCAATTCTGTTAGAACTGTTCCTTAGTAATAATCTCTCATCAATGTCTTCAATGTGCTGATTACCTGGGAAATGAGAGATCATGCCGCCTTCAAACATTCAGAGGCACTTTTCCAGCTCTTATATATGACTTTCATAGAGAAACCCAACCTGTCAGTGTCCCATCCTCAACACCCTGTGGTAATCCAGAGCACTAACAGGGGCAGAAAAAAACTCAAGCATGGTTTGTGCATGGTTTATGCATGGTCAGGTGCAGATACATTCCTTGTTTGATGGACACACTCCTCACTTCTCCAAGGAAAGATGAAGTTCTGTCTTTGTTGGATAAAGGTGAGCTAAAAATGTCTCAAATGAGGGTTTTTAAGGACAGAACTTCTGAGATGCAGCTAGAGAATTACTTCTCTCAAATTTGGAATCAGGGAGATTAATAACATTGTAGGCTGGACACTGAGGGGACCTATACTTCTGCTGTTATATTTGTTGCAAAAAGGGATAAGGGGATGACGCTTCAGAAATGTTTTTATGTTCACTGGCTTGTGGACCCTGACTGAGTGGAAAGGTGGCATAATTTTAAATAAATAAATAAATGCTCTACTGCCTTTTACCATTACCTTTTACTCTACCAATATTGTTCAAAACTATTTTCAAGGTTTACAGCATTGTCTGTTTATCCTGAAGTACGAATGAAACCTAGTCAGCACTCTGTCCCCGTCTGTTTGCATTAACAGAAGCTGGAGACCTTTCTTTTTGCTAGATGATGTTGACACTCTTTCAGGTAACCTAAGCAGATGCATAACTGAGGCAGAAAGTAGTTTAGGAGTTAACCTGCAATAGTTGCTTGTCTATACTGGGCATGTAGTTGGATCCACTGGACATTTACACAGAAGGAATTTCCATCCACAGAGCATGACGTCCTCCCTTCCGTTGAAGCCCCAATACTTCCCAATGCTGTTTGTAGGGAAAGATAGCTTAAGGAAAAGCAGGGAGAGTCAGAAGTCTGCAGCATGATGGGTGAACTGGTGAAAGATGTTCTCCATTTCAGTCATAGAAATTTTCTGCACGATCAAAGCCATTGATGGGCAACAGTTTTCCACTGTAATTCCTAGTTTGTTTAAAGTAGTAATTCTCAGGTGGGTAGCAGTGTTGGTCTGAAGCAATAGAACAAAGTTTAAGTCCAGTGGCACCTTTAAGGCCAATTAATTCTGGGTGTGCATGGAAGCTTATACCTAGAATTAAACTTTGTTGGTCTGAAAGTTGCCACAGGACTCAGACTTTGAGCTACCGTATTCTGTGAGGCATATTTTACAAGAAAAAATGTTGGGGTCTTTGTCAGGTGACAGATCATGGTAATGCTTTAATGAGGATCCCTCCTCAGGTCTTAAAGCTCAGCCTTTCTAGTTGCACATACAAATCAAGTGAAAAATGATAAAATAAATTGGTGGTGATGATTATTTAGGATGGAGGATACTAAGGAAGCGGCAAATACTGAAACAGCACACCTCTGTATTTCATGCTTATGTTGTTTAATGTAATCCTGTAACATGTGCATGTTTTTAATCTACATGTAATATAATGTATAGATTTCATTGTTACATTTATACCCATCCTGTCCTGTGAGTTCAGAATGTCTGACAGTAGTTACATCAAAGCCATTTCTATCACTGTCCCCAGTCTATTCAGTAGGGAAATCAACGGTGTCAGGAAACTAAGGAGGGTGAACTACATTTTAAAAAACACCATTCTGCAGACTAGTATTACTCCCCTTATCTCAAAATACAGCTTTCTCAAAGTAGCACTTCGTTTGTTCAAGGTCCAGTCACTTCCTCCGCTGCCTGAATGTTTTTTTCCCCCAGTGAAGCAAACAACAGCTCCAGGGGGTGACAATTTGGCTCAGGGTGTGTGTGTGTGAAGATTAGCCCTTCTTCCATAGCCACTGCTCCACTCACATTCCCTTCCCCCACAGCTGCTGCATACCTTTAAAAAAAAAGAAAGAAAGAAAAGAAACACTGATTCACAAAAGATGAGCGTACGTGGCAAAGACAATCCAACATTTCTTTGGTTCTCTTAGAAGAGCAACCCAATTTCTCCTCACAGGGCAGTTGACCTACGATCCTAGGTCTCACATTTCTGACACCATCTGAGTCAGCCAAATACTGGCTGCTTCTTCAGGCAGCTGTTCTAGTATTGCTCTTCTAGGCCTGCCCTTTATGTCTGGTACCCCCGCCAGGAACATTTTCATTGTCTCCTCACATCTTTCTTCTGTCTTCAAAGCCTATTTATTCACTAAAAATTGTCTTTAGTTCTTGCATTGATCAACATGTTCATACATAGTTGATTTAAGCCCAGTCTTTGTATTGTCTGAATGTATATTGTTTTAGTAGTTTTTAATTGTTATTTAACGGAGTATCAATATGTTTATTTGATGCAAGCCGCCTTGAGCCCTGCTTGCAGGAAAGGGCAGCCTAGCAAGCTGAATTTAATAAATAAATAATAAAAAGCCTCTGGGATTTATTTATTTTTACATCAACATTCAGATTTCAAAATAAATTATTCTTTCATAGATTCTTTCATAGATTCTGCAGGTTACTGATCTTGTAATTCTAGTCATTTCTGTGGCAGACATGCAAAGTGTTTTACAATGATGTATAAAGAAATCCCATAAAGCTGTTATGACTGAAATTGCTCAAGGTTTCCCAATGAATTTCACAGATCAGCAGAGATTTAAATTCAAATCTATCACAAGCAAAACTCTACTACAGAGGATTGGATGCTGTGGGTATGTTCCTTTAGCAGTTGTGTTTCCTCCTAGGATCCTTGTGCCAGATCCTTGTGCCAGATGAAAGCACTTCCACTAGAGAAATAAACCCATGGGAGCTAAGTCATTGTATTTAGTGGCACAATGGACAAAAGCATCCCTATTTTATGCCTTTCTAAAACAATTTAGCCCAGCCTCTATTAAAATAATGACTTAAAAGAAAACAAGATTGATTTTCTGAGCCTTTGGGCCATATTGACCTATGGTATATTTTGAAGTATTTCTACAGCATTAGGCTGCTTTCACATACATACGATAAGGCACTTCCAGTGCACTTTAGTGATGGTTTGCACATGGGAAAATCAAGTTGCAAATAATCACTCAAGTGCACTGAAAGTTCATTGAAAGTACACTATCCTGTGTGTGTGAAAGCAGAAAACTAAGAGATTTCTCACAATTTTGGCTGCAGAGATTGCATTGAGTCACACAGAGATTTTGCCTACAAACAATGTAGAATTACTATCAACAATGAGTGATGCCATATCAGTCATGAATGAATACACTCATTTTTTTTTATGTATGCATGCTCCTCAGATCCTTGTTACTAATTGTAATTAGTTATATTCTAAACTCTTTGCCAGCAATGTCTCTTTTATGGGAAAAGTTCCCATAAAATAATGACAAGGAATGTTTCTAATCCCTTCAGATCATAGCTCACTGCACACACAAACAAAACTTTCTGGGTCAACTCTGCCTTGTGCAATGGAACGGGCAATCTTATAATACCAATAAACACAGAAACAAAGTTATAATATAGCTCCCATAATGACTATGCTGTCTTCACGATCATTCATCAGTGATCTATTGGTGTGACATGTAAGACAAGCATTGCCAAACATACGTTCAATATAATATCATGGAATGTTAAACACCTGAAGGATTCCAATAAGCATAAAAAGGTTTTTTCCAAGTTGAAAGATCTTAAAGGTGATGTGGATTTTTTACAAGAACATAACAGCAAAGGATAAGAATCACTTGTGTAAGGGTTGGGTTGGTGAGGTATATGTTACAGATACATCTAATTGATCTAAATGTGTTGCTGTATTGATACAGAGGTGGTTTCTTTTCATGTTCAGCATGTGATTGCAGATTCAAATGGTCAGTTTATTATTTTCATAGTGAAAAGTTCTAATTCTGTTATTGTTATGACTAATGTGCTTGGTCCAAATGTGGACTCCCAGACATGTTTCATCAATGTTTCAGCTATTTGGAACATTCTATATATGACTATCTGTTCATGGGGGGAAATTTTAATGTCATACTAGATACAAATTGAAGCACACCCCTATGCACAAAATATTCTTTGATAAGATCTACACTCAAATCCTATATGGCTGAACTAGGTCCCTGGCCTCTATTGCACCCAGTGCACAGAGATTAAATTTATATTTCTTCTGTGCACCATAATTGCTTCTGGTTAGACTATTTTCTTGCTTCAGCTTCTTCGATGCCCTAGATTATTGCCCGTGACACAGATGTTATTGTTATTTCTGACTACACCCTCATATCATTAGTCCTTCAGTTTCCAGACTGGGTTACACCACCTAGTTTATGGTGTTTTAATGTTCCTCTTCTTCATGATGACACTTTTAAAGATCAGATGATAGCTGAGTTATCAGAGTATTTCACTATTAATCAAGGAACAGCTTGAATGGGATGCTTGTAAAGCTTTTATTAGAGGGGAATCATTGCATATGCTTCTCATAAGAAGAAACTTAGAGAAATGAAAGAAGTAACTTTGAAACATAGATTGACAAATATGTTAGGGTTAGACACTGGACTGATCTCCTTGGAGACATGTATGCAGCTTCTTACATGTACCTACTGGCTAAAAGTCATTTTCAATCTGATGGATCTAGTACCCTTGATCCTTGCTGACAGCCACTGCTCAACCTGGCAAAGAACGATTGAGGGGAAACTCCAGGAGTACAGCCTCTCCCCCCAAGTTTTACTGCATCTTGTGTATCAAAAAAGCATAAGAAATAAGTAAACAGTGTTTCTGGGATCATGCCCTACAATCAGATATGGCACAGATACAGAAATATCCAGTTTTTCTGTGGCATGTTAAATGTTTTCAACCAGCAGATTATTTTAGATCCCTTGAGAACGCCAAATATCAGAGGATCTTTACCCTGACATGCTTTAATGCTCTACCTGGAAGGTAGATACCATCATGTCCCACTCCTTCAACAGCTTTGTCCATGTCATACAGGGGAAGAATGGTCTATTGAACATGTTTTTCTACATTGCCTATTCTATAATGACATCCAACATCAGTATATTGCTCCAGTTCTGTCAACTTTACTGGGAAGATCTGAACAACTTTATGTCTCTCTCCCCTTTGCAGACACTTTCCAGGACATAACTAATAAAGTTGCCAAATTCTGCCTATGGGTGTGTGGGATATGCAAGCAGCTGATTGAGTCCCAATAACCTTGCCTGTCTGTGGGCGGAGGGTGTTACCTTCTCTGTCCCCCCTCTTAATCTGTGCTCATTGTTTTGTGCCTGTCGCACTCCATGTGTTCTCTTTTTTATTATTGCTGGCTCTCCAGAGCTGATTTTGTATTGAAATAAAATCTAAGTTTTAATGGAGCTGTGGTGGCTCAAGTGGTTAAGACGCTGAACTGCAGGCTGTGGAAGATCAGTAGTTCAGCAGTTCGAGACCCGGGTGCCGCATGACAGGGTGAGCTCCTGTCTCTAGTTCCAGCTCCTGCCAACCTAGCAGTTCGAAAGCTAGAAATTGCAAGTAGATAAATAGGTACCACTTCGGTGGGAAGGTAACAGCGTTCCGTGCACCTTGGTGTTTAGTCATGCCGGCCACATGACCACGGAAACGTCTTCGGACAGCGCTGGCTCTTCGGCTTGGAAACGGAGATGAGCACCGCAACCCTAGAGTCGGATTCGACTGGCTTTCGAGCAAGGGAACCTTTACCTTTACCTAAAATCTAAGTTTAAAAAACTATCTGTTAAATCAAACCAGATATTTATTGAGAATGGCAAAAGGTTAAATATGAGCTAAACCATTATCACTGAAAGCAGAATACACTTTGTCTGTGCCAGTCATACTGGGAAAGTGATGAGAGACCAGGAAAATTTTAGCATGTCATTTAAGACAGCAAAAGAATAAGAACTATATTCCTTTGATCAAAGATGAGTAGAATAGAATACATACTGCCTGTGCTGAAATAAATTCAGATTTTTATAAGTTGCATTCTGAATTGTACAATAAAGGCAAAGAATTTTCAGAAAAGGATTTGGAAACATTTTTCTCTCACTTTGATCTTCCGTGTTTAGATATTATTCAGCAACAGATTCTTGCTGAGACTTTGCACATAGATGAAGTAAAGGCAGTGATAATGAATATTAATAATGGCAAATCTCCAGCACCACATGGGTTACTTATTGAATGGTATAAAATCTTTTCAGATTTCTTAATTCCAAAACTTTGCCAATTGTAGAACAAGATTTTTTTTAGTCTGGCTCATTGCCATTGTCATTATATGATGCCTATATCACTGTGATGCCAACATCTGGAAAAGACCATATGTATTGTGTGAATTTTGACCTATTTCTTTGATGAATGTAGATGCTAAGATATGAACTGCTATTCTTGCTAACAGACTTCAAAAGATTGTTACAACTTTGGTATGTGTAGACCACGTAGGATGTATACAGGGCAGGCAAAACTCTGATAATCTTAGGCTGGTCACTGATCTGATTGCTATAAATACTAAGTGATCTGATCAAGTTGCCATTCTCTCACTTGATGCTGAAAAAGTTTTTGACAAAATGTACTAGAAATCTGTCTTTGCTACATTAACTAAATTCAGTTTTTGCCATGAATTGTTGAAATGTAGTATAATATTTTATTCATTTCCCAGATCCAGGGTGCTGACCAGGGCCGGCATGAAATTTTTCGGAGCCGTAGGTGAAACTAGCACCCCCCCCCCATGCAAGGCTGCCTTGTGGTGCCCCTCTCACGTTGTGTCTTTCCCCCTGCTGCTGTGTGTCTCACTGGCACTCAAACCAAGTGCTAAGCTGGGTGCATCGGGGGGAGAGAGGGGGCTACAAGGCTCTTCTGAGTGTGGCCCTACTGCTTTTTCTCCCCCCCCTGCTTCCCCCATCTCTCCTTCCCCCTGGGGGACCAGGACCCCCCAGCTGCGTGCACCCTGTCCCCTCGCTCCGCGTGGGGGCGGTGCCAAGAAGACTCACCAAGGAGGAAGTGGCAGCTGGTCTGCTCCAGCCCCCTCTAAGCACCACACATGCCTACCTGAGCCACCCTGCCGCTGGGCCCTTCAGGTGGCGCTGTCTGCCTCCTCCTCGCCTCAGGACAGACCCTGGGTGCAACAGGGGGTGCGCTTCATACCTCCTCACTTCCTTCTCCTCCTGCTTCTGGACACACTGGGCACCGGACTCGGGGTGAAAGAGGAGGGGGCGGTGGTGGAGGCAGCGGTCCACTGGTCAGGGACTAGATGCATGCAGGGCTTTTGGCAGGGGGGCTTTTGGCAGGGGAGCCGGGTGCAGTTTGGCGCCCCTAATGCCTAGTTCGTCTAGTGAGTAAGCCAGCCCTGGTGCTGACTAATGGCATATTTTCCATATAATTCCACCTTGAGATGGTACTAAATAGGGCTGCCCTTTTTCTCCTCTTCCTATATCTGGAACCTCTGGCTTATGCTATCAGACAAAATAATAATATTCATGGCTTTGTACATAACTTTTTGGAATTTAAAATTATTCTTTGTGCAGATGATCTTTTATTATTTTTTAATTATTTTTTCAGAATCTTAATCTTCCGTTCCTCTATTAATGAATATCAGTAATACGTTTGGAGACTTATCTCAATATTCAATTAACTGGGCAAAATCTAAGTTAATGCCACTGGGAGACAATATATCACAGAGTGTATTTGCCTATGTACATTTTTGGTGATGCCCAGATTACTTTTCTTGGAATACTGAAGAACTGTGCCTGCACATGAAAGCTTACACCTTGAATAAAACTTTGTTGATCTTAAAGGTGCCACTGGATACAAACTTTGTTCTTCTACTTCAGACCAACATCGCTACCCAACTGAATTGATCCTAGAATATTATGCAAAGGATTATCCTGAATTGTAACAAGCTAATTGCTGATATATTTTTGGATTTGAACTTGTCTGTATGGGGCAAAGTAAATACACTCAAAATTAATATTATACCTAGAATTATTTACATTTATCTATATATCTTGGTGATATTCATAAAACTAATACTTCGTTTCAGAATTTTATGTAGGGTTCCTTACTGCCTTGGATTTCTTTAAAGAGGATGCAACTCCTTCAGTGAAGGAGGTTTTGGTTTCCATAATCTTCCTTTATATCATCAGGCATTAGTGATGGGCAGAAACCGAGAAATGAACTGTGGTTCAAGCATGAACCAGGTCGGTTCATGGTTTATTTCAAACTGGTTCATTTGGTAGCATCACTCCCAAATCCAAAAATGAACCACCTTTTTTCCATGGAGGTTCGTTTGGTTCGTTAGATTGATTTGTTCTCCAGACAGCCTGGCACCGATTCAATCAATTCCTAGGCAACACTGGGGTGGAATTGTGGAGAGCCCTAGAAACACCTATAGCAATTGTCCATAGCTTGATTGGCAGCTCTGGGAGCCAACCACAGAGCTTCCATTCTGCTATATGGGAGCAGTTTGTGTGTGTGTGTGTGTAGATAGATAGACAGACAGACATACAGACACACACAAACATACATACACACCACACCACACACTGACTCAGCTGCTTTCATTTTGCAGCAGGAAGAAAGAAGAGTTAGTCATCATGTGAGAGCAAGTTAGGAAGAACTGCTTGCTGTGTGGTTGATTTAAGGGGAGGCTAGAGCTGAGCTTTCCTGGGTGCATCTGCTTCGGGGGGGGCTATAGCTCAGACATCTCAAATCCAATCTTTGCCAAACTTGTAGGGTGAGTGGAGGAGAGCCTGCTGAAGACTCCCTGTGAGTTTAGAGTCTCTAACTTGTGAGGGGCTGTTCTACCACCTCCTGAATTCACAAACTTAACAGACCATGAACCAGTTTGGGAAACTGGAAAAGTTTGTGCAGGTTAGAAGATAAGTGCCCTGAGCCTGCTTCGGTGGCGAGGGCGGGGTATAAATTGAATAAATAAATAAAACAGTGGGGCATTTCAGGACTCCACCTCCTGAAATGTGAAGCACCCCCAACAACAGCTGCTGCCCCTCTCCCCTCTTCCTCCCCTCCTGTTATATTAAAAGGGCCCTCCAGCTGATCAGCAGGAGCATGTGGCCTGCTGATCAGCTGAAGGGCCCTTTAAATCTTGCAGCCACCCCCCTCCCCTCTTCCAAGATTTAAAGTGTCCTCAAGCTGATTGGTGCTTGGAGTTCAGGCATGGGCAGGTCAGGCACGGGCAGCCCCCGCTAGAAAAAAACAGCATTTAAAGGGTTGTTTTTCAAACAGGGGCTGCCACACCTGAACTCCAAGTGGTGAAATCACAGCTCTCCTGCTGCCCCACAAAATTTCCCCATGCCCCTCCAACCACATTTAACTTTAGTAGGGAGAATCTGTTGGGCATGTTGTATGCCTGCCTTGCTTTTTCCCCACCACAGGAAACAGTGGAGGATGGGGGACCATCTTTGGGTGCCCATAGAATTGGACCCATTTGACCAGTCTTTTTGAAGCTTGGGGGTTATTTTAGGGAGAGGATCCAGCAGCTACATGTCAAATTTGGTGCCTGTACCTCAAACCCCCTCCCCCCAGCCCACTGACTACACCCTAGGAGATTTGCCATTGACTACAATGGCCCCATAGGGTATAATGGAGCAAAAAAAATCAGGATTCCTGAATTTTACTTGAATTCCAATACAATACTGATATTGGAATTTGGGAATTCAACTTTTAAAGACAATACCAAATTTTTAAGGGTCCAAAAACCCTGGATCTGAAAAATACCATCCCCCCCCGCACATACCTAATCAGGACCACCTTTATTCCACTGAAAAGTGTATATATAATTTTTAAAGACTGAAATACTCAGAGTGGAGACTTAGGAACTGTAATGTTCTAAACTGATCAAATGACCACTAGAACTCAGACCTCAGCCTGCTTCAATAACTTTCTAATCACCCAGAAAGTAGGGATGCCAGCATCCAGGTAGGACCTGGGAATCCCCTGGAATTATAGCTTCTCTGTGCAGACTATAGAGATCAGTTCCCCTGAAGAAAATGGAGTGTGGGCTCTATGGCATTGTACCTCAGTGCTGTCCCTGTCCATCCCATGCTCCATCCCCAGATCTCTAGGAGTTCCCCAACCTGGATCTGTCAACCCCACCCCTCAACCCCCACCAGTGACCAGGGGAAACCTGAAAACCCTGCCAGAATGATCACATAGGAAATCCTTATACCAGTGTGTGCTTCACCAGACCACCACACTATCAGTCCACTTCCACCTTAAGTGACTGGAAACACAGCAAAATCCCTACCTTGCTTAAGGTAAAGGTAAAGGTTCCCTTGCTTGAAAGCCAGTCGAATCAGACTCTAGGGTTGCAGTGCTCATCTCCGTTTCAAAGCCGAAGAGCCAGCGCTGTCCGAAGACGTTTCCGTGGTCATGTGGCCAGCATGACTAAACACCAAGGTGCACAGAACGCTGTTACCTTCCCACTGAAGTGATACCTATTTATCTACTTGCAATTTCTTGCTTTCGAACTGCTAGGTTGGCAGGAGTTGGAACTAGAGACAGGAGCTCACCCCGTCATGCGGCACTCTCGGGTCTTGAACTGCTGAATTACTGACCTTCCACAGCCTGCAGTTCAGCGTCTTAACCACTTGAGCCACCACAGCTCTTAACCACTTGAGCCACCACAGCTCTGCTTAAGGAACCTCTAAATTCTATCTGACTCAAGTCTCCATTAAACAGCTCTTTCCCCCTATGCTCTTCCTACTCCATCCAAGTGTTCTAAGGTTCCTCATTGGTCATTTCTGACTTTCTTTCCAGAGCACTAGGGCACAAAGGGGACAGACTTGGCTCTGCCCATCACACAACCAACCTGAGCACATTATTAGTTGCTTACAGTGCTTCAGAATAAGTGACATGTTGAAACCCAACTTAGATTAGAGTTTGTAAGGAAGACCAGATGCAGAAGAAATCCTGACTCCATGCATCTTGAATAGTTGCATAAGTTTGTGTGAGGGGGTAATTTTTTAAAAAGCCAAGAAATGTAATGAATATCAGAACCCTCTTATATCTAGTTAAAGAGGTAAAGGTTTCTCTTGCTCGAAAGCTAGTTGAATCCAACTCTAGGGGGTGGTGCTCATCTCCATTTCCAAGCCAAAGAGCCAGCACTGCCCGGAGATGTTTCCATGGTCAGGTGGCCGGCATGACTAAACACTGAGGCACATGGAAGGCTGTTTCCTTCCCACCTAAGTGGTACCTATTTATCTACTTGCAATTTCTTTCTTTCGAATTGCTAGGTTGGCAGGAGCTGGAGCCAGAGATGTGAGCTCACTCTGTCACCTGGCACTAGGATCTCAAACTACCAATCTACAGACCTTCTAGTCTGCAGCTCAGCATCTTAACTTCTAAGCCACCGCAGCCCTCTTATATCTAGTTAGACTAACATTAAACAATAAAATATTACTTCTTTTGATAGTACAGTGGCACATTATACTTTCCCTTTTGATGCTTACAAATCATATTTTTAAAATATTCCCTCTCCCACCTTGCCTATGTCCATCCTTGTTGCCTTATTGAACCCATGCACAATGCATTGTTTCTAAATCTTATTTTGTGCATGGAACTGGGAAAGTACCCACTTTTCAAAGGACAATCTCATTTACTGCCCACTCCTACACAACATTTATTTGCAAGTCTTATTGATTTCAGTGGAGCTCGTTACTAACTACATTTCTTGAGCTCCAACTGCATTGCAGCTTTAAGGTGTGCAAAGTGTCCCTGGAGGTCCACACTGCCAGCTTTGACAGGTAATGTGACTAATAACTGTGCAATCTTCTCTGCCTACATACTGAGCTGCATTCAAGTGTGTGACATTCGGTTCAGAGGCGCTGTTAGCATAATAAGAGATGGGAGCCTTCTGAAATATTTGCATCAAAATTTTTTGATCCCTATCAAGATGTATGAAAATGTCCCATTGTAATTGTAATGGTGTGTGCAGTAGTTGTTGGAGATGAAACTAGGAAAGACCATCTCTGTCTCACAAACACCATCACCGATAATATTGAAAAGTTGCTTGTGCATCACCATTTCACCATTTCAGAGAAGTTGCTTGTGCATCACCATTCCCAGTATTAAGTTGCTAGGTCCTGATCCAGAAATTTTTGCCTGCAGCTTGTAAGAGTTTCAGCAATGAGTTGAAGTAGTGGTAGTGGTAGCACCCCCTGAGTAAAGGTACCAGCCTTTTCTGTTAAGGGGCAGTTTTTTGTTTTCATTTTTCCAGCAAGCAAGAATCTAGCTGAATTCTGCAAGGGTGAGCAAACCAAATGTGTAAAAGATTGGCAGCTACTGCTGTAGTGCTCTGGCTGTTCAGAACTCTTCTGGCTGCTTCTTCTGTTAGTAAAAAGACAATTTGCTGGGAGGAAAACAAACAAACATGACAGATACAACTGTCATTATCCCATAGCAGCTCCTATTTGCTTTCTGACACACAAATTTGCTTTCTGACTGTTGGCACATAAAAATAATAACACCACAGACATATGTGAATTAGCTAAAAGAATAACTTACTAATATATTAGGAAGGGTTACACGGAGGAAATAAAATAACAAACAGTCCAACTGGCTAGCTACATTTTCTTAGCTAATGTTAACTGCGAGATGGAAAACCAAACTCAGGTAATCTCTCCCAAATACGAACTGGCCAATGACCAGGCTACAGGTCAGTTTATTATGCCTAAGGCCTTCATCTTCTAACACTGTAACTTCTACTTGATGCCCCAAAGGTCCTAACTAATGAACAATTAGCATAGACAAGCAAAGAGGTTAACTCTTTCATGACATCAGGAAGAGAACTTGTAGAGACTTCAACACTGACACACAAATATGACAGAGTGTTGAATCAAGGTGGAAAAAAAGTTAAACTAAGAATGTTCTTTTAGTTCAGTGTTTAGGAGAGCAGGAAACAGAACTGAGCTCTTATTCAAAGGGGGTGGTCCATGGGGACTTTATATAGTTGGCCATCTGGCTGGTAATTGTTGTTCTGTTGTGTACTAGTAAACCATGTGCTGATTATCACACTGTTTCCTGAGTCCTTAATGCGTCGAACCCACTACACAACACTCTGAAGCAACAGAACACACAAGTGATGAAAATCAGAATGCGGAAGAGCCCGAAGTAGACAATACTGACTTGGATGGACCGCTGGTCTGATTCAGTATATGGCAGCTTCATGTGTGTCTATGTGTTGCATTCACAGTTGATTGTTTAGTATTATTTATCCATTTAAAATATTTATGTCCCACAATTTCTGCTAAATTAGTTACATACTTAGGTCGCTAACAATTTTCTGTCGATGCATATACTTGTGTACATTCAGAGCCTTTAAACAACAACAAAAAATGTTTAAATAAAGAGTCCCTCTGTAGCACAGACTGTTCCGTTCATCCATCTGGCCCCAGCTAACCTCTGTAATGAGGAGACAGCCAGATAGGCATGTGACAAGAAATTCCAGATCATTTATCAGGAAGGGCTATAGAGATGCCCTGGATAGTTGGCTTGTTGTGAGGATGTTGCTGGATTCAGGCTCAAACATATTTTCAGAGAAAAGAAACTGCACAATGAATGGTTTAAGCTGAGTGAGGCAAAAATAAATGCATAGTGTATAGATGGATCAAGGGGCTGTTTTGTGTTTCGGGGGGGGAGAACGCTTGTCCCTACCCACTCATTAAATATACTGGGAAGTTTCTTAGGGGGAAAGTGATAATTTTGATTAAAATACTGCAACATGGTAACATTAATACTTCTACAAAAAGAAATCTGTTGAAGAAGATAATACAAGTATCACACACAGTTTACCCCTGAGGCAATGACGCCGACTGACCGTCCGTGTGCTGGCAGAGGTGGCAAAAGCAGAGTCATATAACTGGGATTAGATCATGTGGTCCTTGGAGTGTAGTAAACAGCATATTGTATTTCAACTAAAGGTGAATTAAGAATACTCAAATGTGTGGAGATCAGATTTGATTAAACTCTCAATCCTGTGAAGAAAAAAAGTGTAAATCACACAGTGTAGGGGGCCCGTATGACCTACCTATTCCACCAACAGAAGTGTTTGTAATATTATAGTCTTTTACCACAGATGAAGAATATTTACCTCTCCCTAACTCTGTGGTAACAACTGGAAGCATCATTCATCTGTTCAGTTTCTGCATGTCAGGCTGCTATTAAAGGCACAGAAGCATGGCCAGTAAAAAAAGTTGGCAGTACAAATCTGGAATGATGGTCTTCCTCATACCTCCTAAACCACATGATGAACACCATAACTAGGAGGCTCTCCTTTTCAAATTTTAACTGACTTTTAACTAAGGGGTCTAATGGTCCATTTCTGATTTAAAGTCTGCTTTACGGATATTTTTTACGTTGGTGGTTATTTCATGCCATTTTAATAACTTTTTAAAAATATCAACTTATGATATTATCTCCATAGAGGCAGCAAATAAATAAATATCCTTGCAACATTGTTGATCCATGCATTCTATCCTAGGTTAGTTAACCCAGAGAGTAATTTCAATCACTGGGGCAAATTACAACCAGTACGCCAACCAAATAATACAAATGGCAGCTTAGATAATCAGGAACAAAAATTGATAAGAAGTATTTTAAAAGTTTGTAGTTCTGTAATCAAAAAGTTTAGAAACTTAAAAAAAAAAAAAAAAGATGAACCGTCAGGGAAGACATTGGGAATATCTTTTGTGGCTGAATCCCTGATGATATAGTTGGATTTTAGTGTTGCAAAATGAAGACATTGTTTTAGTAGAAAATGGGTCCCCTTTGGCACCCAAACGTGAAAACCTGTAATTCCTTGTTTCTCAATGGTGATCAGAGGCCTGTGCACCAGACACAAGCCAAGGAGGAATGTGCTGATCTATTCAGGGCAGCTGCTGTATTGTTGCTTTAACAGAACACAGATGCTTTCCTTTTATTGAGTTAAGCAATAAACCTGTTTGGTTCCTTCTCATGCCATTAATTTTGTTCTAAATGCACTTTTGAAAGTGGCAGCTAGAATAGACTGGAGGCAGCCTCTTTTGTGGCTAAAAATAGGACAGAAAAACACATCTCTGAAAAGAAGCTGAATAGAACGCAACACAGGAACAAGAACATAGTTCTGTCAGTTTGACTACAGGGCCAAAACAACACCATTTGCTGGAGATTCATGACTGATAGTCTCTCTCTTAAAAAAAAAGATTCCCCCCCCAAAAAAGGCTATTGCAGGGTGCTATTTGGAACATTGGCACAGAAGAGGAGAGGATGCTTTTTGCTCTTTGCTGGTCTCTTCTGCATCTGGCATCCGCTCCACATTTTCTCAGCACTCAACTTGGTTCCCCCTTACCTCAGAATATCTGTTTTCATTCAATCTGGTATGCAGATTTTCCTGTGTCAGTACTTGCCTCATCAGTCATTAGCCACCTGAGTCAAGTAATTCATGGTGAGGTGATAAATACGGAAGGGGAAACAGGGGTGGGGGAACTGATGGAAATCAATGAAGGCATGTCAAGTTGTCTGTTTATTGTTCCCTTAGAATCAGAAGCAGAGAAAGAAAAAGGTGCCACTCAAAACCACATTCAGATACCCCAGGGCAACGCTGTTGTCATGGGACCTGGCTCAGCCGAGGCTGACTATTCCTCAGATGAGGAAGAGGCACAGAGCAACCCAGCCTCCTCTGGAGTCAGCCCCAAAGAGGAACCTTTGCCAGCATCTGAGGAAGGAGAGATTCCAGCATCTGTGGTGCAGCAAGGTGAAGAGCCTGAGATGCAGTCAGAGGAAGAGCCTGGCCCAGCATCCCCCAGTTGGAGACACCTCAAGGCCAGAGTCCCCACCTAGCTCACCTGAATGTCCCAGACACAGGGCACGCCAGCGTCTGGAGGTGCGGGAGAGACAGAGGAGTGCCAGACTTCAGCTGTTGCAAAGGCAACGTGAGGGGCCATGAGTCTTTGCAGGTCGCTTCCCAGGGAAGGGAGGATTGGAGTATAAGCAACCACGCTCAGCTGCCCTGGTGTGGATGCAACCGTGCAATCTTGGATCTTTTCCTGGCTGCCAGCCTCTGCTCCTGAAAATCCTGACTGATTTCCTAGCATTCTGACCCTTGGCACTGTTTCTTGGCTTGCTTTTGGACTGTCTATCTAGATTCAGTGAAGTATATCCGTGGCGACCAGCCAGAACCAGCACAGCTGTACTGACTGCAAAGTCACCCTTGAATGGCCATAAATCTATGCAGAAGGTACCATAAAACCCAATGAACAAAGAAAGGGAAAGCAGCATGCAGTATAGAGGGAGATTAAGCTCCCAACATGGCTGTGGAAAAACTGTGATGCAACAGATGGGTGCAGAATCAGCTGCTGCTTCCCTCATCAAACTCTGTCCCCACCCCCAAGCTGCTGTTTGTTCTATGGGGCACATTTCTTTCCTCTTCTGAACCAACTGACTGCCATCACAACTGTATTTCAATAAATCTTGTGAGATCAATGACTGATCCCCCACATAATTTATAGTTTGGCCCTTAACCTGGAAGAGCACAATAAGAATATTGGAAATGGTGGATGCATGCATTTACAGAGACGCATCACAATATATGGAAGTTGTTAAATATGCTTGAATCAAGGGTGAGCACCATAACTGATTAACTAAATCAATTAACGATGATTAACTAAAGCGATTAATGAAGATAATGTGGAATTTAAATTGGAACACTGTTATGTAAAAAGATTTCAGCACTATAATAAGCAGTTGAGTTAAATTAATGGGAAACTAACAGAAGCCATTTCAATTGAAAAAGGAACACATCAGGGATGTCCTTTATCCCCTTTATTATTTATACCAGCAATAGAGATTTTAGCTATAAAGATTAGACAAAACAACAGAATTAAGGGAATAAAAAGTGGATGATGAAAAGTTATGCAGATGACATGGTTCTAACAGTCTTGAATCCCCAGAAATCATTGCAATATGTAATAGAACATATTGAAGAATTTGGATCGCTATCAGGCTATAAAATTAACAGAAAAACATCCCAAAAATTATAACAAAATTTTTAACACAACAAGAAGAGATTATAAAGAGCGTGAAGTGCCCAACAATCACCAACCCTATTAAATATTTGGGAATAAAAATGACTGGGCAAAACTGTAATCTTTAAAAAAAATAACTACCAGACAATTTGGAAATTGATTCAAGAAGATTTATTAAGATGGAAAAAACAAAAAATCTCATGGCTGGGAAGAATCTCTTCAATTTAAATAAATGTGCTGCCAAAATGAAGAGGAGGAGGAGGAGGAGGAGGAGGAGGAGGAGGAGGAGGAGGAGGAGGAGATTGGATTTATACCCCACCCTTCACTACCTGAAGGAATCTCAGAGCAGTTTACAATCTCCTTTCCCTTCCTTTCCCCACAACAGACACCCTGTGAGGTTGGTGGGGCTGAGAGAGCTTTTTAGAGAACTGCTTGTGAGAGAACAGCTCTGAAAAAACTTGTAATTGACCCAAGGTCACACCAGCAGCTGCATGTGGAGGAGTAGGGAATCAAACCCGATTCTCCCAGATTAGAGTCCACGCTCCAAACCACTACACCAAACTTTTTGTTCCAAATGTTACCCATATACATAGAAGAAAGCATATTGAAAGAATGGCAAGGAAAGATAAATGAATTTATATGGAATGGCAAAAACCAAGAATAGGCTTCAAAATAGAGAAAATTGGTACAAAATGTTTTTCAGATAGTATATAACTCCAAAGGGCATTGAGAAAGCACATAAAAACTACAAAGGAAAATGCTGGAAATGTTAAGACATAGATGGAAGCTTTTTTCATATGTGGTGGACTTGTAAAAATGCAAAAAGATATTGGAAATGCAGAATATATTAAAGTTGAAATTCCCAACGGAAGCCAAGAGCATGCTATTAGGTGTTTTGCCTAACAAATTACCAAAATTTTAGAAGAGCTACTCAAACATAGGGTGACAGTGGCTAGAACTATCTATGCAGCAAAATGGAAACTAGATATCTGTTCATGTTTGGTAAGACAGTGGCTGGAACTATTCATGCAGCAAAATGGAAACTAGATGTCTGTCCATGTTTAGAAGAATGGGAAAATAAACTTGCTGAATATGCAGCAATGGCAAAATTAACAACCTGTTTGAGAAACAGGTCTATTATGAAATCTGAGGAAAGATGTAATATTATGTGTATTACTACTAGTAAGGCCAGTTGTGGGAAGAAATACAACAAGCTCTAGAAGGAAGCTCCAGTGAGTGTTCTGACTGTGGCTGGTGGGGCAGCAGAGGGAAGGGGAAAATAGAGGAAGGCAAGCCATGTTTATTTCCTTCTGCTTAGCTATAAGGCGGGGCTGTCTCAAGTCATTTTGCTGCCCCAAGTGGGTAGTATGGGAGGATAGCCTCATGGTAACAGGTATGGTTCCCTCCACCCCTGACTTATGTTGATTTGGGGTTATGCAGTGGCAGCTAAGATGGAAAAGCACCTCCTCCTATGCCATGTCTTCTGTGTTCCAAGGGTCTGGAAAGTGGTTCCATAGCCAGTTACAGGGTTGGGAAATACCTGTAGATTTGAGGGGTAGAGCCTGGGCAGGGAGGGTTTGGGGTGTGGAGGGTAATGCCATAGAGTCCATTGCCCAAAGCAGCCATTTTCTCCAGGAGAACTGATCTTGGAGATCTCCAGGTGCTGCCTGGAGGCTGGCAATACTAAGGAGAGGGCCAGACCTGTAGATTTGAGGGGTAGAGCCTGGGGAGGGCAGGGTTTGGGGTGTGGAGGGACCTCAGCAGGGTATAATTCAATAGAGTCCATTGCTCAAAGCAGCCATTTTCTCCAGGAGAACTGAACTTGGAGATCTCCAGGTGCTGGTAATACTAAGGGGCTGGTAATACTGGAGGCTGGTAATACTAAGGGAAGGGCCAGACCTGTAGATTTGAGAAGTAGAGCCTGGGGAGGGCAGGGTTCAGGGTGCGGAGGGACTATAATGCCATAGAGTACACTGCCCAAAGCAGCCATTATAATAGCTGGGAAATTTTCTGTTGGGGAAATGATGTGCTGTGGCTGGGGAACATGGTGATTTCTGGGAGATCTCCAGGCCCCACAGGGAGATTGGCAATGCCAGTGACCATTTAAGGGAAAATTGGGATATGTATTTTGGCAACTCCAGTGACCATTTAAGGGAAGATTGGGATATATATTTTACCTCAGGACACATTCAGTGACTCCCAACAGCAACAGCAAACTGTTTAGAATGTTAGAGGCAAAGGCCAATCAGGCTGCATATGCAAATGACCTCTGTGTTCCAACTGGCTATCAGGGGGAGAGGAACAGCAAACTGTTTAGAATATTGGAGGTGAAACTCAGGCAACGCAGCCAGTGGATAGGGACAGCTTCTTGAGTGACAGATCAGGGAGCCAACTGATTTGGGAGTGTGTGGAATGTTCAGGAGAGTCCATGACCAAAACAGAATTATTATATAGAGAGATGCTAGCAGGAGACAAACTTTTTTTTTAAAAAAGAACTTTATTAATAGGATATATTAACACGTTCCATGTTTCAAAATATTTTTAGATACATCCTTTTCTAATACCCCCTTCCTCCCCACCACCTGGCTTCCAGCAATGCTCCACCCCCATTATTATTTCATTCCGTATTCACTAACAGTAAAAACTTATCCAATATTCAGTTCTTCATTTCTAACATGTTCATTTTCTCTGTCTCACTCTTAGGTAACATTTTAACTATTATTCATTACTTTCTAGTTTTCTATTCTTAATAGTTATCAAAGCAGAGTAACTTATTTTTTACATCCCAGTTCGTTTCTAGATAGTCTTTAAAATCTTTCAATTCTGCTAAGAATTCTTCATCTTCTTTACCATTAAGCTTCTTTGTCAATTTGTCCATTTCTACCATAAAAAGCATCTTCTTTATCCAGTCCCATTTTTCCGGTATTTTTTCTTGCTTCCAAAATTGAGCAAATGTCATTCTTGCAGTTGTAATCAAATACCATAACAATGTTCTCTTTGTCACATTAAATTCTTCCATTTTAAGACCTAAAAGTAACATTTCTGGTTCTTTTTTCAAGGTGCACTTCAAGATCTTCTGGATTTCGTTATGGATCTCTGTCCAATAAGCTACTGCTTTGTCACAAGTCCACCACATATGATAAAATGAACCTTCCTTTTTTTACACTTCCAACATTTGTTAGACATGTTCTCATTCATATAAGCAAATTTTTTTGGTGTCATATACCATCTATACATCATTTTATAACAATTTTCTTTTACATTAACACATGTTGAAATTTTAATTGACTTTTTCCACAGACACTCCCATGATGACATATCTATTTCTCTATTTATATTTATAGCCCATTTCACCATCTGTTCTTTTACAGTCTCATCTTCTGTGTACCATTTTAACAAAACCTTATAAATTTTGAAATCACTTTTTTACCTTTTTCTGCCCATACAGTTTCAATTTCATTATTCTCCTTCCTGAAGCCATACCTCATTTTATCAGGCTTAAATAAGTCATAAATCTGTCTGTAATTTAACCAGTCATATTCAAATTCCAGTTCCTCTCTAGCTCTCATCACGAAACTACTCCCCTCTACCTTCAAAATGTCTCTGTAAGGTATCCAATCTTCTCCTTTGTGCCTTGAAAGTGGTTTAATTACTTCTGCCGGTACCATCCATAATGGTCTTGCTTCAAAAAAAATGTTTTGTATCTCATCCAAGTCATAAACAGTGATCTTCTTATAAAGTGGTGTTTAAAAAAATTGTCCATTTTGGATTTCTCATACCATAAATAGGTGTGCCATCCAAACTTACGGTCATGTCCTTCCAACGCTAACATTTTTCTATTATCCAAATTAATCCATTGTTCAAGCTAAGTCAGACACACCTCATCATGATACAATCTAAAATTAGGTAGTTGAAATCCTCCCCTTTCCTTTGCATCACATAGAATCTTCATTTTGATCCTCGGTTTCCTTCCCGACCAAACAAATTTTGAGATCTCCTTCTGCCATGAATTCAACACTTTACAGTCTTTTAAAATTGGAATAGTCTGAAATAAAAATATCAAACGAGGTAAAATATTCATCTTGACTACCGAAATTCTGCCCAATAATGACAGGTTCAAAGTATCCCACTTTCTTATATCTTGTTGAATTTTGCACCAGATCTTCTCATAATTATTCTTGAAAAGATCTATGTTTTTCATTGTCAACCCAATTCCTAAATATTTTGTTTTTTTCACCGCTTCACACTGATTTTTTTCTTGCAGTTCCAGTTGTTTTTCTTTTGTCATGTTCTTGCATAACACCTTTGTTTTATTTTTGTTCACATAAAATCCAGCCAAATCTCCGGATTCTTTAATCTTTTCCATCAACAATGGTAGATTAATTACTGGATCTTCAATCAAAAACATTACATCATCCGCAAAAGCCCTATACTTGTACGTAAAGCCTCCAATTGTAAGTCCCCTTATATCCTTATCTTCTCTTATCTTCTCCAACAAAATTTCCAAAATTCCAAATAAATAATAAGGGGGATAGCAGACACCCTTGCTTGGTCCCTTTTTGAACCTTAAAATGTTCCGTCATCTCTTTATTTACGTTCAACGATGCTTTCTGTTCAGAATATATCGCCCTAATCACATTTTAAAAAGGCTGTCCAATATCCATTCTCTCACTCACTTGAAACATAAAGTCCCAGTTTAAGTTGTCAAAGGCTTTCTTGGCGTCTACAAATAAAAAAGCAACCTCTTTTTCTGGATGTTTGTCGTAGTATTCAATAGCATCTATCACCATTCTTAAATTGTCTCTGATTTGTCTATTTGGTAAAAAACCGGCTTGTTCTTCCATTATGACATCTTTCAAATAGTTCTTCAATCTTTCTGAGATTATTTTGGCAAACAACTTATAGTCATTATTGAGTAAAGAAATTGGTCTGTAATTTTAAACATCTGTTAAGTCTTGTCCTTCTTTTGGTATGAGTGATATATTGGCCTCTTTCCACGTCTCTGGTATTGCTTTGGTCACCTGTATCTCATTTGCTAAAAGTTCCAAGATTGGGGTCAACTCCTCTTTTAATTTTTTATAAAATTTTACGGTAAATCCATCTGGACCAGGAGCTTTCCCCAACTTAGCATCTTCTATCGTATTGTAGATTTCTTCTTTTTGGATTGGACCATTCAACATTTCCTTAATTTTTGTTTCCACCTTTGGTATTTCTACCTTGTCCAAATATTTTTTATTTTTTTCTGGATCTATATTCTTCTTTTGAAATAACTTCGCATAATACTTGAAGAAGACTCTTTTTAAACCGTTCATATCCACAATTTCTTTGCCATCCTCAATTATTTTGCTTATTAACCTTTTCTCTCTTCGATTTTTCAGTTGCCATGCCAGAAACTTTCCTATTTTATTTGCTCCTTCAAAGAATTTTTGTTGTAATTTCTTTAAATTCCAATAGAGTTCCCAATTAAGTATCACGTTCAATTGCTCTTGTAAAATTTGAATTTCTTTTTTTTTTTAAATAACTCTCCTAAAAAGGAGAGAATTTTATTTTTTTTATAAGAAAAGGGTAAGGTAGACAGATGGGAAAAGAAAAAAGAGCGGAGTGAGTTTTTTTCTGTTAGTAAAGGTTAGTTTTATTTCTTCCAGTTGTCGGCATCCATCACGGTTGAAAGATCTTCTTTTCAGCTTTACAAAGTCCAAATCAATTCTATTAGTAAAGTTAGTAAAGTCCACTGGGGTTAAATCAAATCTTTTCAGATGTTACACGAACAAATTCTTTTTTAAGTCTCTCCAATTATCATTAAGTCCTTTGAACTTTAATGCCTCCCGTTCCGTCACTTCCTTCCCCCGGGCCGCCGTCTTCTTCAAAAATCCAAATTTTGAGTACTGCTTCCTCCTCTGTGCTGGCATGTCTCTTCAGAAATTTTTTAATCCATCTTCTTTCGCTTCTTTTTTCTTGTTGTTTCTGGCAGTCATTTCTCGTTGGCTCCATTAACACTCGAGTTGAAATTAGATCTCCATTACTTGCTAAGCTCAACACCCCTTTCTACTGGCAGAGTATATCCTTTTTTTGAAGGCGGAGTAGGCTTTGAGAGCCTTGTCCGCCTCTTCTTTTTATTTATTCGCTCCACTGCCAGATAGAGGTGTCAAGACTTTCGTCAAAATAAATCTGAGATCTTCTTTCCCTTCTTCATCCATAGCTTGGAACTTTAACATCGATACATTTTCTGCCATCAACCTTGTTAATTCCAAATATTTGTTTTTATAGTCTGATGAGAAGAATTTCCATTTTAAAAGCGTTTCATTGATATTTTAGATTAACTCCAGCAGGTGGCGCAGTATCTCAGTCTCTTGTTGGTTGACAGCTAGTTCTGGGGGGGGGTTGACTGGAGCGGAAGTCCCTCCTCTCTTCTCTTCCGTTCTAAGCAGGATTTTCCCCAGCATCGACATTTTGTTTTTTATTTACTTTTTCAAAGTTCGTGCCACATCCCCCAGAAAGCAACTAAAGCCGCAATCTTCTGTAAAACCCCAACGGTACTTTCACCAACATTTTTTCTTGTTACCCCCCTTCGCGTTTCCTTTAAAAATTCGCTTCTTTGAAGAGGGTGGAAGCTCCTCCCTCCTCCCATACGCTTATCCGCTTGCGGGGGGTTTTAATTTTCGCTTCAAAATAGATCTTCAACTCACGATTAGATGCCATATCTTCTTTTCATGGTAATTCATCCGCTTTTCCTCACTCCTGGAAGTCGGCAGGGCTGCTAAGTCCCATTCGGGATGCACTACGCGGCGGGGCCGATTGGGGCGGGGAGAAAGCCTCAATTTCCCGGCAGTTTGCCGGCAAAGAGGCTACTCCCCTATGCGCCCCCGGTTCGGAGCCTTTGACTAAGGCTCACTAGGGTCTTTCGCAAACGCGAAGACCCCCCCATTCCGCGTGTGGGCTGACCGCCTCCGGGAGCGTCCCGAGAAGCGGCCGCCATTCGCAGCACCGAAACCGAAACCCTCGTAAAATTTGAATTTCTTTAATAATTTTCTTTTTTCCCAGTCTCCTCTTCAGTTCATTTTCTTTTTGCTGGATTCTTTCTTGCAACTCCTTTTGTTGCTTTATATTCTGTTTCTTGTCGGTCACATTCAGCGATATAAGTAATCCTCTCATCACAGCCTTATATGCATCCCAGACCATCTGTATTTTAACATTTTGATTTAAATTCATTTGAAAAAATGACTGAGTTTCCTTACGCAGTATCTCAATTATTTTTGTCTTATCCAATAAATCTTCATTGATTCTCCATTGGAACTGTTTCACTTTTTCTTTTAACATCCAAATCACCGGGTTGTGATCCGAGTTAGTCTTTGGCAAGATCTCCACTTTTTGGGTTTTTAATGCCATATCACCAGACATCCAAATCATATCTATTCTGGAAAAAGAATTATGTCGATTAGAGTAAAAAGTAAAGTCTTTAACTTTGGGATTCCATTTTCTCCAAACGTCTTCAAGTTTCTCTTGGTCCATCAACTTAAACAAAATTTTAGGTAGTTTTCCAATCTTCTCATCGGTCTTTTTTGATTTCCTAACCAGTTTATTGTTTGCAGTACCGTTAAAATCTCCCATCAATATTATCTGGTCATAGTTCACTTGGTCCAGTTCCTTCATCAAGTCCTTAAAGAAATTTTCTTTTGCTCCATTAGGCGCATATAAGTTAATTATCAATGTCTTTTTCTGAAGCATTGTAATTTCCACTCCAATATATCTCCCATCTTTATCACTAAAAATTTCTATTGGATCCAGTTCTTTATTTACATAGGTCACAACTCCCTTATTTTTTTTCTCTGCCAATGAATAAAATTCTTCTCCTAGTTTTTTGTTAATCAAATACTTATTGTCCTGCTTTTTAATATGAGTTTCTTGTAGACAAATGATATTAGATTTCTGCTTTTGTAGCCAATAATTTACTAACTTCCTTTTGGAGGGTGAATTAAGTCCATTTACATTCCACGATAACAATTTGTAATCCATCATGTCTTGTCTTTAAATATCTCCAAAATCTTCCAGATTTTCTGCCTTAAACTTATGCATATCTCCTAATGTCTTAATCGTGTGTCTTGTCGAATTGTAGATAAAAGACAGACCTTGTGGTATCTCCCATCTGAACCTGATGCTTAACTGCTTCAATTTGTCAACCAGCTTCTTATATTTCTTTCTATCCTGCAAGATCATTCTTGGGAGTTCTCTCATTATTATTATCTTTTTGCTATCAGACTCCAAAGGTTATGTGAATTGTTTTTTAAAGATATCCTCTTTCATCTTCCTTGTTACTAATTGCACAATAACATCTCTTGGCAATTTCTTTCTTTGGGCGTATGCTGAATTCACTCTATAAATTAAGTCAAAATCAGAATCCAATTCTCCTTGATCTTCCCCCAGATATTCAGTCAAAGCTGTCATCACTACTGTATGTATATCTTCATCAGTCGTTTCTTCAATCCCTCTTAGCCTCAGATGGTTTAACATCGCTCTATATTCCATCATTGCCTCCAGTTTGCGGTTATCTTGAAGAGTTGTTTCCATTTTTTTGTCTATATCTTGTGTCTTTTGCTCCAGTTCAGTCGATTTTGTTGCCAAACCTTGAACTTGACTATTTGTGTTTGCCACTTCTTTTTTAATTTTGGCCACTTCTGCTATCACCAGCTCTTTCAAAGCTGCCACATTTTTTTCTTGTACTTCTTTCAACTGCTCCAGCTGTTTTTCCATTTGTTTCTCTAACTGTTGATCTATCTGTTTCACCAAACCTTGAATCGCTTCCATCATCCTCTTCTCCATTGCTTCAATTGCAGCTTGCCATTCTTTCTTTTCTTTCGCTGACATACTTGGGTTCGCAGTCGAAGCAGCTCTTTGTCGATGTTTTGGGTCCGTTTTGAAAAATCTAAGGTATACTTCAACTGTCCTCTGGTTCTTTTCTTGAGTCACACTTTTTTCGCTGCCCTTTAAAGTCAATTTCACTGTTAAAATTGAATTTTAAAATTTGGTCCTCCTCAAAATGGCGGGCACAATTACTCTATGGTTTTTTGGGCTAGAGTAGGCTCTTTTTAAGCTTCCTGTTTCCGGTCACACATTAACATTGTCCTACCGGAAGCTTCCTGTTCCGCCACTCTTCCAATCCTCCAGCAACCACTCTAGCCCTTAGTCACAGTTCTAGCCGGACACAGATACTTGCAACACCTTAGTCTTGCGATCGTTTCTGTTAGTTTCGGTCTTGCACTTCACTCTTGATCTTTCTAACCACAGGAATGTTAAACAATGTCTGTTTTATTCAAATTAAACGCTTTGACAAGCTCTTCTTAATTCTAGCAGGAGACAAACTTAAAGTGAGAAAATATCATATACAAATGTATGGTAATGAAATAGAAGTAGAATTAAAATATTTTCCAAATGTTATATCCCGAATACAATGGGTTCTTTCTGTGAGATATATAGTAGACTTTCTTTTACATCATTTAATACTACTTACTATTAAAGGTTCTAATGAATATATAGAAATGACTAAAATATATTATGTGGAATACGTAGTAATGATGAAACCAGTGTAGTTAAAACAGATTCATTATGAGGTTTGAAAATTAACATTTAAATGAATAGAATTGTACCACAACAGAAATAAGAACTATTGTATTTTACAGATAATACCTTGAAAATTATAGTACCTATAATACTGCATGCTACAGATGGCATCTGTGAGGTCTTAGTTTTAATGACAACTGCACCAGATGAAGGTTACAGTTTAAATTGTGCTAATTTTTGTATATCGTATTTTTATCAAATCTGATGTAACCCGCCCTGAGCCTGCCATGCGGGGAAGGCAGGATATAAGTCAAATAAATAAATGAAGGGGATGAAAGGGAAATTATTCTCTGTCCTAGACATTATGTACTACATGATTGTCTTTGACAAATGTAATTATGTTGTATAACCCATTTCCCCCTTTTTCCCTTTTCTTTTCTCTGTCCTCACTGTTTTTCTGAAATAAATACATTTAAAAACTAAGCAGGATCCTGAGGCCCAATTCAGTTCTGCTCATTGCCAGATGCCACATATGACACAACCATGTAGGATGATTTAATATGGTAGTTCTAGGGTTGCCAGCTTCCAGATGGGGCCTGGAGATCTCCTAGAATTGTGACTGATCACCAGACAACAAAGATGAGTTCACCTGGAGAAAATGGCTGCATTGGAAGGTGAACTCTAAGACATTATTCCCCATCCTTCCCAGTCTCCACCCTCAAATCCCCACAACTTGCCCCATTTAGAGGTGACAACCATAGGCAATCCATTTATATGAAGATGTCTTCCACAGACTTTGGGCTCTTCATATTATGCCAGCACAACCTCACCTTGTTTGCAGTTTGTGTTGGTATGGTGAAAACTATTGACTTCACATAGGGAAACTTCTTTGCACAAATGACTCATCACAGAGAAAACAGGGTTGCACTTACCTGCAACTGTTGTTCATTGAGTTGTCTTCTGTGTATATTATTTAGAGGATTTCTTTTTTTAAAGTTTCTTGCCCTCAGTATTAGAAATGGAAGCTCTGGAGGCCCAGAACCAAGAAAGTAATTCTCATAGCTTGTAATGTTCATATAAATGACAGGCAAAGAATGGTAATTAGAATATGGAAGAGGAAGCAGATAATAAGCATTCATTAAATTGTACACATGAGAAAATTATGTTACCATCTTCCACTGTTTGTCATTCCCCTCTCCCCAGTTTACTAGGTGGTAAACAACATGTGATACAGACATGGACAATGGACTTTCACAAAGCATAAAATCACATGGCTATACAAAAAAACCTCGACATTAAATCAAATTAAAAAAACTTAACTGCAATCATATAAAACAGATGTTTTAATTTATCTTGTGGGAAACAGAGGTGTAAATTACTGACCCTTCTTATTCTTCTGGTTGGATATATTTCTCTTACTTGGCATCACAGCCAATACATGGTTTTGCTGTAGAACTTGCTCTGGTATTTATTTACCACCAGCAATCATTATTCAAAATAAATCTTGTAGCCTTAGTGACTGGCCTGTTCTGACACACTGAACAATATACACTCATTCACCTGAGGCTGGGTGTGGCTGTAAGCCTCTGCGTAAAGTAAGGAAGTCAATTGCCAAGTACTAAATCTGTTGCTTGGCATGTATCCCAGTAAAGCACACAACATGATGTCATTAGGAAGGGCAATTACATGTATTCTACTGTAGTTTTCAAAGACATTCTTTTCTGCATGAACACAAAGGAAGTGGTGCCTGTGGGGACAAGGAACATTATGTGTAGTCAGCCAGGACAGCTGCTGGGGTTTGGGTACTTACATCCAAACAAAGAAGCTCTGGTTTGTAAGTCTGAAAACAATCATATAACAATATTGCACTAATAGTGCAATCCTAAACAGAGTTAAACCCCCATAGGCTTGCCAGATCTCCCAGTATGGTGGGATATCTCCTGGCAAACTTTGCCTTTGCCCACTGGCACCTGAAAGGCTGGCAGGAGAAAATGGTAACCATTGGGAGGGGGGTGACAGCATTTTGCTGGCGTGCAATGTCACTTCCAGCTAAAACTGGAAGCTGTATCATGGGACACTAGTATTTTGCAGGAACAACTATGGTTTTACCATAGAGTTTTTGCAAATCCTAGAGTGTCCCATGATGTCACTTCCAGTTTTTGACAAAAGTGATGTTGGCAAGCTGGAGTGAGGCTGGTGTGTCAGTCCCTGCTCCCAAAATGCTCCTGGGGATTGCCAGCTGCAGCCTGGCAATCCTATCTAGCTTAGAAGAGTGTAATTGTTCTTAGAACTATGCAATAAAAGTGACTGATTTTCATTGCTGGGCTGGGTAGTAACAAAATACGTGGCAGGTTATGAGCCTTTATGAGTCGCTGCTCACTTCTTCAGATACCAATATCCAAAGAAGTAAGCAGTGACTCATGAAAGCTCATGCCCTGCCACATATTTTGTTAGTCTTGAAGGTGCTGCCGGACTCTTCCTCTTTTCTACTGCTACAGACAGACTAACATGGCTACCCATCTTGAACTATCTTCATACACTTAGGCAAGATATGTATTTATTGTATCTATATACCATGCTCCAAGATTAACATGCTCAAAGCAGTTTATACTGATGGAGGTAAAACAATTAAAACATTGAAAACGAAGAGAGTTGGATCCTATAAACTGCAAGTGGAAAAGCTTATGGCTCTGGATATTTCCTGTCTCTCCTTTTTCTTGGCTGGTGCCTCTGAAAAGCTGGTACTCAGAGTCATGGTTGCCCCTTGGATGAAACGCCAATGGTGATGGGGAGAGTGCTGCTATGAATACAGATCAGATGACAACAACCTCTACTTCCCTCTTGTGCTTCCAGAGCCTCTTGAATCAGCAGAAACCTTGCCTGTGGAAGGGTGGGGAAAGGAAATACTGCCCAGTTGTCCCTTTTCATGGCCATTTCCCATGCCCTTGACTCTGAGCATCAGCCTTTCAGAGATAACAAAAGATTGCTAGGAGGAGGACAAGGAGGAGGAAGTGGTGGGAAACATCAGCATCCATCTGCATTTGTGTGCTTGTGGCTCATAAAATCCTAATCAAAAGCTCTTCCTGAAGAGGTGGAGGCTTCTGACCCACCCATTAAACAAAGTGGTGGGGACCAATTAGATGGGGTAGGACAGGACACTGAGGAGCAGTCCTGTGTCTAGTCCTCTCCTCTTCACCTTACCCCCAAGAAAATAAATCTAATGAGTCATGTACAAAGACAGACTAAGAACTGGCTTGGCCACATTCCAGAGCGACATGCCAGAGGAAAAATTTCCTCTGGTGTTGCCCTTCTGATGCCATCTTGGTGGAGGAGTCACAAGCTTAGAACACTCAGAATGGAAATGGAGCATGACAACTGGCTCCTGCGAGAGAGTGTGTGTGATGGGGGAGCTGATCCAAGAGCTCTCTCCCCATAGCAGAAATTCCAATAACCTGCCACATGGGCTAACACAAGGGAAACACATCCAAAAAGGGAGAGGGGCTAATGACGCAGATGCTGCTCCTGCTGGTGGATGGGCAGTCAGGTAGCAAAGGATTTCAGCTTCGCTGAAGTTTCCTAAGCGCTTCTTGCCAATCAAGGCTTTGCAAGAACTGAGCTTGCTGAATTAAAGCTTGCAACAGAGTTCATTTATTAATCCATAATTTATGAGTTTGCCTTATGTTTGGCAAATACAAAACATTATAATTTGATTGATACATACATTATGAACATTAATATTGTAACAGGCTTGGATTTATCAGTGTCAAACGAATACTACTAAAACAGCAGAAGTCACCACTGTTCTATCCTCCAAAGAGAGCCAACCTGGGCCAGCACTACCTCCTGGAACTTTAACCGGGGACACACACACACATAACAATAATAATCACACTTATATCCTATCTTTCTTCCATCATGGAACTCAAGCAGAGGTACATAGGATTCCCAGGATGACTACCACCGCAACCCGATCTACTTGGCTACTGTTATCATATGCCTTCTACCCACAACTTGGTATGTAACAACACCAAGAATTAAGATATCATCATAACAACTGATGTGCTGGATAAGCATTCTGTTTCTGGCAGGGGTCTGTCAGATGCTTCCTGCAAGCTAAGAACTGGGCACAGAGCAGGTAGCTATACAGTTTCTGGTTCCTTTCCAGCATCTGTTAATCAGAGGTCTGCTCTCTTTAAGATGGTAGTTCCATTTGTAGTTCACTTAACTAATAGCCACTGATAGACTTAGCTTCCAGAAATATTCACAGCTCTCTTTTCAAGCCTTCTGTACTCATGGACAATCTGGTAATGTTATACATTGTGTAAAGAAATACTGTTTATTGCAAACCACTGCAAGCCAGTTTCACTGGATGACCCCGATTCTAGGATTCTGACATTTCCTTTGATTTGCTCCTGACTTGTACTTTATACCCCTCCTTTTCCTCCTAGGTTAAAATTCAGCCTTTAAAATCTTTTCCCTTTTTATGTATCACATTTATATTACACCCTTCCTTTAAGTATAGTTGTGGATATAATATTGTATTATAAATGTAACATATTGTATTGTTCATTGGATGTCCCATCCTGTTGATCATACTTGACTTATACTATGCAATCTGTCCTGAGTCTCAGCAAGAAAGGCAAACTATAAATATCATCATCATCATCATCATCATGGCATTCAGGGTGGCACAGTGTGATTTAATCTTCACAATAACCCTTATAAGGTAGCTTACAGTGCAGTCTTTTGCAAAGTTACTCCAGTCTAAGCCACTGAAATCAATGGCCTTAGACTGGAGTAACTCTGCTTAGAACTTCAGTTTGATGTGTGGTCCAGTGTTACTCAATCAGTTTTCCAGTAAGTAGGAATCTGGACCTCCCAGGCCTAGCCCAACATATTAACTGCTCCGCTGCAAGGCATGTCTGAACAGACACACCCTGTGAATGAAATCAGTTTGGGATACATTCCTCTTCATGTTACTATAGCACCATAACATCAAAGATGGTTGACAGTGGCTCTCTTTACTTAGGTTATGAACAAGCCAGCATTTTACTCTTGGATGATTAAGTCTGGGCTGAATGCCAAAGATGGAGATTGATTACATTAGATCTCATATCTTCCCATATAACTTCCTGTGTGGTATATGATCACCTGTAGTATGGAGGCTGGCAGCTAAGTTCATTGAAGGAATATCTTATATCGAAACCTGGTTGATACACAATCTACCTCTGCAGGAGACAGCAGAGGCTGATGTTCAAGGAAGAATTCTTGGCAGGGAAAAGGAGACAAGACAAGATGGGTCTATAGACTAGTGAAGAAATATCAGATAAGTTGAACCAGCAAAGTCTTGGTTTATTACCTGTGAATATGCACTGGATAGAGGGTATGCTCTTGAGAGGCCTCATAAATATTCCTGTCCTGTGTCTATTGATTTCATTTTGGAACATTCCGTTTTTGGTCCAGTACTGACATATTCTTTGTTATTTCTTTGTAATGTGTGCCTATATGTACCTCATATTGTTTGACCTCAGATGAAGGCCTGATGGGGCCGAAAACACATTATGTCAAAATAATTGTTCCTTGTATACTTCTCATTTGTATTTGTTAACAAGGCTTTCATTGAGCCCTTATATCTTTTTTGACTTTTCTCAAAATGAATAAATGTATTTTTACTTATAATAAGTTTATATGAAGTTTTAACTATTGTCCCTCCACCAGGTTTTTCCCTACCTTTGCAATTCTTTTCATTTTTATTGGATTGTTTCTTTCCACTCTTTGGTTCTGTTTGACATAAAAATAAAGGTCACACTGGCTTCCCACTACAGGAGCCTGACATCCCTGCTTGTCCATAATGACTATATCGAGGTTGTGGAACGGTTGGAGTGCTATTAATGTGTCTGGATCAACATATATTGGAATAGGTCATCCTACTGTTGAAAGCAAATCATAAAACAAAATTTGTTTCAAGTAGAAAACTTTGCATGGAGAGAGATTCTAGCCAACTGGTCTCCTACAACACTGGAATTCAACTTGTATGAAACTTTTAAGGCAGGGAAGCTTTTTTAAAAAAAAACAAGGTCCAGTTTTATAAAGAGTTGTGGAGAACTTGTCTACTGGCACATTATTTCGTGTCATAAAGCTGACCTGTAAGCCCTTCCTCTCACTCCAGAAACCCAAGAGCTGGAGACAGTTCTTCACTGTTGGGAAGAGACAACCTTGTATCTTCAGAGGTACTCTGGCAGTTTAAAAGGTTATAGCTACATATTGCAGCGCTACGATGAGAAGGCGCCCCCCCCCTAGGTTCAGCTGGTCCTTGGAGCTCGGAACGGAGGGGTGTGTGCCTCATGTCTTGCAGGATGTTTCACTCTTAGTAGAACGCTAACAACTCTGGCTGGCTTCGACTGGCCAACAGACCCTGAGCAAGAGCTGTTGGTGGAAGGCTTTGAGCCAGGAAAGGAAGATCAATGATTTGGTGGTGTAGAGTTGAGCCCCCCCTTCACCCTTTGAGAAGGAGTGCAAAATTTTCTGATCTCTGCCTTCAACTTGCAAACTTGCCACTTTGTGACTTTGCTAAGATATAAGGCAGGGAAGTAGTCTTTTAGTCCACCTGCTAGGTTTATGTAAGATTAGGTTACAATAGTTAGTTTATGTTAGGTCTTTCCGCCCTTTAATGTCAGTCACTCGAATAGAGTAGTTTAATCTTGCTGGGGGATGGAGTAGCAAGAAGGGAGGTTGGGGTGGGTAGGGTTGTTTCTTGCATTGTATTCTGAGGTTCATTCATTGTAACCGGTAATTGCTGAATTTGGTTTGATTGAATTTGAGTGGTTGGCCATCTTGTGTTATAGCTATGTGTAATGTATTTATAGTTTATATTGTAATTTTAATGAAATGTTGGTTGTAGTACATATATTGATATCTGTGTTGTTAGCTGCCCTGAGCCTGCCGAAAGCAGGGCGGGCGGGATATAAATATAATAATAAATAAATAAAATAAATACGTAATATAATATCTTAATTGTGTGTGTGTGTTTGGTGGAGTGGCACACAGGGCATACGGTAGTCACGTGGCTCTTTTGGTTGATGGCAGTTGCAAATGTGGCTTTCCACAAGCCACACAACAAATATAATTGTACAGCATCAATAGCAAGGATGCCGTGCACCATCATTCCATCCCTTCTACTCTTGGCAGACAAGGGATGATTCCTCTTGCTCCCACCTTTCAATGCATCACCAGTCATTCATTAAAATTGCCTGGCAGAAAATGAGGCAACAGGGAAACTATATAATATTGTGTCACAGCTAACAACTGAAGTTTCTAAATGGATAAATCATAAAGAAAATAATTGATTTCTTACAAAGCTGTGACTTTCTACTAGTGCTAAATTGGTTCTTTAGAAATACACCAGGCTGCTTTACCACTTAGGCCTTTCACTCCAACTGTATTAAAATTGCAGTACCCCTGGAGTCATAAAGTATGAGGACAAGCAATCAGTTCTAAGGAAATGGATGGAATCAAAACAGTGTGCTTAAAAGAACCAAGAAATGCCAGCAGGAGTCAATAAATGAACCCAAAGCTCTTAAAGTATAATGAATCATCAATGCCTATTGAGACAGAGAATTCTCTATTAGAAGCAGACGTTGCCCTTTGTATATCAGATCTATAGTTGGTTTCCAGGGTACACAGCAGGCAGACATTGCATGCAACAGCAGTTGTTATCCTGTGAAAAAGATGGTAATGACAATAGTGATTTCTTGCATGCTCATTTCCCATCTGCCGTGCATATTAATTTAGTAATCTGGTAGCAATTCCATCACGACCAAAAAAGCAACGTAAATGCCAGGTACAGAATAGCTATCACAAAGTATTCTATGGCGGAGGACAGACTGGCAGTTTGCTCCGGTAGCCAGTCGTGGCAAAAAAGCCCCGGAATAGTTTTCCCGTTCAGACAGCCTGGGCTGCTGCAGGAAGATACAGGGTAGAGGTGGGCAAGAGCGTTCAGACTGCTGCCCCGGAGGCTCACTGTATTCGGCGTTTCCCCATTAATTCGGCTGTGGGTGTATGTGCGCATAAGTGCTCATGCGCATAAGCGCATTTTGCCGATTGGGGGAGGACCCTGCAGTGCTGGCACTGCATTGGGCAGTAGAGCGGAGCACAGCCAATCATACTGCTGCTGCCTTCTGCCCAATGCAGGTTGCTCCCGGCTTATTGGTGGAGCGTTCAGACTTCCTGGGAGCGGAGAAACGTGCGACACACACATGCTTTTGGGATTTGCTACTGGTTACATGAGGTATCTTTTTAATCCGGTGGTGAAGCACAACAGCATGGGTTGGCTACGGTTGGAGGACGTCAGGCAGATGTGCCTGTGTGACCGCCCAGTTTACTGCAGGATTGAATCGTTGCTGGCCCGAATCCCTACCGGGGCAAATTGCCAGTCTGAACTCAGCCTATGTCACCACATAAAGGAAAAAAATGACCATTAGAAGAGAAGAAGAAGAGATTGGATTTATACCCCGCCCTTCACCACCCAAAGGCATCTCAGAGTGGCTTAACATCTCTTTCCGTTCCCCTCCCCACAACGGGCACCCTGTGAGGTAGGTGGGGCTGAGAGAGCTCTCTCAGGAACTGCGCTTGAGAGAATAACTCTGAAGGAACTTATGACTGACCCAAGGTCACACCAGCAGCTGCACGTGGAGGAGTGGGGAATCAAACATGGTTCTCCGGATTAGAGTTCACGCTCTTAACCACTACACCAAACTGGCTCTCTGGACATCATTAGCCCATCTGGACTCCATTGCAAGCTAGCACTATAGAGAAAAGTTCAAACAAAGATTTCAACAATCAGAGTTGCTAGTGAAGCCTTCCAATGGTTCTTCCTTCTGTATCAGCAAGGGGGGAGAAAGTGTTTAGTACTCTTGAAGTATCTCAAAAGCATCAGACAACAGACTCAAGTGCTTTGTAGCCTAACATCTGCACTTATGACCTATCAAGGAAAAATGTATTTAATAACTCATGTACTAATTTGGTGAGACTCCATTTGGGGTGTTATGAAATATGGTAGTCATATTATGAAACTTCACATGCATATGTTAGGATTTTCTCTTGGATACTAGAGCCATTTCCTCAAGTCAGTTGTCCACACCTTCACACACATACCCAAGTAATCTGAAAGAAGCTGCAATGACTGCCTAGGAAAAAGCTCTTTGGTTGCAATGGACAGTTCAATGAAAACACATTCAATGAACAGTATAGATGAATAAAGCAAATTTCAATTACTGAAAAATAAGACTGTCAATATAATGCCTTTATATAATCTGTTATGTATACTCTTTGTAGTACTGGTTGTTCCAACTCAAGAAGAATCATGAGCTGAAAACAGTGCAGAGAAGGGAAACCAAAATGACTAAGAGTTGGAGCATTTTCTCCGTGAGGAATGTCTGGGAACCTTTGGGAACCTTTTGGTTTAGGGGAAAAAACCTTTCGAAGTGGGGAGAAAAATATATAGATGTTTTTGTAATTATTACTGTGGGAGAAAGGGGATAGAGAAACATTTTTGTCCCACTCTTATAACACCAGGGTCACCTGCTGAAATTGATTGGTTCAGGACAAATAACTTCTTCACATAACACATCATTAGCTCATGGAATTTTATTCCACAAAATCTGTTGATAACCATTGGCTTAAATGACTCTAAAACAGGATTAAGCGAATTTGTGGAGAATAGGTTTAATCAATAATGATTGGTCATAACAACTAAGAATGGTACCTTCATTTTAACAGATGGTATGTTTCTGATTGCTAAATGATGGAAACAAGTAGCAGAACATTGCTGTCTATATCATGCTTCCTGGAATCGTATGATGGACTGGGTGGAGGTTTGGTCTGATCATGTAAGACTTTTCTTACATGCTTTTATTCTTCAGCACAGACTGGTGCTACTGGTTCAAGGACAGCACCTTTCCTAATCTTGTGCATTGGACTTGAAGCGTATACTTTGAGACTATGGAAATCCTGATTACTTGAGATCCCTTTGTCTGCAATAGACAGCATCTAGTACCATCATACTGCAGACTGCAACCAACAAATCAGGGGACTGAAACCGGGAAGGGGAGCCATGAAGGAGCTTGAAAGGATCCTTAAGTGTAAGGATGTGTCACTGGTGGCCAAGATAATTCATAATATAGTATTCCCCACTACTATTTGTTTGTTTGTCTATTGTTTCAACTTTTACCCCACCCTCCCTGCCGAAGCAGGCTCAGGGCGGCTTACATAAAACCAATAAAACAAGATACACATCACAGTAAAAATACATAAAATACTACGTGTGGGTGTGAAAGCCGGACAATGAAGAAAGCTGACAGGGAGAAAGTTGATTCATTTGAAATGTGGTGTTCAAGGAGAGTTTTGGCGAGGATCACCAAATAAGTGGGTTGTAGATCAAATCAACCCTGCATTCTCCCTAGAAGCTAAAATGACCAACCTGAGGCTATCATATTTTGGTCACATTATGAGAAGACAAGATTCACTAGAAGAGACAATAACGCTAGGAAAAGTTGAAGGCAGTAGGGAAAAAGGAAGACCCAATGTGAGATGGATTGGCTCAAAGAAGCCATAGCCTTCAGTTTGCAAGACCTGAATAGGTTTGTTAACAACAGGAATTTTTGGAAATTCATAGGGTCACCATAAGTCAGAAGTGACTTGATGGCACTTTACACACACATCATGAACACTGACAGGATCCTCTTCCAGAATGACCATTATGAGTAGTCTTTTTCAATCAATAGCTTGTTATATGGCATTATCCACATGGCTCAAGGAAATATGAATAGGTAATGCATTTGTCAATAGGCATCGCTGAAGAATAATTCATATGAGGCCACATGAAAAATGCAGTGGTGCCATAGGTGCTCCTTATTCTGTTAATGCAAGCTGAACAGGATCACTGTTGCCTCTGCCTATCAAAACTCCTTGATGTATGAGTAGCTGCTCCCATATGCTGGAGGAAATGGCTGCACACCCTCCACTCAGCAATAGAACAGAATTGCTGTGGAAAGATCCAGCACTAGGTGAATTTTCTGGTCAGTATTTACTTCCTATATTTATATAATCTTGCTTCATGTCCAGTGTATAGTCTATTCATCTTATTCTGTATTCTGATTAATATATGTCCTTTCTTGAACTTAATGTTGATCTTGTCTTTTTAATTAATATTAATTTTAATAGTCCATAATAATTTTTATTGTGAGAGTCCTTCTACTGTTTGCGTTAAATGTAAAATTATGTTTTTTATAGATTTCCCCTGATGAAGCCTGTATGGCGAAATGCATAGGGGCTTTGTATGGCAATAAAGTGGTCACCTATCACCTGGCATGGTTTGCTGGCACATTGCTGTGTGTCGCCCAATCTTTCTTTCTCTTTTGAACAATCAGGGCCAGATATACCAACAGGAAGAACAGGTACATGTCTAGGGGTTCAAATATATCTGTGCGACTTCAGGGAAAGAAATAGACTGATTGCAAAATTCTGTCAAGTCAATCCTTCTAATATATGCATGTTTATTACAGGAAGAATGAAAACACCTTCCACCATGGAGAGATTCCCCCCCACGACCATTTAACAGTGCCATAAAAATAAACCAAGCCAAGAGGGTAACGGGTTAGCCTTGGCATCAAGGGTTAGCCTTGGCATCAATTTCAAGCCAGATGGTGGGTTAATGAAGAACTTTTTACACACAACTCTGATTACTCTGTGTTGGACAATGAAGCATGAACAGGAGTGCCACATTCAGGAGGACAAATTTTCCTGCTTCTCCATCACCTGCAGGCATCTATAACACTTGAAAATCTATTTCTAGGTCAGGAGACCTTCAACAAAAGCACGAGATACTGTCGACCTCCTCTGTTGCAAGTGGCGGGGCATCCTACTCAAACGAAATCACCTTAGTACCCAACTCCTTATCTTTAGTAAAACATATTTGACATTATATTAATATGAGCAAGCCTAAATCTAGACCTTTAAGCAATGCTGATGAATTACTTGGGAGGAGCAAAATAATAGGACAGATGAGAAATAAAGAGTACAATGGAAAAGGAAGGGGAGAAGAAGGAACTGAGCTCTGCAAGAGCCAGGTTTTGGATTGCTATTACTTTATTTATTTGACTTCTAGCCCTCCCTACCCTACGAGCAGGCTCAGGGCGGGTTACAACAGTACAATAAATAACATAATCTAATATTTAAAATAACATAGCAATTGATTAAAAACCCAAATTGATGGCACCTGATACTGGGGGATATGCAGATGAAAGACAAAACAGAGTGGGCAATGCAGGGGAGGCCAATATAAATGGATCACCACCGCCTCAGCCATAGACCTGGTGGAACATCTACCCTCTGTCCCTGACCATGGAGAAAAGAGATGAACCACTGTGAGATTGTCCCATGTATCCCGACATTGACGAAGCAGTGGTTCATAAGATCATAATCAACCATACTGTATGCTGCCGTCAGATTAAGTAATAGCAGTGCCAATCGGCCCCGATCCAGGTTTCTGTGGAGATCATCTGTAAGGGTGACCAGCGTTGTCTCTGTCCATAGCTTGGGCAGAAACCAGACTGGAATGCATTAAAGTATACAGGGACAAGTTAAAAGAAACAAGATAGTGAGACATGTTGTAAGCTGACTATAGACTGCTTGCCATTATAATATGTCTCAGTAGTATATTAAGCATCGAGGCAGACAAAAACAATCTGCTGCCAAAGTAACCAGATAGAAATCTGCTTAGTGTCTCTTGCATCCTTTGAGTATATAGTATAGATATTTTCTCTCCCATTATTGTAAATTCAAAATAGTCAGCTGGATTGTTGATGAGTGAGAAAAGAGAGCCGTGTTTATCCCCTCATAAGTGTAGAATACATAAACAGAAAATTAAGAGTTCATTGGATAAAAGTGATTAACTATGGGTGGGTGTGTCTGGATGTATTTTCACAACAAGCTTCTGCATAGGAGTAGGGATGAGGGCAGGTCAAGAATTACCATGAGCCCTCAGACAAAGAGTTCTTCTAGGCCTCCCTTGCATCATCCAGCCTCAACTAGAACGTTGGATGAAAAGTTTTACATAACTTGCCCAGAATCAGGGCACTAGAATGTTGTTCCCCCTAACCATCCTGAGGCGGGGTGACATTTTCAGATAATACCAATGGCAGCAGCTACAAAGGAACCAATAGGAAGCTGCTGATTGAACTTCAAATGGAATTAAACGAACTTGTGGAAAAACTGATTTGAGTTAGAAATCAATGCCCATGAAACTGCTAGTCCCGATACCCACATCCCCATAAGCCCAGTATATAGGGAAAAAACGTATTTCTCATATATTCAATGAAAATTAAAGACAGGCAAGTTAGATAATGTGGTCTTACTATCATGCAGGAGAAGGAAAAAATATTTCACCCATGATCTATATGCTACTCTAAGAATGGTAACAATTGAAGCAATAGCTACAAAGATACTTATCAATGCTGGGGTTAATGGGCTATATTCTACCATCCTGCTCAGCTAAAGGCGGCCTGGCCCAAAGAGCTGCGGTGGCTCAGAGGTTAAGACACTGAGCTGCAGACCGGAAGCTCTGTAGTTCGGCAGTTCTAGATCCTACTGTTGCGTGATGGAGTGAGCTCCTGTCTTTGGCCCCAGCTCCTGCCAATCTAGCAGTTTGAAAGCAAGCAATTGCAAATGATAAATAGGTACCGCTTTGGCAGGAAGGTACCAGCGTTCCTTGTGCCTTGGCGTTTAGTCATGCTGGTCACATGACCACTGGAACACATTTGGACAGCATTGGCTCTTCAGCTTGGAAATGGAGATGAGCACCGCCCCCTAGAGTTGGATTTGACTAGCTTGCAAGAAAGGGAAACCTTTACCTTTTAACCTTTACTACACGCTGATGCTCGGTTGGTGGGATGCACAATATGACATAGGGACATGTCTTCAACAGGCTAGTGAGATAAAACCCATGGTATTATTTTCCTTTAATATGTTACTTGTAATGAAAAGGAGATCACAGTTTAAAAAATAAGCAAAAGAGAAGAAGTCAGTATGAAAGATGGGAGAACTCTCCATAGGTAATACTTCTGCACAAATATAAAACAGATGTGGGTTAATGATAGTTGTGGGGAGTAAGAAAAAAATGACAGTTTCTGCTGCTTTTACAAATGAAATGTATACAGATATTTAACAGTCTCCTTGAGAGATAATAGAATTGTTGGATCATAAAGAAAAGGTACAGTGGGTTTTAGGTACAGTCGTTTGAATATAGATATATATCTAGAATTTGAAATCTAGTAATCAAGATCTGACCTACCATTCATCCCAAATGGCATCTGCATAGTGTTCCCATTTTCTGCTGGTCATTGCACTACCTTAGTGGCTTTGAGAGAACTTTCCAAGCAGGGTTCTGTTGACACAAGGTATTTCCTGCTACATGCTGGATAAAGAATTTGCTTACACACGGTGTAAGTGAGGGGAGGACACAGGCAAAAGCTTTGTCTGGACATGCTAACAGGGAGGTTGAGGGGATCACCTCCATCAGAAGGGGGTTGATTTTCACTGATCCTCCACCCACATACTTAGCTCCTTAAAATCATGCTTCTGGGGGACAGGGGACAATAATTAATAATTATCATATGGCACTGTGTGTAGTATAGCCAGGAGATCCTAAGATTGTCTGGCAGCCTCTTTTAGTGGTGAGCTAGACTTATTTTGGGGCTGAGAGAGCTCTGAAAGAGCTGTGACTGACCCAAGATCACCCAGCTGGCTTCATGTGGAGGAGTGTGGAATCAAACCCAGTTTTCTAGATTAGAGTCCATTGCTCTTAATCACTACAACAAAAAAAATCACTTTCACTGTCAGAAAATCAGTTTTGGATTTCTGATTGGGAATGAAATAAAGACTGAGGCAAAAAGAAGTATATTTGTATATCAGCAGGCAGACGGATGCTGTGTGAAAACTGGGCAGCCAGGCACCAACAGGTCTTGAGCAATTTGCATGTCTGCATTGTGGCCTCATCCCAGGTGGGCTTGATAGTGCTCCCCAGCCCAAGAGTATCCCACACCAGGTGTAGGGTGTGTGCCATGCAGATGATTTACCACTGCCAGCATGTTTGCACCAGCATCTGTGACCATGTAGCCATGAATTATGTCACCCATGTGGAGTGGGTCCTCAGCTGAGGAGCCCAGTAGCTTCGTCCTCCAGCTGACATGAGCAGGACAGGTAGTGGCTCAGAAGAAGAAGAGGAGATTGGATTTATACCCAGCCCTTCACTACCGAAAAGAGTCTCAAGAGTGGTTTACAATCTCCTTTCCCTTTCCCTCCTGCAACAGACATTCTGTGAGGACAAGTGGTGTGACTCAGAGCCTCGAGCCCACAAAAACTCCCAACCCCACAGTTCACTCCTTTCCTCTGCCTCTAATAATTTTCTTCTCTCTCAGTCCTAATCCTATCACTGCCTGTTGCAAAGCGAAACCAGCTGCGTCACACTGAGGGTATACATGCGGTCTGCTCCCATGAGCTGCTGGTCAAGCTTTGGACAACCAGTATTGGTGTTTCCAGGGCTGCAAAATGGCTGTAGAACATTCCCCCGGTTGCCTTAACAATTCCTTGGTGCCAGGTAGTCTGGCCCATGGACCGCTGAAATGGACCACCTAAAACATGAATGCTTTCTGTAGGCGGCCCACTGAAAATGCTAAAACACGGACTGGGCAAATGGACCACAAACCTGCTCCTGGTCTTTTACAAAATTAGGTCAGTGGTTCAGTCCATACCCATCCCTAGTTGTCAGCCTTCCAGCCTTGCTTTCTGACAGTAAATGGCAGGGGGAGGGAGCAGGGCCCTTTCCAGGGCTGTTTTGGCCTTTGAGGGAGGACTTCCTAGGACAAGGCAGCAAATACCAGTGACTTGCATGACTCAGCCAGGCCCAGTGGCTGATTACTTCAACAGCAGCCATGTGATGAAAGCCACTGTCATGTAGTGCTTAGTTTCAGCCCAGTATCTGGGAGACTCAGATTTGAATCTCCAGTCTGTTGTGGAAACTCATTGAGTAACTTCAGGACAGTTACACATTCTCACGCTAACCCATTTTACAGGGTTGTTGTGAAGATAAAATAGAGAAGAATGTAATAAGCTGCTCTGAGTTCTCGTTGTGGAGAAAGGTGGGCTAAAAATGAACTAAATAAATAATAAGTTATCACATGGCAGCATTACACATAGGAAGCATATAAAATATATAACCAAGTTAATGCAATGGGTATGCAGAATAATTGGATAACCCCTTAAATAATATCTAAATTTTCAATCCCCTCAATCACATTTGTGAAAGAGTTCAAAGAGCTCCATCACATCTCCCTGGAAAGCACAATGCTTACATTCTTGTGACAGATGGAAAATAGTTTGGCAGGCTGCACCACAATCATATTTGGGTCCTGGTACTTTGCCCCATTTAAACAATAGGTCTGCACAACTGCCAAAACCTGTTCATATTCTATCCATCTTTCATACTTTACTCTGCAAGTCAAATTGTGAAGGCCTCTTATTCCTTATTAGGTTATGGATACCAAGTGGAATTGATTGCATCCATGTTCACAACCATTCATTCCCTATATTGAAATTTTGTGATTGCAGGATTCATGCAGATCTTGTTGCTGGGTGTCAGGATCTTAGCCCGGGTAGGCCTGCATCAGCCATGTCTTTGTGGATGGACAACTGTTTTCAATTATCTTCTATAGTCACAAAGAAGAGCATCATGTCTTGGGAGATGCAGGGGAGTGATGTGGCACAATGTGGGTGGCCAATAGGCCAGAATGGGTTCATACATTCATTGATGGTTCTCATTGCTATATTGAGTTGGACATCAAGTTTGTGGACATGGGGGCTGTTGAGCCACAATGAAGCACCATATTCCGCAGCACCATACACCAACCCCAAAGCTGAGCATCTAAGTGTTATAGCAGATGCACCCCAAGTTTTACCACAATTTTTGGAGAACGTTGTTTCATGTGCATATTTTTGCTACTACATTGGTAAGATAGTATTTACAGCTCAAGGTCAGGTCTTGTCCAGGGTGATGTCAAGGTACTTAGGTGCATGGTTGTAAATTGGGTGCCATTAAGGTAGACATTCAGTTCACAGTTGGAAAGATTGTTATTGAGATGCAAACAGGAGCATTCTGTTTTTCCTGGACTTGGGATAAGCCACCATTTACAGTAGTAGTCAGCCAAAATCTTCATGTTCCTAGTCAGTATTTCCTCAGTCCTTTCAATTGATTTGTGCCTGACTGCAATTCCCGTGGCATCGGCATAAGCAAACTTCCTGGGTATCATCTTGGGTACATATAAATTGAAAAGAATTGGAAGACTGAGCCCTGGTGTAGCTGAAGGGGGGCAGATAAAAGGTAGGTGGGTAGAAGCAGGAGACAGCGAGAGTAATGGGGTTGGCAGGAGGAAAAGAAGAAATAATGTGAGGAGGGGATTCAGGGGAAAGTGAGGTGGCCTCCCAAGTACTTATGGGTCCCCCCACTGGTTGAAATATAGTTATTTTAATGTTGCATGCAGAGTGTAACAATGGTAATTCTGTCTTGTCCAATTCTGAAGCAGGACCCAGATTTTCAGAAAAACATGAAATGGTAAAAAAATAATGCTGACAGTTAAAAATCCCTAAAATAATAAAAAGTCTGCTTTAAGAAAATAATGCTACTAATATCTCACAAGGCTACGTTGTGATCTTGGTGGCCATTTTGGAGGTTGCTATGCAACCCTCAGCCCAGGCTAGCCCGGTCCCATCATATCTTAAAAGCTAAGCAGGGTCAGATCCGATTAGTATTAAGATGAAAGACCACCAAGGAAGTCCAGGGTCACGATGCAGAAGCAGGGAATGGCAAACTACCTCTGAATGTCTTTTTTTGAAAACCCTACAGGGTTGCCTTAAGTCAGCTGTGACTTGACAGACAAAAAGGGGGGATTCTCAACATTGCTAAGGACTGCAAGCTGTGATTAGTGTAAATGCTAAAACTAGTCTGTCTGCAACCATAATGGCGACTTCCAAGCCCATGTACCCGATGTGAGGAGAGTCAAGCACAGAAATTAACCACCTACCCCTTATATATTATGATCAGTTTGAGATCACTGCTACGATCTCAAAAACTCACCTACACCCTCCCTTCCAGCTTCTTTTTGCAATCAGCAATAGAAAATATTTTTACAATACCCCCTTGCGCTATCAGTATCCAAAGCTTACTATGATCCAGCAGTGGTAGAATTTATAGGGACGATGACGACATGTTTCCACAGCCTACCCACAACAGTTCACTACTGAGTTACCATATTTTCTGAGTATCTGTTATTAGAGATGGTATCAAGAATATCACATGTGAACCAGGGATCTTCAAGACACCCCCCCCACCCGGTATGACCACTTGCACCCCCTCCATGCCCCCGCTACAAAGCAGCCTTTCCTGAAAACCAAAGGAAGCATCTGAAATAGAATACTGGTATGATGCATTGTTTTCCCTTCAGAATCCATTGCTCATGTGGTCTTGTAATTTTCTAATACTTACTCTATCCTAGTTTACAATCGTTACTAGAACAGCAGAAGCAGATTTTAACCAACTTGTTACCTGAATAACCAAAGTGAGACAGAGAGCCAACGTCTTCTGATCCCTAGCCAGGGACTAATTTAACATCAGAAGCTGTGTAGAAAACCTATCAAAACCATAATTTTGACCTGTATATTCAAAGTGACTATTTCTACCATTTTTTCTCTACTTCTAAGGACTGGAGATTTAGCACAGTGTCCAGCAGACATCCTATTGACAGAAGGGGGGAATCTTAGTCACTTCCTCTCAATTCAGGCTGTATGACTTTTTATCCACATGACTACCAGCATCAGCTGTACGTTGTTTATTTTAAGTGAAAGCAGAAGCAGCTACATTCTAAACCAGAGTTTAAAAATTCAGATTAGAAAATCATCAAGGCTTGAGTGGACCATATCAGTATATCTAGTTTGCTGGTCCGTGTGAATAATGAAAGCTACACAATGGAGCCACAAAGAAGGCATTTCTACATAGTTAGAGAACATACCAGGTATGCAGAATAATAAGAAAATTAACCAAATATACCATCCCTGCAGCAGCAACAAAGCCTAGTGAGGAATGAATACTCTAGAAAGGACAGAGTGTTATAATTCAACCAAGCAAAATATACATACAAAGAAACAAAAACCAGGATGAGCCAAAATTATTCTGCTCAAGTCCCTGAGGTCTAGGAATAATCATGCAAGAGAAGATTTCTATTTTGTTGTCCCTCCAGCTCTAATTCTTCACAGACCCCAACTTGTAATGTGTGCTATCACACTCGTGCCAGCTGGACTGAACCCTGGAGCAGTTCAGATGTTTATTCTATGAGCCAGCCTACAATCAGTATTACTTATTACAACGTTTTCTTTTAAACTACTGAAAGGATCTCCCAAAGACCTAGAAATCTCTATATGCAAACAGAAATTTATTATAGACAGTATCCTATCTCTTTGTAAGAGGCCTTATTGAAAATATTCTTTATAGCATGAAGCAGTTTATGCATAAACAACTCTAGTGATGGGAGTTGTCATTTTCACCAGTTTTAGTATGCTATATGCAGACTAAGGGAAAATTTATTAACTTCCTGCTACTGGATTTCTGTTATGAAGATTAGATTTTTGTCATGCACGAACAAATTGGAATGGACATTAGAAAGTGATTACTACTGTATAGAAGCAATAATCTCATGGGTGGCTCCCCTTTTCTCCTAACCAATGGGGGAATCTTTCTCTTACAATATACAGTTTATCATTTGTCCCACTTGCAACAAAAAAATCTTGACACAAACTGAATTCACTTGCAGATACATGATCTCACTGCAATGGAACCTTGCTGACAGATATTAAAAAACAAAGGATTAAATAAGATTTTATTGTTACAGTAAACTGCTTTGTCAGAGATGTACATTAAAGGTTTCTGTGTGACAAAAATAAACTTTCTTGAATGAACTGATGAGATGGCAACAGCACTTATTTAACAAACCAGCACTATAGTTGCTTGCAGATACCCAAAGTTAATAAAACCCAAACATGTTTATTTATTAAAATGGACTGCAGCAATGAAAAACAATACATATCATGTTAAGGCCAAAGTATGTTTAGTACTGAAGATAGAGACATGTTTAAAGACCCAAACATCCAAGGAGACAGTATTTTTACCTTATTTCAAAGCCACTTGGGTTTTGGTTAGTATCACAGATTAACAGATAAATCTGGGATCATAGGGTTGCTGAGATTTTAACATTAGGTCACCTGAAAGGAAGTATTCTAACGGGGTTTAATAAGAAGTGGGATTGCACGAGTCTATAAATGCATTATCATAGATTGCAGTTTGCCATTTGCTAATTTAGAGAAAGAGCTTGATTACTACATATTTTTGTTTTACACCTTTGGGGCAAAATATTTACTGCAAGCATTAAAATAAGTGCATCCAAAACATTGTTGAAGCAAATTCTACTTCATGTCACCAAAATTTAACACGCCCCCCCGGACAAGAGTTGCAATTTAAAGAGGAAATCCAAGGGTTGTATCCTAGACAGACTCTTCCATTCCGCATGTCTTTCATAAATTAATGCTTACAGAATCTGGCCATTTTTACAGGTTAAAGTTGCAAGAACTTGTCTTCATTCAATGTTCAACATTTGTAGAATTCTAAAGCCATACTGACGCTGAACTGACCACATATATTTCACCACCTTCTGCTATGTGCTCTTCATATTTTTAAAACAAAAAACAGATAGTGAGGATAGTGTGGCAAAGTCACTTTAAATCCACCAAAGTCAGAATGGTTATGCTCAAGACATTCAATGATGATTTACTGGTAATCACTTTCCTACATAAAAAGGCAACCATAATTGTAAGTGGTATACATTAGGCTAGTAGAAAAAAGATTGAAACAAACCTCATCTCTATTAAAAGGACATGCAGAGAAGATAGTTCACATTTGTTCCAATCAGGCTTCTTGGAATTATCAAAGTTTCTTTTCTGGCAATGATCTATTTGGCTTCATCTTTTAACAAGCCTGCTGATCAAAGTTCTTAGAAATAAACACCCTAAAATTCAAGGCATGACAGTGCACGAGGTAAGTTTTGATTTGAGATCATTAGACTGTGCTTAGTTGCTAATCCCATTTTTCTTATGGGGAATGGCAACAAAATTCCCCCTCCCCACACACAAATTTTATTTTGCTTATGTTTACCAGTACATCCATGAATCTCAACAATATTAGTAGCTTGATTATCCTAATGATTCCATTATAAAACTTGCAAAAGTGTATCACAAAGTGAATAAGCCATCTAAGTGCAAGTCTTCTATGTTTGCTGTGCACAATAATCCACTGTTGTAGTTCTTTTCCTTCCTCCAAGTTAAATCCCAAAAATATTTCTGTAACAATTAGGAAAAAGATAGTGCTATATTAAGCTCATGTTCTATTAAATGTGGGGGGCTTGAGTGTTCCTGGAGTCTCCATCAGCATGTGTCAAGGGCCGAGAATCCCTTGTCTGTGCGTATTCATTGTCGGGTGACTCCGTAGGTTCAAGCAAGTTTTCATAGTCACTGTCCGATTCATTACCATTGTCACCAGTTGCCCTTTGGGAAGAGGATGGCATGGATGTTTCATTGTCAGAATGCTTCAATGCTGTATTTGTGGAAACATAACTAGAAGAGCCTACCGCCTGAGGTCGAGGCATGAAAACATTGCTTTCTAGGACACTAGAGCGTATGGCACTGTCATGATTGATCACACTGAAGTCAGCATAAGGAGGAGGAGGAGGGTCGGAGGCATCTGATTCTTCAAGATTACTACCTTTCACAGCAAATCCAGCACGGGACATTCGGGGGATGAATGTCGACTCCAACGTATCATTGGACATCTGCCTGCTTAAGATGGCCTGTTGCAGTCCTACAAAAGTGTTAAGGAAATACTGTAATTATCTTTCAAGTGAAGTTAACAAGTCTAGTTTTACACTGGTCTGTATTTATGAACAAGTGTGAAACTACGAACAGGGGAATGGAACTTAAAAATATGTTCATTAAAAAACTATAATGCAAGGCCAACAGCACCCAAGTGAATGGATCTATTTAACACAAAAGGACAGACAGTAAACATATTCTTGATAACTAGCTGCTATAGTTAAACTTTTTGCATCATGAAAGAACTTTCAACAGGTGCATGGCATGCTATGGCATACATCTAAAGGACAACAATGTTTCTATGGCTTAATTTTAATTAGCAGAAGCCACAATGTCACAGTCACTGACAGGTGTGCCATTATCTCCCCACCCCCCAATGTATGCAGTCCTGAAACGTACAGCAGCATCCTGTCTTGGCCATTAGTAAATTATGGGTTGGAGCACACAAATTTGTCATGAGGTTGCCACCAAGAGGTACCAATTTCTACACTCCTATTCACTGAACTTGCTGCCGCTATCACACAGTGCATTCTGTCACCTCTGCTTCACACATTACTGCCAGGTGCTGATGGGGGCACAGGACGTGTGTTGGCAGTTACCCATTTGTTATGTTATTGGCCCGGAGGGGGAAGAGAAGAAGAATGGTTTCCATACCGTGCTGCATTCTTGGTGGTATTCTCCTGGAAAGTATGTGTGTGTTCCCAATCACAGCTGTTTCTGAGCACAGTATTGCTCTTCAGGAATGGAAGGCTAGCCCGTAAGTTACATGCCCAACTGAGAACACTTAAATCATTGTGGTTACTGCCACTATTCAGCCACAGCAACAAAAAAGCCTATGACATAATTTTATGGCTCTCCTTAAACAGTAATGAACAAGGTTCTTTGAAAAACACTACCCAACTCTGCAAGTTGGGAATATGCACTTTCTAGAGATATCTGGGGGGAGGGGGGGGAATAAGGATTTAGGAACTTTCTGCAGGATTTGTTTCCACACAGTAAATATGCAGCATTTTCTGAGAAACTGCCACACTATTTTAAACTGGAAAAAGTGATACTTACAGTAAACAGCACTTCTTTTGTTATTTACGACTGCTGTGTGAAATATGGTTTCATGAGCATCAAAAATACTTAGTGAATATCCCCTTCACACAATTAGAGATGCAAGTTAACTCTGTTGGCCGTGGTGCTGTGCACTTTAACGTGCAATACTCATCCAAGCAGCATTAAAGCCAAATGGGGCAAAATGCAACAGGATTATTCTCCTCCTTCCCATTTCAAGAGCATTTTGCTTTATTTAATTTAAATTATTCAGAGCCCACCTCTTCACTCTTCCTAGCGCTACTTAGCTAAGAGAGGCACCACGTTCCCACCGCCATACAAAAGTGCGGCTGTTTGTTCGTTCCCTCCTGGCCAATATAATGATAGAAATACTGTGTACTGGATAAAATTCAATATTGATCAACCTTTGTTTGATCATATATATCCCTGGATTATGAAAGTGTACAAACCATGCCAGGCACACCATTTTAAGGGCCTTAGGTGCATAGCTTGAAAAGAGAAAAAAGAGCTTCAGGTGATTAAAGATGTATAACCATGTTTCACATGGTAATTCAGTTACCAAATAGCCAGGTCATTTTTGACATCTCTCAAATATCACTCATTACAGGGAAAGTTTTCAGTACTACTTACAGATGATACATTAAGCCTAGAATAGACCTTTCCTGAGTAGATGTTCTATTTCCTTTTCACAAACCTATGCTCTTTGATATCCCCTTTTTTATTAGTAAGACAAAGAATAGCCAAATTCCTTGTTATGATAGCATAAAATCTCACAGCTCTGCTACAAACAAAAAGGGAAGAGGAAAATAGCCATGTTTGGGAACTCTCTTACGCTGTGTTACATAACTCATTTATTTATAAATTTGATTTTTAAACTGCCCTCCCCCATGTTTGGGGCTCAAGGTGCTGTATAGCATTTAAGAGATATAATGAAATTTAAAACAAGTTAAAAATAGTAAAACAAATACAGTACCCATTCCAGATGGCACCTTAAATAAATTTATCCTAACCCCAAAGGGGGGAGAGGGAATTCCTGCAGGGCACAGATGTTGCTAGGCAGAGAATTCCACCACGTTGAGGACAGCTGGATATTTTTTGGGCCAGGGAGCACCAGTAGATTTTTCTTTGCTGAGTGCAATGCTCTTCGGGGGGTAGACCAGGAGAGGTGGTCCTGAAAATACGTTGGTCCCAGACCTTTATATCCTGCATGATGCAGGGGGTTGGACAGGATGATCTCTAAGCCCCTTTCAATTCCTTAATTCTGTGTTGAAAGTTGTCATTCATTTTATGGTTTTGCTGCCATACCCCTATAAACTTCTCTAGCCTTCTGCTTCTTAATTCAGGGGGGTAGCCATACTGGACTGCAGCAGAAATGTTACATTCAAGTCCAGTAGTACCTTATATACCAACAAGATGTTTGGGGAATAAGCTTTGAGAGTCAAAGCTCCATACCCTGAAAATCTTGTTGGCCTCTAAGGTGCTACTGTACTCAAATTTAGCTCTTTTTTTGTCACAGCATATGTTTAATCAGAAATGAAGCCCCTTCACAAGGCAACTGAAGAGGGAATGGATGGCACAGCATGGCATTAGCCCAATGCGTGGAAACAATAGGGTTGAAAGAGACTGAAAATCACAGAGAAGAATAAAATAACTGCAGTATAAACATTTACATGGGTTTTGGTTCATTTTAGGAACCCTTCATATAGGGGATAAATTATTAAAATATGATTCAGAACTCAAAATATGCACACTTTTAAAATGTGGATATTTCTAGCAAAATGAGAAATACAAATGAAAGATGTCCTAAGAAATGAAATAAACAATATCTGATGCAATAGACCCTCAAACCATTTAAAGCTTCTGTTATTCAAAACCTTGTACCATGACTATTAAAGCTTACTTCCCCGAAGTGAGACTGCTCAATGCTAATACACTACAAAAAGCAGCATGTTATTCTTTTTATCTAGTACTGAAAGTTTAATCATATGTACTGGCTAAGTACTTGCCAGAATGTCAAAACATTTTAAGGGGGCAAGATCTAAATGTGGTATTTTATGCAATTTCACACAAGAATGGAACCAGCCTGAAGAAGGCCATTAAAGAAGTCAAAAGCCATATTATTTGATTCCTTGCTTCTTTCAACTATTGTTCTCTTTTGCTATATTCTGTCCCCACAGTAGCTTTCTCTTTCACTCCAGTATATGGCCTGTCTGATTTCTACACCCACATCTTTGTTTTCAAGAAGGTCTCAATATTCCCTCCTATTTTCTCCTTTAAAGATCTGCTTGGCTTCCAGTTGTACTCCAATTATTAACTTAAATAGCCAGCTAACATAGAACATAAATTTTTATGAGCAACACAAAAGTAAGAGCAGCTCTCACCCAAGCAAATGTCACAACTTGCTTCCTAAGTTTTATTTAATACAAGTTTATTACAGAGGACAGTTGGAACTGCCCCACCTTCCACAAAAATGCCCATTGGCACTTACCGTGAAGGGTCCTTCTCCTCTGAGGTTAGGAGGACATCTCTATGGGTTATTCCCACCGTGCCTTTAGGGAGGCAGGAAATAGTTTTTTCCTCTTCCTGTTGGCGCCCTCGGAATAGCCCCTCCTTCAGTTGTGGGACTCCGAAAGCAGTGCTCTCAGGCTAACTCAATAACCTTGCCCTGTGTAAACAACAAAACTGAAAAAAAAAATACACTATAACATGAAACTATAACTGGATAACAGTATAGATCAAGTTGAACAGAGGAAGAAGAAAAACAGCACAGCAATAGAATTAGAATTAGAAGATGATGAAGAAGGGAGGGCCGAGATGTCCTCCTAACCTCAGAGGAGAAGGACCCTTCACGGTAAGTGCCAATGGGCATTCTCCCTCTGAGGTGGAGGACATCTCTATGGGACCTCCCCGAGCAGTGTCCCTCTTCTGGGTGGGTCATCATCTTCCTCAAACGTTACAGCGTGCTGAAGAACTCTTCTTCCAAAAGCTGCGTCCGCTGACGCCGCAGTGTGAATCTTGTAGTGACGTACAAATGTCGAGATGGACGACCATGTAGCCGCCTTACAAACCTCCTCGACGGAAGCTCTGTTAGAAAAAGCCGCATTGGTGGCTGCACTCCGGAGAGAATGTGCCGTGATGCCAGAGGGGGCCTCCTGGCCCAGAGCCTTGTACGCTTCCACAATACAAGATCGAAGTACCTTGCTGATTGCAGCCTTGGACATTTTGTCCCCTTTTCTGGGGAGAGAGATATTGACAAACATCGCCTCCGTCTTCCGCCAGGGCTCTGTCCTTAGTATGTAAATTTTGAGAGCCCTACGGACATCTAGAGAGTGCCACTCGAACTCCCTTGGGTGTTTGGGCTGAGGACAAAAAGTGGGAAGACACAACTCCTGTGACCTATGGAAGGCAGAGGACACCTTTGGCTGAAAGGTGGGATCTGGACGAAGCACAACCTTGTCCCTATGAAAAATGCATAAGGAAGATTTAATGGAAAGAGCCCCGAGTTCCGAAACTCGTCGTGCTGAGGTGATGGCGACAAGGAACAGGGTCTTCATCCGCAACCAACGCAAACCGACCTCTCTTAGGGGTTCAAATGGAGGTTTGGTGAGTGCTTGGAGAACCGTATTCAATTTCCATGTAGGAAAGTGGTGTCCAGGAGCCGGGGACTGAGCCATGGCTCCTTGCATGAAGAGCTGTATGTGAGGATGCTTAGTTAGTTTGAATCCGCCTAGGGACGGTAACACAGTGGACAGAGCAACAGTCTGTCTTCGTAAGGTGGCAGGCCTCAAGCCAGAGTCCAAGCCCTCCTGCAAGAAGGCTAAAATAGAGGCTATAGAAGGTTTCAGTGGTTCCACCCTCTTACGCCTGCACCATCGTACGAAGGCCCTCCAGGTTGTATTATAAATGCGGATTGTGGATTGTCGTCTGGAGGACAACAGGGTTTCTGTAACTTTGGCCGAATAGCCTAAACTGCAGAGATTGCTCCGCTCAATCTCCAAGCGGTTAAAGATAGCCACTCCGGGTGAGGATGCCAGATTGGGCCCTGGACTAACATGTCCGGACGTGACGGAAGGACCAGAGGTGGAGCCGCCGCCATCTGCCTCAAGGTGGAGAACCACGGACGACGTGCCCAGTTCGGAGCTACCAGGATGATCTCCGCCCGGAGATCCCGGATCCTGCGGATGGTTCTGGATAGTAGGATGAACGGAGGGAATGCATAGAGAAGGCAACGCGGCCAGGGAGATGTCAGCGCGTCCGTCGCCTCTGCTGTTCGATGGAAATAACGAGTGAAGAACCTGGGCAGTTGATGGTTCGTCGGAGACGCAAAGAGATCTATCACCGGGCGACCGAGCTGGCTCACAATTAGTTGAAAGAGCTCGGTGTGGAGAGCCCATTCTCCCTCCAGAATGGTCTCCCGGCTGAGCCAATCTGCTTGGATGTTCTCTATACCCCTGATGTGTTCCGCTCGAATGGATTTGACATTCAGCTCTGCCCAGGTAAGGATCTTCATTGCCTCTCGATGAAGCTGAGAGGAGCGGGAACCCCCTGCTTGTTGATATGAGCCTTGGCTGAGATGTTGTCCGTCCTCACCAAGACATGTAGATTGCGTAGAGAAGGATTGAAATGAAGCAGGGCATGGTAAATCGCTCTGAGTTCCAACAGATTGATGGGCAGTCTTGTTTCCGAGGGACTCCATCTTCCTTGGACCGGAGAGCCCTGTAGGGTTGCACCCCAGCCCTGAAGACTCGCATCTGAAAAGATTTCCATGGAGCTTGGAACATGGTAAATTCTTCCCCTTGTAAGATTGGTCGGAGACATCCACCATCGAAGACTGGACCTGGTTTTGTGAGGAACCCGTAGACTTTCGGACCTCTTCTCCATAATCCAGTGCTGGTAGGGACGAAGAAAGACCTGAAGGGGTCTGGCGTGGAGACGAGCCCACTGAACAGTGTCGATGCACGAAATCATGAGACCCAACAAACGAGCCAGCTCCATCACGGGAGAGAATACCCTGCGATGGATCAACGAAGCCATCTCCCCCAACTTCTCGGCCTTGGAAGATGGCAGAAAAAGGGCGTTGCGAGTCGTATCGATGACCGCCCCTAGGTGCTCTAGTCTCTGGGAAGGTTGAAGTGAGCTTTTGTCTAGGTTGATCAGGAATCCATGCTTCCGAAAACACTCCAGGGTGGTCTTGGTGTGTTGAACAGAAGCCGCGTGGCTGCTGGCCCGTACCAACAGATCGTCGAGGTACGGATGAACATGGATCCCCTGATCTCTGAGAAGAACCACTGGGTTGATGACCAGTTTGGAAAAAACCCGTGGAGCCGTAGATAGGCCAAAAGGAAGGGCCCGGTACTGAAAATGTTGGTTGTGGACACAAAAACGGAGGAAGCGTTTGTGAGCTGGATGAATGGGCACATGGAGGTAAGCCTCTGTGAGGTCTATGGAAGTCAGAAACTCGTTTGGCAAGAGGGAGTCCGCAATGGTCTTTAGTGTCTCCATGCGGAAATGGCGCAGCCTGATAAACTTGTTCAGGTACTTGAGATCCAAAATGGCTCTCCAGTCGCCGTTCCGTTTGGGAACCATGAACAGAATTGAGTAGACTCCCTGGCCCTGTTCGAAGTCTGGCACCGGCTCTATGGCTCTGATGTCTAACAGGTGCTGAATGGCCTTGGTGATGATTGTTTTCTTGTCGCCGGAGTTGCTCACTGGGGAACGCAGGAATCTTTCCGGTGGAATCTGGCGAAACTCGATGGAGTAGCCCTGGGAAACGGTTTCTACTGCCCAAGCATCCGCTTGGGACTCCGTCCAATAACTGGAGAAGTGAAGTAGACGTGCCCCCACCGGAATCGACAGGCAGTCATGCCTGCTTGGGCTTGACATCGCGGTCTCCTCTGTCGTTCTTGTTGAACGCCGGTCTTTGGAAGCGAGGACCGAAGGGACCGCGTTTTCCCGTTGTTTTGGAAGAGTCCCAGTGTGGTCTCCTCGTATCCTGGCGAAACCTCGGTAAGGAATGTTGTGTGCGAAAGGAATGACTGGTTCTCTTATCAGTACGCCTGATGGATCGGGGCATAGCCTTCTTCTTGTCACGCGTCTCTACCAAGATGCTGTCCAGTGCTTCGCCAAATAGCCGATCGCCCTGGAATGGATAAGCTGTAACAATGGATTTGGAGAGAGTGTCAGCTGACCAAGCTCTGAGCCATAAGAGCCTCCGTACCACTGCTGTGGATGCCAGTGCGCGAGAAGCAAATGCGAGAATGTCCAGTGTGGCATCTGCAGTAAAGGAACAGGCCTTGAGAATCCTGGATGTGCCTTCCAGCAGACCCCTACTGTCTTCGGGGATCAGTTGGATCAATCTGCGAAGCCAGACTATAGCCGCGCGGGAGGCAATGGAAGATGTGGAGGCCGCCCGGACCATCATCGCAACAGCTTCATGGATCCTCCTGAGAGTTGCTTCCGCCTTCTTGTCAGTAGGGTCCTTGATGTTGCCCTGACCATCTTCAGACAGAAGTCCTGAAGACTGCAGTGCTGCCACAGGGCCGTCAACTGGAGATACCTGTAACAACTCATTTGCATAGTTAGGTAATGCATAAAGTTTCTTAACTAGGGTAGGATACTGCTTATTAGCAACAGGTCTATCCCAATCTGACCTCAGCTGTCTCTCAAAAGACTCTGGGAAAGGGAAAACCTTTTCTGTATATTCCTCAGGTGCAAAGAATTCTGAATTTCCTTGGCACTTGGATTTAAATTTGGCTCTAGAGACCCTTTGGTATTCAGAGGGAGGAAGATCCTTAATCTCCAGTGCCTTGACGGCCTTGGATAATAATTGCTGGTAGTCCTCTATTTTAAAGAACCGGCTAGCCAGTTCTGGAAGCTTAATCTCTTCCTCCTCCTCATCAGACAAAAATTCCCCTTCTTCTCTCTCACCTGTGGAGGAGGATGAGGACTGCTCTTCCCCCCACTGTTCTGCTCTTGCCCTCCCAGATGAGGAAGGGATGGCCTTCTGTGCCGCTTTAGTGGGCCAGGGGGAGAAGGAGAATCCAATGGACAAGATTGGAGCCCTTGAGGAGACTGTCCCGACCCTGAGTGCAAGGAAGAAACCTCCTGTTGCACTGCCTGTCTGATGAGGGCCATGATATCCACGGGCTGACCCAGGTGCCCCTCAGAAGGTACAATACCTCTTTGTAGGCGAAATTCGCGGCTTGCCTCCCGATCGGACATGTCTGTGGAACGCCGATCTCCCATGGTCAGGGAGCCCGGGAGATGCCGCTGCAAGGAACCGGAGCTCAAGACCGGGTCCTCAAAATGGCCGCCGGCGTGCCGAGGGCGCGTCGCTGGAATGGCGGGCTCTTCGTCCTCGAGGCCAAGAAGTCTCTTCTGGGCGTTCCGCGCCGCCGCCGCGCCCGCCGCAGCCATCGGGGAATCGCGATCTAGCCGCGAAGGCAGATCGGCCCCTGCGGTGCTCCGCGCAACCGCTTGCTCCACTCCTCTGGGAACGTTGTCTACTTCTTCTTCTTCCGAAGAGAAGGCTTCGGGAACGTCTTTTCCCGTCATTGGGAAACTCCCCGTGAAAAAAACAAAAAATCTTCTGTCTTCGCTTCCCAAGGAAGCCAAAGAGGTCAGAGAAGTAAAGAGAGGAATAAAAGAATGAAAATAGGGCAAAAAGAGCAATAGAAATGGAAGGAGCTAAGCTTAGCTAAGCCTATGCTGCTGCTCCCTAGTGAGGCAGGAACTAAACTGAAGGAGGGGCTATTCCGAGGGCGCCAACAGGAAGAGGAAAAAACTATTTCCTGCCTCCCTAAAGGCACGGTGGGAATAACCCATAGAGATGTCCTCCACCTCAGAGGGAGAATGGCACACAAAGCTTTCCAGGCAGCTATTTATAACTAATTAATACCAAATACAGTATCAAAAGGTTTTTAGTTGCCATAGAATTGCAGGCCACATCCCAACATTCAGCTATGAACACTGTACTACAGGTATTTCTTACCCTACAACTTCAGAACATGGTAACCTTCATTTCCAGAGATTGTAACTGGAACTTTTTCAATGCTGAAAGGTGTCCCATTTGGGGCACTTTTGATAGGCAACCCAATCCAACCATAAGTTACTATAGCCACATAAGCAGAAGAACCAACGAACGCACTCCTTGCATACAGTTTTTCTTGGTCTGTTTAGTAACTCCTACCATGTTTCAGCCTGTGCAACTCAACCCCCTCATTCCTGTTCTTTGTCAGGTACATGTTTTTTCTGCTTGTGCTGTGATTATTCCAGCCAAGTGTATGGTGGTAGGCACGGGCTGCATCAAGACACCTCCTGACTCTTTCCTAACAGCAGTTATATGGAGAGCTTGAAGTAGCTGGAGCTCAGCTAAAGCATCTTCTGTCTCTGCTGCCCAACTAAGGCAGCTAGAGAAGGGAAGGCATGAGATACTTGGGCTGCAATAAGGGGGGGGGGGAGAAAACTTTTCCCTCAGTTTTCTTAATATGTCCTGAATTACTTTATTTTTATATAAATGCCACACTTTGTTCAAGATGCATTTATATCTGTATTAAGTTCTAAATCTTCTAAAATAAAGGGCTTGATCAGAAGAATTTTAGACTTTTTTTTTACATGAACAATATCCCAGTTTGATTTATTTCAGCACCCCCTGAAGTCCTGGTGAGTGCGTGGTATCCCTCCTTCCCCAAATAACTTGCAAAGCACCCAAGAAAAGGGACCCTCTCTTTGGACCAAGGGAAAGAGAAGACTCAGACTATCAGATTTTTAACAGAGCACCATGGTGTGGTGCACAGTATTACACCAATTTTCAAAGCTAGTTAGAAGATATTTGCAGAAGGGGCTTACTTATTTCTTGCTCCTTTTCATTTTTTCTTTGTGAGATTTGCCTTTTTAGCTTGTTCACCTCTGCCTGGAAGGATTCAACAGTGCGTTCACTCTTCTCTACGTCTATACATACTGCCTAGGAGAAACACAACTAGGTTAGTTTAACTCATGGGCTGCAACCTTATTAGACATACAATGTGAAAATCAGGGAGATATGTGGGTTTTGTCCAAACTTCAATTACTGTAGCATATAAAGGAAATTGCCACAGCTCCCGCTGCAGCCATTCTTTTGTTAACAGCAGAGGAACAACATATGATTTACAATAACACACATCACTCTTAATACACAAAACAGAAGCCACATCAACACAGTAGTAAGCCATCCTGAAAATAAGTAATTGTATATTCTCTTTATCTCAGCCAACACTATCTCCTAGAACCTTTTCCTGAGAGTATTTATTTAAAGCCTCACTCTGTACTCTGGCAAACTATATTCAGTTCTAGCAAACTACAGCATAAAGACACAAATGGACATTTGGGACAAATGAGGAAGACAGGCTGCTGTAACTGTTATAGTGAAAGTTTATTCATACTGCAGCAACTGAATAGAAAAGGAGACTCCTCAGGAAACAATTTATTAGAAGTGTGTTCATAACGCTTCGCAAACCTAACTGCAAGATATTTGCAAATAATGACCATGAAACAAACACTCATTACTTGAATATAATACTCTTTCAACAAGTTGCTGTTGAACTTCAAAACACAGAGTTTCTAATCTTGCAGACAAATAATGTACCAAAACAAACAGATATTAGCACAATAAATAAAGCAAGAGGGCAGATAGGATTCAGAAAGCTGCATGAAAATCCACTGAATGGTAAGGGCCCATTTCCAGAAATAATGGATGTTTTCTTGGAAGACTGGCATTTCGTTCAAGTTGTATCAAATATCAAGCGAGTGTCAACTTAGTTTTACTTTTCAGTGAAGATGTGCTATGCAAAAGAACCACTAATGATACAGAAACTCATAATGGGACTGAAACTCCACAACAGTTTACCCACCCTTAGTTGAAAGGAAAGAGTTCTAATGAAAAGACCCGTAAGTGTGCAAGTAAGCATATTTTTAACTCCTGAGTAGCCATGCCAAGCTCATGGATAAGGCAGGTAGACTTACAAATAAAATGTTTTATGTTGTTGAAGGCTTTCATGGCTGGAGTTCATTAGTTGCTGTAGATTTTCCGGATTGTGTGGCCGCGGTCTTGGCCTTGTAGCACCTGGCGTTTCGTCAGTAGCTGAAATCCTCAGAGGTATAACACAGAAAGATGGAATACTCTCTGTGTCAAGGTGAGCAGAAAAATGGTAGGCAGGTAATTTATATCTACCCTGGAAGGTGAGGTAGGGCTGAGTCATTATCTTGTAGTAGTTCTCTAGGCTATGAACATGCTAATGGAGGAGCTTTCCTGAGGAGGTTCTTTTGTCTATGGACTGTTTCCTGAGGAGGTTTCCTGTTTCTTGAGGAGGGTCTTTTGTGTGTGGAATGGCTACTGAAACTCTAATCTTATCTGTAGTGCTATTGTCAGCTGTAGAGCATTTTGTGTTTTTCAGGACAGGAAACCATGCCCTATTTATTTTTAAACTCTCTTCTTTCCTGTTGAAATTGTTTATATTTATGAATTTCAATGGCTTCCCTGTATAATCGGACATGGTAATTGGAAGTGTTGTCCAGTCTTTCAGTGTCTTGGAACAAAATGCTGTGTCCTGTTTGGGTTAGGCTATGTTCAGCCACTGCTGATTTTTCAGGTTGGCCAAGTCTGTAGTATCTTTCATGTTCTTTTATTCTTGTCTGAATGCTACGCTGTGTGGTCCCGATGTAAACTTGTCCACAACTGCATGGTATGCAGTATATTCCTGCAGAAGTGAGGGGGTCTATTCTGTCTTTTGCCGATCATAGCATCCGTTGTATTTTTCTGGTGGGTCTGAACATTGTTTGTAGGTTGTGTTTTTTCTTAAGTTTTCCCATCTTATCAGTGATTCCTTTGATATATGGCAAAAACACTTTTCCTGTGGGAGACTGTTTTACCTTTGGTTTAATCGCTCTTCTGATTTCATTCTTAGAGTAGCCATTTGCTTGAAGTGCGTGGTTAATATGATTTAGTTCGTCAATGAGAAAGTGTGGTTCACATATCCGTCTTGCACGGTCTACTAATGTTTTGATTATGCCTCTTTTTTGCCGATGGTGGTGATTGGAGTTTTTGTGTAAATAACGGTCCATGTGAGTTGATTTTCTGTAGACCTTGTGACCTAATTGAAGGGTTTGCTTTGCGGATGACTATGGTATCTAGAAATGGGAGTTTCCCCTTGAGTTCTTTTTCCATGGTGAATCTTATGTTGTTGAGGTGGTCTAAAAATTCCATCAGTTCTACTTCTCCATGGCTCCAAATGATAAAGGTATCATCTACATACTGGAACCAGACTGTTGGTTTGTGGGATGCAGATTCTAAAGCTGTTTTTTCAAAATGTTCCCTGTAAATGGGCTGAGAGGGCTTCCAGTGGCAACCCCATCCATCTGTTCATAGAATTTGTTATCCCATTGGAAGTAACTGGTTGTCAAACAGTAGGGGAATAAGGCTGTTATGTCATCTGGAAAAATCTGATTAACAACCGTGAATGTGTCTTTTACTGGAACCTTGGTAAAAAGAGATACCACATCAAAACTGACGAGTATGTCCTGTGGGTTAAGTTTCAGAGAATTGATTTTGTTGATGAAGTGTGTTGAATCTTTGACGTATATTGTGGTTTTTCCAATGTGGTTCTGTAGAAGATTGCCCAGATATTTAGCTAATTCATATGTAGGGGAACCAATGGCACTCACGATGTGTCAGAGTGGGACTGAGTCCTTATGAATTTTAGGGAGTCCATATAGTCGTGGTGGCTGTGCTTCTGTCTTGCATAGTTTTTTGTGTGTGTTGGGATGGAGTTATTCCTGATCAGTGAGCTCATTTGTCTGGTGATTTTGCAGGTAGGATCTCTTTTAATTTTTTGTAAGTGGCAGGGTCCAGCAGATCTCTAATCTTATTTTTGTATTCTTCCATTTTCATGATCACCGTGGCATTGCCTTTGTCAGCTGGTAGAATAATGATGTCTGCATCCGCATTGAGGGTCTTGATGGCGTTTCTCTCCTTACGTGTTATATTGCTGGTGGGAAGCTTTGCTTTTCGTAGAATCCTTGTCGTCTCCCCTCTCATTTTTTCAGTTTCTTCTTCAGGTAGATGACAAATGACAGCTTCTACATTTGTGATGATGTCTTCCAAAGAATCTCTGTGGGGGTGACTGCAAAGTTACCTCCCTTGGCTAAGATGGAGGTTTCTTCTGGTGAGAGTTTTCAATCCATCAGATTGATGACAGTGCGTGCACTGTTGAGTACTGGGTTTGTCTGTCTTTTATCCTGGATTTCATTAAACTTCTGCTTCTGTCTGGAAGTATGGCTTGTTAATCCATTTTCCACTTTTCTGTAGGAGAGTTTTTCTATTTTGTCCCAATCATGACTTCTCATTTTTTGGCTGATGTTAATGTGTAAAACCTAACCCAAACAGGACACAGCATTTTGTTCCAAGACACTGAAAGACTGGACAACACTTCCAATTACCAGATTACACAGGGAAGCCATTGAAATTCATAAACATAAACACAATTTCAACAGGAAAGAAGAGAGTTTAAAAATAAATAGGGCATGGTTTCCTGTCCTGAAAAACACAAAATGCTCTACAGCTGACAATAGCACTACAGATAAGATTAGAGTTTCAGTAGCCATTCCACACACAAAAGACCCTCCTCAAGAAACAGGAAACCTCCTCAGGAAACAATCCATAGACAAAAGAACCTCCTCAGGAAAGCTCCTCCATTAGCATGTTCACAGCCTGGAGAACTACTACAAGATAATGACTCAGCCCTACCTCACCTTCCAGGGTAGATATAAATTACCTGCCTACCATTTTTCTGCTCACCTTGACACAGAGAGTATTCCATCTTTCTGTGTTATACCTCTGAGGATGCCATTCACAGCTACTGGCAAAACGCCAGGTCCTACAATGCCAAGTCCACGGCCACACAACCCGGAAAATCTACAGCAAAAAATGTTTTATATTGCCATAATTAAATATATATTTAAGGTCAGATGGCATAGCTTCCATGTTGCCACAGAAATGTTTTTTAAAAACTGGGCACAGAGTGGCTTCACAGAGTTCCTTCCTCCATTCCATCAAATGCAATGATCCATCTACTAGTTATAGCCACTCTGATACTGGAAAGACTAAGCAAGTTGAACGCAACACTGCAGAATCCAAAATCTAACCTGCAGATGCTCATGGCTTAGCTGAAAAACCAAATGATTGATCCCTAATACATCTTGAAAGTGAATATCACAGCACAAGAGGTTTTCCCTGGGTTTCCCACTCCCTCAGAGGTCTTTAATGGCAATGGGAAGGAAAAGGAGAGGACAGCTTCAATTCTTAACTGCTCACTGTGCCCATAATGCCATAAGCCAAGTTTCAGGTGCATGATTAGGCAACTGGTTTTGGGTGTTCGCATGAGTCTGTAATAATGATGTGCATTTTGAGTATGACGTCCTCTAGAGGAAGAGATAACTGGTGCTGAGTTTAAAATGCTGAAGGGGAAGGAATGGAGAAGACAGTCTTCCATTTTCTACTTATTTTTAGAACACACTGTAGGGTTTAAGATGCCCTCATCAAATATTTAATGCATAAAGAGCCTTAATGCATGATACAATAGAGTCCTAACATTACAATCAAATCCATAAAAGGAAGGTCTGCACTAGAATATAGCTGTGAAGATTCTGCTATACTCTTCAAACATACCCTTGAAGTGCAAACTGGACCTAACAACTTAATCTACTCTCATTGTCTCTAGAGTTGCTTCAGTCTTAGCAGACAACGATTAGCTACAATGCTTACAGCAGCCATTTTCAATCTATGAGCTTCAAGAGGACCAAAACATAATTAAGCCATAACAAAGTCAAGATGTTTTAAATTCAAAAGGAAGCTACTTTTTTGCAGCCATACATGAACACAAAAAATGTCAAAATCAAACGTTGAGGCTAATATTAACTTAAAAAGACTTACCTGTACTTTTTCCTGAAGTGCATTATAAACCTGATATATAGCCCTGATGTCTTTCATAACGCCATCCTTGTCAAAAAAATCAGTACTAAAATGTGCAGAAATAAGTAGTTAGGAAAATCACAATAATCAAATGCTACTCTGAGCTGTCTTTCCCCCTTTGAGGCAACTTATATTTAGGGTTAAGTTTACAACAATAAACTATATCTCAAAGAGTCATATTCAAAGATCCAACACCACCTCTTTGAAGACCAAAGGTGATTTTTGCCCAGCCTGTCATTAAAATGATTAATCAGTAAATATTTACTCAAAGGTAGAGAATACAGAAGCTACTCTGTTCAGTTACTATTACAACAATTTTATTGTAATGACAAAATTCAGCAATGATAAATCAGGATTAGGGGTGTGCACCAATCAATTTTATTGCAACAGTTAGTGACTAAAATGACTAAAAATTTTAAAGGTGAGAAAAAGAGATAAAATTAAATCTTAACAATATAATGAAGGCTTTAAATACCTTCCCTTCACTCACTGACGTATGCCCCCACTTCAGCGTGACTCAGCAAGGAAAGGCATGTGCGTGCTGAACCTGGAAGTGGTGCGAGTTCACCCGGAAGGTGGGTAAACTCACACCACTTTGGCTGAGCCTGAATAAAAGCCGAATAATACTGGCTTTTATTTGGGCACAGCTGAATCGGTAGCTGATTAAGATTAGAAAATCTGACTTGGCTGAATAAAAACCTGCTTGGTATATACCATGCACTCACTCCTAATCATGACATTATGCAGAAAGTGCAATAAGAACACATAGATCTTCTTATACTAGTCATGCTAGCTTTGCTTTTCTACTGAACTCACTTCCCCTATACTGCTGAAAAGCACAAAAGTAGAAGAAAATAATCAAGAGCTCCACTTTAATAGTTGTTTATTTATTGACTCATTTGCTTGCTCATTTTACTGACATATTGGCATATTAAAGGGATGCTTACCCATGCTCTTTAATAACTTTGGCATAATTCTGAGAAGTATTTGGCACTGAAGAGACCTTGTATTCCTGCTGGCTTGTGTTGCCTAGATTAGGAATAGTAAGTGACACCCTTTGATTATACCTGCAGAAGTAGTATGGGAAGAATTGTTAATCTCTGGGAAGTCTGCCAATCAACAAGCAAAGTATTCTCCTTATACGACATTCTGATCATGGCAATAAACTGTTTACATTTACCTTAATTTTCCTATCTACCAATAATTTGTATGAATTAAATCAATTTAAATTTTCATATCATCAATACACAGTCTTAAGATATTGAAGGAATGCAAGTAACTTTACTGTGCTACCCACAGAGAATACTGTTTTGCTTACTAAATTATAAAGATGGCCTTTCCCTCCACACTCCCAAAGGAACACAGAAGAACCAAAATAGCTCCCTCTAAAGATACCAAGAGCATCATTCTGAGCTGTAATGATTAACCAAGCTCAAACTAGGGAATTTGTTTACTAAACTAGTTAAGGCTTGCAGTCCTGTGCACACTGAATTTAGATCAGCCCTCAGAATCAATTTCCTTAAGTGCATTTTGTAAACATACAGCGAGTTGAGAAAAATACAGTTGTACTTACCTGTAACTGATATTTGAATGTTCTGTGTAGGCTCACATTGGAACTGTGCATGCACAGGCTAGCCACAGACATTCCAACAGTTTCTGACAACGCAAGGTGCTTTGGGGGTACATTTCCTGCCTAAACTGCTTATAAACGGGGGAACCGCCTTCTCCTTTCTGTTGCGTAAGGCTATTACTGGAGAAGTAGATCCAAAGGGGATCCCAGAAGAACTCATGGGGGGGACAGAAGGAGAGACGTGTGCCTGCACAGAAGAACACTCAATGAATATCAGTTACAGGTAAGTGCAACCATATTTTCATCATCCTGTGTTCTGTGCGGTCCCACATAGGAGTGCAGTGAGCTAGCTTACTTCCAAAGAGGGGTGCCTGAAGCTCTTATTAGAAAGGGCTGTGGAGAATGGCTCTGCCCACTCCAGGAATCCAGGTCAATGGCATAGTGCCTAATGAAGGTTGAGGGAGTAGACCAAGTGGCAGTTTTACAGAAGTCTCAAAAAGGAATGCCACTCCTGAGGACAGAGGACTAGCCCTGAGCTCTGATGGAGTGTGCTATGATATGCAGGGGGCACTCGATTCCTGCATCCCTAAAACATTGATGAATGAGAAGACAAGCCAATGAGAGATTGTCTGAATGGAGATCTTACAACCTTTTCCTTGGGGTCCCAAAAGACACAAAGAGGTTTGTATTCTTCCTGAATGGGGCAGTCCTATGCAAATAGAAAGACAGGGCCTGTTTGATCTCAAGTGAGTGTAGAGCCTTTTCTTTAGTATCTCTCAGGGAAGGAAAAATACTGAGAGTACAATGTTCACATTTAAGTGGAAAGAGGAAGCTACTTTAGGCAGGAAGGGAAGTCTAAGCTGTAAAATATCTTGTCAAGAAATTTTAAGAAAGGAGGGTTTGACCTGAGTGCCTGAATCATATTTACCCTCCTGGCTGAAAAGCAATCTTGGTAGAGAGGAACAGCATGGGACAAGTAGCCAAGGGTTTGAAAGATTTACCTATGAGTGTGGAGAGTTCCACTGAGGGATAAATTTCAGTCAACCTTTTTAGGTTGATTCTGCCTGAACAAAGACAGACTTCGGATAGGAGCATGAAAGGCTGAAACAGACACCAAGTGGACTTCGATGGAGGAACTGGATAGCCTGCACAGTGAGATCCCCAGTCCACGAGTGAAGTCTTTGGATGTATCGTGCACTTTGAAAGTAACAAGACATTGCCAGCATTGTAGCAGCAGGGTCCAAGATAATCCTGTCCTCTCATGGAAAGGTGCAGTTAGATCAGTGAACAGCCCCTACAAAGCTGATGTGCTGTATAGGAAAGAAGTGATTTGGATATATTTACTTGGAAGTCCTGGTTTTGAAGAGTGTCCAAAGTCAAGGGAATGTGGGAGGACAGAATCTCCCTGGAGAGCGGAGAACTTTAAACACCAGGTCAGTGGCCTAGAGAGTGGAGCAGGTAACTTATCTCTAGGGTCTGTACATTAGACCACCTTGTCTTTGTACTACACATAAGCATTGATGATTGAGAGCGTATTGAGTTCAGAGACCCTTCTGCCTGATGTAATGGCTACCAGGAATAAGACTTAAAGGTCAGAAACTTGAGAGACTTCTCTTAGTGCTCCAGATCACAGTCTCCACAATGGAAAGTGATTAATCGTAAGGGGACAAGGCTCCTTTGAGAAACCTCTTAACTTGGCATGTGTGGAGATAGGCTCCTCCAACAGACTGAAGAAGTCAAGTGTGGTCATCTTTTCAGTGTTTTGAGCCAAAAACCTTGGGAAAAGCCATTCTGTAGGAAGGAGAGTATTTCTGCCAAAGTGACCTGTGTGGCCTTGATGTTCTTTCACCTATGGAAGGCTGCCTGGGTACAGTTATAGATTCGGACCATCGGAACTCTTCTGGACGCCAACATTACCTCAATGACCTCTTTTGAGAAAACTTGCCTTTGCTAAGTCTTCTGCTCAACCTGCTTGTGACTAACTGTAGACACCTCAGGCCTGGACGATATATGGGACCCTGAGATAGTAGATGTTTCCCCAACTCTAGGGACCAAGGAGGCTGCAGTGGCAGTTCCACTAAAGTCGAGAACCAGGGATGTCTCGGCCAGTGGAATGTGACACAGATCTCCTCCTCCTGAATGAACCTTTTGAGCATCTTGGTAGTGGTTAGAAATGAGGGCCTTTTGGCCAAGGAGAGGGAAGGCATCTACTTGCTTCACTTCCTAGCAATGGAAATGGCTGAAGATGCCAAGGATCTCTGCATTCTGCTGAGACACGAACAGGGTGACTAGTGGATAACCCAGCTGCTTACAGATCTGTCTGAATACATAAGGGTGTAGATGCTATTTTCCTGTCACCTCCTGAGCCAACCTGCTTGAATCTATAGTGGTGATTAATTTGGCTTTTGGACAGAAGCTTTGCCTGCTTGACAGGTTTAATGGTTTCAACTGCCACTCCATACTCTTCCAAAGTTGTGGGTTGGCAGCAAAGCCAGTGGAACTGAGGAAACATGGGCCAGATGTTCAGGTGCTTGGCCCTTGGAGTGTGCTGGAGACACTTGTGCTCCTTTTCAAGAGGGCAGCTTTAAGGAACAAGCCTTGAGGGTAAACTGGTTGTAGATTATTACAGCAAGAGGTGTCATGGCCTCCCTGAGGGAAAAGAGGCAAGTGTAATAACCATCTCGATTCTGCATTTGGAACATTTTTTTAAAAAGGTCTTTGAAGCCATAAAGCTGGGTGCAGAAGCGAGAGAGAGAGAGAGAGAGAGAGAGAGAGAGAGAGAGAGAGAGAGAGAGAGAGAGAGAGAGAGAGAGAGAGAGAGAGAGAGAGGGAGAACACAATGGCAGTTTAAAAAATGTCTTTTCTTTCAACATGATCGGAGAGGGAGAGAGACTAAGTTCTTCAGTGGCAGCACAGCAAGGCTTGAGGGAGGCTTTTTTCTATAGGCAATGTGGGTGGGAAACTGCGCTGAACTCTGGGCAAGCTGCTTGTGCTGTCATGAATTTTCAGAACGGCTGCAGCTGGCCTGTGTAGCTCCCATGTGAGACTGCAGAGAAGAACCAACAACAAACAAGGGTATACCGATGTTTTAGTTTTCTTCCAGATTTTGCAGAAATTCACCATCTAACCATACTTTCCAACTTCCATTTTACCGTATTCCAGGGGTGGCCAAACTTGCTTAACGTAAGAGCCACATAAAATAAACATCAGATGTTTGAGAGCCACATGGCATGAACAAATATTACAGACATGTTTTTATTGAAAAACATGCACATTTGCTTTTTATTAACTTTAAATGAGACTTCCAAAAATAAAAACCAAAGAGGTAAAAATAGATATTGATAATGATATTTATTTATCCAATTACATTTGTAGGCTGGGGGAGGGGGGCTTTGAGAATGCATTTAAAGTTGAAGTTGCTTTCTTTATCTGCTCCCCCCCACTTCAATCCAACACAGGGAGGGGAACACTGGCTGGGGTAGTGAAGACCGATTGGGGAGGCATGCCTCCCCTTCGCTTCCCTAGCTGCCCTGCTGGGAGCTACACAATATGTGTGAAAGAGCCGCATGTGGCTCTCGAGCCACAGTTTGGCCACCCCTGTCATATTCTATGCTCGAGGAAGGATATGTTATTCTTTAAGATGTCACAAAAACTCCCATGTGTTTGTGAAAACTCCCATGAGTTTGCGAATGTCTGAGCCCTCCTGTAGAGCAGATTATTGGTAGTAGAGGTCTGAAAAGACTTTAGCAAAAGGGCAGACAGGTGGACATGCTGACAGTTTATCGTATGATTGTGAGGCACAGTGAAGTTCCTCAACTAGCAGTAGGACTCCCAGGTGTAGTTTTGGAGGGTTATCACAACATATTACTACACAATTTACACAGCCTCGTCTTGATATAACTTAGACTGAAGTTGCTATTTTGGGAAACATTAAAGCCCAATATATATTTCTGATTCTGTCTGTCAAACGTAATTCAACTGTGCCCTGACCTGGATAGCCTAGGTAAGCCCATTCTCATCAGATCTTGGAAGGTAAGCAGGACTGATCCTGGCAAGTACTTGGATGGAAGACCTCCAGAGAATACCAGGGCCTGAAGGGCCAGAGGCAGGCTATCAAGCCACTTCTTGCCTCAGCAGGAGTTGCCAGGGGTCGCCATGACTTCCAGGCACAGGCACACACACAGATGCAAATGCAAAATACAAAAAAAGGGAGTAATTCATCTGTGATTCCCTAATGTAAACACTCTCTATAATTTTTAAAGCTAATTTAAGATGAGATAAACAAGAATGAGGAAGGCAACTCACTTGATCTTCATCTATGAAATACAGTATTGAAGAGAGCTTCAAGACCTTTATCACAAGATAAAGTGTTTTCCATATGCTTACAGAAGCAAGTGAAAACCCTTTCTTCCACAGACACTTTATTCAAATCTATTTGGAATATATTATAGCCCCTCTCCCCAGTCCTGCCAGGAATTGTTTACCTTCGGTTTGGTCTAAAGAGCACGTATTCTAAAGCATGTGTTGAATTATTTGCAGTGGAGATGAAACTGAAGAGAAGGAAGACAAGGTCAGGCACTCCAAGAATCTGTGTCAGCTGTTTATGGATGATGTGTTCTCTATATGACATTTGTTGTTGAGTATTTCTCCTAAATCTGTACCATCCAATAACATTCTACAATAAGAGAGAGGATAAAGTATTAACTGAAGGATAAAGATGGTATTATCTGTTAATACGTTAAAAGTACAGCTAATATACCTAACAAAGCCAGCATGACTCCAGTATTCTTAAACATAATTATTCTGTTTACTGAAGTAATGGTGCTTTCTAACATGTAATGTCTCACATTTAAGGTAACACTTGTCATTTACACAAAGCAAAATCTCCTCACATAATCTATAATCCCATGCATAATGGATTACATTTTGTGATGCGTTTATTTTAGAAATGTGTCCACAGATACCTGTCACTCAGCTTCTAAACCTGGGCATAATACTAACATACTTTAAAGGCCACTAACATTTTGTATGTTTAGAAATAAGTTTTCTACAATCATCCTACAGTTTTACTGGTTGTTAAAGAATCAACATTCATTGCCATGCTTATTTATAGTTCCTACCATACATCTTTGGACACCAACCATTTTGCATAGGACATACTTAATTTCTGATGTTTTATTTTGAAGGGCTGATTCAAAATATTTCACAAAATATTCATGGAAGTCCCCTTGGTTTTAGAAGAAATTTGCTATGTGGCTTTGACAAAGATGAGTCCAAGGGAGTCAAGCAAACTGTGGCTTAGCAGCTCCAGGTACTCCTGAATGATTCAGATTTGGGCCAGGGTTCAAAACTAAGACCACTGTCTTGGCCAATGGCCTTCACCTAGACAAGAAAGTTTGTGATCCAGGAGCTGATCCTCTGGAGCTACTTAGCAAATTTTGATTGCGCTGACTATCGTAACCTCTTGAATTGAACCCTGCAGTTTTATTCCTATCTCAATGCACATGGTGCTTGAAGATGGTTGGTTTTCCCTGTGGAAACTCTTGTGAGGGTATTACAGAACTCCATCTACTTTCCCATGATTTTTAAAATCTTCATGAAGCCCTAGGGAAAAGTTATGCAGAGTGTCCATATGCTGATCATGCTCATTCCTAGTTTTCTTTTCCATCTGAACAATATGCAATATTTTTGCACTTTAGGTTGCTAATGGGTTGAAATTCATGCCAGACAAGACAGAGTTGTGCACAGTGAGTGGTCCTTGTCCTGGGAGAGTAGTGGATTTGTTTGCTCTCAGTGAGGGTCACACTGTCAATTGATAAACAGCCTGTTTAAACAGAATTTCTCCTGAATCTGAACCCAAAGGCAGGGGCTTTAACCATGAGCACACACTACTTTGGCTTTGGTAACAGCTATGCCCTTTCCCAGAGACCAGAGATTTTGCCTATGCCTCAACCGCACTCCCATAATGAGCCACTAAGGGACTGGATCTTGAACATTTTAGATCAGAACAAGGCAGCTATTAATACCAACGATGAATATTGGTGAGGACATAACATATTCTACAGGAGTGCTGCTGGCTACCATTTAAAGTTCTAGGTCCCAGTTCTTACTTTTAAAGCTCCTTTTGGAGCACCTTCCCTATGAGGAAAAGCTGAAGAGCCTGGACTTTTCAGTTTAGAAAAAAGATGCCGGGGGGGGGAGCATGATAAAGATGCATAAAATTATGTATGGGGGTAGGGGAAGAGATGACAAAAAAAAAAATCTCCCTCTCCCAAAATACTAGAATTCTAGGACACCCAATGAAGCTGATGGGCAGTAGATTCAGGGTGGACAAAAGAAAATACTTCTTTACACATAGCAAGTGATTAAAATGTGGAATTCACTGCCAGAGGGAGGATGCAGTCATGGCCACAGGCATAGACAATTTTAAAAGGGGATTAGACAGATTCATGGAGGATAGGTGTATCAGTGGCTACTAGCTATAGCGACTAAAGGGAACCTCTGAATCCCAGTGCCAGGAGGCAGCATCAGTGGAAGGCTGATTATGTTGTAGGTATGTAGGGCTATCTTTTGGTTATGCTCCTGCAGAGTGCAGGGGGTTGGACTAGATGACCTGCAAGTTCCGTTCCAACTCTAACATTCTATGAGTCTATGAAGGCCTTGGCCTCTATGCCCTGTTATTGGACCTCCAGAGGAACTGGCTGGCCACTGCATGAGACAGAATGCTGGACTGGTCTGATCCAGCAGGGCTCTTCCTATGTTCCTGAAGTCCTATATAGGCTGGGTTCATGATGCCCAAGTGAATACTTTCTTCCTGTTTGGATCTCTGTTCACTGAAGGCACTCTTCCACATAGAGGCAAGACTTACTTTAAAGTGCTGTAAACATTTCAGGTAGTGGACACATATTTGTGAACTTGTTGCTGTCTGAGATGCCCCAACTCCGGGAGATAAGCCTGTTAAATGGCACTGTCATGGTTGTCTTTTCAGGCAGTCCTTTAATCTCTGTATATACTGGAATTAGGTACTGCAGGTTTCTATTAGCAATGCTGGTAGTAGAGATAAATTGCTGATTGCATTTGCTACAATTTTATTGTTGTAAATTAAAAACGAATGCTGTTTATCTCCTACTTTTGAGAATTTATTTATACTGATATTAGAAGTTTCCAAATAAACTGATTGCTTCTGCTGCAGCGTCAACACTGAGAAAGTACAATAGAGCATTTCATGCATCATCTTTCCTTTGCATACATCCTAAAGCCACCCATTTGATATACATGCCTGTCTTTGCACTGAACACAAACACCACTCCATAAAGATGACATAAATTATAGGCACTGCAGATGAAGTATAGCAAACTTTTGAAGTATGTAAGACTTTCAGTCATTCCCTCATGATTAGTCATGAGCAACCAACATTAATTGGAATTTATTCTTGCAGCATGTTAGTTATTACACACACCAAAACAACAATTTTAGAGATATATAAACCTACTTTTCGCCGATCTTTGAGAATCTGGTCCAAATCCTCTTCATTGACTTTGCCTGCATAGTCATAAAAGCTTAGAAAAGAAAAAAAGAAGAAGCTTGTCTTACATATCATAATCATATATAATGGAAAAGCACATACTATGGATGTGTATCTAGGCTGAATAGACAGCTCATTCACTTCACCATCTGTACATAACCTGAACCACAGAAAATTGTGTGATTTTTAGACAACAATAAAACTGGCCCCTTTAAAACAACACTACTACTGTTACAACCATTACTACCATTTCACCAATAAAAGATACACAGCTTGGAGACAATGAACCATCAATGATTTTGCTCCTATCCCATCTTCACTGCAGGGAGGCCCCCCCCCCACTTCCATGGCTTTTTGTCCCCTAAAATGCCACAACTCCAGGAATCATCTTTCTGGCATTAAGAGATTGCTGGGAGGTGAAGAATTTGGGGAAATTTGTTCATCTTCCACTGCTGGCTGGATCCAAGTCAATGAACCTCTCTCAACTAATTCTTGGGGAAATGATGCTTGGAAATCTTGCTTGCATGCCTGTTAGCTGCTTTAGTAGTTAAGAGAAAAATTCACTTGGATGAACCGCATTGATATACTTTGCATAAACTGGGACACAAAAACAACACATATAGGATTGTTTAAGTGTTGAACGCAGCAAACTCATACATTTTTAAATGGAAGTAGGCCTCACACTTATGATATATCATTAGGCAGATTTCAGGAGTGGAGCCTCCTCAGATAATGCGTATAATTCAGTGCAGGGGGTGAGGGAGTATATAGCACTCTAAGGCTCACTCCAAGACTTATATGTGTATTCAATATACAGCAGGAACACATGTATACTCAGATGCAGTATTTTTATGTATTTCAACTTGAGATTGGCTTATAACATATTGCCTTTTCAAAAGTATTCAATCAGTCACAGATACAGTATTACAGGAAAAAAATCAGAATATCTTTATTTCTCTGAGTGGCTGTTCTCCTACTTAAGGTAACCTGCCTGGCATTAACTACAGCCCAAGCTTTTTCTATAATAGTTCCCATCCTATGGAATAGGCTCACTGAGGAGGTAAGAGGGGCACTGGCTTTAGAAATTTTAGGAGATGCTTCAAGGCCATTATACGTGCTAGGGCTTTTAATAGGGGGAGACTGCACACATTTTTTTGTGGAGATGCAGTTGGTTGGATTTTTATGGTATATTGTTTTAAATTTGGCTTTTAAATTCCTTTGAACCACAAGGAAAACATACATTAAAAGTGAGACCTATCAGAAATACTTTCAGCTCCAACTCAACTATTGGAATGGTGCTGGCTAACCTTTAAGGACCTCATAGAAGTCACTGGCATGCTAAGCATTAACACTGATATTTATTTGGTTAATTGATTCTCCATAGCCGCTAGATGTAGAAATTCAGAGGAAGCAAGGGAATAAGAGTCCCTTGCAGGATAGGCCCATGTCAAGCCAACATTGCGTAAGATCTCGGAAAACAATAAGCCAGGACACAGGTTAAGCAGGCTGTGCTAGCTTTCTGTATTAGTTTAGCCCAGTTTTGCATTTTTGTGTGTATGAAATCCTTCCCTGTTTTTTTGTCCATCCGTTCCCCTTCAAATAATTGTTTACACCTTCCCTTCTCACTGTTTTCTCACAAATAAAATTAAAAATTGTAGTATTGAGAGCCTTACTGTGTGTTGCCCCCAGATTGCTCAGCCATAAAAGGACTGGGTTTTGCGTAGGCATGTTTGGTTGGATAAGGGGCAGATGGATACGGGTGAGATGGAAGGGCAGATGTGGGCCTGTCAGACTCTGCCTCAGATATTTTACAGGTAGCGGCAGCCACCCAGTAAGAGCACGTGAGCTATCATTTCAGAGGCAGACAACAGTCAGATGGCTCCATGTAGACTGGGGATGCAGGGTCCTTTGCCACTGTTTCTCCCCTGTCCTTCCTGGAGTAACCATGACAAAAATATACCCTGCCCTGGAGAGCATTTGAAAATGTTGCCATTTGCCCAATTCATAGGCTCCTTTCAGAATGATTCTGTACTTCACTGCACCAAGACTGGCTGGTGGCAATTTTCTGCTCGGAGTTTTGGTACAGTTAAGAACGAGCATTTATTCCACCTATATGTGTGAGAAAAAACAGACTACCACTGCAAGCAAATAAATTGTTAGAACTGGCAATGTCACAACTATTTGTGTATTAAAGTGGATCACTGAAGATTAGCCATTACATGTTCAGACCAAGATGGGTGAAAGGCCTTGAAATATTTTGGTGTACAAAGGCAGCAGAAACAGAACACACTATTAATGTCAAGTACTATTTAATAATCTTAACTCTTAAGTACATAGGCCTACTGCTTTCAGCAACCAACACTTTTAATTGGAAGGTTATTCCTACTAGCTTGATGAAAAAACGTCATACAAATACTTTGATCAAAAGGAGGAAAAAAACTGAATCTGAGATGCACTTTTTGCTGTTGAGTTGAAGCCGACTTACGGCATACAGAGGTTTCAAGGCAGGAGATGTTCACAGCTGGTTTGCCACTCTCTGCCTCTGTGTTGCAACCCTAGACTTCCTTGGTAGTTCTCATTCAAGTACTAACTGGGGCTGATCCTGCTTAGCTTCCAAGGTCTGACGAGGTCGGGCTAGCCTGGGCCATCCAGGGAACGGCAAGACTCACACTGGGTGTCTTTAATTCACTAAATATAATGAAATCTTTTCCCATCAGTTACTGTATCTTCTCTTATTCTATGTCAATCATCTAGTGTTCCACAGATGTCAGTAGTAAGGAAAAATCTTGAAATGTCGCTAAGATTACTCCACTTATAAAATTGCTGAGTATGGCATTACTTATGTGATGATACATATAGTAAAAATTTACTTCCATGCTCATGACATACTGACCCTTCCAGATCTGGGCCATTTCCACATGGGTTACCTGCCCCATTTCTCCAATCCTTCTCAAACCTGCTTTGCTGAGAAGTTTTGGGGAAGATCACAGTAAAGTTTGGATGGCTGCCATGTTGGTGGAAAACCAGTGTTTCCCTGACACTGTCCCACAGCGGCCCAGAGGAAGGGGAATGGGCACTAATGAGGCACTGAGGCAGGGAAACTGAGGGAAAACCTGCGAAGTGGAAGTCCCATTGCCACGATGCTGTATTGGTAGCTGCACCAGCAATGGGGAAACCACACAAGCCTATTCCTCTATGGAAACAATCCTAGAAACGGTCTAATCAGTGCTTTTTTTTGTTCTATGCAACTGGTGCCTCATACTTAGTAGGCCAACCTCTGAGGAACTAACTAAAGTACATTAAAATATTACAAATTAGACTAGGTTGGAAGCTCATTCCGGTCAACATAATGAGTCTTATGGACACACAATTCATCCCATCTACATTGAGTACAGAAAAAAATATGGTAAGAATAACTTACCTAAAGAGTTTTGAACAAGGCTCGTGATTATGGATTTCTGTAGTAAGAAAATACATTTTAGTTGAAGTTCAGTGAAGAAATTCTAGAGGAGCTGTAGTTTCTCCAAGTGCCAGACACTGATTAAACAAGGATTTCAGTCTTGTAGAACAAACACTGCCTTCATATTTATGACAACCCCAAGTACCAGCCTCTCCCCCCAAAACCAAGAGTGTAGGCTCTTTAGATATGACTTATTTTTTTATTTTTCCCCAACATACTTTTCAGTTGAAACTTATGTACTATGTGGAGAAGATAGGGAAGGGATTTCCAGTGGGATGGGAGGAACTGATAGAAATGTCAAAAAAGCAGGAAGTGCCTTAGGATCCAACCCTATATCTTTTCCTACAACAAATCTGGTAATTCAAATGGACATAACTCTAGTGATCATATCATTAAATGTTTTTAAAAGTTGGGCATTATATAGCTTACATAATGTTTCATAAAAGTGATTATTTTTTTATCATTAGAATTAAACAAGTGGGAGATTTGTTTAAGAAAGGTGACATTATATTGATGTAACAGAAATATTTACTAGTTCTAACAATAATAAATTGAAATTTGGGTTGTAAATGCATGTCCCTCACTTCAGATCCATAAGAAGCAAGACACCAATTTGAGAATATATTCTGCCATAAGTGATCATATAAAAAAACTGATTTTTTTTTTTGGTCATTGCTGGCAATAAGATGGTATTTCCCACCTGGAATTAATTTTTTAGCTGAGATTCCAGCCACCCCAAAATCAATAAGCACATCAAGAATTGTTAAACTGGGGCAAGGAGACCAGTTCCTCAGATCATGTCAGACACGAAGGGGATTGGATAGGCACAAAGTTTGCTTTCTTATTGCTAATATACTTAGGAGTTATGGCTTTCTAAAACAATGGTTGTCAAGCTACTGCTTGCTGAAAATGAAGAAGGAAGTCACCAGTCCAAAGGACATCCAAAGAACTCTGCATGACATGCCATGGATGTCCACTCATCCATTCCAACAGAATTTTAACTCTTCTACAGAGAATGCAGGGGCACCTCAGTTTCACTGCCTCCCTGCAGAGTAAATTGCAAACTGAATATAAGACTGGTGATTACAGTACCCCTTCCATCACATGAGAAGAAAAACCAGAAATAATTTTAGCTTTGTGTTTTATTTGACTTCTTGCATAAAGGTAAAGGTAAAGGTTCCCTTGCTCGAAAGCCAGTCGAATCCGACTCTAGGGTTGCGGTGCTCATCTCCGTTTCAAAGCCGAAGAGCCAGCGCTGTCCGAAGACGTTTCCGTGGTCATGTGGCCGGCATGACTAAACACCAAGGTGCACGGAACGCTGTTACCTTCCCACCAAAGTGGTCCCTATTTATCTACTTGCAATTTCTTGCTTTCGAACTGCTAGGTTGGCAGGAGACTTCTTGCATAGGTGACTTCATAATACGATTTTTAAAAATTTGAATTATACGTATTTTGGTCCACACCATTTATAAATCAATAAAACATACATGTACTGTCACACAATTTTGAGAGATAATTCAAAACACTAATTACAAGTTTGACACTGGCAAGCTTGCTTAATGTTGTATTGGCACTGGCACCCACTCAACATTATTAATTTGTGAATCTTTAGAAATGGCACTGCACTGCATGCTGTTCAGTGGGCTCCAGCTTAAGAGTGGCTGAACATATGGAATGAATTGAAGCAGAAAGTGGGAAGGTAAGAAAACAAGGTTCTGCTAGAGTAACTCCATCAGCACTTCTTCAGAACTGAGCCACTGCAAGAAGATGAGACCATGAAGTGCACAGTTTAATAAACTTTGAAAGATATGCTCTCACTGAGGCCTCTCATTCAGTTATTTTTGATATAAACCTAAAACCTGCTAAGTACCTTGCAAAAGTAAGACTATAGTCTAGGGCTGCCCAGAGACATACAATCAACAAAGGAAGAAGAGTGATCAAGGAAAGAAAATAAATTATCAGATGCTGGACTAAAAAATCATAATAGCCTAGAAAATACAAATAAAAGCTAGAGATTAAAATCAATACGAAATAAGAAACGAGTCTTAAGTGTTTCAAAGAGAGCAACAACAAGATCGATAAACATTAGAAAGGGGAAAATACTATGCTACTCTTTACTTGCCTGGGAAAGACTACTGCTACTGGGCCCCACCTATGACGCTCATCTCCAAGTGGCACAAAATAAGAGAAGATAAATCAGCCTTCATAGAGAAGGTTTAAGAGAACTGAGTGATGCAATACTGGCTGCGATTCATCGCTATGCATGTGAGCAGCGCCGACCCCAGTGATTTTACTGAATTTCCAGTTCAGTAGTCCTTGTTCCCTTTAGAGAATGAATCCTATTTTAAACTGCCCAAACATAGGGTGATAGTTTGTAGTTCAGCTGGAGAACTACTGAAGTGGAAAACACAATACCAGGATACACATGGATGCACATGATCTAGCTACTCTAATTTTCATACAGAAACAAATCCATAAATATGCACCTGGGACTAGTTAACATATCTCAAGGGGAAATCAAGTAGCATAATGTTGGGGTAGGAAGAACACATGGAACTAACTTCAGCTTCAAGACTTCACTGCAATCAAACTGACTTAACTGCCCTGTTCTTGAAAGAATTCAGCACCCATTAAGTACTTATGGTAAATGAAACCAAACAATACAAGTTGTGCTATCAGTGTACTCTTCACTATCAAAGATGCATGTAATTCACACATTCTCATACAACCAAAGTAAATTAACATTTTCCAGCCTTTTAACATTATATGTTTTAAAGATACTACTTAGGACAGATGAGGGGAAGAACAAACTAACCACAGGATGGGTGTTCAAGTCAGTTTCAATTAAAGTGAGAAACTTTACAACACAATGAAAAATACCTACTCAGCACAACTTCTAAGATTTATACATTGTTTCTTCATTTTAAATAAAACACATATGTGGTTACAAAACATTCATAACCTGGCCTTGTAAGACATAACAGCAGAGCTGTCTCAGCCTGATGGTCTATCTGGCCCAGCACTGTGTTTCACAGTGACCAACTATATGCAGCTCATTAAGTGTACAAGCAGGATACAAAGGCCAAAACCTCTTCCTGTTGTTGTCTCTCTGCATTGCTATTCACAGTGTTACTGCCTCTGAAACGAGGTTCCATCGGCCACTGTGGCTAATAGTAATTGATGCACATATTCATGATGGATTTGTCAAAACCTCTTTTAAAGCCAACGAGCATCTATGGCATTAGATTCCACTAGTTTATTATTGAGAGAAGTAGTATTTCATTTTACCTGTCCTGAATCTACTGCCCATCAATTTTATTAGGTGCTCCCCAAGTTCTAATATTGAAGGAGAAGGAAAAAAGTTACTTACTTTCTCCATCCACACATGCTTTTACTAACACTTATGTCATATCCTTCCCATTAGTTGCCTTTTCACTAAATTAAGAAGTCCTTGTGTCACATATTGCCCTTCCAAGAGCCAGAACATCTGGCATCTACACCTTCTTAGAAGGGTGGTATGTGACACCAATCTCCTTCATCTTTCCTCATACAAAGTGCTCTAATGTAGCAGACAGCCCCTTTCCAGTTCCACAACATCTTTTTTGATGCACATGGTATTCCAGATGTATAGACTTATTATGAAGTCACAAGGACAGCAATGATACTTCATTTTGTTTTTAGACATTTTCCTAATAATTCCTAGCACAAAACTGTTAACATTTTATTTAGGATTCCATGGTCTCTTTCCTGGCCAGCCGCTGCAAGTTCAGACCTCACCGGTGTATAAATTTAAGATTTTTGACTCTACATTCATCACTTTACCATTTTTCACACTGAGCTGCATTTGACAAACCATATTCTGAAGTGATCCTTTTGGAGCTCTGGACTATTCAGTTTATGTTTTCACCATTTTTAATTTGGTGACATCTGATAATTGGGGCATTTTGCTATTAACTATGGATTCCAGATAATTTATTAACTAAACTGCAACAGTCTTCTTTGTGAAACCCATGGCTTAAAAACTCCTTTGTCAGAATTGGCTGTTTACTTATTCTCTACTTTCTGCTTAATCAGTTCCTCCCTGGCTTCTAAGTTTACTTAGAACCAAACTAGATGATACAGCAGGCACCGGTCCAACCCATAGCTGCTGACACCATTTTAAAGAAGAATTTGGCTATTTAAAAATACCATGAGGGCCCAATCCTGACTGGGCCTGCAGTGCAGAAAGACTTGAAAATCATGTTTTCCCCATACCCGTGCCTTTTCAAGTGCTGAAACAGCCATGGCCCTGCAGAATTTTTAAACGGCCACATTCGTCTCTAAAATGTTGTTGGCAGCCATGGTCAGACCCGCGATCACTGTAACATCTACTTCTGCCCTCAAAAGCCTTTGGTGAAGGACTGTATCAAAGTTTTCTACACTAACCAAGTATGTAATGTCCACTCTACTGGATCACCACTATCATCATGTTTGTCAACTCTCCCAAAAAACTTCTAAAGGTTGGTGAAAAAGAACTCATGGCAGCTATGCTGATTCCTCCTTAGTAGGGCTCATTTGTCTATGCAATTAACAATGTTTTTCATGACTTTATGTACAACAGAAATTAGGCTAAATGGCATGTAGTTTCCTGGATCTTGGGATCTGGTTAAAAAGAAAATGGTAATATATATACTCTAGAAGGGAGGCTTATCTTAGTGAAAAGTTGCATATTTTTTGTAAGGAGACCAATAATTTTGCATTTTAATTCCTTAAGGGTACACATTATCCAGATACAACAATCTGCTTTCAATTTGACTGTTAGGCTTGGAATTTAGTTACTGTCACCTGTATTTGAATTAATTTTTCTGACATCCCTTCCTGGGAACAGCAACTCCAATATATGTAAGTAATTACCCCACAATTTCCATAGAAAACCAACAAAGAATTCACTCAGTTTCTCTACATTCTCCAGCTTCTTTTAGCAATCCTCTCACTCCTTGGTTACACTGCTGCTCCAACAACTTCCTGGCCGAACAAAATTATCGTTTGTCTTCATGCTTTTTGCAACAGGCACTTCATATTCTCTTTTTCACCTGTCTTACCATCAATTTTGTATTTGTTTTGCTAGCACCTGTGCTCATTCAGGTTCACCATGTTTGCATAAGACCTTCACTTTTTAAAAGGACTTCCTGTCATTCTTTGTTAACTATGCTGGCAGCCTCCCAGATGTGGTAGGACCTTTCCTTTTCAGCATTATACATACAGTTTCATCTTCCTTTTAACTAAATCATAACTTGAAAAATTTTCTCTTACCAAATCAAACACAATCGTTTTGGATTTTTCAGGCAAACTTCCAGGTATATAAAGAACGGTGACCTTAATAGCATTGATTACTGTTCCTCAATCAGTACATCACCACTTACATTTCAAGACCGAGTCCAGGGCTACTTTCTCCCAACTTAGCTCCATCAGCTGCTGCAACACACACTTAAGTCTGGCCTAGATATGCAATCGAATGAACTGGTAAGGAGATGGCAGAATGCCGAGGTGGTAGAATAGACAGTAACACTTCAGATAGCAGGTGCAAGATCATAGTTTTCTAGATCCTGCTAAATTAACAGTTCCCAGTAAGTGTAAACAAACCAGCACAACATGAAAAGGACTAGGCTCTGTCCCAGATGGGTTAATTATTTGGAAAGACCTTTTACATGGGAGTATATTAAAAATGCAACATCCTTCACCTACTGCTTGACATGGTACTTCCCCTTTTGCCACCTCAGAATTTCCACTTCATTCAACTGTTTATCTTCCTAAGATACAGTATCCTAAAATGTTGATTCTGTATCATATGCTGAACACTCACATTTACCAATCAATGCAAGAGGAATTTAACTCACCCATTATCATACAACTTTCTCGTCTGATCACCCCCCGCCCCCATCAAGACCATCTTCAGGGTTTGCTTAAGTGGACAACAGTATGCTCAAATGTTAATTTCTGGTCCTGGAATTTCTGCCCACAGCAATTTTAAGAGAGCATGTAAATAGATAATTTGAGCCAGGTCGCCTGGTTAATGGACTAATGGGTGTACTCTCCTGTGCATTTACAGCAGTAAGCTATGACTTTCAAAATTTGTGCTGAAATAAATTGTGTTAGTCTTTAAGGTGCTGCTGGATGCTTGCAAACAAACTTTAAATTAGGCAAGACCCACAGACTCTGTAGACACAGTACTACTTACCAATAACTTGCAGAAATTCAGTGTTGCTAATTTGTGAATCACTAATACTAAACGTCTCTTCTTGTCTTACTTCTCCAAGAAGAAATCCTTCCTAGAAAAAGGAAAGGCTTTTTAGAGAGTGATAAAATGACACCTCTGTGACCTGTGCCTGAAAATTACTGATCTAAAAACAAATCCAAAACAAATAAACATATTTTTCCTGTGTTGAGGTCACTTTACATATGGCATGGAAGACTGCCTCCTAATAGTTAACACAGGAATGTGAAACATAAGGCCCAGGGGCCAGAACTGGCCCGTTCAGGGCTTTACCAGGCCAGCAAGCAGTTGGTATATATGGAAATATAATATACTCCCCCTTTTATGGTATTCCTTGGGAAAAAAAACTGGTCTTGCATATGATTAAATACAGTTATTGGGGCTTTTGTGGCCTCCCCAGTAAATCAATTGCTTTTACTCCTAGGAATCAAAAGCTTTTGTTTTTATTTTGAGTAAAAAATAATATTGTTACTGGCCCAGCCAAACAAAGTGACATTTATGTCCGATCTGGCCCTTGTAACAAATTAATCTGACACCTCTGAGTTAACGTTTGCAAAAGATGCATTTGTTTTGGGTTTGTTTTTAGATCAGCAATTTCAGGCATCACCAGGGATCCCTAATATTTAAGCTGGGTACATTACTTAAAAATACCTTTCCATGCATCACGGACTTGATGACCACAGTCTTGAAAGTGATTGCAACTAAACTTGATATGCAAAACCATATAAAGCAGTTATGACCTTAATATAAAATTAATGCTGCTTCAGGAGATAGCATTTTAAAGAAGGGAAGGGGGAAGAAAAGAGGTATCATGAGAAATATCAGCATTTTCAACTGAATCTGCTTAAGCCAAATACTTCAGGATCACTGCTTTCTCTATGAGCAGTGTCTACCCCCTGCTCTCACAGTAGGAATCTTGTTTACGTCCCTTCCATGCTAAAGGCATTTTATCTTAAAAGTTTCATACAAAGCATAGTGCTCCTTTGAGAACTTTCAGGCCTACCAAGAATCAGATGAACCAAAGTAAGAAAGCTGTAAAAATCAGAACTAGAGGACAAAGATAAAGCATGCTGATAGCAGTTTCAAAGCTCCTTTACTCTCTGTTGAATGTCTCAAGCAAAACTAAGGAAACTGAAAGCCAGAAGCTTAATATAGCCACCCCAAACAATAGCATGTCGCTCTGTTCTGAAAGAATAATGCGTTAGCGACATAATATCTATGAAGTGATACCAAAGAATATACAAAAGTCACAGTCCAGCAGCCAGAACTTTCCTATTTTCAGCTTTGGAACAGCTGGCACTTTACTTTCCAAAGCAAACAGGATTCATTCATGTTTCACTAGATCAACAGTCAAAGTTGTTTAATGTGAAGACAGAGGTTCTACAAAGCACTAAATAACTTCAGATTACAGCTGTAAAAATTAATGATGGAGAACAAGAACATGAGACCTTTCTTTGCTGCTTAAGTTAGAATGTTTGCCTATTTAAAAAGAGTTTAAGTTAAGAAATAGAGGGGGGTCTGCAGTGCAGTTTATATTCTGTCGCCTTATACCTAAGACCATTGGGGGGGTTAATTAACCCCAATAAATGGCAGGTTTGAGGAATAATATTTTTCAAAGTTTACATTTGAAACCAACTCTCAAAGTGGCCTCAGGGCAACTCACATAAAAACTAAATTCAAACACAATTAGCAGCAATCTAAAACACCATTCAGATGCAAATCAATGTTGTTTTCAAAGAAAACAAATAATGGCTATAAAAGAAGGCACACACAGCATTTTTATGAAGTATTATGAAATTAGAGTTAAGCACTGCTTAACCAGAGGGGCTTAGTTTCTGTGTAAAAACACATGATTAAGTGCCTATTCTAATATAACGATTGCCTCTGCAGGTGTGTTCTGTAACAGATCTCCCTTGAGGAATGCATATAGAAAAATAAAACTGAAAACTCCACATGGAAGTCTTGAGAAGTATTTTATAACATTTCTGTAGATAAACATATTTTACTGGAATGAGCTCTTTAAAAACACAATTAGAAATGAACTGCTGTATAAATATGCTTTTTAAAGAGAAGCTTCAGAAGGCCAGTAAGGCAAAAAAAAAGATGGGTCCCTGACACAGCAAGTGACAGCACATGTAGACTGCAAAATAATACAAGCAGATCAATCATGCATAGATTCAATTAAATAGTTCATCGTTTAGTGTCAATTCATTTCTCACCAGATTCCAGTAACCCAAAGACATTATTCAAACAAAAGATATAATTTGTACCTCTGGCTTCCAGCATGGTTTATTTCTCAATTTATCAGAACGTATCCCTACCACAGCATTCTACAGATATGATGCTTACTGCATTTTCAGATCTTGGAAAATGTGTACGTTTTTTAAACCAGCCCTGAAGCAACGTCTGGAGGGATGCACCTCCCACAGCAAAGTGTTTAATGCCTTCTAAGGACATACTCCAATGAACTCCCATTCTGAGCAGTTGTAAAAGTATGACCTGAAATTAGAGCTGGGGGGGTAGGGATTTGGAGAATCACTTTTTCCTGAGGACCTTTCCCCATTTTTGATGGAAAAACTGAAAAAGCCGGGGGAATACTGAAAAGAAACTTATGAGATATTTTCCTCTTCTAGAATGAGCAAAACATTCTTATGGCAGGATTTTTCACATTCAAAATGTATAGCATTAAAATTTGAGGAGCACTAAAAAAAACACTATGAAATATTTTGTTCCACTCATTCCAAATGAATAGCAGGAGGAAAAAAATGGGGGGAAGGGAAATTTTGGGGACTACTGGGGAAAAAGCTTCTTACACTGTAGAAGAATAGCTGTTTTTTAGGCTCTGTTTTTCTCTGCCCGAAGGAGTCTCAAAACGGCTTACAATCACATTCCCTTCTGCTCCCCACAACATGCACCTTGTGAGGTTGGTAGGGCTGATGGGGCTGAGAGAATTATGAGAGAACTGTGACTGGCCCAAGATCACCCAGTAGGTTTCATGTGGAGGAGTGTGGAACCAAACCTGGTTCTCCAGATTAAAGTCCACCACTCTTAACCACTACACCACACTATTTAAGATTTTTTATTTAAATGTAATAATTATGGCAACAATTAAATAGCTATAATGTTTGATGATGATACATTATTAAAGAATTCAGTATTTTCACAATGTTAATACCCAACCATGTTGGCAGTCCTACCTACTGTGACTCTTTCAGTTTGTCCAAATAATATACTCTTGTTTACTACAGAATTTGTTTTACCTTCAGTATTTATTTTTTCTTTCCTCTCAATAGCAAAAAATTAAAGATACAAGTGCTATGGACTTCGTGCTTGTTTGGAGGTTCTAGCAGAGGAGCGCAGCTATTGTATATCTTTGACTGAAGAACGGTACACTCCTATCTGGGATGGTCGTCCTCTTTGACCAAGCGCGCAGCTTAGGGAGCAACGCACATGGAGCGGTGAGGGAGGTAGGGGACACCAGCCTAGCCAGCCAGATCAGCTGATTCAATCCTGGCGATCAATGGGATGACAGATGTCACAGTCGGATCGCCCTCACATCCAAGTGCTATGGTACCACAGGGTACAGCAGTTTACAGCTATTTATTGAGTATACTTACAACTTTTCTTACCGAAAATGAAGATATTTATACTTTTAAATTCCACAGATATGCCAAATAAATACAATTTTGAATGCTAACTAGGTAATAAAGAATGCACTTTACATTGCTCCACCAGTAAAAGGAAGTTAGGTTTGATTGGAAAATAACTGTTGCATGTATTTCAATTGTTCCCAACATTTCTGTTGTTTCTTCCCCAGGTTTCCCCCCCATAAAAACATAAGAGAAGCCAATGTTGAATCAGGCCAATGGCCCATCTAGTCCAACACTCTGTCACACAGCGGCCAAAAATACCAGGTGCCATCAGGAGGTCCAGCAGTGGGGCCAGGACACTAGAAGCCCTCCCACTGCTGCCCCCTCCAGCACCAAGAATAGAGTGCAGCACCTGCCCCAGACTGAGAGTTCCCATCTATACCCTGTGGCTAATAGCCACTGATGGACTTCTGCTCCATATGTTTATCTAATTCCCTCTTGAAACTGTCTATGCTTGTAGCTGCCACCACCTCCTGTGGCAGTGAATTCCATATGTTAATCACACTTTGGGTGAAGAAGTATTTCCTTTTATCTGTTCTAATCCGACTGCTCAGCAATTTCATGGAGTGCCCACGAGTTCTTGTGTTGTGAGAAAGGGAGAAAAGCACTTCTTTCTCAACCTGCTCTATCCTATACATAATCTTATAGACCTTGATCATGTCACCCTTCAGCCGTCGTTTCTCCAAGCTAAAGAGCCCCAAGCATTTTAACCTTTCTTCATAGGGAAACTGTTCCTACCCTTTTATCATTCAGAAATTTTACATCTGTGCATGGAACACATGTAGGAAATGGGGCACACTCCATGTATATAGGGAATGTGTCACAGATATGGTGCACAAATCTTTGCATGAATGCCATGTAACTGAACAAGGTTCACTGTGTACACTGAAAGATACCTCTACAAAATGCCTATTTATGTTACGTGACTTTTGCTTTGGGCCAGTGCAGGGACTTGCAACCTCTATAGAACTTAAGTGAAAAACCTTTGCATGCAGGTTTGCAATTTAAAGTTAAACTGAGCACATTAGGGAAGTAAGGGAATGGGGAAATCAATTGGAGAAAGAGAGATGTGTTTAAAGGCGACACTTGAATGCATGTAATAGAAAAGCACTCCAACAGGAACAGCTACAAAGCAAATGTAGGGAAGCAAAAGATAATTATGTTTAACTAGAAGACTGATTCCTATAGAGATAAAGTAATGCAAAGAGGCACAAAGGGGAGGGGAGTAGATAGGAGACCACGGAAACACCTTAGGACAATCACCTGCAAACTTTTCAGATCTGGACCCCATCTTTACCTCAATCTGTAACTTGAGACTCACTTCATGTCTGCATTATGAGTGTGTCCCTCATTCTATTCTCTACACTATGAACATACATAGTTAAAAGGTTTTTTGTTTTTTCAACCTAAGGAACCCTGGAAATTTTAGCATGTGGGGAACAGACATCTGGAGCAGAGAATCCTTAGCACCTGCACCAAGCTACAAGCTCCAAGACTTTGGGAGAGAAGCCATGACAAAATAGTGTGGATCCTCTCTCTTCCATGCTGCTAATTCACCTTTAAAAACTAAGGGCAACAAAATAGCAAATGTTGCAGTGTCACTGGTGTAATCCAGTTGTGGGTCTCATCTTACTAGGCAACTGCCAAAGCAAAAGACAGAAATTTTATTCAGCAGGATCTACCCAGTCAGCAATGACAGCTTTTTAAAAAAGCAATTTAACCAAGATGTATTTATGTCTATACAGGAGCAGATATAAATATGGTTATACTAAGGACCAATATTATAAAGAAAATCTGATGTTTTGATTCCGTTAGTATTATTTCAGTTTCACTATATTGCTTGCCTTGTGTTTAAAATTAAACATTTTATTATCTGCCTTCCACTGTATTATGGTCTAAGGCATTAGTCTTAAGTTTTAGGTAGCCCAGGGTAGCTCAATCTCAGAAACTAAACAGAGTCAGCCCTGGTTAGTATTTGGATGAGAGACCACCAAGTCAGTCTAGGGTTGTTACACATAGGCAGGCAATGGCAAATCAGCTTTGAATGTCTTTGGCCTGAGACTTGACAGTCAAAAAGGTGGGGGGAGGGGAGAGAGAAAAATATGAGTTTAGAAAGACATTAATGTGATGCTTTAGACAGCATCAGCAAACTAGTTTTGCAAATGATTATGCAAAACTACTCTTTAATCTATAGATCGGGGATAGGTTTACATACTTAAGTGGTTCTTAAACAAGCAGACAAAAAAGCAAAAACCACCCCACATAATGATTTCATTTAACTTGTGCTCAGATGCTTATCCTACCCTTTGACCTAGAAATAACTGAAATATTGTACCACATTGTCTAACACCCATAACAAACAGCCCTGCTACACTTCCAAAGTGTCACGTGCCATCATTTGAAAATCACTGCATTACTTTACAGTCTCTACATCATATTTAATTAAGCAATCAGCCAAGCATCTTTCCACTCACAGGACCTCTGTATGTCTCCTGGAATCCAGCTATGTTTTGACTTATTTCCTTTTCTTTCTAGCCTAAGCCCTCAGCTCCGACAGCTGGAAAATTCCATGGGAATGCATTCAATTACTATGTTTCTATACACACTTACTAGGGAGTAGGTCACATCCTTCTCAGTAAACACACAAAGGATGAAACAGTGCAGTGGCAAGAATACAGTCAGTATCAATGCTGCCAGCTACCCACTATCACAACCCATGGGTGGACTCCAGAAGTTTTTATTTGGCATAGGAGAAAAGAATGAAGGTGAGAAAACAAATGGTACAAAGGAAAAAATCTTTAATTACTGTATGACCCCTATGCGTTTTGCATGCAGCTTCATTGGGGAATCAAAATAGTACAAATATAAAAGTATATTTAATACATCATTTCAAAAACAATTAAAACATATTGATAAAAAGGCATTTTCACAGAGAAGAAAAAAAAAGAGATTGGATTATACCCTGCCCTTCACTACCCAAAGGAGTCTCAGAGCAATTTACAATCTCCTTTCCCTTCCCCACAACAGACACCCTGTGAGGTAGGTGGAGCTGAGAGAGCTCTCCTAAGAACGGTCCTTGAGAGAATAGCTCTGAAAGAACTTATGACTGACCCAAGGTCACATCAGCAGGTAAATATGGAGGAGTGGGGAATCAAACCCAGTTCTCTCAGATTAGAGTCCACGCTCCTAACCACTACACCAGATTGGAGAGCATGTGCAGGTTGCAATTCACAATAAGTTATTTATATTAAGACAACTGAACTAGCTGTAACATCCACTACATATTACAGAATCACATGAAATTCTACATTTAAATAGTTTAAGACTCATACTGACCTTCAAGATTCTTTTTAAATCTGTTCCGTATGTACCTTTCAGCTGCCTGGGCATGTCTGCTGAAAGGTACATATGGGAACGGATTTAAAAAGAATCTGGAAGGTCGGTATGTTTCTTAAATAATTTAAATGAAAAGAGCAAAAGTCCTTAAAAACCAACAAAATATGTGGCATGGTATGAGCTTTCGTGAGTCACCACTCACTTCTTCAGACTCACAAAAGCTCATACCCTGCCACATATTTTGTTAGTCTTTAAGGTGCTACTGGACTCTTGCTCTTTTCTACTGCTACAGACAAACACGGCTACCCATCTTAATTTAAATGAAGAATTTCATGTGATTCTGTAAAATGTAGCAGATGTTACTGCTAGTTCAGTTACCTTAACATAAACAATTTATTGTGAATTGCACTCTGCATATACTCTGTGAAAACACCCTTTATTTAATCAATGTTATGTTTTTGAAATGATGTAATAAGTATACTTTTATATTGGAACTATTTTGATAGATTCCCCCTAACAAAGCTGCATGCAAAATGTGTAGGGGTTATACAATCATTAAAAATTCTTTCCTTTGAACCATTTGTCTTCTCACCTTTATCTTGCATTGGTGCATCCCCCTTTTTCTACATAGGAGGAAAAACGACAACTTAGCATTTGGTGCTAGGGCTGACCTCGTCAATTTTTCACTCACATGCACGCAAACATTTCTCACACAGATTGCAATTATGTACAATTATCTAGTTCAGTGGTTACAAAGAGAAATTAAACATTTCAGGAGCAACCTGACACCTTTTCTCTGAGTGACTACTGAAATATACCTCTGCTTGCAGATTTGTTTCATGAAGAAAACCAAATGTGAGGAGTTAGCCACATCCACATAGCAACAGCTCCTAGATTCAATAAAACGCCTACCTGCATCAAACCTGGTTTAAGAATTTTTTTAAAAAATATATACACACAAATACATAAAACATAAATGTAAGTTAGGCCTGGATTTCCCACTTTCCCATAAGGATCCCCCCCCAAAAACTCTCCTGCAAGTAACACTATAAATTCTATCTATTCTGTAGCTCCTCATAACCACAGTGTGTAAGTCAAAACGCCTCAGACTGGACATCTTATTGGCTTGCTGCAATCCACGGCTTCTAGCCACAATACTCCCACATCTTCTTATCCCACCATTTCTGCTATTCCCTCCCTTGCGGCTTTATTACCAGGCCAAGCGATGGCTTTCCACAACGCAGGCTATACTCCCCCCCACCCCACCCCCAATTTATAACAACATTTCCTTGAAGTTTCCATGCGCCGTTTTTCCTTCCGCATAACCAATTCACCTAAATGATATTTCGGGACTCTTCTTCTCCTTGCCCCATTTCGCTTCCTACGGCTGCCTTCGCTTCCTCCCTTCACACCCATTTCCTCTTGTCCATCCCCACCTTCCTTGCCCATGAACGGGAGATAAGCGCTCGCCTCACAACCCACCCCCGGCGTCCTACTCTTCCAGGGCCAGGCGGCGAGTAGGCTCGAGGACTTACGTGGTCGGCACTGCTGTTGGCGCTGTAGTAACAGACGGAACTGAATGTGTAGCCAGAAATGGAAGCCGCCATGATGGAGCCCCACCACCACCTCCGACGACGGTCCCACAAACCACCGCGCCAGCGCCTTCCACGGCTCTCCTCGCACTCCGGTTTCCGGTGCTGCCGCAAAGCTTTTTGGGACACGTAGTTCTTTTCTACCATACAAATTATTGGGCTGATAAGCCAGAGCGTTTCAGTATTACTCCAAACCTGTTAATGTGACCGAAGAGATGGGTTTACACTACTAGCATCACACTTGCTAGGAGTTGGAGCTCGGCTCGCTTTTGTTACTTATAAGAGGGATAACTCTTCTGCTCACAGCTAGAAGGAAAGGAAATTTCCTCTTAACTCCCAGTTCTTCCCTAGCACAGCCCTTAAATGAGAGGAGACCTACTTCCCGTTTTTTTCTGTTCCATACAATCGGAAGCAGGCGCTGGTTTTGGACCCCATAACAATGACTCGTAAGAAAAATCAGGGAAGAGGAAAAGGAAGGGTCCTCCGGAAGCCTAGAGGGGCTGGAAACAAATATGGGACCTCTCTGTATTGTGATTACTCTATGGTCTCTGGGAGGTTTCTTGGTCTTCGGTAGTAGGCAATGGGCGGCGGGGAAGATGATTTTGAACCTTCGGCGCTGGGCACCAAAGAGCAGTGAGTGCGCAATGCTGGGCCGCAGTCTGGAAAGGAAGAGTTTTGTGTTGGTGACATGCAGCACCGTCCTAAACAGAGCTGCACCTTTCTAAGCCCATTGATTCCAATGGATTTAGCAGGGTGTAGCCTGAAGAGCCCCGTTTAACATACGCTTATTAGAGCTTGGAATCTAAGCAGGGTTGGCCAAGGTTATTAGTACATGGATCGGAGAACACCGAGGGAAAGTGGGGTTGCAATGTGGAGGAAGCCACTGATAATCCACCTCTGCTTGTCTCTTGCCTAAAACACCCTGTGGATGGGGTTCCCACGAGTCGGTTGCGACTTGTTAGAAAAACTCACTGTTGTGAAGTGAGTGGTTGTGGATAGCCCACGAAAGCTTACATTAGTTTTTGAAGTGTTGCAAGAATATTTGCTTTTGTTGCAACTTCACAGCTGCCTCACTGGAATATTATGAATGAAGACTGTTTTCTCGTTAGAAGAAAAAATCTCGTTTTCCCCCTCTTTCTTGGTATCTGGCATATAAAACATTTTCTGCTCTATAAAAAGTTCAAATGTCATCAGTGCAGTGAAAGATCCACATTTAAAAGTCACTTTGATTTCAATTGTATATGATTCTGTTTGCAGCCAAGGAAAACTGTAGTGGCTGCATTATGAAAAGCAAAACATCTGCTGGCTTTGGATATAAGGAGGAAGATGTTTCAACTTTTTCTGATTCATTTTGGTGCACAGAGGAGAGGGCCATTGTGTATGGGTGGTATGTATAGCAGTGTGCTCTGCCAGTTACCCATATCAGCACTAACAACTCTGGGTAGGTTTGTAGTCAGGCCCATAGCTACAGTGGGGCATCTTGGGGCCAGGCCTCCTGACTTCCTGTCCAGGTGGTTTGTTTTATTTTTCTTGTGTGCCATGGCTGCACTAAGCCGTTGCCCTGCCCTGCCTGCTGGCAGTGTACCTTTGGCTGGCTGCCGGTGAGGCACACCACAGGGCACATCTGTGCCCTACTCCAGCCCTCCCTCTCTCTTAAACTTTTACTCTCTTGTTGCTTCTGACACAATGCCCCCCAACTTATTTAAATGCCCCCCAAAGTCAGAAATCCTGGTCACAGCCTTGTTTGCAGTGCTCTGTAGCTGTGCTTCATGCTGTATTCATCCCTAAAACTGATGGAAGTAATTTAGGGAGTCTCTGGGCATGTAGCAAATGCCCTCTCTTAAAACAAATGAGTCACAGGTCACACATTTGGGCTTAGGGAAAGAGAAGCGTTCATTAAAATGATGACAGGCTTGAACCTTGGCACCTCTCTTTCTGGAACTAACTGTGGCTGCCCTTTCCTGTGAAAATCCCCCACCTGAGCTTTTTCATTTGCATTAGTTAATTCACATACCATCTGTACATTTAGAATTGCCTAAGATCAAAAGTTGTATTTTAAAAAGAATACGGCCAGGTAATGATTGACAGCCATTTGTGGATGGATTGTAAGCAGTGGCCCAAACCTTACAGGTCTGTATTCAGTCTGTACTATTGACAGATGCATGTATGAGCTGCCCAGCCTCCATGTCTAGGAGCATTTTTGGGGAAAGCAGGCCTGTAGCCAGGATTTTATAATCCAGGGGGCCTTTAAATAAGTCAGGGGGCACTGACGTCACAAAGTGAAATACAATAAACATTTTAAAAACTCACTTGCAGCATTCACACTCTGCCTACCTACGCGGGGAAGCAAGCCATGCTTGGGGGAAGGGGAGGCAGTGGGGAGTCCTCTGGGCGGCTCAGAGAGTTGGTAGTCCTCCACGCGGCCCAGAAAACCAGGGGGGCTGAGGGCTGGATGGAAGTCGAGGGGGCCTTGACAGGAAGTCAGGGGGCCAGGCCCCGGAATGCCCCACTGTAGCTACGGGCCTGGGGGAAATTGTATCTACCTTTTTCTGTAGTATTGCTCTTTGAACTGCTGCCATTTGGGAGCATCACTCTTCACCAGTACAGTTGTCCTTTTTCACTGATGCTCACTTTAGAAGCATGTGGGTCAATATGAATAAAACCATTACTTTGTTAATCTGTGTTTTTTTCTGTATCTATAGTTGGGATGCAGCATATGAATGTGAACTGCAACATTTTGATGATACCGGTGATGCTGGTGAGATCTGGCAAGTATAAGTAGCAACATGTCATGCTTCAGTAAACGTTTGCTGATTGTTCTCTTCTTTCTAAAAGTATGTGTAATAAAATAAAATTGTATGGCTGCTGTTTTGCTTAGAGAACTGGTAATGAGATACAGAGGTTTTTGTGGAAAATGCCAGCTCTTGTCTGGGCTAAACCTGTTGCAAATTAAAGCAGCCAGTTATCCTTTGACATCTGTTTTGTTTTGTTTTTTATGTGGGAAATGAATTCCTGGCTACGAGCTGCTTAGTCAAGGCCAAGTGCTCTAGCCCTGACATTGGTCAAAAATTGAATAAGGGGTTATGGCTCAGGTATGCAGAAGCTTCCAGGTTCAATCCCTTGCACCTCCTATTAAAAGGGTCAAGTAATAGGTGATGTGAAAGATCTGAGACCCTGGAGAGCCACTCCCAGTCTGAAGACAATGCTGAACTTGACAGATCAAGGGTCTGATTCAATATAAGGTAGCTTTGTGTTTTATGTTTCAAATTGTACTGCTGCCTTGTGTTTCTGTAGAGAATGGTACGTCTCTCCAAATTTCCATCTTTCCTCATGTTAATCCAGCAGATTTCAGAGCCCTCCATTAATTTAAAAATTCAGGTAAACAAATTTGTAATGCACTCTCTGGGGGATGGTTGCCTGAATTCTGACATTAAGTAGATATGTCAAGTGAGATTAACAAAGTCTGCTTGTCTTACTTCTGAGTGTATTGTTGGTCTTACTTACCTGAACTTCTGTTTCTGATTAGGTTTGGCGAGGAAAGCATGAGTCGTTTAACTGGATGGCTAGAAAAACAAAAGATACCCTTGGACAGCTGTATACTTGATATTGGAACAGGAAATGGTGTTTTACTGGCTGAATTGGTTAGTGCTTGTGAATGCAGTGTTGTTTTGATGCATAACTGAAGCTAGAAAAGGAGCACGTAAGCACAAATTCACTGGTGGCACTAGTTTAATGAAAATGCAGAACTAACCTTAATAGTGTAACAGTCGATTACCATGTGCATGCCTGGACTGAGATTCATTTGGAATCTCTATTGTGAGTAGGAGAAAATCGGCCTTAGTAACTGTTAGTGAAAAAATTCTGGCCTGGAAAACCTAAAACTTCTCAAAAGAAGTTTTACAGTATCATCCTAAGTGGAATTCTAGTTTCCTGGGGATGGTGTGCCGCTGACCGTGTGGCAAGGGGGCCAGCAGGTGAGCAGCTTGGAGTGGGAGTGGGGAAGAAAGAAAAGTCTTTGTGAGTTGGAGAGACTATGAGGGAAGGACAATGGAGTCGTGGGGGGGGAGGACCGCTGGGTAACGATTCCTCACCTCAGGCTAGAGACAAATGTCTAAACCTATTCTCCCCCCCATTTCATAATTTCCTTCCAGGACAGTTCTACAGACTTGTTATGTGATTTCTCTTATGGAGAACTGGTAATAGTTGTGCTTGGCATGGCACTTGAATTACCTTTAAGCAATGCTGTCCAGCATACAAAATGGAAAGGGTATCCAAGGAAAACTTTTATGGGGCATTGTGATCTGAAACATAGCACTCTTTTCAGTCTGCAACTAAAAGAGGAGTTTTTAAAATTTTAAAATTTTGATACCACTTAAGTTCACAACACACATCACTGTCACATTCTAACTGAGCTGTGACTGTTTTGCTTCAGTTCTTGCAAAAGGTATGCTATAGTTCAGAAATTCTGATGCAGAAGTGCAGGAGCTCTACTTTGATCTCTTTTATGAGTTGGTACAGTTTGCTAACACCCTTGTGTTAGTCTTACATAGGTTCTTCTAGAGTAATTGCTGTGGAAGCTGGGTGGTGATCCAGCCAAGTAAATGTGTTCAGGATTTAAGGACTCCTTTTTCCGCCCTCACTCTGTAGGCCAAATCTGGTTACACTGATCTCGTAGGAATTGACTACTCCCCTTCTGCAATTCGGCTTTCAAAAAAGATAATGGAAAAAGAAGGGTTGTCTCAAGTTAAATTGCAGGTAAGTCTTCACAGTGGAGTGAGAAGTACGAAGCTCTTATTGATCAAATGTGAAATGTTCCTTCATCCTCTGAGGATTCAGTCTGTCCTTTCTTGTTGGCCCTCTGATGCTAGTTTAGGCAGTTTTGTTCTGGAGAACATTTGGCATCTGGAATGCTTCTGGAAGGGTTCTGTTCTGTTGCTTTTGTTTGCTGGTCATTTGGATTACTTTTACTCCATTATGACCTTGAATTTATTTTCTGTGGAGTTGTGTACTTTATTGCTTTATGCTGATTTTAATTTGTGTAGCCTGCTTTTTTTAATTTGTTCATGAGGTGCTTGAAGAATTCTTTGGTTTGATAAAACTGAAGAAGAATTCTGTGCTATTCCCTGAACTTTTCTAGCGTAGAGGTGGTAAGAGTATCTGTCTAATCTGTATAATTTTTATATTTTCTTTCTTCCAAGGAGCTCAGGGCTCTCCCTTCTGTTTATTAGAATTAGACAAACCTCTAACCATTACTCTGCTCTAATTAGGCATCTGCTTATTTTACTTTCAGTGTTGGGGGTCAGCTAACTGAATGAGAGGAGAAACGTCAGTGAGGCAGACTGCTTCTAAGTGGGGGAAGGGCATCAGGACTGGAGTTCATGACACTCTAGCTTAGCTTGGCTGCTTCCACCTGACTTGTTCACCTGCTTGTGATGGCTGGTCAGGTGAGGGTCCTTTCCTTGAAGACTCAACTGCCTCCCCAGTTATCTTGACTCCTCCCCTGTTGAGGCTGTTCTTTTTGAGTGAAGCAGGAGTAGCATGGCTCTCTATATAGATGTTCAGTAGTAGTAATGTCCTTGTAGAAATCTACACCCTTGTTTGGAATACCATATACAATTCAGGTTGCTCTTTGTCAACACTGATATTGTAGAGCTGGAAAAGAAAAATGCAACCAAAATGACGAAGGGATGGGAGCACCTTCTCTGCAAGGAATGACTTGAGAGTTTATTGCTTTTGATTTAGAAAAAGTCAAGTAAGGATTAATGTAATTGTGCATATTTTTATAAACCTTATCTGGAGAAAGGGGATAGCAAGGACTTCTTCTCCTAAAGTACTAGAACTTGGAGGGACACCCAATAAAATTGATGGACAGTAGATTCAGGATGGACAAAAATGCATGATCGATTTGTGGAGCACATTGGCACAGGGTCTGGCATATGCTACTAGCTTAGATAGCTTTAAAAGTGAATTACAGAAGTTCATAGAGAATAAGTTCCTCAATAGCTACTAGCCATGCTGGGCTATATAGGACCTCCATGTTTGGATGTAGTATACTTATGAATGCCAGTTGCTGGGAATAGAATCAGGATGGTGTTTTGGCCTCTGTGTCTCTGCTTTAGCTCTTCCTGTACATCTGGTTGGCCACTGAAGGAAACAGGATGCTAAGCTAGATGATGGATGAGTAGCCTAATTAGAAGGACACTGCAGTATGCAGTCCTCTTAACTCACCACAAACTCTGATTCATCCTTTCCACATTAAGGAAATCAAAGGAAAAAGTCAGTTCAGGGGTTCTTATCTCATTCTCACTAACTATAATAGTACATCAAATATACCTCCTAAGAGATTTAACTCCAGTTCCTCAACAACGAAACCTAATGTGCAAACTGTTTTGGCTTGGTGTGTGTGTGAACAAATTCAAGGGAAGCATGCATAGTTCTTGGTACAGGGGCGGTATTTTCTTACCGTAGGAATAAAATGTATGCTGTGATATCACAAAAGGGCTGTAAAAGTGTCATTCAATTAAAGAGAGCTTAGTTAATGAATCCAACAAGTTTTAGTTATCCATTTAAATCTATATAATCTTACATAAAAGGATATTTCTGAGAACAAATGTTCCTTATTGATTTCACAGCAGGTACCATTTCCTTGCAGGACAGAATGCTTCTTATGTTGGTGTCTGCTACCTATAATGTTTTTAGTATTATATGAGAAATAATAATATTTTTTTTAATTGCCTGATTGTCAAAGAACACCTTTTAAGTCAATTAGGGCTTGGATCCTATGCCATGTACTTCCCTTCAGCCATTGCAGAGGTTGTCATCTGCTGTGAAATGAGCTTCCTCTGTTGAAAGATTAATGTCTTTCAAGGAACACCTAACATGAAAATATTGCCACTGGAACAAGAAGTGCAGATGAATTAAATGCACAGGACTCAAGTTCATGAGTGCCCTGCTGAGCCGAGTTATATCCTTCTAATCCCATTGCCTTCAGGAGACCTAGAATGGACTGTAAAATGGACTTAGAATGGACTTAGATTGCACTGTAAAATATTTTTAATAGTCTAACCAAATTAATAGTGCAAATCATTTGCAGTCACTGCAGCCTAAATCCATTAAATAGAACTGGAGTTATAGGATAGCGGTTTTAAGCTACTAACACAGCCCTAGCAAAATATTACACTGGACACAAAGCTAAGCTTCCTAGAAAACTTGATATATGAAACATCTTGTAGGGTTATGTCTGCACAAGCAAGAGAAGAATTTGAGAATTCTAACCCACTTTCCAAATGGTATACAAGAAAAGAATTAAACATAAACAAAATACTGATAAAGCATGCATGTCAAATATCATTGAATGTTTGCTTATAATAGTACCTTGCTCATTTTCTCTTTTGTTGTGGTCCTAGTAGGAAATACTGTGTAATGGTGAGGATGTTGGCTTCAACTGAGGAAATTTTAAGTTCAGATGAGCCATAGAGTTCACTGGGTGACTTTGGGCCAGTCCTTGTATTATGGCCTAACCTGTTTCACAGTATTGTTGCGAGGATAAAACAGGAAGGGAGAATCATGAATGCTGCCTTGAGCTCTCTTGGAGGACAGGTAGTATAAAAATGTAATAGCCAGTGTCAGGAACACCTACCGTTCCCACTGAGTTGATGTTCCCAGCTCCTACTCCTGGAACCCCTAAACAACTTCCCAGAGCAGTTTCCCTGTGAGTTCTTAAGGTGGGTTTGCACACAATAAACCAAACCTTGTAGAATTAACTAAAGGGTTATTAAGTAACTAAATATAATCAACTATTCAGTACAGTCTCCACAGAACAAATAACAGGAAAATAACAAAGCTAGCTTTCTGTCTAATATACTTCATACCTGTGTTGCAGATGACAAATCTCATAACATAAAAGTCCAAGTGGTGGCATAGTAGCGTTCTATCCACTGCAGTCAGCCATAACGAAGCATTGCATAAGCATACCCTGGCCTAGCATAACTCTTACTAGCCTGTAGCTCCAATTATAGCTCTTCACCCCACAGAGTTAAAAGGTCTCTCCCATCCTACCAAAGGTCTTCTTCTCAGGAATTTCCCAAAAGATGCTAGTTTCTGCTCCTAATTTCCCCCCTCCTATCATGTTATCCAATTAAGCACAGGTTCTTATGATGTACCCATTTACCACATTCCATTGTCTGGCCTTTGCTGGTGGTAACAAGAGTGCTGAAATCACAGAGACCTGTAAACTCAAACTAGGCCTAACAATATTCATGTTAATCCTTGGAATGGAATGAGGGTGCTTGGCATCACAGACAGGAACTAGGGTTTCTCTGGCTTGAGAAATTCCCGGAGATTTGGGGGTGGTGTCAGGGAAGGGTGGAGTTTGGTGAGAGGCAGGAGCTCAACAGAGATGTGATGCCTCAGAGTCTGCCCTCTGAAGCTGCCATTTCCTCCAGTGGAACTGATTTCTGTAGATAGAAACAGTCGTCATTCCAAGAGAACTCTGGGTCCCACCTGGAGGTTGGTAAACCTAACAGCAATGCATAGCTGTGATCAGGGGTCTTTTTGTAGAAAAACAGCTGCAGGAGCTCATTAGCATATGGTATGCTAATGAGCTATTAGGCTATTAGCATATGCCACGCCCCCTGACATCACCGGAAGTGATGTCAGAAGGGGAAGCAAAATGGGGGGAGGCATCTTCAAAAGCCTCCCCTTCCCCAGCTGGCCTGGGTGGGGGAGCTAAGAGAGAAGGGGTTTAAAGTTTAAACTACTTCTCATGAGAGTTGGGCCACAGAAGGAGGAAAGAGGGAAGGAAAGAGAGAGAGTAGAGAGAAGGAAAGAAGGAAGGAAAAAGGGAAAGAAAGAGAAGGGAAGAAGGAGGGAAAGAAAGAGAGGGAAGGAGGGAAACAGGGAAAGGAGGAAAAAAGAGAAGAGAAGAAGGTGGGAAAGAAAGAAAGAGAGAAGAGAAGAAGGAAGGAAAGAGGAAAAAGAGAGAAGGAAAGGAGGGAATGAAAGAAATTTGGTGGCAATTTGGCCCCATTATATCCAATGGGCCATTGAAGTCAATGGTGAAAACATAGGGTATATTCTGGGGGCTGGAGGGGAGGGGTTTGAGGGAGAGGCTCCAAACTCACAGGGTAGCTGGTGGAGCCTCTCACCAAGATACCCACCAAGTTTCAAGAACATTGGGCCAGGGGGTCCAATTCTATGGGCCCCCAAACAGGTTGCCCCTATTCCTTCCATTGTTCTCTATGGTGGGAAAAAAGTTAATTTTTTAACTTTAGCTCCATCAGCTACCCTGTGAGTTTGGAGCCTCTCCCTCAAACCCCCTCCCTTTCAGCCCCCAGAATATACCCTATGTTTTCACCATTGACTTCAATGGCCCATAGAATATAATGGAGCTGAAATTGACATTCGGCTGCCTGAAAGACTCCCTGGGACGCTGGCTGGGGGCGGGGCTTGGCTCCTGAGCTCCCGGAGCTGTGCTCCGGTGCGCTCCCCCCCCAAAAGACCCCTGGCTGTGGTGATCTCAACAGTTTTATTCTTATATATAACCTCTTTAATTCCTTGGTTTAGGTAGAAGATATTTTAGATCCTTCAGATGAATTATCAGGATTTCATGTTTGCATTGACAAGGGGACTTTTGATGCCATCAGCCTGAATCCAGAGAATGCAGCTGAGAAACGAAAGCAGTACGTAAAATCACTGCATAGGATACTGAAACCAGGAGGTCTTTTTCTCATAACTTCTTGTAACTGGACCAGAGAAGAACTACTTAATGAGTTTGGAGAAGGTACATCTTTGACTTGCAATAATATATCTAATTCAAAATGTTACTGTACTTTTTGAGGTCTTCCTTCTTTCAAACATGAACTAGATATCAGAATAGCAATGGGCACATCCTTGTGTTTGAATCATGCCTCTGCTTGCGTTTCAGATATTAAAGACTCTTGTGAGAGATTTTCGTATGAGCACTTTGCCAGCATTACAGTTTATTGAGGATATAGTTATATAACAAGAATAATAACTGCCAAGTTATTCTAGTGCTAAAGCATGATATTCTCAGTTGTATTCTATAAGGGAATAACAAACTGTCTGGTAGCACCTTAAAAAAGAATGCGTTATTGTGGCATAAGCTTTTATGAGCTGGAACACACTTGGTCAGTTCAGTGGTATGTTTTATGTGGTTGGCAGAGAAATTTATACTCAGAGTGATAAGCAGAGGGAGAGCAGCATGGGATGAAGAATTCTTACAAAGCAAAGCTAGAAGGTCCAGCTTTCCAAGATGTGAGGCTACATTGTACAATACAGATAAAGAGCCCATTTAAAGAATAAACCATCCACTTAAAGTACATGTGGAGCATTCCTACTGGTGAATGAACTGGGTGCTATCTCAAGTTCTAAAGGAGTCCAAATGAATATCAAATCTGTGCATGAATTCTAGCTTAGCATATTTTGAGTTCCTTCCAAAGGGACTCAGGATGGAGTGTTCAAGATGCAGTGTACTCAGGATGGAGTACTAGAACCCAATTCCCTTGAAAAGCATTTTGATGACCTGAAGTTAAGGCCTTGTGCACTTTGTTTCCCAAACTTTAGGTTTCTTAACTAGTCCTGTCAAAAGCAATTTGAGTTAAAATGTTTCAGGCTTTAATGTGAATGGAGTTTTCAGCCTTTGGAATGATCCAAGCATTATATGTTTACCCCTTTTTTTCTGTCCGGACTGAATTTTTTGTGTGCTACATGCACATTACTTGGCTTCTTTTTCTGATTATGATACAGTTTCAACATCGAGTGCTTAAAAATCAGATGCATTTTGGGTGCTTTTCCTGCTAACATGAGGTAGAGTGCTATACAGTCTCCTTGTGCATAACAACTCTCCTTTTTATCTCCTAGCTAAACAGACACACACAACCAATGCTCCCTCTAAGCTGTCTTGTGAGCAAAAAACGTACTTTGTAGTCTCCAGTGATTTCTTAGAAATCAGAAATATTGACATGATGCGATGTTGTTTTTAATACATGCTAGGAATAAATTTTAATTTGCTGGTATGATTCAGCAATATAAAACTGTCACTCAGAAAAAAAACTTGAGTGTTTGCTGATTCATGTATGCTCTGTTTGCACTAGCCTTATCCAAACAGAATATAACCTGCTTTATTGCTAACAAAAGCATGTTGCTTATGTTTGGCAGGGTTTCTTCTTTTGGAGGAGCTGCCTACATCTGTGTTCTGCTTTGGAGGAAAAACTGGGAACAATGTAACTGTTTTGGTTTTACAAAAGAAAATATGAAGGTGTCTGCATTGGGGCTTTATTGACTGGAAGCATCTTAGTCCTGAATTCTGAATTTATTTGGCAAACAAGATATAAATATAGAAAAAGTACATGAACATACTGACTTGAGCACACCGTACAATATAATGGCTAAGCTAAAACAGGACTATGGAGAGTTGCATGTGTCTTTAGTTTGCTTTGTTGCAAACTTAATTGCAGGTAAGTTGTATGAGGAATATATAGAAGGAAGAACTGTTTCACTGTATGTCCAAAGAGAAAACTGTAAACATCGTTTGCATATAAAATGTAAAATATATTTTGTTATGGTAAATGGTGGCCTGTTCAAAAAATAAAATTGGATGTATATGGATGCAGTCAAGGAGAAACTTTTGCATTACTTGGTGATGTTTTTATAATTATTATACACTTAAAATATTCCCCACTTCTGTACAGATCAGAGTCCCTGCTACCGTAACTTGTAGTCTAGTAAATACAACACAAAAGGCAGAAGCAACGGTTACAAAAGGCAATGGGTTGGATCCAGACTAAATTTTCCAGTGACAGAATGGAACTTTCCCCCCTTCCTCCCCCCTCTGCAGCCCACTGATCTCTACAAAATACTGCTCCTCAGGGAGAAGAGACCCTGAGGAATTACATAAGGTCTGTAGCAGGAAGGGAAAATTGGCAGATCCAGTTTACAGATACCAACCACTATATGGCACATACTAAAGTTCTACAGTGTCAAGGTAGAACAGCCCCTGCAGGAGACAACTGTAGAAAATGAAGGCTGTACCTCACCCATCCTTTGGATACAGCCAGGTAGATAGAACAATTCTATGTGATAATGGTAATAGCTACATATTATCTTATGCAGAAAACTGATGCTGTAATTATAAGTTTGGTCATAATTTGAGACAGGAATACTAGATTTTGGAGTCAAGAGTTTGAAGAAAGCAACATTTGTGATTCAACAGTGTCAGCAAGTTGGCAACAGCTGACTCTGCACGTTTCAGGATATCTTTGTGAATCTGTACAGCTTATCCTCTAGCAAGTATTCATTCAAGACCATCTTGCTAAAAGTGTTCAGCTCTTTTCACTACCTGCCAACTAAATATACAATTCTTGCAAATTTCCTAATTATGGGGTTAAGGAACAGTAGGAAAAATTTTCCTCCAAGAAAACTACAATGCAGTTTTAATTATATAAAATCATGAATGTGATCATTTATCCAAGCATGATGATACCCTGGAAGGATCATGTTCATAGTTTCCCACCTGCTCTTCATTTTATGTGTCTGGGATTATGATAGTACAGCTGCCTTGAAGGAATGGAGCCAAATTTTTTTCCCTCCTTTAAGTCTAAACATGTGCACACATTTTCAAATAGCAATAAATATGGTATTTTAGTCATCCAAGAAGTTCTCAGGCAATCTGTCACATTTCTGCAGAATAGCAATTTCACTCTTGCCCATCAATGGTATTCAAGGAAAAGGCTGTCCTGTGACATCAAGTGGAAAAGGATGAGTCAAGGAATCTTTCAGGGAAGTGACCAGGAGATGTCACACCTTACTCCTCTTTTCCCTCTCTCCCCTTCTTCCCATTTTAGACATACAATATCTATTATTATTGTCATGTCAAAAGCCCTTTTGTCTTTTCACAAGGATCCATTTGGATAATCGTCCACGTTCTAAACTAGGAATGGCTAATGGTAGATAGGCCAGATCTGGATCCCCAAATAATTTTATCGGGCTTGCCTAGACCCTATCAAATTTTAGCTGTGTTGTAAGATATTTTGATTACATCTTTACTTGCAATTAAAGGTTCCCTTGCTTGAAAGCCTGTCGAATCCAACTCTAGGGTTGTGGTGCTCATCTCTGTTTCCAAGCTGAAGAGCCAGCGCTGTCTGAAGACATTGCTGTGGTCATGTGGCCAGCATGACTAAACGCCAAGGCACACTGAACACTGTTACCTTTCCACCAAAGTGGTACCTATTTATCTACTTGCAATTTCTTGCTTTCGAACTGCTAGGTTGGTAGGAGCTGGAGCCAGAGACAGGAGCTCACTCCGTCATGTGACACTCGAGTCTCGAACTGCTGAACTACTGACCTTCCAGCCTGCAGTTCACCATCTTAACAACTTTACTTGCAATTAGGGGTGTGCAAAAAAAAAAAAGGAAACAAACCACAGAATTTTTCTGGTTCGGGAATACTGAACCTGAAAAATATAGGTATTTCCCAATATTCCTGAATCCCAATATTGGTATGGTATTTGGATTCAGTAAATATGTGGGAATCCTGAATTATACCCCATGGGATCCAGAGGGTATAATGAAGAATTGATCTGGAGTACCTGGGGTATTGGGGGGGGAACTGTTTTTTGAGGCAGAGACACCAAATTTGCAGCATAGCTGCTGGAACCTCTCCTCAAAAAAACCCCCCAAGTTTCAAAAAGATTGGACCAGATGGGCCCCCAAAGAAGGTGCCCCATCTTCCACTGTTTTCAATGGAAGGGGAAGGCATTTAAAGATATTGTGTCCCTTTAAATGCCTTCTCTAAGCAGCAAGTTCACCTGGAAGGCAATCCCTTTTAATGTCTTTTAATTTCGACTCTCTGGATAGCTGAAATTCAGCTCCAATCAATATTCGGCTTAAATATCCAAAAAACACTGGTATTTTTTTGGCTCAGTTTATGCTGAATGCAGACCCCACTTGCAATGAAATGAAGCACTGAGCAGACTCATACTTTTATGTATTGCTGTCTAATGCATATTCAGTGAAAGCACAGAAGCACTGCCAGTCTGCTTCTTGAAGGCAGAAAGCACATTAGTTCCTGAGGTATTGTCCATCCTTTGTTGCTGCTGTCCTTGTACCATTTGACCACATGGACTCTACATTAATTATTTAAAACATTTTTATGCTGAATTTCCACCCACTTGAGGTCCTCAAAGTTTCAAACAAAAAAAAATAAAAACCAAAACAGTATATACACAACAAACTATATATGTGTCTGTGTGTGTATAAACATAAATAGGAAGAGTGTCAGTAAGGGAATGCCAAAGAAAGGTCTTCACCTGATGGGGTATATGGGAACTGGTGAATTTCCTGGGGAGGGTATTCCACAACCAAGAAGACCCTTTCTCTGATTGCCACACGAAGCCCCCATAGATAGCCATAATGGTTAATATGGGAGTAAGGCAGTCCTTGAGGTATATTGATCCCATTCCATATAGGGCTTCAGAGGTCAATACTAGCCTGTTGAATTGGGCCTGGAAGGAAAATGGAAGCCAGTAGAGATGGAAGAAGGCTGGAGTGATGCATTATCTACAACCCCACTTAAGTCGCTATTTTTGCTGCAGCATTCTGTACCAATAGTATTTTCCATACACTCTTCAAGGGCAGCCTCATTTAGAGCCCATTGCACTGATTTAATCAGGATGTTACCAGGGCATGCTCTTATTTACCCAGGAAAAGCCGCAGCTGGCTCACTAGCTGAAATTTGTGAAAGACATTCCTGCTTCCTGACAACAAGAAGCTACCCCATCATTGCTAAATGCTGTACCAATGCTGCCCTATAATGCTAAATGGGGCTATCCCTATAATAGAGCCCTGCTACTGGTAAAAGGGGGATTGTTCTGGCCTTCAGACAGGTGTCAGTAGGATAGACTGAACCCCAAGAATAAAGGAGGTGCCCTGGTACTGGTGTAATGCCAATGCCAGGCATTACTTAAAACTCCTTTAATTTGGAACATCATCCTGAAATTTCAGGTGAAGTACCAATAATGAATTATAAAAGCACCAACTTTAAAATCACCCAATCTCATTTTAATGGAAACTGCTGACAGTCAGATGGACTTATCCCTTGACACCAGAAATTGTCACACCAACTTGGGTTTTTTTGCAGTCGGAAAATATATACATACACACTAATAGGCTTATGGTGGAATGGGGAGACAAAGAGATCCACTCTTGTATCCATTTTGTTTTACAGTCCACTTTGTGAATATCAGAGGAGCTAATGCTTTCCTCCTCCTCCTCAGATGATCCTGACACTGATATCTACTTGGGAGCTATTTTGATCCTGTTTTTGAATGCTTTTAGTATCACTTTGGGTGCAATTGTTCTGGTCTGAGGGCTATTTTTGGGTAGGAACGCACAGGAACGGAGTTCTGGCTGGCTCCCAAGTTGGCCACGCCCAGCAAAAACTCATTAGCATAATAGGGCACACCCAACAGCAGAAAGTCATTAGGATTGGCTACATTAGGGGTGTGTGGCCTAAAATGCAAAGGAGTTCCTGCTCCAAAAAAAGTCCTGGGTTTTGACAACAAACAAGGTAAACAGAATAAGAAGCAAAAAGTGGATGTGGCGGGATGATCACACTTCTGGTAACATGGGGTGTGTGGCCTAATATGCTAATGAGCTGTGCTGTCAGGTATGTGGCTTAATATGCTAATAAGTTCCTGCTGTTGGGTGTGGCCTATTATGCTAATGAGTTCCTGCTGGGCTTTTTCTACAAAAAAAAGGCCTGTCTGGGATGAACCATTTTTTTATCTTCTGTTTATTTCCCCCCTCTGAAACATACATAATCTGTGCTGCGGATCTTTCGAGGAAAGTGTCCTCTTCGTTTACAGATTAATTGCTCTTGCCCGATGATTCAAGGCAGTACTAGCTACTTTATAAAGCACTTTTTCATTCATGAGAAATAGCAAATGAAGAATTTGGCAAGTTGCAGCTCCAGTCCCACTCATCAGGGGCACTGAAACAGTTTTCCTCACCTTGGCGTGCCATAAGTCAACAAATGCATTTGCTTCCTTTATAAAATTATAAAAGCTCTTTGATACTGGCTCATAGACCTGGCATGTAAAATTTATAAGTGTGCAATCCTGGCTTGTTTATTTGTTTTTTTTGGGGGGGAGAATTAACATGAGAATGAATCTGGTCCAAATTGCAGGTAATTGCCTCGTCTGCTAGGGAAAAAACCCAAATATGAACCAACATGGCTGCCTGCAGTTTTTGCCTGCTTTGAGAAATACCACATTTAACTACCCAGGAAAGGGATCCCACAAGTGGATAAAGATGACCTTCTAACAGTACACTTGGCAGTGGTCCAGCAGTACCACATTTGGCTTCTATTAACTCCAGTTTAGCTAATGTAAAGACTACCATATTTTCCTTTGCTTCTCTTCTGTGACATACAATAGACCTGAGCTTTCCCCACTGGTGCTAGAGACAGCTCAGAATGTATATTTTCTAAGGGAGAGTGACCAATGTATGTCATGTCCCAGCAGCCTCCATGCATGCAACCTGAGATAACTAATGCTTCCTGAGTTCCATCTGTTGCTGTCTGCTTTTCCATGGTACTTAACATCCTCTTCTCCCTCATCCTTTTTTGTTTTGCTTAATTCTAGGGAACCTGAAAGCCTGCTGACTTGACTAATGTATGAGAGTGTTGTTGGCCTAATAAAAAGATCATACGGTTGTTTAAACGAATGAATCTAATTATTGATCAATAAATAAATCTCTAAATCATGCCTCTGTTCATGCTGCCTGCCCTGCCATTACCCAATGTGCCATGTTCATAAGGAGGAAGAATCAGAAGTTTGTCTTTACAACTGGAGGCTGAATGTATCTGCAAAGCAGAATAAAATATGAAAGTATGGGAAATTAGAATGTCTTTTCCCACTTGGGTTTGTAAGATATCAGACATTCAAAGCCTGAGTGCAAAAGGAGGGCATATTGAAACGAGTGACAGAGAATGGCTAATAGAATCCATTGATTTCTTCCCAATGTCTTTAGGAACTCACTTGGTTTCTGGACGGAAGCATTAAAGCAAGGGCAATTGACAAGTTTACTGTGCAATCCTTAGGTATTGTCTGAAAACAGCATGCCAAAATGGCCTTGGCACACTATTACTGCTTCCCTTCCAACATCAATAAAAACTCCAGAGGGATCAAATAGACATACAATATTCTGCTCAGTCATTGTTACACAACTTAATAATACTGTAATATTTATTGTATTTCTAAGAGCACAGTAAAAGTTTTCAACCAGTTAGCTTTCTTGAACTGATTGAACTTCTGGTCACCAAATAAGGTTCATATTAATTTTAGTGTGTTTGCTTCTTCTAAGGCAGGGGTGTGGGAAATTTGTAGGGGGAAAGAACTGGGAGGACTTCTGAAATCTATTTACTCACATCCTTGGTTAGTGATACTGGAAGCTGGAATGTGGAACTCTCCTACACAACCCAAAGATGTGTGTTAAAGAAGTCAGCCCTGCAAGGTTGAGTTCCGAAAGTAAATACTTTGCTACCTGTAGCCAAAACAGGCCAAGGTGCTGGGACTACACTGAAGCCCCTAAACACAAATAACATCGTGGGAGTATAATTAATAATATTTATTAAAAGAAAAGTGCAAATATATACAAATATAGCAACAGTGCAAAAACAGGGAAGAAAATAGTAAAATTAAATAGCTAACCCAGAACATTTAGCCAGGCTTTTGTCCTCTGATCCACATGTTTCCTGGTCAAACTGAACGCCAAAGTCAGGTAGAACTTGAAAGTCCAAAATCACAGAGGAGGTGTTCTGGCCATGCAAGGCCCAACCTACAGTCAAAAGGATGGCTAGAAACATCAAACTAGAATGGATGGTTATCTGCATATTGGTGGCAACTCAGCCCAAATCTCCAAATGACCTTACCCAGTGGTTTCATGTAGATGTTAATGAGCATGGGGACAAGATGGAACCTTTCAGAACCCCACAGGCCAAAGGTCAAGCAACCAAACAGTCCCCCAGCACCACCTCCTGGTAGGACCAGAACCATCTCAGAATGGTGTCTCCCAATCAAAGTCCAGATAGGTGGTCCAGAAGGATACCATGACTGACAGTATCAAAAGCCGCTGAGAATTTGCACTCCATCTCCCGGCCGAAGTCATTCAGCAGGGTGACCAAGGCTGTTTCAGTTCCAAAACCAGTCCTAAATCTATACGAAGGGTTCTAAACAATTTGCCTCATCCAGGAAATCTTGGAGTTCTCCAGCCACTACCAATTTAATCACCTTGTTCAAGAATGGAATATGAGGATTTCCAGTCTTGGTGATTGCCATGGCAGTCATCTTCTCCCGGGGCTCTGGGAGAAGTCTGCCAGCATCTACGGCTGGGTGGGGGTGCGTACGACCATGTCACCCCAGGAGTCCCAGGGTGATCCCATAAGCAAACTTATGAAGTTGGTGGTACTTTTGGTTCTTAGGAAAGAAGGAAAAATATATCTGGGTATTGTTGCCCTGCAAGAGCCTTGTGCAGCATATATATAGAGCTATGGACTGTAACTGTAAGCTGGACTGTACAATCTTTAGCTTGGAGAAACGACGGCTGAGGGGTGACATGATCGAGGTTTATAAGATTATCAATGGGATTGAGCAGGTTGAGAAAGAAGTACTTTTCTCCCTTTCTCACTATACAAGAACTCGTGGGCACGCCATGAAATTGCTGAGCAGTCGGGTTAGAACAGATAAAAGGAAATACTTCTTCACCCAAAGAGTGATTAACATATGGAATTCACTGCCACAGGAGGTGGTGGCAGCTGCAAGCATGGACAGTTTCAAGAGGGAATTAGATAAACATATGGAGCAGAAGTCCATCAGTGGCTATTAGCCACAGGGTATAGATGGGAACTCTCAGTCTGGGGCAGGTGATGCACTCTATCCTTGGTGCTGGAGGGGGCAGCAGTGGGAGGGCTTCTGGTGCCCTGGCCCCACTGCTGGACCTCCTGAGGGCACCTGGTATATTTTGGCTGCTGTGTGACAGAGTGTTGGACTAGATGGGCCATTGGCCTGATTCAACATTGGCTTCTCTTATGTTCTTATGTTCTTAATAAGTGTGTCAGGGTATTGGACTGTGCAGTAGCCAGACGATGGTGCCAGCCTCCTGGACTGTAGGCACATGCTCAGCTGCAGGTAGCCTTGCCCAGAAGCAGTGTGCCAAGCCAGACGTGGAACCGTGGAATACCCGATGCCTCTTATCCCTGCACCCTGCAGGAGGCAAACCAACCCATCCTGACACCAGAAGTACACAGAAACCAGCAGCAGTTCACTAAGAAGGAGCCATGCTCTGAAAAGGAAGCCTGAGCGTTCCTTCAAAGACTCCATAGAAAGGCTTCCTCTCCATCATGCAGGCACCTTCCCCTCCCCACCTGCTCCAGAGGTTGCATGTACTCTTCATTGTAAACAAAAGGACTTCCTCCATGAGAGGATTAAACAGCTATCATGTCCACCTGCCACCCATCCTGATAACACAACTGCTGATCGTTGGGCCATTACAACTAACAACTGTCCATGGAGCTGGAACATTACTACTCTTTTCTTTCTTTTTGTCTCTCTAAGGGTGTTACCATTAGCACTATTTGGAGTCTCCCATGTGCGTTGCTGGCCATAATATTTCCCCTATTTCCGATGCAGGATTGCCTCATCTCATCGGACAGGTAAAGTATCACCCCCATCAACAATACCTTCCTGCTAATGCAACTGTCATTGTACCTTTCTATCTAAAATTCTTAGCTCTGTATTAATTGAGTATGCGATTGTTTCATTTTTATTCTATGTGTGTGAGAATTAGTAGTAAAGAAATCACTATAGTTTAAGATCTAGTCTCTGTTTATTTCTGGGGATCTGGATAAGTTGGACTCTAGTATACATAGATTATTGTTCCCTTAATTAAAGCCATTGTCATTTAATATTCAAATTCCCCCGTCTTATTAATAAATTAAGGAAATTTGGCTACCAGTATGATCAAGATCGGATGCACTGAAATGCTATTATACCAATAAACTGGAACATCACAATTGATTGGTCTCCTATTAAATGCTCCTCCTTTCTGTGGCTGACCCATACAACTTTTGAAGAATGCCAAGTAGGGGCAGAGAGGATGGTTTGGGACATGAGAACCAAGCTACATGATACAAGACATTCTGGAAGGATGCTGTCTCAATTTAGGTAAAGGTAAAGGTTCCCTTGCTCGAAAGCCAGTCATATCCAACTCTAGAGTTGCGGTGCTCATCTCCATTTCCAAGCTGAAGAGCAAAGTGTCTGAAGACATTTCTGTGGTCATGTGGCCGGCATGACTAGATGCCAAGGTGCACAGAGCGCTGTTACCTTTCCACCGAAGTGGTACCTATTTATCTACTTGCAATTTCTTGCTTTCGAACTGCTAGGTTGGCAGGAGCTGGGGCCAGAGACGGGAGCTCACTCTGTCATGCGGCACTCGGGTCTCGAACTACTGAACTACTGACCTTCCACAGCCTGCAGTTCAGCGTCTTAACCACTTGAGCCACTGCAGCTCCTGTCTCAATTTAGACAGCTGTAATTAAAGTATTCACCATTTCTGAGTGTTCTTTATACTCCATATCATCCCAAAATAAGTCTTAGTGGAAAGGTTGGGATAGAATATGGATTTATAGTATACCCAAAACCATTTGGTACCTCCTTCCATGCTTTTGATTTCCCACAAGCAAGTCATAGAAATATCTGCTTTGGGTATTGCCCAGTGCCAATGTGCATCTAATAGCTTTACAATAAATTAACTATAGCAGAGTAAAATACAGATTATGTATTAAAAATTAATGTTCTTCTCATGAAGGGGTTGAAATGGTATGCTTTCAGTTATGTCCTCCAATATTTGTTCTATCAAATCCCTTGTACAAATATAGTTCTGTTTCATTTTTCACTTTTTGTTTTCACTTTTGATTTTTTTTCACTTTGATTTTTATCTTTTTCCTGCAGATCTTACTATATTAATAATATTTTTCAGACAAGAGACTTTTATTTAATGCTAAGTTCAGGAAAATGTATCTGCTTTCTTCTTGGTATGTATGTAAAGAATCTACACCCCAATATATCAAACAAAATGAATAAATCATAGAACATGAAATGTGATATAAACTAGAGCATTCGTATTGAAGGCAGACAACCTAAATTCTGTACCATATGCAAAGACTAGAAAGAAAATCCGAAACAGTAATTTAAAATCAACAAAATTCTACAAGCATAAATTGAGTATACGTGTTATGTGAAACAATCAATGAATGATGAATAGTAATTGCATAAGTTGAATGAAAGCATAGGATAATATAATACATGAAATAATGAATATATAATTGCATAAAGTGAATGCAAATATGTGATAAGTTAAATAATGATGAATATATGAATAAATGATCAGTGAACAACAATGGTAATCGTTAATATGTGTGAATATAAATTAAATGCATAGTCCATGGGGAGGTGGGCAATGTTAACAGCGGTCTCCATCTCCTGAGTCCTGTTCCCACTGCTTCTGTCTCCCATATATAAATAGCACCATTGGGGGGCTCTTGAGTTGGACCAGAAATGTGGAGCTGGATTAGAAAGGTTAGGGTGAACTGTATATTCGTTTTGTATAAGACTTGGGTGCAGCGTTTCCATGGGAGACTCCACTGCAATTTCTTTCTCCCCCTCCCCCTCCCACTTGTGGCTATGCTGGAGAAATGCAGTGTGACATACTTGCATTCCTATTATCCTCCATGAGAAATTTCTGCAGACGATGTGATCTACTATTTCCTGATAGAAGGGGCAAGTCTGTACACAGCTGAGCACACCTATTAATTTGTGCATGAGAGAATGTGTTGCAGAGGTCAGATGCCTCGAACAACACAGGAAGACGTGAAGCTGTCTTATACTGAGTCTGATCAGTATTGTCTGCTCTGACAGGCAGCTGCTCTCCATGGTCTCAAGCTAAAATCTTTTACACTGCCTGTCACATGATCCTTTTAAATAGAGATGCTATGGATTTAATCTGGGACCTTTTGTATGCAAAGCAGGTGCTCTATTACTGAGCCAGGACCTCTTTCCTGAACTAAAAGGAAATGGGAATCTTCCCAGAGATTCTGTGGGGACTGCACATTTCCTAATTTCCCAATTGGACACATCTAAGTATGGCTCCTTCACACTCTGTTGAGGGTGAGAAAGATGTGCTCTTGCTTCTTTCAGGTGTCAGAAAACTGGATGTTGCCTTGTGAGATTATAGGAGCCTCTAGGCCAATCTGGAAGTGTCTGAAGGAGGCAAACGACCACCTGACTCTTCCAACCAATCTCTCTAGTTGGAGATGGATCTTTGCTGGGCCATTGGCCTCAGCAGGTGCCCAAACACGCCCACATTGGCCCTAGAGGGGCCTTCCCCTGACACACTTTTTCATGCAAATAAAACATATGTTTCTCCCTAGTGTCTGAAATCAAATGACATCTACAAGAGCCTCTTAATTCACATCAGGAAAAGGCATAAAGTTGAAAAGTTTAACCTCATGCCCAAGGGGTGGAATGGTTGAAACCTAGGGTTGACAGACGCATGCTGGAGTAGTTTGGGGATGTGGAATGACATCAGTCCTTCCCCCCACTTTTTGCTCCCAAAGAGCCCCAGCAGTGCCTGGATCCTGGGGGCAGGGCAAACGGCAAGCCTATGAGGACCATGTGTAGCCAATGTATTGTCCAGTTTGACCTTAAAGAATAGAGAAAACAAAAAAATGGAAGAATGAAAGTCAGCCATCTGGAGGTAATTGAGAGCAAAATTAGATGAGATGGAGAATTGTAATTGGATCTTGCACGTCTTTAAACTTCTATGAACAACAACCATGGGGCCCTCTGATTTGGATTTCAGCACAAGGAAGTCATACTCTCTTGTCTCTGACAAGTGGCAGGAAATGGGAGATTGCCCCAGAGGTCTTTGGGACTAATTGGGAGGACTGCTGGAGAAACAAGGCATAACTCATGAGGGTCTCAAATTTGCTTCTTCAGCCCCTCAAGAGCTTTTTCTGCCAGGAAATGGGAGATTGCCTCAGCGTCTCCAGTCAGCAACAGCAGGTACTCAACCAAGGCTTTTCCCATGTGGAACTGATATTTGACCCAGTAGTGAAAGGTTGAAGGGAACTTAGGTTTTCTTGTCAGGGTAAATGGCACCTGCAGAGAACTAATCAACTTCAGGGAAAGAGAGCAGGGCTAGAGGTTAAACTCCTCCAGGCCTTGTGTCAGGGGCTGGCATACTCAGGATCAAGGATGTGTAGGGCGCTTTCACACACACTAAATAATGCACTTTCAATGGACTTTGCAACTGGATTTTACTGTGTGAAATGGCAACATCCACTTGCAGTCACTGAAGTGGATTGAACCTGCATTATTTAGCATGATTATATTCTTGAAAAGGGGAGAGAAAAATGGAGTTTAACCACCATTTTGAAAGCAGAGTATAGCTCCAATCCTAGCAGATTCAGGAACTCTACCCACATCACCACCCCTTTTAAGGTGGGACAAGAGAGTTTTTTCCTTTGCTCTGGCTTAAAAGGGGAAATCTCCAGGAGCCCTTACATCATGCTCAGAAAGAGCATGGCGTTATGTGAAAGCTTCCCCTCCCAACCATTCTGTAATTGGTCAGTCGTAATGTAAGTGAAAGGTTGCAATGCATAAGAGGACTCTTTTGGAAACTCACAAGATTGGTTGCAGTGACACAAATCCTCTTTAATCAATGACCTGCCCTGAAGCATAACGAAACAGTTGCAAAGAAGAACTCTATTTCAAACAGATAAATTATCACCAGAATACAAATATTAATTAAGAACTACATTCAATCACCCAAGGGTCAGTACCACTGAATGTTCAGTTTTTCAATTTGTGACATATTATGTGTCATGGCTCCAAGCACTATAGTATCTAATTTGAAAAACTAACATTTTATTGGGTATTTTAAATTTTAAAAAAAGATAGTGCAGTGATTCATTTGGTCATTTCAGCAACTCTTCCTATCGCAAGAGAACCTGGGCCTTTCTAGGCATTAAATAAAATGAATGTTGTTCTCATGCTGAATGTCCTACAGCATTGTAGATATGACAGGGGACAGCAATGCGAGGCAGGATAACTTGCCTGGTGTTCTGTTTTCTTTTTTAAATCAGAAAGCATGCTGTCATGCTAGACAGAAGATTACCCAGTCTGTAAAGAGTTAACTACGAATCAGCTAACCAAGTAAGCAAAAGATTAGCAAAGAGCCAGCATGGTGTATTGGCTAGACGAGGGTTGGACTAGGATCTGAGGGACCCAGGTTTGAATTCCCACTCTGCTGAAAGCTTGCTGGATAACCTTGGGCCAGTCACTCTTTCTTAGCCTAGCCTACCTCACACGGTTGTTCTGAGATAAAATGGAGAAGAGGATAATGATGTAAGCTGCTTTGGGTCCCCATTGGGGTACAAATTAAGCAAATAAAATGGACAGGCGTCATTGCTATTTGGGCAGCTATAGGGGGTATGGTTGATGCTTGTCCCCTCTATTGTATTTGTCCCCTCTATTGTATTGTATTTTAGAGGATGCTAATGTATTCACTATAATACTACCCGATGCTTCTGTTCCAGATGGTCAGGACTTTCATAGGGCAGGAATAATATGAAGCAGCAAAACAGACTAGAAATCTTGCAATAGTGTTTAAGAAACTACTTTCACAGTGCAATCCGATGCAGGGCAACTCCAGTCTAAACCCCCTGTGGGCTCAGAGTGGAGAATCTATGCACAGCTTTGCACTGTGCAGTACCTAACATTTATTGGAACAGGATATGGTGTCCTACAGCAATGGAGGAATGCAAGCAGCATCTGGGACTTTTCCATTGTACCACGTTTGCTAGGGGACCAACTCATGCCAGTAGGAGTCACTCTAGGCCTCCAAATAGAACTGTAATCAGTATGTCAGTTATGCAACCAAAGGTACTGAATATTTTAATTGTAAGTGATAATGCCTGTTTGAAGAACACCTGGACTTTTTCCAATTTCCATTCTTGATAGCTTATTCTTAGATTTATTTCTACATATTTTCCCTTGTTAAAAGATTATTAATTCAAACACCAAGTTTGAAAGAATAGCAGTCTAGGAGCTACTATGATCTAGCTAAATACCATTGTTGGGCCAGACTGGAACTATATTGTCAGCCTGAAAACTGCAGCTAATTTTAATGTTTTGGTGGCATGTAATATGGATATAATGCCAAGTCTTAATTTGGGCATGTAATACTAAAGGATATGCTTACTTTAAAACTGTTTACTCATTCTACATTCTACAGACACTTCTTGAAATATTTAAATATGTGACTGAAATACTGAGACGGCGAATGCTAGCCTCTTTGGTATGGGGGGGCATATTTAGTGTCCAGCAGCCAACCTTTCCGCTCAAATATCTCTCTGCAGGCTAAAAACCTGTTTTCAAACAGAAGTTGGCACCTGCATCCACACATCATAAAAATGTATCTCAGGAGCCAGAAATATTTTACTTGTACTTAGCAAACAGAATCATCGTTAAGCAGTATCATAATTTTAAACAAACTTATTACCAAATGGCCATTAATCTGTCAGTTGTAGAATCAGCACGAGTACCTGGTAGCACAGACAGATCTGGAATATACTGGACTTCAATGAGCAAAGAATCAATTAATTTTTTGATTTTATTTTAAATTGTGACCTTTTATGTGTTTTTATAATGGATGTTTTATTTATATTATTTTTATTGTGTGTTTTTTTTAATCCTTTTATTTATATTGTAAGCAATGTTGAGTTCCACAATGGAAAAAGGTGGCTAAAATGTTTTAAATGAAGAAATTATCTTATTTGACCTCACAATCATTTTAGGTTAATCTAAACGTACTTATTAAGACCAACAAAGTTGTATTCAAGGTAAAAGCTTTAGTGTGCAAGCACACTTCTTCAGATACGCGTCTTCAAATTCAGTCTCTCATTTATTGATTGTATTCCATACCACTCTTCCTCTTGAGGAGCTCAGAGCTGAATTTTAGCTATGTAACAACCCAGTGAGATAGATTTGGTTAAGAGGTACCAACTTACCTATGATCCTAAACAGTTACACCCTACTAGGCCCACTGACTTCAACGGACGTAGAAGGGTGTCACTCTGCTTAGGACTGCACTGTCTGTGAGCATCATAACCAATCAGGGATTTAAACCTTGGTTTACATGTCAAAGTCTAGCCAATTAGTGGCCATATTGCTTTTTTTCTAGGACTTTCTCCAGGACTATTAGTGTGCTTGTATTCTCAATGCAAACTAATATCTCTTAAAATTATTGGATTTGGTGGCACTGCCAAATTGTGAATTTTAATTCATGAGCATATGAAATCTATTCTTCCATATGGCTAATAGTTTTTACATTTTCTAAAAATGATTTCTTAGACAAATTTACTAAATAAGTTTTAGAAGCTCAGATCACTCTTCCCATGTACATTAATTAATGCACAGTGTACATTGTCATATTTCACACAATTCTGTCCAGTGCAGAACAATAAATGAGAGCCAGTGTGGTGCAATGGGTAGTGTCAGATCTGGGATACCTCTGTTCAAATCCCAACTTTGCCATGAAACCTTGCTGAGCGACCTTGGGCTAGTATCACACTAGCAGCATAATCAACATCATAGGGTTGTTGTGATGATATGGAAATGTTGTAATGCTGTAAACCACTTAGAGTCCTTATTTTGGAGACAGGGTATAAATGAATTGGGGTATACAAGAAATATATAAATAAATAACAGGGAATTGTACCAAATGTAACACCAGAAATGTCATTTGTAAAGTCGATTTGAGTTATACCATGCAGGCAGAATTATGTTAGGATAACAAGCACATTTCTAATTTCCCATGGTGTTTAAATACATAGGTAAGGCAGATTTTTAAAAATGTAATCTTTCTACAGTATTGCAGTCTTTAGTAGATAACAGACAAAATTACATAAGCTAAGCATGATCTTATCTCTCTCAGTACTTTATATGGTCATCATTGGGGGATCTGCTCCATACTTTGCCATGCTTTGATTGGGGCTAAGTTAACTGCCACTGGAATCACACCTTTTCATGGTCTCCCTCCCCCCATTATAGATCCAAGAGAAGATAGCAAAAATGCTCATTTCCAAAGATATTTGAGAACAGTTGGTTCTGTGCTTCTATCTGCTTTTATTGCTGTTTTATTGGATTTGTTATTGTTGTTTTTAATGGTTATCTACATCTTTGGAAATTGATTTAATTTTGGAAGTATAAAACGAATCCTGCCAACAAGCCAAGATACTCCATGTTTCATTTTAGTCCTTGAAGGACTGTCCTTCTAAATCCAGGCAGCATATTATCCTGATATAGACAGGGCAACATTTTGAGAACTTTTTTCCTACCACAGAAGTAGCAGTATGTGGGTCTGTGCTTATATATTTTCCTCTGAAAGCAGATGGGTCTCAGTTGCAGTTAGGCAACGGGAACAGTGTATAAACAACCCAAGGGGTCATCAGTTTCTTCTCTTGCCTCCTTTGTGACGTTGCAATGGATCCTGAATGGATTTGGGTTGCCTCGTGAGATCACAATTTTTTTTTTGAGGCCTAGAAAACTTGACATCAAATACCAGTGTTTAATTACTAAAAGGTTAAAAAAGATTTAATTCCAGGGCTTTATCCTGCTTGGCAGCCATACCCTTTGACCTGGAAGACCATCCCTGATTCCGGATATATTCAAGACTCTGTGTGTCTGTGTGTGTGCGCATATGTTGTGCACCTGGCTGGGGCTGGAAAGCGGTGGAGGGAAACGCATTCTGCACATGCAAAACTGTACTTTCTTTGTTATTACTTCCCTGTCACGGAAAAGAGGTGCCGGGTTGAGGTCTGGCTCAATTCCAAACAGGCATCTCCTTGCACAGGGAAATCGCCACCAGACAAACCGCAGATGCGATGCAAATCAGGCAGGCCTTTGAAGCGAAGGCGAGGCGGCCGCTCACAGAGCACTTTGACACCCGGAGAAAGGCTGGCCGGCTCTGCTGCGTACATAATTGCTGTGCGTCTCTCTCTCTCCCGGGAGCGACAACTGCCGAGCGCGCGCGCACACCACAGGCCGCGCTCTAGCCAAAGCCACGCGGAAGCCCTTTTCCCAAGCCGTCCTCCCCCTCACCACACCACGCCGGCTTGCAAAAGCTGCCACCCTTCCCTCGCCTTGCCCCGGAGACGTTGATACTGCAGAGACGCGCCCTGAGCCACCCGGGCGGCAGCTCTTGCAGGAGGAACTGCACCCACCGCCGGGCCCTGCCTCGGGTGCCGGGGTGGGGGCGGGGGCGGGGGCAAAGGAGGAGGGCTCGCTGAGAAAACGATCCAGGAAGTGACAAGCCCATTTCCTTTCTCTGGGAGGATCGGTCCACGGCGCAGCAGTGTCCGCGGGGGAGTCTCTGGGCAGTCTCTGCAAGACAGCCTCCTTTGGGCTTCCTCGGGGCCGCCGCGGCAGAAGCCCCGGCAATGGGGGAGTGAAGCCATCGCCCGGGGTAAGAGGTCCTGCTGCGTGGGGCGCCCTGGGAGCCGCACGCTGCCTTTTTGTGCCCTCCCCTCTCCCCTCTTTCCCATTCCCGTGCCATTGGTCTGATCCTGGGCAGATATTGTTACAATGTGTAGAATAGTAGAGCGGAGACACTTTCATTCCCCTCTTGGACAGAGAGAGAAAAAGAGAGGCTGTCTCGATGGCTTGAGGTGGAGGCGATTTTGCAACTTGCTTTTATTCCCCCTCCCCCTTCTTTTAAAATTGTGCTTCGTTGTCTTGTGTGTAGCTGAGAACGGTTTCGGTGGGGGAGATGACAGGACGGTCAAAGCGAGGAGAGAAAAATCTCCCCTCTGGCTCAAAGTCTACTCTAGGGCATCTAGGAAAGGAGCAGATGGGGCAATGAGAAGATGGTTGAGGGATTTGGGTTTGTTTTGTTTTTTTGCGGGGGGAGTAGTGGAATCTGGATTCAACTCAAACTGCATCGTCCTGAGTTGCCATTGACTAGAAAGAATATACTTCTCAAGTCCAGCCCGGAGCTGTGAGGAGTTGTGGAGGGGAGGGGGCGCTTCTTGAAAAGTTTTGGGAATTATCCTCTTGTTTACTGAACTTTGCATGTAACTAGATCGGTGGACACCGAGCAGCGGTCACTTGGATTGATTAATTGATTCGAGAGACTGAAGACAGTGCTCATCTCCTGGAAGATGCGGCTAGAAAAGTGGTTAAAAGCGGTTTTTATTTCCTCTCCCCATTAACTTTGTTTCTCTTCTTTTTTAAATAATAATAATAAGAATAATGATGCTGCGCTGCATTTGCACACGGCAGCAGGCTCTGTCCTTGAAAGGCTCTTGTAAAGTCACATTTTTTGCAAGACGTCATTAATTTGTCAGCTGCATGGGAGTTTACTCCCCAGGCTTGATGTCTCTTTCCCTTTCCCCACCCCTCTCCTGGGTGAAAATAAAGAAGTCATCTTGAGCATAAACACGCTGGAAGTGTGTACTGTTGTACATGAGTGTTTTACAGCTTTGTTCCTAACAATATTTTTTCAGGAGTGTTTATACACGTCCCATGTAGTCCTTATTTTCTACATAGTTTACATTAACTGAATCCCCCCCCCCTTTCATCCTTTGGGATAATGTAGAATGACATCATTACATTACTGTGTGTGTTAGGCATTTCAGTAGTGATTTTGCTGTAGGTGATCAATGGTGGTCTTTCATTGACTGCCCAGCTGCAGTCTGCAAACTGTACCTTTGCATGCTTTCAAGTATCTTCTGCTTCTGTTAAAATTCACTCACTATGGATTGGGGTTTATAACTTTCAATTTTTTAAATAAAGGGGAATATAGTATGACTGATTACTATTGATGGGTAAAAGAAAGGCATTTTTGTTTTTCAATTAATCCTGGCTTGAATGGATGTTACTTCCCTGGATATTCAGGTATTGGGTTTTAGAAGAATGATTTCTCACAAAGCCTAGCTCAAGCAGGCAGATAGATGTTAATAACATTCATTGACCCATATATTAACGGAGGACGATACATAAGTAAAGTCATGTGACAAGTGTTGATGAAAATAACAGCTTGCCCTGCAAAATCACTATGTTCTTGATTTTGTCATCAAGCTGTGGGTTTCACTCTAATATGTCTGCTCTGCAACTTTGTGCAGGACTGATATTTGAGATAAGATGGCTTAACAGTCTGCAGGTTTTTACCTCTGTTGAAATAGAGATGAGGAAGCTGTAAAATCTGGAGCGCTTCTTATCTGTGTCACAACCCCCATTTTGGATCAAGTGAAACTGTGCCTTTTGCTGAGATGATTTAAGAGCGTACGCTTATCTGTGGTCTTGGCAGCATAGCTCATAGGTTGCTTGAATACAGACTCTGCTCTACATTTGGGAGGCCGCAGTGGTACATAGTTTGGCTGTAGAGAAAAACTACGCAGCCTAGTGAATAACCAGTCATGCAGTCAGAGAAAGACACTAAATATGTACTTGGCTGTATATTTATGGCAGCATTAAGCTGTAGCCATAAAATATGTGGGTTGGTTTCCGTGAAGTCCTTGTATGTCTTTCCCTTCTCCCAGCCACCTCCTGAGATCTCCTTGCAAGCCAGTATTGGAGCTCAGAGGGAAAGCCTGGTGGGTAAAATGCTACAAGACATGGATGGCTGCAGTGAAGAGGGGGAACTGGGTGAAATTGACTCGCCTCCCTCTTGCACTAATGGAGGCTTGCTGTGCTCCACTTGTTCTCTCAGCTGAAGGTGCTGGGAGTGGCTGTTGTCTGTTTCACCTCCCTACTTGCCAGCCCCTTGTGGTTTGTGCTATTTTGTTCATGAGGCTTCTCTAACCCCCAGTATTGGGTGGGGAGCTCCTAGGGGCGGATGAGAAGTCTGCCTCTGTGATTGCCTTGAGCTTCCTCTTCATAGGCTCCAACATTGTATGAATATGTATATTACAAGAATAGTGACTGTGACTGTTTAAGAATGGACCAGTAAGAACCATTAAGCAGTGTAATGCAGTGTTAAGACACTTAGAGATCAAGGTTCAAATCTTTTTGCAATGAAGTTGACTGGGTGGCCTTAGGCAAGATATGACTTATGTGTCTCAACCTAATCTATTTGCAAGGTAATTGTCATACAGATAAAGTAGGAATGATTTACCGTAACCTGCCACCGGCTTATGATCACCTGTAAGACTCCCTCCTGATAGTACATTTTATCCTGCCCTTCCTCCAGGGAGCTCAGAGTGGCCTGCATGGTTCCTTCACCCCCTGTTTTATCCTCACAGCAGCCTTGTGAGATATATTTGCCTTAGGGAGAATGATTGGGCCAAGGAGACATTGTGAAGCCCAAGGTCACCTGGTGAGCCCAGGTTTCCCTGGTCCTAATCTGCCACTATACCACACTGACACCTGCATGAAACTAGACAATTTTTAGCAGCCAGAGTACTGTATGGCTAGGGTAATCTAAGGAATATTAGGATATGACGAATTTGACCTATGGACTTAAGAAACGACACTGCCCATGTTGATTTTTTTTTTGTTCGAATGACTGATTTCCTACAGTTGGAAGTTTTTTGGTACACTGTAACTTATTTTCTTCTTTGGAATGAGTGAAATGCCTTTTAAATCGAGGTTTTACTTACTCAACGTATGTAGTGTAAAGATTGTTTTACACATAAATCTATAGTATTAGATGATGCTATATATGTTTACAGAAATCGATGATATATTATTGCTTCAATGTGGCAGATTTTGTCCACAAATAATTTGCTATAATATGTGTGATGATGAGAATGATGTACCATTGAAAAGTTAAGTTTTGTTAGTGATATAAAGTTTAACTCAGTATATTGCTAATTCTATTGTGAGTTTGAGACTGTTTCTTTCCAAATAATACACTTTCATTGGTTTACTACAAAATTTTTGTTTTCAAGTCTAATATTCCCCCCAGCCTCACATAGCAAAAACTAAGATGCATGTGCTAAGGCAGCAAAAGGTACAGCAAATCGCTTTCTTTAATATTGTAACTATTTGCAATTTTGCTTGTAGAAAACTAAGAAGAGTTACACCCTTCTGAATCCATTGTCTTCAGTGGGCTTAGGAGGGTGTAACTGTGTTTAAGACAGCACTGTAAGACATTCATACTTTTATATCTCATAAATATGACATAAAGTAGAATTGTGTATACTGATTAATAAATTATGTATGTTATAATGTTAAAGCAATGTGTTTAGATTTGATAAAGAAGGAAGTATTACATATATATTTTTCCATGGTTTCAAAACTTCCAGAAATTTTATATTATTCATTAGCCAGTCATCGTGATCAATTAAAGACATTCTCTTCACTAGGTTGGCATACTTCAATATTTCTTCTTTATAATGAAGCCATACTTTGGAATTCTTTTCCTAATTATAGATTAGGAATGTTCCCAGATTTGCTTTGTTCTGAGACTGGGGGGCAAAAAGGACAACCAGTTTGGAAACATCATTTTGCTAAAATTGACTACAGTGCTATATTCCTACCATCTAGAATACTTTAGTTGGGTGCCATTTTGGGTTGATTTAAAAAAGCAATAACATTTTGTGGGACTTCATAATCATTTCTCCTAAATTAATGCAAAATGAAATTATTAAAGTTACAGCACGTTCACAGACTCTCTTGGCCATTGTTTTTACATGTATCCAGCACATGTTGATGCCTTTGGCCATCTCCAGTCAGTCTGGTAGTGTACCCATCTCTACACCTGTATTTTGAGACAAGTTCTTTTAAACTGAGCTACAACATACTATATATGTTGACAAAAGGAGCTACAGCTAGAGTCAACCCACATGCTAATATTGTCTTTCTATATGTTCAAAAGGAACTTTCAAGTTGCAAAATGTAACACTGACTTGTGCTAATTGAGGATCTAAAAATTCTTGGTTCCTGGGGCAGCTTTATCCCTTACCTTCTTTTCAACCTGCTTCATTCCATGTTCCTAAGCACTAGATTTTCATGGGTTTTTTTCCTTGAAAGAACCATTTTTCTTCAGTAATGATGCCCAGGGTAACAGCATGGGCTGACCTACCTGATTTTGCCAGGCACTTCTGACATCATAGTTTTTGATATTTAAGGGGAAAGAAAATGCATCTGTGCCTGCTTTCAACAAATGTAAGGCATGCCAAGCTGCTCAATGATTTATTATGCAATGGGGGAGTTATTCATATAAGTGGGCTAGTGGAAGGGCTAATGAGGTGTTCAGTATGGTATAGTAAGAGGAGCTTATTGTTCTGTACAGAGTATTCCTTTCTGTTTCATCAGTGATCTCTCTCCATAAATTTTTCACTGGCTCATGAATGGCTGCTTTGTAATCCACCAAAACTGCATGCACGTATGGGTGCATGATACTGAATCTAGACTTTATATTCTGCATTTGTCTTAGGGTTTTAAAAGAATTTTTACAATAAGTCTGGCTTGTCTAGTCAGTGGCTAGGTGGTAGAATACCCTGGATTTGGGAAACCTATGTACTTCATCAAGAGTTCCAAGTAAAATTTCTGGTACCAGTGAACATTGTGCTTTGCAGAACAACAACATTAGAACTGTTTTAGTCTTTTCAGAGGAACTGCTCGAGGGCAATTGGGTAACGAATCTGTGTTTGTCCTGGGGCAAATCTACTCAGATGTCATGAAACTGGAGAGTTACAAGGGGAAAATTTGGAGTACCTGTCCAGGATCAGTTGGGCGTGGCCCATAAAGAACTCCGTGGTTTCAGAGATTGTGTAATATGACTGTTTTGGAGCTGAGTTAAAGTTCTTTTACACAAAAACTGTGTGTAAGCAGAGTTGTTTCAGATCTCTGTGTAAACCGGGGATTTTTTTTTAGTTCACTTTTATCAGAGCCCTTGCTCAACCGTTTTGAAATGGTTGGTGGGCTTTGTGGCTGGTGCTTATGCAGCTGTGAGGGGAAAAAAATTAAACTTGCATACAAAACTTTGTGGTGTTGTTTTTTAGTATAGCCCATGGTTGCTTACTGGTAAAGATACTTTGCCTTGTTTATATGTGTGTTTATCTATATTATCGAGCTAATCCCCAGAGGAAACCTGAACCAGAAAACTGAAGTTAGGATTAGCTAACTCCTAGAATAAAAGGCTGCTTCAAATTGCAATTTGCTGTTGCAATCTTTGACCTGTGTAGAACAACCAATGTTCCTATTATCTTGTATCAGGGGTTTTGATAAAATATTTTCTACATCAGAATTGCTTGTGTGGACACGAACAAGAAAGTGACACTTTTATTTCTAGACACTCTTTCACAAGTGTGTGTTGCTGTGCTGCCGCGGGGTGGGGGCAGCAGGAAATCATAAGTCACTTCCCTGGACAGCAGAAACTCACCAGATGCAATGGTGATGCTTAATTTTCTCTTTATTGGATTCAGCAAAGTCCCCACAGGCAGCTTCATGAGCACAGTTTCCTTCACTTGTCCCCTTCTGCCCCTTCACAACTTTAGCTGTGCCTCTGCTTGGGGCAGTTCTACCAGGCCTGCCTCGGTTTGGTAGCCTTATCTTGCTCCAGGCCCAAACTCTTCACCCTTCTTTGCATCCTCTCAGCCTTGTCTGATCTGCTTCCTTTCCTCACCTCCACTGTCTCTCCTGGTATCTCCCTTTTTTATTCTGGGGCTGTACCCATGCTGGCCAAGTCCAGCACCACCCTCCCTTCTCTGAGAACCAGTTTGGTGTAGTGGTTAAGTGCGCAGACTCTAATCTGGGAGAACCGGGTTTGATTCCCCACTCCTCCACTTGCACCTGCTGGATGACCTTGGGCAAACCATAGTTCTGGCATAGCTGTTCTTGAAAAAGAGCAGTTTCTGTCAGAACTCCCTCAGCCCCACGTACCTCACAGGGTGTCTGTTGTGGGAAGCGGAAGGGAAAGGAGTTTGTAAGCCGCTCTGACACTCCTTTGGGTAGTGAAGGATGGGGTATAAATCCAATCCCCTCCTGTTCTCTTCTGCTGCCTTCTCCTCCTCCTCCTCTTCTTCCTCTTCCTCTTAACTCCTTCCTTGCCTTTCCCAACCCCTGCTGGTTTTGCACAGGGCTAGCTGGAGGCTCATACTCTCCCCTATACCCCCAGCTAATGCCTTGGCTGGCAAACCTCCTACCCCGGCTGCTATACTCAGCCACGGCCTGGTGGAAGGGAGACTATCCTGCAGGTGATGCACCTTTACTCTGGGGGCCCATCAGGCTGCTGCTGCCTCCTTGTGGGGTACCCCATCCTGTCTTGGAGCAGCTGCTGTCTTTCACCCAGTAGGTGGGGCGTCTACTGTTGCCTCTGTGCTGCAGTTACATTTTTTTTAACATATGATTTAGAGGCATTTTTGAAGTTTTGGATTTAATGGAACAGAAAATATTAAAGTTCTTTTATCATTTAGTAGAATATTTATCGATCTGTATGGGCAAGCCTATATACCTTTTCTTGAAGAACCTTGGGATTTCTTTTTTGTTTGAGAGTGATATGGGACTGAAGGGGTATAAAAAGGCTAATCATCAATTAGTGTATTTATAGTGGAAACTGTAAATGTGTTCAAGGGTATCTTTCCTGTTTCGTCATGTTCTGACTTGCTTTTTCATTCAATTTCCCCTTCAAGGTAAGTGGTGACCAGGGCAGAAGCCATCCCTGCTGACTAAAGAAACAAAGAACATCACTGAAGGACCTTGGAGATCTGTGCATTTCAAAGGTAGAACAGATTTCATTCATAATGTATTTTTTAATAATTGTTTTAGAGTGTTTTCTGTCATCCTTTTTTTTTGGGGGGGGAGTATTTTTCCATTTGTGTGTGTTTGTGTGCTCATGTCTGGAAGTCATGGTGACCTCTGGCGACCCCTGCTGGGGGCATGGAGGATGTTCGGAGAAGTGGCTTGATAGCCTGCCTCTGGCCTCCCGGCCCTGGTACTTTCTGGAGGTCTCCCATCCAAATACTTGCTAGGGTCAGCCCTGTTCAGCTTCCAAGATTTGACAAGATTGAGCTTGCCTGGGCATTTCTGTCATCTTCTTGTTAGAAGGGTGGACATTGGCAGTCAATACCTGAGGGTACATTACTGGGGGTCTTTGTAATTTAAGGCACAGTATGGAAACCATGATCTCATACCTCCATTTCAATAAACGAAGACAGTAAATAAATGAACGAAGACTATTCACTCAGTAAGAAAGGAAACATCATTCATAGTAGAGTTGAAGCAGCTAAGATTATAGTCCTAGGTACATTTACTTGGAGTAAGCCCTTATTGAACTCAGTGGGACATAGTTTACCATCTGAGTAAACATATGTAGGGTTGGGATGTAAAGCTGCTACCTTTCTGTGGCAGTAAGTAGTGTTGAACTCACTGAGGCATATAAGCAGGCCTGGATTGGGTTTCAAGGCTTTTAAGATTATGAATCATCTGACTGCTCGGAAGGTACTTGAGGTCAGGTTTTCTCCCATTGAAAACCACAGTGAGCTTTAAATTAGAAGTCTGCTATTAATGAGTTTGTGTTTCATAAGTTAATATTTATTATAGAGTGATTAATACTTACTTCTTGAAACAATGTTTTATGGGTCCAGTGTGGTTATTTGGGTAGAACATTCAACTTGGTCTTGAGGAGACTGAATTTAAAACAGAGCTTAGAAACCCTGGCTTGCTAGGTGGCCTCTGAGACTCTTTCTGTGTCTAGTTCACAGTGTTGTAATGATGATGGAAATCATGAGTGTAAAACACATTTCAAACGTGGTAGAATCCATCTAGTACAATTTCTGAACAAACTCCTTTGCAATGCATGGTGCATGAAATATCCTCCCTTAACTTCTTATGGCATGGAAATGTGTTTATTGAATTGAATGCTTATTGTATGATTTCCAAAGATATAAATTATTATATCCAAAGTCTCAAATAATTAAATGGGCAAAATTCAACATTTTCTTGGCAATCATTTCTCATAATACTTCCAAATATAAAGAGGGTTTGTTCATATATGTTTAACTGTGGTCTATAGTCATGTAGGAGTTTTCACTTCTATATCCTTGTGATCTACAGTTTTCAGTTACACTAACTAGTATACTTTCCTTTTTCCATGAGCTTGAGACCAAAGGCAAAAGCTTTGATACAGAATTTTAAGTAGATGTTATTTCTCACTCCTTGCCTCTGATCCTTTGCCTAAATATAAAGCTGGCCACATTTTACTTTTTGATGAATGTTATATTTTAAAAAAGTTATAGCTGAATTAGAGTTACACAAACACAGCAAGCTCCAAGTAAAGGACTTTTTCCATGCACACTATTTTTTGTAAAACCTAAAGCACGCATAATCTTAACATTACTAAAGTTTGCCTGGCATAAACTCTGCACTTAAATTCTATAAAGCCATGGAGTTATATAACCCATGGGGTAACTAAAGCCAACTGTAGTTTAGCAACCCAATACTCCTGCTAATTTAGCAGCTTGAAAGCAAAAACCACAACCAAGGGTATCCTGGCTTTTCTTTTCCCCTTGGGGTAGACTGTACACTCAGCATATTTTGCATTAACTTTTCTAATTATTAACTTTCAGTTTAAATAAAATAAAGTTCAGAAGGTAGACACGGCCCAGTGAAATCCATGCATTTGGGTTGCATCTAGTACTATGGACTTTTGGAAATTTGTCACATATCCTGTTCTTTGTTTTTGTTTTTTTCTTTCTTTGATTGTTCAGTCTTTTGTGAATGCTAATTGCTTATACAGTTTTTATGAAGCAAACTTTAGATCACCTGGAACCACTAATTATGTCTGACAGACCTTCTAGGTGACCTGATCAAAATACATTTGACCTACTGATGACTGCCTTTAGCCTAGAAACATAATGCCAAATTGCGGAAAATTGCAGCAGCTCTACTGAAGTAAAAATCTGCCTCTTGTTTTTTTCTCCTAGAAAGGACCTCTTTCCTCAGAGTCTGAAATAATTGTATTGATCCATTTGCTGCCTATGCAAACCAGGCACAATCTCTCCTTATACATAAAAGAGTTTTCGTGTCCCTCTTGCCTGAACATTCCATAGGCTTCCACAGCCTTTGGCTCGCTGGACTGTCATTCCCATAGAGTGCCAATCCAGTGCCTGTGTTGCTGCAGTCCCACCCACCACAAAAGCGGCGGCCAGTATCACTGACTCAGTGTGGGGCAAGACAATGAACGGGAAGGACGCTCCGCTGGCCCAGCACTGAGGAAGCTGAGCCTTCCCACCCCTCCTGGCCTGCCCGCCGAGGCAGGTGAACCCGGAAGGGCCCAGGGGGGAGTGGGGGGCATTTAAAAGCCTCCCCGTTGCTTCTCCTGCCTGCCTGCCGAAGCGGATGAGCAGGAGAAGCCTCTCAGAGCCCCCCTGCCCCGTCCTGGCCCTCCCACCATTTAAACGTGGACTACCACCGGCCTCTGGGGGACAGGCGCCTGCTGGGTAGGTGGGTGGGATGCGGGGGGTGCCAACGACTGCCGCAGGGCACTGCACTCACCCAGACCCTCTTCCTAGAGCCCGTTGCAGTCATTTCTGCAACGGGCCTTTCTCCTAGTCATGTATAAAACACATGCTTAGCTTTAGCCAAAAGTGAGTTTCCAGTATAAGTTTGTGTTTTTATTAAAAAAAAACACAGTCGTATAAGCTGTGCAGTTTTATGGATTTGCAACGTTGGTTAGAGTTAGAGGGATATCTTATTTTCTTCTTACATGAAGTAAAGTGAGGAATAATGATCCCAAAGAATAACAGACTACTATACAACCAAATCATGTTATCTAACAGGGCAACATGTATAACTGCTGCAAGTAGAAATCACATCCAATCTGCATTAGTACAACAAACTTAGTCAGAATCAGATGTATTTGACGGTGATTGTTTGTTTTCTTGCCTTCAAGTCACAGCTGACATGGTGACCCTGTAGGGTTTTCAAGGCAGAAGATGTTCAGAGGTGGTTGCCATTGCCTACCTCTGTGTCCCAACCCTGGACTTCCTTGGTGGTTTCCCATCCAAATAAGGCCAACCCTACTTAGTTTCCAAGATCTGATGAGATCGGGCTAGCCTATGCTTTTGATGTCAGGGTTAACAGTTAATCTGAGTAGCCCAAATTAATCAATTCATTTATATCTAACTCAATAATGAAAGGCAGACCCTGGCTTACAAAGTAAAAAGATGAGAAAAAAGTGGGGGGCAGGGGAGATTAGTGGAGAAAAGAGGTAAATGAGATTACTTTTCTGATATCAAAACTATTAGAATTTATATCCAGTTGAGCCCAGGCTGATGTTCCCTCATTGGTATTCTCGCCTGGATGAAACTAGTGGAACTATCTCACAGTGCTTCATCCTCTGTCTTGTGACAGAGGCCTTAGTGCCCTCCTTTCACTTCTGCAGTATCATATTAACCACTAGTTGGAGCACATTTTTTTGTCAGGAATTGGAGGGGGGGATTATTCTCTCTCCAGCTACTCATTTTCTAGCTAGAGTGGTTTTCTTGTTGTTGTTGTTGTGCTCTTCTATGTGGGAGCTGGTAAATGAGACTCTTAGTCCTCTGCCTCCTGACAGAGATCAAAGTGACTTCCCCTTGTCTTCTACAGTCTCAGGGTAGGGGGCAGTTTGTTCACTGAAATATGACTTCCTTCAGGTTGGTGCCCCATCTCCCTTTAACTTTCTTTGATGCTGGGAAAAACCTGGAAGTGATGTCATGACTCTCTAGTAATTGCTGGAAACTGTATGATAAACCATAGCATTTCCCAGTGATTCATAGAATGGACTGATATCACTTCCACATTTCCCCTGGAAGTGATGTCATGCCATCACCTGGCAACATTGTTTTTAAAATTATTTTTCTCCTGTTGGCCACAGAAGCAGGGATGGGAAATGAGTGCTGGGGAAGGGGATTCCCCACCCCCTCTGGGATACAACAACCCAACTTTGAGCACCTTAATTGCTTGGATAGGAGAGGCAATTCAAAAATGGTATGTATTAAATAAACAGATGCATACTTATTACACACAGTGCACTTTTAAAAATGGGAATTTATATTTCATTAGTTTTGCATTTTCATTGTGGTGGCAAAATTCAAAATTATTTGAACAATTATTTGAAAGACATTGAAGTTTGCAAAGTAGAAGCAAACAGATGCATGCATGTCATTAATTTTAGTACAAGAAAAGGGATTAACAGATTAGAGTCTAAATCAATGTATGCCACTTTAGCACAAGAGCAATGAAACAAAATTTTTCATTACTGCACAGGGAAAAGAATTGCAGGTTCCCCAAGAAAACCTTAATTGAATCCTGAATGGTAGAAGTAGACCAACCACTGAGATAAAGGCATGTTTTAATTAGCAGGTTTGCCACTGCTAAATAACAAAGACAATCTCAAGGCAGGGCCATAGCCATCCATTCTTGCTGGGTTGGGTCACAACAGTTCTCAGGGAGAGGGGCATAAAATGTTTTTAAAATTTCCTCATAACAATCCTAAGCAGATCTATTCAGAATAAGTCCTATTGTATTCAGTCTGGCCAATTCCAAGGAAAGTATTCTTAGGATTGCAGCCCAAGCATCTATTAGTGCCATCCTAGCAGAGTCACACCTTTTAAATAAGTTACAGATGATGGGGTTAGGAAGCTGTAATTATGTTTAGGGTGGCATCATATGTGTATAACAGCCCAGTCATAGACACACCTAAGTCCACTGAAATGAAAAAGGGTTACCAAAAGGAGGAAAACATGCTAGTTTATCAATATGTCTGATTCTCATCATGGCCCCCATCTTTGGATGATTAAATCCAGTGATCGGGGTTATTGACAGACAAGACAGACCTTTCTGCAAACTTGAGAAAAGCCCCGGTTTGCAGAAAAATCTGAAATCTAAAACAGACAAACAGAAATGGAGGGGTTAAATAATAGAATCTTTAAGCTTTAAGAAATGAATGCCCCCAGTGGCCGATGCTAGGCAACCACAACAGTATTGCCAGCTTTCAAGGTTTTGTTTCAGTCAGGAAAAGGCAGGGAAGGGGTCAGGGGCCTTTCCAGGGCATTTTTGTCTTTTGGGGAAGGATTAATTGGGGCCAGGCATGCCACAATCCCTGAATTACTTGCTACCATACAACTGCTGTGGCTCATCCAGGCCTTGTTGCTTGCTACTGTTCGAGAGCAGCCACTCCACAAAAGCCAGTGTGGTGTAGTGGATAGAACTTCAGACTAGGATGTGGGAGACATTCTGCCATGGAAGATCACTGCATAACCTTGGGCCAGTCAGACACTCACCCTCACAAGGTTGTTGTGACAACAAAATGGAGGAGAGGAGAATTATGTAAGATGCTTTTGGACCAAATTGTGGAGAAAGCTGAGGTGGAAATGAAGTAAATAAATGATAAATGTGGCTGGTGATAGGGGAATATAGAAAGGTGAGTGGGTGGGTAGTGGGAAGTAAGCAAGAAAAGGTGAGAATATGGTAGGGTTGATTGTCCTGGGGGGGGGGCGGTAGGAGGAAGACATCCAAGAGTGTGGGGGATGGGGCAATGTAACTGCGTGTGACATCGTCAGCATGATGATGTCACACAGAAGTGACGTCATCACACCGGGATGTTGTGCGCCAGCACACTAGCATTGTGGCCAAAATGCAAGAGTGCTGATGTGCAGTGTTCCTGGTGTGAAGATGTCACTTCCATGTGACCTCACCATGCTGACCATGTCAACATGTGATGGGCCTCTTTGGGGGTGGGGCCTCCAGCTGGCTGGCAGCAGATTGGCACCCCTAAGATCGGGGTCGCCCCTAAGATCAGAGGATCCCCTGGCCGGACTGGGAGTCTGGCAACCTAGGATATGGAGGTTGTGGGAAGGGAAGCAGATAGTATGGGGAAGCAGATATGGGAAAAATAACATGGCCCCTGCAAGTCCTTGTAGGTTCCTCACCGTGCAGCTGGGCCCAACCCTGAGACTAGCACTGTGTAGTTGGATCATAGTTTTCTTGGGTAGAAGTTGTCAAGAGAAGGAAGGAGGGAAAGCTGAAGACATGGGGGCAGATAAATGTTGGCTGGTGGGTGGGAAAGAGGAAAGGAAGCAGGAAACGGCATGCTGGCGGTGGGTGGGATGGACATTTCCAGGAGTGGGGAGGAATGCTGCAGTGTGCCTATGCCACCTGGATGTGACGTTTGCACATCAGGGCAATACTCTGGTGTTTGGCAAAACTCTGTGGTAAAATCAGCCTCAAACCATAGAGTTTTGCCCCAAAACCAGAGATTCTTTCCCTCACATCACTGATGTGCCTACGTTACTTCTAGGTGATATAGGCATGTTGCACAACGTTGCTGTGTGTGTGTGGGGGGATTTTCCCTTGCCAGCCAGCTGGTTGATGGCGGGCTGAAGCCCACAAAAATGGGCAGTTGTCCACCCCCAACTGGTGAATGGCAATCCTAGCAAGAAATGGGGAGAGGTTGTGGGGCCTTTCAGACAAGAGAAAGTAGAAATAGTGGGGGAGGGGAAAATGAGATGCCCCTTGACATTCTTGTGGGTCCCCTGTTTGTACTATACATAGCTAGGAAGTTTTTTAAAAAGCTGAGGTGCCTTTTCCCAAAATGTCAAATTTAATCTTAATGTTGCATCAGTGCTATCTAACAGTGCAGTTCTAAACAGAAGTAGTAGACCCTTCTACAACAAATGAAATCAATGGGTTTAGAAGGATATTACCTTGTTTAAGGTTGCACTACAATACGATTAAGAAACAGATTTTTTGGCAGTCTAGGGAAAGATGAACAGTTTTGTTCTTGTTGGTTTTAATGAAAGAGTAGAGCTAAGTACTTGCTTAATTTATGTATTGAAAACTATTAGACAATTTTTTTGTCTTACTGCCAGGCAATTTTTTTTCTGCCTAGCAATGTGCATTCCTTAGCATGCTTACTGAGCATTCTTTAGCATGTCAAAGGACTTGCTTATTAGGAGCATACATAGGATTATAATGTCAGCATCACAAAAGTACTAGAGATCAAGGGTCTTTTAACTAAAAAGATAAAGAGCATTTGGCTTTTATTTTAGACTTCCTTTTGGAATTGAAAACCCAACCATCTTTTCTAACTCTGTTCCCCCAAAGCTGTAGGTAGCAATTGTTTAAAACAGGCTAAAAAGCAACCAGCAGATGCAGTCTCCTTTTGCCACAACAAAGCCGCCTGCAGTGCAGTAGTTATATGGAAAGGAACCACATATCTAACCCCCTGTCTACTTGGTTCCATAATACATTACCAGAACAGCATAGGCTCTAGATAATGGCTCCTACACACCCGTGTGAATCAAAGCCTCAAGAGTGATTTTTCAAATAAACATATTTAGGATCAAAGTGTAAAACCAATGGCCATTGTAATATCCAAGAATACTAATTCAGGGAGCATTAACTCTTAAGATTGTCTTCTAAGACATTTGGAAGGGAAACGATGGATCACTTTTGTGTGAACAACCTAAGGTCAGCTAATGGATCAGTCAGTCTTTATTACTACCCACAAGCCATACAGAAGCACAACAAACAATGCTAATTAATTAATTAATCTAAAATCGTATCTCAATATATCTCATTCATCCTAGTACATCAGGCAATGAAAAGGGTTCGAAGTTACCAAAGAAAATTATACACACGACATTACCTCAGTCTGTATTTTCATAGCAGAGGACAAAAAAATTACTTGTACAGTAGTTCTTTAGTCAACCCCAGCTAATAAAATTTTAAGAGTCTTCAGCTGATGAGGAAATACTGGAGGTCTATCAACCTGATATGTGCATCAAATGATGCTGTTTCATGTGGTCTTGATGCTAATGCTTATGTGAATTTTGAGGCCCAGTCTGAAGCAAGTATTTTTCACCAATTACACAATCATGGCCTAGCCAATTTTGAGATGCCTGTATGTTTATATAAATGTTTTTTAGGCATTGACTGACAAAGAAACAAGTCTTCATGTTCACATATATTTTTGAAGGAAACATCTGTACATCTAAATTCCTTTATAAATCCATTATTTTTATATTTGGGAATTGGGTTTCTCCATGGGTCTGATGAAGTAGGGTCTGAGCAATGAAAACTCATTCCATAGAAAATTTGTTAGTATTCAGTTGCCTTAGGGCTCTTGCTTGTGTTTTCTTCCCAGGCCTAGAAGACTTCTGTAGTTCACATGTCAGTTTAACATACCTGTCAAAGGCCAGCTATATGGCCTCAAGAAAAGGTGTACCCACATTTCTTGCACAGCTAGTTCCATACCTCAGCATCAAATGTGTATAGAATTATGACATTTTTGTTCTTTCTTTTCCAAGAAAATCTGATGTTAACAGGAAAAATATAAGATACACTATATTTAAAAGTAGGAGAGCTCTAAGCAGATGTATGTGTACGTGGTCGCTATATGATTTGCAGGGATCAAAAGGTGCAGAAGCAGCCCATTGGAGCCTCCACCTTTCCAGACCTTCAGTTGCCAGTTGGGCAATATATGGGTGCCCTGCTAGTATGCCATTTTAATAACATGAATGGCTTTGCTGTCTGAAAATAGCTCATTTGTATTCTAACATGGAGGCAGGAAAATTGGATTACTAGTGAATGTGCGTACACAAATTGTACACGTGCAGAATGTGGCAAACGGATTTAACAGTTTCTCATTTAAGCTATGATGAGTTGTAATCTTGAGGCTCATTTCTATACCAGGCTTTGCGGTTTCCCCCTTTTCTTCCTATCACTCAAGGCCAGACCTGTTCTTCAGCCCACACTGGCTCCCTGCCAGTTCACACGCTGATAGAGTGTCACATGGGTTGTGGAGTGAGCACAGCTATCTGACTACAGTGGTCATGAGGGTGTCCAGGAAGAAAAAAGGTAGTGTTTGTTCCCCAGATACTCCCAGCACTCATAACATCCTTTTTGCTGTTCCTACTTTGGAACACAGGAAGCTGCTGACATGACTTGTTCATACACCAGCCAACTGTATAGCTACTGCTCAAAGAGTGGAGCTGGAAGCAGGCTTGGGGATCACCATCTCATTCAGTATCTGATTACCTGACACGCATATGCCTCCTTTTCATTATTTACTGGACAATCCACATACCAAGGTGTACAGGACTGTTTACCCATTCATGTACTGGCCACTGTGTATACTATCTCTCTGTATCCTCAGAGACTCAGCTATAGGTGAGCCTCTTCCTGTGAAGGGTTGGCATCTTGCTCATTCCTGCTTGAGGTAGATTAAATTTAGAAAAGCCAAGGTGGTGGAGATCCTGTTTTAGTGCAGAGGATCTGGTATAGGAGCTTAAAATGTACACATTGGCTGTAACCTTCTTTAGAAAAAAAACCCTCTACTGTTGCTCATCAGTACATATAAAAATTTCTTTCAGCCAGTTCAGTTTTGCTTCATCTCTCATAATAACTCCAGGTTGGCTGCCTTCTCAGCAGACTCTCCCAATTTAGTTCCATTAAAAGGCACTTTAGATTCAAAGGTACTTTCTATACATTGATATTGTAGATTGATTTACTTTAACTAGTAAATGCCTGCCTAGTGAATCCTCAAATGCTGAAGGCAGATACAGAAACCAAGACAAAGTGATATCACTGGAGGAAGTGGTGGGGGAGAGTTTCTTGTGACGTTCACTATAGTTCAATGATTTAAATATATCCAGGGCTATTTTGGGGAAGGAATGCACAAGAACGGAGTTCCGGATCGTTTCTGAGTTGGCCACGCCTGCAGCCTTCCCCCCCTTGGGTTCTCCAGGCGCCTCGCAAGCCGCAGGGTGACTGGGGAAGCCAAGCTGATCCAGGGAGGGAAGGCAGTTTAAACTGCCTCCCCTCCTGGGGAAGCCGATCCAGAAACTGCCTCCCTTCCCTTGGGTTCCCCATGTGCCCCGCAAGGTGTGGGGCACCTGGGGAAGCCAATCCTGGGAGGCAGCTGCGCTGTCAGGGGTGTGGCCTAGTATGCTAATGAGTTTCTGCTGTTGGTTGTGGCCTATTATGCTAATGAGTTTCTGCTGGGCTTTTTCTACAAAAAAGCCCTGAATATATCCTAAAATCAATATTTCTTTGACCACTTAGTATGCATTTATTTATTTGTTGATACCTGCGAATCTATGGAGAAAATGAAGAGGGCTGGATCCTCTCTGGCTTCCTTTCACTAGCTCTTCTGATGGACAGATTTGATCTGTCTCAAAAGGACATGAGAACATAAGAAAATTTGATCCAAACCAAAGGCTTACATGTCACAGTCCCTTTGGGGTACAAGTTTTAGAAAGGGCTGCTCCTAAAAGGAATTACAGTTGTGCTTTTAGGGGTGGAGTTTCATATTGTAAAGGACCATTTTAGAAGAAATTATCATTGTAATAATAGCTCATAATGTCAGTGAACTGAACTTGGTCTTATATCAGTCTTCATAGTCTTGGAATTTTACTTGTTCATCTAAGAACATTTTTTGGGGGGAGGGGAACCCTATGCAGGCTAGGCTAGAATAAAATGATGCAAATTTATAGGATGATGCACAGAAGTGGTTCTAGTTTTCAAAACGCAAGGCTTACAAATAGACTTTGGCTTTCCTCCTTTCTAATGTCTTTACTGAGCATCACATGGGGGAGGGGAGCTGTTTTGCTTTCTTACACCACAGAAGGGCAATGTAGACTATCCAGGAAATTCCATGATAGGCGAATAGAGGTCTGCTCTGCACTTCAGTACTCTACTAAACAAGGTTGGTTGATAATTAGTAGAAAGGGAGTATGGAAAACAGTGGTTTTATGTGAGAGAAGAATAGAAAAGAGAGAGAAGATGGTGTTTGTTTCTTCAGAAGCACAGGGAAATGTGCATCAGGAGCAGCAATGAGGAGACAGTAGCTGAGAGAAGAAGCAACCAGAGGCAGAAGTTACCCAGAATGAGATAAGTAGATGTCAAGGAGACGGGAAACAAATAGACATAAAAGTCGTATAGGAAATGAGGGAAAGAACAGAGGGGTGGTGAACTATCATAGTTACCAGGGTTTTTTTTAATAATACATTATTCCATAAATGATTCGGAGAGGCAATATGCACACTGTAAAGTAATTTTGAAGCTCTCCAGCCTAGAGGAGCCTATAAGGCAACTGGTTTTAAAAATACAGCTGTATGTATCACAGGCCACAAGGGGATATTTATGTGAAGGCCTGTTGTTAAAGCCTTGGCAGTACTTCACTAGGTGGAGCAGCTCCGTTTTGTATGATAAATACGACTCTTTGTTTTGAGAAGTAGGAAGTAATGGAAAGAGAGGAAAAATGTGCTGCCATATCACATCTAATTCTGCATGTAGTGAAAATAATAACCCCTGAAGATTTATCCTTTCATCTTCCTGCGAAGTATCAAAGATGACCCCAACAAATTTTGACAATGGGTAAACAAGATTAATAGTATTGTGTTTAGAGGGGCTTACCGATCACCAAATTAATGGTCTGGAAGGAAAGTTAGATAAAGGCGTTTTCTCTCCTCCTTTAGTGTGTAAAGTAGCTCATTTGTTTGGAGTGTGTAGATCTTATAAAATTACTTCACCTTTGAGCATTGGTTGTATAGTGTACCTTGATCTCTATTCCTTTTTGTATCATGTTATAACCTGCTTCATATTTTATTTTAGTGGTTAAACTATTAGGAATCTGATACAGTGCAGTCCTGCATAGAGTTTCATGCTTTTAAGTCCATTGAAGTCAGTCAGCTAAGAAACATATAACTCTGCACTGTATGGTGTACAATGTAGGCCCAGTTCATAAAGAATTTTGTCTGTCCAAATCCCATTGAAATGACTGGATGATATAATTTTTAAAAATGAGGCTTCTGTAGAACTTCCTAGTGGGTGCTGCCCTTTAGCTCAGTGACTTTGTCTTTATTCTGTTATTCCTATCCATTTAAATATTGGAATTTAAGACAGATTTATTTAAACTTGTGGACAGTTAATAAGGATGTAAACTGATGTGATTTAAAGGTAGTATGTCAGTACAGATTTCTGCTTGCCCTAGAGCTCTTGTGCATGAAGGAATAAAAGGAAAAGATGTTTGCACAAAATTAAGCTTCTTGTGTTTCCCCTTGTGTTTCTGTTCCCTATCACTATCTCTAAACTACACTATCGTTCAGGGGAGCCAGCACGGTGTAGTGGTTAAAGTATTAGGCTAGAAATCCAGGTTCAAATACCCGCTCTGCTGTGGAATTTTGATGGGTGACCTTGGGCTAGTCACATACTTTCAGCCTAACCTACCTCACAGGTTTGTTGTGAGGAGAAAATGGAAAAGAGGAGAGCTGCTTTGGATCCCCATTGTGGAGAAAGGCAGGATATAAATATAGTAAATAAATAAATAAACCTATCCATAATTTGTTCTCATGATAGTCCCCTTGGTGGAAGCAAATGCTCTGGGCTTGTCTATATATAATCTGTAATGTCATGAGAATGCAGAAAAATCAGACAAACTCAGAATTTTGTTTGGGTTTATTTTTATTTTTTATTTTATTTATTTAATTTGTACCCTGCCCTTCCCGTGAACAAGCTCAGGGCAGCTTAGATTGATTGGTACATTTGTGGAAATTAGATTCTCAACGACCTGAGCTTGCTTGCTTGCTTTTTTTAAAAGCAAGTTTCTGTGGCAGTGAAGAAAGATTTAAAGATTTCAAGCTAAGTTTTACAAAATTTACAAAGGCACTCTCTAGTATTTCTAGTGGTCAGGGGACAGGGCTTCAGTTCCTTGCATCGTTCTTTTGTTCCTTCTCTTGACTAGCAGAAACAGAATCAGAGATGCAAAATATGAAGTTGAGTTACCTTTGTGCAGACTTCGTTTTAATGTATGCTGCTCTTTAGCAATAAGCCTCTCAAGAACTTGCAGAGCTTCCTTAACTGAGTAGAGGGAATGCAGATTGTTCCCACTTTACTCCAACAAGAATGTGAAATGGGAAGAGGATTCCCTCCCTCCCTCCTACATATTCATGCCTCAGCCAGTGACGTCAGCACTGATTCCTTTGCAGCCAGCACACGTAGAGACCATCTTGAGGGAACAGACTGTAGCATATTTAATGAATCTGAGGAAAGTACAAAATCTTAAAGGCTTCAGGGCAGAGTATGCTTGATGCTTAGTCTGCCAAACTTGTACTAATTAAGCTGAACTTGCAGCAGTTTTGGATCCTCCTTCATTAGGAAATATTTATATCGGATACCAGACTAAATCTTGTCTGGCATTTTGGATAATCTTTGATTTTAGCCATTTTGGAAGGAAAGACTGAAATGATGGTATTAGATTTTGTGAAAAGTGGATGTAATATGAGACAATGGGTTGGATCCATCCAGTTGTTCATTTGTTGAAAAGGGAATGAGAGATCCTCTTTGTCCACCAGAAATGTTAGGCTGGAGATTATGGAACCAGCATTGACAAAAGTCATAAGGGATGGGGACTGTGACTTCCAGTATGCCCTCATTTATGTATCAAAATCCTCCAAGTGGATATTGCATGACCATGAGTCACTGTATTTGATGTATTGATTATCATACTGAACTTTCTGATGTAGATGTTAATAACTTGGGAAATGACCACGTCTGCTCATTTCTACATGTTGGAACCAAAACGGAAACTTATTGATGTGTTCCTAGCCTGTGTAACGTGTGAGGTCTCCTGCTTCAACAAATCTTGTTTTTTCTGAGAACATGAATAGTAAAGCAAACTTGGGTACCATCTTACTACAATTGTGTATAGTGTTGGAATACGCATACACAGGTGTCTTTTTTTGGGGAGGCGAGCGCATTGGAGCGCAGCTCCGGGAGCTCAGGAGCCAAGCCCCGCCCCCAGCCGGCGTCCTGGGAGTCTTTCAGGCAGCCGCATGTCAATTTCAGCCCCATTATATCCTATGGGCCTGGGCCATTGAAGTCAATGGTGAAAACATAGGGTATATTCTGGGGGCTGGAGGGAAGGGAGTTTGAGGGAGAGGCTCCAAACTCACAGGGTAGCTGATGGAGCCTCTCCCCAAGATACCCACTAAGGTTCAAGAACATTGGACCAGGGGGTCCAATTCTATGGGCACCCAAACAGGTTGCCCCTATTCCCTCCATTGTTCTGTATGGTGGGGGAAAAAGTTATTTTTTTCCCACCGTAGAGAACAATGGAGGGAATAGGGGCAACCTGTTTGGGTGCCCATAGAATTGGACCTCCTGGTCCAATGTTCTTGAAACTTGGTGGGTATCTTGGGGAGAGGCTCCATCAGCTACCCTGTGAGTTTGGAGCCTCTCCCTCAAAGCCCTTCCCCTCCAGCCCCCAGAATATACCCTATGTTTTCACCATTGACTTCAATGGCCCATAGGATATAATGGGGCTGAATTGCCGCCGAATTGCTTTCATTCCCTCCTTTCTTTCTCTCTTTTTCCTCTTTCCCTCTTTCCCTCCTTCTTCTCTTCTCTGTTTCTTTCTTTCCCACCTTCTTCTCTTCTCTTTTTTCCTCCTTTCCCTGTTTCCCTCCTTCTTCCCTCTCTTTCTTTCCCTCCCCCTTCCTTCTCTTTCTTTCCCACTTTCCTTCCTTCTTTCCTTCTCTCTACTCTCTCTCTTTCCTTCCCTCTTTCCTCCTTCTGTGGCCCAACTCTAGTGAGAAGGAGTTTAAACTTTAAACCCCTTCTCTCTTAGCTCCCCCACCCAGACCAGCTGGGGAAGGGAAGGGGAGGCTTTTGAAGATGCCTCCCCCCCTTTGCTTCCCCTTCTGACATCACTTTCGGTGATGTCAGGAGGTGTGGTATATGCTAATAGCATACCTTATGTTAATGAGCTCCTGCAGCTGTTTTTCTACAAAAAGACCCCTGCACGTACACTATTCCATATAGTTATACCACTGCATTTGGTGTTACTAGGCATAAACTTCACCACTGTGTCAGCTTCATTAAGAAGATACAAGTGATGTTCAAACTCAGAGTAGTTCAGGGCTACAGGTTATGCCACCTGCATAGTGAATATAATAAGTTTACCTTTTTCAATAAGAGCATGAACGTGATTGTTCTCATGTTACCTACCCCGTAGGCACAATCCCTTCTTGATTCCTCTGAGCCGTTACCAAAGCACCAGAATTATTCAAAATACAGCATTAATCATAACCGTATACCTTTAGTTATCAGTATTATTAGAACTCTGTCATTATTTATCATGGTTACTCTGAAATACTTGGATTGTTCTCCTGGAGAGCTGATTTTTCACAGCAGTCTTTAGTATCTGTGCTGTTGCCAGAATCTCTTTCTGTGGGCAACTGCTCAGAACCCCAGAGATAGTGTGTGCTTTCAGTAAACGTGTGGGTGCCATTACTCAGAGAAGGCAGAAATATGGCTCGCTATTTATAACTTTCATTCTGCCTTTCAACACTCATCTCTCACGCTTTCTAGTGCTGTTCAGATTCCCTTCATAATGATAGTTAATTTCTAACCCCCCTTTTAAAAAATCTGCTTGGTGAGTGGGAGGTCAGCATTTAAGTTTGCTGCTGCTCAGCCCTGTATGTACTATTACTTCCCTTTTTTGGAACACGCATGAGACAGCATAACAAGAGGCAGAATTAATAGGCTGGATTTATGCTGCTATACGTGAAGGCACATAAAGGGTACCCACTTATGGAAAGGAGAGCCAAACCTGGCCGTACCCCAGAATTCCAAGTAAGGCAATGACTAAGGCTGCAGTAATGGACTGTGATGGATAGCCAATTCTGTATGCTCTCCCTCCAGCAGTTCTCTGCCTACATGCACAAAGGGGCATTATTGCAATAGTCTCTTCTCATCTTCTTTTCTTTTAGTGGCTATTGTCATGCCAGAAGTCAATATAACTGTGGAATTCGGCATGAGCAGTGGTATCCACTCTTTGTTGTTTTACAAACCCATCAGTTTCCTCCTACCTCTTTATCAAGAACCACTTCCCAATCCAGATGCTCCCTATTCCTCCCTGCATTATCACTGTTACTTGGCTCACTTTAAAATAGCCACTTATTTCTTTAATCAACTGAATGTGGGTTTTTTTCAACCTGTGTAGTCCTAAGGAGAGTTATATCCTTCTAAGTCCATTAAAGTTAGGCAAGATTCAAGTCTAGTAGCTCCTTAGAGATCAACAAGATTTCCAGGGTATTAGCTTTTGAGAATCAAAGCTCCCTCTGTAAGATACCAGTGGACTTAAAAAGATATAACTCTTCTTAGGATTGTACTGTTAATTTCCATTTTAGACAACAGACAATTAGAATTTAGCATATGCTTAGAATTAGCTCTCTTTCAAAAAACTTTCAGAATTAAGAGCCTCAGCCTACTAGGTGCTTGGACTCTTGGAGTTTCTCCTGACTCTAGATTGTGAATGATAATTTCAAGGCTGGAATGTTAGTTGCCTCCACAGATGGTGGCTCTCAGCAGAAATGCCATGTCAGTTCAGGGACAAGATGAAGCAAAGGAGTAGCATGAGAGGCTGTTTGTGGAATTTTTTTAAAAAGCCACAATAGCCTTTTATTTTTAATACGATGCTCTTGCAGGTTCTAATCCAGAGATAGTAGCTCAGTGTCCCATTTCCAGGCTTGCTACTGAGCAGGTTGCTATGCTGTTTTTGTTTGTTGTTGCCATCAAGTCACAGCTGACTTTGGCGACCCCATAGGATTTTCAAGGCAAGAGATGTCCAGAGGTGGTTTACCATCACCTGACTTTGTGTCATTAGCTTCTGATGAGATCAGACTATCCTGGGTCATCCAGGTCAGGGCGTGCTATGCTATTTACCATCCCCTTTATTTGTCACTGAAAGAGGCATGCAGACCAACAGAGTGGCAGGCAGATAAAGAGCCTCTAAGGAACAACAAGTATAACCAGAGAGGCAGGTAAGCAGTATGGGAGGGGGAAAACCCTTCCTGACAGATTTTAAAAATGAAATTGGATGTGTGACCTGGCATTGAAGTTGCACTGGATTAACAGCTTCGGTTGCCCTTATGAAGGCAGAAAGGCAGGGTATAAATTTTGTAAAATAAAAGCTGATGAAGACATTAGTAAAAAAAAAATTGAATTGGATTCACATACTGGTACAGGAATGGTTAAGGAGAGTTATGTCACTAATGATGTTGCAAGCATTAAGTGGTAATTCATGTCTTGACAGTCCACGTAATCTTACGTACAGTAGCAACAGATGCATATTGTGGGGTTATCACATTTTGCCAGTAATTCACAACATATTTTGCACTTATACTTTGTCAGCAGAAATGCGACTCTGTGAAAAGAAGGCAGACTCTACACACCAAATGCACCAAATGATTTATACTGCAATCCTAGACCGAGTTCCACCCTAGGCCGAGGTCCACCCTTCTAAGTTGGTTGAAGTCCATGGGTTTATAAGAGTATCTCTGCTTAGGATGGAATGGTTATTGGTGCTAATCGACTATGTCAAAAGTCCCAAGTCAGAGTTGTGCAATATTTTACTCCCTTCTATCCATATAAATAAATAAGTTAAATGCATACAGAAAAGGGCAGGGGACTCATAGAGTGACAGGCAAGGCTGAGGAGCAGTGAGCCAAACAGCTGCTCAGCAGTGCATTGACACTAGTAAGTATAAATATCTTATCACTGGCCAGTCAGGACTTGCCTTATTAAGAGGCTGTAGGGATTGATAATGCTGCAGCTCCCTTATTATTGGAGGCCTCATGGGGGCTGTGAAAACCACTTCTGTTGCCCTCTTTCTAGGGTTTGAAATTCAGTTATCCTCCTCACTGTGAAGGCATAAAGCTTTACACTTTTCTTTGTATAAAACAAATAACAGGCAGTTTGTAACCCAGTACATTGACCTGAAACACATATTTTCCAGAAGGCAGCATCTGTAACTTTCTGGAGTTTAGCTGATGTTATGGCCTTAGTTACTAGATCTGGCGGTTTCCCTCACATCCATTTCCTCATATCGTTTCTTGGAGAGTTGGAAGGGTGAAATCAATGACCTCCCTCGCCCTAATGGAAAGAAGATATTGTCTCTTGAGCGATCGACTTAGTGCTCACTGCTGAAAGATTAATTTAGTTTAGAGTCTTGTCCTTGAGGAAGCAGCTATTCAAGTTAAGCAACTTGTTCTCCATTGACGGTCACATTGGGAATGTGTCAGTGAGCTGGAGGGCTGCTCCTAATTTTAGAATCTGTCTGCAGATCCACTGAGTATGGGAATGGTTTGTTTTTAATGGGAGATTATCAGTTTACCTTTCCGTATTAATCTGCCATGGGTGTGATAGGACAAGCAGCAGTTTGCACTTCCATAGCTATTGTGATATTATTGTTTCTACCAGAAATCCTTTTCCTCCAGCCCCTTGAGATTGGCAGAGGGTTGTGCAGTGCGGGCCACAAATTGAGAGTGAACAGGATACTTGAAAGCACTGAGAAATCTAAAATGATGTGGCAGTAATGGTGATAACAGTATAGTTTTGCATAGTGTTATTAAAAAACAAAGAATTTCATCCTTAATTCAACTTCTCTTATGGTAATTTGACTTGATAAAATAGGCAGATGAATTGTTGTGGGATCACTCCTATATATCTCTGGTAAGTTACATATTCCTGGAGAAAGGTACTCAGATCTTACAGTACAATCTTAAATAGAGTTACACCCTTCTAAGCCCACTAACTTCAGTAGATTTAGAAGGATTGCACCATTATTGATAACAAAGAGATTTTATATTTATATCTTGGGCATTAAAATAAACACATGAAACTCCCTTATACTGAATCAGACCCTTGTTCTATCATCTACTCAGACTGGCAGCAGCTTTCCAAGGTTTCAGGCGGAGGTCTTTCACATTGCCTGCTGCCAGATTGTTTAACTGGAGATACCGGGGATTGAACCTGGGACCTTTTGCATGCCAAGTAGATGCTCTACCACTGAGCCACAGCCCCTCCCTGTTGGGTTGCTGTTGTCCATGAAAATTGCAGTATGTGGCTGAATACTAGAATAGCTTTTAGCAAAATAGTCAGTGCCTTGACTTATGACCTAAGGAGGTACATGCTATTGTTCCAGGCAGCAGATCTACTGTAACTCTGGTACCTTTTTATTACAACTTTGTAAAGGCTATGGATGCCTTGGCTTAGTGTGGGAGTTTTCATGAATATGGAAAAACAATTATTTGCTAAAAGTTTCCAATCTCCATGTATTGAGTGTGCTTTATGAGTATTCCTTCCAGTGTTTGTGATAGCCATCTGTACAATGCTGTTGCTATGCATGAGTAGAAACTGTGTGATGGATTTTTGAAAATATTAATCTGGGGATATTTTGGGAAGGCATAACTGATATGAAAAATTGAACTACATCCATGAGAGTTTGCATAAGAGGGAAGATTTAGGATATGATGAGTCAAGAGGGCTTGCTTTTGTCTCAGATTTCAGATAACAAATCATATTTTGAAAAATTAATCTGTGGCTGTGGCAAGTTGTATGAGCAGTAAAGCACCTATCAAAACCTAAATATACTTTATACAAGCACTGATTGTTTACTTGTGTAAAGGTAAAGGTGGGAGCAGGTCCACATGATCTTACACCATCTTTCTGGAATCCAAAGGCTGGCAGTTTAAGGAAGTGGAGATGTTAGTTACTGACACCGTCGGTCTACTTTCTGCTGTGCTTCCTGCCTCTATTACACCACTGAGGAAGAAATGTAAATCAGTCCAGAAAGGGTAACTGAGATTTTCTGATCAACATAATCCTTCTTCAGGGAAGCCTTTCCTCACAGTTTGAAAACCAGGGAGTGTATAGTTAGAGAGTTGGACTGGGAGACCCAGATCCCCACTGTGCCATGGAAACTTGCTGGGTGACCATACTCACAGCCTAACGTACCTCATAGGGTTGTTTTGAGGATAAAATGGAGAAGAGGTGAACATTTTGGGTCCCAGTTGGGGGAAAAGGTATAAGTGAAAGAAAGAAAATACAGTAGACCCTTGCCATTCTTTGGTTCATGACTTTCAATTTCACAGTCTGTGGCACATAACCATTGTTATATAAGTGCATTGTTAACACGCAGAGAAGGAGAGCAGGCACAAATGTACTGATTCTACCTCCTGCCTCCTCATGATCACCTCGAGAACCACCACCAGATGACTTATATGGCCTATGCTGCTGTGCCTGGCCTGGATGACTTGCTGGGTCACTGTGGCCACTGGGCCCAAATATCTTTTCCAGCAGCTGTCAACATGTGACTCATCCAACAGTTGCTGCTACACAGATCATTTGGGTTTTGCAATTGCGGCCTCTGCTGTGCAACTCACCCAGGCCCATTCTTGTTAATGGGCAGTTGCATGACTTGATCCTTTTCCAGGCTACCGTGATCTTCCAATCCTCCCCTGCCAGTATTCTCATATTTCACCATTTGTAGTTATGAAGAAATGCATTTTTTCTTTGGAGGTTTGAAATGAGCAAAACCTTCACTCTGAGTTTTAAAAGCCCCCCTCGCCGGGCAGAGAACAGGCAGGAAGGGGGGAAGTCCATTCAATTACTTTCCAGACTTACCTCAGCCCACCTTCATACAAATGCTAATAGGTCTAGACAGTGGGATGGTCAAGCTCCCCCCCTTCAAGCAGGAAACAGAGATTTGGAGATGTTAAATACTAGAGAGACTTCAGGTAGGAAATTCTGGAGACTTCAGGAAAAGCTTCTCTGAACTGGCCTGACCTGGTCAGTGGGTGGGGAAACGAAAGGTGATAAAACTCAGGGGAGCAAGGAGGAAGGGCTCTTTTGTGCTGAGTCCATCAGAACAGACAGAACTCTTAACTGAGGTCTGGAGGAGGTGGCCATTAGCCATGTGTTGGCCTGGACAGCTGAAGGAAGCTTCAAAGTAATGATAACCCTGTAGAGATCTGTATCTTCCTAAGCTAAGGAGCCTGTCCTATATTTTAACATATCTGATAGGGCATGTATAGAGAGAGGGACAGAGGAACTGTGTTTTACCCATTTCTTTTGAATCCCTTGCTCAACCTGGTGCTGTGCTAAAAGTATGCTTGTGAACATTTTCTCTTTAATAAAGACTTAACAACTTTTGATGCTGGTAGTGGTTCTGTGTACCACATAGAACTCCGCCATCTTGGACACACTGTTTTAAAAGGATGCCAAGAGAAGGAAGGCAGTTGGCAAGTGGCTATTTCTCCAGGGGTGCACAAGGCAGTAAACTGTCTCTATGGTGACCAGGTGCTGGGCGGTGAGAGAGACAGAGGCAAAGCCTCAGAACTTGAAAGGGAAGCCAGGAGTCCCGACCCTCCCAACAGGCAGTTCAGGCAAAGGTCAGTTGGTGGGAGCAGTGGGTTACTGGAGAGAGAGAAAAACCTCTCTAGGTGTTGGGAATACCTTGGAGGGCAGGGTGAAACAGGGTCTGCAGGCCTGTTCTGTCACAGTAGTGATCCTGTGAATGTATTTCTCATGAATGGTGAGGGTCTACTGTAATACATTCAACAATATGCATTAATATCCCTCTCCAGTATTATATGGTGGTGGTTTTGTTCCTGTCTAAGGATTTTCCTGTCTAAAGGGTGTAAAGTTTATGGCCTTTAAGTACTGACTTTCTTGGCAACTGGGATCGTCATGGGTGTACTGGTGTTTCAGTGTTGTTTCCCGTTACAGATGTGAAATATGTGAATGATGAGTGTGTGTTTCTAAATACCCTTGTGCATATGTTGGAGAGCTATGGCTCAGCCAGTCCATAAACTCTTTTAGTATGTTGTAGATTTTGAAAAACCACTGCAGCTTTAGCTTAAAACCTGTACATTATACTAAAAGCAGTCAATTCATGTTTGCATGTATACACTTATCCAGCTGAAGGAAGCATGCACAGGCTCTTCAAAACTGGATGCTGAAGGCAATGGAGTAGAGAAACTTTGTTGCTTCCCTCCCTTCCCATTGCAGCTCCAAATTCCCTCCAAATCCCATTCCTGGAGGTCCCATATCCATTTGGAGCAGCATTTTAGGGGCATTTCAGGCTACAGCAGAAGGGGGAAGACAAGAAAGTCATGCTGTGCAAGTGAAGGTGCTTCTATCTTTGGAACTCCTCCATTTGATCCAAGCCAGAGTGATAACCTTTTAAACCCTGAGTAGAATTGTCTGTTTGTAATGACTTTGCTTTGTTGCCTTAAAACAAAATGGTGTAGGCTTTGGACTGTGGTCTCAGGAGTGCTGCAAACAGAAAGTCTTTTTTTTCCATAGAAGAGATCCTGTAAGGAACTTTTGTAAGGAAATATAAATCACTTTTGGGTGGAGGCAAAGGAGTTTGAATCCTCTTTCATTGTGTAATTATAAAAGCAGAACAGTCAGATCTTCATTTCCCCCTTCCTGATGGGTAAAATGGCTGATATACCAAGTAGATCAACAGTATAAGCTTGTAGAAACAGAACACTGTTTTCCCTCTTATTATATGCTCCCCACATAGTTACATAGGTTTGTGTTGGAAGGTTTGCTCTACACAACAGGATGTCCTTTCAAGGAGGAGCATTTTGCCTGTACTTGCAAAATCATTGTTATGAGGTCTCTTGGGCTTCTTGCAAAAGCATTAATCATTACCTTAGGGAAAAATAATTATCTGCAGAGAAATAATGCCCTGATTCCAGATAATTCTAACTTAACAGTGCAATAGTCTAGAGGAGAATTTTCTAGGCACCGTGCTACCATTCCCCTTTCCAATTTAGTGCACAGTTTAATGATGGTCTGTAAACAGAGTAACAGCGCCGTCCTAAATGTTACAGTCCTGTTGACTTCCCTACACAGAAGAGTGTGTTTAGGATTACACTGCAAATAGCTCTTTTAAAATGGGTATTAGACCATGACGTGCAAGCAGAAGATCCTAAATTTAATCCCTGATACCTTAAAACACAGAGGGTAGCTGTGTTCGGAGAGCTGCTGCCAAGCAGAAAGTCCAAGCAGAGCCTGGGCTTGATGGTCCAAAAGTAGGGTTGCCAACCGCCAGGTGGTGGCTGGCAACCTCCTGAGGTTACAACTGATCTCCAGAGATCAGTTCCTCTGGAGGAAATGGCCACTTTGGAAGGTGGACTGTATGGCGTGATACCCCAGTGAAGTCCTTTCCCTTTCCTTCCATTTCCTCCCCAAACCCTACTCTCCTCAGGTTCCACCCCCAAAATTTCCAGGTATTTCCCAACCTAGAGTGTGTAACCCTATCCAAAGGAGACTCAGTATTAGGCAGCTTTGTGTGCTCCTCTTTGGGTATTTTTTTAAAAACTTAGATTGCATCATATGCATTACATCTTTACTGTCACCGTTTTTAGGTGCTGTTAATTAGTAGGTAATGAGTGTAATGCTGTGGGAAAGGAGACATTGCCTGAAGAAGAAATACAAAGACAAGAATTTACTTATTTGTGGTTTACTGTGTATGTCACACATCTAATTTGAATCTAGAACAAAGTTTGACTCCAGTGGCACCTTTAAGATGAACAGAGTTTTATTCTGGGTATAAGCTTTTGTGTCCACTTGCACTTGTACATTCACACGAAAGCTCATACCTTGAATAAAACTTGGTTGGTCTTAAAGGTGCTACTGGACTCAAACTTTATTCTGCTGCTTCACATCAACATGGCTATCCGCCTGAATTTGCTTTGAATGTGTAAGTCTTGAGCCAATCATATCGATCACTTCATAACCTCTAATCTAAATATCCATTATCAGACTTCTTTCTTCTAAGTTTTCTGCTTAGGTTATTTAATTATTAACAGTGTAAGGAGAGTTCCCTAGAATTCCTATTGTTTTATCAGTGTAAGCAAATGGCTCTCCACCCTTTGCAGATCTTAAGGCAGGAAAAGCCTGAACTAGATAGTAGAATTAGTTGTATTAACTAGATAGTAGTATTAGTTGTATTTAGCAGTTTTGTACAGTAGAATGTACACCATGCATCTGGTGAAGTGAGCTCTGATTTATAAAGCATAGCCTGGAATAAAGTTTGTTGGTCTTTAAGGTGCCTCTGGGTTTCTGTTCTACTTAGCTGCAACAGACTGACATGGCTGCCCCCTGGAATAACTGACTGAAATAATTCTCTCAATTCAGATGTTGTTGCTGCTTCGTTTACTGGTAGGATGACTTGGAACTTCCATAAAGTGTCTCTTTGCTCAAGCAATATCTCTACCTAGGGTTTCTTTGATGGATTCTTTCCAGTTAGTTGGTTCAACAGAAGAGGGGTGTGGGTGTGGTACGGACATCAGTATGAAGGAAAGGAAGAAACTGTCTCCGTCTCTGTGTGTGTTATCCCTGAAGGTACTCTGTTCTGCACTCCCCTTTGTATTGGCCACACCTGTTCAGCAATTTGGCTTGCTCATAATCACACGGAAGGTCTTTTATATTAGGGGCAGTTGGTATATGACTGTCTTGGTATATCGTATTCTGCTTATATACTATTTAGTGGCAGATGATGCGCACTGGGGTCTTCTCTACTTCAGCATTGCTAGCTGACAGTTCTGATGTCAAGGCACATGCTTGCATGACATGACTCAGTCCCTTCTTCTGACTGACTAGATTGATGTTGTGGACTCTCTCTTGGAGCTGAATGACTCAGGACCCTTTAACTTGCTGATAAAATGTCATGGGAGAGGTCACTGGAAGGTCACTGGCCCAGTAACTCTAGTTTGTGCATATTTCTGCTTTTGTGAGCTCACCAATCACTAATTCTAGCTTACTGGTCAGATGTCAAGGGCCAGGACTCTTTGGGGTCACTAGCTTAGCAGTTTTAGCCTGCAGTGATGAGGTCAAGACAGGAAACTCAGAGAGGTCACTTTCTCATCCCTTTTGGCTTGCTGCAGGAGATACTGGCCACCAGATGTTTGTTTGCAAATGGACAATTACTCCTGGCTTACCACCGGTACTTGAAAAATCGGTCTAGTATAAAAGCCAGTCACAGGGCATTTGTGTTCTCTCTCACTGTAGAGAGAGCCACTATGGTATAAGCTGCCTTATTTTTTGGTGGTAGCATGGTCGAATAGGATTGTCATCCTGACAAATGAGCTTGCCTGGCTTGCCTCACGCAAGATACTAGGGTAGCTAAATCAGATACGCTGCTCTGTGTGCCTGTAGCAATGCATAATTTTTAGGATGAGGATGTTAGTCTTGTCCTGTCTCATTTTTATGGGTTTGTAGCTTTCATGGTATCCCGAAGATCATTATTTTGTGCAAAGATTAATGGGATGCTACCAGTAAACTGTACTTGAAATCAACCAGTGTGACATCCAGAAATATCCAGACTGCATCACACTTCCTTTTTTCAACAGTAAATCTTCAGAAAAATGTATCGATTTTCTTCCTTCTCTGGTTTTTGCACTCTGGATGAACCTCATTCTGACAAAACAATAGCAGATAATTTTTCTTTACTAGCCAGCTGGCCTTTAAGTGAACATTCTCAGTGTTGTCCTCTTTCAAGCTCAGGTCTAAGTAAACAAGAAATATGATTTGCAAGAGAATCAATATTGGCTCTTAGTGAATTTTAATTCTTATCGGCTTATTCTAAATTATTGGCCTTCCACAGAACAAGTTGCTTTTAATTGCACATTAGGGCATTCTCTTAATGTCTTACAGTTCTTGATTTTTCTCCCTTTTTTAAGCAATAACAAAAAAGACAGTAAAATGTCAAAGTAGGATTATAGACAATACTTTGGAAAATGTTTTTTCTAATGAGATCCTAACTTCAGTCTGTCACTTTTTAAAACTGAATGTGTTTTGCTACAAGGACTGCCAGAAGGGAAAAAAAAGAAAATCTGCCTTGGCTATCTGACTTCCCATGTAGCTCATGTAAATATTGCCCAGTTGTTTTGAACTTTTATCTGAAATGTTTTGAAGGCTGCCTAGGGATTTAGATAAATAAGGTTGGGTTATATGCAAACAGCATTCTGAGTTACAAGGCATATATTCAGCTTTTTAGAGAGTCTTTTGTTTCATTCCAGAGAAATCTCTGTCACTGTCAGATCTGGATTAACTATTTTTGTAAATACAGTATGACATTGAGCCACTGTTCTCATGATAGAGAAATAACCAGAAATCCCCCGATGCTGAAACATGTACGCATCGTGTTGCCAATGTTTGGCTGGAATTTTAAATTCCATACAACTCAGAATTTGGCAGTTGTGCAATGAATTGGCCGCCCAGTATTTTAGAGCCTAATTTTGGTGGGGAGAAGTTATTTCAGTAACAGAATCCACTCCATTTTAAGCAATTTGCTTGCATGAGAACCTAGAGTAGAGTACAGGTTGACTTAGAGGTAATTGGAAGTCAGAGGGTCCCCATAAATGGCTATGCATTCTCTCCTCTTTTTCATTGTGGACATCTTTTCTCAGATGTCACCAGTTCACAGTGGCCTTCTCCATAAGTTCTCACCCAGTAACTGTGCAGTTAATATAGGAAGGAAAGGGCTTGGGTATACTTTAAAATTTTATTTTTTACTACTGTGCTGCTCTGAGGCACATGAGAAAGAGTAGGATTCCCAGTATTTATTGTGGTAGACAGTAGAAACTTGCTTGTACATTTTATATAGTGATTTGTGAAAGCAATTTACAATCTATTCATGTTTCACCTTTTTGTTTTGTTTTTCAGAGGGTGAACACTTTGGAACAATTTTTTGTCAGGCAGTCCATTTTATAAAGCTGATGGGAATTGGTTCTGTTGAGCCTTTCTTCTGAAAATGCACTGAATCAGAGGCTGTGCCTAATATGGCTGATCGTGACCTTTACCTCTACTGGAATGGACCCCAATTGATGACGTGGTTACCATGGTGATGATCTTAGCTACAACTCTGGAAAACAAAGGTGCTGATTCCCTAACATGCAGGGCTGAGCTGGTAAGAGTTCATTTCACATTGACAACTTAGTTTACATTATGAGGTGTTGATATTTTTCAGATTACAGGCCTGTCTCCTCACTTGAGGTAAAACAAGTGATACTTCATTGATTCCCCCTCCCCCCCGTGATACTGCCTCCGTCGCTGATTTAAACTTGATGACTGAGCAAAAAGCAGTTAAGTGTGTGGGATGGCACGTGTTTCACTTCTTGTTTAAACTGGGACCTTCACCTGAACATTCACAATTAAAATGCCAGGGAACAATAGCTCATGTAGGTGCTGTACAGACATGCTTAATATTGTATAGTTGGCAGTGGAGGCCCCTATTTAAATAAGTGAAGAGGTAGGGGACAGTGTCTCATGCATCACATTTCTGTTGGGCTGTATATTCAGTGATGTGCACAATATGCTTGCCTGTCTCTAGAGCACACAGTAACAGCTGTCAGACATCTTTATTTTCTCTCTCACACTGGTACAGAAGTTGCAGGAGATTTAGGCAACAGGATCTGTATAGAACAGTGTTTCCATTCTGACCCATGATTCCTAATTGCAGTCATTTTGTGACATATTCAGTCCAAATCTTATTTTCTTTGTTTTCCCTCCTTATTTTTTTTTTTGCCATCATGATGATTGGCAACATATTTTGAATTCTGATGGGAAATCATACAAACAGAATTGAAAATATGTAAATTATGTAAATGGTGTGGCTTCCGTAATTTATTCTGAATGTAAAATTGGGGCTTGCTTTAGCATAGATGCGGGATGGCTAATAAATGCCTTGTATGTGTTTATGTACCATAATATTATGGGCTGTTACTTATGATCATTGGTTTTTCCAGAATCTCAGAGGATGGTTAGTAAAGCACACTAAAATCAGTAGAATTTGTTTTTCTGTCTGCTCTAAGAGATCTTGAATCAAACTTGAAGAGTAGGAATAGAGGAATTCCTCTATCTGGTTACTGTAACAAAAGCAATTGTAATCAAAATGAATTCACTCTCTTACTTCCTAATTTTAGAATACGGTTGAACCCATGTGGAATACTAATTGCAGTACAGATGGGTACAAATGCAGTACAAATTGCAGTACAGATGGGTACAAATGTAGTTTCAAAATATTCTTCCCACTTCCCCCTCCCCTTTTTCTCATATGTGGTCTTTGGTTTAAGAAATTGTTTAATGTATGAAGGTGCATGCTGACTGCTTGTGTTTCCCCCCAGTGATTCATAGAATCATAGAATCACAAAGTTGGAAGGGGCCATCCAGTCCAACCCCTTGCTCAATGCAGGATCAGCCTAGAGCATCCCTGACAAATGGTTGTCCAGCCGCGGCTTAAAGAATGCCAGTGACGGTTATATAAAGTTGTATACTACCACTCTTCTCATCTACATGCAGAACCTTCCACCAAAGGAATGCCTTCTACATTTAGCTGAGTGGACCAGTAGAGTACAACTCTGTAGGTATACAAAACAAATAAACAAACACAGGCAAAATAAGTAGTACATATAAGTAGTACACATAAGGGTAGAGATGTAAATAATGCACACATTAATGTGTACAGAAAACCTTTTCATGTGGAAGCATGCATACCTCTACCTGCTAATTATTAAGGTAGTTTTTTTTAAAGAAGTGACCAGTTGCTCAAGAAAACTTCCATTCTGATTTTATTCTTCTTTCTTTTGTATCTCATTGTTTTCATACTAACTTTTGTAAAGATATGCATAAATGTTTTCATGTCTTCTGAAAAGTGATGGGTTGTTTTAAGGTGGTGAAATTGAAGACTATTTTACTAAGAACTTGAAAAGCATTTATATCATTTGTGTATAATACTGTAACATTTTACAAATATAAAAGTGCTTTATTTGTAGCTGTTATTTAAAGAAAAATGCCTATTTTATGTTACATTTATAGTTATATAAACTATGTTGTTTATAGTTACATATTTATGATAAAGTATTATGTTTCTTCATATATTGGATGGCTGCATGATCTTATATACCAGTGTGTTACATCCCTGCAAATTGATCTGGCTTCTGCTTTCTTCTAATCACATTGCTGGTGTAAGTGAGAAATGTTGTCTGAAAGCTAAGAGTGAAGGGGAGACTACGGATTATGTTTGGGGAATCTGTTGGCTAGAGGATCCATGATGTGCAGTGCTCATAGGCACCCTGGAGCCCACCAATCTGTTTATTGTTGTCTACTTGTTCTCTGCAAAAACAAAGACCTAGTCCTTTCTATTCTCCACTTCACTGGAGCAGAATGGATTTCAGAACATCCTAGGAGGCATAACCTTAGGGTCTGTAGGAATTAAGGTAAAGGTAAAGGTTCCCTTGCTCAAAAGCCAGTCGAATCCGACTCTAGGGTTGCGGTGCTCATCTCCGTTTCAAAGCCGAAGAGCCAGCGCTGTCCGAAGACATTTCCGTGGTCATGTGGCCGGCATGACTAAACACCAAGGCGCACGGAACGCCGTTACCTTCCCACCGAAGTGGTACCTATTTATCTACTTGCAATTTCTTGCTTTCGAACTGCTAGGTTGGCAGGAGCTGGAACTAGAGACAGGAGCTCACCCCGTCATGCGGCACCCGGGTCTCGAACTGCTGAACTACTGACCTTCCACAGCCTGCAGTTCAGCGTCTTAACCACTTGAGCCACCGCAGCTCCCTGTAGGAATTAGGGGTGTACAAAAAAAAAATTGGTATTTTTTGGGTTTGGGTGTATTGAATCTGAAAAAATATCAGTATTTCCCAATATTCCTGAATACCAATACTGCAGGTATTCAGATTTGGGAAATATTCAGGATTGCTGAATATTTTCAGCTCCATTATACCCTATAGGCTATAATGGAGAATCAAGCTCGAGGTATCTGAGGCTCGGGGGGGGGTATTTTTTGAGGTAAAGCCCCCAGATTTGCAGCATATCTGCTGGTGTTTCTCGTTTAAAAAAAAGTTTGAAAAAGATGAGACCAGGGGGTCCAGTTCTGCGAGCACCAGAAGAAGCTGCCCTCATCCTCCATTGTTTCCAGGGAAGGAGGAAAAGGCATTTAAAGGGACTGCAAGCTGTGCCATGAGTGAACTCCGAAGCAGTGAGTTCACCCGGGAGGTGTTTAAAGTGAAGGCAATCCTTTTAAACACCTTCTCCAAGTGACAAGTGACTCACACCTCTGAATGGTAAGTGACCCATATTGAATAGCCAGATAAATACCCTGGCTGATATTTAGCTGAAAAAATACCTGAAAAATACAAGTAAGGTATTTTCCAGGTATTCTTTCTGCTCGGTTTATATCGAGCACACACTCCTTGTAGGAATCACTCATTTGGAAACGATTTCCCCCATCATAGGATACTGCGTGGCTTGGAACCTCCCAACATCTTGAGGTGCCTTGAGGGAGATTGTCAACAAGACCCTCTTGCAGGGGCGGTTCCCTGAGTCACTCAAGGAAGCGATGGTCCACCCTCTCTTGAAAAAAACCAACTCTGGACCCGGCTGAATTGGCCAGCTATCGGTGTCCAATTTGCCCTATTTGGGCAAACTGATTGAGAGGGCGGTGGTGACTCAGCTACAGGGCTTTCTGGATGACGCTTCCGTCCTTGATCCATTTCAATCCAGCTTTCGCCTGGGGCATGGGACGGAGACAGTGCTGGTCGCCCTAAATGATGACCTCCAGAGGCATCTGGATCGAGGTGGTGTGGTGGCACTGTTGTTGTTAGACCTGTCGGCCGCATTTGATATGGTCAACCACCAGTTGCTGACCCATCGCCTTGCCGACATGGGGATTCAGGGGCTTGTCCTTCAATGGCTTACCTCTTTCTTCCAAGGACGGGGACAGAGGGTGGTGCTAGGGGGCAGCAGTCCTGGAGGCGCCTGCTTGAATGCGGGGTGCCTCAGGGGGCAGTGCTCTCTCCGATGTTGTTTAACAACTACATGCGCCCCCTCGCCCAGATTGCCCGGAGGTATTGGCTGGGATGTCATCAATATGTGGATGACACCCAGCTCTATCTGATGTTGGGCGGCCAGTTGGACTCTGACCCAGAAGATCTCCACTGGGCATTACTAGCTGTGGCTGGGTGGCTCAGGCTGAGCCGGCTGAAATTAAACCTGGCGAAGACGGAGGTCCTGTGCCTGGGTCGGATCGGTTTGGGGTTGGGGCTCCCACTCCCGGCCTTCGATGGGGTGCCTTTGGTGCCAGTGCCGGAGGTTAGGAGTTTGGGGGTACTCCTGGACCCTGCGTTAACTATGGGGGCTCAGGTGGTAGCCACTGCCAAATTGGCTTTTTATCATCTTCGGCTGATTCGGCAGTTGGTCCCGTTCCTCGACCATGATGATCTGGGCACAGTGATTCATGCAATGGTCACCTTGAGGCTAGACCACTGTAACGCTCTCTACATGGGGCTGCCTTTGGTGCAAATCCGGAGGCTGCAGCTAGTGCAGAACGTGGCAGCCAGGTTGCTGATGGGCATCCCTGTGTGGGAGCACATCCGGCCTGTGCTGAAAGTGCTGCACTGGCTGCTTATAGCATACCGGATTCGCTTCAAAGTGCTGGTGCTTACCTTTAAAGCCCTATATACCTGAGGGACCACCTTTCCCCACATATGCCCCAAAGAACACTTCGGTCAGGGACACAACATCGCCTGGTCATCCCAGGCCCCAAGGAGGCCAGGCTTGTTGCAACCAGGGCCCGGTCCTTTTCAGTGGCAGCTCCTACCTGGTGGAATGAGCTCCCAGAGGAGATCAGGGCCCTGCAGTACCTTTCATAGTTCCAAAGGGCCTGTAAGACGGAGCTCTTCTGCCAGGCTTTTGAGTAGGAGACGCTACTACCTCTGCTGCTATTCTTGCCCTCTGTGACCAATATCGCCTGATGGGGCAGAATAACATCGAGTGGCGGCCTTCTGTGAAACTGACACCATCTAGTTAAGTTTGTTTAACTGTTGAGCACTTTAATGTAGTATGTTTTATCTGTTTTATGTTGTTTTATTCTGGCACTCGTTGCCCCATTGTAAGCCACCCTGAGCCCATTCATGGGGAGGACGAGGTAAAAGTGGAATTATTATTACTATTATTATTATTATTATTATTATTATTATTATTATTATTATTATTATTATGTTTTGTGTTTGTTCTTGTAAATTTAAATTAATTTCTGGTAATCCAGCCGATATCTCTTGACACACTTCTTGAATGTTCTTCTGGGTTCTTTACTCAGATTCTTGAATATTTCTCTGAATACTCTGGATATCTTTAAGGTTCTTTTCTCTGAATCTTGAATGGTCTTTTAAGTTCTTTCTTCAAATTGTTGCATCTGGTGTACCAATATTTACGATAATTTCCCCACCATTTCTTCAGTTCTCCGGTCTTCATCTGTACTCCTTTTTTATTTGTCTCTTTGATCTGTTCCTGTTGCCATTTTCCTTTCAACTCTTCTGTTTTTAAACAGTTTAACAGTTTAAACACACACTTTCCATATATCGTTCCCATATACTGTTTTCTATGCATATATCAAATGTGCAACAATCAAAGTTTATACTATTTAAATAACTCAACTAAAGTATATGTCTATTAGAACAAAAAAGGATATTCTCTACAGTTCAGTTTCCTGTTCTTAACTTTTTTTTTGAAAAAGAAAAGCAGAGCACTGATGCAAGGTTAATTTTAAGTAGTATCTGAGAAATTATTGAAATTGTTGTACTTAGTTTCCAATGAGATGTGTAATCATCCGTCTACAATTACTTCTGTGAATGACATAGGACAAATGCATTAGTATTTATGCACAAGAATAAACAGATACAAATTGAGATAAAAGTGGCAACCTTCAGAAGCCTGTTGGAAAATGTTTCAAACTACCACATTGCTGATCTGAAAGTCACCATTCTTAAAGAAAGGGAACTTCAAGGGGAAACACCAATGAAAAATTGCTGAGTTAGGATTCCTGAATAAGTTTAACTGTACCAGCATTTCCACAAACAATATAGAACATCTGAGCTTGGCATGGAAAAGTTTGTAGGTTACTTTAATGTACTATTTTTAACAGGTGGCCTTGTCAAATTTTAAGAAGAATAGAAAATTTTTTAAACATTCCAACTGAACATTTTTATCTTACGTTGTCACAGTCATAAATTACTATGTGAGCCTTCCTTGGTTTTGATTCCACAACAGAGCCCTGTAAAAGGATTTCAAAGAAAACCTGTTCATGTGAATGGGAGCATTGCAAGAACAATTTAAGGACACAGATATGTCCTGCATTGAAACAGCACTGTCATCTTTGGTTTAGTTTGTTCACCAGACACTAACATATTCTACTTACCTGAATCCAGTTCTTTTAATATAGCCCTAGACTTCAGAATAATTTCTAAATCATCAGTGCATAATTTTTCTTGTTGTTTTCAGCACACTCCAAAGAAGATGAGTCAAGGACCCACTCTTTTCTCTTGTGGAATTATGGGTAAGTAGGAGAAGCTTTCATGGTTTTCATTGTCCAGTCATAACTGCAATGATCTGATTCCCAATTTTTATCCCACCCCTGTATTTTCGGCAAGCTAAGAAATGCGTTTTCTAATTTCATATGTACTTCTCTCTGAATTCCATATGGTTGGCTGTCAATCTGCTTTATGTTATACAATATGGCACTCAGCTGATGAGTTCTCTCTGTATAAATTTCCAAATGTCTGCCATGTATATCAAACTCTATGTGACCTCTGCCTCATCTAAAGTACTGTAGAATCTAGTAAATCATCCTTCCGCACTCAAATCTAAACCACATGGACTTAATTGAGACAATTGACAGCGAACAGATTCCATGCACAGCATTATAGCATCTCGAAAAACAAGCTATGATGCACATCTGGTGCAGTCAAACTTTTCTATTTAATGATGCAGGGTAATCTAGTTCCAGTTATTCACAAGTGTGAAATAAAACTTGCCTGCTGTCCTTGGAAAATTACAGAAAATTGCACCCTCCAACCTTGGATTTCACGTTACTAAGTATTTGAAGACTGCCTTATTATATTTCCTGAAAGTGCTTTTGAATCTCACTTATTTTGATGGTGATCCAAAAAGTGAAATTGAATGCCAGTTCCTAATCTATAACATTTAGAGGAAACTATAATGATCAGGACAATCACTCTTTAATTGGCATTCTTGGACAGCTGTCAACAATGATGTTTGTACTGTACTGGTACCTAGGGTGCCATCCATTTGAATAGAGATTTGCTATTCAAATGATACTTGGGGTGTGGTTGGATGCTCTTGAAGCTCTGGCAGCTCTGAAAGACCTAGCGTAGCACTATATTCATTAGTTTCTTATGCTACTGGGCATGACCTCCAGACCCAATTAAAACTTTAGGTACAATTTGAACCAAACTATTCTGTAACAAAAGCTGGTACATTATGAACAAAGAATCTGCCCCCACCATTCACTGGCATTACCCTCATTAGCATTAATAGGGAGCTGTCGTAGGGAGGAAGACATTTCTCAAGCTTCCAGGCAAGAAAGTAATCTGAAATGGTCCAGGGTAGGGGAGACCAAGTTTTAAAATTTTATTTATTTTTTATTGCAAATGAATGGTCAAGGAGTGAGAGAGAGTTCTCTTTCTCTTTCCTATAAAGTATAAACCAAGAAACATCAAAACACTACATCAGTCAGTCAAAGAAAATAAGCTTGTTTTGTCACTAATTTTCTGTAGAACTTCATGTGTCTGAGCCATACTCCTGCTGGCCTTCATTTCCTAAAGTAGCCTGTTTCCAAGGGAACCTAATCTTAACTTGATGACCAAGGACCTCGCTCCTCTTTTTCATGCCCAGTCAAGAAGAGTAAATCCTATTGACTTTATTTTTGTTTTTATTTGTAACTTTAGGCTTCTTTCCCAATACTTTCCCCCACTCTGCCTTTCAAATGACCCAGATTAGCCAGCCAGGTCATTGTTGAAGCTTGCGCAGAGAGGTTGAAGGCTGACAACCATGATGAGTTTCAAGTTATTTCCGATTAAATAGTGTGTTCTTTCTTGCGTACAGAATTGAGACAAATACAAGCTTTCAGGTTTGGACATGGATTAGGGCCAGTGGGAAGCCAAGAAAAATAGTGCCACATGAGACATCTGGGGAATGGAGGAAAAGCTTGACTGGCTCCAAAGACACAGAGTGTTTTGAGAATTAATTATCTATTTGGCTGTTGAAAGAGGCTGAAAATATAAGAACAAATAAACTGGATATATTTCAACACGAGTTTTGAAAAAGGTGCCATGCAAGACTGGCATTAGGATTATATCAGAATTGGCAGTAGCCTAAGCCACCATGACCTATCAGGCATAGACTGAGGCAAATTGGGAATGATGATCGGTGTCCAACTCCTGCAACATGAGGCATGGGAAAGCTTTTCTTTGTCCATATGAGCCTTATCAACTTTCCTCTTAGGAGGAGACCAAATAGGACAGATACTTTTTCTGCAATTTTTTGCTATGAGTGCTTTGACACTATCCCCCAGCAAGTGTCCATCTTTGCACACTCATAAGCTACACATCTTAGCTTGAAAAAAAAATACGGATAAGCAAGCATGAACAACTTTTTCTTAAAATCAGTCGCTAAAAAAGTTCAAATTTAATTACTCATCTAAAAAGTACTTTCTAAATTTATGAGCCATTTGCCTTAATCTGTAAGTTTCTTCTGTATGCAGTTACTGTAGATGCTTTTCAACTTCAAAACCACAAACTCCAGACAGTTCCAAGACGTTATTCCATCTCAGTTCTGGGTCAGGTTCACCAAGCCTGGAACATAGATTGAGCACATGATGCTGCCTCTTACGGTGTCAGCACTGTATATAGTCTATCAAGGTAATTTTCTGTACTGTGACTGGCAGCAACTCTCCAGGGTCTTAGGTAGCACTGCTGACTACCCAGTTATTTTTACTGAAGATACCAGCAATTGAACCTGGAACCTCTTGCATTTAAAGCAGATGCTCTTCCACTAAGACACTGCCATGCCATTAAATTGTCAGACATTTAAGTACTTGAAGGGTGGGACACACACCACCTTCCCACCTTGTTGATGACATTATAGCACTGAACAATTGACATTTTGCTACATTTTAAATTGCCCTGCTTAATTATAAGGCTGGCCTGAAAATCACTTCTATATTATGTGTATCAACGGCATGTTTTGTTGCCAAAGCCAGATGGTGTAGTCAGTAGAATGTTGAACTAGGGCTTGAGAGATCTGGGCTTGTCCAGACATATGTTTCCATGGTGGAGAGATCTGCCCCCTTGAAGCATGACTTTCTCATCCCATCCTTGCTGTAACCTATAATGTCCCCCCCCATATTGGAAGGCAAGAAAGTCACACTCTGTGGCCACAAATCCTTCAACCTGTGGAAATGTTCAGCTGGATGCAAGTGAGAAGTTCAAATCCTGTATCAGCCACAAAACTCTGTCTGCCTAATCTAGCTCAGGGAGCTGTTGTGAGGATAAAATGGAAGAGAGGATACTTGTCCACTGCCCTGAGCTCCTTGGAGGAAGGATGGGATAAAAATATGATAAACTACAGAACTGACAGGCATAATTTCCATGCCTGTGTGACAGGCTGAAGATTAAAATATAAATTATGAGCTGTATTTTTGGTGAACTCTGGATCTTTTTTTTTCTTTTTTGGAAGTCAATATAGTTCAGCGCTATACCAAGAAAGAACAAAGTGCTGTTTCCAACCTTTCGATAAAACTCTTTAAGTTGGGAATTAGTAATTGAGAATTTAACTTCAGAGAGTTTGCCCCAGGTTCTATGAGTGTGAATCTATGAACATCGTCTCTGAGCAGAATATTTGCTTACTTCTTGGAATTAGCTGAACTGGATTTGATGAGACTGCAGTAAAGAAATATGCATAATGTTTCTGGTACTGTTTCCTCAGTTCTTGCAAGATGGAATGCTTTTTATATACAGAACAAAGTTTGAGTCCAATGTCACCTTTAAGACAGTTTTATTCAAGGTATAAACTTTTGTGTGCATGCATACTTCTTCAGAAACAGTGAAACAAGATGTCCTCAACTATTACATTTGGGGGGGGTTAGTTGCCAAAAAGGGCTAGTTGGAGTCAAAATGCATAAGTAACTGGGCAATTATAGCTGAGATTGGATTAAAGCAGTTGGTAAGATCTGTGAATAGCAGTAAATTAGCATACAAATACAAGAGTTAACAAACAGATGAGATTTATGAAAGGGAAAAGAAGAAAAATGATAATAGATGTAAAAACTGTCTTCATTGTACTAAAACAACTAATAGTGGCATTATTATGGCCTTTTTGTGAAAATGTCTCTGTACTGCCAAAGGCTGTATTTTACTTGCCAGTCATGCAGAAATTTCTCATACATGTACGTCAAGGTGATTAACATATGGAATTCACTGCCACAGGAGGTGGTGGCAGCTACAAGCATGGACAGTTTCAAGAGGGAATTAGATAAACATATGGAGCAGAAGTCCATCAGTGGCTATTAGCCACAGGGTATAGATGGGAATTCTAAGTCTGAGGCAGGTGATGCACTCTATTCTTGGTGCTGGAGGGGGCAGCAGTGGGAGGGCTTCTAGTGTCCTGGCCCCACTGCTGGACCTCCTGATGGCACCTGGTATATTTTGGCCGCTGTATGACAGAGTGTTGGACTAGATGGGCCATTGGCCTGATTCAACATTGGCTTCTCTTATGTTCTTATGTTCTTAAGGGCATCCATGCAGGGTATGAAATCTTGCACACTTCTGTAAGTACCAGATTCACAGTTGAGGTTCAAAGTGATCTGGTAGATTCTTTGTTTGGAGTCCCAGTGTATTGTTTGACTCTAAAAACAGCTGTGCTGTGTGTTATGGATTGAGGCCAGGGCTTTAGGGAAGGTTAAGGGAGGGGCCATGACTCAGTGGTAGAGCATCTGCTTGACATACAGAAGGTCACAGGTTCAAGCCCCAGCATCTCTAGTTAAGGATCAGGTGGGTAGGTGATGGGAAAGACTTCCACTCCAGACCCTGGGCGCTGCTGCCAATCTGAGTAGACAATACTGACCTTGATGGACCACTGGTCTGATTCAGTGTTGGGCAGCTTCATGTATGTTGTTTCTTCCTCCTGTTCTGGTTTCACACGATAAAGCCCTACACACCAACAACTGCTTTAACATTTAGTAGTGAAAAGAGACACGTACCCATATTGTATTGTATTGTCTTCTTTAGTGAAAGTAAGGAAACTCTGTATGTGTGTTTATGCATTTCTGAACAAGAGTTCCTAGGCCAGCTAGTGAATCTCACATTAGACTATGAGAGCAAGAGATAGATTTCTCTGCTGTACTGCTGTAGCTACCCCAACCAGGAATGGTGTGTGTTGCTCTATTCCTTCTTAGTACATCAGGAACAGTACCTATAGATGCAGGTTTGGGAGAGGGAGCTTCCAATCCAGTTGTCTTGGTGCGTTGTAAACTGCAGTTTACTTCTGGCAGTGCCACTGGAGAAGTGGGTTTTTTTGTAGCAGACATGAGGATCCCATGTACATCTTTAAACTCAGTTTCACGTGTGAGGTAACATAGATTCTTGGGACAGTAGCAGTTAAGTTGTTTTCTGAGATGTGAGAATTCTGAGACACTGGGATGAGGATTTCATATTAATAACCTGTTAACACTGTTCCTAATTCATCTGTTGCTGAGTTGGAATGTCTTTTAAAAACAGTTTATATTTAGTTCACTAATGGCTATTGTCATGTAACAGGATATAATACTTGAATAAAGCTTGTATTCCATGTCTGTAGCTGACACTCAGCTTTCTAAGCCAGTTTAACCATGAAATGAGAGTTCAGAGTGCATAATGGAGGTGGGGTAGTGCTGGTGGTATAGTTATTGAGTTTTCTGATGGCCAGGTCTGAATTCTTGCACCCAGCAAAACTGCAGTAGGGTTTACTAGCGTGATCCTGATGGAAGGAGATAGGTATGTGTGTGGGAATAGGCACACCTTGGCTCTCCTTTCTTTAGTCTCTTCTCAGATCTTTCTTATATTTTGTATTAGCTCCACCAGTGCCAACTACAGGTTATCCAGTGTCCTCAGGACATTGCAGTGAAGTCTGGGGAAGAGAACAGTTTTTCAGATGAAAAAATAATTCCTTCTCAGGCAGAGGAGCCAGCAGTAAGAGAAGGGCTTCTGGCCTTGGGTCCCCTCCCCCCACCAATCTCCTGTGAAGAGTGCTGGTGATCAGTTTTTTTTCTTTACACAGGATGAAGTTACCTAATCATTTTGGTCAGGGAGCCCTTGCTATGAAGAAGTAACATTTCTCTGTCATTCTGTGATGAAGATTTATTTAAAAATAACTGGTCCCCAACCTTTTGGTACGGTGACCATCAAGTCCAAATTTACATGGCATGGGTGACCCACTTTAAAAACACACACCAAAAAACCCTAAAACCAAGCAAACAGGGCATGCACAATTCAGTGAAACTGCAAAAGCCTGTGGACCCTCTTTTGGGCTGGGACCCACAGGTTGGGAAACACTGTTTCTTTTGAACATGTGTAGCAACATATTTTCCAGGACATGGATCTGACGATGTTGGGATATATTTGGAAGACATTACCACAGGAGAATGACAGGAAACATCACCTGCACCAAAATGAGTTTACTTCAGTTTCTGAAGAATATTTGGGGGGGCAACACTTGGATAACTTTTATTTTTATTTAATCATTTAAAATATTTCTGTTCAAAAACCATGAAAAAATACACACACACACAATTTGAAATATATAAACACTTAAACACACATAAATACACAAACAAGTGAGAGAGCTAACAAGAGTTAGTGAGGGAATGCCAAGCAAAACAAACATGTGTTTACCAGTTGGTGGAAGACATTGAGAAGAGAGACAGAAGAGAGAAGAAGAGATTGGATTTATACTCTGACCTTCACTCGGAATCTGTGAGCGGCTTACAGTCTTCTTCCCTTCCTCTTCCCACAACAGACAGACACCATGTGAAGTAGGTGGGGCTGACAGTGCTCTGAGAGAACTGCTCATGAGAGAACTGTGACTGACTGAAGGTCACACCAGCAGATGCATGTGGAGGAGCTGGAAATCAAATGTGGTTCTCCCGGATTAGAGTCTGCACTCCTAACCACTACACCAAACTGGCTCTAACAGAAGGAGACAGATAAATTTTCCTGGGGAGGGGCATTTGGATTTCCAGAGTTTTGGCTCCAAGACTGAGAAGCCCCTTTCTCAGGTTGACATCTGATTGGGCTCAGATGGCAGGGGGCACTTGAAGCAGGGCCTCTGAAGATGACCAGAGTGCTGGGCAGGGTCATGGAGAAGTCTTTCAGGTATGCTGATCCCAAGCCATACAGGCTTTAAGGTCAATACCAGCACCTTAAATTGGGCCTGAAAGCAAATTGGGAGCCAGTATAGATGGACAAGACTGGAGTGATACAGTCTCTACAACCCACTCCAGACAACATATCTTTTGGTAATAAGAGGAAGTTGGCAAGCAAATGTGTTCACTGATGCACCCGGGCTTGACAAAATGGCATGTCTGCAGGAACTCTGGGTCAACTGAACCATGAAAAGTGTTTTTAGCTTACTGAATGTCCAGTGCTGGTACTTCTAAAGCTAATGTCTGTGTGTGGTGGTGGGGGGGGAACAGGGGACTTAAATTGCTTTTTTTGGTAACATCTGTACATGGATTTATTCCAGGCATACAGTGAAATTGCAAGTCCCTTTAAATTTCAGTATGTTCCAGATATTTATTTTAATTATTATTATTAATGAAGTGGAAAGGCTGTAACTTGTCCTAGCCTGTAGGCTCTGCATTGAACAACTGCGAACACCCAACTCAAGTGTGACTGGCAGCATCAAGAAGAAAAATCGATATTTAGCTGCATATAAAACTTTTGAAGTGAGGGGAGGAAGAATCTGTTTTTAGCATGGCAGATTAAAGAAGCTGAAGTGCAGTGGAGAAAATGTAAAGATTAGGCAAAAAAAAAGATTGTGTCTAGATTGCATGCAAGCACAAAGTTTAGTTGTACTGTGTTTTGTTCTGAAGAGGCAGATTATATGCCTTTTGTCTTTAAATTTCCTATCGAGACATCCTTGCATGAATAATATTTGTTTAATCTTTTTTTTCCTTGTGAAACAGGAAAGCAGGAGCACTGGTGTGGTTTCTGTGTCATTACTGTTGGCTAATTACCATCATTAAATTAATTCCACAATGAGAAGTGATATCTTTCATATAAACAGAGGGAAAATGGAAAGTACAAAATGCTGGCTTCCTTATGTTCTGTGCATACAAATAGTGCGCAAGGAAATGAACTAAATTCAGGTGCTTCACTCAAGAGGTGCATGATAAAACATTGGCCATCTGCACTGCGTGATACAGTTTGTGTGCCCCTACTCTACCCCTGTTTCAAAATATTGGAAAAAACCCATAATTACTTTTAAGAATTGTTGCTATTAGTTATGTCACAGGCAAGGATCACAGGCAATGAGCCGGAGGATCATGTATTAAAAAGCAACTGTAAAAGTTCTGTTGCCATAGTTTAAAGTCTATGTGAATGTTTTAGCTACTAGTCCTTATTTAATTTTTGATGTTAACAAACACACTAGATCAGGGGTGTCGATCTCATTTGTTATGAGGGCTGGATCTGACATAAATGAGACCTTGTTGGGCCGGGCGATGTGTGTCATAAAATGTAATGTCAGGTAGTGGACATATAAACTTTATAAAGTTCACAAACACAATTAACTTTCACATTGCTTTCTTACTAAGAAAGACTGGATCATGAGGGCATGAGCACAGTGAAAAGGGAGAGGGAACCCAGTTGCACCCAGGAGAGCCCTGACATAAGGAGCCCAGCAAAACACTCATACAGCATAAGGAGCCCAACAGAATACACACACACTGTAGCAAGGCACACAAAAGCTCATACCTTGAACAAAACTGTGTTGGTCTTAAAGGTGCCTGGTATTTCTGCCGTGTGATTGAGGCAGCCCAGCAAAGCAAGCCCTCCCTCATTCCATCCGTCCTCGCCTCCCTTCAGGGAGGAGCCTCAGCCAGTGGAAGGAAAGAAAGGTTTCCCTTTGTCTCCTGTATACATCTGAGGCAGCCTGGCCAGGAAGTGAGCTCTGGCTGGTTTCCTCCTCCCTGATGGGAGGAACCTCAGTCAGTGCTTTACCAGACTCTCTCAATCACACAGGAGAGGCTTGCCTATCTATCTCTTCTGTGCGATTGGGTTTTTCTTTTTCTGCACCAGTAAACAAAGGACATTTATCTTTTTCCTTCTTTAGTGCAAACATTTTTATTGTTTTAGAAAAATCCTCAAGGTGGGGATGGAACTAACAAATGAAACCTTTATATTACATTAACAAACCGTGTGTTCTTCAGGTGATAACAGTTTCTTTGCAACTGTACATGTAATTTTGTATAGCACTGAAGTTTAACTTTATAGGTTGCAGGAGATCCATAACCAGGGTCTCCCATTTTTTTTTCCTTTTTAAAAATCTTTAATCCTCAGAGAAGCTACGGGAATGGAAAGAGGGATCCAATTTGCTTAGAGAAGCAGTGCTGGGAGAATACTGTATTTCTGTGTGGTACCTGGATGGTTTTGGCTGCAGGACAAATAGTAGTGCCAGGAAGGGTGAGGGAATGAGTAAGATATGGGAAACAGTGTGTGAAAATAATGGGAGGTGTATGGGAGGAAGGATTAAACATCCCTCCTCCAGTACCACTTCCTTGATCTGACTTGAATCCAGATCTGACTAGTTAATCCAGATATGAAAGATAGAATCTAAGTTGTGCCTGCCATCCATTGCGTGCACTGTGATCTTTTCAGTGTTGCTTGTAATTCAGAAATGCTTCAGTAGTTTTCCACCAAAGAAAAGGCAGGTACCCTAGAAACTGACAATCAGTGTTCCTCAAATGTTGCTTACTAGTACTTCTCCTCAGTCATCTGTTCCTGCAAGGTTTCTGTAGGAACAACTGAAAATGAAAATTCCATAGCCACTAATTTTCATCTGGAGGTATTACCAGTGGAATATCTGAGTTTCTTGGATGCCATGTCTGTTGACACTACCTGCATTGGCTTCATTTCTCATATATCCATGCAGGCACAAGCTGCGTGTGCTGACAGAGGATTAGTGAGCAAGAGCGTCACTTCTTCCTCTGGCATTGTCCAAGGTAGAGAGTTGTAGTCTAATCCTGTGCAGAGTTAGACATGCCTAAACTCATTGAATGTAATGGGTTTAGGCCTGCCTACAGTGCCTAGCACTGCAAAAAGGTGGTCTGTTTATTCAAAGGCATAATTTACATCGTCAGAATTGGCAATAGGTGTGCTTGATACTGCTAATGGCCACAACCCCAGCACGTAGTGCTTGCTTGTGTCTGGACCTGGCTTTTAAAGGTCAGGAGGCTATTGCTGCCATAATTACTGGTTGGCTTCATTTCAAGTTGCTAGCATGCCTCATCTTACTCCAGAGGCCTGTTATTGTTGGCAGTGGTTATGGATAGTTCTTTACTGAAAGAAGAGTACCGAAGATCAAATGTTAGTAGGATCCCTTATATCACTCAGGAAAAAAATACCAATAAAAATTCTCATTTCGAGAATACATTACTTTCCTGGACAAGCATGTTATGGCAGATCCTGTACACTTCTCTCCCTTTTAAGCAAGACACCCCCCCCCCATTTTTGTTTTGTGTCCCTTCACTAACTGAGCAGCCCTGGTAGCATGTATTCTTCTCTTTAAAGTAACTTTAGGAGTCCCACCCTATGTCACTAATATGTAATGGCTATTTTCTCAGCCCAGGACCTGAGGGAAGGGTTAGGATTTCCCTTTAACTTAAATGACAGAAAATGGCACTTGAGATACTCTTAACATTCAAAAATAACAGAAGGTTTTTATTTAACATTGAGGGGAAAGGTCAGGTGAAGTCATGGGTTGAAAATACCGAAGTAAAATAGTATAAGCACAAACTCTTATTCTTATATATCAGGCTAGTGAGAGTTTTTTTAATTATTCACAATTACTGTAGTTCTTTATTTTGAGAGGCTTTTGTTCCTGAGTTTTCCCAATCCTCTCCAGCACACTTTATTTGCATAATAGCAGATCCTTTTGGTGCCGAGAAGGCTGGTTCGCTCTTCCTGGTACCCAAACCATTTCTCTTGGAACACCAGTATTTGACTCATTCTTTAGGTCTCTCCACACAGTTTTTAACCACACCAGACCAGGGATCTCTGTATCCTATGGAGATACCACCCTGTTCAATAGGGTAAGGAATCTTCTTCTCTCCCTAGAAGTTTTATCCCCTTTCCTTGGCCTGAATGGGAGTCTCAGTTTATTTCTCAAACCTCCTGGCCAACTTTTCCGCAGTTCTCCTGTCTGTGTTGAACTACTCTCAGCTAAGGCTGAAATTAGACTCTCTCAAACCTTTTCTGCACCTCTGTGTTGCTGCTGTTTCCCAGTGAGTTGAATCCCCAGCTGATGCTCCGATTTTGAGGGACCTGTTCTGCAAAAGGGCTTTTATTTCAGGGTTTTTTCCCCTTGTATTCAGATCCGACACTCCCCATGTGTTCTGCACTTCCTATGGAAAGGGGTTGTGTGACAATGTCGTCATGTACTTCGTCAGCAACGGAACCTCTTTTTTTGTGCATATGCAGTAATGTTATTACACCATTACATTGTGAAAAAAAGGATGGCTGTGTTGTGGGGAACAGCAAGGTTGCTGCCATTTCAATGGTTTGCCCATCCCCAATCCTGCCTCTGAAACTGGCTGCCTCTGACACTGGGTATTTACATCTCCTCTTTTTTTCTCAGTCATACACCAAACAGCATGGAAACATCCACAGGAGGAAGAGAAGTGGCAGCCCCAACACTGCGCAAAAAATAGCAAAGCGCTGGTGCAAACACCCTCTTTTTCCTCCTCCACGCCTGCAGACTGACATAGCCTTCCCTAACACTTGCTAAAATGCCCCCTCAGGCTTCCTCAACTGAGGTTGCTACTGCCTCCTCTGCATCGGGAAAACGAATTCCTACAGAGCCCTCCCCCACTTCACACACACATTTTCTTAGCTAACTTCTCTCCCCACCCATGGGGGGGGGGATGGAGGCCTTTCCTGTTGGCTCTAGGAAAGCTTCCTTGCCCTTACTGTAAGAAATGGGGGTGGGTGGAGGAAAGCACAGACTGTGGTGCATATACAATATGTAGCCAGACTGATTTCATTCCTGTGTTGTAATGGTCAAAATTGGCTGTTTTGCAGCCCTGAAAGAAAGCTGGGAGGATAGATATCCAACTGTCCTCAACCGGAGCCAGAGCTTTTTCAGCCCTGCCACCAGACTGGTGAAACTCTGCCTAATGACATCCATGCCCTGTGGGACTTACAACAGTCCTGCAGGGCCTATAAGACAGAGATGTTCTGCCAGGCCTATGGTTGAGGACAGCAATGGTTTACCATCAAGCCTGGCCTCCCCTATCCCAAGGGAGGACACATATTGTCTATTGCCATCTGATCAGTTTTGATTACTACTGGTTTATTGTTTTAAATTTTAATTTGTGTGTGTGTGTGAAGGTTAAAGGTAAGGTTTCCCTTGCTCTAAAGCTAGTTGAATCTCACTGTAGGGGGCGGTGCTTATCTGTTTCCAAGCCAAAGAGCCAGTGCTGTCCGAAGACATTTTCGTGGTCATGTGGCTGGCATGACTAAATGCTGAGGTGCACAGAATGCTGTTACCTTCCCACCAAAGCGGTACCTATTTATCTACTTGCAATTTCTTGCTTTCGAACTGCTAGGTTGGCAGGAGCTGGGGCCAGAGATGGGAGCTCACTCCATCACGCGGCACACATGTCTCGAACTGCCGAGCTACAGATTTTCTGGTCTGCAGCTCAGTGTCTTAACCTCTGAGCCACTGCAGCCCTCTGTGTGTGTGTGTACATATATAAAATCTATTAGAATTGTATTTATACATTGTTGTTAATCGCCCTAGGATCCATTGGGGGGGAGGATGGTATATAAATCAAATAAATAAACAGTAATATTTAAAAAAACACCCTTTTTTTGCCGTCAAGTCACAGCTGACTTACTGTGGCCCCACAGGGTTTCAAGGCATCAGTCCTGCTTAGGTTCTGAGATCTGATGGGATCAGGCTAGGCTGGGTCTACCCAGATCAGGACTCATCCTCTATACCACAAAATTATTCTCAGTAATAATCATGAAATAAAATGAATAATAGTAATGGCCAGAAAAGAAATGCAGACAGTGAAAATGTTCTTTCCAACATGCTATTTCATTATGAGAGCCAGCATGGTGTAGTGGTTAAAATGTCAGACTAGGATCTGGGAAATCTAGGCTCAAATCCCCACTTGTGCCATGGAAGCTTGCTGAGTGGCCTTAGGCCTGTCGCATTATTCTCAGCCTAGTCCTGACCAGGATAGCCTGATCTCATCAGATCTCAGAAACTAAGCAGGGCCAATGTGGAGGCAGGCAATGGCCAACCACCTTCAAACATCTCTTTCCTTGAAAACCCTTCAGAGTTGCCATGTCAACTGTGACTTGACAGCCAAAAAAAAAAATTCCTTCACACCAGTTGTGTTCTGAGCAGACAGTTGGGAGGACTTCTGTTCTCCATTTTGAAGCCCAAGAGCTAATCATCTCAAACATCTACAAGTCATTTTTAGAGCTTGGAATCTGCCCTTGTACTAACTTTTACTAACACTAGCCAAAGCATTACAAAATAGTACTTCACCAGACTGGATGTTAAGAAACACATTAACCCCCCCCCCCAAGAAGGTGTCTCCATCCTCTATTGTTTCCAAAGGACTGAAGTTAAACTAGAGAATCTCTGCAGTAGAAACTGAGGGGGGGGGTTAGCAGAACTAGTGCAATGTACAGAGTACCCAGCAGTGCCAGTGCAATCACAGGGTGCCCAGCAGAATCCAGTGCCATTGTGGCAATGTCAGCTAATGTCAAGCACAAAATCACAGTCCAAGCAAGGGGGGCAGGTTGGAAGCCCAGCAGAACCAGTACAATGTATAGTGCCCAGCAAACCCAGTGTCTTTTGTTTATATTAATAAAGGTTTGCTACTATACTACTCTTAAATACATTATGTCACCAAGCAGGATAGGGATAAGAAGGTCTTGAGACCAAAGAGTGAAAATGGGAGCGGGGAGAAAACATGGAAAAAAATAGGTGAAGGGAGACAGAAATGAATGAGAAATGTGTGGGAAGGGGGAGAGAAATTAAGAGAGGGAAAGGTTGTTCTATCTTGATGCAATACCGTAACTACTGCTTTGCAAGATCTGGCTGAGCTGGGTTCAAGGAAAGGGAGAGAAAGGCTAGACTATTGGAGAAAATGACCTGCATGCTGGAAATTACTGTAGCGGCTTTCAGTGTGCTGGCTTAGTTGTTGTTAAGCAAGTTTGCTTCAGTTTTGGAGAAAGAAAAGTTTGGATCCTAGAGTGCTTTTTGCTGTGCTCAGACACAGGGGTGCCCCTAGTGGCTGCAGCCAGAACTGCATTTTAAGAAGAAGAAGAGATTGGATTTATACCCCGCCCTTCACTACCCAAAGGTGTCTCAGGGTGGCTTACAAACTCCTTTCCTTTCCCCTCCCCACAACAGACAATCCTGTGAGGTAGATGGGGCTTAGAGAGCTCTTGACAGAAACTGCTCTTTTTTCAAGAACAGCTCTTATCAGAGCTACGGCTTGCCCAAGGTCATCCAGCCAGGTGCAAGTGGAGGAGTGGGGAATCATACCCGGTTCTCCCAGATTAGAGTCCGTGGACTTAACCACTACACCAAAATAAAAGGAAAGACATTTGGCTGGATGCAGCATGATGCTGGCTTTGAGGGCCTTCCAGTTGACTTCCTCAAGTTGCTCCTGGGGCAGACTGCACCCCCCAGCCTACCCTTGGTATGCCACTCATTTTAACCTTGGTTAGTTATTTTAAAACATCATTTCCCAACACCTCAATCAAATAAACTGAAATCTCTTAAAATTTTCTAAGGCTGTTTGGCTTAAATGTGATTCAGCCTGTGCCCCTGCTGAATGGGAGAAAACTGTGGGGAAAGATATGGGGAATATGTAAAGAAATAACAAAGTTTTCAATAAAAGTGAAATTAATTTTAAATTAGTTTTAAATCTCTACTGGTATGAGAAAGAAGGCTGTACTCCAGTCCCCTTCCTTTTCAGAGGTGGGATTTCATTCATAGGAAAGCCTGCTTTGCAAAATCATTGTACTCTTTTCATCATAGAATTAAAGCTTGGCTATTTGAGGGAGCTTTGCCTAGTGATGCATAGCTGGTTTTGTGTTCATATTAATGTTTCTGCTAACTTTGTGATTTGGTTGTTTTATTTTATTCCATTTTTCTTGATAATAGTATACATTTTAATAGTGTTTAAAATAATATAATGGACACTCATCTGTAAGTAGCCCTTAATTGGCTTTATTTATGCTTTTTGAAATTTTATTTCTGTCCTGTCCTATTCCAGGGCTTGGGATATCCAACAATATATTGTAATTGAAAAAGATGCTTCCTGGTCTTCAGAGGGATTACAAAGGGGGGGGGTAGAGAGAGAGACACGTGTGAATAAAATAAGTATGAGAGAACGGAGGGAACGGCTAAACATATAATAAATGATGGTTCAGTACAGTAGCTGAGCCTTATCTTTTTCTGCTTCCCATCATCTACAGATATCTATGTAGTAGAAGACTGGTAGAGCAATTAGTACATTATATTTTTTAAAAAGTAAATAAATGTAGGAGTGAATTTAAAGTGCTGCAGTTTTTCTTCAGTCATGTCTGATTCAGAAATTAACAAGTGCTACCCTAATTTAAGGTACACCCTACTAAATCCATTGATCAAGGGTTTAGAAAGGTATAACTCTGTTTAGGATTGCACTTGTAAAGTTGGGTGGTAACAGTGTTTGTTTACTGGGTAGCTCTGTACTCAGCTCAGTTTAGCCATTAGTCATCAGGTATTGCCAGTTCTTTGTGCTCTCTTCCTGGATTTTCATTACAAAGCTTTCTCAGGGAACCTGAATTGTCAGATTCAGTGTAAAGCCTGAGTCTCATGATCACTTTTGAGGTGGGGAAAGACACCAAGAAGTAAATTTTCTCATATAAAATACAGTTGTCTCTTAACACATAGTAGCACCATCTCGATTTTGGTTTTGAATAATGGGCCTTCTCTGATGGCCAACGGAATCCTAATATTGGTAACTATAATGTATTATTATTTATTAAAATATTTCTATGCCGCCTTTATGCTCCAATATATGCCACCTTTATGCTCCATGGTGGCAAACATCAAAACATTAAAAGCCCATTTAAAATAAAGTATATATAAAATAATTAAGCAATGCAATAAAACATATAAATACAAAGGCACATAACAAAACTGGGGAGAAAGGCCAATAGTAGATAGTGGGGGAATGCCAAACAAAACAAAACAAAATTCACCTGCTGGTGAAAGACAACAATAAGAGTGAGATAGATGTACCTCCCTGGAAGGGAGTTCCAAAGTTGTGGTGTCACAACCCTTTCTTGGGTTACTATCCATCTAGCCTCAGATGGTGGGGCACCCAAAACAGGGATTCTAAAGATGGGCTACTCATGTTGTCTTGTAGCCTTGTAAGCTTTGTGGTCCTAAATATATAGGGCCAAAAGTTCACTTTGAAACATCTGCTCACCACCTCTAAGCCCTCCTGCATCCAAAACTGAGAGATGCTCTATGCAAGCTTCCAGTCTCTTCTGTGCTTAAGGGCTCAGCATGGGAGTGTGGGTTACCTGTCAAAACAGGGAATAAATGTTTGGGAACAGTGGTGTTGTAGAGGGAGTCCCTAAGCATTAGTAGTAAGTGCTAGCATCCTAGTACTTTATGTGAATGATGGGGATAGTGGAGAAGCTTTCAGAAGAAAGCCTGAGAGGAAGAGGTTGAAAAACTGGGAGAAGGGAATGGGTTCAATTTCAGCAGCTGATTTCGAATGAAAGATATTTTAAGTGAGAACAGAGAACTAATAATGCAATGGAGAACTAATAATGTTAAGTTTTTTTAAAAAAGGAACTATTTCCAAAGTAAAACTATCTTGGTCTTTATTTTTGTTTTGTGCTGAGCAACATGTTAAGCAGGCTTTCAGATATGGCTAAGCCATATTTCATGCATAAGCAGTTTCAGTTCCAACCTTCTGGTCTCCTTTGTCTCTTAAGAGAGAAGGAAGAAAACCCGAGCAGTACTCCTTGATGATGAAAATAGCACAGAACCCTTTGTCTTTCTCCTCCAGTTTGTCATGGTTTGGTACTGAGCAAAGCTAGTGTCAGTGGGTTTAAGCCGGTAAGTCTTAATAGCTGTCAACCGCAGCAGATGAAGGTGAGATGTAGAAATGAATAGGCAACCACGGTGAATGATGATGTCGTTCCAGTGTCTTCTCGCCCACAGAACTAAAGCACTTCTTGGGTGGAAACCACACACATTATTCAGACATTTTTGTTGCAACACGTTGGCTGCTATCAGAACAAATGAAGCAAGGGTTAAACGAGCCACCTGATGTTTCAAGCTATCATATCTATATGCCATTTTATATTCACAAGTTGCTTGGGATCCACTATGTAGTTATAGCATGTTTGCTCCAAATGCACTTTCATCTGAAAGAAAAACAAAGTAATTGTAGGTTAAATTTAACAAGTTAGCTGAATCAGACAGTATGTGACTTAGGTAAAGGTTCCCTTGCTTGAAAGCCAGTCGAATCCGACTCTAGGGTTGCGGTGCTCATCTCCGTTTCAAAGCCGAAGAGCCAGCGCTGTCCGAAGACATATCCGTGGTCATGTGGCCGGCATGACTAAACACCAAGGTGCACAGAACGCTGTTACCTTCCCACCGAAGTTTATCTACTTGCAATTTCTTGCTTTCGAACTGCTAGGTTGGCAGGAGCTGGAACTAGAGACAGGAGCTCACCCCGTCATGCGGCACTCTCGTGTCTTGAACTGCTGAACTACTGACCTTCCACAGCCTGCAGTTTAGTGTCTTAACCACTTGAGCCACCACAGCTCCTAGTATGTGACTTTGGTGATATTAAAAGGCATAGTGACCTTTTCTGTGTTATCTGTTGTTTCTGTTCTGATGAAACCAGAGGTTCTAAAGAAGCTCATGTGGATTCTTCATCATCATCACCTCTACTTTGCCTCTTCTCATTCAGAAGAGCTTTGGGTTTTTGTTGTTGATTGTTAATTTTAAATTTGCATATATTTAAATTAATTAGGATAACCAAATAGCTTAGTTATGGATATACTCCATTGCCTTTGGGCTATCAGTTGTTTTATGAAGCTGCACTGAAAGACCTGGCCTTTAGCATTCTTTGTTATTAAGTCATCTAATAGTAATAAAATTTGTAATTACATTTTTTTTGTTTCTAATAGTTATCCTTTAATATGAAATCTATCAACATAACAAAAGACAAATACCAAAATAAAGCAACTGAAAACCCATAAACATGCATAATGCTCAGGCTATAGATTATTATTTATTAACAGAATAATAAAATGGTTTTCATTTCAAGAATACCGTTATCTATAATATACTTTGAGGGATAACAGTAGGATTACTTATAAGCAGTGAAAGGATACTAAGCAGTAAGAAACATAGGAACCTTTGCCTGTCCCTTTGGAGTCCTAATGGGACATCATCTTTTGTTCAGTAGCTTCCCTATCTTGGAACGTCTGTCTTCTGTAGGTGGTTTTCAGGCAGCTTTCAAAGGTGCAAAACATACTTCTTTGCTGCCATTCATAGGATGTGATCACACACACTAAATAATCCACTTTCAATCCACTTTCATTGCACTTTCCAACTGGATTTTACTGTGTCAATTGGCAAAATCCAGTTGGAGAGTAGACTGAAAGTGGATTATTTAGTATGTGTGATTGCAGCCATAGATTCTTCAAGAATTCTATTTGAATATAGGCCAGATCCCATTTTAGTGCTATGGCTGCTAAGCCTAAAATATAGATCTATATCCATTTCCCCAAATCAGCCATGTTGGAGACTTACACTGTAAATGGAAAAAGTAACCAACTTGGTCACCTTCCTTTCAGTAAAGAGGGCCACAGACGTTATGAATTAAACATGAACTAGCAAGTATTTTTTATTATTGGCTCACAAATTAACATTAACGATCATATGGTGGAAAGTGCCATCAAGTCACAGCCAACTTCTGGCAACCCACATAGAGTTTTCAAGGCAAGAGAGTAACAGAGTTGGTTTGCCATTGCCTGTCTCTCCATAGTACCCCCTGGTACTCCTTTGTAGTCTCCCATCAAAAAACTAACTCATGCCTACCTTACTGACCTTCCAAGATTTGACAAGATTGAGCTAACACAGGCCATGCTGGTCAGGTCATATGAAAAAATATTTTTATTTGAAAGAGATCTATCATTTGTAAATGCTCAAAAACATTTATGGTTAAAAGTCTCCAGATTTATTTCTGGGTGTATATTCTGAGTGGTCAAATGGAAATTTACAGAGTTAAGATCATCTTGCACCTGTTCCAGGTGTTCTGTATATTCCAAACAATTGCATTAAACATAAGAGATTGTAATCTAAAGTAAGCAATTGAAAGGATGTGTAGGTGTAGAAGCTTTCTCCATTTGAGTCTTCCACTTCACAGTACAACAAGTATAGCTGTATGCCAAATTTTACAACTGAGTCATAGAGTGATTGTATTCTAGATGTTTATTTTGTAGTGGGTTTATGCTGTCCTTCCTTCAAGGGAGCTCATGGTGGCAAATATGATACTTCCCTCCAACATTCATCAGCAGTCCTCCTTTGTTTGGAAGACTATGAAGCTGTGTAAAAATTGTAATCCCTTACCACATGTTTCCACATTAAGCCTATATGAGGAAGGCATCTCAGTAAAATCTGACTCTTGTATATTTCTTACACTTGGGAATGTCTAGATCTGTGTATAATTGGGGGCCAAGCTACACATGATGTTGAGGCATCCATGATCATGTCTGTGTATTCTAATCTCAAAAGTAGCACTGGGGACTGGTAGAACTGGTGGTGCTGGAAAGTGCTGTTAAGCTGTGGCCGACTTATGGTAACCCCATAGGATTTTCAAGGCAAAAGACTTTCAGAGGTGGTTTTCCATTGCCTGCATCTCATAGTGACCCTGGACTTCCTTGGCAGTCTCCTGTCCAAGTATTAACCAGGCCTGATCCTGCTTTGCTTCCAAGATCCAGGCCATCCAGGTCAGGGCCTGATAGGACTAGGGGGACTTTTTCCTGACAGAAATTGCTCTTTCCCAACTGCTTTTAATCTTGGTAAGGAAATGAAGACAAGTATGCTGAAGATCCAGTGGGCAGAATGAATTCCTGTTGAGGGAATTATGAGGGGACAAGGATGAACACACACAATCCTCTTAGTACTGTAGCCCTGATACAAATCATTGCATTACAATACCTATTCATGATGAGGGTTTTTGTTGTTTTTTTTAAATAGAACTCTCCTAAAAAGGAGATAATTTTATTGCTTTTTTATACAGAAAGAAGGTAGGGTATATAGATGGGTAAAGAAAAGAGGCAAGTGAATTCTCTGTTAAAGTGTTAGTTTTTTTTTGTTAGTACAAATAAAGTTTTTGGCTTCTACTGTGGTTGAAGGATCTTCTTTTCATCTTACCGAAAGTCCAAAATACACCTGTTAGATAGATTAGTAAAGTCCTTTGGGGTTAATTGTTGACCAGCTCCATTCTGTCGTCTCACAAACAGCTGTTACATCTTGGGGTTTCTCCCTTTTAAGTCTCTCAGATTGTAGGATAGGCCCTCTTTTGCCTTTTTGTCTTCCGCACCTGCACCTTCTTCTTCTGGGCCGCTGTCCTCCTCGCTGCTTAGGACTGTCCAATTAGTGAATTCTGCATCTTCCTCTGAACTGGCGTGTCTCTTCAGGAATTCTTGAGCTTTGAAAACGGAAATCTTCTCTCTTTTATCCTTAAACTTGAACACCAGTCCCTTGGGGACCCACCATTTGTAGCTAATTTGATGTCTTTGTAGAAACAAGGTCAGTCCTTTATATGCTTTCCTTTTCATACGAATTTCATATGGAATATCTTTTAATATTCTGATAGTCTGCTCTCCAATCTTCAAAGGCATTGCTGATGCCGCTCGTAAAATTTGATCTCTAGTACGCTGCTTGGTAAACTTGACAACCACTTCTGCTGGCAAATTGTTTTTCTTTGTAAAGCTGGAGTAGGCTCTATAGGCCACATCCATCTCCTCGTTTAAGTTTTGCTCTTCTCTGCCAGTTAGCAGTGCCAAGGCATTTGCTAAAATACTTCTGAGATCTTCTTTCTCTTCTTCCTTTATGCCCTGAAAACGGAGAGTCAAGTTTGATTTTTTCCATCTGAAGCATTAAAATTCTTTTTTCTTGCATATCTTGATGCTTTTCTAATTTGTTGACCTTTTTCTTGATTTTCTTGGTGTCTTCCGTCGAGACGAAACACTTCTGTGCAATCTCCTCCATTTTCTTTGCCGTTTCTGTTAATTGTTTCTGTTGACTGCTGAGCACACCTTCCATGTTGCAAAGGGTTTCGCTGATTTTCTGCATTTGATCCAGCAGAGGGCGCAGTGACTCACTTTTCTGCTGATTGACAGCTGGCTCTAGGGGGAGGCTGCCAGAACCGGAAGTCCCTCCCACCTTCTTTGCCAGCTTCTCTGGGACCTTTTTCTGCCCCGACATTTTTATTGTTTACTTTAACCAAGTTCGTGCCGTGACCCTCAGGAGACAAGATTCTTTCTCTGGCTTCAGTAAAACCCTCAGGTATCTTTTCCAATCCACTTTTTTGCTTCGCCCCCCTTCTCTCTTTCTTTACCAGTCCCGATTTCTAAGGGGGGTGGGGATTCCTCCCTCCTCCCATGTGCTTGTACGATTACAGGGGGAGCGCATTTATGCCGCTTCCAAGCAGATCTCCAACTCATGATTTGCTGCTGATTTTTCTTTTGTTAATTCATCTCCGCTGCTTCACTCTGGAAAGTTGGTGGCGTTGCTGCGTCCCATACGGGCACTACACAACGGGGCCGTTGGGGCAAGAGGGAAAGCCTCAATTTCCCGACTGTCAGGCCGGCAAAGAGGCTATTCCCCAAAGCGCCCCCTGGTTCGGAGCCTTTAACTAAGGCTCACTAGGGTCCTTCGCTTGTGCGAAAACCCCCCTGACTGTGCGTGGGCTGATCGCCTCCGGGAGCATCCCGAGAGGCGACTGCCATTCGCTCCGCCGAAACCAAAAGTCCCACGATGAGTTTTTAAGGATAAAGTATGTGGTAGATATGATTTCAGTTGGCATTGTATGTGTTGCATGTATGATTTTAGTGAACGGTCCAGCCGTAATACTAGCTTGGGATCCCCACTGCCATTTTAGACAACTTCTGTATATTTGTTACGTGGAACAAATGTTATATACCATTCATTGGGGTTCAGTGAGTGTAAGGTAGCCATCATCCCGGTATGCTCCAGTGATGGTTAGTCTGCAGACTGCATCTGCCATGGAGACTGGTATCCTCTGGCCCAGTCATATTTTTGAGCCACTGTTGACCATGTCAACTTACCTATTTTAACCACCTGTCCATTTTTATTTAAAAATTTTTGCTCCAATTTCCTACTTTTCTTGAGCTCAAAACAACAAATAATAAAAAATGTACCCCCAACCAATTATGCTGTAAATTTCTTATATGTAAATCATATGACTGATATGGCCCCACTGGTGGACCTCCTGATGGCACCTGGTATTTTTGGCTACTGTGTGACACACAGTGTTGGACTGGATGGGCCATTGGCCTGATCCAACATTGGCTTCTCTTATGTTTTTAGGATGCCACAGATTCCATATCTCATGATATAATGGTCACCATTCACATGGAATACTAAATGGTTTGGCTGGGAACAGATAGGAAATTCATATTAGGGATAGTTAATCCCCATAGCAAATATGACCTGCAGGCCAGCTCTGAGAAAATACTGCTCAGGCGTCTTATTAAACGTGCATTGATTATGGTAAGACCACTGTAAAGCAGAATTTTCCATTAAAAATAGAGTAAAATATCTGATACTTCACTCATGTTATTGGATTGTTCAGGAAGGCCTTAAGTCCTGAGGTGGCTTTTAGTAGTCAGAATTACATACATAGGGAAGCTGTGGTTATGCTTTATTGATACCATTTAATAGTTTTACATACTGAAGTATAGGTAGGTACCTATCTTGATCCTTTGTGATTCTGTTGGCCACACGTCCAAATAAATTAATAAAGTCCAGTAGCCTATCCTCTGCTCTGGGAGTCAGTGTTCCTTAATCTTTGTTCCTCATTTGTGTGGAACACTCCTTGATTGTAGTCTGGTACAGATCATCAAATAGAATCCCACAATTTTTTTGGTTGGACTATTGAATTGTTGATGTCAGAGATGTTACACATGGGACATTTTCTGTAAAAGAAAGGCAATAAAACATATGTTGTATGCCGATTTGCAGTTAACTTTGCAAAGAGCACAAGGGAAAGTAGTAAATAATATAAGCGTTTCTCTCATGACAATTCTGTTTTGAAATACTTTTCACTTCTGAAGATTTATAGTTGTTTGTGCAAAGTACTGTTGAAATGGAAAGGTATCCTATATCCTCTTGCACAGGCTTAGCAAGGTCTTTTGTAAAATGTGACGTCTGGACCCTGAGGGTCATGGCAGATTGCCATTAAAAATGAACTTCTATTTCTGTTTCTTTTGTCTGGTGCCTTAACCTGTGAATGCTCTGATGGCTGTGGTTAATATGGTGGGGAAATAAGTAACACCTAAATATAGAGGTAAATGTTAAATCTGTAATTCTTGCTTAGCATTGTGAGAAGAAAAGTCGAACTTAAAATAGAAGGGATAGCTGCACCCTTCCACCATCCAGTGTTGTGATTGTTGACTGGCAACTCCTTGCATGTGTCAATTAAAGAAGCCAGCAAGAGGCACAACTGCATTTAGGGGTACTGGATTCCATAACGTGAACTATCTAAATCTGAATATTCAATATTATTACTGGAAGTATTTTACCATTTATTCACTATTGGTTGTACCGTACTCCTTCAGGGTTTATTCTGATGAATAGTCTGCTTGTTTTCCAAAATCAGTAGCTACTTGTCTTCATCAGTTTGACTTGATCACATGAAAATCTGGTGTGTGTATGTGTAAAGTGCTGTCAAGTTGCAGCTGACTTATGCTGACCCCAACATGGGGCTTTCAAGGCACATGAGAAGCAGAGGTGGTTTGCCATTGCTTTCCTCTGAAGAGTGTTTCTTGGTGGATTCCCATCTAAGTACCGATCCTGCTTAGCTTCTGAGATCTGACGAGATTGGGCTATACCATGCTGCCTTCCCTCCCAAATATCTAATAGTCTCAGTCAAATATACAATATATGTGTCTGTTTGAAAACTCAAGTGATAAATAAATAGCTGCCTGTGATAGACTATTATTTTCTTCTTGCTTGCATAGCTGAGTATAAATATGTTAATATGCCCTCCAGTAATTATCGTATGCTGATTCCCTAAATGTTTCAGACCTGCAGTTTTCTTTCAGTTCAGAATTTCAGGAGGCTTTTTCTGTGCTATCATTATTGTGTTGGTGTGCACTCAAAGTGACATTAACAATTAATCCTTCTGTTTGCTTTTGTATGGGAATACCATGTAGTTGCTTTTGTTTCCTACACTTTATTTTATTATGTATGTACCTCAGTTATAGTTTGTCTTTCTCACAGAACACTCAAAATGATTTATAAAAATTAGAAGTCAACAATAACTGCAATAAAAACTATTTAAAAACTTACTACAGACATTAAACCATCTTAATGACAGTATCTCTTTCATAGAAATGGTCTCCTAAAATCATAGAAATGCTCCTCCTAAAAAGTTCCGTTTTGCACATTCTGTCAAACAACACTTCCTGGTCAGGCAGGTTGTTGCACCAGGTAGAGGCCATAACAAAGAATCTTTGGATATGGGCAGCTAATAATCTCAGGCATTTTCAGGACATCCTACATCCTGTAAAGCTATAAAACCAGGTAGGATACCTTGACAATAGCCTGGAGCTTAATAGTGCAATTCTAAACAAAGTAACATCCTTCTAAGCCCATTGACTCAGAAGGGTGTAACTCTGATTAGGATAGTACTGTAAAATTGCTATGCTCTGCTTCACCTACAATGTGTAGCAAACAGGCCTGAGTAGGAAGTAAGAAAAGCTGTCCCACAGACAAAAATGTTTGGTATTTTTCATAGTTGTGGATAATACTGTTTGTGAACTGCAGCTATGCACTACAGAACAAACTTTCTGCATCCATTTGTATAGGATGAACAGCTTTGAAGTGTAACTGACTGTTACTGTTTAATATTTATTTATCAACTATGTTGTGCCAATTCGCTTTTTGGAATCCTTGCTAAACTTTTGTTTTTGCATTGCAATTTCACATTTGAATTTTTTTAAAAGCTCTGAGATAGTTGTACCCTTGAGTTCTGTACTTTTTTAAAATAAACCAAATCATTTCATTTTTGGTAAATGCAAAGGACTTATTGTTACTTGCTCTTAATACTGGCAGCTGTTCCTGTTGGTCAGATGACTCAAGTTGTCTCTCCCTCCATTCTAAATCAATTTCTTGTCGATGCAGATTCTAAGGATTAACTAATGTATAGTGGTCTCCCAGGAGATGGGTTTATTTATTTTTTAAAAATGTTAATGATATGGCAAGTGAACCATATCATTATCCAGTGCTAATGAGTATATGTCATTCTATCATTTCCTAACTAGAAAATGACAGATGGAGAGACCTCAGCAGGAAATGTCCCCTTCAGATCGAGCAGCAAAGCACCAGCATTTGGGACTGCCTTCCTGACAAAAGTGAAGAAAGCCCCATATGGCAGAAACAAGCAGCTAACACATGCTCAGTGACCAGCTTGATCAAAGACCTGAGTCTCAGTGACCGGAATGGCAACCCATCAGCACCTCCCAGCAAACGCCAATGTAGGTCACTCTCTTTTTCTGATGAGCTGTCTAGCTGCAGGGCTTCATGGAGGCCTATAGGATCGAAGGTCTGGACTCCTGTAGAAAAGAGACGATGTTATAGCGGAGGAAGTGTCCAGCGTTACTCCAATGGATTCTCAACCATGCAAAGGAGTTCAAGCTTTAGCCTTCCTTCCAGGTCAAACACTCTTTCCTTGTCCTATGACCAGTCTGGATTTAGCAACAGATTTGGATGTCAGCCATGCCAAGGAATGAGGAGGTCAGCCACTTATGGACAGACGAGTGATATCTGGGGTAATGATCACAATTCTGTAGAGAGTGGCCGGGTTGACATTCAGCGGTCGCTCTCCTGTTCTCATGATCAGATATCCTTTTCGGAATATTGTCTGCCCTCAGCAAACAGCACACCTGCCTCGACACCAGAGATGACGAGGCGCTCCAATGGGCTTTCCCGAAGCCGGTCTCAGCCATGTGTCCTTAATGATAAGAAAGTTGGAGTAAAACGACGGCGGCCTGAAGACATAAAGGAACAAAGGCCTTCACTGGACCTTGCCAAGATGACCCAGGTAAGGGATGATTACATCACAGTTGAGTCTCATGGCTAGGCCAGACAATCACAAAACCCACAAGGCATGTATTTTCATACAGGTGATGCGTACAGTCTGAACAAAAACTTTGCATAGTTGGAATGTGCAGTACTAATAGAGCCACAAACCCAAATGATTTGTTTATCACATTGAATTCTAGGTTTTATCACAGGTAACGTTTGCTGCTTCCCTTTGTCAGTATGAGACTGATTCATATTCTGATATTGACATTAATGATGCTGTATCTTCTGTACCCTCTTGTCATATGCAGAACCCAGGTGGTATAATCCCTATAAAGAATATTTGTTTTCTGAAACCATATTTTTTAGGCATAGTGTTGGATCCAGCCAGCTTTTTCTCTCGATCTCATCCAGTTCTTCTCCTTACTATAGCCCCAGTCTGACACTGCTTTTGTTCATGCAGCCCCATGATAGCTGGTCAGAGGGGCCCCCCGTCCCATTCTCACCAGCAGAAAACCTGGTTGGATCCAATCCATTATCTAAGTTTCATATAATTTGATAATTTCACACCGATGAGCATGATTAAAATTAATTTGTGTTTTTTTCTAGATAGAATATGTTTCCACTAGCAGGGTTTGTCTGGAAAACCTAAACTCATGTATTAAGTGGCAGAAGATGTGATTCTAAACACAAGCTGTAAAAGCAGGGGAAACCTCAGCGGTTCTTAGTGCACATTGTATTTCTGTTTGAACCCAAACTAGGTGCTATGCAGGGCACAGACTTCAACAAGCATTTGACTTCAGTAATTTTCCACATCATTATCATGTTTCATTTTCAGTTGCAAAACAGAGCATAAAACTTTCCTCTTTAGTCAGGGATCCAAAGTGTGAGTAGATAAGAGAGCTGAAGTGTGTATCAAAAGGGATGATTTGGTTCCATAAACTCTTAACTTTCAGTACCTACTTGGAAGAGAAGTGTCTTTGTAAAGTGTGACACACATAACTAAACTGCAGGGACTTTTGAAAGAGCAGTACCCCAAACCAGTATCTTCTTATCTAATAAGGGGAGATTTATGAGTCAGCATTTCTACTGTCAATAATTTACAAGTGTATGCTTAATAGCATAATGATGCCTTTGTGTGGGACAGAGATAAATTGGGTTTAAAGATATGATAGCTCCCCCCCCCATAGAATTAGGGTATTAACCCTGATTTTCCTGGCCTAATTCCAGTTTTAGTTTATTGCCCTCTACATATCGAAAGCTTCCATGGTCAAGGGCTCTTAAACCAGCTGTTCCATATCTTCTGCTTCCCTTGTATTGTTTGCACTGACTTGAATTGTATTAGGTCCCTTAGGATCCTCCCTAATGAAGGATGCCAAATGAAATGTACAAGGCATTAAAAAACAGAGTTTTTCCTAAGCAGGTACAGCTGAATAGTGAAGTTGTGCTTGCACTTTATTTCCCCTTACCCCAGCATAATGACTTTTGATAGAGGAAACTCATTTATGTACCTTTTATAAGAATGTGATACTTTACAATACTTTATGGCTGAACGGGTGATTGGATAAGTTCATTTTCTTTTGTGTTCGAGGGAATGCTTTTTCTTTCTCTAGAGAAGTTTGGAAGATAAAAAGGGCAAGGAAATAACATGCTTGGGTGACTTCAGGGGAAAACACAGTACGTTATACTGCACTGCAGTCCCACTTTGAAAATGTGTGTCAGTGAAATTTAATATGCTAAGTTGCTTTTATTAGCTAATAAACTGGATAGGTAGTAAAAACAACCTTATTATATTTTATGAGTCCCAAGTTGAAATCACACAGCTAGCATCACTGAAGGCCTTTTCATTTCTTGTACTTGTGGAAACAGTTTAAAATATATAGTAATGCATGTTTGTACCTAGGTATATATGGGCTATTTCATTTGCTCCAGGCTGTTATCCAAGGAAGCAGCAGAGGCTTGTAGTAGAAAAACGTAAAAGGGACCTCTGAGTGAAACAACTCTCTGTGGCTGGCTTAACTTTTCATCAGCAGGGCTCCAGATACATCAAACATCAATAAGGGCAGGATGTGGGAGGCTTGTAATTGCTGTAGAAGCATGAGGTGCTCTGAAACTTATGCAAAGGTGCATGATTCTGAAAACATGTGCCTACTGAAGTTGCTGTGGCAAAAGTGGTAATTAACATTGCTGGGAATTGGCTGTATTTGTCTTTTATGATGTCATAATGCCAAATCCATGATGTCAGATTGGGTGGCCACCTTGAAAAGAGTTTCGTCTCAGAATGCCATGGGAGTGCATTCTGGTCCTAGTTGTATGGGATGAGTTTCAGGTGGTGAGACCTGATGGTGGATTAGTTGCTCTGAAATGTGTGGCCCACCACATCTAGACTTGACCCTTATCCTTTGTGGCTGTTGATATTGAGCCAGACTGGGTTCGTTGAATGGGTCTGGGAGGTAATAAATACTTTTCTGCAGGAGAATATGGTTCTGACCACCCTGAAAGATGCAGCTGTGCAACCCCTTCTGATAAAGGCATCCCTGGAGCCTGCTAACCTGAACAACTACTGCCTGGTGATCACCATTAAACAGGTATTATCAGGCAGCTTTAGTCAGTCTTGGAGGAAAAGGATTATCTATACCCATTTCAATCCAGATTCAGGCCTGGGTTTGGGATGGAAATGGCCTTGGTTGCCCTAATGGATGATCTTTGCCAGGAGAGTTTCCCTATTGGTTGTCTGGTGGCTTTTGATACCATCTACCATAGTATCCTTCTAGAGAGGCTGGTAGAGTTTGAGTAAAGTGCCACCGATATGTGGATTACACCCAGCTCTGCTTCTCCTTGACAACTGAGCCAGGTGGGTCTTTGGAGGTCCTGGACAGTTGTCTGGATATGGTGATAGGATGGACGAGGGTCAATAAACAGAAGCTCAATCCAGACAAGACTGAGGTGCTGCTGGCCAATAACAGAGCTGTTTGAGGACTGAGGCGCACTTCCAAAGAAGTGTGACTTATACCCAGAATGCATGCATGTCTCTGTGTGTGTCCATGCCTGGAATTCATGGTGACATCTGGCGACTCCTTCTGGGACATGGAGGATGTTCAGAGAAGTGGCTTGATAGCCTTTCTCTGCCTCCCCAGAATTAAACTTTGTTGGTCTTAAGAGTGCCACTGGACTCACTTTGTTCTGTTGCTTCAGACCAACATGACTACCTGCCCCTGCCCCACAGTTGGGAAAGTTATAGCTTTACTTGCAGAGCCAGAGCCAGAGCCAGAGCCAGAGCCAGAGTTTTCATATAAGGTTGCACTCTTTGCCCTAGTGGCCAAGAAAATTCGAATTAATTTGACTAAATCTTCTGCTAAATAGCTAGGGTTATGTTAAGGTATATAAAGTCCTTTTTAGTAACCTTATCCTGAACCTTGTATTCTTTTCTGTATGTTTTAGTTTATTTTGTATAATTATCTCCTGTGTTTTAATGCTGATTCTATTCTGTATTTTATAACTTTTATTGTAATGTATTATATTTGCAGCGGCCATTAGCCATATGCAATAAACTAAACTGAACATGACTACCCACCTGAATCTGTCTTCATGGAGGGCTGAGGAGTCAGCCAGTCCTAGGGTGGGGCTGGACTCCCCTGTAGGAATAAGTTTGTAGCTTGAAGGTACTGCTGGATCTTGACCTATAGTTGGAGGCCCAGATCTCCTCTGTAATATGTAGTGCCTTTTATCAGCTTTGGCTGATATTTCATCTACGGCTGCTTCTTGAAAAGTGTGATCTGGCCTCAGTTGTTCCATGCTCTGGTTATATCTGGGTTATATTACCATAACATGCTTTAAATGGAGCTGCCTTTAAAAATGATCCAGAAACTTCAGCTCATCCAAAATGCAGCAGCCAAACTATTGTCAGGGGATTTTACCACCCCAGTGCTGAAAGATCTGCACGGCCTGCCCATTTGTTTCTGGGCACAATTCAAAGTGCAGGTTCTTACCTTTTAAAGCCCTCAGTGTCTTGGGACCCGGGTTCTTGAAAGACCACCTCCTCTGATATTGTCCAGCCTTCCGGTTAAGATCTGCCTCAAAAGTTCTGCTCTCTGTGCCCTTGCCTTTAAAGGTGAGACAGGGCTTTGCAGTACTTTTTCAGCACTGGAACCTCACTTATGGAATGTCCTTCCCCTTGAGGCTTGCCTGCTGCCTGCGTTTTTTTCTTTAAGGCACCAGGCCAAAATGTTTTTGTTCATCTAGTCTTTTTTTAAATAACTTTTTTATTGCTTTTATAATCTGCATCCTACTACCTAAGGGCAAGGGTACAGGGGAAAACACTACTATTAACTTAAGACAAGAACTTTGTGTTTGGTTACAGATACATAAAACACTGTCAGTGGCCTGTTTTTATGGTTTATGTTTTTATGCTGGGCTGTTTTTAATGGTGGGTTTTAATTAGTATCTGTTAATGTTACATTTATGCCATAGCATAGTATTTCTACAGTGCCCTGATACTACTATGGCAAAGCTGAAAAATCATGCAAGAACCTGAGAAACAATTAGGTAGGGAACAATCATGGATATTTACCAAGCAGAATGATAGGAGGGAATTGCTGATCTTGAATGGATATCACCTTTATCTCCATGGCGATTACCAGTGCTATGAGATAAAGATAATAAGTTCAGCATGCCTGAACCTGTAGTCATTTCAGTGGAGTTTCCTTAGCAGTTCTGTGCAAGCACCATTGAGACGAGGTTGTGACGTAGCATTGCTTGGTAGGTTTTCCTGGTCACCTTTATTGTGATTACTCACATATGCTGGGATTCAGACCCCGTGTTGTACTATCTGGCTCTAAACAAACGAGTAAGCTGGTATTAACTTGACCATTTTGTTTTGCCAAGATTCATATGTTCAACATAGATCAGCTGCTATGGGCCAGGTCATACATTGCTGTGTTACTGTGCACTCCTAAGTAGGTATACTCTCTATGAGCGTGTTTAGGATTGCAGCCTTACTGAAGTGAAACTAGATGCCACACAAGATATGTGTGAGAAATTTCTCAACAGTTATGTGTGTGTGTGTTTTAATGAAATGCAGCTACAGAGATGGATGAATTTGAGTGGAGAGTAAGGGGATGCTTAACAGTGCCAACCAGTTGTTCAGTAAAGTCTCCTCCCAAGTCCTTTTCCAGTCACAGGGGCAAAGAATCTCTTTTCCACTGGAGGAAAAAGTGGCCAATTCTGACTGGAAGGATTTGACTGAGGGCAAATGGTTAAGTGCTCTCCCTGAGGCTTTAAGCAAATTCACAGCGTCTGTGGAAGAAATGAGCATGTGGAAACTCCATGTGAAATCTTTAAGGTGAAAGCGAACTCCTCACCAGCAGAAAGATAATTTGTGTTATAATCATTAATCTGATGGCCTTCTTCTCATATTCTAGGGCAGCACAAGTAAGTTCTTGTTCTGTGAATTTATTTTATTCATTAGGGCATTTCTGTGCTGCTTGTCTCCTGAAAGGGACCCAAAGCATGTAAAGAAATGTCCAAAATACAAAATGATTAAAATAAATACAATTTAATTAAGCAAAACAAATTAAATGAAGGAAAACGAGTGCATCCTGGACAAGCCCTTATTCACTGAGCCAGGTAACACAGGCCCCAGGTGTCAAGCCATGGGCTTAGAACCTAAGGGCTCCTGCAAACTCAGCCTAGATGGTATTCAGCTGCTGTAAGCAAGCTGGTAGGATCTTTTCAGCTTTGTCTCTTGGATATCCCTCAGATTACTTCTCTGTTCCCTAATCATCTGGATGCCTTGATGGTCTGACTTCTTAGATATCATTCCCACAATGTCCTCAAAACTGCCAGAGAGAGGGAAAGCAGTGTGTGCCATGCTAGTGATTGGATACATATAGCAACCGTATTCTAAGCACAGCTTTCGTCCTCTGAATGGTGCCTCTAAGAACTGATCGTTTACTGTGTCTGACAGTGATGGAGAACAGTGCAGTGTGTTCTGCCATACAGCAGGGTTCCTGCTGTGTGAGATAATGTGAAATTTTCTCTGCCACATCTTTGTCAGTGCGCAGTCCCTCTTGGGTGGGTCCTTGTGTGCTCTTGCCATCTGGATGGAGGGACAAATAAATTAGCCTCAAATGCTAGATCAGAGTCCTGAGAAGCCTAACATGATGGAATACTACAAGGAGGCATTCATGCAGTGCAGGGTTCCATGTCATTGTAATTATGATCAAATGCAGCGACTTTTAATGAAATGCAAAGAATCAGCCACATGCTTCTGGTTTGTGCTAAAAGCTGTTTTGTCTTTAAGAATACCTTAGGGAGAATCTGAACACACATTTTATTCAGGGACAGTCTGAAATGAACCTAGGGCAGAGTTGTCGAATAGTGGATGTGGCTTGAGATGTGAATGGATGGTGGGGAGGGGGAATGAAAAAGACACAATTGTTTACTTTTTCATGAAAATGCTAAAGCTAAACAGTACCTGATGAATATGATCAACAACAGGGGCAAATTTATTAATTTTCGTTGCCTCTGGAAGTTGCAACTGCTAATTGCTGTAGCTGAGCACTGGTGTAGATTCAGGGCTATGTGACTGAAATACAGTCAGAAGTCCCTATTTAAATCATACATTGGCTATAAACTTCCTAGACAGCTTTAGGGAAAGCTTAATCTCTCGGCCCAGGTTTAAACAATCCATAGTCTTCCATCCACTGTGATGTGGGGATACTCTTGTAATTTATATGATGGTTGTATTATATGAGGTGGTCTGGATGCTCTAAGGTACTATATAAATTCTAAATAGTATTAGTCTTACATTTAGAAGGGGTTGGCGTACCTACCCATTGGGGATGGGTAGACAGCCTTGCTGGAGGTGTTCAGACAAACTCAGGACAGCAATTTATCAGAAATTCTCCAGCTTTTGGTTTTCCTGTGTTTAGAAGAAGTTGGACTAGATGGCCTATAAGACCCATTTTGACTCTGACTCTACTAACCTAAAAACCAGTTGCCAGTAGAAGAGGGAGGGGCATAGACTACTCCATCTAGTCTTGCTGGTACATAAAGCACCTGCTTCCAGAACATATTTAAAAAACTAGGGACTGCCTTCATTTGCTGTCTGTCATGTGAAAATTAGAAGAATAACTTTCCATCAAAAAAATGTTTCTCAGTTTTGTATTTTGTTGATTGTTAATGTCATTTGTTTGTAAACATTGGGGCTGTTAGCTGCCTTGAATATACTAATGGAAAAGCAGGATATTGATCCTACAAATAAAAAAACCAGAATGGCCAGGCTAGTACATTGTCATGATTGACATTTAAACTGCTGGAAGCATTTCCTTCACTCTTTATTGACATTTGTCCTCCATAATGTTACAACGCCAAATCTGATTGACTGTTTAGCGTTATGGCATCATCACATTCACAGCTTCACCCCTGATTGGCTGGGCATTGTATCCTCAAAGTGATCCAACATGCTCTGTAAAAGATATAACCTATTTGTAAGACTGGGTAGATTTATCCTATATCATAGACATTTTTAGTTTTGATATTTTTGGTTTGGTAACTACAGAGTTATTACTTTCATGACACTGAACTGTTTTACCTTGCACACTTTTGAAATATGTTTGTGCACTGAAAGATCACACACGAATGAACTTTTCTTTTAAATGTATTCTGGTAGCAGCACAATGGAGCCATTTTCAATTGCTACTGAAAAGCAGAATTTTGCCTAAGGCAGTGAACTAATTTAGGAGACTAGAGCTCTTGTTCTCCATTCTTAGATTTTTCTGTGTGACCAGAGGCAAATCACTCTGCTTTTCTACCCCTCAAAGAGTTGCTGTGTGTCAAGCCTGTTGATGTTTGTAAAGTTCAGTGAGATTCCTAGAAACTAGACTTTGTATAAAATAGTTCAAACAAAATATTAAAGTCAGTGCTGATTTTTAAAGGTGTTTAGCACATAGAGTAGGAGAGGTATGTCCCTTGCAATGGAGGCTGCAGTTCTGTGGTAATTTCTCTAGTTCAGAAGCGGCTCTGTTCTCTGTGCCCCCACATTTAATCTCACCAGGAAAACATCTGAAAGCTCAGGCTGTTAGTTGTCCACATCTTCTGGTGTTCTGCACAGTCATTCCAAAGCTTATGACCTGAGGAGCGTTGGTGAATATAGTATAAGTTTGTCTCCACCCTATTGAACTATGTTTGGCTGCAGCCATGGATGATAGTAGAGTCAAGACTTTTTATTTGTTTTCTCTTTGCAACACTGAAGTAGTATTTGAACGGAATAGTTAGATCAAAAGGAGCAACTGAGCTGAAAACGCCATCTATCCTGTTCAGTGTGCTGTACTTTTTATCTGCCTTGCTGTTAGGTATCAGCATAGTTATCCCTTCCGTAATCTATTTTTCATAAGGTCATGGCCGCAGCAAGCTCTGCAGGTTTGATCTTACATTAATAAAATATTTGAACTATCTTTGATAATGCCAACAAAGCAGTTTTATGGAGGGTACCTGCATTTCTTTGATGGTTTACTGACTGATAATTTTAACGCAGAGTCATGAGAAAGAAAATGGAGCAAAGCAGCACAGGCAGGTGAGGAGCATCTCTTCCACTAATGTCCAATTAAACTTGGATTTCTTTGTCGTAAGAAAGAATATTTGATGTAAGAAAGAACATTTATCTAAAATAACTTTCCCCCTATTCATTTGCATTCTGCAATCCAAACATGTCTTCTATTCGTACTGAAATAAGTAAAAAAAGAGAGAGATACAAGCACAGGTTTACAAACAATATAGATTTTGTTTTCTCAAGTAATTCATGGCCTTGGAAGAATGTGCAGGTATGGGATTGGGACTCATCTCTGAGAACAAATTATTTAGGGAGAACTTCTGAGATATCAGCTTTAACCTGTAATAAATTGATAGAAAAATAGAAAACCTGAATTCAAGGTACGGTTGCCAGGCCCCCAGTCTGGGTGGGGTTTCCCCCAATTTTCAGGGCTTCAGCCCCACCCCCGAACAGCCTCCTTGTGTGGCAATATTGCTGACGTGATGATGTCACATGGGAGTGATGTCATCATGCCAGGGATGTTGTGTGGTGATGCTCTAGCGTTTTGGGCAAAACTCTGTAATAACCATAGAGTTTTGCCCAAAATGCTAAAGCGTCACCATTTGATGTCGCTGGCACTTCCGTGTGACGTCATCACGTCAGCAATGGCACCTTACCCACCTCTCTTCTGGAAAACTCCCAACCCCTGCCGGCAAGGTAAGTCAACCTGGCAACCCTAATACAAGGACTGCGAATTTCAGTTTTAGTAGTAGTAGGACTCCACTCTCCTTTAGAACTCTCAAGATTAAAGATATTTAGATATGATGTGAATCTCTTGTAGCTAATTCTCAGAATCCTTAAAAATTACAGTTTCAAGGAATATAGAAGCACTACTGCCATGCTCCTTTTTTGTTACACGTAAATGGTTAAAAGGCATCAATGGGTAGAAAAAGAAAGATCCTATGAATGTATATCTGTGCAGTGCACAATTTGAGATCTGGGAGACTTGCTTACAATATTGTGCCATCTACTGATTAGCCATGACAGACACTTATCATTTAAATTTCTTGTTTGGGTTTTCTTTGCAGTGTGGTTACCACCACAGAGCTGCTCCCCTGTGTCTGGTTCCCACTTTATACTGGCTATGTGTTGATATTCAACTAAGTGAACCCTTTTTGTGCCTGTTTAGCAAGCTAGGTCCTGCCAACCTAGCAGTTCGAAAGCAAGAAATTGCAAGTAGATAAATAGGTACCACTTCAGTGGGAAGGTAACAGCGTTCCGTGCACCTTGGTGTGTAGTCATGCCAGCCACATGACCACGGAAATGTCTTCGGACAGCGCTGGCTCTTCGGCTTTGAAACGGAGATGAGCACCGCAACCCTAGAGTCGGATTCGACTGGCTTTCAAGCAAGGGAACCTTTACCTTTACTTTACCTAGCAAGCTAGGTAGAGGGCAGGGTACTTTTGGCAACTGTCTATATAATCTGAGATAGCCATATGATCAAAATATTGTAAGAGAGCACTGATCTGGATAGCCCAGGCAAGCCTGATCTCATCAGATCTTGGGAACTAAGCAGGGCTGACCCTGGCAAGTATTTGGACAAGAGACCTCCAGGGCTGGGAGGCCAGAGGCAGCCTATCAAGCCACTTCACTGAACATCCTCTGTGCCCCAGTAGGAGTTGCCAAAGGTTGCCATGACTTCCAGGCATGAGTGTGCGTGTGCACGTACACACATGCACAACTATTGTGGGAGAGCATACTGGTAGTGGTAACCACATGACAAAAGTTGTAGTCATGAACAGTCTAATTTTGGAGTGTAAAAAGGGGTTTGGAAGAAATTGTTTCTGAGTCAAAATAAGCAAATCTTAAAAAAGCAATATGGAATTCTGTCATGTTTGACATGCAGAGTAGTATTTTAAATAATAACAAGTTTCTGTCCAAACTGGTCATGCAGGCCACTCTTCCATACTTAAATCTGTGATCTGCATCCACTGAGAAATCTAGGGCTGTATTGGAAAACTGGTTCCTCCATGAGTAATTCAGAGACACACGTGGGGCAAGGGCAGATATTTCAAGAAAGGTGCAGGGGGAGGGGTAGAACTACTAGTATTGTACTGATTTTGTTAACCCCTTCCTTTTTAAAGGTAGCAGTAATACCCATGCCTGCCACTAAAAAAGCCTGGGAAAGGGGTGTTTTTTAAAATTTATTTTTAGATTCTCGGATATTCCATTGCTGCCATCTGAAAACTCCATTTGATCTCTTGACTCAAAGATGTGCAGATGTGAATAACTAACTCAGATGGTATCCATTTTAATAAAGATGTGTGCACAGACTTGCTTCTAAAAGCTATCCTGTGGAAACCCCCCCCATATTATACAACTGGCTGGTCTTGCTGTTGCTACATGGAAAGAAATTTTGTTCATTGCAGCCAGAGGGGAATTGTGTAAGTATCTGCAGCTCCTGTAGGATGTCCTCCCCTATTGCCCCCTATGGAGAAAGAAAAAGGAAGGCTGCCATGTCCTTTGAGCACTGAGAAGCTTCCAGCTGAAAAATATGGGTGTGAAAAACCCTGTACCCAGGCAAGTTGAGGTATTCAAAACCTCTAGTCTATATAACACTCCACTTTGCCATTTGAGTAACTGTAAGTGGGGTTTTGTGTTTGTTTCTTTTTGTTCACGCAGTGGCAGAACAGCTGCTCCTAGAGCTTCCTTTCCCCTTTCTGTTTTTTAGCACTGTTTTAATCCCTGACATCAATCAAACCACAACACTTAAAAAGGGGTACAAAAGCTCAGTTTGTTCTAGTATTGCCCTTGACATGTTTTTCTCTCATTGGGGAGGCAGGAGGACCGAACTGTAATGCAATATAATAGAATTGCATTAACTTCTCCTAGTGATAAAGGGAAAGAAGGTGGTGAACTCTAGTTCTGAACTTTTGAAGATACTGAGTAAGCATCTAGCACAACTTAATTTGGCTGGCTGTACATTGGTAGCTGCTCAGATAAATCGAGACATAAAAATCAGGGCTGTACAGAATCTGTACTGGCTCTGGGTGCCTAGACCCTATTGTCACTGGTGAATCAATGGAGTTTACTGCATTTTTAGGGAAGCCAGGGCAACATCAGAAGTGCAGGCAAGAGATGGAAAGTGGCAAGGTTCATGGATTGCTTCTTGTGAACAAGACAAAAGCTGCAACAGAAGTCCAGTGGCATCTTGCAAACTATCAAAATGTATTTTTGAATAAGCTTTTGTTGAGTCCAAGCTTACTTCATCAATTGCAAGTTGTTGGTGGTGGGGTGGCTGGTTGTGTGAAGGAGCAGGAAGGGGATGAAATCACTCCCTCCTCCCTCTTTTGCAAGTGCTAGTTCTGTTGATGTAAGGGGCAGGAGGGCAATTTTGCCCTTTCCTAGCTGCAGCCCACTGATCTGCATGGCTGTTAGTCTACGCAAGTCTTGCAACCTGGAATCAGCTTTCCAGAGTCAGAAGGGACTTCCGGGGGGGACGAATGCAGAAAGATATGCAGTTTGTGCCAACAGATAATTTGATCCAACCCATTGATTTTCAGCTCCCTTTGCTTATCTCAGCAAACTTTGAAAAACCCATCTTGCACATATTAGACAACTAAGATTGGAATACATAGACACTGTTTATTTTGGGGTGGAATTATCCAGCTTATATCCTAATGGTAAAATAAATAAAAGCTGGCAAATCACCACCCTGGGAGGTAAGTGCAATAATAAAATGTGGATTTATGACCATACATGCATTTATTGAGTAATTACTAGGGACCTACATATAAAATCCACTGACGGATTCTAGGCCAGGGGAAGTATCTAGAAGTCCTATCTGATGTGTGTCATAAACCCATATCCAAATCTAGTCTGATCTTTGCTAAAAAAATACTTTGTAGAGGTGTTTGTAATTCAAGAGAAGCTCTTCTTGCCCATGGTGAGCCGTTATTAAGAGAACTGGGGACGTGTCTACTCTATAAACCTAATATCATTTTATACTAATTTAACTATCATGACTTCTCCTGAAGAAGCCTAGGGAGGGTAGTTGGTGAGGGTCGTGAGAACTCTTCATTAGAGAACTTTATTCCTCTGTTTCACAGAACTACAATGACCAGGGTTCTCTGGGGAGAGCATAAGATTGGTGAAGTAGTTTAAGTCTCTAGTGCAGATGTGTTCCAAGTTTCCAGGATTCAGGGCAATGGAATACGCACTGCACTAAAACCCTAGTTGTTCACAGCTATAGATATTTAAATGATTGTGTTTAAAAGGCCAGACTTAGACCTGCCAAACTGGACAGTTATTTAATTGTGCCATTGACACATCTTCTGAGTCTGAGGCTTGAGCAAGATGGCCAGGTGCACTTGGATTGTAATTGGTTTTTGTCAAGGCTGGGCAGGTGTACTTGCTGTAGCAGGCAAGTGCTCTGCAGACTCAGAAATGTTCGTTCTTCATTTTGCACATAGCCTCAACAGACAGTGGTCTGAAACAGCATTTTGTTAGTTGAATACATACCTCCCTTTGTTTTTCTGTTAACAAATTACAAAAGTAAATTCTGCACTAAATATGCTATGGCTTAAAATCAAGCTTGACATGGTGGAGGTCCATGTTTTTGACCGACTCCTCAGTTCTGTGGAAACTGGTTTATAAGAATAAGGATATGCTGATAAGAAACTGGTTTAAGGTCAGCATTAAGGATGCAAAGAATATGAGATCTGAATTTTCAGGAGCAATATTCACAAATTGATAGCTGCAGGTAAGTGCCTTAAATAGAGCAATGGTATCTGAACAGTTATGGCTGACCCAATTTTTGGCTGGTTGTGCAATAATCAGAAGCTGATTGGTCTAAGGATTTGGGTGAAGAATGATATGAACAATATCAAGCCAGTTAATATTTTAAATGGAATCTGCGTACAGTTTAGAGTATAATCCTTAGCAGAGTTTAGGTAAGTGAGCTCAGAAGGGTGCATCTCTGTTTAGGATTGTACCCTTAATCAGTTTGCCCATATTAGAAAACGCTTTTAAGGGGGAAAATATACAGATATGTACTTCTGTGCCTCTGTACCGTTAAATGGATGTAGACCAATATCTGGTACTGTTGGCATTGAAACTAAAATGCCAAAGACCATGTAAACTAACAAATGGGGAAATCATTCCCTCATGAAAATTTAATGTCCCTTGGTTGTAAATAAAGGCCCCAAATACACAGTGTCACTTTATGGTAATGTGGAAATATCCACAGAATAATAGACAAGGTTTCACATGTCCCTAATCAAAACAGCTGTTTGCTTCATGATTACCCTTTGATTGCCTGAAGGGAAATGTTACACATGCCACAAACCTAGCAAATATGCTATACGCTAAGCATCCTTTAGAGAGGGATCCTTACCTTGTTGTACTATGCTGTAGGAAGCTGGCGCTAGTTGCCTTTGGAACTGAAAGCTTATCTTCCTTCTTAAAATTTGGTGACAGCAGGAAGAGGGGAGAGAAGAAAACTTCCATTTCTTTGTGTATTTTTAAAAGACTATCTGGATTCCCATGAGCATGGTAGACATCTGTGATATGCTCACTGACTGTGAATATCTTTCATGATGACAGTTGTAGATTCAGTCTGTAGTCTCTTTAGGATTTAATTTAAAGCAGTGGATTAAATTGTGCATTTGGCTATATATGAAGGTCAATGAAACACATCAGGAATCTTTTATTAAATAGTTACTGGAATTCATTGCCTTCTCCTCCTAAAATATTGGAACACTACAGAGGTTTTGTCTGAAAGGACCCATCCCTGTAGTGCACTGATTAAATCTTCACAAGTTCCTTAGCGAGTGAGCTAGAAGCAAGTTTCTTGAAGGAAACACCAACAAGAAGACAAAACAGAGAAAGGAAACAGCAGCCCAGAGGCTGAGTGACAGAGAAAACAATGTTTTTAGCAACTGTAAGATAGCAAGGAGCACTAAAAACAACCATGTGTCAACACAGAAAACGTATTTGGTAACAGAATTTCAACAGCTGTGATGTGGATTATGTAGCACTGACTTTTTGGCAAGAAGCATTAGATGTAATCTGAAATGACATGAAGTTAATTGTCATCAGCAGAGGTGCAGCTGTAGTGGTTCAGTTCACATGGTGTGGTTAAAGCTAGGGGTGTGTTTTGCCAAGTTGTTGAAGCACTTATGAGGGGGTTTGGTTTTTTTATGTGCGGAAAAGCTGGTTGTTTGTGTCTTGCTGCGTTCTCATTCTGGATAGTCTACTCTAGCCTACTCGCTTTAAATGGATACCTGATCCATTGGGATGTGGCAAAGTCACAGGTGGTTGGCTGGAATACTGACAGCAGCATCCTTTGTTCACAATAGGCCATACAAACTAGCAAGCCCTTATAGGTCCAGATGGATCTGAACACTTAACAGCAAGCTTTGAAGAGGCTGGTTTGTTTGTTGCCATGCTGATTGTGCACAATGAATACAGCCAGCCATTTATGTGTGTTTATTTGGGAAAGCATGCATGTATTCAGTTGCTAAGCCAGTCATTCGCATTATGTTGCCCACATGGGGAGAAAAACCTAAAGAAACTAGGAGGGACAAGGGGTGACATTACAGATAATCACCTTGCCAAGTGATTATGAGTGCACTGTGGAAAGCAGCCTTATTTGGTAAATGGTCATCATTTCCCACAGAATCAGAACTAATCTGCTGATATGTAGCCTTCTAGGAACAATTCCTCACAGCGGTGTGTGAAGCTAACTTGCTGTCTCTCAGTGATTTCCCATCCCCAAATCCCAGCAGGTTGCTTCTGACCACTCATTCATGCATATTTGACCCCCGGGCCCATTGACCTCACTTGGTTTCCTCCAGAATCCTTTCTTGTATTTTTCTCATTGCAAACCTGCCCATCCTTGCTTTGATTCCAGCTGTTTCTTCAAACCGGTGGCATGTTTCCTTCTCTGCTGCTTCAGCCTGAGTCGCTTCTGCAAAGCACTGCTTCGTATGCTCACTTACTGTCATCAAGTAGTAATGCTTTCTTTGCATGGAAGTACGGGAAAGGATGATCCTATTTGAACGTACAGTTTGTTTATTTCTGCATGTTGTGAGCATTTAACCATTACAAGAAGGCTTTTTCAGGCCTTCTCATAGGATGAAGGATGGGGGTGGTATTAGAGAAGGAAGCCTCTGCTACATGAGAGAAATAGCTAAGCTGGAATAGTCATATTCTTAAAGTAAGAGTTTCAGGTCAGCAAAGCAGTAGAGACCAAGAGACCCGGCTTGTGTGCTCCCTAAGGAACTTTCTTCCCAGGCTTCGGCAGCCTGAATGGTCTTCTGTAATTATATACTTTCTGAATGTGGTTCTATTTATTGCTAACATTTTGCCCTAGATTGATCTGATGCTGTATTCCATCAGAGTCAGCAGGCTTTTCAAAAAACGATCTTTGAAAGCTCTTGAGTCTTTTATTGTCCTGTTGAGCATTACTTTACATGTATGGTTGAGACAATTAAAAGTTCTTGATGAACCTTTCAGCAGGGAGACATATTAATTGCAAGGTCCGTCAAAAATTAACTGGTTAATTCAGGTCAGAATATTGTCAGAGTAACCCTAATGAATGAGGAACAGGGCGAGTATAACAATATCCAGGGCTATTTTGGGGCAGGAACGCACGGGAACGGAGTTCCGGCTGGCTCCCAAGTTGGCCACGCCCAGCAGGAACTCAGTAGCATAATAGGCCCCACCAAACAGCAGAAACTCATTAGGATTGGCTACATTAGGGGTGTGGCATAACATGCAAAGGAGTTCCTGCTACAAAAAAAGCCCTGGGTTTTGACAACAAACAAGGTCAACAGAATAAGAAGCAAAAGGTGGGTGTGGCTGGATGATCACACTTCTGGTAACAAGGGGGCGTGGCCTAATATGTTAATGAGCTGCACTGTCAGGGGTGGCCTAATATGCTAACGAATTTCTGCTGTTGGGTGTGGCCTATTATGCTAATGAGTTCCTGCTGGGCTTTTTCTACAAAAAAAGCCCTGACAATATCTATCCTTACCTCAACTAGTAATTTAAAATCTTACAAGCTTTTCAAGTGTATGCTGATTATCCAACATCAGTGGTAAAGGAAAATTAAAAATAATTCAGCTCTGGTTGTTCTCCCTTGCTCCCCCACCCAATTGCAGCAAGTACCAGTTTTTCCTCATCTTCTCCAAATTCCTTTACACTTCTTTTGCCTCTCACAAACTCTTTTGGGGGGAATTCATAGAAATTTGGAGAGTAGTTGAAACATATACAACACTTTCTTATCAAATCTGAACTTAATTTGCTGCTTTAAGAAAATAAAATGTGTCATTCATAAATTTATGAATATGTAAATTAGTACTATGTGATGTATTTATGAAATGTAGAATTGTATATACCTCAGGCTGAAATCCTAAGAACACTTTCCTGGAAATAAGGCCTACTGAATAATATGGGATTTGCTTGTAAATATACCTGCTTAGGATTGCTCTCTTAGTTTTGTTCAAGCAGAATTGCAGGTGTCCTCAATACCAGAGGGATTTCCAAACTGTTGTGCCTATGCTGTGGTTTTTGGCATCTGAGAAGGGGGAAAAATAAATCTTGAAATAATAGTTAGTGGTCCTGTTTGGCAATGCCAAATGAGATGATGCCCAAATTCATTTGGCCACCTCAGTCTTATCCTGTTTCCTATGAATGTTTATCACAAAAATAGTGTTCTTAAAGTAACAATATATTTTCTGGAACATTTTGCTCCATAATGTTTATTTAATCAGTAACTTTTTTCAAACAAATATGCCTAAAAGGATCTTCCTTCCGTGCCACATAAACAGGTGATATTGAACAGTGGCAAAGAGGATCCCCTATGATTTCCTGTGTCATATCAGGGGATAACAGTCCATCTTCCCAGAACTTTCATTTACTCCAAGAGCATTAAAAAATGTGTTTTGCATGCTTACCCATTACAATTCTCTCCAAAAGAAGAAAGGGAGGGAGAGACTACATACAGGGGGGGAAATGAATTTATCGATGTATTGTGCCAAAGAATATGATTTGCAGATACATAAAACTAGGTTGCCTTTAAGGTAACAAAACCTGGAAACTGGTATGAATGCATGCTTATTCTTTTAAAAGGGAAATAACTTCACTTGAAACATTGTTATTCCAGGGACAGGATGCAAAGGCAAACATGAAGTGTGTTTTACTTATTTGTATTTTTTACAGTTATCCTCAGAGGATTATTTTGGACATTTCAGCTAAAAAAAGGCTTTCCATTATATCTAACTAAGGATGGAAACCTATTGCCGGAAACCAAAATGTAGAAAGATCTGGCTGCCTCTTACTAGATTCCATTTGATTCAGGAAACTCTTTTCCTTTCTTCTTTGGAAAAAATATATTGTCTTCAACCACTAACTATGAACAAATCATCTGTCTTTTTTTTGGTAACTTCTTAAAATGTGAATATTACCTCTTTGCTTTTATCTGACAAAGCTGTGACCTAGTACTCTTGTACCTGAATGCATAGCCCACTGAAGATGTATAAGTTTGTATTAATGGAATTGCATTTCTGTCCATATTTTGTGGTGTCACTGCTGTTTTTGAGGGGTTTAACTCCCCTGGGGAATTTCTTTTTTAAAGATTGCTCTGCACACCTGGGGAGTGCCCCATGTGTTCCAAAAGATCTCTTTAGTCTCTATATGGGCCTGATTCGTGAATTCAGATATCTGCAGGTAGTGGCCACAGGCATAGTATATAGATAATTTGAGAATCAGATTAATTTTCACTAAGATTGTTCTTCCAAACCATGGTATCTTCCAGTGATTTCTACTTTTTAAAAAAAGAAATATTCTTTATAATTCTAATATTCTAATTCTAAAAATATTCTAATAATTCCTCACAAATAAAGGCTTCACAACCTCTCTCCTGTGCACACACGGATTGTTTTTAACAGTCTACTTGTAATTTCTGCTGTAGTATCTCTACAAAACAGAGACAAATCAATTCTGACTGATTCTGTTAATTTTACATTCTGATATTACCCTGATATTCTAAATATTCTTTAACTATTTCCCCAGCAAAGTTTCTGGATCTTCACAATTGGTCATAACATCATCTGTGCAAAATGTGGCCTTTACTTGCTGATTTCATTCTCTCTTTTCTCACAATTTCTTTGGAACTTCTTACACATCTGTAAAGGTTCTGCTGCCAATACAAGTAATGTAGGAGAGTTAAGAGCCTTCACTTATTCTTTCTTTCTAATTTATTCTACATCTGAAGTACTAAAGAGAATTTCTCCTTGCCTATCAAGACAGGATTGAAAAGAAACTTCAAATTTTGCTAATTCTAATTGATCGTTTAATCCACTTTTGAGTCGGGGTTTTAGATATTTATCTCCATTTTGTGGATTACTTCCAGCTGTTCTCTGATTCTTTCCCATTTCTGAATATGTCACTGTTCCTATAAACTGTTCCCCAATATCTCTATTTCCAGTATATTAACCATACCAGTCCTAAACCAGCATTTCACATTATTTTGAAAAAAATCTTTCTTTGTGTATTCTGCATCATCTTTATTATACTATCAACAAGTAGCAAAAACTAATGTAACTGTAATGTAAATGCAGTCCCTGCTTTATATTTCCATTACCGTATACAAATGCAATTATTATCTAGGAAAACAATGAAAATATTTGTCCAGCTATTCTAAATCATTTCAGCATTGTTTCCCTCTATTGGTAATGGCTGCTGATTCAGTATTTTTCTCATAATTGCTTCCTTTATTATATCAGTTACAAATGTTTCAAAATATTTCTTGGTTTCATGTGTCTAATTCTGAACAGTGTCATAATGATAGGTCCACAAAATGGATCTAGGGACAAATGGGGGGGGGTTTTCATCTATAAATCCCAGGTTTGCAGAAAAATCTGAAATCTAAAATGAAACATTAAAAAAAATATCAGTGGATGAACCCCACCCCCCAATAATAGAAACAATATCTGGAGCTTTAAGAAAAGAATGTCAACTGAACTCTCAGTAGCCATTTTGGCAATTTCTAGGCAAACACAATAATATTGCTAAGCTTTCAAAGGCTTGGTTTCTGTAACTTGAAAGCCAAAACAGCCGTAGAAAAGATCCTGTCTCCCTCCCCTGTCATGTCCCCTAATGGTGGAGGATTCGCTGGTGATAGTTCCTGGGAGCGGCTACCAGCCTGACAGTGGTGGCCACTGTATAACCCAGTCGTATTTTTTCTGGGGAAAGCTGGTTGGGAGGCAAAGAGGGCAAGCTGAAAATTGGAGGAGGGGGTTGGCTGGTGGGTGGGAAGGACAGAAGGAAGCAGGAAATGGGGAAGGGTTGTAGGGGCTTCCAGGGAAGGGGAATGCAAAATAGTAAGGAACGACACTGAGAAAAATGAGATGTTCCCAGCAAGTCCTTGTGGATGCTGTCCTCCACTTGTTTTTCACTACCCTATCTCAGTGTTTACAACACAATCCGTATCTAGATTTTAGAATATATTATTTGTGTTGTAGATATTCTACCATGTTCTGTCTTGTTTACTTCTTCTGGAAGCCTTCTTTATTTATCCATTAGATTTTTATCCCGCCCTCCCCGCCATAGCAGGCTCAGGGTGGCTTCCAGATCATACATATAAATGTATACATTAAAACTCCAGAATATGCCAAAAGCAGAATTAAGTTAAAATAACAGTATATAAAACCATACCTACTCAGAACATAGATGTAATAAAAGATGGCGGCATTCTCTCAGCATTTGAATGGTCACATACCCCTTGGTCCAGGGTCCTGCCAGGCTGTTGGTCGTCAGGTTGGTGATGATGATGGTGTTCGGGTCACGGCCATGATGTTAAAGGTGACACCCTATTTGAAAGCCTGGTGGAAGAGCTCCATTTTACCGGCCCTGTGGAACTGCAAAAGGTCCCTTAGGGCCCTAATGTCTTCCGGGAGCTCGTTCCACCAGTAAAGGGCTGCCACAGAAAAGGCCCTGACCCTCTTTGTAGCCAGCCTGGGTTCTTTAGGGCCCAGAAGAACCAGGTGATTTTGGGATCCCGATCTTAGTGCTCTCTGGGGGGCATATGGAGAAAGACGGTCCCTTAGGTAAGTCGGTCCCTGGCCATATAGGGCTTTAAAAGTAAGAACCAGCACCTTGAACTGAATCTGGTATGCTATAGGCAGTCAGTGCAGTGCTTTTAAAGTGGGCTGGTTGTATTCCCGCACAGGAAGACACAACAACAGCCTCACCACTGCATTCTGCACCAGCTGCAGCTTCCAGATCTGGGACAAGGGCAGCCCCATGTAGAGAGCATTGCAGTAATCCAGTCTCGAGGTGACCATTGCATGGATCACAGTTGCCAGGTCATTGCGTTCAAGGAGGGGAACCAACTGCCTAATCAGCTGTAGATGATAAAAGGCAGACATCGCAGTGGGCCTCCATCATTAAGGAGGTGTCCAGGAGCACTCCCGAACTCCTAACCTCCAGTGCTGGCACCAACGACGCCCCATCAAATGTCGAGAGAGGGATCCCTAACCTTGTCCCATTCTGACTCCAGCACAGGACCTCCATCTTCATTGGATTCAATTTCAATCAACTCAGCCTAAGTCAACCAGCCACAGCTTTCAACACCAGGTCCAGATCTCCAGGACTAAAGTCTTGACTGGCCGTCTAACAACAGATAGAGCTGAGTGTCATCTGCATATTGGTGACAACCCAGTCCATGCCTCCAGGCAATCTGGGCAAGGGGGCGCATATATATGTTAAATAGCACTGGGGAGAGCACCAATCCTTGGTGCACTCTGCAGTTTAATGGGTGCCTTCCAGAAAGCTGCTTCCCAACTGCCACCCTTTGTCTCCGACCCTGAAGGAACAAGGAGAGCCACTTCAAGGCAAACCCCTGAATTCTGGTATCGGCAAGGCGGTGGATCAGTAGTTGATGGTCGACTGTGTCAAACGCCGCCAACAGGTCCAGCAACCGCCAACAGGTTCATGTTAGCTTTTACAACTCCAAATCTAACACTTCCACCCATCTCCTAGGTTTACGCGCCACATGGCCAGCAGCTGCATCCTGCGTATAAAAACACCTCCTGGGCTGTAGTTTCTCACTTGGTCTAGGATGATGCAACTGGGTCCAGGCACAAGACTTAAGGGACTAATTACAAAGCCTCATGGCCTATATAATCTGGGTTTTGTAGGCTACCTCTTCAGTCTGGACAACTCATAGCAAATTAATAATTTAATCAGCATGTTCACAAATTATTCAGCCTCTTACTTTAAAACAAAGAAAAAACCCAAAGTTCATTTACATTTCTCAGTGCATTATTAATCAGTGTCTTAATTCTCAGTAACTCAACAAGCTCTTTATAAAATTCATCAAATTTATTTAATGCATCTCTTATCAGACTGTATCAGCTGAGCTGCAAATGATTAGAATAGTCAACTTCATTCTTGTATAACTAGTTCATCTAAAGTCAATTAATGCAGGCCATTATCCCCAATCAAAGAATGTTCGTTTTCTCAATAATTGAGTAATATCTTAGTCCAATCTCAAACACTCCCAGTTGTTTGGCAAACTCAGGTCAAATTAATTTTCCTCTTTGGATATAATCTCAGTTGCACCAGATGATACAACTTGTTTGCTTCATCATGCTTCCTTTGTGCACATAGCACTCAATGACATTTAGAAACTCCTTTCCTCAGTGGCTCATTCCTTAGTGCTGTTGTCTTTCCATTCTCTCCCAATTACGGTCTCTGAGGGGACATCACACTTTGTGCAGTCATTGAGGTCTGTGTTACATCATTGTGACAGTCCTTACAGAACAGGACAGAAATTTCTCTTCCTCACAGTGTCTGAGCTCCAGACACTGAGAGTGTGGTGAAGGCAGTGGCTGATGTCCCTCACAGCAAAGTTTGTTTCAAATGGTATTAATAAAAAAATTTTTTTTGGTGTGTGTGTGTGATTTGAGACCTCTTAAGAGAGTCATTTGAGAACACTGTCATGACGGGTTCAAAGTGTATTCGTGTTGGTCTGCGGTAGAACATAGATTCTCTGATGAAGGGAGCTTTGAATCTCCAAAGCTCCTACCCTGAAAATCTTGTTGGTCTCTAAGCTGTTCCTGGACTCAAATCTGGTTCTCATGGTGGGGTTCCCTAATTCCAGAGCTGCTTGGAAAAAATGAAGCTATTGTTCCATATGTAATATTAGGATTGTTTGTCAAACTTTAATTCCAAGTGGGGGAGATTGCCGCTCATTAAATGTAACTTGCACACATCAAAAAGGTAAAGGGAACAATAGGGTGTAATTTATTCCTCATGACCATTAAAAGGTTTGTCACTGACATGAGCGTGAGCAGAACTTTAGCTATAAATATCTCAAAAGGTTAGCAGGGAATTTTTATTATGTGTATGTTTGTTTGAGAAAAGTAGCTTTGCCAGAGCTGATGCAAAAGTCAAATTGCCTCCATGTGGGAGTAATGTATTAACTGGCACAGAGAAACTTAGCAAGATTAGACAAGTTGGGTTCAACATTCTTGATTTTGGTGGAGCTGATTTTCCTACAAATTGGAAATTTGGATATTAAAGGAACACTGGGCTGAGTCTTATAGGCAAAAGGAATCAGGAAATAACTGACCTCTTAGTGTTTGGGCTGTGGTGGAAAAAACAGGTACCACTTAAACTGGCCCCCTCACTGTGTCTGATTTTATAATGAGAAGCAAAGATAAAACATTAAATGTAAGAGCAAAGTTTAGATAGGGTGGGAAAAAAATCTGAATTATCTGAATATGGATCATACTGGACTCCTGGACCAGCATCTACATTTTCTAAATTAGCTCCACAGGTTGCTTCAGGAGCTTGTTTAATCATGTTAAAATCAGCAAACAAACTGGACCCTAGATGGTATGGGGTGTTTGCGTAGTGGCTATTTTGGTAAAAATATGGCAAACCAAGATCACCATTTGTTATGCTGGATTGGATTTTGTGGGGTGTGATTGTAAAGATTATTCTATGAATTTATTGGCTTGTATTGCTTGAAGTCCTTGAATTGTAAATAACAAACCATAGTAGGCCATTACATCCAAACCAACATTCCCCTTTAAAACCAGAATCAGTCCATGATTTACTATTGTTGTTTGGAGGGAAAGGGCAAGTCTTGTTGGTTCAGATGTAACTGAAAACTGGGGTTTACATTACAGAGAAAGTCATAATTAGATTCTAAGCACAGGAGGGGACAGGTGACGGAATGCATTAATGTTTTTGTTTGTTTTGGTTGTGCCTGAAATCATACCAGTGTGAACCATGGAGATAAGAAACAGTGAAAGCAACATTACATCCATTACATACTTGAAAAAGAGAAGAAAAGTGGTTAATATAGGATTATATAGGCATAGTTCTTTGCTTCATTTCAGACTTTCTATGGATTTTTGATAACTTTGTCGCTGCAATCTTTATTGTGCTGTACCAATGGGGCCTTTCAATTTTTGTAGTCAGTATATTCATCAGTACTAATATACTCTTTTCCTATCCCTAAACAGTATAGTAACATTTAACCAGGTGGGGCAAGTTCCTTGTCAGAAGTCTTCAACATGCAAAAGCTAAAGCAGGTACATGCTAATTAACAAGCTACAAAAATGAAAATATGTGTTCTCTCCATTACTTTTTTTGGAAAAAATATTTCCAAGTAGGCAGACATAAAGGACATAAGTGTGTTGTAATTCAGTGTATTGTGCAACCACTCACTGTCCTTCTGTAGGAAAACAGCTGTGAACCGGCAAGAGTCAGGCTTACATACTGTTTGCACAAAACTGAAAGCAATAGAAGTCCCCAGGACCTTAGCTGCTGCCATAAGGGAAAATTTATACAAGGCATTAATTGCAAGAAGTTAAAGCCATTGGACAAGAAAGTAAGCTGGAATCTTGGACAAAATTAGTGGCAAACAGTGTATTGCTCACTTCCAACAGGAATATGATCAGGGATGTTTTTCCTTCGCCTCTTGTCTTTCGTTTGGATAGCTCAATTCTAAGATACTGACTCAGCAGTGTAGAACTCTTTAGTCCCTGACAGTTTAAGATAATATTTAAAAAATACTTAATCTAGTCAAGTATGAAAGTTTGTACTTGGGGGAGGGGGGAACTGCATGACATTTCTCCGTATTTTAAAACACAGTAAGGCCAGATTGTACACTCCTGTGTTAAAATTATTCAAGAATTGTGCAGTATAAAAGTAGAGCTGATACTACTGGACCAACATGGATGATGTAAGAATTGGGAAAATAACCTTCTTCCTCTAGACTAGAATAGAACGCTTTCTCCCCCCTTCCCTTCCCAGTCCCAGCTAAGACCTCCTCTTCCTCCTCCTCTTCGTGCAGTTACAGTTTTGGATGTTGCCCAGCCTCTCCCACCATGCCCCTAGCACCAAAGGACTTGCACTATGGTCCTTATTGAAGCAGTACTGTTCCTAATGAATGGCAAACCTGTCAGCCTGCTTGATTTATGCCTGAACCTGAGACACCTATTTAAATCTCATGTAACAACACCCTGGTGCAGATGTCAGAGCAGCGGCAAGGCTGGTTTCAGGACTGTTGAGCTGTCTAGACAGCTTGAGGTGATAGGTCACTCAGAAAATGTTACAGGCCTGCTTGTGCCATAATTGGATTATTATGGAAATCTGAAACCAGCTGTCAAGTGGTGGCCCATTTGGTGGCTGTATTTTTCACCCTTGCAAATGAGAATAATAAAATGGCGTAGTTTCTTAGCTGCAGTATTTTTTTTTGTTTTACTTCTTAGGCTGTATGCTTATATATAATGTACTTGGGTAAGTCCTATTGAACTCACTATGGCTTACTTGTGAGGAAATGAGTATAGGAGAAGCCTGGCCATTGTATAGCTTTCCCTAGGAATATTCTCTCACGCATAGGGTGCCTTGTGGTGCTGAATAAAATGTGCCAGTTTTCTGCTTTGGCGTGGGAGCCTTTGATCACAGCCCTAAAAACTTTCCTTGGGGATTTCCTTGAATAGAATGGGAGTAGACCTGTTCAGGATTGCTTCCTTTTGTCAATCAGTGCTCCTCTTCGAGTAACCCTTATCATTTCCCATATTAGCCTGCCACAAGCATGGACTAGTGAGGATGAAGGTGACCTATGAGAGGCTTGAGTACACGATAAATAGTGGGAGTTAATAAAAATAATCCAGATGGCCGAAGCCCACTAACCATACCACATGTTGCTGCAGGAATATAAGACATCCCCAGGGTCTCCAGCCAGTATGACCTGAGAAAGATGCCTGGCTCCAAATGTGGTGATCTAAATCCTGAGCGTGAAAGCAGAGCCTATCTGCTGAATATAAGAGAAAATGTATCCTTTTTTAGCACATCTGCATCTAATATTTCTAATGTCTAATATTAAGGGCCAGTTCATATTTTTTAAATCATATATTAGTTCATTTATATTTGTGCATTTTTCTTCCACTCTCAAGCAGTCCTGTCTTTCACTGAATATGCGAATTCAGCAAATTGAATGTATAAACAGGGCTATCGTAGAGATGGTCAGTAGCAGTGCTAATGATTACAGTACTCTGTGTTTCATGTTTCCAGCAGAAAAGGTAGTGTATGAACTCACATTAAATTCTTATGAGAGTAGTGATAGACTTTATACACACACATATGTGTGTGTGTGTGAACATGAAAACTTCCACATATGGTGAGCCACATTTATTGTTTGTTACATCATGGCTTACTAATCAAAGGCTCCAGCACTGGTCAGCTTCCCCATAGACATCAGTGTTGGGTAAAGTTCTGCATACATACATTAAGCTACTCTAGGTTGAGCTTAATGGGCATTCTTTCTGCAGCTGACATAGTCCATTAGATAAAGAATTAGATTAAGAAATCTGCACAACTGGAACAAGTACAAAGAAGAGTGACAATTCTACAAACCTGGAGGAGCCCAGAGTTTGTAGGAAAATTCCAACAGCAAGACAAAAATTGAGGAAGTTAAAAAAACACAAATGGAGAAGCAATGTGTGTGCCTGAATGTGCAAATGCTGACTTAGATCTTGTAAGACCATGCAGCTAGACATGTTTTTAAAGAAGACATAAAAGTAGGGAAGAAAACAGCAGTCAGAGGGTGGGGGCAAACAAGGATAGGAAGTGGGAGGAATCAGTTTGGGGAAATAGGATTTCCTTTCCCTCAGTGATCCTTCTTACATGATTTGTAAGCCTTATTCTTACCTTTTAGTACAATAACATAACAAAAAGGATTAGAAATATCCTAATTGCATACAAAAATAGTGTTTATACAGTTGTTTTGAGTGTTCAAAGATTTTCACATACATCATTTCTGTAATCCTTGCAACAAATTTCTAAGGTAGATCAGTATTACCTTCATATTGCAGAAAGAATGCTGCCACTGAAAGAGAATGGCTTGCATAAAGCCAGCTATTGTGTCTGAGGCACACACAAGATTCAAACCAAGGACTCCTTGATTTATGGCTTTACACTACAACCATCAAAACACTTGGCAAATTGATATCAGAGGCAGCGTAATTGCCATGTAAATGACCAGACTTTAATAACTGGCCAGTGACAGAAAAGAGTTATTGAAATTGTGGTTTTATAAATGATTATTTAATACTAGGAATAAGGCCTGTTGTGGAAATAAATACAATGGGTGCTAGAAAGAGGCTCTGGGTGAGTGCCCTGGCCTTGGGCACTCAGCATCAATTTGCTGTGGCAACTTTAGCAAGGTATAATGACACAGAGCTTGCCGTTTTCTCCAGGGGAATTGATCTCTGCCATCTGAAGAGCAGTTGTAATTCTGAATGATCTCCTGCCCTCCCCTGGAGATTGGCAACAATGGTTCTCCAGGAAGAAATGGCTGGTTTGAAGGGTAGAGTCTATGGCATTGTATCTGTCTTGGAGGTAGCAACCCTATCTCCTTCCCAGCCAACCATCAATATGCCACCATCTACCCCTCTGACTTCAGCTTTCCATCCCCCCCCCCCACCACACACACACACCTGGAGCCTCTACCTAGGAAAAGTACAGTCTTTATCCTTTTCAGTGGGGACCCAAGCAGGAAGGGAAGTGACCTCAGCAGGGTATAAAACTCAGAGTTCACCCTGTAAAGCATTTTCTCCAGAGGAACTGATCTCTGCCATCTGGAGAGCAGCTTTAATTCTGAGTGATCTCTAGCCCTCACCTGGATATTGGCAATAATGGTTCCCCAGGAGGAAATGGCTGGTTTGGAGGGTCAAGTCTATGGCATTGTACCTGTCTGAGATCCCACCCCTCCACAAACCCCACCCTCTCCAGGCTCTGTCCCTCAAATCTCCAGGAATTTCCCAACCTAGAGTTGGCAACCCTATCTCCTTCCCAGCCAACCATCAACCTACTGTTATCTGCTCCTAATCACTACAATCTGGAGAGCAGTTTTAATTCTGAGTGATCTCCACCCCTTACCTGGAGATTGGTAGCAATGGTTCCCCAGGAGGAAAAGTACAGTCTTTCTCTGCAGTGGAGACCAAAGCAGCTTACATAATTCTCCTCTCCTTTTGATCTGCACAACAACCCTGTGAGGTAGGTTAGACTGGAAGTCTGACTGGTCCAAAATCACCCACTCTACTTCCACAGCAAGAACCTGGGTCTAGCAGACCCTGCTCTGAAGTGCTAACTGCTATGCCTAGGGCAGTCAACTGAACTCCAGGTATCACAACTGAACTCCAGAACTCCTGGAGAAAATAACTGCTTTGGAGGTTGGGCTTTATGGCATTCTATTCAGCTGAAGCCTGTCCCCTCCCCAAACTCTCCTTCCTTAGACTCCACCACAGAGTATCCAGGAATTTCGCAACCTGGAGCTGGCAGCCCTAGTCAGGACTGGCCCCAATGAGTTCCCCACAAAGGCCTGGAAAAGGCTTCCTTCCTTTGCCTTTTTACTGACAGAACCAGCTTGATCGCCTAGCAACAGCCACTGCGGGAAAAGTTAGTCCCACAGGAGCCAAGAAGGAGAAGTGTCTTCATCAGGAGAGACAGCTGTTTTGATAGTTTATTCTGTGAGGGAAGAGAGTCCAGGCTGGCAGTGGGCAGGGGAGAGGAGCGGACCCAGCTGGGCCAATGGCTGATGGAGTGCACTGCACAGCCAATGGGAGAAATGGAAATGGCCAATATGTAAGGGAATTATATATATAGGATACTATTTGTAAAACCTCAGATCATTTCATAATGCTTATCTAACAAGAGATCTAAGTTTGTCATATGTGTGAAGAGCTGTTTAAATTTAAAAGGGAGGAGCAACTTTTCAATATAGGGGTTTTATTCCAACAACTACCTTAAATTAATTAAACTTTTAACTTTAGCTTTTGTTTTTTGGATTCCATTATGGTTAGGAGTCATCTGGGATACTGGCCTTCTGCTCTGCTCAATATGTGTTTAGCTATTCCTGCAATAACTTGTACTGCTTCTAAATTTAGTTCTCTTCACAGCTCTTTTGAACTCACCTCTACCAGCAGTCTTCACTAAAGTTATCCTAAAGCTTGTGCTTTTCATGAATCCAGCTGTTTTCCTAACAAAGACTTTACCTGATCTGGCATAAGATCGCCTCAAAAGTTTGTCTCATTCAGCCAAAAGCAATATTGATTGTCTTCCTATCCTATCAGTACCCTTTGCCTCGAGTTTAATTCTTGTATGATGCTGTTGTTGCTGTCACATGTAGCCTGATGAAACCCTTCACAATTGTAGTGGCATACTGGTGTTACATGAATGTAGCTGCTATTTTTGGCTGTAGATTGTTATAGTGGAATACTGATAAGATGTGAAAGCCACTACCAGTCTTAGGATGTGTATAAACAATAACTTTTTACAGATCTTGAGTTAATATTCTAGGGCTATTTTTGTCACATACACATTTTGATTCCCAGCATGGTCTGATCAACATTTTTTTCAGGTTTTCATAGTATGGAGAAAATAAAAGAGCAGCACCAGTCACTAAGAGATAAAAATAAGGCCAAGGCCAATGGTGTAAGTAAAGTAAAAATATATTTTATTGCTCCATTAAAATTCTCTACATGTTTCACCAACAAGCTTCTTCAGGGGGATCTGTTAGTCATGCAGCATTTCTTCAACAAGAGTATAAAATGCTGCAAGATATGTTTTTACTTTACTTGCACCATTGGCCTTATTTTCTATCTCTTAGGTTCTCACAGTTATTATTTTTATCTCTTAGGTTCTCATAGTGCCAGAGGAACACACCAGCATCAGTGGAGCAAAAGTACTGGATCCAAGCCTGTGTGGCAAGTGCTTTGTAATAGATATGGCACATTTTGATATGATATATTTGATATGGTCAACTATTAGTTGGCAGCAGTGACAACATCCTGAGCATTGAAATGGATCAGCAGATGATGAGCTATGTTGAACAATTGATCTCAATGACTGTGAACTAGCTGATGCAGTAGTAGCAGAGAATTTGCTGCTGTCGCCTCCACTTCATAGGTCTTCTAATGGGCTCTGTAGCATGATCTATCAGATTCAGTATGAATTCTTCACCAGCATTGTTCCAGATGTCTTACAGCTCTCTTCAGGCCACCTTGCTTCATGGTAAACTAGGGGGATAGGTTCTGCCTCAAGGGTAAGCGAGGTCAACAAGGAGCAACCTTGTTGACAGCTTCAAGGAGCTTCACATTCCAAGCTCTCACCTCAGCCTCAACAGAACATGTATTTGGAATCCTAAAATCCCCCAGAGCATACCAGAATCTAGTAGGATGCCTGAACTTCCATGGGCAGACCATTTTAACCAGTCCCCCTTCCCAACATGGTGTCATCCACACTTTCACCCTTGCCTTGAATAGACAGTGGTCACACTGTGATTCAGGCCTGAAACAAAACCTTCCCTGAAAGGCTTAGTGTGAAAGATTAAGTTCCCCACTGCGCAACTGGGCCCAGTGAGGCCAGCACCACACAACTCAGCCCAACCCAGTAATTTGTACTGTGCAACTGGGCCAGACTTTTCCCAGGGACAGGCTTCCATGGGAAGGGAAGTGTAGTGGTTAGAGTGTCAGACTAGTATCTGGGAGACCCAGATTCAAATCCCCACTCTGCCATGGAAGCTGGTTGGGTGTCCTTGGGCCAATCAGTCTCTGTTAGCTTAATGTACCTCACAGGGTTGTGATAAGAATAAAATGAAGGAGAGGAGAATGATGTAAGCTGCCTTGGATCCCATTGGGGGAAAAGGTGGGGTATAAATGAAGTAAATGAATAAATAAAGCTAGGGGGGCAGATAAAAGCAAGTTTAACTGGTAAGTGGAAAGGAGAGAGGGAAGCAGAGAAAAGGGAAAGCATATGTGATCTGCCAGGAGGAGAGAAAGAGAAAGATATGGGAAATGGGATATGGCGGGAAATGAGGTGACCCCAGCAAGTCCTTGCGGGTTACCCGCTTGTTCTAGTGTAATCCAACTCTAGCTCCAGATTCTTCCTTTTCTGCCTGCTCCTATTTACCAAGCAACAGCTGTCAAGAGTTGTGCAGGCTTTGCTGTGATGTCACCTGAGTGCTTCCAGCTGTCGGCAAGCAGATAGAAATTAGCTTATTTTAATGTTTCATGATTTGAAAAGTATAACTCCTCAGGCAGTGAATGTGTCATAGTTTAGAAATGAAATAGTGCCAGACTCATTACATGAAGAACTTTGTAAAAAGTGGAGTTCCTGTGCTTTTGTTTGCGGATTGTGGCCTCCCCCCCCTTTCCCTTGCTACATAGCAAGCTTCATTTGAAACTTCCAAAGGGGTTGGGGATACCCAAAGACCGTCTGTGGATTGTCCTCATTCTACTGGAATAAGATGCAAGTCTTTGAATACTTTACATAGTTATAGAAAAACCTGAGCACTTTTGTTTTGTGAAGAAGAGTGTTAGAATCTCAGTGGCCTGATAAAAATCTTAATCAAGTAGCTGCTTTGTTCCTTTCTAAGGAACAGTTCACCCTGCCATGTTTCTCCTGTGATTACTGCAGCTATCAAATGACAGTCGGACTGTGTGAAATTGCTGTCTGTGACAGAGAGTTCCTTCTTTACCTACCTATCAATGCAAGGCAAGCTGAGAAGATACAATGAAGAGTTTCAACTGATAATTACTATTCTAATGGATTGTGTAAATTAGCTCTCTTGTCACATGAAAACAGCAAGAGTTTCCACTAAATTCTGTTTGGTGGTACTACTTGTGCAGATTCATTGTCATTTTCCACCCCATAGATGGTTGTATGTGGTAGTATCTGTCAAAACTTTTTACTTAGGCATATGACACAATTGTTCCCAGCATTTGGATTTTCAAAGGCTGTTTTTCTTTAGTCCTATGCAGTGCTGCCAAAAGCTACCATGGACCCCTGACAAAGGTTCCCCTGCACACTAAGACATGACCTAAATTTCATATGAAAGGTAATCATATAACTTGTTCTGCTTCATGTGTCTGAGGTTCCCCCAGCTGAATTTTTGCACACACCCCCATCCCCTGCTAGACAGCCGGCTCTCATACAGTGTCAAGAGTCTCAGATTAGGATTTGGGGACCCAGCTTGAAACCCCAGTCTGTCATGGAAGCTTTCTGGGTGACCTTGGGCCACTACTCTCAGCCTAACCTGCCTTATGGGATTGCTGTGAGGATAAAATGGAGGACAAGAAAACAATGTAAGACACTTTGGAGTCCCCATTATGGAGAAAAGTGGGGTATAACTGAAGTAAATTAGTAATGTAAATAAAAATTGGGCTTTTCAGTTGAGACACTGATTTTTCTTTTCAGTGTTTAAAATTATTATTGCATATATTTCATTACATAATATCTTCGGAAGAGAAGCCGTTCATAAAAGTCAAAAGGATATGGCTATCTCTAGGGTTGCCAAGTCCCATCTTCACTTTGGGGGCATTCCTGGAGGGGGTGGGGCATCCCCGACGTGATGACATCACGTTGGGGACATCCCCCCCGCCCGTCCGCCTGATCTTCTAGCGGTACTGGCTCCCTGCACTTAAAAGGGCCCCTTTAAGTGCAGGGAGCTGGTGTCCCCCTCCCGTGCGCCTGATCTCCATGGAGATCAGATGCATGGCCTGCAGCCACCCCTCTCTCTCCTCTCTCTCAAGAGAGAAGGGAGAGGGGTGGATGCGGGTGTTGGGGCTTGGGGGTGGGGCTTCCCCTGGTGGCCAGCTAGTCGACGGTGGGTAGAAGCCCCAAAAAAGTGGGGGACCCCTGCCAAACCGAGGGGTTTCGCAACCATAGTTATTTCTAACTTTTTCATCCTAGTATTTCCTTGCAGAATTTTTCAGAAACGGAAGCTTGTGATGACATCTAATGCTGATATCTTGTTGGATATAATATCCATGCAGCAAACAGCTATAGCTGTCCATGTATCACATAATAATATCACTGTTTCCTGTTTAGGAGTTACACTTTCTGATCCCTGCTTTTTTTGTTTATTTGTTTTGGGTTGAAGTATCTATTATTGTGTCAATTGCCAGATCATTGCAAAAACTTGATCGGCTGGAAGGACTAATTTTTCCTCCTAGGGCAAATATTCAGTAATGACAGACAGTTTTTGACAAATTGTGCTCTTCAAATTAAAAATACTGGATATGAGTAAATGTCCCACAAGAGGAAAAGTAGATTATTGGAAAGGAGAATGTAAATGCATAATAAATAACTAAATAATATGCTGCCAGCATCTGGAATCAAAACTATTTGCTTGAATAGCTAAAATGTTACTTCAATTTGTATATGGAGATATAATTTTTAAAAGTATTAAATTGATAAAAAACATACAGCCTGATTCTGTGCATGTTTACAAAGAAGGAATCCCGCTTTGTTCAGTGGGATTTTGTACTAAGCAACTATAAGAGAATTGTAGTCTTTGTATGTTGCTGCTATTTTTACTTTTCAGGCAATTTCATGTATGATCTAACTACTTTCCTATGCCACGTAGGTTTTAAAAAGGCAGTAGTGTATTTGATAAACAAACATACATGCAGAGCAATGTAGAATGAATGAAATCTTCCATGCAGTGATACATGGAAAATCTAATTACTAGAAATTACCAACTTTACTGCCTTGGTCTTTGAAAACATTGTGTGTGTGTGTGTGTGTGTGTGTGTGCGCGCACACACAGGCACACACAAAAAAAACATTTTCACCCTTTCAGCAATCTGGTGAAACAAGTCATTATAAATTCCATTTTACAGGTATAGAACTGAGGCTTAACCTTATTCAAGACTACCCATTGAGTTATTTTGCTGGAGAGGAATTTGAACTCCAATACTTGGACCACTAGGTCACACTGGTCCATTCAAAAAGTCATTCACTGCAGCATGAGAAAGTCCTCTCAAGTCACAGGAGACTTATGGTGACCCTGTAGGTCACCTACAACCAGGCTAATAACTACAGCATTGTGTGAGAGTACAACTACAGGTTACATATAATTTTGTGATTATTTTAAAATAAAAGTTCTCAGGTGGTTTGTTCAGAGGTCATTTGCTATTGCCGTCCCCCTGGGGAGCATGTCTGGATTTCCTTGGAGGTCTCCCACCCAAGTACTAACAAGGGCCAACCCTGTTTAGCTTTCGAGAACTGACAAGATTGTGCTGGCCTGAGCTAAATTTAACTTTGGATAGGTGTCCCTGTGGACTGATTTAGGTCACTTGCATAATAAGGCTATTGGGTTCCCCCCTGTCTCTTTTTTAAAAAAGGACATTATATTTATTTCTGTGTCTGAAAGTATTACTGGAATATGAATACTGTTTGGTGGATTAAGATAGTTCTGTGGTCCAGAGGACCCCCCCCCCATCAGTGGGAATAAAAGTAAAACAGGAGTGGCATTGTTCAGTGGGAAAACAGCATGAAATGAAAGGGTTAAAAAGAACCCTTTCCCCCTGTGGTGTGTTGCCTCTAGAAATATCAGCCCTTATGGCTGCATTTTGAAAAGAAAAGTTTTCTTTTAAAATAATCACAAAAGTATACGTAACCTGTAGTTGTACCCTCACATGATGCTGTAGTTACCAGCCAGGCTGTTTGAAACATTCATCTATCCCTTTATTTCTTAACAGAAGTTACATACCAGTAAGAATAAAACTCCCAAATATAATTAAGACTATCACCACATGAATTAGCTGTTAATAGCTTACTCAAATTCACCATTATGTATGTCTGAAATAGTGAGTGGCATTGATGTGTGGTTCCTGACTGGTATAATTTATATTTAAAATGTAATGTATCTTTTTGCTGTGGAAAATTGGCTAATTTTGTCAAAAGAATGTTTCTGACTACTGAATTACTACTTCTGCACATCTCTGACAGTGCAATCCCCAGCAGAGTTATACCATTTTGAGACCTTTGACTTGATTGGGTTTAGGAGGGTATAGCTCTGTTTAGGATCACACTGTATGCCTAGTTTCCCTTTTGTCTTCTCAAAATGGACTGATGTCATCCACTATCATGAGACTGTTGAATTTCCTTGCCAGCCTCCAGATTCTCTACTTTGCAGGCTGTGCTTTAACTAGTACCACAGAAACAGTGTTACTTTTATTTACATCCATTATTGTGCTCATGACATCTAACTGAAGCAAAGATATTTGTTCAGCATTTGTCTCTGAGAGACAACAGTGCCTCAAATGTTTTGCCCTTGCTGATGCTCACATGAGAGAAACAGAATAAAGGCAAAACAAAGACGTATAGTAGCTCTTTGTAAATTAGGTGCAGATTCCAGATGCATCTGAAAGAGTTAATCATCTTATGACTTTCTTTAATTCTTTAATTCTTAGAGCAGCTTGGGATGCTGAACAGCCAGCAGCCTTACTTGCCAGCGGACCAACTGAGTATGAAGCTGAGCTCTCCTTGGAAGTGTTCTCCACACATTTTATATTGAGCTAGGGGGAGGATACTCATGCTATCATCACCTAGTTCAGTGATTCCCAAATGTCAACATTAGAGCTTATTTTTACCTATTAGATATTAGTTCTCAAATAATTTTTTAAAAGTTAGTTGGGTTTTTATTGTAAAAACTGGGGGGTTAAGATGAAAAATGGAGGGAAAATTTAGGATAATAATAAACATTCTGGTAATCGGATGACAAATGACGCTATGTACCTATAAATATTGGGGGGGGGAATTGGGTACATTTTCAGAAAATCAGTGCAAAAAATAGCTACATATTGAAAACTTTTACAAAATTTGTTCACCCAAAGAATAGTGCTTGACTGGGAATGTGTGTTTCTGTGTCTGAAAATACAAAAAACTATTGATGGATACTGGAAAATGGGTTGAAATGTTTGACAGAAGTAAATGGTATACATAAAAAAGGGCCTGAAATACCAAAACACAGTATACTGATCTGACTAGAGCTCTGGTGGTTTATTTACTAAAAATTCTGATAGTTTCCACCAGATTTCAGTACTACATAGAAACTTGGGGTGCCATTTGCCAGCATGGAGCATAGCCTGGTCAGTCGTAAATAAGTGAACGACATGGTTGAAGGGGCCCACCTTCGGTGTTTCCTCTGCCGCCCCCTTGCCATTCAGCACCCCGAGGTAATCCCACCCCCCAGGGGATTGTACCACCCACTTTAGGAACCACTGACTTAGTTGGTGGAGCTAATGGCTGCAGGCTCCCAGCAAAGGGAAGGTAATTTTAGGCAACTTTCTGTATGGTTTTCCATGATCCTCACATGTATATCATTACCTGCAATAAGCCTGGTTTGTAGTTATCTTTATGTTGGCCAAAGCAGTTATCTTTATGTTAGCCAAAAGGGCATCAGTTAGCACTTACTATATAAATTCACTCTGGCTGCAATCTTACAGACACATATTTTTATCTGATGAAAGGAGCTTTGATTCTTTTAAGTTTATACCCTGAAAAGCTTGCTGATCTCTAAGGTGCTATGTTTCAAAAAAATTTCAGCAAGTTAATAAATCCCAAACTTCTCTTTAGATTTTAAAATAATATTCTTCATGGTATCTCTGCAGTTCCACACTTGAGTACTGCGCCTGAGCTGGACTTAATCTCAGAAGCTTCTAGAGCTAATCTCCAGCCTTTTTGATGGGCTTTTCCCTCCACTTTGGGGGCAGTTGTTGACTGTGCATGCCTGGAGCTGAGGAGAAAGCCCCCACCTGCTCAGTGCCTGTCTAACCATCATGCTGTTCGTACCTCACCACCTGATCTCTTCAGCTGTTGATAGTCTCCTTCTTTCCCTCAGTTATTGTTTCTCTTTTCACCGTCCCTCTCATCTTATTTGTCTTGGGGAAAAAAAGTTTTTTGATCATATAACAATGAGTCTTCATCTTCCCCCTCCCTACCCCACTTTTTCCTCTGAACCAGTGGACTGGTGGCATATGGAAGGACTTGTTTTCTTCAAAAGATATAAAGACTATAAGGCCAAACTTCCCTCTACAGACAGACATGGCATGTGTGTTTAGTTTGGGAGAGATCCACTGGAACAATGCCTGCATCCATTGTTCTAAATTTACGAAACAGGCTCACAAGAATAGGGCTCCTCATCTTCAAATGTCTCTCCTGGAAACATCATTTTGACCACAAATGGCCCAAGCTACTCAAGACAAACTGATACCACCTCTCCAACCTCCACCGAGGGGAGATTCAGTGCAGTTCAAGAGCTCGGCCACTTTGACATCCTCTAAGTTGAAGAGAGATAAGCTGGCTAATCGTGTGTCATGTTCGACTTTGAAAACTCTGCAATTGAAGTCTTCTGAGTGCTCGTATCAACGCCAAGTGCAGGTGGTCATTAATGGCCTGACTACTTTGACTCTGGCTAATCAACAAGCCTTGGCTGGTACATACTGCACAAAATATCATTGACTGCAATTCATGTTCCAGTCATACAGAACTCCCAAGCAGACGACCTGAGTTGGACCAGCTCTGTTGAGCATGAGTGGGCCATCAATACAGCTTGCCCATATTGGCCATCCCCCGGTGGACAACTTTGCCTCTTCAGACAATGCCAAATGTGCGATTTTCTATACCAGGGGTCAACCGAGGGGGGGGTGTCTCTCAGGGATGCTTTCCTCTATCGGTGAATGGGAGCTTTCTTCTACATGTTCCCCCATACCCTTTGGTTCTGTGCATCCTGCAGAAGATATTACATGACGATATCTTACATCTTTGGCCGAGACAACCATGGTTTCTGCTACTGCTTCATTTGTCCAGGAGATGATACAGGAGGTTTCCTCTGGTTCCAGATCAGTTGTCCCAACAGGGTGGCAGAGTTCTCCACCATGACCCTGCTTTCCTCAGTTCTAATTGCATGGAAGATTTTACCCTGACCTTCTGACCAGAGGTCACTAACATCCTCTTTAATGTGAGGAAGCTGTCCATGTGTTGTTCTTATGAAGTAAATTGGAAACGTTTAGTCATTTATGCTTCTGCTTGTAGCATCTAACCTTAATCAGCTTCCCTGTTGGATATCCTGTTCTACTAAGTCTCTCTCCAGCAATCTGTCCTTGGTTTCTCCTCTATCAACATGCACTTGGTGGCTATTTCAGCCTACCATGACCTAATAGATGGACATTCCCTCTTCTCCCACAGAACCATGAGACCCTTTCTCCGAGGCCTGCTGAAACGCCAATGAAACCAGTAATTCATCACTGTCACTATTACGTCTGCCAAGAGAGCCAGTGAACTGTTGAGCTTTCCACATTGATGCACCATATCCTGTGTTTCATAAGGACAAAGTGGTCCTATGCCCTTATTTGTCCTTCTTGCTGAAGGTTATTTCCCTTTTCCACCTATCACAACCAACTATATTGCCTGTCTTATCCTCAGATTCTGTTGATGATGCTCAGCATTCCCTACACACTCTGGATGTCCGCAGGGCTTTTCTTTTATTTGAACAGGATGCGACCCTTCCGAGTGGACTTGCACCTATTCTTCTCTTCCTCCAACCTGACTAAGGGCCACAGGATTTCGCCCCAAAGGTTGTCAGATTTCTAATACCATCCACTTATGTTACTAGTTGGCTGGCAAACACTTACTGGTGCATTCCCAGGCTCACTCCACAAGGGCTGTATCCATTTCTGCAGCATTCCTGGCTTGTGTCCCAATCAATGACATCTGTAGCTCTGCTAACTGTTTGACTCCTTCAGTGTTCACGTCCTACTACGCCTTGGATGTCAGAGCGTGCCAAGATGCCTTTTTCGGCCAAGTGGTCTTCCAATCTATCTTCCAGTGAAGCCGTTCCTGTTTGGCATCCTTTGGTGAACCTAGAGATTGACATAATTTTTATTTTATTTTTATTTTATTATTTCAATTTATAACCCACCCTTCCTGCAAGCAGGCCCAGGGAGGCTTATAACAATAAATTCAATACAATCTTAAAATAATTCAGTTAGATAATAAGTAACAATATTTGATCAATACAGTAAAACCAATTTAAAACATTTAAAGTGGGTAGTGCAGTATATTCAATTTCAGTTCTTATGTCTGGGAAATGAGTGGGCCAGCACCAAGCCATAATGTTCTTATGAAGCAGCAATAGGGAGGACATATTACTTTAAGTAACAGGGCATATTACTTTAAGTAGCTGCTATTTGGTGTTTATGAGTTTGCATTAGTTGTCAGCACCCACCGTCCTATCTGGTTTCAACTCACTAGTCACCCACGTGTGGAACTGCATAGATACTACAGATAACAACAGAGTGGTCTGGCATTCCCCACTGCTGGCATCTCTCTGTCACTTACCTTGAGTTGATGGGACTTGTTGGCAGCATCTGGAAGGAACTGAGTGGGTGGCGGCTTTCTCCTCAGCTCCAGGCATGTGCAGTCAATGCCTGCTCTCTAGAGCGGAGGAAAAATCCCACCAGGCTGGAGATTAGCTCTAGAAGCTTCTGAGGTCAAAGTCCAGCTCAGGCACAGTACCCAAGTGTGTGACTGCACAGATGACCACTTGAAGATCATTAGTTACAGGTAAGCAACCTGCCCCCCCCCATTTTTACAGCCTGTTTCAGGTAACATTGAACAAGTTCTTTGTACTAACCTTGTTAGTTGTTGTAAGAACTTTGGGACTGTCCCATGCCTATCAAAACATTTAAAGTATTGATCTATGTGATCAATACAGTAATCAGACATTTAAAATGTGGATTTTTATTGTTTTCCTTCTGCAAATCTGGTGACTGATTACAGCTTCATTTAAATATTTTAAGTACATTGAGTGAGTATATTTTGGTACTGCTGTCAGTTTCTCCTTAGAGGCAACTCATGCATTCCCATCAGTAAAAGCTGGTCTCTAGATTGTGTACATTTTAATTGGCTAATTACAGCTGTTGCTGTTTTGAAATTTTGCAGGCCCATAGTGTAACCACATAAGGGGGGGAATCACATTTTCATCAATGAAGCTTATTTTAAACCAAACCAAACCCCAAAAGCTTCTTCAGATGTATAAGAACTTGCATCCCAGATAAAGATTTAAATTGCTCAAATTAATTTAGTGCCTGACTATTTGCATATCTAGTTTATAGTACTAGTTTAATCTTCTTAAAGCTGGGAGGTCCAGGTGTTCACAAGCCTTTATCGTTAAAAAAAACCCTTGATTTTATCTCAAGTACCATTCCTCTGTTGGGTGGGAAAGTGGCATGGAATAGCCCTATCTCGTAATATCTTGGAAGCTAAGTAGGGTTGGTGCTTGGATGGGAGACCACCAAGGAAGACTCTGCAGGGTTTGACAATGGCAGACCACCTCCGCTTCTCACTTGTTTTGAAAGCCTCTTCTGGGGTCACTATAAGCCAGTTGTGACTTCATGGCACTCATGTACGTAACCATTCCTATGTTAGGTAACTTCATCTTATGCAGAAATGCAGTCTCATATAATTATAGTATCTTTGTAGGATATTATTATATATTGACAACCTGCTGAGCAACCTCTTTGATAGGTAGTTATATCATTACCAGGTGTACAGTCTATTTTGAATTCCTGTTGTTCAAACTCCAAAAAGCAAATATATCTAAATATATAATTTAGCAAGCAAGGTAGTGAAAGAATAACCATTAATTTTGTTAGGAAAGCGGATCACTTGTGACCTAGATGAACTCAGGGTTGCAAAAGTGTTTTTCAGAACAAACTGTGAGACAAAGTGATTTATGGAGGAAGTCTGGCTCTTAAAATCTCAGTGCACGGCCTTGATTTAAGTTTTGGATGGGACTCTCCTGACCTGTATGCTCTAGCAGAAACTCCACTGTTAGATTCAGAAAAGCTACCACTGATATAACCACATGCATATGTTGTTAAAAGGCAGGATTCATAAAAATTCATTTGGGTTGGCTCTTTTCTCTGGATTAATCTCTAAAGAACCAGATGACCTCTAATTATAGTTAGAGAAATGAGCAGGAAAGCATCAGATAGTTTAAGAAATGCCAATTTCTGTTGCATATAGTGAAGTACGGCAAGCAGCAATCTAACTACCGTTGATTTCCCTACATGAGTAGATCAGACTCTTCTACCAATGACCAAGAAGACTACAAATAACCTTTCAGTATAAAATCAGACCCCAGGTCTTTAACTCAAAATTTGTATAGATACTTTTAGCATTTTTTCTACCCAGAGGTAGTACACTGGCTTTCAGAGACATATTTAAAATCATGCAAGTGTCTATTTTGTCAAGATGCCAGTATCTAGAAGCCCCTATGTAATATATTCCAGCCATCTTGAGAAAATGCTAGAACTTCATAGCTATTTTTTTAAATCAAATTCAGCTATTTTCTTTGAGGATGGAAGCCAAAAAAATTCTAAGTCTCCTTGATTTCAGTACTACCTCCAGACGAAGTGTTTTAGAACGTGAGAGTGTTTGGTTGGCTTTCACTAATGTATGACTATGGCAACAGATTATGCGTGTATGCTGTTTTCATTTAATAAAATCTAGGTAGGCCTTTCATGCATCTAATGAAGCATCTGTGGTTCATGAAATTTTGTTCCATAATGAGGTTGTTATTTTGCAAGTGACAAAAAGCTGATAAGAGATCTGTGTGTGGTTTCATGGGTCCCCTTCCCTCCTCCACATAAACGAAATAGGAGTTCTTTTCTTGGTTTGTCCAGTCTGTAGCAGCTAGGACTGGGATGACCCAGGTTCAAATCCTCACCACGAAACTAAATGAAGGACCTTGGACCACTCACTGCCTCTCAGATTAAACTGCTTCACAGGGTTGTTGTGAGGATAAAATGAGAGGCAAGAAAACCCTGTATGCCACCCAGAACTCTTTGAAAAGAGCATAGGATAAAAAATACTTCATAAATAAATAGATGTGCTTATGTATCTAATGCTATATTACTGATTATTTTCTTCAAGGATGGAATAGGAAGAGCAAACAGATGGGCTCAGAAGTTTATGATATCATGCCATTGCTGCAGGAGATCTTGAACCTGAGAAATAGTAGGCAAGGAACTGTGCTAGCTAAAGAAGGGAACTAGATTGTCCGGGAGGCTCTTGAAAATTAGGTTATCAGACTGGCCCAAACTGGAGGACTTCTGGGTCTGAACCACTGACTCTGAGCAAGCTGACTCAACTCAGCTTGTGGCCATTTCCTGCCAAAGGCAAACCTTTTTCTTGCCTTGCCTTGCCATGTTGTGCCTCACTTTTACTTTGGATGGCTTTGCCTTGCTCCAAGGATCTGACTTGGCAGGAGCCAGGTCCGGCAGCCATCTGGGTCAGGTTGTGCCAAGTGCATGGCAACGCAATAACAACAAGAAAGGGGGGGTGCAGAGCATAGCCTGAAATGAAAATAATAGCTTTAAATGTTGTCATATGAATGCCAAAAAAAAAGTTCACGTGTCCTCAAAATCAGCCGGTAGAATTTTATAGCAGCAAAACACAGACATGTTAGTATCTTCTTCTGTTGCAGCCCTCAGTTGCTGCTCTGGCTGAGAGAAAAAGCAGATTATCCAGAGGGCAAACTGAAATGCACAAATGAAAATGGGACTTTGTCTGCCAGCTGCCCTCTATTTTAAGCGGAGTATATTCACTTTGCTGGCTTGGCATCAAGGTCAGGTCTGTGTGGCCCTTTCTTGATAGCTGCTGCCAGATTCCTGACATACTGACATACTGTAAAGTGGCAGCCAGAAGCATTTGTTCATGATGGCTTAAGAAATCTTCAAGAGATCTTTGGCTGTTCTCTTGGCTTGAGATACTCACCAGCATCTCAAAGCAATGTGCTCTAAACAGTAGTTTGATCCCCCCTCCCCTCTAGCATGTTTTGATAATTGTGTCTTATTTTTTCTATTTGTGTCATAGAAGGTGGTGGGGAGCTGTCCAAAACAGAGAGTGTGTCCAGGGAACACACATGGAAAGGCATTAAAGGAAGATTTGGAATCTACAGCCAATTTCAGCACAGCTGTTATAACGGTTCATTTGGGCACGAGAAAACATTACCTAGGTCTCTTGGGCAAATGGTATTTTCCTTTTTCTATAAATATTTCTCATGTTGAAGTTTTAGCCCTGGTTTTAAAAGTATTTGTGGATATTGTTTAGGATCAATTAATGAAAGCATTACACAAATATTTTTTTTCAAGCTTGAAACTTTAAAGCATCAGTAATGCCTAAAACTGTGCCCTGATACGGCCTCCTTTAAAGAAAATTCAAAGTTGAATATAGTGCTATGACTCACAAACAATACACATCCAACTATGTAAGGTTCCTGTTTACTTTTTGATAGCTGTAGGTCCATGACACCAATGAAAGGGGAGGGCCCATGGCTATTTGGGAGAGCATGTAGAAGGTCCAGTGTTCAATCCCCGGTACCTCCAGTTACCAGGTTCGGGTAGCAGATGATACGAAGGACTTTCCTGTGAGACCCCGGAGAGCCACTGTCAGTCAGATGAGATGATACTGACCTTGATTAACTCATGGTGACTTAGCGTAAGACAGCTTTATTTGTTCTCGTTATAAAGTGAATTGCAGCTCACCAAGGAAACCCAAGAATGTTGTGGTAGGGGCAGAAACAATCATTATTGAATCACATGTCCTCAGCTGAAGATCTCACTCCAGTTTTGCCCCAAGCCTATTAGTTGTTCAAACCACAGAGAATTTATTGGTACATACTGGCATAGATTCCCTATAGCCCATGTACATGTAGGCCCCTCCCCGCCACTGAGGCTTCCAGGTCCCTCAATGGCTGTCCTAAATACCAACCACTTCCTCATCAATCTGTCAGGATCTTCTGCTGACTACTCCTGATGTCCGTGCACTTTCTGTTTTTTACACCCTCAACATTATCTAATTCAGCCTTTTATTCGGCACCGATCTCCTCTTGCACAACAGTAGTCTTTTTCTGATGTCTCTCCAAAGTTTGACTGTGGATGGCATCAACTGTATACAGGGGGAATTACTCTAGATTTGTGCAAAAAGGTAAATAAAACAATTAATTCACTGTTGGGTAGAATGAAGAATAGAAATAGGATTTGCAAGTACCACATAGACAATTATTCTGCAATTACTTTATTGTTTTGTCCTTTGCAGTTTATAGTTTACTTTGGATTATAAAGCTAGTTTTATTAACATACCATGGCACTAGTTTTTCTTCATCTCAAATGCAGATGGTCTTAGATTAACCTTCCAGAAAATTATCTGTGCCCTCTTTATATTGCTCATGCTTTACTGTCTCCCATAATTGTCCATGTGATAGAGATTATGCTTAAAATTGGCAGAAACTTCCACTTAAAATCACAGAATCAGAGCTGGAAGGGACAGTATAGATTACTTAGTCCAACTGTGAGTCCTGAGGCTGGAAATCTTAATCTTAAAGCATTTCTGACAGATTCTTTTCCAGTCTCATAGGAACTTCCAGCAATAGATTTTTCCCGACTGTCAGACTTGTGCTATTGTCTAAACATTTCTGCATTTATAGATTTGCCAATATTCAGCCTAAATCTGCTGGCTGCCTTTCAAACCTATTGCTTCTTGTTTGTCCTCTTTGTAGCTGCACAGAATGATTCTCCATTTTGGGAAAGTGGTTATCTCTATGTTTTATCTTTTCTCCTGTCCTTAATGTTGAAGTTCTGGAACCTTTCCTGGTCTGCTGATTTGAAACGTGCAAATAAAAAGCACATGGTTTAATTCTGCATTATATCACTCTAGACTGCAGGTAACAAGTTTAAGTCTTTACCTGTGTTTAAAAACAACTTGCATATGGAACACTTGCACTGAAAGAAGAAGGCTAATCTTAAACTCTTTCCCTGTTTGTACAGGCAGCTTTTTGCATGGGTTATAGGGATCACACCTAAACCCCACCTACAGCCTGAAATGTAAGCCCTGCACTTCACCACAAATTAAGGAAGGGAGCTTCACTAGACAGAGAGAAAATTGTACTTGCCAGGACACCTGAGTCTGCCTTATATAGATAGAAGGTGACTAATGTCAAAGGACGTCCACTCTTATGAAGACATGGGCCAATGAATGGCAGACAAGTCCACTAAAAGGAGAGACTTGTGTCTTGTAAAAAGCCATTCAGGAAAATGTAAAACATGAATTAGGTCATGGACACAATAAGAAACTTTTCAAATTTGGGAGAACTGTCAGAATATACAACACTTCTTGATTAAGGCCTGATCACTGAATAAGGTATGGGAGTCCCCTTTTCCTTTGGGGCGTACTAACACTAACTCAACTTAGAGGAAACACTGACTCTAACCCAAGCCCACCTGCTAGTTTGCATCCCCAACTGGCACAGAATGCTCTCCGATGACTCCACCTCCATTGTAAAAAGGCTGGGGGGAGGGGGCTCGCAGGCCAAAATTGTGTGTGCGTGTGTGCATTTAGATTGGGCTATGCTGTGGATACTGCAATCTCCCTCCCCTGTCCAGAGGCTCTCCCTGACCCCCTGGCTGGAAGGCCCCCTCCCCAATTCTTCCCACCCCCACACACAGCAGTGGGGCGTCTCTGAGCGCGTGCAGAGAAAGGATCATGGGCCATCCTCGGGGGCCGGGCAGTGGCGAAGGGAAGGGGCTGCTCCTCCAACTCGAGCCTCCAACCCAAGGGCAGGATCGTGGTCTTGCAGAAGGAGGGAGGGTGGTCAGGGGGCAGGTCCAGCAGGCTGCAGGTAGCACTGGCAGGAGGCGGTGGTGAATCAGGATGAAGATGGCCAGGGGAGAGAAGGGGAGGCGGCAGCTGGGATCAGGGCAACGCAGGGCTTTTGGCAGGAGCAGGGGGGCCTCAGGATTCTGTCCAATGTAGGCCATTTTGTGACAAGTATCAACACACTCCCGTCAAGACTACCTCTTCTGTTAGCCATATCAGGTGAAATATGAATGTAGGCAATGGCATACAGTAGAAACATTTTCAGGTGCAGTTTTAGGGATGCTACTCACTTTTCACCTTCTACATATGTTGGGCGACTTCATTCCTCTCTCTTTATTTCTACTTTTTTACTCCTTCATTACAGGAAAATTCAGATGCTGCACATCATGTGGCTTAATAGCAGCTGCCAAAAATTATTATTTATCTGTTTATTTTATTTCCAACATTTGTATGCTGCCTTCCTACCCAGTTAGGCCACCAAATCAGCTAGCCATTAAAACATAAAAATATATCATAAAATACAACTAAAACCAAAACACATATAAAAAGAACATATAACAGTAACTAAAACATGGGGTAAGAAGGAGGGATTATTGAGGGAACACCCTCTGGTGGATGATAGTGGTAGAAGGGAAGAAACAAATACCCCTATAGAGAGTTCCATTGTTTTGGTGCCATGGCTGAGGGGGTCCTCTCTCAGTTTATCACCTGCCTAATCTCAGAAGACAGAGGGCACCCAAAGCAGTGCCTCAGCAGTCAGTGGTTTGTATCGGAGTAGGCAGTCCTTCTTACTGTATCTTTCTTGGGGTTTTTATTTGTTTAATTTATATTCTGCCCTATTTCACACATGGGCTCAGGGTGGCTTACATCATATAGTAAAACAATAAAACAGTAAAAGCAATAAAGCAATTGATGGCACGATAAACCAGATCATCAAACCCCAAGTTTCATATCAGGTGAATATAGGTATTCTAGTGCCCAATAATATTATCTGTCAGCAGGCACTAGGGAGAGGGACCATACATTGGGGAGGCCAGAATGGTTGAACGTCCACCGCCTCAATCAAAGGCCTGGCAGAACAGCTCCATTTTACAGGCCTTGCAGAATTGTAATAGGTCTCAAGTGGTGAATCAACAGATCATGGTCGACCACGTCGAATGCCACTGTCAGATCTAAAAGCAACAGCAGCACTGACCTGCTGTCAGTAATGATTCTGTATTGTTTCACACTGTATCCATTGTGCTGTGTTCCCTATCTCGTCCCTGCTTTTGCGCTTGCGTAGGTATGCTAGCAGTAACGTGGGAACTTCTTCCCTGCCGCTCGGTCTTATCACGGTGGCCTTGAGTGCAGGCTTTGGGCTATTCTTCTTTGTATGAGAATTTTCCAGTCCTGTGAAGACGAGGGGAGGAGGGAGCTGTCTCCCGCCCATTAAGTAATTCTCCCGCTGGGAGTTTCCCGCGCGTGCGCTTGCAGATCATTTGCTAGTCGCAATTTTGCATCACACTATAAACATGCTTGAGCCACTTGCATCGCCATTCCTGACAATAACCTCTACACTGTGGGTTTTAGCACTGTATTCCAATAAAGCCCTTCTTACTCCTAAGAATGCTTGGATCTACTTGCTTTTGAACCTGACACCTGCCTCAATCCAGGTGCCTCCAGATATCATCTGTGAGGGCAACTAGCAAAGTCTCCACCCCATGACCAGGGCAGAAGCCGGACTGGAAAGGATCCAGAATGGATGCATCATCTAAGAAAGCCTGGAGCTGTTCAGCCACTGCCCTCTCAACCATCTAGCCCAGAAATGAAAGATTTGAGACCAGGCAGTCGTTGGCAAGGACTGCAGGGTCCAAAGATGATTTTTTGAGAAGTGGATGTACCACAGCTTCCTTCAACACCCCTAGGAATACCCCTGAAGAAAGGGAAAGGTTGATAATATCTCCCAAAGGGACCCAAACTCCATCCCCGCAAGCTTTAACTAGCCAGGATGGACACGGGTCAAGAGGACATGTGGTAGGCCTTACTGCCACCAGGATCTTATCAGCTTCCTCACTGGAGAGCCGACTGAAGTGGTCCAAAACCGGACCCAAAGATGGACAAGGGGCTTCCAGTTCCCTTTCTGTATCAAGTGTGACAGGGAGTTCCTGATGGAGTGACAAGAATTTTCTGCAAAGAAGCTTGCAAATGCCTCACAGCCAATAGCCAATTCCTTATCATTTTGCTTGCCTTGAGGCAAGGTTGTCAAATATCGAATTGTCCTAAATAATTGGGCCAGGCAAGACCTAGAAAGAGTTTCCCAAACTGTTATTTAGTGCTGAAGTAATCTTTGTGTATTTACAAAGTGGTTTTTTTTTACAGGGTTCACTTCTTATTTTATATACATCCTCACACCAATCCTTTTAGAAGCAGTATTTATTTAGGAGGTTTTTATGCCATCTCTGCAGAGTCCTGGTTGAGGTAGTGAGAGGCCATAAAGTAAGAGTGGCTTTCCTATGGCATTGTATGGAATTTTCTGATAGAGCAGAGATTTGACATAGGCATCTCAAATGCAAACCAGGGGTCCATCTGTAAGATATCACTGTTCCTATTATGTTGTAACAATATTGTTGCCAAGGCTCCCACTATGATGGCTCCCAATATTTTTGCCAAGGCTTCCTACTGCTGCTTGGATTTACCATAGAGTTTCTACCGATTCCTAAGGAGGTGTGATGCCACTTCCTGGTTTTCCTCAGAAGGGGCATGATGCCACCACTGATGGCACCCCTGCTTGTCTCCACACCCCTAACCCTATGTAGCAAACACAGAACTACAGATACATGAACATAACGGTAGTGAGGGCACTTATGATAGCACCTTACCAAACTGAGTTAAGGCCCTATCTCAATTCAGGTGTTTCTGATTTCATACTATAATTTCGCTCTTCTCTCAAACTTCATCTTGTTTTCTTATGGCCTTGGCTGATCAGGTCTAGTTGGTAGTGTTTAGTCAAATATTTCCAGAACAATCTATTCTGCAGATGGCTTTGGCTTTTCCTTGTGGTCCTATACCATTTTACAGTTACTGCATTGTAGCTGTGGAAAATAGCTGCACAATAAATGAGGTAATCAGGCCTCTAGAGACTAGAATATGAGGGGAATTTTTCTGAGAATAGCTGGTGAGGTTGTGTAATCCTTGCCAGGTACAAAACTGCAGGCACATTTTATAGTTATTCTGATTCTAAAGGTTTTTTTAATTGAGCCAGCTTGGTACTCCTGGGTTTTCAGGTTGTTTTCTGAAGTGCAGGTTCCACAGCTTTCGTTTTGCATGTGATTTGAATAGAAAAAAGTGAAACATATTATCAAGGGGCAAGTTCATACATTCAAGCCAACTTTTTTATTCTCCATTGCTTCTAATCATCTGCAGATGGTGGGTCATGTGGGAAAATGCTGCTACATATATGCACTGTACTTCAAGTTCTGCGTTTGAGGTAGTGCCACAAAATTCTGCTGTGATTGAGGAAATGCAGCAGAGCATATAGTTCACTGACAGTATATTTGTACATACAAATATTATATTTTTTCCTATAAATATGCTCTTGGAAGTGTTTAGGAGGGATTGTCGAACAGACAGTGTGCGTTTGTGAACCAGCCTTCAGTTGCGTTACTTTTTATCCAGCGATATGCCTGGGTAATCTTCTCTCCTGCCTGCTTTTGTAGATAACTGCACATCTGCTTCTCTTCCTCAGAGCTGAATGGAGTTCTTCCTACTCACACTGTGTTTCTTTTAAGACCCACTGGAATCTGCTTATTCTGGAGCACATTCAGCAAATTTGGCAATGCTTTTCTATGGACTAGACTAACTTTCCCAGTGTGTGGTGATGCTAAATCCCGGCTCTGTGGAATTGCCCAGATACTAGGAAGATTGAACATACTGTGCAAACCCAAGTAAAGCCTGTGGTTTTTCAGAGAATATAAGCCATTGTTGGATTTTACCCACATAAGTTCTCCATAATAAATAAACCAATCCCCAAGGTGATTTAAAAATATAACTGCACAGGTGAAGACTGGCCTCAGCCCCCAAAATTCATTTTAAAGTCTGATTTTACACTAACCTAGACCTTTTACTGCCGGTATTTCCAGCATACACCAACATACTTAACCTTATCCTACAGATACCACAGAGGGACTTTCTCATCCTTACTCTACACCTGCCAGTACCTCTCCACCTCTTTCACAGAATCAGACAGATGGAAAGGACTGAAATGCCACTTTCCAAAGGCAGAAACATTGTCACACTCTAGATGAGTAAATACAATTTAGGAAATGTGTGCTGGAAACAGAGCAGCCGGATCTGTAAGAAAGGTGTCTTCTGTACAAATATCTTCCAAGTAGCTCAAAGTGAATCTGACAGTGCAACTAAAAGGTTGCCTTGTGGCATGCTCTCCCCCATTCACTCCTCTCCTTGTCTTCCTGTCCTATGTTGTCCGAAATTAATGCTGTCCCTTTCCTTTCTATGCATAAGGTTTTCTAGTGCATATATGTGCCACAAAAAGGCACTGGCAGTTCAGTCCTTTGCAATTACCCCATTGGCTTAGATGCGCAGTAGTGCTTCTGCAAGCACAAGAGTTTACAATTACGTAGCATGATTCTACCACCTTCCCCCCTGCTGCAGCCCAAAATGCCTCCTACAGTCTGGTTCTTTGGGAACAGGATTTGTTTGGGATTTTCAGGGGGGAAATCACAGTCTGTGGGCCCACATAAACACTAGCCTGGATCCAAGCCTTTGAAATCACCTGTGTATAGGATTGCACTGTGGATGAACTGAAACAACTGCTCCCTAAGGCCAGTCTAATGGGATGTGTATTCTGTAAGCCTGAGTTGTGCTGATACAGAGTTGTCTAATTCCATACAATGACTTATGTTACTAATATCTGCATGAGATGAAAGAATCCTAGTCCGATCACTGCAGTGAGTATATCAGGAAAAGTAGAACTGACTATGATCCTTCCTTTTTGCAAGTGTTGAACACAGGAAGTCTCGTCCTGTAAGAAATCTAGAAATCTTGCAGTGCTGTTGCTGCTCAATAGCTGGATTCAATCAGGACCCATGCTTCCTCTGGGCTGTAGAGTCTTGTGAGGAAAAATTCTACTTTGTGAGCTCCTGGCATTAATGTGCGAGCAATTGGGCTGCTGCATAAATTAGTTTGCTCTGGAGCCATCCTTCCTGAGCTAAGACAAAAATCTGTGAGCTGGAGGCTAAAAAACTGTGAGCTGGCTCACACTAACTCAGCTTAAAGGGAATGCTGATCAGGACTGTTGTTCAGTGAATGTAGACAACTGACCAATACCTGTTTTGAACATGCCATGATAGATGCCTTGAGCTTCCTGCACTGGACCAGCCTGCAGTCCATTTAGTGATGTTCCACAGCTTCACTTAGACTACTGTAATGATTTAGGGAAAGGAGTAGTCATTTGTATGACTAGCCACAGCTTGTGTAAGTATTTGTGAAGCACTTTCTGCAAGATAAGACATACAAACATAAACTGGACTTCACGCCATGAAAGTCTCTTTTCTTACTTTACGGTTATTTTTTTTTAGCCTTCCTTTTGATGGCTATAGTAGTCAATTGGATGGAAGAGTTGGCAGAATATATAAAGTGAGAGATGGAAACATCAGCTGTTACTGAAATGATGGAACGCTTTCATTTGGCAGGGTGGTTCCATCTTCCATGTTGTAACACCCTGCGAAGGAAAGACCTGGCCACAGTTTCTTAAAGCTTCACCCCTCCCCTCTGCACTACACCAAAGGTAATACATTTGGATGTGGGGTCATAAATCTTAGCGAAATACAGGCTTGCTCAGAATGTGTTGGCAAATTTAATCACCATGATTCTATTAGGCTTCTTTTCTGGTTGTTTTCTGCCACCCACTCCCCCCCACCCTCAGCTTTTATCCTGTGGCATACATAAACATTCTTGAAAATAGCACATGTAACTATGTGGTGGCCATTTTTTACATGTTTACATGTATATTGACATAAAATAGTCAGAAGTGGAATGATAGTAGCATTGAACAGCAGTACCTGTAACTACTACAGGGCAGTGGAGGAAGTTAACAACACTGACATTCTGAACTTTAAATTTCAAAACAAAGGTAACCTTTTGGGTGCCTATTCTTTTACCTAAGGACCTAAGTAACTTGGTTTGTGTCCTACAAAAGCACCAACAGATGGCACAGAGATTTCCCCTGTATTCCCCCATGTGTCCCTTTCAACCCCCAGAAAGATTGTTCTCCTCCTCCTCCTCTTGCTCCTTGTGCTCCTCTTCTTCTTCTTCCTCTTTTTCTTCTTCTGGTGTGTATGCACACATGTGTATGGCCATGCCTGGAAGTCATGGCAACCCCTACTGGAGGCATGGAGGACATTCAGAGAAGTGGCTCGATAGCCTGCCTCTGCCTCCTGACCCTAGTATTCTTTGGAGTATACTTGCCGGGATCGGCCCTCCTTAGCTTCTGAGATCTGACAAGATCGGTCTTGCCTGGGCTATCCAGGTCAGGGCCAGAAGGATTGTTCTTGAGTTTGTGGGACCCGTGTGATTGAATAGCTATGTGAGCTGTGGGGAGGGGGCTGCTGCAAGGAGGGGAAAGGGATGAAATCACTGCTTCTTGCTTTTCTATCAGTGCAGTTGTTCATCCACATGTGTCTTGTAACCCCAGGAATAATCTTTCTGGGAAACTGCAGTCTGAGAGAGGAATGCGGGGGGTGGGAATCAGCATTCCATTGGCATATTGTAGGATACAAACCATTATAAAAATGAGTTGTCACTCATCTGAATGACCATTTTCTCATTGTTTATCCTTCCCAGTTAGTATGTTTGTGCTTTTAATTAGCATGCTTTTGGTGATGAACACTATGAAGCCCCTGGGGGTAAAACATGTCATAAATGCAGAACATGAGAACAACTATAAATCCAAAGGGGGGTGTAGGAAAAAAAATGCTCACAAAATATTGTTAACCTGTTTTGTTTATAGCAGAATTTTCCAGACCACCAGGGTCTATATAAAAGATAGAACTCTGCAAGCTACATAGATCCATTGGAGTCAAATTACAATAAAATAAAAGCCACCATTTGGGCTTCTCACCCAAAAAAAGAAAGCAAAATCTTTCTGCAATGGTTAGAACCAATGATTGGTCAGTGTACCAAATAAATAACATCAGTAATAAGTAATTTTAAATGGGCAACTATGTTTGATATTCTTAATACAGGCAGGATAAATAGATTACTTAAATTGCTTTTCATTTCTGGTCATTATTATTTGTATAACAGTTTAAGTAACACTTGTATCCTTGACGTCATCATTAGAACTAGCGTTATAGAATTTAGTGTACTCCCTGGCAAATAAAAGGTCGGCACTGATGATGAAGCACTTTCACAACTTTTTTTTTTAGTTTAAGAACCAGCCATTGACGTTATTGGGCCCTGCATGTCCGGAGAACAGGTGCCTTGCAATTGCCATTTGTGTGCGTGTGTATTTTTGATCCTAGATGATCAAAGAAGGCAGAAATTTGTTTGAGCTTTGAGTAGGAAAATAACAGCACAGAAAGGAACATAACTTGATTGTTTTACCTTTTAAGTGATAGATGAAAATACCAGTAATGTAGCAGGTATGTCTTAGCCAGATTTTCAAAATATGGGTATTGTAACAATTACTTAGACACTAACTAACAGGTTATAATCAGGTTCTGAGGAGTGCCTGTCGTTAAGGTTCCTGATTTAGTACAATAGTGTGACTGTACAGCTGCTACATTATTTTCTATCATGATACTGCAGTGATTTGAGAAACTTTTTGAGCTTCTTGGGCTTTCCAGTGAAGGCTTCTGTGTTTGCTGCATCTATCTGACTTTCTGCTTGTGGCAATGAGGAGAGATGCCTTTTTGGATGGTGACACTCTTGTTTCAGAATGTCTTCCAGATCCATAGCTTTTAGAGGGTAAGCTATGTCTTAAAGCCTGTAGAGAGGTAGGCTTGAGATGGTTGCAGCATGTTGCTGTTTTATGAACTGCATCTTGCTGGTTTTAGCTGTTTTATTTGTTGATTATTTGGGGAGGGGCCATGGGTCAGTGGTACAGCATCTGTGTTGCTTCCAGAAAGTCCCGGGTTCAATCCCCAAAATCTCCAGTTAAAAGAATCAGGTAGTTGGTGATGTGAACAACCTCATTCTCAGACTTTGGAGAGCTGCTGCCAGTGAAAGTAAACAATACTGACTTTGATAAACCAGTGGCCTGATTCAGTATAAGTCAGCTTCATGTGTTGTTTTACTTTATTTAGTATGGATTTTAATTTGTTTTGTATGCTAACTTCTTCATTTGGAAGTCACCTCGAGGGCTCAAAGATGGTGTTTAAATTCAACAAATAAAATGAAATGTTCATACTATTCTTTCACCACAGGTGTTAAAAGTGTGAAAGTTTTGTTCTGTACAGATAGGACTGATACACCAGTGTTCTTCTCACAGTACAATTTTGGCTATTGTTCTGTCGACTGTGTTTGTATTATATTTACGGTTTATCCTATTTGACTTGATTCTTTGTTTCTGGCTTCTACTTGTATTTATCTTCTTTCTTGCCCTCCTTTTTTGGAAATAAAGTTTCTTCTGCAATAGCATCATCTTAAAGCAGGGGTGTCGAACTCATTTGTTATGAGGGCCAGATCTGACATAAATGAGACCTTGTCGGGTCGGGCCATGCGTGTCATAAAATGTAATGTCAGGTAGCAAAGATATAAACTTTATAAAGGACACAAACACAAAGGTGTTTTTTTTCTTGCAATATTTTGTTTATTTAACAGTGTCTGATAACTGACACCTCTTGCTCTGAATTATTACGTCAAAATGTCTGTGCTGTTGCAACCTTGAGTATGTTGTTCAGGTGTGTATCTGTAAGCTGCAAACCTATGATGACACAGCAGAAGACAGCAAGTTCCACTGCGGGCCTGATGGAAGCCCTCTGGAGGCCTGATCTGGCCCCCAGGCCACATGTTTGACATCCTTGTCTTAAAGGCTATCTCCATTCAAGCCCACAGGTATTCTTGTGCTGTGGTCAGCATTGCTCCAGTCATTAGGTCCATAGTTCTTCAGCAACCTTCTAAATACTGAGTTGTTTGAGTTGGCCTCATTACTCCTACATTGTTCTGTTAAAAGGATATAATAAACTTTAAACCCAGATTTTGACCCAGTTGTCTCACCTTAGCTATTCTTAGCTTCACACAGTCTAAAAATTGTAAATGTTGGAGAAGGCAGGTATGGAAATCCTGGACTCTGTCCTACTTTACCTTTATTGTTACTGAAAAATGTGTTCTGGTTGCAGCTGTTGACACCTTTACCTATCGATTCAAAGACCTGATTTGAATGTGGTACCAACAGGCAAGAAGAAATTACCTGTGAAATGTTGCATGTACTCAGTTTCTTGCTTATACTGAGCCACTACACATACAATTCCATAGTGTGCATGTGAAATATTACTTGGTTATGCTCTTCTGTATGGCCAGCATCCTATTTAAATCAGGCCTAAAATTGTTTTAAGGACAGTCACACAGAGTATTGTTTGGGACTCTGACATTAGTATCATTTACTTCTTACAGAACAATTCATAAGCAGCCACAAATCAAAATCATTTTAAATTCTTGAATCTGTGCATTGATGACCAACAGAAGACAGTAAGTTCTTTTGCTAGATTTCTGATCCCACATAGTTGCCAGGAAACTTGCAATGGAAACTAGTTTTTGCTGCTATGTGAGTTCACAGTCAAAGACTACTAAATGTTGTATGCATTGTTAACTTGCAAATTGTCTCTGCTATCATTAGGCTAGCTTAATGTAGCTTTGTTTAGAATAAGAAAGGGATTTAAGCTGTCTATATGATTTCTTAATACATGTGGCCCTTTTTGTCCTTGTGGAAAAGTGTTCTAGTCCAGTGGTTCCTAACCTTTTTGGTATGTGACCCACATGTCCCAATTTACTTGGTTTGCTGACCCACTTAAAGAAAATAGCATGCAAAAATCAATTCAGCTGCAAATGCCTTGGTCCCACTTCCACAGGCTTTGTGACCCACTTTTGGGTCCAGATCCACAGGGTGGGTAATGCTGTTGTCATCATTTAAATGTTGATCAATCACATAACATGGAAGTTGGAAGGTCTCTGAAATCCTTGGCATTTCTTTTCATATCGTCTGGAATTGTAACTGCACTCTGTAGCAGAGGTGTTAAGTAATCATTGTGGGTTGCTCTTTGGCAGAGTCTCCCCATCTTCACAGCAGATAGCATCTGGCTTGCAATTTAAAGGGAACTATAATAAAGCTGCAAGGCCCTGCAGTTACTGTACATGTTTTATACCCATCTGCTTTGAAGTGAACGTGCTTTGGTTTGTGTGGTTACAGTAACGACAGCTAAAACATGGTACCTCCAGGGGTTAGTTCTGTCTCATAATGCTGGCTTGTTCTTTTTCTCTGCTTTGCAGATAGAGCTGGTTTTGTGTGTAGCATACTAGTGAACTTTATGCAGGACAGCATTTATTTATTGGCAGCTATTGAAACAAAATGAGTTTTTGCCAACTAATTAGGTTGGCCTTACTCATATCTGAGAGATATAGTTGTTTACTTGTTTACCTTTTGCTCTAAGGGGATAACAGTTGACTACTAATAAGGTTGCTAGGTCCCCTCATCACTCCAGTAGGGGGGGTTGGGGGGGTTCTGGAGGCGGGTAAGGAAGTCGTGCAACATCCCAGATGCAATGATGTCACCTGGAAGTGATGCCATCACATTGGGGACATTGTGTGGGGGACACTCTGGTATTTGCCCAAATACCAGAGTGTCCCCACACAACATCCCCAATGCAAAGACATCACTTCTGGGTGATATCATCATGTTGGGAATGTTGCATGGTGACGTCCCTGTTTAGGGGTGGGGTTTATCCCACCGGCCAGCTGGTCCATGGCAGGGAGAAGCCCCTAAAATTGGAGGATCCCCCACCCAGACCTTGGGTGTGGCAAACTTAACTACTGTTAGGTCCAGCAGCAGATAACGAAGCCTATGTACTCTTTCAGAAGACTTGACCCCTAGTACAGGGCTGTGTGTGATTCACTGGAAGCACAGGAAAAAAGTACAGGATATACAATTTCCTGAGAAAGCCTTTTCTGCTTTAAGTAGAGTAAGCTTCTAGCTCTTAGGGCTGCAAAGACATGTTTGAACATATGGGCGATGCCTGCCAGAACAGGAGAAGCTTAAGATTTCTAGTGACTGGAAGTGGGATATGAATGTCCTGCATAGCTTCTCCCCCACCCTGTAATTAGTAAAGCTAGAACAATTGATGCAAAATAATTGTGCAAGCTTGTTAAATTTACATAATTCATGTGGATCACCAAATTCAACTTGTCTTGATGCAGAATTTTGACTGTCTAAGCATAAATTATTAACTTATTTAGTGCAGAATCCTGTCAGTGCAATATGGTGACTGTTTCAGAAGAAATCTTCAACTTTATCTGGCTCCTTGTTCTTCTTACACGGCATTAAAGAAACAGCACCAGAGTGTGTATCCCTAGAGTAACGGAGGGGCTTTGTATGAAAAAGTATGTACTTGTTCAGGAAAGTTATCTTTTTGCTTTATGTTACATGGTGACCTGCTATATCCTTTCTTTAAAATACTTCTAAGAATAAAAGTATTTGTTTGACAGATCTGTGGGGACACAGAAGAATAGGAAGGAGGCCCCCCACTTCAGGGGTCCAGGATGCTATGGTGCTGTTGTTGATAAGGTGCTGCGATTGCCCTGGGTGTCAACCTGAACTGCAGGTGGGCTGGCACCTGGGGAAGGGATAGTGACAAGATTTTCCAGGCAAACAGGGGTAGCGCTGCTATGCAGTGAGATCCTGGATATTTCTCTGGGCCAGAGAAAGCACTAGGGAGCATGAGTGATCTGCCATGCTCTTTTATGCTTGTGAAAGCCAGGGCTGTGAAAAATTCATCGCAAGAAGTGGACTCAGAGTATAGGCCTCTTCTAGGGAGAAGCAGTGGGCAAAAAAGGTAGCATCTTTTCCTGCGGGAATTAGGAATTGGGAGTGTATAGAAGGAAAGGGTAGGCTCCTTTCCAAATACTGAGAGCAAAAAGAAACCACCACTGACTAAAATGAAACACGCAAATAAGCAGGTATATAATGATATAAGCATAACAGCAAGTAATTATAAATCAAATGAATAGGCCAAAGTGCAATAGTAAGCATACAATAAGCATATAGGAAAAAGTACAATCTACAGTCTTTCCATGTATCTGCTTCAATATAGAAGCAATTATCAGAGTCCAAAGTGAAGTGCACGCAAGTCATCAGATTTTCTGAGCCATGAAGAGCCGACGCATAATCCGGATGCCTGATGCCGCGTTTCGAATAATTCTTATTCAAGCATGGCTATAATGGGACCCAGTCTCAAAAGCTGGCATATGCTGAGCCAGAAGTAGTCAGTCAAAGAGGAATAAAGGTCAGAAAATCTGATGACTTGCGTGCACTTCAATTTGGACTCTAATAATTGCTTCTATATTGAAGCAGATACATGGAAAGACTATAGATTGTACTTTTTCCTATATGCTTATTGTATGCTTACTATTACACTTTGGCCTATTCATTTGATTTATAATTACTTGCTGTTATGCTTATATCATTATATACTTGCTTATCTGCGTGTTTCATTTTAGTCAGTGGTGGTTCCTTTTTTCTCTCAGTATTGGACACTGACCCCCCCCCTTTCTTTTTTTGCTGTTTCCTTTCCAAATACCACATTGTTTACAGGCTGTTAGGAATCTAGACTGTAGATTGGGTTTTCTGAATACTTTTCAGCTCACAAGGAAGTCCTTTAGTGTAGAATAGAATTACAAAAATACTAATAGACTGCCCAGCGTAATTATGGCAAGAAGGTCTGATAAGAGAAAACGGAGTCAGCAGCAACTTCAGATTGTTAGCAGTTCATTGCAAATAGAGATGAGCATTGGTAGTATAAAATGTGGCTGAACAATTACTTTTGATGAGCAGATGAGATAGACTATGTAATGAGCTTTTGTTAAAAGGGGGAAATCCCTTTTTATTTAATAGAAAAAATGATATGGATGTGATTGCTCATTGCAACAAACATTCAATCATTCACAAAATGTAAATAGTAGTTATACTGGGAAGCTAAATGAAAGAAGTGTGCATGCACACGGAAGCTTATACTCAGAATTAAACTTTGTTAGTCCTTAAGGTGCCACTAGACTCAAACTTTGAAAAATGTTGGTTTGCCTTAGCGAGAGGTTAAATTAGTTTTCAGATATGGTATTATTTCTCATTGTTTTTCGGAGACTGCCCAGTTTCTGTCTAGTTGAGTATCCTTTTACAGGCACTTATAAGCAGGGCAAGAAGTTGATGCTCACCTTGTTTGTCCCAGGATCTAGTTATTGTTAAACAGTAGTTGTTGTTAAACCCATCCCCTGTGAATATTAGACATCGTGTAGAGTTTTAAACTGTGATGCTTGGGCTTAACCTTGGTGCCTCAGACTTAGATGAGAGAAGGCCATATGTGGCTACATGTCTGCATACAGCCAAGCAGTTGTTGCAGTAACATGCCTGCCATGTTATTTGTTTAGTATATTTTTAATCCACTCTTCTTCCAAGGATCTTATGATACCATACATGGTTCTCTCCACTCCTTTATCTGTATCTCAAACAACCGTGCAAGGTGGGCTAGGTAGAGATATGGTAACTGGTCCTAGGTCACCCACTGATCATCAGGGCTGAGTGGGTCCTAATCCAGAGAGCCCCAACATGGTACCTGAAGGTGCTATGGTTAGTGCCAATATGGTTCCTGGCGCTAACTTCTTCATCAGAATAGCTGTTCCACAAAGCAAAGACCAAATCTGTCTTTCTTCTATCTCAGTGGAGAAGAAAGTACTTCAGAAAACTCCAGAAGGCATCACTTTTATGTATGCCGAGATCATAGGATACTTTGCTTGGAATTGTGTGACTGGTCCCATCCATTAGAGCAGCCATTTTGTGATGGGGCCCATTACCCGTTTTCAAAATTCCTAGAGTGCCCAGATGTTCAGCAACATTGGCAACTCCTGCCCAGTACTCTTACCACTGCATCACACTGGCTGTGTGACATGCATCTGTTGCTCAAGCTGGAAGAGTGTGTTGAAAAGACTTCATAAAATACCTCACCCCAGTTTATAGACCACAGTTCTGACCCATGAAAGGAAGTGTAAGCTGATGTCCTTTGCAGCAACAAGAAGAAGAACAGGCTATTATTATGTATGAAAAAACCCCTATATGGGTTAGAACTTGTTGGCTATATCTGCAGGCTCTTGTTTCCTTAACGTATAACTCAGTTCAGACTCCTGCCAGACATATAGTATTCTGTTTGTATTTCATATATTTTATAACTACCCTCTGTATGGGTGTCCCCCCCCCGAGCATTTCTGTCATATATTTTCCTGACACTTCATTTATCACATGGAAGTTCAAGCCAGGGGGGGAAATACCAGTATAATATGTGCTGCCATTTCTCCAGGGTGACTGTTGATCTTGGAATTCCTTGGCTTTTCCTTCACTGCTCTAGTATATATACTGGCAAAGCTGGCTAATTGCTGCTGGGAGAAACAAGACAGCCACATCTTTCAGCATCCTTCGGAGCTGGGCTCCAAAGCTCACAGTTAGGGTGCAAATTAAAAATCCACGGCAACCGAGAGTTAAAATGATTAGATTTCTACATTGACTTTCGCATGGAGAGTCAATGTGCTAGTGTGTTTCATCCCAGTGCTTGGTTTTTATGGAATGCCATTAAGGTTAAGCATCACATACCGTTTTACTTGAAAATTGCTTTATCGCTGTGGGCTAAAGGATGAAAATTGACATAGACCAGCCTGCCGGAGTTCCTTGTGTGGCCATGCAGCTATCATGAGTGTTTTAAACATATATGAGCTCTAAGGATGCATCATTATTCTCAACAGAACATTAACAGAATTTGCTTTAATGGATTAACCAGATTTTGACTGAATTTACTGAAGTACTTGTATTGTTACACTTTAGGCCTTGAGGATAATTAATAAAAACAACAGTGGAAAGAGACAAAATGTTTGTTAGCTACATTATATGGAATAAACAGATGGCATGGCTGTAAACCATCTGTGCATATCAATACAATGTATCTCTTTGTGGCAGACAGTTGTGATTTAACACAAATTATCAATAATCTGTGATTATTGAATTAATCAGTTAATCACACAAGCCGATTCCTTATTTTCCTCCTCATTGTTGCTGCCAAAGGAAACCAGTTTTAATGTTATCAAATGCTTAGAGATATTTTCCTCTGTTCCTTCATTTTAGAGTTTCCAGTTTAGGGGTGGGAAACCCACGGCTAAAATACCTGTGACTTAGCAGAGGCCACCCAATTGAATAAAGCAAATGAATTATCTGAATTGTTAGAGATCTCAGTCCTCTTGTGACTTATGATACTCCCGTAGAAATCTCACAGAGATTACTTGCTCCTCAGAATAGCTTTCATTGTCCTGGCCAGTATTTTATGGGAACAGATGGTGAAGTTCTCAGTAAGACCTTCTACGTTATTGGATGTACTTTTTTACTGCCATAGATCATGGAGATTGCTGTGAATGTCATCTGTGAGATCACATCTCACACATTGCACTGTTCATGCAGGGGCATATTCGTTTGTGTCAAGTATTTCTAGATCACTTCTCTTATGAAGTTCTAGTGGCATATCACTGAAAGATATATGCTGTGTGTATCACACAAGAGAAATTCAATACTTATTTGATAAAAATCAACGGGAATGAATGACAACAGTAAATGTTAAAATACTAAAATCAGCAGCGAGATTTAAAACTTAGCAAATGTTGGGAGTGAGCCCCACTGTGTTTTCAAATTTATACATACTTTTGAAAGGAATGAAGTTTCCTGTGTAGTAAAAATATACAAAGTTAATTTGGCTTTCTGATCTTGACTAGCAAAGGCTGCATTATGTTGCAATTCCACAGGAGTGCAGAATTCCACTCAAATGTGATGAACAATCTACAGTTTAGTTTCCCGAGAACCTCAGTCTTCCCAGTTTTCAGTTGCATTTCTGTAGTTTGCTTTATGGCAGTTCTGCAGCAATTGAAACCCTGGGAGTCAGGAGACTGCTTTCCGTTTCAATCGGTTTGCTACAATGATCTGAAGTAATGCTGGAGGAGCTAGGCTCCAAATCAAGAAAGGTATAGATAGATGGTGCTTACTTATACTTTCTGGCTTGTGTGGTTTTTCTTTTAAGCACAGACATGTCTGTTTTTTGCTGTACCCGTGACACTTTTATTAGCCCTCCTGATTATGAAAAGAGGCTTTTGCAAGCATGAGCAGTGCCTGCTGAAATCTTAGAAGCCAGAAACAAAATTTCCTGTGGTTAGGGGTGAGATTTCAGCGTCTTGCATAGCTCCTTGCTCATCCTTGTAATTACTAAACCCAGCAAAAATGATGCAAAAATATATATAATTTTTGCAGTTTACAGAACTCTGTGTCTGTATTACCATATTTCAGAATTCCCCATTTTTACCAGGAATGCACATAGACCTGGATATGTTTCACAGCCCAGGATCATTTAGTTGGCAAGTTACAGGTAACGTGGCTTGTTATTTGAGGAGTTTTCTTCTGTTTTCCTAAGTAAAACTGCCAGCAAGCAGAGGTAGGAATTAAGTCAATTAAAATCAGTAGTTTGAAAACTCTTATGATCAGTGGTATGCTACCAAATTGCCACTCATATTATTTGAACAAACCAAACCTTTGGAAATTAGCTAGCTTCTATAGATTAAAAATAACATTACTGTATTTGTAAATGTCTGCATTTACTGTATTTTAAATTCCATGCTTGACAGTTCATCTTTGTTGATCATCTGGGAATGACCATTAACATGTGACTCTTACTGACCAGTTATATGTAAATCAGACCAGGGATGAACATGATGCAGGGGAAGTAGTTGACAGATTGAGAGGGGGGTGTTATCAGACAGTCAAGTAGAAGGAGGGTCTGTGGCTCCCTAGGGGAGCTTCTGTTTTTTGCCTGGAGAGCCACTGCCAGTCAGAGTAAAAAATACTGACTTTGATAGATCAGCAGTGTGACTTCAGGTCAGGTTCGTGTGAAGAAATAAATAAAGTGGGTTTAGGATAAGTCAATTGAGGATGAGCAAAACAACACTGCATTCCCCCCCCTTTTGGTATTTTTTGTATTTCTGTGTGTATACCTGGAAGACATGGTGACCTCTGGTGACTAACACCTACTGGGGCCTGGAGGATAGTCAGAGAGGTGGCTGAATACAGGCTGCCCCCACCTCCCGTCTCTGGTATTTCAAGGAGGACTTTCATCTAAGTACTTGCCAGAGACAACCCTGCTTAGCTTCCGAGATCTGATGAGCTCGGGCTTGCCTGGGCTATCCAGGTCAGGGCAACACTGCATTTTCTTGTTGTACTGAGACCCTCTGTTATCAAGAAAGTTAGACAGTTGTGCATATTGGAAGGTGTTACCATGTTGAAACAAACTGAAAGGAGACATCCATTTTGGTTGTGATCTGCTGAGAACTGAGACAACTGAGAATTTGGCTGGAGGCCAAAATAAAATTCCCCCAAAGCGACAGCCTTCCCACTTATTAAGTACCATTCAAATTCCTGATTGCAGAACATGGAAAAAAAGTCGATACAGTAACAAAGCTACCGTGTATAAACAGAAAATGCTCTGTTAAAATAACATTCCCAGCCTTGTTCAGACTAAGGACATCAGGGAGGTGCTAAGATAAGACTAGAATGGGCATGTTCAGGCATGTTTGCAGACTATGAGGCCTGTTTGTGATGATAAAACCCAACACTTTTCTCAGGGCCAGTGTGTCAGGGCCTATTGGCAAGGGGTCAGCTGAGAAAGAAAGCAGCTGAGGAATGCCAGGAATGCCCTGCAATGCAAACAATCTCATGAAATTCAGAACTATGTACAGAGATTAATTATGATAGATGATTTCACTTATGGCTTAACACATAACATACTCAGCATGAAAACATAATATGTTTAATATTGCCTATTTGGAAAAGTTATAAATAAAAAGTTTTTAAAAATCATGACAGATAATGTTTTAACACCTCACACACACCTCTTCCCCTTCTTCTCATGGCTCTAAATAGAAGGGGTAAATTACACGTTATGTCAAAAAAATGACATCCTTATAATGCAATTCTTCTTTCTCATGAAAAGAGGTAGTGACAGCATGTTGGCATCCTATGTCTTTTCTTTGTTATCAGCAGCCAGTGATGTGCGGAAGTTAACGAAGTCAAACCATCTGACCATCAGTGGCCCATCTTACCTTCACTGCCCATGGCTGTTGGGCTGGGTCCCTTCTTCCCTCAAGTCCCATCGTAAGAAACCTAGTTCCTTTAACCTGTGTTCTTTTATCAGGAGACCTTGAGGACTGAAGTTTGAATGTTACATGTGTAAAACACATGCCCATCCAATGAGCCGAGACCAGTGTTTTCAATTTATAGGTACTGGTGAAAAAATGTAGTTATTAGAGGAGTGCCTTGTTCTTTCAAGTGCAGGGGTTTAAGCTGGATTTAAAGGCACCATTATGACCAGACTTTGGGGTGAAAGTTCAGGGCCCCAGCTACCAAGGCTTAGCAGCACCCCCTCCCAAAATGTAGCCTGCAGATAGCGATGTCCAAGTTCTTTTTCTCAGCTCCATCTTTATTTATTCCTCTGCTTCCCTCAGTAATTGCAGTTCCCAGAAAGTTTGATATTAACCAGAATTCCCAGAATACATTTAGGGAAAAGGAGAAGGGCTATCTGAGAATGCCATTCCCAGAAGACCAGGTAGTTAAATGTCAGGCATTCTGTGAACTACAACTCCCAGAATGCTTGTAGGGGAAGAGAGGAAATGAATAAGAAAGATGGAAGGATGCCCCTACAAGAATTTTCTCTCTTCTTGGATGTCTCCCACTGCTTTGCTCCTTGGCAATAGTAGAAGATATGTACGAAAGGGAGAATTCTTTTCTGGTTTGTATTTACTATCCATGCCAGACAGAAATTTGGCAGCTGGGAAACTTACACCAAACCAAAGAAGAACAAACTTCGTCCTCGGCTTTCAGATTAGTAAGATCTTCTGATGAAGGGGGAAGACCCATAAGATCATTAAGTCTAGAGGCTACAATTAGCTGACTGCACCTCTAGCTGTTTCTTCTCTTTGAAACACCTCTGCTGTACCTGAATCATATCATCTCTGACACTTCCACATGACGCAGCATATTAAGTGTAAATAGAAACGTTTCCATTGCTTCCCACAATACTGGTGCTAGCAAGAAAATAAAGGGGGGGGGGAATATTCAAATTTCAGAGCCAACCAGAACATAGAAAACAAAGCCAGTCATTAAATATGAGATGGGACATACAGTTAAACACAAAAAATCATGTTGGAAAGATGACAGTAACAGGTGCATGTGTGTGGCATTAAACCAGGAACTGACTCATTGCACAACAGTGAACTAGTGAAATGAGTAAACTGCTTGCAAGAGGCGAGATGGTCTTGAACACCGTTTGTTTCTTTCCAGGAGGCTTTGTACCGGGGAAAACATCTGTATGGGTTTTTTTAATGACATTACATAAAATCTTACTTCCTTGTGACATCTGGTATAAGCAGTCTTGTATCAGTTAAAAAGAACACCAGACAGCAATATGGCTATGGAGCAGTGCCAATACAAACACATGAACAGATTGGAGTGCTATCTAATAATCAGCCTGAATGACCCTCAGATGAAATTCTGGACTTGTATATGTCTTTCTCTTCTTTTTGCATTGCAGCACATTAAGCACAACCAACTTGTCATCATCATTTGTTCTCAGTTTCTCCTTTTATCTGTGCCATGTTGCTCTCTGTCCTTGTGCTATAATGCTTCCAGCTTTGATCTCCCACCTGTTTCAACTTTGCTTTGTGTTTTCTCACATGGTATTCAATTTATAGGGTGGGCCCTTTCAGTAGCTTTGTGTAAAAGCTGCCATCTTCATGCTAATTAATGGGGAGTGATCCCTATGAAAATAATATATAATTTACTTAAAGAGGGCACCTGGCTTTCAGAGATGGAAGCTTGGACATTCTGCATGCTAAGTAGATACTGTACCACTGAGCCCCCGCCCCGGCACTTGAAGATGATAGTTCCAGATAGTTCAGCAAGCAAGATCCCAGTCTCAGACTATGGCATTCTTATTTGTCCAGTGGCACCTTTAAGACCAACAAAGTTTTATTCAAGATATACGTTTTCGTGTGCATAGTACCTTTGAATATGGAGGTTACCCTTGTAACCATTGATAGACTTATATTCCATGAATCTATCTAATCCCCTTTTAAAGCTGTTTATTCCTGTGGCCATCACTACATCCTCTGGCAGTGAATTCCACATTTTAATCACTCTGTGTAAAGTAGTATTTCCTTTTGTCTGTACTGAACCTACTGCCCATAAGTTTCATTGGATGCCCTCAAGTTCTAGTATTTTGGGAGAAGGAGAAAAATTTCTCTTTGTCAACTCTCTTCATCCCATGCATAATTTTATAAATCTCTATCATGTCCCCCCTCACTCATCTCTTTTCTAAACTGAAAAGTCCCAGACTCTTCAGCCTTTCCTCATAGGGTTAGGGGGAAGGTACTCCAACCCTCTAATCATCTTGGTTGCCCTCCTCTGTACTTTTTCCACCTCTGCAGTGTCCTTTTAGAGATACGGGGATCAAAATGGTGCACTGTATTCCAAATAAGGCTGTACCATAGATCTTTCCTCCTCTCAGCTGCAGCAAGTTCAGACCCCATTAGCCTATACTTGAAGCTGGGATTTTTTGTCCCAGTGTGCATTACCTTACACTTACCAACACTGAACTTCATTTGTCGCATTGTCACCCACTCACCCAGTTTGTGGAGGTCCTCTTGGAGATCTTCACAGTCAGCTTTGGTTTCCACCATCCTGAATAATTTTGTGTCATCTGCAAAGATCGTCTGAGCAAGCCCTATGATTTGCCTAAAATAGCACCTTGGATCACAGCCCAAGTGTCCACCTACATGCAAGTCAGTGCACCTGCTAGGAAAACTGTAAGGCAAAACCTATGAGCTTTACAGCAACATCTCCTTTCATTTGTGTATTGCAAAGCATGTGCAAGAGAATACTTTGCCACATTGAGCTTTCCTAAATTGGGAGGGGGAGGGGAGGATTGCTCTGTATGCCACCAGATGACATGCCACCAAATGTCAGAAGTTGTCAAGAAATGTGACCAGTTGTATGGAAATGGCTAAATAGGTGGTTGCCAGCCCCCAGGTTCTCTTCCAGTCGTCTTTCAACAGATAAAGTACTACTGAGTCAGATCTTTCATGTACTGACCATCACCTGCTACCTGAGATCCTTGGAATCTGGGACCTTCTTCTTTTCATGGAGCCATGGCCTGTTGTCTCATCTTTCTTTGACTGGCCCATTCTTCTTTCTGCTTAGTTGTGTCCCGATCCCTGGAACCATGCCTAGGTGAGAGACACCCAATTCTTCAATCCCACAGGATCCCTTAGTAGAAAAATCTGAAAATGGGACATTTGTTTACCTCTCCCTCAAAATGGAGGCTCAAATGTTAATCCCAAATAGTTAAATAATTCCAGACACCCAGAAAGCTGCAACATTGTTACACGTGTAGCCCCAAATCACTAGAATAGTTTGGCAAGGGGCAGTTTTACAGCTCGTCATGGAAGTTCACCTCATCATGGAAGCCAGCAATTCAGCTCAGAGGGCATGGGGCAGAGTGTGAAGCTGTGTGATGTCCATTGCCTCTTCGGGCTTGGACTTGAGGAAAGGAGTATGCCCAGCTGTATCCAGGATCAGACATGCAGAATGCAAGCGTCATTTATGGTGAATCACATTATGTATGGTAATCCATGAATTGTTAGGTGGGAGCACCAGGATAGAATGGTCAGAGTGTCAGACTAGGGTCTGGGCGACCCCACTTTAAATCTCTACTCTGCCATGGAAGCTTCTTGGGTGACCTGGGGCCAGTTGCACACTGTCAGCCGAACCCACCCCACAGGATCCCTGTGATGATAAAATGGTCAAGAGAAGCATGACGTCTGCCACTTTGGGTCCCCGTTGGGGAGAAGAGCAAGGTATAAGTGAAGTGCAATAAAATAATATAAAAATAAATGCAGAGGCTTCCATGCAGTGCTGTGTTTCTGGAAATAGCTCCAAACTACTTCCACAGCTGCTTGCAGGGAAAGCTGGAGGCCCTGCAGTATTATTATGCCTTCATTGTGTCCTGTCCTTTCTGAAAGCAGGCTGTTCTCTCTCTCTCTCTGTCTCTCTGTCTCTGTCTCTCTCTCTCTCTCTCTCTCTCTCTGTCTCTCTCTCTCTCTCTCTCTCTGTCTCTGTCTCTCTCTCTCTCTCTCTCTCTCTCTTTTAAATCCCATTTTACTCTCATAATAGCCCTGTGAGATCAGCTAAGTTCAAGGTCACACAGGGAACTTCATGGACATTTGAACCCTGCTTTTCCCCGGTCCAATTCTCTTAAACACTATACCATACTGGCTCTGAATGGGAAGGAGTTAGGAGGCCAGTGATCCCTGAACAGATTTTTATAGCTGTTGTAAGCCTGAGTAATGAGGCAGAACTGGCTTAGCACAGCGTATCTCCTTGTCACCCCATTCTTTCTCAAACACAGGTCTCTCCTATTTCTTGCTGCCATGAAACAGGCTCAAGAGTGCCTCAAGTTAGAGTCTTCATGCTAAGCCTAATATCTCCATGCCTTTAGGTAGAGTGCTCTCTCTCCCTCTCTCATTTAGTCTTTACATTTCCAGTCCCTTTAGTGTTTGTGTCATTTTCCTTTCCAGCCTTTATCTCTGTTCGTGCCATGCCTAACAGCTCTTTCAACCTCCATGCCGATTGCCTCTTTTACAGTTTGTAAAATTCTCCATCCTGTGCCATTTGGAGGAACTTTTGGGAAGCTATCCATTGGTTCAGTATATTATGTGATCTTCTCATTTGTCTCTCCTGCTCCCCTTGGATGTAGATGCCTCCCATCAACTCTGGGAAAAATGATAGTCCAGGCTGAAGTGTGGGTGCTGCTGCTGGATTTCTACCAGCTGCTCTTTTTGAAGCTTGCAGCAGTAGGCGAGGAGAATGCACCAAGAAAGGAACCCATCCACTGAGTGTCAAAGCATTACTGCAGGGTGTGCTCAACTAGAGTTACTAGATGTATTATTATAGAGGACATGTCCTCTTTTTTGGAGTTCAGGCTCTTTTGGGCTCTCTTTTAAAAAAACTGATGAAAATGTCCTATTTTGGGGCTGGAAGGTTAGGAATGTTCCTGGTTAGTAGCAGTTATCACATTTTAAATAATAGGGGTATTTAAAATGAAATTTGTCATAGCGATCACTTGTTTGAAGTAGTCAGTCCAGAAATATGTCCTCTTTTTTGTTTTTCAAAATATGGTAACCCTAGCTCAACCAGCAATATGGTCTTTATAAAGGGGGTCTGAGGGAGACAGTTATTGCAGCAACCATCCCCATAGCTTCCTTGTGCTGTAACACTTCCAGCTTTGATCGTCCACCTGAGCCAGTTTTGTGTAGTGGTTAAGAGCGCAAACGCTAATCTGGGAGAACCAGGTTTGATTCCCCACTCCACTACATGCAGCTGCTGGTGTGACCTTGAGTCAGTCATAAGTTCCTTCAGAGCTGTTCTCTCAAGGGCAGTTCTTGAGAGAGCACTCTCAGCCCCACCTACCTCACAGGGTGTCTGTTGTGGGAAGGGAAAGGGAAAGGGAAAGGAGAGTGGAAGCTGCTCTGAGACTCCTTTGGGCAGTGAATGGCTGGGTATAAATCCAATCTCTTCTCTCTCTTCTCTTTGTTCAGCATTCTTCAGGTTAGAGGGGGGTTTGCCCATTTGTCACTACTACTGGACTTGATCTGGTTTCTGCGTTCTCACTTGGTTCGTCCCACTTCTACTCACCCTGGACTACGAAAGCAAAACCCACAAGCAGTTCTCTCTTGTACCTGAGGTTTAGTTCTGAGTTTCACATCCCAGGGCCACGCCTGTACTGAAGTCAGTTTCCTGCCACTTTGGTTTCTGCAGCGGTCTGTGGGAGAGTTTCCTTTTGCCATTCTAAGCTTTTGAGTATTCCCCAAGGCCCTCAGTGCACTGGCACACTGGTTCAGGCTGGTTCTATCAATAGCAACCAAGGCAACCCCATGAAATGACACTGGAAGAAACAGAAAAGCCCTGTTTTGTCTCTGCCCTCAGTGCCATAGCTGCCATAAGGTATATGGGAAAGAATATTGTAATCTGATCCAGATATATTAGTTTTGGCTTGGCTTCAGGCAAGATGTATGCTTTGGAAAGGTGCATGTACTTTTGTAATAATAAGAATTCTATTCATGTTAAGAGGAGAGAAAAGGAGGTTGCCTTTGGAGTGGTTCTACAATGCAGGCCTAGACAAACAGGGCATTTGTTCTGAGATTGTGAAAGGTTGAAAGATCCTTTTGAACACAAGGTGCTATACACCTTTAATCCCAGAGCACAGAGGACAGCAGTATTGACACAGTTGCTTCCAAGCATGGAGGAGTGAAAGGTGGAATTCAGAGAACTTGGCCACTTCATGTGCAACACTGTTTGCAAACTGAATGCTCCTTATTGGTTACCGAGTAACTGAAGACCAGAGAATTCTGCCAAACTCAGGCATCAGGATTAGTGAAGGCTTCTCCTCCTCTTAGAGCTGACATGTGCAGTAGCATCATAATGCCTGCCTAACACATGATTTGTCAATGGGCCATCGTTTCCCCAGTGCTGTAGAACAATGCAGAGAAGGTCTGGGAGATCTTGAAGATCCTTGGTGCATAAACATTCCTGTCCTGTGTCTATTTATTTTGTTTTGGAACATTCCTTTTTTGGTCCAGTATTGACATATTCTTTATTATTTCTTTGTAACATGTGCCTATATGTACCTCATATTGTTTGACCTCTGAAGAAGGCCTGATGGGGCTGAAATGTGTTAGGTCTCATTAATTGTTCCTTGTGTACTTGTCAGGCCTCTTCCAATCCTAGATGCGGGGGAAATGTGGCGTTATATTTTTTCCATGTCATACTATCTGGCAATTTGTCTTGAAGCCCTATAGTACTGATCAGTTCTTGAAAACGTGTAGAACTTATCAGTTTCTGGTTGGGAGACAACTGTGATCTGCACCAAATCCTCTCTCTAAAGGGACTGATGTAACAATACCAACAAAAATAATAATGTGATATAGCAATGGAATTTGGCCTTGACAAATATGCAGCATTAGCACTGATCAGAGGAAAGATCACTGAACAAGAAGAAATCAAGGTGCCAAGCAACAGCATCAAAACACTGGGCTTTGAAAAAAACTACAAATATATTGAGATTTTGGAAACTGACAACATCAAACATACCCTTGTTAAGAAAAATACAACCAAAGAGTACCACCAAAGAGTTAAAAATACTATATAGGCAATACTATATATTGGCAATATTATATATCTGCAGCATTCCAGAAGAAGAAATGCAGTTTATGGATCCTAGCTCTTTAGAAAATGTGGTCGACTTTATGCTTGATAGTTTCAGCAGTTCTGAAAGAATATCTATAGCACAATACGATGCTCAGCAGCTTGTCATTTGTATTTGTTAATGAGGCTTTCATTGGGCCCTTATATGTTTTTTTAACTTTTCTCAAAAGAAAGACATGTATTTTTACTTACAGTAAGTTTATATGAGGTCTTAACTGTTGGCCCTTCATCAGTTTTTTTTTTTTTACCTTTTGGGTTCTTGATTAAATTTTATTGGGTTAAGTTTCTTTCCCCTCTTTGGTTCTCTTTTGTTTTTTTGAGGAGACACTAGCTTACATGGCCCAGAAGGATTTTGGGTTTTTCAGCTATGCAAATGAAGAAATAGCCTCAATATTGAAACAGCTTTCTTTCTTTAACACAGTGGAATTTTCAAATGATTGCAGTGCTTGGAATTTCTAGAGTTACCAACAGGCCTGCAGAAAAATGCCCTGTACATTTAATAGAGGCTTCATGTGTGAGAATGTGCAGTTGAAGCTCTTGTTGATTGGAGGTAAATCACATAACCAGGTAAATAAATTTGCAGTAAGCCTGAACCAAAGAGACAGGACATTTTTCTTGAGGACTGTTGGCAACCCTGTGCATTTCTAGTTCTGATCTTGGCTTCTGACCTCAAAGGTTGTGAACCGGAAAATGTACTCTCCAGGTCTAGATTTCTTTTCAGCTCCAACCTGGCCCTGGCAGATATTTTATGGCCATGTGCCAAGTACTCAGGAAGTACCCCAATTTTGTAAAATCATTCCATCTTGTTTTAAAATGGGTGGGTCACACTTCATGTTACCCACAAAGTCAATTTTTAGCAAATGAAAACAGAACTGAAAGAATGGCTTGTACTGTTAATGTTTCAATATGCTGCAATATTGTTTGAATACTGTGGGGAAAACTGGATAGCCATAGAAACATAAAGGGTTAGATTTTAATGACTAAAGGTTTATGGTTATTGCAAAAAATCATAAGAAAACATTATTAACATCATATCCTGTGCAGAAAAAAATCTTAAATGTATCCTTCCCCCCTTTTAACTGTTAAATATTCAGAATATTGGTGGGAAGGTAGATTTATGCTGAAGTATTAACTATTTAATTTAATAATTGAAATCTGTTTCTGCATCAAGTTTTCCTGCTTTATAGAAAATATTAGTTTATTGTACCGTCAAAGTTGTTTCAAAATAAGGCACACAAGCTTTGATAATCTGTTTTAAAAAGCTTTTTGTTCTGATTTGCATTGTAAATTTCAAAGCTGATTAGAATGGTAAAAATATCTTCTATGAAATATCCTTTCACTATTTGCAGAAGTTTACTTGGTCTAATTTATATTAGCACCTTCTATTCATAAAAGATTACATACCTATCTACACTGTCCTGAAGGACATTAATTACAGTTGGTAAAAAGGCTTTGAGAACCTTGGCTATTAAAGTGCATGATACACAGAATGGGAATTGTGCCGTTTGATTGCTTCATTATTCATGCTCCAAGCAAATGCACTATTCCTGGGCAAATGTTTGTTTCCATGTAATAACGTAAAGAAACGTCTTAGCTTATCTAATTGGTACAAGTCTAAATGGTAAGTTTAGACTTGTTCTTAAATGGTAGGATGCTGGTTTAATGTAGTGTAACTTTTTGAATGGCTCTCTAAAGGCTTATCTATTAACTAAGGGGAGTAGAAGAGGGCCTAGAAATTTGAGTTCTGAACTGTAGTTAGTTACTGCTGTCACAACTTCATAGTATTAAATGCTAAAACAAGTGTTGGAATTAATTAACCCTTGGGTTAAGCATTGGAATTAATAGTTAAGTCCTACGTACATTGACCATGTGACTGAATTTGGAAATACATCCATGAGAAAATGGGTACAGCCTCACCTGAGGGATATTAGAATCATGGCCCTCTGTAGATGAGATGAGGTATTGTGGTAGTTTCAGGTGGTAGATTTGGCAGATTGGTGGCAGCCCCTGTCTTTATCCTTGCCACCACCTCAGCTCCACTGCCATCTCACCCTCCCACCCAGGAGCCAGAGCACCTAATGTTCCTTTCCTTCTCTTTCCTCAGGCATTTTTAAACACAATGCAGCAAGATGTCCTGGCTCACTAGAGCTCTCCAAACTCTCCCAGACACAAGAGTTAGTAGAGTCCTGTTGGTGATGCACAGCTTGTTGACCCTCAGGGAAGAATATGCAAGGAGCATAATCTTCTCTGGATCCTGGATGGGGAGGGTGAAGGCAGCAAGGAGGGATGGCTGAGGCAGCAGCCTCAAGCCACCAGTGGTTACAAGAAATGCAGGATCCAATGAAAAGGGAAGCAACAATAGATTTTAAGTTCTTGCAGTTTTTCAGAATCTGTAATGGCTTTGCTATGGACAACTAATTAGCACCAGTAAAGGTGAGGGGGAGTGTTATGACATTTCCCTTACAAAATGGAGTTTTCCTAAGTATGTGTTGTATTTTAGGAAAAACAATGAGTTGCATTTTCCAAGGCATATGGATGCTCTAAAGATTAACTTTGCTTATTGTCATATTTCAGGTGAAGCCAACACAATGGAACACACCCTCACTGAAGTGTAGCAAAATGTTAAGAAATAATGAGTTGGATCCTGTCCAAACTCCAGGCATGGAAGCATGACTTCCCTGCCTCCCCAATCCTGCTGCAGCCTGAAACGTCCCCTTCTCAAAATGCTACTCCTATGGGATGGGGGAACTGCACGAGGAGCAGGAAAGTGGCATTGAAGGACTGCTGCAGTAGGGGGGGAGGGAGATTGGCAAAAATCGCCCCTTCCTTTGAGTACAGGGATCATTTCCATAGAGCTGTGATCAGTATTTGACGTGAACCACAATATTTGTATCCTAACTGCAATGGGTCTCTTTTTTTACAGAATTGTCAAACTTTTAACAGCCTTAGCTGCCTTAGCACCACAGTGGATGACTGCTCCCAGCAAAATCAGTTCTCTCCTGGCATCAGCAGCACCAAATCCTGGAAGACGACATCTCTTTGCACCTTGGATGTCATGCCAGGCAGGACACCAGCCTGCACCCCTGTGCCAGAGCCTCACTCAAATGCAGACGCATGTAAAGCTAGCAAAGAAGATGATTTCTCCTATGAGGAGTCCGAATATTGTGCCACAGAAGATGAGAGCAATAGGAAAGAAGAGGAAAACTCCTCATGGAGGAACAGTGGGACAGGAGGGGATAATGTCTTTCATTTGGATGGTGAATTAGACATTGAGCAAATAGAAAACAACTGAGAACACAAAATGGATGATCTGTCTGCATCAAAGCTTTTAGGAGTGGTAAAATTTCACAGATATTAATGTAGGCAGAGAAGAAAACCCACATTCTCCTTCTCCTTGGCAGATAGGAGAGGACAAGAAGCTTTGCCAAAATTTCATCAGGTATTTCGTTAAACCTTGAAACTTTTTAGAACTACTGTAGCCCAGGAGGTTTTGCAAACAAGCTTTAGGGAATGCATTCAACTTATATCAGCACATTAAAAAAAATAAGCTTTGCAGATGTATCAAAACTTGAAATTGTGGGACGTTGGAATAAGAGCAACAGAATTTGTGTTTGGAACAGGTCTTAAGGAAAAAGGAATGACCAGATCATTAATTGCTGGTTCTCATTCACAAATTAGGTAACAAATCTTCTAGGAGAGGCAGCTGGGTCACCCCCTGTCTCACTGGAATCCTGATCCACTTTGGCTTTTGACTTGGAAAGTCAAGTTTTGTCTTTCCTTTGGGGGGCAGGGCTGATTTTAATTCCAAACTGCATCTTAGGCATCCTTAGCAAAGGGAAGAAAGGTGCAGGTGATCAATTTTATCAGAATTACTTTTCTGTTGGATTATTTTTCAGCTTGCTTCCAGGTCTCACAAAACCAGACCTTGCAGCCCTGCACTGTAAAGTCCAAATTCTCAGAGTCATAATAGCCTGCACCATAATAGCTATCCATAGCAACACAAAAAGGAAGCACAATGCATATACTCCGATTATAAGAGCTGTAAGCAAAAGGAGGCTTGCATGCTTATAGCTAATGTGGATACAGGTACATAACTAGATATGCATTTGCATCACTGAACTGCTTGAGTATGCTGATGCAGATGGAGGTGCGTGTCCCCCCCCCCATTTGAGCCCTCTTTGTTGTGTAAATAACTGTATGCAACTAGAGCAGAATCAAGGCCATTGAAGGGAGAGTGGGAATCCAATACATTAGTGCATCTGAAATTAAAAACAAATGGCAATGCTTTATCCATAAGACTAAACATATTTGGGTTACATGGTGTGAGACAGAATATATTGGAATAACAAAGGGTTAGTCAGTAATGCAGGTTCGTAAGATAAGTGCTTGAAATCTGAAAAGAATCATAAATACATTGTTTCTCTCTGGAGAAGATAGCATATGGTCTCCCAACCGCATTTTGTACAGCCTGTCACTCCCATCTGGCAGCAGACATCTAGCGAACCACATTCATCACCAGAAAGGATTAAGGGTGACTCCTCATTTTGTATGGATGACACAATGTTAGTAACATTCTCACCTTCCAGGCCTGAAAAGACACAAGTGGTTGTATTGGGCAGGAACATCACTGCATCACTTTTGGGTCTTTTCAGCAGCAGAGAAACAAAATGGCAATGTATATGCAACAGCACTGTTACCCTAGATGCCAATTATGGGGCCTGGATACCTTGTGCATTACTACATAAATGACCTTCTCTTTCACCCCCATCCCCACTGCATGGAAAATATGGTTGAATGAGTTCCTGGGAACAAGACAGGCTTCTGGAATCTAAGTTCCTGTTGGAGTAGTTCTATCAGGAATACCCATTCATTGTCTCAAAACTTGCTCAGTGCTGGTTTCCAAGCAGTGGGGCTTTATATGCTTTGTATGTACAAAACCCTCAGATTTTGCACTAAAATAATCCAAATGTTGCATCTGGTATAAACGAAGCATATATTTGCATATATTTTCTTTCTGGGATAATTTATTCTGCTTTTGATAATCATGAGGGGGCATTACTGAAGTTCTGCCCCCTGAATGATGGGAATTGTGTCCAGTCCATGTACCTCATCTCCCAGGTCCTAATAGGCCACCAGGGTTCTCAGGAGGCTGAAATCTGTGCCCTTTAGCAATCTCAGAATGCACATGGCCCTTTTATCAGAGAGCCCTTTTTATACGCATGCTGGGTAGTCCAGCTGCTGAACATTGTCCTGGCACCAGGGCATGTCATTAAAAACAAAACAAAACTCTGATCTCAGACAATTATGGGAGATCTGTAGTTGTCATAAACAGATTCACATGTAAACAGTGACATATTCTATAAAAGTAGAGAGAAGGCGCTGATGGAATCCAAAAACAAATGCTGCATGCATCATTTGGAGGAGTAGGAACCTTTGTGTGGAGGCCCTGAACAGAGACATGGGAAGATGTCTCAGATACAAAGTCTGATACCAAATGCAGTTTGAGAGACTGGTGATCAGGTAACAGCACTCCAGAGTCTCATTGATGGTGGTGAACAACAATGTATAAATTTAGCACATATAAGTCAGTCAAATAAGCTGTTCACTTATCTAGGCAGAAACAAGTGTTTTGTTTACCTGCAGAGGAAAAATAAAATAAGATGGTAGAAATATAGTGTTAGTGGCACCCTATTTTTTTTTCCTGCACTTTTTTCCTGCAGTGGTATAGATGTTTTTGTCATCTAATACCACAATGGATTCCATCCAAGCTGTAGCTTTACAAATGTGCAGACAAACTGCACAGTTTTTTGTTTATTTGTTGACTTCTGCTATTTCCTTCCTATCCAATGGTTGCATAGTGTGCAAAGCCAAAAAATAATAAGAGCAACAAGTAAAGAAGGAATGGACTGTTTAGTACTGAATTCCCTGGGTTATACTTTTTGGTGCCAGAAACCAATCAATAGGGTTGATACTTTCCAAGAGGACATCTCTTCACATGCTCACCCAGTTTGTTGAGAACAAGCCAAGTTATGTTTACTCTTAGTTTTGAGGACAGGCAGAGCAGATGTTTTCCTCACACTGCTTGTTAAGGTTACCTGGACCTGATCTAGCTTCTTTGCCTTCCATAAAAGAGAACATGTTTGGTATGTTCAGCACACTGAAACGGAAGGCTCTGCCTTCTGAATTAGTCTCTGCTATGAAGGTGTTAAGGCAAGTCTATGAGCTTAGACACAGGGCTTTGCCATCCCAAGGAATCAGATTCCACTTTTGAGGGGAAAGGTGTTGTGTTGTGATGAATGACAGAGCAGTTGGAGGATATCATAGAATTGGCTTAGGACTGTGAGAAAAGGGTGATGTGTGACATCCAAGCCCCTCATTGCCTTTGTATCCAGACAAGGCCTCTGCTCACCCATCCTCTTGAGTGTTTCGTTTTCATGCCATCTGTGTTATAGTTTTGCTCATAAGGATCTGAGCATCTGAACATTTTCATACCTAGGTAAAATCAGTGATGCATTCACGCTGAGCAGAAAAGTGAAACCTCATTCATGCTGGTGATCTGAGCTTAAAAGCCAGATGAAAAATCACAGTGGGAAATCAGATCAGCCCATCTGTAAATGGGCTGTGTGCATGGGACCCGAATAACTAGTGTGAACACAGAATTGTCTTTAGGTGATATGGGTATGATTTGAACATGTCAGGCTGGATGGTGCAAGAAGACACAGTGGAATGCACATAGTCTTACTATGTAAACTAAGTATTGGTTGGTTGCATAGCATCTGTGCCAACTTGCACGTCTGGTAACTTCTATGTGGCATAGCAAAAACCACCTGTTCAACAAAAGTATGAGACCTTTTTGTTGGGCCCAGGAGAAGCTGTGACCAATATGGTATTGGAACAAGCCTCTGATGGAATATTGCTTTAAAAAGACTCTCTTTGGCATTTTCGTTGATCACAGGACGGTTAGCCATCCCATGCAGAGTGTTAGAACCACATTTCTAGATGGGTAGCTGTGTTAGTCTATCTGTAGCAGTAGAAAAGAGCAAGTGTCCAGTAGCATCTTCAAGACTAACAATGTGTGGCAGGGTATGAGCTCTTGTGAGTCACTGCTCACTTCTCCAGATACCATTAAAAGTCTCTGAAGAATTGAGCCGTGACTCACGAAAGCTCATCCCCTGCCACATATTTTGTTAGTCTTTAAGGTACTACTGGACTCTTGCTCTTTTCTACAACCACATTTCTAGTCTTTGTTTAAAATCTCCCTGCGCTAAGGAGGGGAGATCATTGACTGTTTTCTTCCAGTTACTTTCTTTTCACCTCTGTGTAGCTTTAAATCATCATTGTTCCAAATGAAACATGTGTTGATTGTTCCAGAAGTGACCAACTTTCCCCCCAGCATGAACTAAGAAGGCCTTGTCCCTAAATCTCATCTCTGATCAAAGAAGTAAACAATCTTCTGGTGTGCGCAGAAAGATGATGCATGCGCCCTTTCCCTCTAACATAACCCTCTTAAAGACAAAGTAACTATTCCTAATCATAGCATCTGAGTGTGGGCTTGGCAATATAGAGTACATCTTGTCCCATAGCATTGTGCTTCACAAGAAAGCATATCAATTCTTTGGACTGGCTTAAGCGCAGCTTGATTTATGGAAGTTCAGTTTTCCTTTAGTGGCATAAAGAAGGCATTTTCATATCATGAACTTTAAACTCAAAAGGGCTTTTAAAAACAACAGGAAAAGAAGCAAGAAAAGGGGCTGCTACCTACAACAAGCTAAATACAGAGTAGGAAAGTGCCCCAAAGGACCACTACCCAACTCTTCTAGCTGTAGCGTAGCGTTTACATGGCAGCAAACCCTCTTTGCCTTAGTAAAAATGCGTCAGTGAACAATGGCCTTACGTTTGGGCACATCACAATATACAGCCAAGGCAGCGTTTTGTTGGATTTGGTTTTAATTGTTTGGACTTTGGTTTTGTATGATTTGTGTACCGAAACTGGGTTTTAAAAGCCTTACTTTTTTTTTTTAATAGAAATAAAACTTTGTGGATTTATGAATGGATATGGATATACATATATTTGGTGTGTGTATGTTTGTACATATGCAAACATACACATGCCACTTAAATATAGTATGTGCCTCATATTCAGGGGACATTCTGTTGATTGTAACATAGAAGGTGTATGTGTGCTCTCTATACAACAACAGAAACTCAGCTGTATCACTGGTTGCCCACACCAGCTGAAGTCACTAAAGTCCTCTAGTAGGGATTTCTGGACTCCTGCTGGATTTATTCTACACTATACAGATAACTTTTGGACTCTGTCAGACTGCAAACCTCTGCCATGTGGATAGAGCAACCTTTCACTGATGTTCTCTGCAGACAAACATTTTTTTCTTTACTACATAGTAAAGTCAGAGCTGCAGGGAGATAGGCCGTGGGCTCAATTGGGGCACGGATCAGTTTGGACTGTGGATGCTTCTTTGACAACAGCAATAAATGTCAGCATTCAATCCCCCCTCCCCTTTTAAATGTTCTAAATGCAACATTTTTAAAGGAAAAACCCCTATTAGCACTGGTGAATAGGCTTACAGGGAATTTTGCCACGCAGTCATTGTACTTCAGTTTTATGAAATATTAAGATACATCTTCACACAGTGGAGAAAGAAAAACAGCATGTTCCTGGAGTTGATTGTAATTTTTCACAGAATAGCCTAGCCTCTGGCCAATCACATTGTGGTTCAAGTACACTGTCAGTCTTTATTGAACAGGACAAGGGGACATTTGTAGGGTTTGTAGCAGTGTTTTGCAGCGTTTGTTTTTTAATGTTAAAGAATCAAAACATGATGATGGCCAAAAAGCCTTTGGGAAACCATGAACTCTGGTAGTGTTTGTGTGTGTGTGCGTCTCTCTCTCTCTCTCTCTCTCTCCATGGTAATTGCACAGGCACAAATATATTGACTTGTATACGAAGTCAGCTCTGTAGTTGGTGTTACATTTGTTCAAACTCAGCTATTACTGAGGACTGTTCCTTGACCTGAAAATTAAGAAGACTGCTGATTTGTACTCTCTCAAAATGACTTTATTGCACTATAGAGCAGCTCAGTCTCAGGAATTTACTTGTTACTTTGACTGTGTAAATAAAGCTTTCTGATTCTGTAATCTGCTCCTCGGGTACTCACTCTTTGTTTATGCTTCCAACTGTGTTCCCCTGACGGCCAAGACACTGTCATTAAAAAAAACCCTTGCTGAAAAGACTGGAAGGTTTCCTTCATGACTAATGAGATGAATGGCCCATTTCATTTACTCTGCCTTGGGGGATAAGTCAACAGGTATTATTGAAACACATCTATGCAATGGGTATTACCTCAGAAGATTGCTACATCACCCCACCCTTGGACATTTAGAACATATGGGTGACTCCTGATCTTGATTTGGATATTGGAACAGGATTGTCAAAATGTCCAGACTAGGCCTTATTCAAAATTGCCTTAGCAACTCTGTAGTAGACTGAAAGCGTTCAAATCTATCTTTAATTACTTGCACATCTGCCATTGCTACGAAGGACTGGAGACCAGGAGGATTAATGCAATCATGTAGTCAAAGTGTACAATACCTAATTCATTCACAGTGCATTACCACCTGCAGGCAAGATGTCCAGCTTGTGCTCATCATCAGGTAGTGAGGAGTGGGGCAAATATGGAGTCAGCTTTAACTACTATCTTGTTTGTTGCAGTAGCAACAGAGTTGGTGACAGGGCACAGGGGATCAAGATAGTGAAGATGTGGGAAAGGCCTAGAAAACTGGCAGTTATACTCTTCTAAGTGTAACTCTTGGCTAGGATGGCACTATGGGCCAGTTATACCTGTTCAAAAATTATCCTACCCTTTCTGTGGGAAACAGTGAACCAAGCTGTGATGGAACAGGGTTCCCATTTCACCTGGCTCTACAAATGGCCCTGCATGCACACTCTCAGCATTCTGTCTTCTCTCAGACTCAAAGTAGTGGATGAGCCTTTCTAGGCAGGAATGAATCTGACCAGACCACTTTGTCTGCCTTCAGGAAAAACTCTCTCTCTCTCACACGCGGGAGGGAGTTTAAAAATCACATAGCACATGACTTCATGGAGATTGGGTTCTGCAGCACTAGCCATGCTAGCAGGAGGTATAGCAGGAAATTGGAAAGTTAAATACCATGAATAACTAGGTGAATACTTTAAGAGGACAACTGATCCTAATAAAGATCATAATAGGCACAACACAGTATCTGGAACCGGATACCAAAAATCCTCCTCAGCAATAAAATAGCAGGTTCAAGCTTGTGTTTCCTGGCAGATTAAATCTGCTTGCTTAAATTGAAGTTATGTGTAAAAACTCAGAGACACTTGACTAGTGCCCTTCCCATGACATTCACAGTATCCCTAATCAAACTTCCATTGGGCAATGCATTTATAGAGCTTAGCATACCTTCTGAGGTTAGGGTGTGGTATATATGTGTCTTTTGTATCCAAGAAAACAAAGAGGAGACCAGAGGCATGCAAACATTTGGAAAGGATCTACAGGGAATTAAAAAGTGTATTTTTACAGCAGCTGCCACAATCATGGAAAAATGGGCAGTTCATTCCTTCAGCTGCAAAACGAATCTTCAAACACTATTCTGAAACAAGCCGGCCAATGAAGTCTGCTCAGGGAACACGTCCCTGAATGTGGCAGTCTAGCAGTGCCTCTTCTTAACCTCACTTTTCAGGCCTCATTCTCACTACAAAAGGTATCTATGCACATGTAATTTTAGTTGCTTAAATACTTCTTTGCTCTCCCATTCCTCTCCCTCTGTCATTCAGTTCTAACAGCAAGCATATGAAGTGGTAAATCACTGGACTGCACCACTTCAGATCACAGGTGGGATCCATGTGACCATCGGTACAGTGAAAAAAAACAAAACTCATTCACAGAAAAAACAGTAAGCCAAAGGAAGGGGTTATGTGAGTCTCAAAATTCTCCTTAAAACGGGTATATGATGGACCACATAAGACTTTTCTTCCTAACTGCTGTGTGAACTACTAAGATTATTTTCTGCAACAGAGTGACTGGCTACTCTGATACCTGAATCAGACTTGGATAGTTATTAAAAGAGGGAGACCAAATAACAACAGATTAACTCAGTGAGGTATTCATTTAGGGTGTGGAACAGGAATAAATATTCAGGAATCAAAATATATGGAGGATATGGAGAAGAAAGGGAAGTGGGTGTTACGGTACAGAAAAACTCTAGCACAACTTATCCCCGAGCAATTCCCTCTGCCTGACATCGTCCCCATAATGCAGCACTGTATGGACAGTACATATAGGGCACATTCAAACTTTTCGACTAAGACGCAGCTGTCAGTCTACAGCAAACATTGCAACCTCTAGAGCCCAGGGCTGTCATAACTCCAGTTTAAAATAAGCATTCTTGAGAGTAGAGGCAAGAGGTGTGATGGAGCCCAAGGCACAGCTGGTATTTTCTAGTGGAATTAAGAAACGCATCACCCTCAGCACCTGCATTTGTTGACTTGAAGCTCACTCATCATGACTGGACTCTGCTTCTGTGCCACCAGTGCACTGGCCTTGCTGATGCCCTGAAATAATAGTATGTTTAACTTTCTCCAGTCTGCTATCATGCACCATGTGTGTGACCCCAGCCTCCCTAAGAAACCTGCAGGGTAGAAAGTATAATAATCTCTCTCAGACAGTGACAGATAGTATCTGTTTGACTTGGTGGGGTTGTGGTTTTTACACCTCCATGAAATTTTATAAAGCATTCATAAAGGGACTTTTAAACATATACAGAGGGCCATGTCTCCCCCTGATAAATGCCAGCTATTCTAGGTATCTAGTACATTTTTATCCCACCTTCACTCCAGGGTGTTTAAGATGACATACATGGTTTTCTCTCATTACTGTCTATACGCTTAAAGATAGGAACAGCTTCCTCGTGGGACATGGACATCCAGCTAAAGTTGAGCCCAAGTATCTCATTCAGAAGTTAAACCATACATGGCATAAGTTTTTGAATTCAGTTCTAAGGGGACACAGACACTTCTGCTGCTCCAATCCCAAATGTGTCCAAGCATTTAAAATACTGGGAAATTCTTGGACCTGGTGGCATGCACTTTTTTGGTAGGTAGTGGTATTATTAGCTTAGTGGATCAGGCCATCCTAACTTGTAGTAGAGCTTTTTAACAGGTTCATTTTGTGCTTTGGTGTGGTTAGGAGCACAGACTCTGACCTGGGAAAACCAGTTTTGATTCCCCACTCCTCAACATGCTGCTGGTGGTGTGACCTTGGGTCAGTCATAAGTTCCTTCAGAGTTATTCTCTCAAGGGCAGTTCTTCAGAGAGCGCTCCTCAGCCTCACCTACTTCACAGGGTGTCTGTTATGGGGAGGGGAAGGGCTTGTAAGCCACTCTGAGACTCCTTTGGGTAGTGAAGAGCAGGGTATAAATCCAATCTCTTCTCTTTTTCTTCTTTGTAGAGCTACTCAAAATTGTTGATGTACAGATTTTCTTTTCTGTATCATGTAGCAAGCTGCCCTTTTTTAAAACAAAAAAAATCAAATGATGAGCCTTCTGCAGTCCAACTCTATCTCTTTCTTACTCCATCTTTGCTATCTCTAACTGAGAACCAACTGGCAAAGAATCTATCATCACCACACACCCACTAGTCCATAAAAAGCTATTGCAAGAATCAATCCTTGCTCCCACAGGTCCAACTTCATTCCATGAAAAGAGAAGTGCTTTGAAAGAAAGAATAAAAATATCCTTGGCAAACAGATAGATGGAAAACACATTTAAGAAGCCTTAAAACATTAAAAATGTATGTGTGCAAACAGCTCAAGGAACAGAAGAAAATGAGCAGATGTCTGAATGACCTCTCACACTGGGTAGAGGGTATGCCAAAAAAAGGATCCCATAATGAGTGGAATAATCAGATCATCTTCTTTTCATTACTGGCTGTTAATACTGTGCTCAAATAAATCCTATTATTTACTGTGTACAGTACTGGAAATAGAGGGCAACTTCATTCAGAGGATCTTTCCATGATCCTAGTTTGGCATCCGTTCTAATGGTACGAATTTACCCAATAGAACATGGCTCTCAAGTTAAAAGTATATCTTACTAACCAATCCAAAGAAGTCTGATTGGGAGAGGAAGTGATCCTATGAGAAAAGTCTAGGCTCAGGCCTGTAGCCAGGATATATATATATATTTTGTTAGGGTGGCAACAAGGAGGCAGTTTAGTGCAGTGGAGCTGACTCCTGAGACCCAGGCTGACTCCTGAGACACAGGCTGGAGACCCAGCTGGGGAGGCCTCGGTTGCCTCTGGCAGCAGAAGGAAGGGCACACACCACCCGTCACCTGTGCTCCCCAGCAGCAAGTGGAGTGTGGGCTGAGACGTGCTTCCCCTCCCTGGACATGCCAGACAGGTGCTTTGTCAAGCACCTCCCACTTGTGCAGGTGTCCCAGGCCAAGCCAGCCTTTGTCCCTCCCTCCGTGGTGGCTGCTCCTGCACTAGATGTGGCCACCCATGCCCGCTGCCCCTGCTTCTCCCCTATGTTCACAAGGCTCCAGCTTGGCTCGTGCCTTGCTGAGCGGGGGGTGGGGGGGAGAAGGCACAGCTGGTTAGTGAGGAGGCAGGGCACATCTGGGAGGGGGTGTCACCCTTGTAGCCCCCCCAGCTATGGGCCTGTCTGACCAAGCAACATTGGCTCTGAGATTGTCCTGAGCTATCTATATTCATAGTGGATTGCAAATACATGTGAAGAATTCAAATCAACCACAAACATTTGTGCTCCTTAGTGACCTGCCCACAATTCACATTTTTGAAAACCTGGCATTGCCCTTGGTGTATGTCCATTTTTTTAAAAAACATTCTAGGGCTATTTTTGCTGTAGGTATTTGCTCCCATCCCTAGGATTTCCATTCCAATGCTGTGTATTTGGATGGGGTAATTCAAAATGAAGAATCTATTCAAAGCAATGGAACCTAACATGGAAATATACTCAGGAAAAGCTCCTCAGTACTTTAAGCCGAGGCAGCCAGAATAGGCCAAGCATTGGTCCAATGGTGACAGGCACTAGGAGCGAAAGCCTGGACTACAGAGACAACAATGGCTGTTGGGGAGGGTAGCAGGCCCTGTAACAGGTCAGTGCCTGAGCGACACAATGCACCAGCTCACTACATGCTTAACAACAACAATGAACTGAAGCTTGCAAGTCCAGACAGGTGAGAACAGGCTGTAAGGGAGTACTCCTTGCACACACTCATGCAACTTAACTTACATTGTGCAGGCTAAGGGGAATCACAGGCAACACTGCCAGAAACTAATAAATCAAACACTTTATTGATTAATACAGATCATTAAAAATACAGCTCCAATTAGTGTGAGGTCAATACCATTGTTCCTTGACTATGGTATTATTATTTTTTGTATGGCAGCATTACACACAGGAAGCATATAATAATATAAAATGCAGAACCAAGTTGATATAATGGGTATGCAAACCGATTGGGCAATCCCCCTAAATACTAATATCTAAATTTTCAATCCACTCAGTTGCAGGTGGGGAGAGTTCAAAGAGCTCAATCACATCTCCTTGGAAACCATGATGCTCACTTTCCTGTGACAGATGGGAAATAGTTTGGCGGGCTGCACCACAATCACATTCAGGTCCTCGTATTTTGCCCATTTAAACAACAGGTCTGCATAGCTGCCAAAGCTTGTTTGTATTCCATTAGGTCTCTTCCATACTTTATGTGGCAAGTCAAATCCTGCAGGCCTCTCGTTGGTGTTTATCAGGTTATGGATATTGGATGGAACTGACTGCATAAATGTTTGCAACCATTCCTTCCCTAGATTGAAATTTTGTAATAGCAGGATTTGTGCAGATCTTGTTGCTGGGTGCTGGGATCTTAGTTTGGATAGGCCCGCGTCAGCCATGTCTTTGTGGATAGGCAACTCTCTGTTTTCAATTATCTTTCTATATTCTACAGTAACGAAGAAGAGCATCTTGTCTTCAGGGATGTGGGGGAGTGATGTGGCACAAACGAACAGATAAAGAACCATCACAAATAATTTAGGGATCATTATGGCTGAAAATGTGAATCCAGAGTTAAACTCTAGAGATTCAGCACAAAGGTACTCCACAATTATGTGCAACAAGGGATAGGCTGGAAATACTTTTGCAGAAAGTATTCACAGCTCAACTTAAAAATGGCATCTTCCCTCTAAGAAGGAGAGAGCTGCCCTGGGTTCCGTGCACACAACAGATGCCTTAAGACTTGGGTGCTGCCTACAAATCACTAATGTTTCAGCACAGATCTAGTTTTCACTGAAGTGACAAACCAGTGTCTGAGCTGGACCTTCTTGCACCAATGCAGGCTCACATGATTGAATGGTCCTGAACATTTAACAATCAATCAATTGATAGATCCTCCAGACAGAAAGCAGAATAACCCATACACAAGCCCTGTTCACGTTACAATGAGTGCATGTACATCCTGCACGTATATCCATACATTTGCTTGTCAGAAAGAGCCAACCTGTGTTCACTTTACAAATGAAATCACGGGCTATTACCTGGATAAATGTGTGGTTTCGGTCACACATTCAGCTGTACGTGTGTAGAATGCAACATTATGATGTGGTTAAATGTATTACAACACAGAATCCACACACTCTAAAAATGTGTATCAAGGTTCCCATGACATTCTATACCGGCTCAGAGGTTACAAGTGTCTTTTACTGCCTAGCAGGAGGAAAGGGAAAAAAAGGGGTATCCATTACCACAAAAATGCAAATGGATCTAGCCAGGAGAAGGACAATAGACAACAGTGCACCTTACCAATAGTTACACCTAAAGCTACAGGGCTTGGGAGACCAAAAGGCAAGAAGAGTTCTTTCTTCTGGGACAGGTAAAGAAAGAGTGTATGGAGATGGCAGGGTTATAAAACCCCTGGACCCAAGGAAGAGGCTCTCTTAACCACTTAGATCATCTTGCCGCTTTGACTGCACGTGAACACATGAAGCTGCCTTATACTGAATCAAACCTTTTGTCCATCAGAGTCAGTATTGTCTCCTCACACTGGCAGCAGCTCTCCAGGGTCTCAGTTAGAGGTCTTTCACATTACCTGCCACCTGATCTTTCTTTCTTTTTTTTTTTAACTGAAGATGCTGGGGATTAAACCCAAGACCTTCTGCATGTCAAGGACTGAGCCACAGCCCCTCCTGTGTGGCTGGTGATAATAGAGAGGGAGAACTCCAAATGCTGGAATGAGGTAATGGACTATTTGTAAATAATTATAGTGAAAGCACATTCATCTGTTTGTAAGAAAAATCCAATATGTGTTCCCTTTGTAATTTAAACCAGGGACCTGTACCTGGATAAATGTGGGGTTTGTATCACATGTTCGGGTGTACGTGCACTGAGTATAATGTGTAAAAAATAATCAAGTGTGCCCTGTACATGGATTGTTTATGTGTTCACTGTAACTTGTGAACAGGGCTACAGGTATACCACCTCAGGATCGATACCAAATATTGGTGGTTCCATGTATTCTTTTCCTTTTAAAGTAACAGGTACATGGATTCCCAGTTTTAACTAGGACTATTGTGTGTGTGTCATTTTCCTGACCTGAAATGGCCCACAGAGCTGCTATTTGCCTCATGAAGCAAATATACAAGCAACATATGCAGAGTGCCTGCACAGTTTCCCCAATGACGCAAACAATATCTCCTCAAGAGTGCCTTAGCAGAGGTTGGATAAATAATTCATTTCTCCTTTCCCACATGGTCCTTTAATCTGAATCAGGGCCCTGTTTGCTTTTTTAAAAAAACACATGAATGCTCCAGGCACATTCCCAGCACTACATGTAGTCTAGATGATTCCTTTGATACTGTGTGCATGCATCTAGAGCAGAATTCGTACATGAAACTGTGATTTTTAGTCAATCGTCGATGGAGTTTCTGTATGAAAGATAGAAAAGGCAATCTCTAAATTTCTTGTAACAGGGTTCTGAATCATTTGATGACTGTGCAGAAAGCTGGTTTCACAACTGCATTTCAGTGTTCCTATGCTTTACCATGCACCTGTGATTTCAGTCTGTGTCTGTAAGTGTGGGGTGAAGGGTCGCTTTTCTACTTCAGAATTTCTGTTGATTTTTGCTTAACATGTCATAATGCCAAGAACTGGATGATATGGCAAAAAGGACTGATGTTATTGCAATATACTGCTAAGGTTTGCTAAATGATTTTATTTATTATTTATTATCTTTCTAATACAAGACAAATTTGGAGCAATGAGTACATAGTAGGGCATGGTTGTTTAGTTCTGAAATTGCGAAACCCAACACCACCACTTTCAGGTTGGCTTCCAGCCACTATAAGATAGTTCTCAATATGCAAGGCTATTCTTAGAAGAGCAAAACAATGTGATTAGACAGCAGCAGTCCAGTCATGGAAGCCTAACTCTCCACCCAGACAAGAAAACCATACACAAATGTCTGCATTTCTCAAAATAAAGGTGAACAGAATTTGTGTCATTGACAGAATGGCATCTGTGAAAAAATACAGAATTCCCTTCTTCAAAAGTTCTGGTTGCTGACCTAAGCCTTCCCTGGTTCCTTCCCAGGATAATGCCAGAGGCACGTCAAACAGAAATAGTCCCAGACTAGTACCTGGACCAGCTCCAAAACAACTTATTCAGTTATCTGAGAACAAGTGTTACTTTTAGAGTGAAGACTGACATAATAAAGAAGAGAGCCCACAGTGAGTCTCTGGGATGTAAGGTGAGCCCAGCTTCTCTACTGAAAAGACAGATGTATATACCAACGAAGACAGGCCTAGCTCAGCTGTCCATCTCATTCTACTTCATGCATCAAGCAGAATGTCTATTTTCAAAATCTCTTTATGTACATTTATATATGTGTCCATTTGTTTGATGCCTTTTTTAAAGGAAAAAAATGCCCTGGGGTTGGGAGAGAGGAGATTTCTTGCAGAAGTTACAGAATGACAGCTGTTAAGTCATTCAGTACTAGATTTTTGCTTCCGACTTACAAGTTCCACCCCCTCCCCTCTGCTCAGCCTCAGAGAAGGAAGGTACATTAGGAGTTAGGGCAATAAGGCCACTTCAAAAGAGGCCCTGCTGCTCTACAAATGTTAAATCTGTCTTCACTCTTGGGATATTGGTTCTCCTACTGTAGGAAACCATAAGAACAGAGGGGAAAGAATACAGTCTTGGAATTCACATGCAAGGATCTAAGGACTGGCTTGTTCTGCATTAATCACTTTAACACAGTGACAACACCTCTGTTAACTTTTTTTCCAGGAAAGGGGTGAAAAATCCAGCTCAGGAACCAGATCTCAGCCCAACTGATACAGGGCATGGATGTTTAAGCACTGATAAGGGATGTTTTTATATACCCCCAAACAGATAATTAAGATTCAAAAGATTGTGAGGTATCGTAAGTATGCACTAGACGTCATCTTTTTGTTTTGTTCCGGTTAATATTTCACTTCAGTTACTTGCAAGTGCAAGCTGGTTTTTTTTTTAATAAAAAAAGGCTTCTGAGGCACACTGGCAGTTCCACTGTTTGCTACATAATTAATTGTGACTGCATAAAACTGGGTAATGATATGGAAGAGAACTGAATGGAGGCAAACGCAGTCAAAAATCAGCCGTCTTTCTGACCACTCATCTTCTGAGATCCAGTTACTTGTGCAGTTGCTTTAGAATAACATCCACTGCTTCTGCCAGGTTATCCACATAACCATCTGCCTTCACTTGGGGATGTTGCTCATCGCAAGGCCTACAAAGGAGACAAAAGGACAAAATCACTGGGAAGCATCAGGAATGTCCCCCACCAGGTGTGTATAAATGAATGGTGGGCAATAGCATGTCATTATTTGCATGAGGTAACCAGAGTTCCTAGAACTGATTCACCCAGTTCGGTTTCCATCCCAGATTTCAGGCACAGGATTTCAAAGACCATTGTAATACATAAAGCCCTGACCCGGATAGTTCAGGCTCACCCCATCTCGTCAGATCTCTGAAGCTAAGCAGGGCTGGCCCTGATCGGTATTTGGATGGAAGGCCTCCAAGGAGTACCGGAGGTATGATGCAGGGGCAGGCAATGGCAAACCACCTCTGAGCGCCTCTTGCCTTGGAAACCCTACAGGGTCACCGTAATTCAGCTGTGACTCAACAGCACTTTCCACTACCATAGTGCCTGAACAGAATAATCATAAAAGCAGAGCAGCAATTCCTATAATTTTTTTCAATAATTGCTTTACTTGCTAACTACTGGGATGTCACATGTGGACAATGTATTCTGTGAACTGGTCCCAGGTGCTCTCAGTTCAATGGGTTGCATCCTATAAATGATTGCAGGGCAGATCTCCACCCTTCGACAGCTCTCTGTGATGCCCAAAAAAGTGATGGTGAGGATCAGAGACCCCTTGTGGGCAAACTGCCCCAAGGCAGAGGGAGCTGCAGTGTAGAAGAGTTGCCGAGTAAAATAGCCCACTGTTCCCCTTCCATCTGTGGAGGAAATCTGAGGAGACAGCTCTCCACTCGCAGAAGGCAGTGGGGTGATTTTTGCATCTTGTATTTTTGGTCCATTCATGCCCTTCTGCACCTCATTTGCCTCAGAAGATCAGAGGTACATTTTGGTTGGCAGCTAAAATATGTCAGTCGTCAATAGTTTTGAGGGTTCTCAAGATGGGGATCACCCCTTAGGAAATCAGGGATCCCAGAACAGATGTGAAAACAGAGGTCCTGTTGGTCTTCATTTCTTTTCTGACAGTGTAAAGGGCTAAACTATAGTTAGTGATGGGTATCTCCTTAACCTGTGAAGACACATTTCTCAGGATATGTATGGGGTCTATAGTTGTCACTTGCAGGAGTCAGTGAACACTTGTTTGAACTAGTCATATGTTTCACTTCCTGGGGCAGGCTCCCAGTGGCTTCCTTCTTTCTGATCATATTTCCAAAGTCCTCTTACTTTCTTAAGTGAATTAAATTCCTTACAAAGCCCCCTCAGAAGGCTCTGGGTAGTCCATATATGTTAAACAAAAACATTGACTGCCAGAAGCTGATATCTAGCTTTGAAAAAGGCAAAGGAACACTATGCTGAGTTTTGTTTTGAGTGCGCGCTGATATCATGTCACCATTGTACTTGAAGTAAAAAAGCAGAACATTATAGCACCTCTTCCTCTCTTTGCCTCAGGACTAATTAGCAGCTCACATGAGTGATCTATTCACATAAGTAGTGCAAATTGGGAGGAGGGAACTCACATAACACCACAGCAGAAACGTCTGAGAGACAAGATATCATCCCCTGTTTGCTGAAGATTTTTTTTAATAGTGTCTGGTACCCTCCTCACAAGTTACATTGTTCACACAAGTAAATTACTTCTAAATAAATAGCTAAGCAGCTGACTGAAAACAGTCTGGGCCTCCTAATCTTCCTGTTTTAAAGCTTGATCATAATTATAGTACAGCACAAGAAATTAAAGAACTGAATAAGGCTACTACTCTGCAATTTACTTGGGAACAAAAAAGTTGCAAGCCGAAACATACCAGCTAGTTAAACCCCACAGGTCCTGTCATCAAGAGAATCTCTAGCCTAAAGACACATAGTTTTTCAAGAGATTCCGATGGTTTCAAAGAGAAAGGACTGCTTCTGAACACTTCACAATTTCTCCTCTTGTAAAAGCTTTTTCAGGGAGACAATAGTGTTATAAAAATGTGCGAAATGCCCTGATGTTTACAAGTAGTAAAATGCATATCATTAATGCTCTACAAGCAGGGGATCTACAAGATTTGTGAGTGCAAAGATACCATCCTTTTCTACACATCTGCTCTTAGCTTCTGGGCTGCTCACCACCTCTGTCTGCTTGGCCCACACTGGGGGGGGGGGAGTAGCTCCTGCTCTCCTGCCTGCCTGCAGTGCTGCCACCTTTGCCCACCTAACTCATGAGACAGCAGGGGCAGGTAGCTCCTCCTCCCTCCCCTCCCCCAGGGTCTCCCATGTGTAACCATCCAGGCCAGGCAAGGCATAGCCCTCCATCACCTGCTTCTGCCATGAGAACAGTGAATGGATCTGTGCTTAGTTCAGGGTCACCCCAGGGTCACCCAGCGCGGGGGCAGCCAGCCTTACACCTGTATGTTTGTCGTGGGTGAAAACAGGACTACATTATCTGTATTTGCATACACAACCAGCCCTTCTCCATTTTGGTTTTTTGTGAACCCTCCATTTTTTATAGGTTTGAGATTTTTCTGCTAACCTGGGTCATTCTCCAAGTTTGTAGAGAGTTCTCTTCATAAACCTAATCTATGGGTTTAATGTTCTGTATTTATGGCCATGTTCAGAATTAGATATAGGAGGTGTCAGAGAGAACATAATACATAAAGAAAATTACAGAAGCTGTCTGAAGGTTTCATTCTAGTAACTTAACACCTTGAAGTTTCAGGCACTCCAGTGCCCACATGGTGCTCCATGGAATGCACAGAAATGCACATGTCCCCTCCACCAAAAAGGAATGCTGAAGGGTGTATATAGAAGCTGTGTGAGTTCTAGATTGGGTGCACTGTATTTAAATGCAGCTGTGTCTCACAATAGTGTCCCTGAAGGAATGGCTTTGGAGACAGACGACTATAGCAAATACTCATATCCTAATATCTTTAACCTTGAGCTCAGACTGTTTCATTATTGTTGATATACAGGCCCATCTGGTAATCTGTTGTTTGTTTTGCAGTTTCCTTTGTAGAGCTCAAAAATAAAACCCAGTGTTCAAAGGAATGTGTTTTCTTTCCTTTTTACCCATCAGAGTTTAGTGATCTGCCAGAACCCCACAAGCTAATGACAAGAGTAATGGTTCCCCTACCAGTGGTATTTTATTTTTTAATTCAGTGGGAAGTACATTGCTGTTGCCATATCAAAACAGTTGTGCTGTCTCACAGCAAGAAACAAAAATCCAAGACTTTAATAGCTTCCCCCCCAATTTCATACTCCATCAATAACACTTCTACCAAAGCAAATGTTTATACCATACACAAGCTACTCTCCCGGAGACAGCTGGATGTGGCAAACTCGTTGAATGGCAGGTTCACACATCATAAGGAAAGAAAACACATCACTCTCAAGTTGTATACTGACATAATAATCATCTTGGCCATTACTCTGATAGCATATAATAATTAATTACAAACTTTTCACAAGATAATAATGAAGTGATTTGGAGAAATGATGAAACTCAGCCTTCCCCATCCATAATCATGGCACATTATTTAGACCATTCTGAGAATGTCAGTAAAGGGACTATGTGACTGGGGCCTTGGGTGGGGCAGTGGAGTATGGGACCTGAAAGGCCAGCACTTGCATGGGCGGGGCATGGCTGGGGTTCCAGCCTTCTCCCTCAAAGATGACACTTACAAGGGACAGTGCAAACCATGAGTTTATTGCTAGCAGTCACAGGTATAGTCTGCAGTTTGGAATGCTCAGTCCAGAGATGTCCAGCTCCACAGAATCTTCCCTTTAAGACCCCAGCCTAATAACTGGGCCTGCCACCTGAGCCTGTGGCCCCACTATGCCTTAGCCATAAAGGCATCCCCCCTCTATGGACTACGGCCACATACACCAGCCACCCCTGCTCCGTCTACTGTCTCCCATGGCCTTTGTATCCTGTCACCTTTGGTCTGCTACTCTTCAGTGTTCCCCACTCTCCCAGTGGTCTTGGGGCCCTCCAGGCAACACAGAATATGTAGTGTTGTATTACTACAGGCCCAAGAGCATCATCAAAGTTTACACAGCCTGGCTTTCCATCAATAGGAGCAAGTACGGAGTCATCAAGGAGCCTCAACTATTTTCAGATATACAATTTGAATGACTTTTGAAATACATTTATTAACAGGACTCCTGAGTGCCATCTACGGCGCTCACACGACACATGATCACACATCACGTGGTAAGGAGCCATTCCCTCCCGTTTCCTTTTCACTCCCTGCCCCTGCCTAATTGAAGGAAAAATCCTTGCTGTTTAATGAAAACATTTTCACGGGGTCTCATTTCTTGCCAGGCAGGACCAATAATTTAATTCCATTTACAAGCATTGCATTCTTCCTGAAGCAACATAATTTAAATTGCAGAAAGGTGTGCCTCTGGTTTTTGGACCACAGCCAAAACCCATCTAACGAAAAAGTCTGCAGAAAATATCCCTGTATTTGCAGTCCTGTAAAAAAGGTAATCAAGTTCTTCATTCTTTGAGATAATTTACTGCACTCCTAATTTACTCATAGTGTCATCGTAATTAAATCCTAAGGCCAGTTTGGGCAGTATTTATTTTTGAACCATTTACACCTTCAGTTCCAAACTCCGTATTGCAATGTCACTTTTGAATAGTTAATACGTTTCCTTAGGGGAAAAAACATAGACATTGAGTCTGTGGAACAGCAATTTCAGGAATTAAAGTGTGGCTTTGGATGTGAATGATATGCAAAGATAAAAGAAGTCCATCTTCCCTGTGGGGAGAGCTGTGCGTGCTGAACCCTCAAAGGGCACACATGCATCTCCCTGCTGTGGGTATATGCAACCCTCCACTTTGGATGTTAATGATATGCAGGGATACAATGCTTCCTGTATTCATGCAAGTCATCAATGCCTGAAAAGTGCACTTGGAATTCAGAAATGATTGACATGACTGTTAAGATTTGTATGCCGACACAGGCATAGTGATCCCCTGCCCACAAGGGCTTGCCCTTTAATTGCTTCTCTCTTTTTGAGCCTTAATATTTTTGCAATAGATAACAATCTCATTATCCCAGGCAACTGTGCCTTTTAAGGATAAAGTGTTGATTAAAAAAACAGAAAAACAGAATGGTCTGCATTGACCAAAGTGCATGTGCGAAAAATATTAATACGCACAGGCTGCCTAATGTATGAGTAGTTTGCTGTTGCATACATTTTTTTTCTTGCATAGTGTGAAAGAAATCATCATCAGGTAGGCATAACAATATATTCTATGCTATATTCTATGCCCTGGGAGGAGGACAAGATGTATACTTGTATTAACAGTATTCAGCTACAGCCAATGATTGCTAACTTCTTTGCTTGTTATGTTGATGAAGCCTAAAAGTATTGTCATTGAAGGCTTGAAATACAGATACTGCTCTGAGAGAAGCAGTACAAACTGGCTCATGTACAAAGAACCTGGACTCAGGTGTTGCTGCATGTGTTTTAAGTAATATCTGTTAATATCCTGTTGTAGCGAAGGATCACTTCCACTTGCCTACGATATACATCCACACATCCCATAGGCACAGTTTACAATAGATGGACGGAGCAACCTACAAGCAGGTTTCTTCCAGAGACACACAAGCCATCAGAAAAGCAAAAGAATTGTTTCCTTCATAGAGAAATTAATAAACACAATAAATGCCAGGAAATGCTTGTCTGGAGCTCAGTTTTCCTGCTGCTGTTTCATCCCAGTGCCAGTCAGCATATTGTTCATATAGACAATATATCAGTAAACAAGAGAAGAGCGCGTCAAAAGCCAGAAGTCTTTAAAAAATTTGTTTTCAAATATTTCCATTCCACTTCCAAACAAGAATCACTAAAGCGCCCAACAACTTTTTTTTAAAAAAGGTAAACTATAAATTACCTGCTGCGAAGTTATAGCAAACATCAATCTTAGCTACAATAGACAGCTATCTGTATCAGGTATCTGAAAAGAAGCATCAGTTCAGACCAGACCTCTTTAAAAGCTGTGTTTTAAAGGTCTATTTAAAAAATGAATCATGAAAGAGACAAGTGGATTTCCCTAGACACGGAGTTTCCTAATTGCGGTGTGACCACTAAGAAGGTCCTCTCATGTGCTCCATTCACTTGAACCACAGACAAATGCAAGAAGCACAGAAGGACCCCCAGTAATTGGTTTGAGAGCCCAAGCAGGCACAAATTAGAGAGCCACTACCAGTGTATTCTTATGAGAGTTCATGCTTGTTTTTTATTCTGGATAGTGAAGCGGGAAACATTGAGAAATGGGAGTCCTTCATGATAGCGAAGAAGAGGCAGAGAATTCTTTGCCAGTGCTTTGGACCATGATGCATGCAGCTGTGAACTAAGAAGTCTGGGAAAAGATTGGAATGAAGCTTAGTAGACAATACTGACTTAAAGACCATGCTTCAGTTTCTTTGTTGTGGCTTTTGGTTGACAGATGACATTTAACAATACCCTTAAATCATTAGGCCACAGCTTTTATGAATATAAAAATTACTGTGATAAAGATCATCAAGGAAAGATTTTTACTCAACTAGTTTCTACATAGAAATGTAAGTGTGGGCTGATTTTCAAAAAGCCATTCTGTCATTCAGGAGTATGGCCAGTTTCCTGCAGCAACTGAGAATGTAGTAACTCCCAAGCTATCCCATGTACTCTAGAATAAATTCAAAAGATTTATTAGGAGGAGAGCAAGGTAAACAGTGAACAACTTGGCTCTTGTTCAGCTGTCATATATTAGTGTCTTTATTCTGCTGCTACAATCCTATGCATCCTTACTTGTGAGCAAGTCTGCTTGAACTTTGTTGATCTAAATTTGCATAATTGTTCATGGGAGAGAGTAGAACATCAGCCTTTTACATTTTTTAACTATAATAGATTTCTAGTTTTCTTCTGTCCGTTCTATTACTACACATACACAATAGTAAGGCAAGATAAAAAGATTAATTTTATGTCTTCAAAAGACAGCCAGAGTGATGTAGTATTTAGAAAGCTGGATTATGACTGAGAAGACCCAGGGCTCAACTAGACTTTATGGTTTCCCTGGGGACGACCTGGGCACGGTACCACTATTTTAGAGTTGAATATGGGTCATTTAAAAATGTCACAAGAGTAGAGATGCCACTCTCCAGGTGAGACCAGGGGATCCCCCGGAATTACAGCTCATCTCCAGACTACAGAGATCTGTTCCCTTGGAGAAAATGGATGCTTTGAAGCGTGGACTCTATGGCATTGTACCCCACTGAGGTTCCAGGCTCCATCCTCAAATTTCTAGGAGTTTCCCAACCTGGATCTGGCAAGCCCCATCCCTTGTCAGTGACCGGGGGGACATGGCAACCTTACATAAGGGCATGATCCTGAATGGGCCAGAAGCACAGTGTGGCCAGCCCCCCCTGGGAGCTGTTTTGGCACTTGACAAGGTGGTAGGACAAGAGTGCCCAATCCCACTACATTAAAAGCCCAAAGAGGAGCGGTTTTGGTGGGCTGATGGCCACTGTCTCTCCCGGGAGCTCCCAGGGACACAGACCGCAAACCAGTGGGTAGAGAGGGGGTGCAATGGTACACATCCCCCAGGGACCCTTGGGAAGGGTCCCAAGCCATGGAGCGCTGAGGTTTGCCACCCCCCGGCAAACAAGATGTCTCCCCTCTGAGTGCCAGTATTGGACAAAGCCACACACACTGGACCAAAGGAGTAGTGACCGATTAACAAGTAAGCACATTGACAAAAATGACTGAACTGACATGTGAAGAGTGAGTAATGGTGAAATGAAGCACTTCAGGGAAGCGAAGTTTGCCCAAAGAAGTGGGAGGGGGAGGGACTTCCCCCTTCAGATCAGCAACAACATATAGGGTGCGTTTAGACAGCGTGCTGGAGCGGTTTAAACTGCTCCGGCACGATGCGCTTTTTTTTTAAACTGGAGAATCGCGCTCAGACTCACCTCCTCCTTCCGAGCGCCCTGCCGTCCTCCTGCAGGTGGGGGGGGGTTTCCCCCTCTCCTTTGAGCATGCGCACAGGCGGCCCTCTCCCGAACAGGAAGTTTGGCCGGTGCGAAGAAGAGCGAGCTCAACAGGTCCCTTTAAAGTTTAAATGAAGAGTCCTTTTAAAAATGGCCTCCCCGAGATCCCGGACTCCTCTAAATGCCTAAACTAGGCACCAGTAAACCTTTTCTTTTTTTAACCTAAGTGCGGAGCTCCGCTCAAGCGCACACCGGTAAGGGGAAAAAAAATGGAGGACTAAAACCGGAAGCTGGAGGCAGCTTCCCAGAGGGGAGGGGGGTTGAAGCACCCGGAAGTGGCTGGATGGAGCGATCAGACAGGGAAAAGTGCGGCTTGAAACGGAGAATCATGGAAAACACCACTTGGGTAAGTGGTGCCAAAATACTCCGTTTCAAAGGGGTTTGCTCCAGAAAGCGACGGCTGGGGACGGTGGGCAGATGTTGGGCGTGTGAACGCGCAGGGAAAAGCCGTTTCTGAGCCGTGCTGAAAACGGCTCAAACGGCGCGTCTGAACGCACCCACACATTCATCAGGTGAACAGAGCTTAAAGTGCGGATGGGCTGTTTTGGAGAGCTTTCAAGAAGCGTTTTAGTGAATAGTCAAACATTTGAGACTTTTATAATCTATAATGGAAAACAAACATCGTTTAAAAAGATGGATGGAAAGGTCTAGAACAAAGTGAAGTCTACTCTTAAGAAGTGGGGGGAGGAAACTCTCCCTCCTGACAACATAGTAACTCTATATGGATGGGGTGGACAGAGCTAAAAGAAAGAATGGACTGTGTTGGAAAACTTGCTAGAAGCTTTTAGGCAAATATGCAGACATTGGGAACTTTTAAAAAAGATATTAAACACCACAGAAAATGGTGACTGCAGAGCTGGGGAAGTCCTCCCTTAGCAACCGGGGGGTGGGGGGGAAGAAACTCTCCCTCCAGAAAATAAAATAAGTCAAAGATTTAAAGGGGGAGGACGGAGCTAAAATCAGGAATGGACTGTATTGGAGAATCACTAGAAACGTTTAAGAGAAAAGACTGTTATTCTGGACTTTTGCAACTTAAAAATAAGATAAACCCCGAAAATGGTGGTGGAAGTTGCCGAAACTTAGCTTTCTCCAGGTAGTGGCGGCGGCACAGTTGAACTGTAAACATCCTCTAAAATGGTGCTGGCAGTGCGTAGTGAAGTCCTTCCCTAGTAAGTGGGGGTGGGGGTGGGGTGGGAATCCTCTCCCCAGAAAATACAGTAATCTAAAACAATTATGGGAAGGATGGATTGTTTCAGAGAATCGCCAGAAGCGCTTTAGCGACAGACTTTTCGGTCTTTTTGCAATTTAAAAATATAAACAATCCCCGATAACAGCGACGGAAGGTGTTGAATGAACAAAGCAAAAATTAGTCTTCTCCAGGAAGAGGAAGGCAACCTGGTCAGTTGGCGGGTAGCGAAGTCCCCCTCTAGTAAGCGGGGGAGGGAGGAAGCTCTCCCCACAGAAAATAAAGTAAAACTAAAACATTTATGGGGGAGCTAAAAGCAGGAATGGATTGTATTAACTGGACTGATGGCTGAAGGAGACAAAGAGATGAGGACTAAGTGATTATTAAGTGAAGACATCTGTTGAAGAAGATCCAGATTAAGGAGGGGGGCTCTTTTGGTAGAAGGGGGCAGGGGGGAGTAAACAGGAAAGAAGGATATTTTATAATGATCATATAAGTAAAATGTAACTATTTTAGTGATTCTCTTTAATTGGGTTGGATGATAACTGATCTGAGATGTTGTTATTTTTTATATTTGTTATTAGTAAGTTTGATTTAATGCAGGTTTATTAATTCTGTCATCAGTCAGATTGGAGGAGAGTTATTATAAACGATATGAAAGGTGGAGGTTATGCAATGTTTGTATTATGGCAATTTAATTAAGTTTTGACAAGAGTTTTTAAATTGTTAGTCGGGCAGTAATTATTAATTTTAAGTGAGATGAGATGTTGATCGAGGGCTGCATAAGTGAATTTTTTTTCTTCTTTCTGTAAATTTATTTCAAATAGATTCTGATGTCTGTATGACTTTAACTGAATTGGGTTCTTGCGCGATTTTCCAAACAGTCAGGTAGACAGAAATTTTTATTTTAAGCATTATGAGAGGATAAGATAGTCTGATGTTTCCATAAGCGAATTTTAAATTTCGTTCTAGTACTGTACTCCAAACAGTCAGAGTGGCCAGATTGCTCTTATAGGCAAGTTATCTAATATTCACCTTCAATGTTATTAACTGGGATTGTATGCATATGCCATACTTGTAAGCACTGTGTACGATCACTACAGCCTGGACTTTCTTTTCTTTTTCCCTAGTAGTGTTTAGTACCCTTCCCTTTTTCTGCAGTATTTAGAAAATGCAATAAAAATCCCCTTCGGGGGCTATAAAAAAAAAAAGCCCAAAGAGAACTGGGCCATTGGGCATTTTTAAATGGCCTGCACTTGGCTCTGCATGGGTCCACTGTAGCATTGACTTGGTTCCCCAGGTTCTGCTGTGAAACTCACCTTTATTCTGTCAGAGCCTAACCTACCTCACAGGGAAGGGCAGTATGTACATACTGCAGCATACAAGTCTGTAGAAGCATTAATGGTAGGATTTCACAAGAACTCAAAAAAGGAGTTGAGTGGGACCAAGAACCCGAAAAAATTCCAAAGGCAGTCAGGCGCCATGATGATTATTTGATACTTCCCGATGTGTTTTACTGATCTTCATCAAAGGAATTTGTTTAACAGTTAGACACATGTTATATCTTCTTCTGCTAAAGGAGCTGTATCTCCAAACAGTCTAGCTGTGCAGTCTACAATAAGCCTACGCTAGAGTAACTTTGTATAGGAATCTTTTGTAATTGCTGAACTCCCCTGATGAAGAACAGCAAAAATGCTGCCATTCTCTTCTTTCTTTTCTTTTCTTTTCTTTTCTTTTCCTTTTTTTTTTTTTTTTGCAAGAGCCAAAATGTCATGTCCAATTTATTGTAACTGAAGGTATGATAACTGTTGTTTTCCTCCTAGGTTTCATTTCCAGCTTTGCTACTCCCAAATTACAGCTTGACTCCAAGCAAAACTATTTTTTATACGTAATCCAGTCTGCCACCATCTTAAACTAAAGCAAGTCTTCCCAGAAATACGGTAACAATAACAATGCATTTTCAGTTGATATTTTCAATCCTTGCTAGAGCATTTCAAATAAGTTCCCAAGGACAGTAAAAAATGTATTAGGACAAAATAGGTGTTACTTGTCTAAAATTGGATAATAAATCCAGTATGTATCATAGCTGAAATAAACATTGATTAATGATTTTGTTTGGTAAAGAAATTTGACAACCGTTACGAAATATTTGTTACTAATATTTATTATAGCAAAACTAAACTAAATGGGGTTTTCCAAAGACATCTTTGTAGACAACACGGGAGAAAAGTAGCACAGTTATCATAATTTCCACACAACGTTTTTGATACAAGGAAGCCATCACACATTATAATTTTGGAGACCAAGGTGACTGATGTTGTGAATGTTCTGATGAACTAAGATTATGGAGCTGGAAGCCCGGGGGCTGTTTTGCCGCCCCAGAGGTGGCCGGGGCAGCAACAGAATCATCATGACGCACTGCATCATGATGTGGGCTGGCGGCAAAGTCGGCTCGCTTAAACGGACGGGCTCCGCTCCCACCCACAGCAGTCACTGACTTGTGCTCGCCCACCCTCCCACCCTGTTCTTAGTGTAGGCTTTTGCTGGACAACTGCTGGGGCCAGGTAGGAATTTTTCACCTTTACCCGGAATTGGCTGATTGGGTGGAGGTGTTTTTTGCCTATCTTGCACTGAGAGCAGTGGATTGAAGTGCTGGATGAGGTGGTCGGCAGTTAAGGAGGTTGGTCACTTGGCAGGTTAGTGCGGGAAAGAAACCGGAACTGGTGAGCACCAGGGGTGTCAGACATAAGTCCTGGGGGCTGGCACCAGCCCATCCAGGGCTCCTGTGTGGCCCGCAAGTAACTGATGCAAGGGAGGGAGTGCTGGGGGCGAGTGGGTGGAGCCACTCCATTGTGGCTTCAGCTTGGCAGAACAACCTTATCTGCAGCAGTCAAGCATTGTGGGAGCCTCTGCCCAGTGCTGCACTGCTTCCTCTCCACTCTGCCTATGTTGGTTTTCCTCTGCACCCCCCCTCCCAGCCCATAGGGCCTTGCATTGAGAATACACCAACTCGAAGCTTACCAGCTGCTGTCCTTTATGCAGGTTCTATCTCCAGTACCTGGCATTATGTTTTATGGAATACATGGCCCGACCCAACAAAGTGACATTTATGTCAGCTCTGGCCCTTGTAACAAATGAGTTTGACACCTCTGGTTATAAACCAGGATTATTCCTGTTTGGTCTTTGAATCTGTTAAACATCTTCATTGTGCTGTATGCTAATTTATTGCTCATCCTCTACCTATATGTATGGACGGGTAACTTCCATTTCATTGTGTCTGAAGAAGTGCGCGTGCAAAACTTTGTTGGTCTTAAAGGTGCCACTGGACTCAAGGTTTTTTTATTTATTTATTGACTGCATTTATATCCACCTTTCTCCCCACTGAGGACCTAAGGTGTTCCCAACATTCTTCCCTTCTCCAGTTTATCTGCACAATAACCCTGTGAGGTAGGTTAGGCTGACAGTGTGTGACTGGCCTAAGGTTTCCCAGCAAGCTTCCACAGCAGAGTGGAAATCTGAGCCCAGGTCTCCCAGATCCCAGTCCTGTGCTCTAATCACTGCACCACACTGGCTCTCTCATCTACACATCCAAAAAAATGGCAACTCACAACCACAGAGAGCTTGCTCTTTCACTGCAAAACAAACAAAAACAGAGCATTACGGAATCATCTGTGCCAACAGGAATAAACCATGATAGCTTTCCTACTCAATAGTACTTACAAAAATGTTTTGTATTTTTTATATTTTAAATGAACAGTGCAATACATATGATGTGAAAATTATAAATAAATTCCAGATAAAAATACAATTTTGTTTTCAAAGCCTTAGGAACATTCATCAGTAGGAACAAAGTTCTTATATAGAAAGTTCATCAAATGGGAAGAATCTTCTTAAGGAGAAGAAGATGCATTGGTAACTAGAGACAAATTAGATCCACTCACCCATTTTTTGTTGTCTTTATTAGACATTATTCTTGGAAAAAATATTTTCAATTATAAAAAATACAAAATGTTTTTGTAAGTACTGTTGAGTAGTAAGGCATTTGGCTCTCTTAGTACAACCATGAAAAACAGTGTCACCTTCTTCACTATGACCCATTAGAAGTGTCTTACAATTTTTAGAACCCAAAGGTTCCCTTGCTCGAAAGCCAGTCGGATCTGACTCTAGGGTTGTGGTGCTCATCTCCGTTTCAAAGCTGAAGAGCCAGAGCTGTCTGAAGACATTTCCGTGGTCATGTGGCCGGCATGACTAAACATCAAGGTGCACAGAACGCTGTTACCTTCCCACTGAAGGTAATCTATTTATCTACTTGCAATTTCTTGCTTTCGAACTGCTAGATTGGTAGGAGCTGGAACTAGAGACGGGAGCTCACTCAGTCATGCAGTGCACTCGGGTCTCGAACTGCTGAACGACTGACCTTCCACAGCCTGCAGTTCAGCGTCTTAACCACTTGAGCCACAGCAGCCACCCCACATCCTACAGACAAGCAAATTACAGCATGCAACCATTTCTACAGATGCTAATAATTTTATTGTAATAACTTTTTAAAAAAACTGTATCCCACTTCTCTCAGAATTCAACATAAAAATCAGTAACCATTTTACAGCAAAAACAATAACACTCTATATTAATATGAACTGTTGTCATCACTGAGGAGCAATATTTTTATCAAGGTAAGACAGCATTTATACACACGCCACAATAATCCACACTGTACACCTACGAAGATTGCCACTTCTATAACAGGCTCTTAAAAGCTTCTCTGAAAGGGCCTGAGCTGCTTCCCTAATGCAAGGGTCATGTGCTGCAGGCCTCTTAAAAGGAGAGCATTCCACAGAATACAAGGACTACAATAAGGCCTTGCTCTGTAGTACGAAAAAAAGAGGGACTGTCTGTCTCCTCTGAAACAGGGCTTCATCTGCACAGGCAGTCAGACTTATATGAGGACATCATCTCTAAGATATGCAGAACCAGGTATATAACGGCTTTATGAGTAAAATGTAGTACCAGCATTAAAGAACTAACCACCATAACTTTTGGCAAAGCACACGGCAACACTCCTAAGCAGAATTATACCCTTCTAAGTCCACTGACTTCAACGAACATGGGAGGATGTACTTTGGCTTAGCATTGCACTGTGAGTCGTATGTGGTCAAAGCCTAGTTACCATTCAGAGATCAGAAAAGCCAAGCTCTCCACAGTCTGAGTAAAAAAAAAAAAAGATTCTGATGGTTGCATGGAGTGCATTGAGTGATACAGCCTCAGTAACTGGAGACGTCATGAACTGAATGGCTATTTGTGTGTGTTTGGGGGGGGGAAGTTTGCTAGGTTTCATTAGCAGCAGTCCTGAACCTTCTGTGCTGACATGCACATGTTATATATTGCTTATGACAGAACGAACCTGGCAGCATCCAAATTGCAGAGAAAAGCTGTTTTGTCTGCTCATCAGTGCTGACAGGAGAAGCGACCGCCAGCTGCTTAGGCCAATGTTCTGAATGCGCGCTTCAGAGAGGAACAGCAGAAAGGCTGCCGGGCTGGAATGAAAAGTGAAAGCTCTAATGCCACCTAATGGTCTTTGTCCAGCCTTTTAGAAGATCCTCGAAACTTGCCACTTCTTTTTGCTTGCATTAAGGAGAACGAGGCCACACTTACTTTGGGTTCCTTTTGAACACTCGCCTGGGGATTCACATTTATTTTAAAGCCTTTTGTTCTGTGTGAGCAGCTCTGAATTTGGGATGGAAATTTTTAAATCAATATATCATTAAATGGATACTTTATGAAACTCAGGACAAAGAGGTGCTATAGATGTGGGTAGAAATAAACCTCCCACGCAGAACTGGCTGGGAGGACCGTGATCCGACGACTTGCATGTCGCAGCACTGCTGTTCTTTGTGTGTAGCACAGCTGTTTTCAATAAAAACCACATCTCCTCCTCTCCCCCTCCCCACCCTGCAACAGCAAATGTTCAAGTGTTTTTCACCCTCTCTGCCAGTTAGTGGGGGGGGGATCAAGGAAAGAGCTTGGCACAATATTGTTAAAATCCAAGCTTAATATCCGCCAGTCTGCTCTGTTTAATTACTAACAAACTAGGTAACTCCCTCCCCCACCATGACCATATTCATTGCCATTAGAAACAATGTGAAATTGCAACACAGAATATTTTCCAGGAGCTAGACAGAAATATGTACTTTAAAGCTTCTAGGCATAAGTACAAACAAGCATCCGCCTTAAATACACCTACTGAATTAACAGGTAGCAGATGGTGTACTTCTTAACACATGACATTTGAAAAGGTTAACGTGATAGCCTTTACCAAACCACCTGGGGGACTGCAGCACTCAGCTTATACTGCTGATTCCAATGACTACAGGCAATTCAAGCAAGGGACTGAATTAGGTTTGCCAACCTCCAGGTGGGTCCTGGGGATGTCCCAGAATTAGAACTGATCTCCAGGCCACAGAGGTCAGTTCCCTTGGAGAAAATGGCTGCTTTAGAGGGTGGACTCTGTGACAATTGTACCACTCTGATGTCCCTCCCTCCACAATCCCCACCCTCCCCAGGCAGCACCAGGCCCGTAGCCAGGATTTTGTCATTCAGTGGGCCTCTAAATAAGTCAGGGGGCACTGATGTCACAAAATAAAAAATTAAATAAAAATAAACATTTTAAAACGCACTTTTGTGGCGTTCACACTCTGCTTGCCTACATGGGGAAGCAAGCCATGCTTGGGGAAGGGGTGGTGTTTGGGAATCCTCCAGGTGGCCCAGTGAGCCAGAGGGCCTGGGGGCTGGATGGAAGTCAGGGGGCCTTGGCAGGAAATCAGGGGGCTAGGCCCCGAAATGCCCCACTGTAGCTACAGGCCTGGGCACCATCCTCAAAATCTCCAGGTATTTCCTAACCCAGAGTTGGCAACCGGATGCTGAATGCATTTTAAAATTGGTGTGTGTGTGTCAATGGGAAGGCTATTATAGTGCAATCCTAAGAACACTTCCCTGGGTTAAGAGAACCCAACAATCAACCCTGTTGAATTGTAATTTGACACACTAGTGGGTACATTCATCGTCACACTAGAGGATGGCATGACTGTCAATGGCATATACAGGATACCATTACCACCACAACGGAATAATTTTAGAATTTTTAAGAGGGTTCTCCCCCCCTCCAAATCTGTTTAAATTTCTTTTCAGTACATGAGTCCTCCCACTGTACAGCATGAGAGCATAATTCAAACAAAAACAGCAAAAAGGCAAGAATAAAGACAGATATAGGGCCTCTTCCATCCCTTGCACTGCCTACCACCACGATAGGGTCCCCCACCTCTGTACTGTAAAATTCCAAGAGATGGGGGGGAAGGTGAGGAGGGGGATGGACCTCAGCAGGCTTTAATGCTGCAGAGCCCACCCTCCAAAGCAGCCGTTTCCTGCAGGGGAACTGATCTCTGTAGTCCGGAGATCAGGTGTCATTCCAGGAGGTTGTGTGCTTAAGTGCAACTTCCCCCAGTCTTTATGTGGCAAATAAGAAGATGAAAAGAGAACAAGGATTTCAGGGGTAAAGGACAGCAAACTAGGCAAGTGGTAACTACCATTCCACCCTTCTGGACATTCCCCAGCCAAGATATCCAGGGAGAGATTCAATGAGTGGATCTCATTGGTTACCAGCCAGTGTGCCAAAATCAGTCCTTTTCGGATGAAAAATACCTCCCCCATCAGTCTGTTCATTAAAGCATGTGGCCTCACATTTTAAACAAAGAGGAGACTTTGGACATGCTGAAAAGTGCACAAGCACACTGAATAGTGTGCTGTCACACCAGACAGGTGAACTGGCTCATTGTTCAGCAGTACCAGACAGAAATTCTTTGGAGCATTCGCAGTGGCCAAATAAAAATTCCACATTTTTTTTTTTTTGGGGGGGGGGAGTCTTGGGCACATGGAACAGTGACAGTAACCACACAACTGCTTTAGCAGGGGTCTGCTGAAATATCAATGCTTTCAAATGATGCAATTTGGCACAAGTACTTCTGGAACTTAAAACCATACCAGTGTTCAATGGAAGGCATGGAAGATCTGAGCTTCTGCCTACCATCTGAGGGCTGGAAGATATGTACCTTTCCCTCCTCTTTAGTGAATGAAAGGGAGGTTTCCACACACATGTACCTTTGTCCACAGCATGCCAATGTATTCCTCTACTGAACAGAACAGTTTGAAATGATCACTCAGATTCCACTGCTCTGGAGCAGCAGAAATTAAAGGAGTGAGGCAACTTCCGGATTTATTATCCAACCTTTCTGTTCCTTTAAGTCATTTTAGAATTGAGAGGTTTAAAGAAGTAAGATGTAAAATTAAATCTGATACTGATATTGTGGCAGGCGGATCACACAGTTCTGGCCAAATAATTATGCAGCCGTGTAGACACAGGGAAACCTTCCTCTGCTAATGAGCAGAAATGAAAGGGCAGTCAAACCCTTCCCGTTCCCCTCCTCTGCTGATTCTCTGTCTGACTTCTCCCGTTCCCCTTCCAGTCTTTGTAATTACAGGGCTGCATACCCAGGCTGTACTCAGAACTTATTTGAACTGACCCTGTTTTACACACTTATAATGCTGCAGTAAAATTTCACTACTGAAGGTTCACTGCTGTTGAGGAGGAGTAAACATGATGTCATTGCCCACTAGACAGGAAAGCAGTTTGTCAAAAGGAAGGTCAAAAGGAAGAAAATTTCAAAGGCATCAAAGACAGAACGAAGCATCCAGCAACCAATCAAATCAATAGATCTTTAACATTCCCTTTCCCGGGGTTCTGACAGTTCAGGCCAAAGACCCTGGCATACATGTTGCGGTGGTTTTTTGATTCAGGTAAAAAAAATAACAGGAATAGCAAGTCCAAAAAAAGATCCCTTAGTAGTAGTGTTAAACATTCATGAATGCAAACAGGGCAAAAAGACTCTGGCGCTGCCTTCCTTTTTTAATTTTTGTCCTTAATTTACAATCCTTTCTCACGACTTGCAGGACAGGTTCAGTTAAAACAATGTGCAATATTCAAAGCATAAAAATAGGCAGTGTATTGGAGGCCCAATAGGCTGTGCCACCATTTTACAGTGCACAGCAGCAGCTGTGAATTGCATTGCGAAATGCATGTGCTTGAATTTGATATATGGGCTGGATATTTTGGATGCCTCTGGTGTAAAGTGAGAGTATAGCCCTGGGCAAAGTCTACAAAGGAGTTGACATTTCTACTACTGGGGTGTGTGTGTGTGTGTGCGTGTGTGTGTGTACATGCATACAGAGATGAGGTCTGCCAGCTCCAGCCTGGGAAATTCCTAGAGATTTGGGGGTATTGCAAGTGGAGGGGGGAATTTGGGGAGAGATTTCACTTGGAATTTATACTATATCATAGAGTCCACCCTCTGAAGCTGCCATTTTCTTCAGGGGAACCAATCTCTGTAGTCTGGGGACCAGTTGTAATTCCAGGAGAACTCCAGGCCAGCTCTGGGCTGGGAAATTCCTGGAGAGTTTTGGGGTGGAGCCCGGGGAGGGTGGGTTTGGGGAGGGGACAAACCTCATTGGCCATAGAATCCACCTTCTAAAGCAGCCATTGTCACCAGGGGAACTGATCACTGTAACCTGGAGACCCACAGTAATTCCAGAAGATCTCTAGCCACCACCTGGAGACTGGAAACCCTATGAGGCCCCACCCCAATCCTAACACAGGCAAGTGCCCACATACAACATGACTGCTTGGCAAGAGTCAAGAAAAAGGTCACACATTGTTTATGGTTCATTACTGAAATGCATTAATGCAGTATGGATAAAACCCTTTAGGGAAATTATGGATTTAACAGGCAAGCTTAACATGCCACAGCAGAAGGTCTTGATTTTGATATTCATTCATATCTATCTATCTATCTATCTATCTATCTATCTATCTATCTATCTATCTATCTATCTATCTATCTATCTATCTATCTACCTACCTACCTACCTACCTACCTACCTACCTACCTACCTAAATATATAGACTTCCAAACAAATATAACATAGTTTTAAGGGTGCTTTCACACACACTAAATAACACATTTCCAATCCACTTTCTTTTTTGGGGGTATTTTTTTATTCTTCATATATGCATGGGTGGGTGTCGGTGTGTGTGAGTGTGTGTGCATCTGAAAGTAATGGCGACCTCTGGTGACTGACCCCTACTGGGTACCTGGAGGATATTCAGAGAGGTGGCCGAATAAAGCCTGCCTCCGCCTCCTGACTGCTTGTATTCCAAGGAGGTCTCCCATCCAAATACTTGCCAGAGTCGACCCTGCTTAGCTTCTGAGATTTTTTAAATAACTTTTTAATTGCTTTTTCACTACAAACTACAAAGGGAAAAGGTGTGGGGAAAGTCTAGCCTACAATACAAAGCTAGGCAAGGATCATATTACAGTATACATAACTTGTCCCGGTGTTTCCCCCACATTTAAAATTTCAGGAATGAAAGTTAACCATTACTTTTTCAAAATCAAACTGGTACAAGCATAGTTAGCCAAAGTAAGTGTACCCTAGTATTAGTATTTTACTAATTATAATTAGTAAAAAGAAATCAGGCTTTCAGTATAAGCTATTTATCATGTTTCCCCCTCTGAGCTTGTTTTTATCATAAGTCAATCTGACTTTGAGGAGTTTAGGAGCAGCTGCTCCTTTATCAGATTCAGAGTCCTCTTCTGAAGGGCTGCCCGCTGAACTGTCACTGTTTCCCGACTTATGTTCGCTATTTTCTTCTGTTGTGTTGTTATCCTCTGCTTTTCCTTTCGCTGTTGTTTGGTGCTGCTCCAAAAATGCCTTTGCTTTTGCAATAGAGTCAATCTTTTCTTTTTTCTCTTTATAGTTGAAGATAAGTCCTTCTGGCATTATCCATCTGTAGGGAGTAGAATTTTTCTGTAAAAAAGATGTCAGGTTTTTGTATTGTTTCCTCCTCTTTCTTATCTCAAATGGAATGTCTTTTAGAACTCTCGTTTCTTCGCCTTTGATTTTTAGGGTTGTCCCATTAGTAGCTTTCAATATTATATCTCTTGTTGACTTCTTGGAGAACTTCACAAATACTTCACTGCACAGTTTATTTTTCTTAACAAAGTCTGAATAGGTCCAATACACCATATCCATATTGTTTTGTAAAAATTCCGCTTTAACATCTGCCACTGGAGTCAAAGCTTCGCTTAAAATTTCTTTCAAGTTCTCCCCTTTTTGCTCTGGGACATCCTGAAATCTCAGGACATATGATGATTTTTCCATTTGTAGTTGTAACAGCTGTTCTTTATCAGAGGTTCTCTTCTTTTCCACTGCCTACAGTCTTTGATTTATTGCATTTGTCTTAGCATCAACTTTTTTCAGCGTTTTTGCTGTTTCTTCTGTTCTTATGCTGGTTTCTTTCATTGCTTTTGAAGAGCATCAAAATGATTGTTGAGATTGGTCATCTGGTCCAGCAGAGGGCGTAATGCTGTGGCTAACATATTAGGGAAGTCAGTGGTTACTTCCAGTCTAGAGGCCAGCATTGCTGAGCTGGCAGTTCCTCGGGAAGGTCTTGTCCTAGCCACCATTTTATCTGCCCGATGTGACATTGTTTACACACAGAGAAAAATTCTTTTAAGTCTCTGAGAGTCTGTTAAGTCATACGCTTCTTACTATTCTGCACTCTACTTGGCTAAATTGGCGTTTTTCAATCAAAACTGTCACTCTTTGCCCCTCGTAATCGCTATCTCAGTAGCTTTTTCCAGGGTGGGATTGACTCCTCCCCCCTCTGCTGCGTTAACTTGGGGCTTTGGGATGGTTATCCGCTTGGGCACTTGACTAATTTGAGAAGATGCACACTCATGCTTCATTCCACACTTGCTTCAGAAAATTAGGGAAAGCATCTAGGTGCTAGATTGCTTGCTTGCTCGCTCGGCCATGCGCCTCTATCTCCATTGCTGGTCTTGCGGTGGCGGGACCTTTCGGGGCAAAGAGGAGCCTCAATTCCTTGGCTGTCACCTTGGAAGAGGCACCCCTCATGCCCTAAGCTACGAGCCCTCTCCGAGGGCTCTGGGCCCACCCAGAATCGTCCAGGACCCCTCCTGTCTGCTGTGATCGCAGGCTGCTCTCGTTGGAGCTCGATGGAGCACACCCGCCAGCAAGTTGCCAAAAACGGAAATCTCTTAGCTTCTGAGATCTGACAAGATCTAGCTTGCCTGGGCTATCCAGGTCAGGGCCTTTTCGACCCACTTTCAATGCACTTTGCAACTGGATTTTACTGTGTGAAATGGCAAAATCCACTTGCAAACGGTTGCTGAAGTGGACTGAAATGGCATTATTCAGCATGTGTGAAAGCCCCCTAGTCTACCAGGCCCAGTTATATAGTTTAGCATTTATGTAATGTTACTACAGGGAAAAATCCTCATACTTAAATCAGGGAAACTTCATTGTTCCTTCCAATATAATGAGAAGGATTTGTTTCTTTGAATGAATAACTAACCTGGCACTGGAATTGTTTTTCTTTATTAAATACGCTATTAAAGCAGATGCATTCTATAACTTTAAGAAGGAATTCTAATCAGGTCTGCTCAGAATCTTATTCAAGTCTATTCAATGGGGGTTACTCCAAGGAACATGTCCTTTGGATGGCTCTCTTAACATTCCAGGCACTAGCAACGGCAAGGCAAATGTTTGCTTTAGAGACTTAACATACTTGGTTACAAACATTATACTGCTTGTAATATTTTACAATTAAGATATATTATCTTTCTGTGGTCCATATGGATTGGAATTAGGGTTGCCAGCTCCAGGATGGGAAATTCCTGAAGATTTGTGGACAGAGCCTAAGGAGGTGGAGAAACCTCAGCAGTCCACCCTCCAAAGAAGACAAAGAGAAAACTGAACATCTAGCAGGACAGCACAGTATTACAGAAGGAATCCCTCATAAGAAAAGGGAAATACAGTTAACATTATTGTTATCTGCATATAGTACAATTAATACACTGAGCTTCATACATAGATATAAGCAAAGCAGCTTTTGATTTAAATAGTCATTACCTAGTGACAGAGCAGAGCATTACCCTTTCCAAAACCAAAGACAAGATGGAGAATGAAAAGGAACCCTTCTCAAAACCACTTCTTCCCGAAAAAATTATGGCAGGCAGGATAAAACTGTTCATTCCTGCAACTGCTTCAGCATAATGTACACAAATAAGCATACTTGTAAGAAAGCCAAAATAAATCAAGCAAGTGAAAAAGAACTTTGGGGCAAGACAACTCACAAAAGTGACTGGCGATGTTTTTAATCACACTGATTATTATAACCTGTACAGGTAAATTTGGACAATGAAGAAATCTGACAAGAAGAAAGTTGATTCATTTGAAATGTGGTGTTGGAGGAGAATTTTATGGATCCCACGGACCAGTCAAAAGACAAATCATTGGGTTCTAGATCAAATCAATCCTGAACGCTCCTTAAAAGCTAAAACGACTAAATGGAGGCCATTGTACTTTGGTCACATTACAAGAAGATGAGAGTCAGTGGAAAAGACAGTGATGCTAAGAAAAGTTGAAGGCAGCAGGAAAAGAGGAAGACCCAACGTGAGACGGATGGAGTCAATCAAGGAAGCCACAAGGGCCCACTGTTTGCAAGACCTAAGCAAGGCTGTTAACAATGTGACATTTTAGAAGTCATTAATTCATAGGGTCACCATAAGTTGGAAGTGACTTGATGGCACTTAACACACGCATACACAGGTACATAGGTATGGAGTACCGGTAACTGAGAAGCCTATGTTGGTCTTTGGCAATGTAAACTGATTCTAACTGCACAGGCAGCTGCTCTTAAAGGAGTCAGTGAGCAAGTTATGAATTCAAGACCGTCCCTCTACTTTGACCCTGCAAAATGTCCAAAGCAGGCCTGAAGCCAGTTTGGCTGCAATGGGAAGCCCACCAGTTAACATCCTCTTCTTAAGACCTGCTCTCTTTGCCTCCACTAGGGAGATGACTAGTGATGGGGCTTTTTCACTAATACTGCCTTGCCTTTGAAATGGGCTCGCCTGGTGCCTGCCAGTGCCTCTCTTTCAGGTGCTGTGGCCAAAACACTCTTTTATCCAGGCTTTTTTAATAAGGAGTACCGTCAGTTGTAGCTGTTTTATGGTCTCCTTCTGGCCTGAATATTGTTTTATCAGTATCATTTTAGGCTGTTCAGTGTTTATTTTATGCTGCTTTATGCCCTGTCTTGTTTTTAATGGCTCGTGGGTCTTGTTTTATTATTTTCACCATGAGCCTCTTCAAGCAGGTCCCTTGTGGGGTGACATGTAAATACTGAACCATTACTTCCTAGGCAATACTGCCAGGAGCTACTAGCCACTAGTCCCAGCAATCTTTGGGCCCAAACAGCTGTGAATTTTAAAAAATGTTAATAACAGAACTGTTAAAAAATGTTAACAGCAGCCACTAGGGAGAGTGGCTGGAATGGGGCTATGGTGTGAAGCAACAATTTCTTAAAAAATCCTTTCTCTGTACTGTTTTTTAATTGTAAATTGCACATATATATTGCAGGAGAAAAGGATTTCCGTTCTCCCATGGAGAACTGCAGCTCTCTACTGGGAAGCCCCTTGGCTGATACCACAGTTTTAAAAACTGGAACTCCCACTGTGCATCTTTTTGTGTGTGTGTGTTGTAGTCACCATCCACAATTTTAGCAGCTAAAGCAGCAACATAGCCATGCTGTTTGGGGTTTGTTTTTCTCTCTCTAGGAAGATGCAAACTGGAAAAGCTCTCTGTGGTGCTTAAAAACAAATGTTCACATAAGAAATGGAGGGGGTCATCCATAGCCCAAATGGGGGGAGAACAGAACCACCAGTAGGCAGAAAGCAAGAACTTTTGGGTCCAGGAAGTGCCTATAAACTAAAGGAGTAAATCCATTCATAGGCTTTCATTTGCATCTAAGCCACTCAAGTGTTTAACAGAGTCGGTCAGATACTCTCTGCTGTGGCGGAATTCTACACAGCCAAAGAGTGCCCAGCATCAGGCTTTAGGTCTCTGCTTCCGCTGCTTGGCTTTATTCCCAAATGGATTAAGACAAGGGATGCACCACTGATCATCCAGAGCCTAGCATTTTTACAGGTACCAAACCAGGAGCAGACAACTTTTTCAACCTTGAGACGTATTTATTTACTTTACTTATAGTACACCTTCTCAACCGAGACTTGGCAGATAACTAAATGAGAAAAACAATACAACAAAGGAAAACAGCATAAAAAATTCCACAATGCAACAAGTGGATTACAAATATTACAAAAAGGCAGTGTAAACAAGATAATACATAAACAAACAGGAGCAATAATTCCGGCCTTGTTCCCTTTTTGAAAGCACTCACCTGAGCAACTCCATTCACCCAGACCCTGTTCCCCATACACAAATGCCCTCTTGAATGACTGTTTGTACATTCTGCAGACTGAAATATATCTAGATCTTAAAGGCAACTGCTTATTTGAATATCTAAGTGTTATAATTATAGCATGCATATCATTTTTGTGATGATGGCATGTATCAAACTACAATCTGTGGACATTTAACATTTTCTTAAAACCTTGAAATTAAAATATTTGCAAAAATTTTAGCCTTTCAGAAATGGTCACCTGTGTCCACTGTCCACAGTAAGGCTCTAAAGACCCTGATCCGAAAGAGTTTCAAAAGCACATTTCCAGCTTCACTTTATTTTTCCAAATCTGCTCAGGGACTCCATGTTATAACTGGGATTAGAGACTCAGCCATTCCTGGCTCTCAGTCTAGTATTCAGAACACTGAAAGGCTTCTGGAAGGAAATTAAGTGCCTGCCTTCCCTGGCCTGGCTTGCAGCTTTTTTCATGGTGATTAGCAGCACACATGCCCGAATTATGGTCTGCACTGCGTATGCACAGCATGTTGCAAAATAAACCAACCTAAAATACTGAGCAACATATAATGAGATTAGAGAGATGAGAAACTCCAAGCATACTGGGGATAATTAAAATGATAATCATTGCGACGTACACTAATCTTTAAGCAGTCCCTGTACATTATGTATCCACCACCCTTGAAGCAATTGCACAGGAGGAACGAGAATGGTGGGAGTGAGGAGAGGTCTTCCTCCTGAGAATTTTCCTAACAGCCTTTCCAAATATTTGCCTTGCCATTATCAACCATCTTGCTACAGTCTCTCGGTCCTGCCTGACAAAGTGGTCTGTTCCACACATTTCTAGAAATGTACATGTCTCAGCCATCAGTTACCACTTGGGGGGTCAACAGTGGGAGGGCTTCTAGTGTCCTGGCCCCATTGGTGGACCTCCTGATGGCACTTGGTATTTTTGGCCACTGTGTGACAGAGTGTTGGACTGGATGGGCCATTGGCCTGATCCAACATTGGCTTATGTTCTTATGTTAACTCCTGTTCCCAAATTTTGCATTTTCATTTCCTGCTTGGATGTTCTGCTCATTGCTCTTGAAACCAAGTAACCGAGCAGAAGTCGTCCATGTGGGAGAAGAAGTAGCTGTGCAAATTCCTAGTCCACTGGATCGTCCAAGATGTCTGGATGTGATGTCGGCTGTCTTGCTCTTTCTTGCAATATAAATGAGAGACACGCTTAAATCTAATCCATTTGAATGTGAAAATTTCACATTATGGCTGCAATCTGAAGCACTGTTACTCCCACAAGGCCTGTTGAAGTCAATGGGATTGATGTATGTATAACCAATGGGAAGACTGCGCTAAAATCATTACGAAGGATGCTACAAAGAGTAATATTACTTTTCCCACAGGATCCATACATTACTTGCACAAATGGCCCACCTGTGTGAGCAGCTCCAGCATCAATCTGGCAGCAAGATATCTCATAAAAGTGGCATGTGCCTGTGGGATTTAGTTTCTGCTAGCTGACATAGCCCAAAGAACTCCAGATGCATCTGCTGAGAGAAATGGAGACATCTGAAGAGGCAAAAGGAAGAGGAGGAGGGAAAAAGAACATTAGGCACAACTACATAACCAACTGCAGGGTAAATTGAAACACCCTGTCACAGTGTTCAGTTCTATATCATATTGAACTGGTTTGGTTCAAAGGCAAGAATTTTCACAACAAAGACATCTCTAAGTTCTGCAGCCCCAGAAGTAACAGAAGGATATACAGCTAGAAACCTTTGGATGCAAAAAGATTTGGCCTAAGACAACAGGCCAACCATTTTAAAATGAACTATTTACGTATCACTGTCAGGTTTAAAAGCAAGTAGGTCCAAGCATTCTTAACCAAAAGAAAGGCTTTATTGGAATACACTGCTAAAACCCACAGTTGGGGTCATTGTCAGGAATGGGGGGGAATAAGCAATGCAAGCAGAGTTATAGTGTGATGCAAATTGCGACTAGCAAATGAACTGTAAGTGCGCGTGGGGGAAACTCCCACCGGGAGAATTACTTAATAGGCGGGAGACGACTCCCTCCTCCCCTCGTCTTCACAGGACTGGAAAATTCTCATAAGCTCAAGAATAACCCAAAGCCCACATTCAAGGCCACCGTGATAAGACCAGGCGGCAGGGAAGAAGCTCCCACGTTACTGCCAGCATACCTACGCAAGCGCAAAGCGATACAGAGAACACAGAACAATGAACTCAGAGAAAATTAGCAAACAGACATTTTTCTGACACTCTGCCCTTCCCAAAATACCTCCCACCCACCAATCAGGAAGGGGAAAACAAGGGGCCTCCCGGTTTAGCCAGGAAGCGGGTGTGAAAGTCCTTGATGAGCTCAGGTGCATTAATATCCGAGACTTTCACCCATTCACGGTGTTGGGGTCCAAAATGAACCCACTCCACTAGATAAAACAATTGTCCTCGGGTAAGTTTAGAGTCCAAGATGTCAGCCAGTTCATAGTGTTCATCGCCATCAATCATCAGCGGGGGGGGGTGTGCTGGATGTTCCGGATGCCACTTAGTCGGGGGAAATGCCGGTTTGAGGAGGCTGTAATGGAAAATGGGATGGATGGCTTTAAGTGATTTGGGTAAATCCAACTGGACAGTCACTTTATTTATACAACGGATAACTTTGAATGGCCCAATATATTTCCAAGCCAGCTTCCGCGAAGTCTGGGATAGTCGTAAGTTCTTGGTAGAAAGGTACACAAGGTCCCCTGGCTGAAGGTTCCATCCCGCCGCCCTTTTTTTGTCTGCCTGTTCCTTATACTGAGCCTTGGCCTCGTTTAGAGTCTCTACAATTACAGGCCAAGATTCACGAAAAGTCATACACCATTCCGAGGCTTTTCCACTCACCTCCCCAGGTTTCAAAAAGGGGAGAGGGGGGCTATCATAGCCCATAGCAGCTTTGAAGGGAGACATCCCGGTTGAAGCATGCCAAGAATTGTTGTATGCAAACTCTGCTAATGGCAGTAATTCTACCCAATTGTCCTGTTGATGATTGGTGAAACAACATAAATACTGCTCCAATGTTTGATTCACTCTTTCTGTCTGGCCATCAGTTTCTGGGTGATATGCACTACTCAAAGCACGTTCAATGCCCATGAGGGCCATCAATTCAGTCCACAGTTTGGAAACGAACTGAACCCCACGGTCGGATATTATTTTGATAGGTAAAGTGTGGAGCCGGGCAATATGTTGCAAAAAGGCCCTCGCAAGGATTTTGGCCGTCGGTAGGCTCGGAAACGGTATAAAGTGTGCTTGTTTAGAAAATAGGTCTACTACCACCCAAATGACAGTCATATGTTTGCTGGGGGGAAGGTCAGTGATAAAATCCATAGAAATGACTTCCCAGGGACGACTTGGGGTGGGTAGCGGCTGTAAAAGGCCGGGGGGTTTCCCTACTCTGGATTTGCAACGGCTGCACGTAGAGCAGGATTGTATATAGAGTGACAAGTCTCGTTTCATGCGGGGCCACCAGAAATTGCGTTGTAATAGATGTAGCAATTTCACATACCCAAAGTGCCCTGCAGGTTTTAGATCATGGGCCGATTGCAGCACCTGCTGTCGCGTACTTTCAGGGACAAAAAGTTTATTTCCCTTATACCAGCAGCTGTTTGGGTTGCACACTAAATCCCCTCTAGCTCGCAGCTCCTCTCTCTCCTGATCAGTAATTTCTGCGGCAAATCGGCTCTCCCAAGGCAGTCCTTGGTTTTGGGGCACCGGCTGTGGGAGACTTTGTTTGCGGGTTAATACCGCCCCAACCAATTGATCTGCGGTGAAAAAGGACTCCCTCACCTCCGTTTTCTTGCTATTATGCTGCGGGAGACGTGAAAGAGCATCTGCCAAGTGATTGGATTTGCCAGGGAAGTGGTGCAGGGTAAATTGAAACTTGGAGAAAAACTCTGCCCATCGGAATTGTTTGGCATTTAAATTCCAAGGCTTCCGAAGTACCTCAAGGTTTTTATGGTCAGTCCAAATTTCAAAGGGGACTCGGGCTCCCTCTAACCAGTGTTGCCAGGTGAGTAAGGCTAAGCGTATAGAAGCTGCTTCCTTGTCCCAAATGGGCCAGAACCGTTCAGTCTCGTTAAATTTCCGGGAGACACAGGCAAGCGGGTGGAGGTGCCCTTGGGCGTCCTCTTGCAAGATCACCCCCCCCCCAATTGCGGTGTCTGAAGCATCAACTTGGACAATAAATTTAGTAGTCTCATCGGGGTGTGCTAATACAGGTTCGGAAGTCAGTAAATGTTTCAGTTGGTCAAACGCTTGTTGGCACTGGGGTGTCCAATCTAAACGAGCCCCTGGCTGGGACGCTTTCACCCCCCTCCCTTTCATTTTTAGGAGATCTGTGAGAGGGGAGGGCTACCTGCGCAAAGTGGGGCAAAAATTGGCAGTAAAAATTGGCGAAGCCGAGAAAACTCTGGAGCTGTCGCCTGGTTTTGGGGGTTCCCAAGCCAGTACGTCCTGGACCTTTCTTGGGTCCATTTCCAAACCATCCGAGGATATGCGGTATCCTAGGAAGTCAATGCGACTCTGGTGAAATTCACACTTAGACAGCTTGACAAACAGTTTGTGTTCCAACAACCTCGCCAGTACCTCCCGGAGCAGTTTGGTGTGAGTTTTTAAGTCTGGGCTATACACCAAGATATCATCCAAGTAAACAACAACCCCCTTGAACAAGTAGGGGTGCAACACCTCATTTATTAAGTTCATGAAGACCCCAGGAGCCCCTTGCAATCTGAAGGGCATAACTCGATATTCAAACTGTCCCAAGGGGGTATTAAAGGCAGTCTTGTGTTCATCCCCTTGCCTAATGCGGACTCGGAAATAGGCATCGCGCAGATCCAATTTGGAAAACACCTTCCCCTTCACCACCTCTGCTAACAGATCCTTGATGAGGGGCATGGGATAAGCATTGGTGGCAGAAACTGCGTTAGGCCCCTGTAATCAGTGCAAAGTCTCAGCCCCCCATCTTTCTTTTTACAAAAGAGCACGGGGGCCGCGAAGGGGGATGAAGCTGACCGGATAAATCCTCGGGCCAGGTTCTTGTCGATGAACTTGCGTAGCTCTTCTTTCTCCATCGGACTCATGGCATAAATTTTCCCTTTAGGCAATTTTTGTCCTGGGAGGATCTCTATAGCACAGTCTGAGTTACAGTGGGGAGGCAGTTCGTCAGTCTCCTCCTCCTCAAAAACGCGGGCCAAGTCCCTGTATTCTTTGGGAATGCGGTTAAGATCCTCTGTTGCCAAGAAGGCTTATGGGGGATCATTGTCTGGAGGATTTCCCCACTTAGGATCCCACTTATGCTCCGTACATTTTGGGGAAATAAATCGCACTATCCCTTCGTCCCAAAGTATATAGGGATCATGACCATGCAACCACGGGCTGCCCAAAACTAGTGGAAACTGAGCTTGTGGGGCTATCACGAAAGACCGCAGCTCCCAGTGTTCACCAGCACCCACCCGTAAGGGAATAGTCTCGAACCGGCAAGGTTCCTTCATTGGTGACCCATCCATTTGGGTAAAGGTAATAGGGTCCTTTAGGCTAGTAACTGTCGCCTCCAAGCCCGTTACCAGTGATGGGTTTATCAAATCCCTCCCGCACCCAGAGTCAATGAGGGCTCGGACCCTGATATGGGTCATCATCATTGGATTCATTATAATTACAGACACAAAGAAGAGGGAGGGATAATTGCTCACCGTTTTGGGTGCTTCAGGGGTAGGGTCCTGTTGTGCTGCGCCACTTACAAACAGGACCAATTCGTTTCCCTGCATCTCGCTCTCTTCTTCTTCCAGAATCATTGAATCCACAGGGTCCGGGTTGGCAAAAAGGGCCCGTGGATTGCGCGGCTTGGCTGTACCCTTCCTCGGGGTGGGCGTCGACCATCTCCGTTGCTCCTCTTGAGTTAAGACTTGGCCAGGGTCTTCCTTGGGGCAAGATGCTGCAAAATGCCCTTTCTCCCCCCATCTGAGACACAGGCCCTGCCTCATGCGTTGATCTCTCACCCCACTCTGGGTGGAAGTTGGCTTACTTCTGACCTGGGTGGTAGAGGTACTTGGACGATTGTTTCTGAGAGATAAATCCAGTTTCATGAGGCGTAGTCAGCTTTCGGCTTTCTCTGCTTCCTCCATCCAACCTTGGAGCGTGCGGGGCTCCTTGGAGCTAAGGACATTATGACGGACATCCATCGCTAGTCCCATCTGATATTGTTGAGCCAGCACTGGATCAGTCCAGTCTCTAATCTTGGCCGCATGCCGTTGGAATTCTTGTGAATACTCCCTCACGGTCAATTTGCCCTGTTCGAAGGTGCGGAGAAATGCTTCCGCCTTTTGGGCTGCTCCCGGGTCTTCAAAGCAATTTCTCAAGGCCCACATGAAGTCATCCACATTTCCCAGCTCCACTGCCTCCAAATCGTGTAGGGCTACATACCAGCTGGTAGCGATTCCCCGGAATCGCGAAGCGATAAACTACACCTGTTGCTCCTCGTCCGGGAACACATGGCCCCACCGCTGCACAAATTTCCCGACTTGTAATATGAAGAATGATACAGTCTCCGGGTCCCCGTCAAAAGTAATCTCCAACATGTCTTTGGGACGTATTATTGGAGGGACGGGAACCATGCCTGGTACTGGAGTGGGCAGCGGGAGGGGCGCCGGCACAGGAACTGGCGGTGGTGGGAGGACTGATGGAGGCTGGACCAGGCCCGGTTGTCCAGGTACCGGCCCTCCTGGCACTGGTGCCGCAGGGGGTGGCTGGCCAGGAGCCGGCTGGCCTGGCACTGGGGCTCCTGGTACTGGCTGCCCCGGGACTGGTTGGCCAGGAGGGGGCTGCCCCGGCAATACTGGTTGCGCTGGGACTGGGGCTGGTCGTGGTTGAGTCAACGGGTGGGCTCGGATAGCCTGATCCATCATCTGCGGCAGAGACTGCATCAACTTGCCCATGTCCCGCATTAACCGTCAGGTATCATCCTGGATCGTGTCCATGCGGGCATCAGCATCCGGGCTGGACCCAGGTCTTGTTGACCCGCAGGACTTCCGTCCCTGGGGGAGTCCAAAACTTCCCCGTGGATCCAGTAGACTGTCTTGGCTCTGGCTCCCTGGTAAGGACCAGGTCGTCTGGGTAGTGTCCAAAAGATTCTTAGTCCAGTCTCACGGCTTCCGCTGGGTAACCCACTTGTCCCAAGGGATTGGGGCACTGTGATAGTAGGTTCGAGGTATCGCCCCTCCATGGCTCTGGGTTGGCCCAGCCGGGCTGTAGATTGGGAGAGTGTACGATGCTCCCACGGTGCTGATCAACAGAGGGGTGACTGGCCCAGCCGAACAGTACGGGATTAAGGCTGTCGTTACCGGAGTTGTAGTCACGGGAGCGACGGTAGCTGGTACGGTTGTAACTGGAACGGTGGTCACTGGTATTGCCACGGTGGTGACCGGAACCGTGGTGACCGGTGTAGTAGTCACTGGGACCGTCACTGGTGTTACCCCAGCCCCGCTCATCGTGGTAGAAGGCAGGTGCTGGAGGTAGTGAGTTTGGATTCCTGACAATTTCTGTCAGGTTTAAAAGCAAGTAGGTCCAAGCATTCTTAACCAAAAGAAAGGCTTTATTGGAATACACTGCTAAAACCCACAGTTGGGGTCATTGTCAGGAATGGGGGGGAATAAGCAATGCAAGCAGAGTTATAGTGTGATGCAAATTGCGACTAGCAAATGAACTGTAAGCGCACGCACGGGAAACTCCCGCCGGGAGAATTACTTAATAGGCGGGAGACGACTCCCTCCTCCCCTCGTCTTCACAGGACTGAAAAATTCTCATAAGCTCAAGAATAACCCAAAGCCCGCATTCAAGGCCACCGTGATAAGACCAGGCGGCAGGGAAGAAGCTCCCACGTTACTGCCAGCATACCTACGCAAGCGCAAAGCGATACAGAGAACACAGAACAATGAACTCAGTGAAAATTAGCAAACAGACATTTTTCTGACAATCACATTGGCCCTACCTATGCAGCAGTTCAGTGAATGAAATAACATATAACTTATACAGATTCTTACAACTTTCTCATTCTAAATATCTCCAGGTGACTTTCATATCTTACACTACAGCATTTATAAAGAATCTTTCATTCCCAGGCCTGGGAACTCTGAAGCATTTCAGAGCTTGGATTCTTTAGAAATTATAATGTCAGAATGCTCTGCCTCATTTGTATGCAATCAACCCTGAACGTTCTGCAGAGGACATAATCATGGGTACCTCCTAAGGAGGCCTATGTCAAACCTAGTGAAGCTAGATGAAACTTTGTGTAAAGAAAAAAACTAATCTCTCGGGACGAGTCTTGCTGTAAACCCTAACAAAATATTGTTTCAGCTTTTAAAAATACAGATGCGAAAACCAACATGCCACACAAACCTTTACATCTACACGTCTTGCAGCAGCAGTTACACGAGCTTTTCAGCTTATGGAAGCCCTTTGGAACCTGAAACTTTCCTCTAGCCAAAACTTTGCATTACACAGAGCTGCCCCTCAACTTTTTTTTTTAATTGAACAGCAGCTGTAAAAGGCTGCAATCTTAAGTGGAGGACTGGCAAGGTGGAGGGCTTCTTAACCCTTTTCAGCCTGTCACTGAGAACACGAGGGAATGACAGATCCCTTCTCTACACTACCTACTTTTCTGTGTGGTCGTAATTCTTTTTTTTAAAATGCTGTGAGGCCCCATTTTTAGTCTGAAGTAGAATTGCCTTGACTCAGTTTTACCACCTCAATGAGAACTAGGCCAATAACTCACCACTGTTGGAAATAGTAAAAAGTAAGAATAAACCTCTAGTTACACAGCAGAGAACTTACAAAAGTAAACAAGCTGTAAATCAGGAATAGCTCCCATTCAACCTCTACAATTAAGTAATGTTGTTGAAGTTCATGAAGAATATACACTAAACTAGCCCATGAAGAACTGTTTGACTTCCTGTGAAGCATGGAAAATGTTTCAACTAAAAAAGAAAAAAGAGGTCCTAGCCCTCCATTTCAAGCACCACAGGATAGAAAGGACAGCAGTCATCACGAATGTTATCACCTCTGCAAATGCCATCCCTATGTCCTCTTCCATCAAACTCCGGGCAACAGAAACTGGTCTTTAGACAACTAGTTGGGTTTGTGGTCAACTTAACTTGTTGTACTGAACTTCTATTTTTCCATGGGCTCAGAGGGTTTATAGCACAGGGATATACAGCTGTCATGAGGGCCAGGATTCCCTGCAGGGCATAGATCTGCCGCACACAAAATGTTTCTGAGATCTGGGTGGGTTTGAAGGTATGGAATTTTTTCCTCAGGAAACTCAGTATGCAAGGCCACTGGAAAGTCTTCCTGCGTGAGGTGCCAAAATACCTCATGCCAACCTTACACCAGTGGATGGAAATTCCAGGCGGAATAACCATCCAGTGCTCTTTACTTTTGTTGCAGCTGTCACAGAGGCCAGAGGGATCAGGATTTTTATGGGTTATGTCAGCTAGCAAACAGAAAATATGAATCACTGGGTAGAATCCATTAAGTTACCTAGTAGAATAGTATTATGTAAACAAGCAGAAAGTAAGAGTAAGCTTGATAAGACTGGCTCTAGTTTTTTTAAACAACCTGAGTGAATCTGAACTCACAGGTGGCACTCTATATCTCCCGTTCCTTCTGCATTCTGCTAATGGACGTAGATCTCAGAACTTGTAAGGTATATTGATGAGGTGTTTGAGACAGATGAAAATGCATGGTTCCTAACATCTAATCTCTTATGATGTACGTACCTCACAGCTATGGAGGACATGGTGGTGATTATATTGTAATACTCTTGGCATGTTTCAGCACCATAATTAGGAAGATATATCTATAAGATGAGGACAAAATGGAAGGGGGATTAACTGTGTTCCCCACCCTGAGCTCGTTGAAGGAAGGATAAAAAAAGGGATTGATGGAGAGATAAATGGACAAACAAGTTACACACTTAACTTTCAACTCTAACTGTTTGGTTTTATTCATGGAACACAAAAAAATTCCAGGATTTGTTGGTTAGAAGGTATTTCTCACATAAATAGGCAGCAAGTGCCATTTGTTCTCAATAAAAGGTGTCAGCTCTGGGGTGAACATCACCGAACTTGTGAAGAGCAATACACTCTACAGGAGCAGGGATGGAAGACTCCACTGAAAAACAGGCAGAACCTAAGAAGCAGGTCTGCAACAAGGTAGCATAATAAAATCGCCCTTGAGGTAAAGATTATTGTGGGGTAGAGTCCTAAACGGAGGAGTCTGATCAATGGGGGCTGGAAGATGGAAGTGGGGATGTAGCAGATAAAAGGACAGGCAAGTCAGAGAAGAAGGCAGGGAGTTTCAAGGATAGACAGACAGAGGTACCTAGACTAGGAACAAGGCCCAAAGTCTGACTTTTGCCCAAGCAAAGACCTAGGCTGCAAACACACTCTAAATAATCCACTTTCAATGTACTTTCCAACTGGACTGGAAGGCCTACAATGGGTAGGTCCTTCCGGGATATCCCAGGGAGTTATTTAACAAGGAAACTGGACTAGAGATTCAATGCTGCATTGCTATTCCTGCTATAAGGGGCTTTTATAGAAAGTAGGGCAGAGCAAGATATGTGTGACCGACTTGCTAAGTATAGGATGCTATTATAGCTGCTGTGAAGCAAATGCCTGTTTACACAATAGCCACCAAAGCTGATCCACTGGTCAGGTTGCCAGATGGTAGATGTCCAGAATGAGGTACATTGTACAAAGGACAAGCCCACACATCCAATTACCTCTCTAATGTCCTGGTCATCCTTTCCGGTTATGTATAAATTAACCTTAGGGACAGTATTAGTGACAAGGAATATGATCAAATGACAGAGAATGAGGCCTTTTCATTATTTCTTGCTCTACATAAGACAGTTATTAAATTGTAATTAATTTTATTTCTTTTGGAGCTCCTTATCCATAAGCTCTTAAACCACTTAACTTATTTTGTGAGCTTTTCAAGGAACAGAAGTATGTATTTTCTTGGGGAAATTGTGTTTAACCTCCCATTAGCCTACAGAATTGAATGGGCTGTAAATGAAAATTATCACTGCAATGGTAAGATAGCCATGGTTCACTTTTTAATTATTTCTATGAGACTAGAGGGAAAGGGTACTTCAGATCCATAGAACTGGGCCTTACAACAAGCATCATAATCTCAGAACTAGGAGAAATTTTGACACTGCCTTACTCTCACTTAAAGTACAGGGGATGAGAATAAGAACCCAACTTCACTTCCCAGACTATGCCACCAACAAACTCATAGAAAATGTGGCTGAGAGAAAACTTGCACTCATGCTTCTATAGCTCACTGACCAAGGTCATCAATATCCCTGCCAGATCCAAAAAAGGGGAGCTACAAAAGCAAGAACACAGATTGTGCAGAAAAGACACAATATGATGGCATATTTCAGCCATAAAAGCAGACCATGATCTCACATGTGCCATATTCATTTTCCAACTCCTGGGCAGCTAATTAGAGATTTCCCCTGTTACAACATCCAAACCAGCAAGCTGTGGTTTGTACTCCCCCACCAAAAAAAATCAGGATTAAACCACTATGTGGAATCCTGGGCTGTGGTCACACACACTAAATGCACTTTCAATGCACTTTCCAACTGTGTTTTGCCAGTTCACACAGTAAAATCCAGTTGTAAAGTGCATTGAAAGTGGATTGAAAGTAGCTTATTTAGTGTCTAAACTAATGTCTAAACTAAGTCTAAATGAATGTCATTAGTTTAGATGTAACCACAAACTATGGTTTGCTACGAATCCAGAAATATCTACTTATTTGCCTGCACATAAAAAGGCTTTCTTAACTTGTTGTACTTAACTTGTTGTAACTTGTACTGCAGGAGGCGAGATGGTGCTATATCAGAGAATTCTCCAGCTTATTCACGTATCAGTAAAGAATGGTTTGCTATTACATCTGAACCAAGCCTATAACTCCCACTTGACTTTAGTCTTTTAGGGAAACTCAGGCTATATATTTTCCCCATACTATGACACAGTTAAAGTGGGTTAAGCATTTTTTAACCTATAACACACAGTTGTGTTCCCCAAAATGTTTACTAGTAATTTAGGCGTTGTGAGCCCATTAAAGCCTAAGGGTGAAGTCAGCAGATCCATACTTACTGCTGAATATACAAGCAGTAAAAGTTCACTGTGGTCTTCATGCTGCCACCTACCAATGCTCCCTCTAAGCTGTGGAGTCTTGTGAGCAAAAAATCTACTTTGTGAGCTACTGGCATTAAAGTTGGGAGCAAGCAATTTGGCAACCGCATAAATCAGTTTGCTCTGGAGCCATCCTTCCTGAGCTAAGTAAAAAATGTGTGAGCTGGAGGCTAAAAAAATGTGAGCTAGCTCACACTAACTCAGCTTACAGGGAACACTGCCTAGTGGTTCCCCTGCTTAAGGTAGACCACCTGCCACTAATTGAAGTCTGTTCCTCCTCTATAGTAAGTCGTACCCAGTATAACAGGCTCCCTGAGAAGATAAGGGGGTAAGCACCATGTTTAGAAGTTTTTAGGAGGCACTGCACAGCCATATTTTTAACTAGGGCTTTTAATAGGGTGTGAACAGTGGTAATTATCTTCAGGAGAGGGTTTGCTGGGATTTTGGTGGTGGTAGAAAGTATATGTTTTTAAAATTTGGAATTGTAAGTCACTTTAAGCTACAAGGGAAAAGCAGTATATAATATTTTAATAAACATGATGATAATATAATCCCAAAGCTGACAGGCCCTGCTGTACCAGTTGACATTGACTCCCTTCCAAGCTCTGGCCTTAAATGGGCTTAATTTTACTGCAATTTCTTCCAGGCTCAGTTTCTGCCACACTGATGTGCTGCCCAGAAGAAAGTTCTTAAGGACCTATGGTTCTGCAGCATCTCACATCTAAAATCAGGACAGGGCTGTTTGTTTTTTAAAGCAGATATCAGTTTTCACTTATTGACACTGAATTTTGTTTCTCACTGTCCAAGAGCTATGAGATCTTTCTGTAATTTTCCACTGCCTGCTTTGAAACTACCTTCTGTAATTTGCTAGCCATGTTGCCCACTATTCCCTCTCATTTCCAGGTCAGTGGTGAATATTTCAAAAGTAGCAGATCCCAGTGTGGATCTTTGGAGAACCCCATTATTTACTTCTTAGCACTGTACAAACTGTCTGTTTATGCCTACCATCTGTTGCCTAATCTTTTAACCAGCTGCTAATCCATTAAATGGCATTCCCTTTGATGCCAGGGCTATTTTTCATTTTTTTCCAGAGAGTCTTTGATGAGAGGCTCTGTCAAAGACAATGTCAGTTCCATCCCTATTATTACATATTTGTGACATCCTTACAAAATTCTATGAGATCTGAACAGCTTGGTTTCCCTTTACAATGTCTGTGCTGACTCTGCTGTATCATATCATGTTATCATCTTCACAAAATACAGTTTCAGCTTATTGGCCAACACTGACTACTTTTAGAAAATAAACAGAAAACAACATATACCAAACTATACTTAATTTAGGTTTGTTGCCTGTTTTTTCTTGACACTTTTTTTTTTTTTGCAAATCATTTTGAATAATGCTTTTCACATAAAACTATGCTAACTAAATTAACAACAGCAGCACAGCTCCCTGAGAAGTGGAGGTGAAGGCTCCCTAAACCTGGAAATGCAATAGAGGTGAAACTGGACCTGTTGAGTTCCTGCCTGCCATGCAGCTGCTAAAGGTACAGATCATCTGTTGGAAAAAAGGGGCTACACTTTCATTTGATTCTTACAAACCTTGAGATTGTTATGTGGAGTTATTGGTGATCCAGTAAGGCATGCAGATGTCTGCCTGGATTGTTAATTTGCAGTCACAAAGAGTCAGAAATGTACATCCAGATGTTCAAGGTGTCTATATTATACTGTAATTGTGGCAGGGAAGTCTCTGACACTGACAGACTATGATGCTCACAAGGATGCTGTCAGAATATTTTCAGTCCAGCTCCTGTGAGTGAAGAGCTAGATGTATATATGGCTAGGACTGAAAAGGTTACAGGAGCTCAGAACTTTAAGGGCATGGAATCCAAATTCATGGCTAAAGGGAACATGCAAAGGAAACTGTAGACTGCGAGAAGGCAACATGGCAAAACAATTGTTTGGTTGAAGAAAACTTGAGAGAAATGGCAGAGGAAACATAGAAATGAGAGAGGGGACTCAGAAACAATCCCACAATGTCATGAGTGATTGTCTTCTTTGGGGGTGGGAAAGAGGTATACAAGGAAGATGAATCAATAATCATACCTACTAAAGAAAATGAGATAACGTAGATAGTGAACAGGAAAGCAGAGACTGGATGGAATGGAAACCAGGAACTGGAGAACAAAGGAGTCAAGAAAAGGTCTCTAAGGCTGAGGTCACATGCGCCAGTTGAAGCGAAGGGGAAGTGAGGCTACCACCTCCAGATGAATTTGACATGCAGTTGCGAGCTCACATAACCCTTTGTAGCTGCGGGCGCAACCCATCACTGTGTGATCAGATGCAACTGTGGGTGAGTTGGGTTTTTTCGGCCATTTGTTTCCCATGTGCATAAATGAGGAATTGCACCTCCGCACTGAGGGCCCCCTATGGAATATGTGATGATCCACATACTGCAAAGGGGGGGGATGGCATCAATCTGAGATGGCCTGATCAGATCATCCCGACAGCATGAGAGCATGCTTGTGCGATCAGACAGGGGAAAGTCTGTCCATGGCCCGTCAGGACTCATTTACTACTGGACTTTCCCCAGGGTCTTTTAACCACACTTCCATAGCGGAGCAGCACGGGTTGCCGATGACCAGTCTTATTTATTTATTTATTAAATTTGTATCCTGCCCTTCCAACATGGGCTCAGGGCGGCGAACATGGAGGCAGATGCCATACATAAAACACTAAACAGTAAGCAATCATTACCTATAAAACAGTTAAAAATCAGTGCACAGCAAACCATGTCAATTCCATGATAAAATACCAATAACACTAACAGCTCTGAGTAAGCACAATTGTCTCTGCTCAAGTCATGTCACACTATAACTGTGATCCCCATGCCAGGGCCAGTGCACCTCGTGATGTTAAGACAGTGGTGGTACAATGGTGGAGGCAGCCCCTACTTGAAGGCCTGGCGGAAGAGCTCCGTCTTACAGGCCCTGCGGAACTGCCCTAATCTCTTCCTCCCTGATCATTCTTCCCTCTAAGCTGAGTTAGTGTGAGCTAGCTCACAATTTTTTAGCCTCCAGCTCACAGATTTTGTCTTAGCTCAGAAAGGATGGCTCCAGAGCAAACCAATTTATTCAGTAGCCAAATCGTTCGCTCACAACTTTAATGCCAGTAGCTCACAAAGTGGGATTTTTGCTCACAGGACTCCACAGTTTAGAGGGAGCATTGCTGACGACTGCGAGATGCTTCCCAGATGTTGCTGTCTGATTGCTCCCTTTAGATCCATCAGGCATTCACACCTATGTCAGATCTAAAGGTGCATGTGATTGCAGCCTAAGGGTACAATTATGACCAAGGAGAGGTTTTATATGACAATCTGAACAAATCAGCCAGTTCCGGTCATACAAAAATGCTGAGATGACACCCCCACACCCCCACATGTGGCTGGTAGAACTTTTGTTCAAATCCATCCCAAGATGGAACCACATTCTATTTACTGAACGTGATCTATTTCATTATTCTAGTGGGCAAAAAATTATATAACGATTATCTAGACTTCCTAGAATTATCAACAGATAACATTCAAAGACAAATCTAATGGGAGCTTTTCCATATTTTCCTCATTTGGAGTGGTCCTTTTTTAGGTGCAGGGATTTTATGAACATAGTAATTAAAACTAGTGTAAACAATTGTGAGATGTGAAGTTATTAAAATGAACCCATCCCAACATGGAATGGGATTTGCAGTGTTGCCTTTCCCTTTGGAGGCAACTTTCTATAAGTCATGGCAGTGCTGTGTTTTCTGAAGACTCACATACGTACAGTTTCCTGGAATCTAAAAGAAAAACTCTGCACATGCCTTCTCATAAGAATGATGATATGTATATGCTGAGCGGTTTTCAGAATACCAATTTCTGAGCAGATATATTGACAAGCTGTTTCTAAACAACTGAGCTGGCAGAAGTTCTTCTGTAACTTCGTTGTGCCCCAAGAACCTCTTTTTTTACAGTTGTGCACATAGAATTCTGATTGCCTGATAAACCATGCTTTAGAGGATGGCAGAATTGGCCGTTTACTACGTCCTGATGACCATTAAAGGGCCTACTGCCCACACAGTCTCACTGTTCTCATTTTCTCCCAAGAAGTTCAGAAGCAGTGAGGGGAATCTTTGTTTTGCTTATACTGCTCTGATTGTGGAAAACAACTTGAGGGTGCCTTGTCTGAGACTAGGCAAAATCTGTTGTTTAGTGATGAAACAGCAGTGATCTGGAGACATGGAGGCAGGGGAATGGACTGAACTAACCCCAAAAAGCGATGGTAACAACAAAGACTGTAGAAATAACAGTAGTTATACAGGCCTAGGGTCATAGGACCAAACCATTCTTCATAATGTTGCTTTTGTGCCCTTAATTATTGTGCCAATAATCTGTCCATGTGTCTGTTTCTTGCAGGAGTTTCTCCCATAAAACTCCCATTAGTTTTAGTTAGGTTTAATCTGGATCTATTCCCTCCAGGGTTTATCCAGTGTGGCAAGAGGTTTGGAGAAAATAGTGGTCTCCAGGTCTGTCATTTAGCTTTTTGAAAAGTTTTGAAGATGTCATTTTTTATTAAAATAATAATGAAGAAAAAGACTGGTTGACTACATTAATTGTAATAAGGAGGAATTGTGTGTAGAATCTGCATGTGACCTTCTGTTGTTTGCAGTTCTACTCAGCACAGTTTGGTTAAATCACAAACTTAAAAATTAGGGAATTTCTATGAAGTGCCGACAAAACCCAACTTCAATAGCACAACACTCAAAATTGTTTTAAACTAAAGTCAGTTTAGAAAAAATGAAACTTTCCTGTGGCTAAACTCAAACCAAAATATTTTTTAAGGCCTTTGGTTTTTCATGCATACACTGCAGCATTCAGCAAGTGCTGTAAATAGCATTGGGGCATGGAAGCTTCTTGGCAGTCACATCCCTTTTTGAAACAGGAAATGACATCATGATGCTCTAGGAATATCAAAATCACACGACAGAGATTTTTGAAATCCCTAGAGTGTCATGACATCACTTCCTGTTTCAAAACAGTGATGTTCACCATGACCCTCTAGGAATTTCAAAAGGCTCTAAGGATGTACCATAGAGGTTTTGATATGCCTAGAATGTAATGTCTTTCAGGAACTCTTCTGAAACAGGAAGTGACTTCCACGTGCTGTTTTCTCCCCATGTTCCTCCACTGCTGCTCCATTCAGCATGGGTGGAGGACAATAAGCCTTACTGTGATTTCCTACACTATTTCCAGGTAAGTAGCAACCCTAAATTTGGCAGGCATCTAACAGTAACTTTAAATTAAGTTATTTAATATCTTCTTGTGAATTTCCAAATTATTCCCCAAACCTGTAAGATAGCAAATAACATTGCCACCATTCTGGGCACTCAGATCTCTAGAGACACCTTATTAATGTTCTTGGAAAGAGAACCCCAATTTAGCAGGGCAGGGCAGGGCAGGGCAGGATAGGCACAGAATAAAACTCCTCAGAAAACACAGTTTTGTAATTAAAATCACTTAACAAAATCAGAACTGACATGACATTAAATAACACAGCAAAATATAGATATTCTACACTACCAGGAGGCTCTTCTCCTTGGACTGGTAGAAAAGACACTTATTCAAGAAGGACTCAAATTAAACAATCTCTGAAGAGTAGCCATATTAACTTTTGAAACTTTTATGTATATGATGATAACTTCAAACCTAAGTCCAACAATATCATAACCATCTCCATGAACCCTCTTGCTCATGACAGGTGTTCCTCAAACACCTGCTATCTATGCTACACACTGATTATCTGATGTATGGAAATGGAGGCCCTGCCTTGTAAGCGGCCCTCATGCAACTCTACAACTAATTGCCAGCTTCCTTTTTGAATACTTAAATCACCTACTTAGCCCGGATGACGCTCGCACAACTTGCGGTTCATCAACATGAATTGAGGCATGCTAGTTGACTTTCTATCTCTGTAGTCTCAAGGAGGCAACAAAAACTTGTTTACCAAGCCCCAAGTGAGCCATTGTATGTGGCTGCTGGGCTACACTAAGCTAGGCCAAATTGTGTAGCCTGAGGAAGACTGACAACCACCATAATCAAATAGATGGAAAAACCTTTCAAGAAGACAGGAAACAGGAGCTTTGTAGATAAATACCCAAGACAGGAGTGATTAAGAATTCACTGAAGTGCCTTTCTCCAAAGGCTTTAATCACATCATTGCTCTTCAGTGAGTTAAAAGCTTCTGCAGGGTTCCTCTTACTACTTTCAAAGATGAAACTTCCACTGACTGTTGCCCTTATTTTCCATGATTAAAATAAAAATCTTCATTGAAAGCACTTGGCCTTGGAACATGAAATCAAACAATTTGAGCTGGCTCCCAGACAATCTTAAACTGCTGATATTGTAAAGTAACCATTGGCAAAGCACAGAATTCAAAGACTGAGAATAATGAACTCATTCAGAATAGCTGAATAGGTCAAGAAGAGTTAGAACGTGCAAGGAGACTACAGACTTCAAGCAGTTGAAGGAACACAAGATTCTGTAGGATGTAAATATGTAGTAACCCTGGGGAGGTTTATGCAATGAAACATTAGTCAAACTAAAGAAAAAGAGACGAGAATCTGGGCGAAGTAGGAATGAGAGGATTTGACAAAACTCTGGAGTAGAGCAAAGTAGAGGACATGGTCCCTATCACAAAAGGAAATAATGGAAAACAACTGTTTTCTATAGATGCAGATCAAATAGATAATTCCGTTATTAAATTGTTGGCAGAGATAGAAGATGCTGGGTAGCTAAACCTGCTGAATCCAGTCTCTCTGATTAGCAATTAAGCAGTTACAGAAAGGGCCAGCCTCTGGGCAAAAATGACTTCACTGCTGATTCTTATAAATCTTTCTCACATAAATTAACTGGCCCCCAGATTTCAATGCCTCAATGTGTACTTGACAAAGGGGTATTACTTGCAGGGATCTGCGTTGCAATTGACTGTAATTTTTTTTCTTATTTGGAAATCAGGCACAGCGCCAAAGGACCGTGAACTCACGAAAGCTATTCCATTACTAAACTGTTCTCAACTATTGCTGTGTAGAATATACAGACTGGACAAGCCATTATATTTTTCATTTGGGAATGGGCTGTTCTCCTGAATACATGGACCAACTCCAAATAGCTTCATGTAGCTTGAGGAACATATGCCAGGTAGATTCCAGTCTCAGTGCTACACAAAGCAGTGAGTATTCTGCGCTTCTAACTGTGGAATGTAGCGTGCATGCATACTAATATGAAATATAATATCTGGTACAGAATTCTGGACCCTGAGAATTTCAACCCTCATTTTAAGGGAAAAGTCACTTTTCTATAGCGTTATGAATGTGAAGAGATCTTGAATGTACATAGATTCAACTTAGTAGTGAAACAAATGCCAACGTGGGTAGACAAGGACTTCCAGAAGTACATAGGAGAATGCATTATATATATCCTTATACACCAGCTATGGATTACAGCCAGTATTTCATGTCATTCCTACAAATCGAATGTTAATGATACAAGCAGCTGTCTGGTATCAAGTCAGCCCATACCATACCATCTGATGTGGAGTTAGTCAGTCTAACGCTAACAGGCAGTAGCTTCCAGGTTTTCAGGAAGAGAAGAAGAAGAAGAGATTGGATTTATACCCCGCCCTTCACTATCCAAAGAGTGGCTAACAAACGCCTTTCCCTTCTCCTCCCCACAACAGACACCCTGTGAGGTAGGTGGGGCTGAGAGAGCTCTGACAGAAACTGCTCTTTTTCAAGAACAGCTGTGCCAGAACTATGGCTTGCCCAAGGTCATCCAGTAGGTGCAAGTGGAGGAGTGGGGAATCAAACCTGGTTCTCCCAGGTTAGAGTCTGCGCACTTAACCACTACACTACACCAAACTGGCTCTTGACAAGTCCTGCTACCTGAAAACCTGTAACTGTATATCCCAGGGATTGAACCCAATTAGGGGTCCCAGTCCCCAGTTGGGGGTGGGGGATCCCCTGATTTCCCCTTCATTGACCAGCTGGCTGGTAGGGGAAGCCCCGCCCCCAACAGCGGCCACCCACGGCTACTACTCCCTCCCCTCCTGCCAGATTTAAAGGGTCCTCCAGCTGATCAGTGGGAGCACATGGCCGGCCAATCAGCTGGAGGGCCCTTTAAATTTTGCAGGAGGGGAAGGAGAGGGGCGGCTGATGGCTGCATGCCTACACTCCAAGTGGTGAATTCACCGCTTGGGATTGAGACGCACAGGCCCCCACTCACCAAAAGCATTTTAAAGGGCACTTTAAAGGCTTTCGGAAAGCAGGAGCTCTACATACCTCAATCCCAAGCGGCGATTCAGGTGCACATGGCCCCTGCCTTCCAAAAGCATTTAAAGGGACACTGTATTTGCTGGGGGGTGAACAGGCACCTGAATTCCAAGCTGTGAATTTGCCACTTGGGATTCTGGTGTGTCCCCAATGTGATGACATCAATTCTGAGTGCATTCCAAAGTCCCCCACTGAAGAGGAGGCAGGACCTGGCAACCCTAAACCTAATATGGAAAAGGACATTCTACTACTGAGCTGAAATCTTTTCAGTTCTATGACTGTTGTCATAAAAATCCATTCTTTGAAAACGTGAAACATGGAAGTGAGATAAAGTATGTAAAGGAATATATTCAACTATGCATATGTTGCATGTTTTAATTTGGATAATGGAAATTAGTTTTCCTGGCACAGAGTTCCGGTTGATCTGCTTCAGTGTGTTCTTTTTGGCACAGGACCCTGAGCCCTGGTTATAATATCCAAGAAGTTTTGAACTTATGTATTCAGACTAGTTTCTTAAGGACACAGTCATCCATACTTCTCAGAGGTTTCTGCCTACTTTGCAGAAATGTAAGAAAACTTATTCTCACAGACTTTTCTTCTGATGTATTCCAGTTAGGCCATGAACTTGGACTTCAGCTCATACCAGAACCAAAGACACAGCATTATATCTGGGCCTCAATACAGCTTTCTTGAATTCCTTTCCCTACCCATCTGCCCACCCTTTTCCAAATCTTTGTCACCTTGTTGGATTATGCCAAGAATTCTCAGAAGCCATATAGATTATGTGCAAACATATTAAATTTAAGAACTATCATTTTAAATATGGATGCTACCATGCTGGATTTGTGAAAATATGCCAGAGTAACATGTATGCCACAGGCATTTCTGCTTGTGGGGAATTCTTCATTTGGATTCAGTGAGATCATTGGGAAAGCTAGCAGATGTCAGGAAACTTTGGGTATATCTGTATGATAAATATCTCTGTCAATTAGATATTTTCTGATTTCCCACCCCAAGCTACTATTTTTAGAAAACTATGGGAGACCAAGTTGGCAGGCCCTCTGGAGCAGAGTTAATGGATTTCAGTAAAGGCTACCTACTTTTCAAACACTGGAATCAGGACCCAACTTACGTAACAATGGCCCACCTCTCTTTGGATAATGCAGCCAATATTACATTACTTTTGGCCATATTAACCAGTTTCAATATGGCAGGCCTCAGGAACTCAGGTTGCAACATGTCGTATCAGAGGAAGGTAGGTACCTGTGCTTGCAACTGTTTTTACTCATTGCCTTTCCTTCTTTTTTGCTTGCTTTTTTTTTTTTTTATAAAAAACATGTTGTTAAATTGAGTTTAAGAGCTCCCAAGATCAACAATCCTGGGCCAGTTTTATGGCAATGTGAAGAAAGCACCAAAACATGACTTATAAGCCACTTTCCCTCTGACACATAATCTTGCAAAAGATTTGGAAACCTTTCAGCATACCTAACAAGTGTTTTTCTTCCCTGTTCCTTTCTATGAAAAGCTGCACTTGAAAAACACAGACCCTATAAAGGACTGCTGTTTTATCAGATTGCAATGATGAATACAACATGAAATCATTTAACAGCTCTCATTAAAGGCACTGCTGGAAAAAAAGACTTGATTTATGAACAGTACACCAAGGTTATAAATAAGCTTCACATTGCTTGTAACACAGCTGGTCAAGAAAATTAATGTTTTGTTTTCCATAACCTTTGTACTCTCCCTTCCTCTGCTCCTATGGCAAAGCTTAATGCATATTAAGTTGCTCACTCTCAGAGAGACAACAGTACCTTGTCTAGTTTTTCAGATAACAAGAAAGCATTGGCTGGGTGCTTTCTTTCATCTGAAAAGGTAGGCAAGATCATGTGGCCTTTTCTGAGAATGATCAGAACATGACAAGAACTAGGAGGCATTTACTTCTGCCAAACCTAAAATCCGCGTCCTCTGTACACTAATGCACTTCCCCTTTTCAGAGGTAAAACTTACTGCTCGGATTTCTTTTTGCTAGCACAGCACATCCTGCAAAGTATATCAGGAAAATATAGTTAAAATATATTTAGCGCTGAAATGGCTCCGAAATACATCCATCAGAAAGTTAAAAATAGTACTGTTGCTTCACCAAATAATGGGTCTGAGACTTTTTTTCACCCTTGTCTTAAGGATTTGCCCTGCTGGGTAGTGTTCTCTTCAGAACAACTGCTTCCAGCACAGGGTGTGTACTATTCATGTGGCCTACCAAGGAGACGACAAAACAAACAAACAAAAAATCTCCCTGTGATGCCCCCACAGCCAGGGGCCTCATCCCTCCATGGATGTAATATGTCATAGCCATGTTGTCAAATACAAGTCAATCAATACTCAAGACATGCTGAGGTTGCTCTTTTTACTGATTACCTCAGTTTCATTCAGAGAGTTGGCAAGTCCCTTCGTTGCCCCAGTGGGGGATTTGGTGGGCATTCCGGGATGGGTGGGGATGCCCCAAGCCCCACCCAAGCCCCGCCCCTCTCCTCCTGTATGATTTAAAAGGCTTCAGCTGATCTGTGGGGCCATGTGTCTTACCAATCAGCTGCAGGGCCCTTTAAATCTAGCAGGAGGGAGGGAGAGGGGCGGTTGTGGGCTGCACGCTTAGCTCACAAAAGGACTCTTTAAAGTTCTTTTTAAGGCTGGGGGAAATTAGCCCCATGCACTGTGGCCCCCCCACCCTGCTCGCAAAAAGGCCATTTAAAGAGTCTTTTTACGAGCCGAGTATGTGGCCCAGGATCGCTCCCTCCCCTCCTGCTAGATTTAAAGGGCCCTCCAGTGGGCCACATGGGCCCTGCCACTTAAGTCGGGCAGGAGAGGAGGGAGAAGGTGTGGCCAGAAGGCTGGCTGCTCTTGGGGGTGGGGCTTCCCCTACTGGCCAGCTGGCCAGGGGCGGATTGGAGCCCCCAAAAGCAGGGGAACCCCCACATGGACTTCGGGGCTGGCAACCCTATTCATCCAAGATTAACTGGAAACCATAATCTGCTTTCACCCAATTTCTTTTTTTTTCCCTTTTTTTTTTGAAATAACTCTCCTAAAAAGGAGAGAATTTTATTTTTTATAAGAAAAGGGTAAGGTAGACAGATGGGAAGAGAAAAAAGAGCGGAGTGATTTTTTTTCTGTTAGTAAAGGTTAGTTTTATTTCTTCCAGTTGTCGGCATCCATCACGGTTGAAAGATCTTCTTTTCAGCTTTACAAAGTCCAAATCAATTCTGTTAGTAAAGTTAGTAAAGTCCACTGGGGTTAAATCAAATCTTTTCAGATGTTACACGAACAAATTCCTTTTTAAGTCTCTCCAATTATCATTAAGTCCTTTGAACTTTAGTGCCTCCCGTTCCGTCACTTCCTTCCCCCGGGCCGCCGTCTTCTTCAAAAATCCAAATTTTGAGTGCTGCTTCCTCCTCTGTGCTGGCATGTCTCTTCAGAAATTTTTTAATCCATCTTCTTTCGCTTCTTTTTTCTTGTTGTTTCTGGCAGTCATTTCTCGTTGGCTCCATTAACACTCAAGTTGAAATTAGATCTCCATTACTTGCTAAGCTCAACACCCCTTTCTACTGGCAGAGTATATCCTTTTTTAAAGGCGGAGTAGGCTTTGGGAGCCTTATCCGCCTCTTCTTTTTATTTATTCGCTCCACTGCCAGATAGAGGTGTCAAGACTTTCGTCAAAATAAATCTGAGATCTTCTTTCCCTTCTTCATCCATAGCTTGGAACTTTAGCATCAAATTAATTTTCTATACATTTTCTGCCATCAACCTTGTTGATTCCAACATTTGTTTTTGTAGTCTGATGAGAACAATTTCCATTTTAAAAGCGTTTCATTGATATTTTACATTTACTCCAGCAGGTGGCGCAGTATCTCAGTCTCTTGTTGATTGACAGCTAGTTCTGGGGGGGGTTGACTGGAGCGGAAGTCCCTCCTCTCTTCTCTTCCGTTCTAAGCAGGATTTCCCCCAGCATCGACATTTTATTTTTTATTTACTTTTTCAAAGTTCGTGCCACATCCCCCAGAAAGCAACTAAAGCCGCAATCTTCTGTAAAACCCCAACGGTACTTTCACCAACATTTTTTCTTGTTACCCCCCCTTCGCGTTTCCTTTAAAAATTCGCTTCTTCGAAGAGGGTGGAAGCTCCTCCCTCCTCCCATACGCTTATCCGCTTGCGGGGGGGTTTTAATTTTCGCTTCAAAATAGATCTTCAACTCACGATTAGATGCCATTTCTTCTTTTCATGGTAATTCATCCGCTTTTCCTCACTCCTGGAAGTCGGCAGGGCTGCTAAGTCCCATTCGGGACGCACTACGCGGCGGGGCCGATTGGGGCGGGGAGAAAGCCTCAATTTCCCGGCAGTTTGCCGGCAAAGAGGCTACTCCCCTATGCGCCCCCGGTTCGGAGCCTTTGACTAAGGCTCACTAGGGTCTTTCGCAAACGCGAAGACCCCCCATTCCGCGTGTGGGCTAACCGCCTCCGGGAGCATCCCGAGAAGCGGCCGCCATTCGCAGCACCGAAACCGAAACCTCCCCTTTCACCCAATTTCTTAGGTGAGCTTCCCCTGCTTGGGTCCTTCACCAGGTCTTAGTAGCTCCTCACTCTGGCCACCTCATCTTCTGGCAGGATTCATGCTGGCAGGCAATGTTTCCTCTAAGCTGAGTTAGTGTGAGCTAGCTCACAGTTTTTTAGCCTCTGGCTCACACATTTTGTCTCACCTCAGGAAGGATGGCTCCAGAGCAAACTAATTTATGCAGCAGCTAAATCACTCACTCACAACTTTAATGCCAGTAGCTCGCAAAGTTGAGTTTTTGCTCACAAAACCCCACAGCTTAGAGGGAGCATTGCTGGCAGGAGCTCGGCCACCCAGTAACAGTTGAGGCCTTGACCAGGAACATCACTTTCTCAGTACTAGGGAGTCCTGTGTCTCTACCCACTGCAGAGAGCTCAGGCCAGGCTGGCTATTCTCCTTCCCAGCTCCTAGCAGGTCCGAGCCAGATATTTCCCCCTACCTCCTTCATCTGGGTCCTTTTATCCTCCTTCTCTTGGACTCCTGTGGCCCTGTGCTATACTCTTGAATATGTCTTTTTTTCAAGGAGAACTTTGCCCTCAAGTAGATATTCTTTCAGGAATTGGCCCTGGTTGTTCCTCTTCCTGTCTGCTCCTGCCATGCGCTCACTGACCCCTAAGCTATCTCCTTGTGCCCCATTACAGTGCTGCTGGCTTACTCAGAGCAATTCCATGTCCCACCCTTCTCCCTCAGGTCTAGGCTTCCCAGGGACGTGACACTCCTACAACCATCTTTGCAACGTAGAAAGTTACATGTACCATGATTAGGTAACGGCTGGCTTGAAGAAAAAAAGCGAGGACTCTTTTTTGTTACAACTGGAATTCACTGTGCATTCATTAACTACTTTGATCTTAGTGGATTAAACATCAGTCCATTTTCACACTGACTATTATTTTTAGAATAATTTTGTCAAACACTTCATACTCCTGTAGAAAAGAGCAGGAGACCAGTAGCACCTTAAAGACTGACAAAATATGAAGCAGGGTATGAGCTTTTGTGAATCACTGCTCCCTTCTTCAGATACAGCTATAATGGGAGTCCATCTGCCCTATTTTGTCATTTGCCTACTAATGTCATTTGGCATCTGAAACCACTCCACTTTCCAATAAATAGGGCAGATGGACTCCCATTCTAGCTGTATCTGAAGAAGTGAGAAGTGATTCACAAAAGTTCATACCCTGCCACATATTTTGTTAGTTTTTAAGGTGCTACTGGACTACTGCTCTTTTCTACTGCTACAGACAGACTAACACGGCTACCTATCTTGATCTAACTCCTTACTCCAGTAGAATAGGTTAGCTGTACTATAATCCTAAACACATTCATTTGGGAATATGTACCCATGGATTTCCCATGAACATTCTTCTATACATCTTTCCACTTTCTTTCTTAGCATCACTGCTTTATTTGCATGTGACAAAATCACATCTAGCCCACAAAAAAGTATGCCTCAATAAATCTGTTAGTCTTTAAAGTGTCACAAAATTTCATTTTGGTTTTTTACTACAACAAACTAACATGGTTACTCCACTAGAGGTTTACTGAAATAACAGCAACACTGGCATTGATTCTGGGGCCATACATTCGGACACATCAGTGGGGTGGGGGGCTAAACCTGGTCTCTGTCCCTAGAATCCCTAGTAACACCAAGCACTGAGAATCTACCCTGATCCTATTTGAACAGTGCCATTGGGGGTTCTCAGTCTTGGGAGCGCGGTGAAGTATGACGGAATGTTGGAACATGTATGTGTTTAAAAAATCTCTCCTATAGAATAATTGCATTTTCGTCTGGCAACATTCTATACCCTCAAAAATGAATTGGCTCCGTGATGTGTCAGTCACAAGGTGTCTCTATCCACTCTCTGCGTTGCCTGAGTTCTCTCTCACCCACTGCAGCCTAGGCCACTCTTCACTGATTGGGCCAGTGTTTCAAGGTCATTTGCATATGGAAGCTGATTGGCCTTCACTCCATTCCGCACCTCAAACTCCCCCCCATGAGACAGTTGGAACTGTCAGTTCCATATGCGACCTGGTGTATTCTGAGGTAAAATATGTCCTCACTCACAACACCTGACAAAGTTTAGTCAAATGTAGGAGAGGGGGCCAATGTTAAAAACTTGATGAAGGAAATATAAAAATACATGTATTTATTGATCACAACTTTAAAAATATATATAAGGGCCCAGTCACACGTTATGTATAAATAACTATCAATAAAACACAAGGGCTTATAAATCTGACCTAACACGTTTCAGCCTACATAGGCCTTCCTCAGAGGTCAATAGTGAGGAACATATTGGCTATTATAAAAACATATAGTACAATCTATGCCTGGTGGGTTATCTTGAAACAACTTGCTTCTGGTCCTTATTGTATTCATGCTCTGTATTTATATGATTGTACTATATGTAAAAGTACATGGCACAATCCTGTAGAGTAGAACCAGAGGTAGAACTTTATTAATAAAGGAGGGAGGCACAGGTACAACAAGGTTTTGGACCCCCGAATACCCACTGCTCTCCCTAAGGTTACAATGGGAGACATAGGATTTTATACTCAATATGATGCTTGCAATTAAATCATAATTATTGGTTCCATCAAACTTTGTCATATGTCTGTCATAACCTTCTGATTGGGCTCAGACCTGTGAGATGGATTTTCTCAAGCAAAAGTGTATCTTTTTAGTTAAACAATGTTCCTTCTTCTTCCCAGGCTATTAAGCTCTAAAGGTATCTAATGTAGCAGATAGGGGTACATAGTGCTGTATGTTCTTCATGTAACTTAAGCTGACTGACATTGGAAACATGTGCAGTTATAGCTGGCCAGAACAAGCAAGGTCACAAGCAGTATAACTACCTTTCAGCATTTAGCATTCTTCCCATCAAGCATTTAAGCAATGAACCACCAAAGTGAATATCTGAATATATGTTCATGATTGATTTTTTTTCTGTGATTAGAATCATCAATGGCACTTAACATATCTGTGGGTCAGAGATGCTGATTGAGTCCACTAAGGTTAGCCTGCTAAGTCAGACAGAGTGCAGAGTGCATAACAGTGTTTCACAAACCGTGGGTACAACAATGGGGCACCCATCCAGAGCCTCTGACATTTTCTTACTCTGCTGGCATCAAAACTAATTAAAGGCAAAATAGAGATCTGGAGACTTTTTCATCCTCCTTTGCATCAATCTGTCTTTGTTGGCAATCTTAGGCCTGCCATCACTCCCAGGGTGACTTCATGCCTCCTGACTGGCATTACTTCACTAGCCCTGGCTGCTTGCTCCTGTTCAGCAGGAGCTTCCCTATAGAAGCTGCCTGGGTGATTTTGAACCAGCCCCAGACTTTCTGCCGAACCTACCTTGCAGGGTTGCCGTACAGATCACAAAGCGGGAGAATGAAGTAAGCTGCTTTGCTCCCCACTAACAAGAAAGACAGAAGTTTGCCTAGGAAGAGGCTGCTGAGAGGGGAGGAGATAAAGTTGCCAACTTTAGATATGGAAATTCCTGGAAATTTGAGGGGTGGAGCCTGGAGAGGGTGGGGCTTGAGAAGGAACCTCAGACAGATACAGTGCCATAGACTCCACCCTCCAAACAAGCCATTTCCTCCTGGTGAACCATTGTTGCTAATCTCCAGGTAGGGACTGGATGTGACTGAGAATTACAACTGCTCTCTAGAAGGGAGGGGGAGGAGATGGAAAGCTGAAGTCAGAGGGACACATAGAGGTAGGTTGATGGTTGGCTGGGAAGGAGATAGGCTTGCCAACTCCAGGCTGGGAAATTCCTGGATATTTGAGGGGTGGAGCCTGGAGAGGGTGGAGTGGGACCTCATACAGGTACAATGCCATAGACTCCACCCTCCAAACCAGCCATTTCCTCCTGGGGAACCATTTTTGCCAATCTCCAGGGGAGGTCTGGAGATCACTCAGAATTACAACTGCTCTTCAGATGGGAGAGATCAGTTCCCCTGGATAAAATGGTAAGCTCTGTGTCATTATACCCTGATGCTGAGTGCCCAAGGCCAGAGCCCCTGCCCAGAGCTTCTTTCTTGTATTTATTTTCACAATTGGCCTTATTCCTAGTATTTATGTAAAGACTAGGGAGCAAAGCCCGTTGTGGAGGAAGACAATGGGCCCTAGAAAGGAAGAGAGGGAGGGTGGAAGGGAGAGAGGGTTGGAGAAAGGGAGGGAGGGAGGAAGGAAGGAAGAGGGGGAAGAGTGTAAGAAAGGAGAGAGGAAGAAAGGAAAGGGGGGAAAGGAAGGGAAGAGGGGCAGAACGGGCTTCTCTAGGCCTACTGGGCCATTAGAAGGGCCAGAGGATGGGGGGGAGGCAGAACGGGCTTCCCTGGGCCTACTGGGCCCATAGAAGGCCCAGAGGACGGTTTGGAGGGGGCGGAACGGGCTTCTCTGGGCCTACTGGGCCATGAGAAGGCCCATAGGATGGTTTGGGGGGAGGGCAGAACGGGCTTCTCTGGGCCTACTGCACCCATAGAAGGCCCAGGGGATGGTGTGAGGGGGGCGGAAAAGGGCTTCTCTGGGCCTACTGTACCCATAGAAGGCCCAGGAGATGGTGCGGGGGACGGAAAAGGGCTTGTCTGGGCCTACTGCACCCATAGAAGGCCCTGGGGATGTTGTGGGGAGACGGAAAAGGGCTTCTCTGGGCCTACTGCACCCATAGAAGACCCAGGGGATGGTGTGGAGGGGGGCAGAAAAGGGCTTGTCTGGGCCTACTGCACCCATAGAAGGCCCAGGGGATGGTGTGGGGGGACGGAAGAGGGCTTGTCTGGGCCTACTGCACCCATAGAAGGCCCAGGGGATGGTGTGTGTGTGTGTGTGGGGGCGGAACAGGGCTTGTCTGGGCCTACTGTATCCACAGAAGACCCAGGGGATGGTTTGGGGGGGCGGCGGAAAAGAGCTTCTATCACCTGCTTCGGCCATGAGGGCCTGTCCCTGTGCTCACTCTGCAGACGGTCCTCTCCTGTCGGAGGACCGAAGCAGACTGAGACGAAGACACTGACCGAGGCTGACGTGGGTGGGACTTCACCAAGCAGCCAGTCAGCCCTGGGCAGCGTCTTCTGACTGCCAGTTCTTGAGCCCAATCAATTATGGCAAGCATAGAATGTTGCAGAACCAAAATTCAAATATTAATAAGGACGGGATGTTTAATTTTTTTCAAAATAGCCTGTGCAGCTATTTAACTACATGGCAATTGTGAAGTCCCACTGTCTGGCCAGGACAGGGTAAGTAGAGGCCCACCATGTGCACAGCTTGCCCCTCCTGGGATGAGCTGAGTTGGGGGTAGCCTCTCACTCCCGACAGCACTGATACAGATCCACATTGCTAGCTAAGTAGGTCACAGGGCACTGCTTGTGTTAAGTGAATCTGTATTGTTGTCATATATATATATATATATATATATATGGCGGCTGTTCAATTGTGTGGCAAAAGGTTCCAGCATGTTATTTCCATTATTTTGCCACCTGCTGATCTTCTTTTAAAAGAACAGTAAATGGTTTTTCAGGAATGCAGTTAATGAGAGAACACAAAAGAGCTAAAACAAAAGGCAAGTTTTTGGACAACACAGAAACCTCACTGAAACACAGGTACAGAAAATTGTTTTTGTAAAGTGTGCAGTTGGGAGGAATACTATCCTCACTTATCTAAAGAATAAAAATCTGATGGGTCTGTAGCCAGCTATTGTATGATTTGTTTGTTGACTGGTGCTTGATTCAGAGGTCAGCCAGGGGGAAAAAAAGGCTCCTGGCAAAGAAGAAAAGCACAGAATAGTAAGGAAAAGGCAGAGATGAGGCACCATAACACAAATAATCTGGTGCCCAGTGCTTTGGGATACTGAACAAGAAAGGAGATCTTAACAGCATAACAGCAAAATTTTAGTACAAGACTAATGAAATATAATATCTAGGGACTCATGCTCAATCTCACCATTTATGTTACATCTTCTAAAGAACATTTAAAACTAACTACAACCACAGAATGAATAATATCTCTAAACAGAAGGCTGCAAGGAACCCACATTTTAATCTTTTTTTTTAAAAAAAACACTCCTCTTTAAAGTACTTGAGTATTAGTTTTATGGAAAGGAGTTCAAACTGAGGAAAAAAACCTGGAAAATAATGAGTAGAACCTGCTAAATTTAAAGCAACATCTGTGGCATTGTGATGGTGAAAGACATACCATAACCATCAGTAGTAATGAGAAAAATAGGAGCTATTTGTTATATAGTATTACAGCGGGGGAAACTAAAAAATAAATCCTGTATCAGGAACTAGGGATGAAGCCAGCTTTTGGAAGCTGTCTGGTACATCTGAATACCTTCATTTCAAATTTGTTTCTCCCTTGTAAGAAATGAACCAGTGAGTCTTTATTTTCATACTGGTTTCTCTTCCCTCAGGTTGAATGTTTACTATTAATATTAACACATTCTTTTCAATGTTATTTTTGCATCTACTGCACACAATACTCATATAGCAAAGAAGACATGTATTGGGCCTATCAATGGTCTAAAAACAATGTAAAGGAAACAAACAAAAATACATAAATGATGGCAACAAAAATTAGCGCATTAAGACAGATAATAGTGACAGCATATGAAGTCAAAATGAAAAGTCACAGTGTGTCATCACTTTCTGGTACTTGCGAATCCAATCTTGGGGAACAGGCAGATCACCTCCCTTCACACATCACACAGGTAGCATAAAAACAAGGGCCAAGAGTCAATCCTGAATCCTCTGTCACTGCTTGGTTGCAATTTCTGAAGCAGCCCTTTCCCTAAACCAGACTGTTGTGCCAAAAATAACCAAGGGTGAACTTTGTGCTCTTTTAATGTTGACAGAGTGGATTTTATATGGAGTCATGGAAAAGTCCCAAAACTCTTATTAAGATTCCTTCGTTATCCTTCAGTTTTCAACTTCCACCCCCTTCATCCCGAGAAATGAACAACATCTGATTAGAGCTTCCCATGATATAAATCAACATTGCAGTGTGGATTTACTAAGCTAGTTTCTGCAAGATAGAGTCTGGGCCAATGTTCAGTCATAATGCTTCATGAAATGAGTAGCTAGTAAAGCTACAGTCATAACTTGTTAATGACTGGATTCAGTATTCAATTATTTTAGTGGCTTCAAAACTGCTTGGGTTCCATGTTTCCCACAAGGCAACGATACTGATGATATTTATGCTCCATAAAGTAATAATGTTCTCCCTAAAATGAGATGCAGATGGCAGCTTTGTGGTCATACAGTCTTGATTAAAACCTATTAAAGCAGCTGTCAGAACAGAAAGGCCAACAAATACACTATAATTTGGGGAAAATGTCTTAAATCACTGCTGAAGCATAACATTATTTGTGGGGCCCTAATGGTGGAGATTGTGGGGTAGATTGCTCCCTCATGAAGAAAGAGAAATGACAAGTTAGTGTTAGCTACTTGCTGCTGGTCCACATAGCAACATTCTAGACACGGACATCAGCCTGCTGTTCAGTAAAGGATCTTACTGGATTTCATATGACAGCCTTTCCTAGATTTGTATCAAGATCAAATCTGGAGAGAGGACACCTCATTTTCTCTGTATTCTCTTTCTCTCCCTGTGGCAGCCCCCATATTATTTCTCTGCTTCCTTCTTTCCTTACCATCCACTCACCCACTAAGCTACCTTTTATCTGCTCCCCATCTTCAGCTATATTTATTATTTACTTACTTCATTTATATCACACTTTTCTCCACAATGGAGACCCAAAGCAGTTTATATCATTCGCCTCTCCTCCATTTTATTCTCACAACAAGCCTGTGAAATTGGGCTGAGAATACATAACTGGCCCAAGGTCACCCAGCGAGTTCCCATGGCAGAGTCAGAAATCGAACCTGGGTCGCCCAAATCCTAGTTCAAAATGCTAACTAATACACACTAGTAACCACACTGACTTTTGTGGGGTGGCTGCTGTTGAACAGTAGCAAGCAACCTGGTCTGGATGAATCATGCAAGTCTCCTGGTAACAAGTTGCTCTTGGGTCAGGTCTCCTTCAAAGGCCAAAATAGCCTCAGAAAGGGCTCTGTCCCCCTTCCCTAGCCTTTTGCTGACAAAACAAAGTCTGGCAATACTTGTGGTAGCCTAGCAATGTTGTGGTAGCCTAGCAACAGCCACTAAGGGCATTCCTTAAAGCTACAGGGACTTTTTCATTATTTGATGGTTTTACACACACACACCCGTGTTTGTTTTTTAAGATTTCAGGTTTTTTTCTGCAAACCTGGGATGTTTTTTAGGTTTTTAGGACCTGTATATAATATATATATATATATCCCCCCCCCCCATATTTTGGTGTGAATGCTCCACATGCTCCCACAGCCTTTGGCTTCCTCAGCTGCCACTCTGAAGGTCTGCCAATCCCCTGGCTGCATTGCCTCAGCCCCGCCCACAGAGTCGGCAGCCAGCATCTCGCTCTCAATCTGGAGGGAGCCGGCAAAGGGGATGGATGCTCCGCCAAGGGAGCGACAACCCCCCCATGGGGGAGAAGGAGGCAGATCTAGCGAGTGGCAGCAAGCAGGGGAAGCACTCAGTCACAAGGTTGCCACTTTGTCAGGGTGATAGCTCAGCAGGCTGCACTGCAGAGAAGGCAGCCCAGTGCCTTTCAAAGGCTCCCCTGTCTTCCTTCAGCAGCGGAGGCAGGGCAAGGGAGGGTCTGACCTAGAGGAAACGAGCTGCGGCTCCTGGAAAACTGGACTCTCTCCTGAGGAAGACACTTCTCTTAACTCCTGTGTGGGACTAATTTACTAACTGTCCCCTCAGTGGCTGTTGGTAGGCAACCAACTTCTGTCAATAAACAAAACAAAGGACTTTCAGCATAACCCCTCCCCCGCCCACTGCCAGCTTGGTCACTTTCCTGTCAGAATAAACTTAAAATGGCTCTCCAATTAGACTACAGTATAGAACAACTAAAAAGACAGGTCTTCAGAAGGACCTAGAAAAGATTAGATCACTTAAACAAAAGTATAAGAAGACTATTAAACTTAAGAAAGAGCTAACTTCTCAAAAAGACTGGTCAGCCCTACATCTAGCGATAGCAAATAATGACCATAAGCTCTTTTGGAACCTAATTAAAAACTCTTCTCTTCCCTCACACCACCAGACAGATATAACCACATCTCAGTGGATAGCCCATTATAGTGCCCTCCTTCAAAGTCCAATGGTACTTACGTCATCCAATAATACAGAACCCCGACTTTTAGCTGAGAATATGGGAAGTTGGCCAGCGGTTTCCCCCATCCAAATTACTAACATAATAAAACATGTTACATCATTTAGCGAGCAAGTATTTGGCTTCCCCAGGCGGGAAACTGTATGCGGCCTTCATGGATTTGAAGACCGCTTTCGATTCCATCAGTCGTGGCAGACTATGGTGCAAACTGACAGAAACTACAATAGACAGAAGGTTACTATCTTTAATTATGAACTTATACACCGATACCTCTGCCCAAATTAGATACAATTGGCAAAGGCAACTTACTGCAAGTTTTCAAACTAACAAGGGAGTGAAACAAGGCTGCTTGCTCGCCCCAGCTTTGTTCAATCTATTTATCAATGATATGATCCCATTTGTGAAATCCCAGGCCAAACACCCCCTTTTATGGCAAATATACCAATTCCAATCCTTCTGTACGCAGATGATGCCGTTCTTCTCTCCAAAACAGAACTGGGCTTAAAATCAGTAATAAACGCATTCATTACATACTGCATAAAAGAGGACCTTAAAGTTAATTATTCCAAGTCAAAGGTCCTTAGATTTTCCAGAACATTCCACAATGGACCTAAGATAAGCGTATTGGGCGGGGCCTTGGAGAGAGTCCCCTCCTTTAGCTACCTGGGCATCACTTTTAATTACAATCTATCATGGAAACCGCATGTCCGGGCAGCTCTTAAAGCTGCAAATATCACAGCTAAGGCGATAAAAAAATTCTGTTACTCCAAAGGTGCAAACCACATACCAGCTGCCATTAAGATTTTCAATGCCAAGGCTATCCCGCAGATTCTTTATGGGTGTGCAGTGTGGATTGAAGGAGTATCTGAAACCCTTGATTCTCCCTTACACACCTTTTTGAGGGAAATTGCGGCAGTTCCTAGATGCGTAGCGGGAACTGCACTCAGGGTTGAATTTGCTCAACCATCAATTGAACAGAGAGCCTGGCTCGCAGCTTTTAAGCTGTTCATGAAGAAGGGCATTCAGGGGGGCAGCACAAATAAAGCGGGTTTCTCACATTTAATCCCCCATGACACCTACAAGAGCAGCCGATCCAAGTTAATCAAACAGAAACTAAAAACCTTGGGGATTGATATATCAACCCCACTACCTAATGAGCTGTTCAGAGAAATTAAATTGAAATTAAAGGAACTTGATTTCAGTAGCACCCTTCAAAGAGCCCGGTGTACTTGCTCGGGTTTATCGTTGGGTCTTGCCCCCCCGAGATGATTCCAACATATTGCTATACTCTTAAGATCTCAAGACAATGTCGTGCTTTCACCCTGGCGAGACTTAACTCTTTCCCCTCTAAGGTGCTTTTTGGCCGTTTTTCAGGACTTCCGTTTTCGGAACGACTGTGTGATTGCGGACAAGAGATGATAGAAACTATGGACCACATAATGCTTCTCTGTCCCAAGTGGAATAAGGAAAGAGAGAGATATATTACTCCTATTCTGAGAAAAGAAAAACTCCCTTCCCTCCCTTGGGTAGTCTCAGTGCTACTCTCTGATAATACTATTGACAAGCAAATCACGGCTAAAGTGGCCTCCTTTTTAGCTGCAGTGATCAGGAATGTAAATTTGTCCGAATCTAATTAGTTCACCCCTGATAGCTGTTGACCACGTACAAACTGATAATTTTAAGTGTTTCCTTTTTTCCTTTTTCCTTTGGGGGGGGCGCGGGGGCATGACTCTGGTCCTTTATCCTTGTAAAATGATTGACTTGCTAATATCTGCCTGAATCTAGTGCTGGTTACTTGTTTATACTGCACTGTTGCTATGGCTTTATGCTAATGCAATAAAGGTTATTATTATTATAAAATGGCTCTCTCTCCTTAAAATGGCTCTCTCTCCTTTTTGGCTTCACCATGACTGGCTGGCTAATGAGATGGGCCAGCAACCATCAAACCATTCTCTTCAACCCCCTGCTGTGCGGCTGACTTTCCCCTAGGGTTGCCAATCTCCGGATGGGACCTGGAGATCTCCCGCTGTTACAATTGATCTCCAGATGACAGAGATCAGTTCCCCTGGAGAAAATGGCTGCTTTGGAGGGTAGACCCTATTGCATTATCCCCTGCTGAGTTCTTTCATCCCACCCCCCCCCATGCTGCCTTCCACAGGATCCACCCCCCAAATCTCTAGGTATTTTCCTAATCAGAGCTGGCAACTGTACTTTCTTCTCAGTGCCTGTTGCTAGGCAACCAGGTTCTGTCAGTAAAAGGCCCTTTCCACACCTATTCTGGCCTTTGGGAGAAAACTCATGGGGCCCAGTCCTGATAGGGTTGCCAATTCTAGGTGGGAAATTCCTGGAGATTTGAGGGATGGGGAGGGTGAGCTTTGAGGAGGGGTGGGACCTCAGACAGGTACAATGCCATAGACTCTACCCTCCAAGCCAGCCATTCCCTCATGTGGAACCACTGTTGCCAATCTCAGAATTACAACTGGCGATCACTCAGAATTACAACTGCTCCCTAGGAGGGAGGGGTAGGAGATGGAAAGCTGAAGTTAGGGGGCAGATAACATGGTTGGCTGGGAGGGAGACAGGGTTGCCATCTCCAGGTTGGGAAATTCCTGGAGATTTGAGGGATGGAGCCTGAAGACGGTGAGGTTTGAGGAGGGGTTGCCAATCTCCAGGTGGGACCTGGAGATCACGCAGAATTACAACTGCTCTCTAGGAGGGAGGGGTAGGAGATGGAAAGCTGAAGCCAGGGGGCAGATAACATGGTTGGCTGGGAGGGAGACAGGGTTGCCATCTCCAGATTGGAAAATTCCTGGAGATTTGAGGGGTGGAGCCTAAAAACGGTGAGGTTTGAGGAGGGGTGAGACCTCAGACAGGTACAATGCCATAGACTCCACCCTCCAAACCAGCCATTCTCTCTTGCCAGTCTCCAGGGGAGGGATGGAGATCACGCAGAATTACAACTGCTCTTCAGATCGCAGTGATCAGTTTCCCTGGAGAAAATGGTGGACTCTGTGTCATTATACCCTGCTGAGGTCGCCACAGCAAATTAACGCTGAGTGCCCAAGGCCAGGGCACTCTCCCAGAGCCTCTTTCTAGAGCTCATTGTATTTATTTCCACAACAGGCCTTATTCCTAGTATATATATATATATATATATTTACCCAGCAGGAATACTCTCAAAAGGAGTTGCATTAGTTTAAAAATATTAAAATCAATGAAAAATAAAAAAGACATGAGGGAACTTTTGTTTTTCTTCCTATTCTAGGAAGTAACTAGGTTGTATTGCCGTGACAGGAGTATTAATAAGAAAAAACCTGTCCACTCCCTCATAAATCCTAGTTAAATATTGTCACGATAGCTGGTCGTCTTTAAAAATAAGATTTGTCCAAGAACAGCCTTGGCACCAGTTTCATTTTTGTAGCACATAGTCCTTCCCTAGGTATTTTTGCATAGAAAAATATTTATATAATATTGTGGCGACTATGAGATTAATAGGGACCACAAGAGAGCTATTTTGGTAGTTTACTAGAAAATAGCAGTCCTTAGGGTGTGTAACTTATTGATATAAAGAACAAGAATAAATTCATCTTATATTTAGATGGGCTAAAATATTATTTCAAGCCATCTGGGACAAACTTGTCTTGTACCATTGGCTCAAGACCCATACTTCTGAAAGAAGGGTTTGGCTGTGTGTGTATTTCATATATAAACAAACTGGAGCAAAGGGAAGGAAAAAACCTCTTAGATAATAATCACAAAACTGCTCTTGACCTTTTCAGCATGATTGCCAAGGAGAAAGCTGAACTAAGCCTTTCTTCTAAAGCATTCTGGATGTTGTGAGGCAGGGACTGAGCTATAATGCCTTGTCAGGTAACCCAAACAAGGGCATTATCTTTGAGCCTTCTTGTATGACGGCTTCTGATAGACTAAAGGGGACCCAAATCAGCTACTGGCTATATTTTTTGACATTTTAAGATGCCTTGAGGTTTTTCATCAAAAAGAAAAATGAAAATGTTACAAATAACAGTACATCACACTTTTCAAGCAATCAGTGTCTCTCCCTGTCTTCTGTTTCCTAGCCTTTGAAGACTAGATGGCCTGTATGGGTCCCTTCCACCCCCAACATTTCTAAAAACCCTTCCCTATTTTGGTTTATATACTCATGATTTACTCTGATGGAAGTCACTGAACGTACAACACTGGAAGGTGTAATAACCTAATGGTTACTCCTCTGCTCAACAAGAGAGGTGGCAGGCTAGTGCAGGTGGAGTAATTCTTTACTAAAAGTTGAAGGCTGTGTTTAGTTTATTCTCTGAATTGTCACTGTAAATTAGGCCCCACTTACAACAGATTGTTAACAAATCAGGGAAAAAATGGTTAGGTTGTGTTTTTTGTTTGTTTATTTTCCTTTCAGGCCAGTAGCCAAGTACTGACATATTTTGACAATTGCCACCATCTTTTTAGGCCATACATTTCTTCTGAACTAGAAAAAATTAAGTTCTATGCCTGTTTAGATTGAACAGAGACTTGCAAATAACAGTTCAGATTCTGTTTTGATGGTGGGGAGGGAATAAATGCATGGACCAATTTTTGGTTCTGGTTGTGTTGCAATCCATGCATTCTGGAATCCGTGCATTCTGGAAGCCAAACCAAGGGAGAAACTCCTTTCTATTGTGCAAAATATTTGACTACTTTGGCATATGTTTTATGGGAGTCTAAAGCATTCTCAAAATATCTTGCGCCATCTCAAAATATCTTGCTCCATTAATCTTTCTGCTCCTGAGTCTAGAGTGGCCAACATTAGGTCCTCCTAGTCTTGTCCAGGCATGTTACTCCCACCTGAGCCATATACCACACCTATTCTGCAACATGGTTCTTCATAGCTGAAAATGAGACTCAGTGTTGACAGTACTACAAAGTGTCCTGGGTTCAATGTGGAAAAATCAAATAGTAAACTGTTAAATTGATATGACTTGCAGAGAAATTTATGAAATGCAAAATTCTAGTTTGTGAACTTCTTCCCATCCATCCTTATTGAGTATCTCACACAAACATCAATATGTAATAAGAGAACTGGCCCTGAAAGTTCCTAGTGTCTTAACTTTCCATTTACCAGGCCATTGAAGTTACAAATTTCTACCAACATTTGCCTTTTCTGTTTTTGTTTTTAATGTGTTACTTTGTTGGTTCTGGAATCTGCAAAACAGATAAATCAGAGGAAAATGGCTTACATAAACTGAAGGCATATATTGTTACTTTTCAAAGAGTTCATTAGGCAAGGTTGATGGTTTCAAAAACAGAAATGTGATTAAATAGGCTTTCCTGGGGATAATAATGCCCATATTCAACATGCTACTTAAGGCTTGTAAGCAAATTTCCCATTTCTCAGATGACTCTTATTAGGACACCACCCATTGAAACTGAATGTGGTTTGACAGAACTCATGAGACTGCGTAGGTGCATCATCACTATTGCCTTAACAAAGGAATGGGGAAAGCAGCAGAGGATCTGAACACCACAAGAAAACCGCTAGAATTTTCCTGTCTGTGAGGTTCTGTGGACAAAGGATAATCTACCCCTTCCATTTTGACCTTCCAATCTTTCATATGGTCCTGCCACTAGGGACTCCTAGAATCCATTAAAGTATAGGTAAGCGGTTGTACATGAACACTGTTAAGAGACACGTGCCAATGTAGCATCTCTTCACAGTGTACATTTTTTGCTCTTCTTTCTATGGAGGACTAAAAAAAATTACTGACATTTAAATGACTTCCAGATTTGGCTTCTAACAGGGATGTCAGCTGACTTAAACAGGAAGCTGATTTTGACTATGCTAAAAGCAATCTCATCTGAAGCTCAAAAAAAGGAAAGGAAGAGAAGGGCGGAGGATGTTCAGGAACAATGTAGTCTGCTCAAGCACATCCAGAGTGACAGCTTTAAAGCAGCAGCGTATTTTTTTCCATAGTGTACATTATTTTCCTCCCAGGAAAGAATATTTTGCATAACTTACCTATGAGTTTCCCTGGCTCGTGGAATGGGGGAGGGACAGTCTTTCTGAGTTTACCTCAGAATTTCACAATTTTATGAAGAATATATTATGATTTGTTTTTGAAAGCGTAAGTTGCTACTTTATAGCACAGGACACTACTGAGAGCTCTAGCTGAGAATGTGTTACTGCACTTTTACTACAGAACGATTGGTCCAGGGTGATGCTTATATGACACTGTCATCCTAGGCACATACTGAACAAGCATAGGATTGTGCTGTGAGTGCCTACGGCAGGTTTCTGTCTGTAGCTGGAAGATCTGAGTCTTATAGTGTCCCTTATGAGTGTCCCTTAGTGAAGAAAGAAATGGAACAGAATTACATTATACAATTGGGTTTTGATTTTAATATCATGGTCTAGAAGCTTTTAAAAGAGCAATGAGTTGCCACACTTCTCTCAAAGAGTGTTTCGGTGGTCTCTGGTCTTCTTGTTGTTGCTCAGTTGCAGTTGAGTCCAACTCTTTGCAACCCCATGGACCACATCACGCCAGGCCCTCCTGTCTTCTGTTGTGCTCCAGAGTTTGCTCAACTTCGTGTTCGTTGCATCGATAACACTGTCTAACCATCTCGTCCTTTGCCGTCCCCTTCTTCTTTTACCTTCAATCTTTCCCAGCATCAGGGTCTGTTCCAGTGAGTGCTCCCTTCTCATTTGGTGGCCAAAGTATTTGAGCTCTAGTCTTAGGCCATCTTAATTGAGTTCTGCCTATCCACAGCCAGGGAATGGACTTCACTAGAAAACATAGCGCTCACGTCAGTAACAATGAATTTCTGAGTAAGCTGATTACTTTGTACTGTATAGATTTTGTATATTATTGGTTTTTTATTGTTTTGTTGTACAGTATTTTTAATAATTTTTATAATGGTGAGCTTTCTGGCAAGGTAGGATTTTTAAAAATCTTTTAAATAAATGAATAAGAATGATTGATGAAATTGCATTGCCTCATAAGATTTATGGTACTGATAATGAGATTTCAAGAGATAGTGTTTCAGAAATGGATCAAACCCTTCTGTTTCTTATGGATAAAGTATGCGGCCCATTTGAGAAATACATGATAGATTGCTTCAGACAGCTAAGATATTCTGATTTTTGAAAACATGTTTTCAATAAAAATAATTAGATTTATTTACTTCACTTATAACACACCTTTCTTCCCAGTGGGGAACCAAAATGGCTTACATCATTCTACTTTCTTCCATTTTATCCTCATAACAATCCTGAGTGGTAGGTTAGACTGGTAGTGCGTGACAGATCCCAGGTCACCGAGGAAGCTTCCATAGAAAGAGTGTGGATTTAAACCTGAGTCTCCCAGATCTCAGTCTAGCACTCAAACCACTATACCACACTTGCAGTTATAGAACTGCTATGGAGTTGGTTTATTGGCATTAGAAAAGCAAAAGAATAACAATTGTTTGCTTCCTACCTAGAAGTTCTGTAGGGCTCCCTCCTGCACAAGACATCTGATTGCTGGGGTTCCCTTTCTCCCATGAGTCACATGTCAGGGTGTGGTTTGGGCTGCAATTCTTTCTGGCAATTCCTTGCACGAGCATAAATTCTAGGTGGGATCAGTACTACTGTAAATGGTGGAAAGTGTATTAAACAACTGTTCTTAGAAATAAGCTTAAGAGCAACTTGAAGCCCACAAATTTATTACCACATGAAAAGGGGGGGACCACTGGCCATCATAATTAGATAAATTATATATGATAGTTAATTGGATTTTCCATGTTCAAAGGGTGTATACTTCTAAAGAGAAAAACTGCACTAATTTAACAAAGTAGTTCTTGCCTTCTTTTTTAAAGGGAAAATTCCAAGGGTTAATTGGAGTTCTGCTTGCAGACTGTAGGGGAGTCCTGAGTGATGAGTGAAATTTTGCAGCAGAAAAAGGTTGACAGTCTACAACTTCCAATACTGTGTCAATGCTGAAATAACATAACTGTGGGCCTCCACTGTGGAAGAGAATGTAGCCATTCATATTACCATCTGCTCCATCCCTTTCTAATACACCTATGCTGGACAATAATTTAACCTGGTGGCTTAACAGATACCCACTTTGGGTTTGAAAATACCTTACTCAATATTATTTCTCTTATATTTGATTATTGCGCCTACGAATTTTGCCACTGAGAGGGTGACATGATCATCTGTATCTGATAGTAGCCATGATACCTGGGCTCGCACATTAAGCAATTCCATAACTTCAAGTAAAGGGGTGACCAAATTAACCCTCAACTCATTGAATATAGGGCACTCCATAATCATATGTTCAATGGTTTTGATTTTATCATATGAGCATCTACATGGTCTATTAAAGTATGATACTCTGTTATATCTGCCCTCCACAACCACTGAGGGAAGAATGTTCAGTCTTGCCAAAGTAAAAGCTCTTTTTAGTTTTAGGACTGTCAATTGATAAAAATATTTCGGCAGTTGCATTGGGAGAGCAATTCCCAAATGGAATGTCGAACATATCCTGCACGCCCTCATAGATGCATTTGTAACATCCAACTTCCTTACACATTTTTAAATTTGTTGTATGTCTTCAGTTTATGTATTCTTAATCATATCATTTGTTATTCCCAGGCATTTCATTTTCTTTTCCAATAGTTGATCCCATTGGCTATAATGTTTATCTGCCTGGATAAGCCCTAGTAGATCCTCCCTCAAATTTAAAAACCTTTACTTTGAAGAGAAATGCTTTAATCCAAGCCCTAGCTTCCATTGATAATTCATCTAGTTCCGTTCTCAGTGCTATGCCCGAGACACATCAAGGAGTAGTCAATAAGCATAGAAAAAGTCATACTGGATGGAATCAATTTTTTCAGAAGTGGCCTGAAACCAAATTTTCACACCATACAGGAATTGGTTTAGAACCTTAGCATTAAATACCTTTAAGCCCGATGGGACAAATTCACCACCTGATGAGTAGAAGTACTTTACAATTTTCCTCCCTTACTCTCAAGGCTGTGTTCCTTGCTAGAGCTGAGTGTATTTTCCATGTAAGAGATGCTTCAAAGTAGATTCCCAGATATTTAAATTGACTGACCTATTCCAAAAGTTGGCCTGCTAGGTCCCATTTGGAGATTTTCCCCTTTTGATGAATACTATGACCTTGGATTTTGCCACATTGATGCAAAAACCTTCATGATAACACTAAAGCTTGAAATTTTTTATCAGCTTGCGGAGGCCCACTATTGATCTAGACATTATTACTGCATCATCAGCGTATAGAAGGATTGGAACTTCATGCTTAGATAGATGTGGAAGATGACATGTTTCCTTCAGGAGACAGGGTCTGAGGTCATTTATATATGTTGAACAACAGGGGTGCAAGTAAATATCCCTGCTTGACTCCTTTGTCTAGGATGAAAGGCTCTGATAGCTGTCCTAACTCCCTGCATCTAACTCAGGCGGAGGGTTGGTTGTAGAGCTGTTGAATTCAGTAAAGGAGACTTAGTTTAATGCCATATTCCTTCAGCTTTTCCCATAGCTGGGGTCTAGAGTCTGTATCAAATGCTGATTTTAGGTCCATGAAGGCAGTTGCCAACATGCTTTCTCCAGAACTTGTGTACTTATCAACTAAGAACTGGAGGGTATGGCAATGGTCAGTGGTACTTGCACCTTTTCTAAAGCCAGCCTGTTCATTTTCCAAAATGTTATTTTCATCAACCCAAGATTCCAACTTTTCAAGAAAAACTGCAGTGTAAAGTTTTCCTATAGTGGATAGCAAGCTTACTGGATGGTAATTCATCAAGTCCCCCTTTTTATAAATTGGAACAGTTATTGGACTACGCCAGACTTCAGGTATATTTCCTGTCTTTTTTTTTCAGTGAAAAAAGCAGCCAAAATCTGTGCCCACCAGTCTGGTTCAATTTTGAATAGTTCTGCTGGTATTAAATCGGGCCCAAGTACTTTCTTTCTTTTGTTGTTGTTGTTAACATAACCTGCAAAAGTGACATGTCTACTTTCCTAACACATGCCTACCCATATGCCCCATGCAGAGGGGTTATACCACATTCTTAAGACACAGTCACAATATGCAAACAAGTAATTATGAAAATAGTACAGAACAAGTATGGATCCATTTATGATTTCTTTCAGATGTGTAGGCAATGAATTGATTCTCTGTAGCCAAGGACATGATCTATTAGAAAAGAAAGCAACAACCAATTCTATAAAAAAGCATTGTTTCCAAGAACAATCAACTAACAAAAGAGGGAGGATAGGAAATATAGACTTTAGGTCTGCTATCATCTGGCACCATCTTCAAAGAAACCTTTAGCGAAAGGAAGGTAAGAGACAAAAAACAGATGCCCTACAGCAGTTTACTCAAGGACAAAGAAGATGATACTGAATAACTGGAAACCATACAATGCATATTTCATAAGACTCTTTTATGTGCTCCAAAGGAACATCTGTGTAAATAATCTTGTTTGGGTTTGTGGAGTTGTGACAAGCAAGCTACTACTCTCAGCAATCAAAGGTTTTCAGGTATCTGGTGTAAATAAAAAGGAAAGAAGGAGAAAGTTATATTGAGTATGGCCTTTGGTTCAGTTATTTTGAAAGCACAAGTTCATCAGTTTAATATATTTTGTAACTCCAGTCTACTCAATGAAAACCAGTTAAGTCAGGCTACTGACGAAGGTCAAATATTCTGTCTCCTTCCCACAGCCTTTCTTGGGTCATCAAACCAAGCTCAAAGCTAAAATTAACTTTTGCACATTTTATGCCATTGCCATACAATTTCTTTTTAATCTAGTAGTGACCAAAGTTAGAATACTGAAAGACAAGTGATTTGTGACTTTTTTCAGTTGAGTTCATTAAGTATAAAAACTAGGACAAGGCTGACACATCTGTGAAGAAAAGGTGTTTCATCCATACCACCTTTCTTGGAACATGAAAGGCAAGATACAATCTATAGTTCATGAAAATGTTACACATACTATCACTTATGTAACTTATAAAAAGATTGGATATAAGTGTAAATGCAAGTGACATCATCTTGTACGATGTGTTACCTTATGATGGAAACAAAATACAAAAATGAATATGGGGCCTAACTAGACAACACACAGTCCTCAATGGGAACTCAATTACCAGGGATGCAACACTGCAGTGTACAGGAAGAAGGTGCTTATTCCTTCCTCTCTCTTCATCTTCCCAATCCAAAACCACCCTACAAGACCACTAATTACCCACTGGGGAAACCTTCATGCACCCGAACAGTACATGGAGATTCCCCAACTAACGCAGTGCTCCTTGTGTTTCAGTTCAGGAAAATGGCACATGGAATGGAGGAACTGAAGGCCATTTTCATTGTGCACTGCAGCCCCAAGCAAACTGGGCACAGCTTGACTGAGAACTGAAGTTCTAGCGGGGAACTTGCAAGCAGATGTGGATCACAAAGACCTGGGGGAGATGGAAATATCTGTAATTAAGCCCTTACTTTGAGTTGAAGTACAACCAGAGGATTTGGAGGTCACACCACATCAAGAGATAATGAAACACAAGTTGGTAAAGCCAATTTGCTGCACTGATGCAACACATAAATGCTACATACTGTAATAGTATACATACTTTCAAAAATGTTCATGGGCCATTTTCGGGCACACAGCTATGTTTATTATGACTTTCTGATCATTGCCAGAAAAAAGCTGTGCTTCTTTCTCCCCCATAAAGGAGAAAGTTTCAGCTGACATGATAGCAAACATGTGATGAGTGAGACTCCCAGAGGTAAACACATGGGTGCATATGTAGGACACATGCCCACTGGAGGCAGAGCTTCTTTAATTATAGCCTTCTCAATTTAATGCAATATGGGCTTGGCTGCTTAATTAATCCATGTGGAGCATGTTCGTGACTCTTATAAAGGGGAAAGAAATGAATATTTGAGACTCAGCCAATTCAGTCTAACTGCCATGTTTGCATTATGAGTCCAGGATCTCTACCTTAGATCATTTGTTCACTTAGAACGATAGAACACCTGGATTAGGCAGGCTGGAATGGTATAAGACCTCCTTCCATTTTTGCTGCCTGGAAATTACTTTGTGAAAGACTTATTGCCTTGAGAGTCAGAATGTGATAAAACAGGTGGGACTGGCACATTAGTATGTTTGCACCATTCCTCTGCCTTGTAAATATATGAGTCAAAAGGCAGAATGGTGAAAAACATGAGTGATACATACAAAACAACCAGTGTTCTTAAACTTCTGCAAGATTGCCCGGCCTGATCCATGGTCTGTTGAAACCTGCAGGAGTGTTCCAGCAACATCAACTATACTGGATCACATTTTTTTGCTCCCATAAAAATATGTTCTCATTAATATTCAGAGTAAGCACATTCTAAAATGCAAAGACTTTGGAAAAGCTTTGCCCCAGTCTGAACGTTTTATGCAGAGGGTGCTGACATAACACAACAGGGGGTGCTGAATAATACAACAGAAAATAGTTTTAGATTTTTTTCCTAAAAGAAGTATCTAGCCCTTCAGCCATAAAAGAAAAGTATGAGCATATACACTTCTGTGGTCCGTGAAAGGCTAGGTTGTGGATAACATGGAGCAATTCTTCTATCCAAGCTACAAGTTGGCCTCCAAACTCTCAAAACATAAATTTAATTCATTTTTTTCCATTGGTTCCATTCACACTGGTCATGACCAATGTCAGAGCTGTGCTGACCTATGGTGATATCACACAATGCTTTGGTAAAAAGCAACCATGCGGTATAGATATTTTGTACCTGATCATCACCATCTTCACTGGCAATATTCCTTCCTCACTAAATTATGATCTAGTTTCGGTTTGTCCCAGACTAGTCTTTTTCTGAGGGGCCATGTGGCTCAGAGGTTAAGACGCTGAGCTGCAGACTGGAAGGTTAGTAGCTCGGCAGTTTGAGACCCTACTGCCACAAGACGGAGTGAGCTCCCATTTCTGGCCCCAGCTCCTGCCAACCTAGCAGTTCGAAAGCAAGAAATTGCAAGTAGAAAAATAGGTACTGCTTTGGTGGGAAGGTAACAGCAGTGGGAAGGTAAACAGCCTTGTGCCTCGGCGTTTAGTCATGCTGGCCACATGACCACGGAAATGTCTTTGGACAGCTTGAAAACAGAGATGAGCACCACCCTCGAGAGTTGGATTCATCTAGCTTTCGATCAAGGAAACCTTTACCTTTTTAGTCTTTTTCTGAGTCCTGACGTGGTGGGAGGCATCAAGACAGCAGCAGCAAAGTGCCGCTCAGCTTCTTCTGAAATGGTGAATACCTAGACAATTACCAGGTACGTTTATCCCTCAAACAGTCAGGTCCACATCAGACCTGGTTCACCGTGGCAGTAGCGTTGTAACAACTGACTGCATTTCTGAAGGCTCCACTGGAAGTGTCCTGAAGATAAAAGAGGATTATGGGGAAATGAAGATATTTGGAATGAAGAGGAGATGGGATGAATCCTGTCCATGCTAGAAACAACCAAGACCAACTTTCCTTCTCATGCAGGATCCACAGAAACACAATTTTAAAAGATCCCAGCGAGAAATCAAATTCTGTTACAGGGACAGAGACAAGGAAGGATCTGGGTGATGTTTCTAGTGAACAGTTGGTAGGATTCCTGTATTTGAAACCTCTCCATTATTCCACATCACCCCAGGTCCCTGATGCCACCTGCCTCACGCCTGCTATGCATATTAGTTGTCCAACTGGATCTTCTTTGTCTAGTATTTTTATGTATTAACTATGTTATGTATTAACCATGTTGATCAAATTGTTTTGCCTTGGAGGATTCAATATTTTTTTTAATTAAAAAAAGAGAAATTCAATCCCTGATCAGAAAAAGGACAAGAAATTAAGCAACCACATCTGGACTTTTAAAACTTTATTTCCATTGCAGAGGTCTTTTGATCATAGAGAATTAGACAGCTGTGCCTTAAGGAGAAGCTTCTTCACTTTCATCACTGCCAAACATGAAAGAAGCCTTGCCTTTTCCTTGCAAAGGCTCTCCATACAGACATGGTCATAATAGACTGCATTTCTATGGACTAGGTAAAGTCATCCATTCAGTACAGTTTTGTCTGCTGCAACCATAAGTCTCTAAGGTCTGAAGCACAGAGCACTGCTATCCTTGCCAACTGAGATCCTTTAACCAAAGATGCCAAGGACTGAATCTGGGATCTTTTTCATGCAAAACACATGTTCTGCCACTGAACTGGGGGTCATTTCCTTCTTAAAACCAGTTCGGTTCCTGGAAAATCCTAACAGTGCAATCCTAAACAGAATGACACCCTTCAAAACCCATTGATCTCAATGGACTTAGAAAGGTATAACTTCTTAGGACTGCACTGTAAGTTATATCACTTTGATTATCAGTTCCCAAATCAAGAGCTTATCAGTTATTACTCAGCTGTTTCTTCTATTCATGGATACAGCAAAACCTTCAATATATGACATTTCTTAGGTTAAGAACCATTTAGTTTTTGAGTAAGTTTGAGTGATAAATTAAAAATCCTATATTAAAAATAGTTTTAACATGTTTCACATCACAGCTGGAAAGGAGACAGCATCATTTGTTAGGTTTGAAGATTCACTTTGTCAAAAAGATAGATCGAGGTGGGTAGCCATATTGGTCTGCAGCAACGGAACTAAGTTAGAGTCCAACTAAGTTAGAGTTAAGACCAACGAAGTTTTATTCAAGGTATGACATAACATTGTATTCTGACATAACACTGTACCCCAGGAAAAGGAGTCTGTCAGTTAACTCCATGTTTTATTGAAGCAAAACGCTATTACTACTCTTAGCAATTAAGAATATAATTTATTATTATTATTATTATTATTATTTCAATATGCCGCCCTTCCACATGGGCTCAGGGCGGCGAACAAGGGCAACAATGCCATACAACCAGATAAAACATGGTAGATTTAAATGCAGTTCTTTGTTTTGGGGACAAGAAAAACACTCTAAGCCAAGATGCTGTAAAATCCACCTCTGTGCTAGAAAGGAGATGGATGGAGTCTAAGGACAGGATTCTCACAAATTAGGACACATCAATCTCCAGTTAATATTTTTTACCTATGTTGTTCCCCCCCCGCCCCCAAGTTGAACCGAAACAGAACTAAGCTTGTCATTCTTTTGATCTGTTAAAAAAGTGCCCTCACTATTTTGCACGCTGATTTAACAAACCACACTTATATATACAGCTATGACATGTAATTCCATTTCATCGTATCTGAGGAAGTGTGCATGCACATGAAAGCTCACACCTTGTATAAAGCTTTGTTGGTCTTAAAGATGCCCAACTGGACTCAAACTTTGTCAAAAAGAGACTTTGAGCCTACATTCTGTCTGGGAATATGTATAAAATGACCAAATTTACTTTTAGCAACAATTAACCACGTCAGAATGCTTGTAGATTGGTATACATATTTGCTATGTATGTACTCTTAGAGAATAGTAGCTTATGATGAATTTACTTCAAGTAACTCTGTGAACTGCTCAATTAAACCAAAACTGCAGTCCAATGCACAATCACTTGCAAGTAGTAATTGCTGATGGAAGGACTTATTTCTCGAAAAACATGCATATTATTGGGCTGCACATCAAACTAAACTGGTTTTTAAGATCCCCTTCCACTAAGTAAAGAATCTTTCACTTGTAGAAGGCTCCTCTCATGGAAGAAGTCCATCTATGAATAGAAGATTCCTCACTTTGCAGACAGATATCTTAGGATCCAACACCCTGTCTTAACTCTGATATCATTCAGAGACTATACTAGCCCTATAGTGTGCAAAAGCTGACAGAACCCTTGAGCCCCATTGTACTTCATATGCAAATCAGTGATGAACAGTAAACTGGAAACATAAAGATCAATACTGTACAGGTGCCAATTTAATCAGGAAATTAGGTGGTTGTGGCCCACTTGCAGAAGTCTGGGGAAGAGGGTGTTATTTGTTTTGGTTTTGTTTGTTTGTTTTGCTCCTGTGTATTGCTGTTTTTCTTTGATCCTGGTTTTAACTTTGCAGTTTATACTGCTGCAGTCTAGGTGGTTTGATACTGTTTTACACTGAGTTTACACTATGCAGTTATTTTTACTGGTATCTTTTGGTTCAGGTCTATTGGACCAGTATGGTATTCAGATCTGAGATTTTTCAAAAATCCTGAAATTTTTCAGGTCCAATAGACCAGAACCGAAAAATGTCGGTAAAAAAATTTCAGCCTAATCCTGGGGCTAGCTTGGCTTCTCCTGCAGCCCAGTTTAAACCGAGCTGCAGGAGAAGGCAGTGCAGAGCTGCACATGCAGGGAGCAGTGGGCACCCTGCAGGCACAGTGATCCCGGCTGGGCTGCCCTCTCTTGCCACCCAGTTTAAACCAGGCGGCAGGAGACGACAGTGCAGAGCTGTGCCTGCATGCCACAAGAGAAGCCAGCCACAGCTGAGGCAGCCGGGAGCTCTGAGCTCCTTGCCACCCCAGCTGTTCCTCAGGCTGACTTCTGCAGTCCCTTTAAAGTTTAAAGGGATTGCACAAGCCCGCCCAACAAACAGCTGAGAGAAGAAGAAGAAGAAGAAGGAGAAGAGTTTGGATTTATACCCCGCCCTTCACTGCCCAAAGATGTCTCAGAGCGGCTTACAAACTCCTTTCCCTTCCCCTCCCTACAACAGACACCCTGTGAGGTAGGCGGGGCTGAGAGAACTTCTGACAGAAACTGTCCTTGAGAGAACAGCTGTGCCAGAGCTTGTGACTGACCCAAGGTCACATCAGCAGGTGCAAGTAGAGGAGTGGGGAATCAAACCCGGTTCTCCCAGATAAGAGTCCGCACACTTAACCACTACACCAAACTGGCGGGAGCAGTCTCTGCTATTTTCAAATCTACCTGAAATTCCTGAATTTCTGTTGATGGTCAGCCAACCAGACACTGTTCCCATGTATTTAGCCGAGGGCTTAGAGGTCATGGTTGGGTGGTTGAAGCAGAGCCAGCTGAAACTGAATCTAGGTAAGATGGAGGTTCTCTGGCTGGGTGGGGGAGGGCCATGGTTGGGTAGTCAACTCCCAGCTGTTGGTGGGGTGCCCTTATCACCGGCGCCATTTGTCAAGAGGCTGGGTGTGACCCTGGATGCCACCTTATCTATGGAGGCCCAGGTTGCGAAGGTTGCCAAGCTGGCATTTTTCCAATTTCACCAGGTTAGGCAACTGGCTCCCTACCTGTCTCACCCCAACCTAGCCACACTAATCCATGTAATGATCACCTCCAGGACAGACTCTACATGGGCATACCCTTGCACCTGATCCAGAAGCTCCAACTGATCCAGAATGTGGCTGCATGGGTCCTTATGGGGACCCCTTGGGCAGCACATACTCAATCTGTGCTGTGTGAGTTGCACTGGATTCCAGTGGAGCACTGGATCTGGTTCAAGGTTCTGGTTTTGACCTTTATGGCTGTAAACAATACCTTCAGGACTGCCTCTCTCGATATATCCCTGGAAGAGCATTATGCTCTAGCAATAAGAATCTCCCAGTGGGCCCCGGCCCAAGAGAGATCCAGTTGTCCTCAACTAGGGCCAGGACTTTTTCGGCCCTGGCCCCTACCTGGTGGAACTCTCTGCCAGAGAACATCCATGCCCTATGGGATTTACTTCCTTTCTGTAGGGCTTGTAAGGCAGAGATGTTCCGCCAGGCATTTGGTGGAGGACAGCAATGGTCTGGCACTCTCCCATTCCTATCCCCCTCTTTTTCAGCATACCCTCTCCACCCAGGGGGCTGGTGGAAAGTACTGTCATATTGGAGTTAATGTTGTTTTCTGGATGGGATTCTGATATTATATGTCTTCATTATTCTCTATGGGGAATCTTCCCAGGGGGTTGGAAGGGCTGTTTTTACAGTAAATTGCACCAAAATTGCAACAGTGCTGGTGGTGCTCATCCACTAAATAATCCCAAAGTTTCAAGTGAATTGGGCCACAAGGTCCAATTCTATGGGCCCCTTGAATAAGGTGCCTCTATTGTTTCCTACTGGGGGGGTGTGTGTCATGCTTTCTCCAGGGCAAAAAAATAGCCAAAAACACAAGAGCAAGCAAAGCAACCGCTGGCCAAAAGCCTCCCAATGTAAACAGAACCAACAAGCTCAACAGAACCAATACAGAAACAGGGAATGCCAGCAGAACCACAGGACAATGTGGCAAGCCTAACACAAACAAATGTCAAAACCAGAGAATCCAAGCCAAAGTCAAACCAGAAAATCCAATGAAAACCAACTTGAGCAAAGAATACAATGCTGCAAGACCAACAGAACCAATTTCAAAGCACAGAATCCAAGCCAAACTAACCTGGCAAGCTGATACTAAGCTCTGGCAAGAAGACACTGACCTGGACATGCAGTAAGTCCTGGGAGCCTTAAAATAGTGCCCCCCCTCCGGTATTCCTAGTTACTCCCAAATATTTCTGGATTTTTTTTGTGCCCATTTACTGGAAAATCCCAGATTCCATCTGGACACTAAATGTATTGGGGGGCAAACCAGTAGGGTATTTTTGGGGTGTATATTCAGACTAGGGATATCCAAATGGACATCCCTACTAGTGATGTTGGCAGTGACATAAGGAAAAGCAGAAGGAGTTCAGGTCTAATTGACAATAAATAGATGAAGGGAAAGAACCTGGACCTGGATAGCCCAGGCAAGCCCGATCTTGTCAGATCTTGGAAGCCAAGCAGGGTTGACTCTGGCAAGTACTTGGATGGGAAACTTCCTTGACTTCCTTGAAATACCAGCAAAGGGCAGGGGCAGGCTTTATTCAGCCACCTCTCTGAATATCCATCAGACTCCCAGTAGGGGTCAGTCACCAGAGGTTGCCATGACTTCCAGGTGCACACACACTCACACACACGTGTGCACACACATAAAAAAAATCCAAAACAAAAAAAGCGGAAAGAGATGTTGGAGGCATAGGGCTGGGATGCTACCCAGGATTTTTCAAGGAACAGTCCTGATAACTTGGAGCAATTTAACAACACAAGAACATCAGATCACAAGAACTTCAGCCAAACACCCTCTAGAGAGTCCTCCCCACTGGCATGCAGAGAGATATGGCTATTATTTAGCTATCAAAGCTATTTCCACTAATAGGTCTATCCTCCAGGAATTTATTAAACTGCTTTTCAAAGACATTAGTGGCCTTCAACACAACCTTCCACGAGCTGGGTTGTGTGAAATATTGGGTTGGGGTGAAAAGGAGGAGGGGTCTCCTTTCACCATCAAAAAGACTACATTGGAGATCTTGGGACCTGCATGGACAAATGCTGTTTCTGATAGGGCCTGTGATAAGGAGGGAAATTAGATTATACTGAACAAAGAAGTTGACTGGCTCCAACTCATTATTTCTTATTGTTTGCTCTTAACCTACTACTGATCAGTATCACTGATGATCCTGGGTTCTATCATAAAAAGTACCCCCTTTCTCCATATGATTAATAATTTTAGAAACTTCTCTGTCATCTTTTTTTCTAAACAAAAAACTCATGAAATCTAGCAAATGTTAGATTTCCCCCTCCCTATAACCATCTTTTTGCACACACTTGCACTGAATTTTTCATTTGCCTTTTTGTTGACTATTCACATACATGAATACATGAAGTTGCTTTATACTGAATCAGGCCATCAAGGTCAGTAGTGTCTATTCAGACTAGCAGCAGCTTTCCAGGATCTCAGGCAAAGGTCTTTCACATCACCTACTGCCTTGTCCCTTTTAACTGATGATGCTGGGGATTGAACCTGGGACTTTCTCCATGTCAAGCAGATACTCTGTCACTGAGCCATCGCACCTCGCCCCTAAACATAATTTGGAGATCCATCTGCAGTTTTTCATCATTTGCTTTAAACCCAATAGATGAAAAGTAGCCATAGCCTGTCTGCCATCTGTGATGCATAATCTCTTCTGGACTCTGCCTTGCTTGAAATAACCTGTATGGTACGTGCCAGATATGTTCAAAGAGAAACTTGTTTAATAAGGACTTTGGCTTCATATTGGGTGTGTTCCTAGTAGTGAATTTTTTTCCTGTCCAGGTGTATGGCTGATAAAGTATGTTAAGGCTGGGGCTGGGTGACTGTACTGAATCAGTTAGTTATACAGGTGTTTATAATTTAAAATTATCTTAAATAAAGCTTTAATACAAGCGGGTGAAGGAGCTCCTCGATTATGAGAAGGGCTCCAGAATTTGGCTGCAACAAAAAGATCCCACTTGATAATTGTCTGCTTGTGAAAATTAAGCCAATTTTCTGTTTCATTTATAACTTTCTATTCCAATACAAAAGCAACAGAACTTCCCCCGAAGGAAGAAATTAACAAAAGACAGAACAGAATTTGACATTTCTTCCAGGCCTCCACTGAAATTATATTTGGCAGGCAACCCCAGGTCTGCGGATAGTGCCTGAGAATGTGCATGGCAGGAAATTTTTCAGGTTTGATCTATTTTTGTTTTCTTAAAACATCTGCTCTCCTAGCTTGCAGGACAAACCCCTGAAAATGACAAAATAAAATCCTTGTTTCACAAAGACTAACTCGACTTTGAATTAATTACCAAACAGTGGTTAACTAATTTTTTTTTTAAAGTTAAGACTGTATGTTAGAATCATACACACGCTCATTTGTATTCCACCCAAGGAGAAGAAAAACTTTAAACTTGCCTGGAACCAATATTTTAAGAGCAAAAGTGCTTTACACAAAGCACAAATACATAGGTATCATGCCAAGGACCACTATGAATACAAGTACATTCCTATCCGCATACAATGAACTATCTTCTGTGATTCTAGTATACATACATACAATGAGGTCAGCACCTCCTCTGGAGGGTACAAAGAGGTCTTTGTTTGCAGCATGAAAAACCTGAACCTACTACATAAACTTTTACACTAGCCTTTCTTGTTAGGTGATATAAGACATTATGAATCTTCCTGGTCTTCTCTATTGCTCCTCTTCTCTCATCTTAACTACAATAACAGAAAAACAAGGTAGTTCCCATTTGTGTTGGGAAAAGTGGGATCAAGAAGCGCTTCAGAGCTGATGCAGCTACTGGCTCATAGCTACCACGGTGTGCCCACGTGTTAAACACCAAGTTTTTATATGGAAGCTTGAAATAATGAATGCCCATCTCTTGTTCGAATAGCCTCAGCACAGCCAAGAAAAACACTAACAGAGAGAGCAAACGATATAGCTAGCATTCCATTACCATTACAAACAGATGGCTGAACTACCGAAATCATGGACATTTCATTAATGCTGCCCGTTTCAGGTTCAATTGTCCCATGGGTATCCAGAGTCTTTGAAGACATCAACAGATTAAGTAATATGACATTCTCGTGGAACAGGAATTATTACAAGTTACTGTAGCATGGAAAGGAAGTCAGAACACCTTTAAAAACAAAATATTCCATCCTGCATGCACTTTTTCATAAAGAAGTCAACATGTTTCAATTATATATATTTAATATTTGATTGATAGTGCTTCCACAGCTGTTTTATATATCTACATCTTTTTCTAACAAAACAACGTTAGCACTCTGAAAAACACTGCAATATCAAATAGTCTGTAGCCAGATTGCTGATCATATTTTATAATTTTTCTATGCAACTTCCTGACTTTGTTTCATGTCCTGATAATGTGGGCTATGCGTTGATGTCTATTGATATCTACTTTAACTACTTCTTCATAACAACACAGATTAACTGGCCTTGAAATACTGGCATATAGAAACATCACCATAAAGATAAAAATTATAAACAGGAGCACACACTTTAAACAGCATGGTTTCTACCTGTTCCTGATCTACTTAGCAGACCACCTTAAAAGGATACACAGACAATAAAAAGTTGTGTGTACAGCTGACTTAATTAACTAATGACAGATTGAACTTCTGATTCCATTAGGTTCACAAAAGCAATGATCTCAACTGAAATATGGATTACCATCACTGGCAAATGAAACAAAAAACATGTTTAACTTATATATGAGCAGCAACACCCCAATAGTTTGTTAAACCACATTATGCAGTATAAGATCAGCTTTTCATGTGTACTTGAGAAAAGTTGGGGATGGTATTTTGGAAAGCTGACCATAATTTACAAGCATTAACTCTGTTGTTTACAGTGGTTCTTTAAGGAAAGAAAAGCATTTATACTGAAGATTATTAATAAAACCATACAGCGAATATGAATACATTTTCTCACAACACTAACAACAGGGCAGTACTTATACCCGTGTACAAAAGAGGGGATGAAAACTGGTTAGCCACAGCTACAGCTTGATTATCTTCAAGTGCAAAGCCCCGATAGAGCTATGAGAAAGAGGTATATGTTTAACCGCTGTGTATGTATCAAACACTAAAGCCCCAATCAGAGAACTAAAGCACTCATCAAAAGGAGACAGACCTTGAATAGCAGAGGTACTGCAGGTCAGGGTTAACTAGCATTAGCCAAGCAGCAAGAACAGAATGCAGCTGTGCCTTTACAGAGTCCGTGATTCAAGCCAGGGCTAACTGTCTTTACCCAGGGCTCAAAGGAAATGACCTAGTTTCTGCAAACTTTTAAGAAGCCAAACAAAAGAGTTAACCATCTGTGGGCTACAAGCTGGTTATCTGCAATGGCAGATATCATTACTAGAAGCAAAACACATCACAGCCTAAAAAGCTGGTAGTGGAATCTGCACTTCGATGCATCCTTCACCGATTCTAGGTTTACAACTATGTCAGATTTTATTTACGTTTCTTCTAGTACTAATGGTCACTGAGATGTACATGATAATGTAAGTCAGTCTTTGAAATGCTCAAAAAAAGCAAGATGAATTCATTTTATTAAGTCCCAAGTCTTATGATACCCCCAAATGGCATCTGTTCCTGCTTTTAGATCATGCCACCTGAAGCAGTGGAAATATTTTGGGAGAAGGTGTTTTCTCTTAGGACACTCAGTGTGGGGAGCACTATTAGACCAAACCATTGGACCATTCAGATCCTCTGGGCTGGAAGTTAACTACTTACACCAATGGATAGATGCACTCTGGGCAATTTGGGAACCAGAAGCAAAATTAGCATGATGTGAGATGCTGATGAAGGACCATGAAAGTGGCCAGAGGTACTTCGGACACAGTAATTCTAGCAGGGGTCATTTCATAGAAAAAGAGGTGCAGGAGCTCATTAGCATAACTTATTTGCATATGCCACACACCCTGACATTACCAGAACTGTGTCAGAAGGCAACACCCACTGCTCAGGCTCCACTGGACTGTTTTGGATTGCTAGCTTGGGGGGGGGAAGCAAGCAGATCTGCCCTCACAGAGGAGGGAGAGCTTGTACCTGAATAAACCTTGGTCTTAAAGGTGCCACTGGACTCTTTTGGATGGCTGGCAAGTGCAGGAAAGCGTGTGGCTGCTCGTGGGTTGAGGAGGGCAGCACGGAGGATGCACATGGCCTTGAGCAGGTTGGGGCCAGGGCAGTGGTGGGGCAGAGGCGCAGGAGGAGGCTAAGGAGGTGCAGGAGGCTGGGGCGGAGCTCCGTGCAGGCCTCAGGGGAGTCGCCGGGGCACAGGGCCAGCATGAGGATGGGCAGAGCCTGGGCAGGCTGGGGGCCGTGGCCCAGGCTGTGGAGGAGCAGCTCAAGGGCCAGCTTGCAGCAGCACTCTGCTGGGTTGGCCAGTGGGTTGGGAAAGGCGAGGGGGCTGCTGGGAGCAGGGGGCGGGGTTTGCTGCATATGCCCACCCCCTGGGCTCCTTACTGTCGGAGCTTCACTCCTGTGTGCTCCTGCAGCAAATGAGCCCTGAATTCGAGACAGTTTTGTGGTTTTTCATCAACCCTGAGCTGGAAAACCTGCACAGGGGCATAGCTGCAATTCTCTGTATTTCATTATCTAAAGATTCCTGGTGCAAACTATTGTGGTAAGCAAATTGGTATTAGATACTCCCAGGCTGATTGTTCTGGGGGACTTCAATATCCATATGGTGGTGCCTGGCAGTTTAATTAGAGATATAGCCTGTACTATGGTTGGATCATATCTTCTGAAGGCACAGATAGTTGTGACATCTGCTTCTGGCAAGAACAGTACTCCTTTTAAAATGGTCCCCTCCCCAATTCCAGAGAATCCACTTTGATTCCAAAATGCTGTGTGAACTATGGAGAGTCTAAACTGCAACTCACTTTAGTAGAAACCAAGACCACGAGGCTTCCTGGACTAAGGTTATACCCCAGTACCCTCTTCCATCCTCATGCAGAAACTTGAATATGAATGGACTGAAGGAGGGGGGAAGACACCTAGAGTGCCACCAGCAGAAACCTCAGGCCAAATCCTAAGGAGCATTCTGAAGAGTGCATTGAAAAACCTATTAGATGACAGCAAAAAAGCAATATTTTTCCGTTATGGTTATATCTGCTGACTCACTGAGTTATTTAGGTTGTTCGACACTCAATAACTCTGAGTAATAACACAAAGTCATCCAGTAAGCATCATGGCTGAGGAGAGATTTGAACCCAAGCTTCCCATGTGTTAAGTCTGACACTCTAACCATCATGCCACACTGGCTCTTCTCATTTAAAAAGATCCTCTTTGGACAAGTGTGACGTAGACTCACCTGGCACCACCATTTGCCATTCGGGGGGGGGAATGGCGAGGCTTAAGAAGGTGGCCAGCAGTGGCAGGCTGCCCATTTGATTTCTGATTGGGGGAAGGCGGGATCGACTATGTCAGCCAAGGCTGGTCTCAGTGCCATCCCTTTCAGTTATTTAAGCCCACACCATGGCCAATTCACCCTTGTTGTTCCCCCCTTGCGCTTTGGTTGTTACAGATCATGCAATATTAATGATGGTATCTGTTTTACTTTGTCACAGCTTGGGCAGTTTGGGCATTGGAACAGATCCTTTTGGGGGAGGCTGGGCCTGCATGTCTGCCTCCATAGGCTTGGGGACTCCTTAAGAGGTCTTGGGAGTGGAGCCACTCAGCCATATGCCTAGACTGGCGGCTACCAGCTGGCTTCCACCACCAGGTGACAAGGGGATATTGCAGCAGGCGGCGCCCACATGGATCCCGGGGGCTTGCCACTCCACAGTATCACTCCTCAGCGGGCAAGCTGGGGGTGGGGGTGGTGTCCAGGTGGAAGGCAGGTTGCCTAATGCTGGATCTGTCCCCCTGTTGCACCAATGCTCCTTCAGCTGCATTCAATATAAAAGCTGTAGCCATGTTTTCCACCGAGTTTTGGTCTCTGTGTGTTCTTTCCACTGCATCGCTCCCTCTATTCCCCCTAAACCGGCAAAGGACAGTGATTATTGCACCCATATATAAAATATTCAATGCTTGTTATTTATAAAACACCGTAAAAGGTCTTCATCTTAATACGATGCAACCCATTTCCTAACTGTTTCTTTACCCAACAAATGTGTGCATAAGAATGTCATGGGTTCACACTGTTCTCCTCGGTTTGTTACTGCTGTTACATATTTCCTTTCATACGTAAGGACCTGCCTTAACAATGTACTGGTAGCAGGAATTCATCTGCAGTTTATTTAGCCTTTGGATAAGCTCATTATAAATGCTCTTGCTATACTGGATAAAGATATCCTTTGTAAAGACAATCCCATTAACTGACTCTTTTTTTGAAAACAGACCACTTCTTGACACCATTTTGTTATCAATCCTTTTCAGCTGCTGCTGAACTCTACACCACTGCCATGAGTAGAAGATAAAGCATCACTGGCACAACACCGAATATTTTTTTTTAAAAAAAAATTCTTGATCCTGACACAGAAATCTGTGAAAGAACAGCTGAAGCAATTATTCAGCTTGGAAAGGCAATTGTAAAATAGCTCCTTGCTAGATTCTGCCTAACACAGTGATGATACAACTTTCTCAACGTGCAAATGATTTTTCCAAAGCTTTATCTGGGATCTGTTTACACTCAGTTTTAACCTGGTGCCAAGATGGCGGCTATTTCTGACTGTGACAGCAAGTACTTGGGGTCCTAAATTACACAGAAGGCTAGATTGCCAACAATAGGTCTGAAAGTCCTGCTTCAGGGTCTGCACCTTCTGATGCTGAATTCACAATGTTCAGATAATATTCTGCCCAGTGTCAGCATGGTCAGGATACACAATGATTACATGAAAGGCTGTTAAGATTTCACCTGACATAGGCACTGCTATTTTTTTGTGAGTATGTGTGTGTGTGGCTGAAAGTCACAGTTGACTTCTGGCAACTCCTAGTGGGGCTTGGACATTTCAGAGAGATGGGTTACTATTGCCTGCCTCTGCATCCTGAGCCCTGGTATTCCTTGGAGGTCTCCCATCCAAATACTTGCTAGGGTCAGCCCTGCTTAGCTTCCAAGATCTGATGAGATTGAGCTTGCCTGGGCTATCCAGGTCAGAGCAGCACTGCTTTTTTATGGTGTCCAAACTATGTTGGGGGGTGGTCAAAACAGTCAGCCCTATACATTTTGCCTCCTCTGTCACCCACTGAAACACTCAAGGACGACTGTGGTAACCGTAAATATAAACAACAACACACCCTGTAAAATCTGCTGTATATAATAAAAGATATTGTAAACCATCAATGTAATGTGCAAAAATAATAAACATACATAACTTATATACATCTACAGTGTGTTTAGACATTCAATTCTTTTACCACCATGAATAATAAATGTTCATTTCAAGCATTATCCTTTCTAACTCGAAATAGGTAAGTACGAATTTTGTAGATGTTTCCAACTTGCTCTTTAAGGGAATTCCCAACTGTGATTCAATGGATGGCTGGTTGTTACACCATTTCAAAATGTCTTTTTTAAGAATCGCTCTATTTTTGAGTTGTAGAAAACTCCTTTTATAGACTGTTTTTAGTGGTGCTGTGACATTAAAGTGGACATTATAGCTATAGTAGATGGCTGAGAATGCTTTATCCCTATTGGAATGAGAAAAAATACTCAAGTGAAACCAGGGCTATTTTTGGGCAGGAACACACAGAAACGGAGTTCCAGTTGGCTTCCAAGTTGGCCATGCCTACAGCCTCCCCCCCCTCGGGCTCCCCAGGCGCCTCGCAAACTGCCTTCCTTCTCTTGGGTTCCCCATGTGCCCCAAAAGCTGTGGGGCACCTGGGAAAGCTGGTCCTGGGAGGGAGCCTAATATGCTAATGTGTTTCTGCTGTTGGGTGTGGCCTATTATGCTAATGAGTTGCTGCTGGGCTTTTTCTACAAAAGAAGCCCTGAGTGAAACTATGAAGAGTTGTGTTCCATCTAATGACTGAACTGCTGACTTGAAACACTGTCCACGTTCAAGTTACGGTGCAACTAGAAACAATCTATAAAAGGAGGTGTGTACAACTGGAAAATAATCTGCAGTGGGAGAATGAATCAACAGAAATTGCTTGCCCCTCTTCTGCAAATGGAAATTCTGTTCTGTCAAAGAAACAGCATGATTGGATACAAGCCACTCTTTAATATCGAGCTGTTAAATCATTAAAAAATTATTGTAACAATAGAATCCTGTACTGAAAGAGGATCAGTGGATCCTAAGAGCTGGTCTTCCACAAAATAATTGCCAGATGAAAAATACCTGGATCCAGGCAGCCATATAGCTTCAAAACAACTGGCAAAATTGCCTGGAGAAACTAGTGTTCTGATAAGACACCTGAACTTAGTGGCTTCTTTTTAAAATCATTTTGAAAAAGAGGCAAGAACTGTAGTCTTCTCATGCTTGCTACTTATTCTGCCTTATGGCTAACCTGGAAACAGCAGGCGACTTCTCAGGAAAGCCCAGGACCACATTTGTAGGAGCCATTTTGACCTCTTTGAAACTGGCTGAAATAAAAGGACTTTGGGAATGTGTACTTGGGCCCCACTGTATACTGCCACCCAAGGTAAGCAGTATATAAAGATGCCTAAGTAATCCTTTTTGTTTGCTATTTTAGGGACTTTCTGTCTGCTCTCTACTCTGCAATAAACATTTTTTGTTTTAATAAGAATTTTGTCTAAGGGTAAGCACATTGTAGCCGCATATGATAAAAGACTGCTTAGATTGCTTGGTGATATGCTTTCTAGAAATGGCTTCATGTCTGGATTCACAAGGGGAACGACAAGTCTTGCCTGGAGAAGACAGAACAGTCTTAGGCCTTAAAGCCGTTCATCTCCATGCATTTAGAGTATACAAGTCCCCTTTAATAACTTGGCAATGGCAGCTATTGGAGAAACAGTCTTTGTTAATACCTTTCATTGTTTTACTCCTTTCCAATTTCACCCAAGAATGTAAAGGCATAAAGAATTTTTTAAAGTAAAAATCACCTGACTTATGCTCATGTTATATTGGAATAAAAGGAATTATTAAAATACACATGTTCGTGGCGTTCAAGTTAGTTTTTCCAATTTCATTACTTTCAAATGAGAGCTAGACATTTGGTCAGTTTTAACGTATTTTAATAGGATCTCAGTTTGATATTGTCAGGGATGACTGCTCCCATAACAGAAAATGGCATTCATACTGTGAAGATATTACATATTCTCCCTATTCTGCTAACATGTTGCATGAAGAAAACATCATGATACAGGGAACGGCTAATATGGCACAATAAATAAGGCTCCTGTGAGCCCAAAATATGCCACCAGAGAAGGTTCCCTGTTGCATCCTGCATGAATCACTGCTCTAGACTTGCGTCCTTTCAGTCAAGAGGAAGGCCCAGATCAATGACTTATGTAAAAACATAAGCAGTAGGTTCATTAAGTGTATAATTCTTACTCTTACGTATTCTACAAGTAAATATTTAGGAGCTTGCAAGAGTGGACTTTTTTTTTAGTCCAGAAAAGAAGAGTGTGCCTCCTATCAGAAATCTGGTAGCAAATGTCTATGAGACTGTTGTGATCCATTTCAGCCTAGTTTCTGACCTGGTTTAGTCACAGAAATAACCTTTGCTGCCCTAACGAACAGCTTGTACTGGGAAATGGAAAAGGAAGCATGACCCTCTCAATGCTCCTGGACCTCCCCATGAAAAAGACCACCAAAGCATGTTGAGTTGACATAGTTATTATAAAAGGGATGCTGCAGATACTACCATTAATGTGCAATCATTTTCTCATGAACCTGCCAAAAGCCTTGGAGGGCAGAAAATGCTACATGAGTGCATTCACATATGCATAGGAAAAAAACATGACACAGCCAGTTTGCACTGAAGAAGCTGGAATCTGGAGCCAAAAGGATCTAGATAAAATGATCAGGCCAAGACAAGCAGTCTGAGCAGAGGCATGCAGAAATGAAGGCGAGGTACGCATCATGTCTCAATCAGCTGTTTCAGGTCTGTTCACGAATTAAAGTCTGATGACTGAGAGAGATGTAAAGCAATTATCCTGGGTTAGCTAGAGGACCAAAGGACATAAGATGATAGCTCTGGGAAGGACTACAATACTGCTGAGCATAACAGTACCTTGTATATGGGATATACACATGAAAGCCATGGGTGTGCAATGGTTAAACAATATTAAGAGAAACATGAAATCAGCATGGGTACAGACTTGCAATGCAGTATCTGTATTCTTTATTACGGTCATAGACCAGCAAAACACACCCATGACCTTCAGTTCAAAGGTGATACTAATATACTTGCAATGCAGTATAGGATTAAGTAGCTTTTTCAAAGATTCTCCTTTTTAAATGTTTTTATCCTCTGGTCTGTTTTTAATGGCTGTATTGCATTGTTTTAGCTGTGAACTGCCTTGGGCAGTTTTCTGGAAAGGTGGAGTAATAATTATCTAAATAATAAATAAATGAACATTTTTTAAAAAATATAAAGCTTCTAGCCTTCATAGTGGAATTAAACTGAGGGGCAGATTTGCCAGCCACATGTGCTATGATCTCAAAAGCCTGAGGTACTTGTAAGTGTGAGATCTCAAACATCTAAAAGAAAAGGACAGAAAAAGGTTAAGGAGGGGTCTACAAAACATTATTCCAGTCCTTTTTTTAAACCCACACATGCTACAGTTAGAGAGCTGTCAACAGATTCCGCAAAACATTCTGTGTTGCTGGCAATGATGTCAAATAAACACCCACCCAGAAGAAGAGCCAGCAACCCATCTGCTACGTGAAGAAAATATTCTGAGGTATTTGTGTTCTGCAGACACACTTGACAGACAGGGCCTGCTGCCAGTAAATTTCACACCTGGCAGAAAGCAGATGCAAAAGGGAACTGGGAAGGGGGGGATCCTCCCAGTGGCAGTACTAGGACTATAAGTCTTCAGGTTGCTTCTAGATGGCTCAGACTACAGGGCTTGGAGAGAGTCTTTTAGAATAGATCTCTTCTATCTGTAAGATGGGTTAGCCCCTATTGATTTCTGCCAGTGAAGTCAAACAGCTAGGTTCTCACACTGAACAAGAAAAAAACACCAAAATGATGCATGTTACTTTCCCCCAGGTATTATCTTGCTTGCTAAACTCAATGGTGATCATGGGTAGCTAACTTGATGAAAACTATGCAAGGCTTTGGATGTTCCATTTTTTAAAAAAATATACCATAGGAAACCTAGTGCTGAGCAAAGAAAGCTGTATGAAGTGTGCACAAAGTGCATCCACTTTGCAAAATTTCTTCTGTCAGGCATGGCAAGGGATAAAAGCTGTGAACTGGAAATCTAATTTCAGATCCTTCTCAGGTCAGATATTACCAGGCAGTGCCTTTACCCTCCATAGGATAACGAATTCTGCATCCTGTTTCTTGCACGGTGCTACTGTGGAAAACATGCAGCCATTTACTTCAAGGTTGCCAGTTCTATATTAATGGTATTTCTCATAATGGACTAAGCTACCTGGAAATGCCTGGTAGGAAAATTTTCATATGTTTTAATAGGAAGCAGTTCCTCTGAGTTCTTCCATGTGCCACCCTTTATATTTTCACATTGCACTAGCACTGCCACAAGCATGTTTTTGAGTATCATATGTGCACACAATAGGTGATGTATCAGTACTCTAACCCCTACTCCACTACAGAATTTGTCTGCTCAGTGTAAGGATCCTTGTCTGACAAGTGGAGTTTAGCCAAAGAGCCAGTGTGATATAGTGGTTAAAGTAATGAACTAGGAGCAAGAGGACCCAGGTTCAAATACCTACTGTAACATGGAAGTTTGCTGAGAGCCAGCATGGTGTAGTGGTTAAAAACGGTGGACTCTAATCTAGAGAACCAGGTTTGATTCCCCACTCCTGCACATGAAGCCTGCTGGGTGACCTTGGGCCAGTCACAGTTCTCTCAGAACTGTCTCAGCCCCACCTACCTCAAAGAAGTACCTGTTGTTGGGAATGGAAAGGAAGGCTATTGTAAGTCACTTTTAGACTCCTTAGGGTAAAGAAAACTGGGGTACAGAAACCAACTCTTCTTCTTCTTCCTGGGTGACATTGGGTTTGTCAATCTCTGTCACCCTAACCTACTTCACAGGTGTGGTTGTCAGCTCTGGATTGAGAAATTCCTGGAGATCTGGGGATGGAGCCTGGGGAGGGTGGCGTTTGGAGAGGGGAGGTACCTCTGTACGGCATCGTGCCATAGAATCCTCCCTCCAAGGTCGCCATTTTCTCCAGGAGAACTCATCTCTGTAGTCTGGAAATCAGTTGCAATGCCGGGAGATCTTCAGGCCCCGCTTGTAGGTTGGCAACCCTACTCATAAGATTGCTGTGAGGATAAAAGCAGAGTATAAATAAATAACTATCCAGTTTGAAGAGCCTTGCCCAAATTAAGCCTTGGGCCAAGTTCTTGTGAGTTTCTCTTCCATGCCATCCTTCCTTACAGCTTTGTCACAAGCCCCCTCATATGCAGATCCACCATACCAGATCTTCAGCATTGCCCCCTTCCTAATTCCTACTACAGTTCTAGTTATGGCCAGTCTGCCCCTCAGCTCATTTACGCCTAGCTGACTTCTACTCTGTCGCCCAAAATTCAGGAAGGATGTCAGAATACACAAGGGTCTGTTAACAGCATCTGACCCTGAAAACAAGAAAGCATATGGCAGATGTCTTAGCAGAGCAGCTAACTGTCTGAATACAAGTAATGTGGTTTAATGAGAAAATCATCTTAAATTATATGTTTCTTTAAAATCCAGATTTTCATCAGAAGGGTTTAGCACAGTTAATCCTATTAGCAATAGGATTTACGCAGCAAGAGGAGGATAGCTTTAAGATAACACACATGGCACTTCATTTCTCCTAGCTAATTTTCATGCAGTTGTATTTTCAGATAAAGAAACACGGCTCTGTTTTCTTACAAGAACAATAATAAATGATAATCAAAGGAGCTACCAACACTTCTCTTTGTGGCTTATTCACCCTGTAAAAAGTATTAAGGGTATGTGGATAGAACAGTCTCAAATAAAGAAACTGGGCTACTGATAATGGTTATGGTATGACTGGCCTTTGTTGTTAATGGACTGTATGTAGCTCTGTTTAATTTGTCTCATGACTTTTTTTCGAATGTTATAACTGTCTTTTGTATTACATTTATGGAAACATACATCTGTAGTGCATCTGCAGTATTTAATGTCTATGTTGCATGTTTAACACATTATTGGAGTGGGCTTATCCTCAAGCATTCCATAATGAATAAGATTCATGCCAACATACTGGTACAAGGATCACAGTATAGCAGATTATTTACAGCTCACTTCAACTCGTACAGTCACACTGAATCTCCTGGGACTACACCAGTGTAAGTAGTGTGTCAATGGAGCAGCCCATCAGCACGTCGTCGTATCTTCTGGGCATATATACAGATCTGATAAGGAAATGATTCTCTCTGTCACTGTTCTGTGGCAGGATGATTACCACAGAAATATGCGAGAGCGCATGCAAGTCCATAAAGCTTTAGGAAAAGAATGGCCTCCTTTTTAGCATATGAATTGCAGTTGCTCAGGGACCAAGTTTCCAATCACAAGTCAATTTAAGAGATTTTTTTTATCTCCCAGATGGCAGCTACTCTAGGAAAACCTAACTAGAAGGGCTTGCGGCATTACTATAAATGGTGAATTGTGCCGGCCGAGAAAGATTATTTATTTATTCATTCTTAAATGCATGAAGAAACCTAGCCTGTCTTACTCACAAACATTTATTATAGTAGGACTGCTTGTGACAGCAAGGCCAGAAGGTTTTGTCCCAGAGGACAGTGGAAAAAAACTATTTCCTCAGGCACTGCAAGAGTGTATGGTGTTACTGCACAAATAAACATTCCTGAAACTGTTTCTAAATTGGAATGGAAGATTCTTACGAACACAGCAAATCCTATCAACTAACATTAATTAAACCAACTAGGTTTCATCCATGAAAATCCTGGCTTGCAGCAATTTTCTAGAGAATGTTTTGTACAGCAATGGCTCAGAATGAAATTGAACGAATCTAGTGTCATGGCTGGGCTACATTTCCTCTGTAAGGGAAATTTCTTCTGTAGGCACACATTGTTTCCTCCTTTGTTTCTTCCTTTTCTCACCAGTGCTAGAGACACTATGATGGGGACAGCTGTAGGAAATAAACACATCCTCATTCTTCAGTTGCTACTTCTAGATGTCCTATAGGTTCAGTTCTTTGTTCTCCCAGAAGAGAGTACAAGCAATGGAGAACAGACAAAGGAATGAAGAACTTCACAGAGAGGAATCAGGAGACATGAAGGTAAAGGGAATAGTTAACCTCTAACAGCAAGATACCTGCAAACCACTAGTTTAGATAATGGCTTCTCAAACAATGTCAATGAACCTCTGTAAGTCAAGAATAACATAGGGTTGGATCTAACCAGCATTTCCGCTCAATCTCAGCTCCTTGTCCCTCATGTCTTTTGTACATTGGAGGCCTCATGATACCCAGCATAGCCTTTTTGATGGACAGAGATGATCCTGTCTTCCTCTTTTTTCACAAGGAGAAAACCTCTTTGGATCCAACCCATTTAGTCTGTCTCAGCATCAGAGCACTCTTCCCTACTTCTCCCAGGCTGAACTAATCCAATATGAACTAAATACTCTGTAGCCCAATACTAAGAGTGTTTACTATAGTCACACTGAATTTGATGGATTTGCCCCCAAGCAAGCTTTCACAGGATTGTGGCTTCAAAAACATTTTCAGCAGCCTTTCTTAGTACATTTCAATGAGTCACCTCATAATCATTAATTTCTCAATTACCATTTTTATCTATCATAAACTTACCATTCTTTAGTAACAAAACGCAACAGTAGAGACAGCTGGGCCCTGCTATTGTTACTCCTATTCATAGGGCTTTCTGCTTCTCGGAAATTAAAGGAAGCCTCATGTCATAATGGTACACAAAATCTTGCTTCTAAATTCTTTTAGCTCTCTGTTTTCCATCTCTCTGCTGTGCCACAGCCAAACTGCTGTGGATTTCAGAAAAATGAAAATGAGCAATCCACAACAACCTAACTTTATAAGGCGGGTTTTGTTTTGTCCTTGAGATTTATCTTTTTTAAAGAGTTTTTTAAAAATGTTTTCCCCATGTTCATAGCTCTCCAAATAAGGCTCCCTCAGCATAAACTTCATGAACTTTATAGATAACTAAACTTTTCCCAAACTTGCTTTTCCATCAGCAAGAAGCTGACAGGCAAGAACAGGATCTAGAGACTTCTTTTAAATTATTTCCAAGCACTCCTATCTGGGCCAGGTATCAGACTGACAACCTCCCAGGAGTTTCAAAGGGCTCACAAGGTAATCCAAAAACCCTGAGCTCCTTTTTTTAAAAAAGGAACTGACATGAACCCCCCCCCCCAGCACTTTTTCACATGAATTTTTCTTGGTCTAAGCTTTTTTGTTCGATCATCGTGGCACCTTGATGATTTAATCTTGTTTTTAAATCTAAACTCTTAAACGAATATCCTCATTAATTGCTTTTCATTTTAGCCAGAGCAAACCTTTGCCCCCCCCTTTATCAATGCCAAATCTTTACTATTACAGACAAGTAAATGCAAATAATACTTTCCATCGCACACACAGGCAAATACTGGCTCTATGTCAAACAAAGATATTAAAAATTCCCATCAAGACAGGTAGAAGCTTTCATGTTGCAGCATTAGCAACAATATATTTGTACTACTTTTTAAAAGCTAGTACAAGTTTTTTTAAAGACTAAAGGATTTTGTCTGTTTTCTTTATTTTAGTATGTATATATAGTGAAAAAGCTTTATGTCTTACCCTTTTGGCAACAGTTTAAATATGATCTGTACTGGTTTCTCTTCTCCATCATTTTCATAATATCGCTATAATCACTGGTTTATTCTATGTTAAATCCTGAGTTCTCAAGCAAGCTGTCAATTCCAGCTCTAGGGAGTCTTATATTTTCCCCCTCTTTTTCTTTTTCTGAAATTATGGTCAGTTTTTCCAAAGGGCATGGTAGTTACACTACTTTAACAAAATTTCACTTTTTTAAAGGAGAGAGAAAACATACCTGTTTCTCAACTTAAAAACAAATCAAGGAAGACTGCAATCAGGACACATTGCAAAACTCCCCTTTTCTGGATTTAGAACTTTAAATTATATATTCAGACAATACATCACTGAAGCAGCTGATATGTGCTCGACTTAAACGTACAGGCTCAATATAAAAAGAGGAGTCTTGTGGCACCTTAAAGACTAATAGATTCATTATGGCATATGTTTTCACAAACCTGAGCCAAATTATGCCATAATAAATCTATTTGGCTGGGCATTGTGCTAGAGCAATTATTTACAATGTTGACTTTCCTAGGTAGACAGCACAATCCAGAAGGTGAATGTGATTGCTATAGACCAACAACAGCACACTGTTGATGGGTGTGGATTTAGCTCCAGTCTTTGAGGTGCTACACAAGACTCTCTGTGACAGCAAAAGAAAAAAAACCTAACAAAGCTATTCCTTCTGAAATACTGAGGCTAGAGCACTCTGTCATTTGCTGGCATGGAAACCAAGAGGACAAGTGGCTCAGCTCTTGAAGCTTCTTAAAGCAAAAAATCTTCAGCCATATATCCCTAGGTAAGAACAAAAGATCAAGCAGTTGCCTCAGCTATAGAAGATGAGAGACCCCTGTGACTGTAGAACTCCAGCCCTACGCTAGACATTCTGGGAATCTGAAGGCTGGCTGTGGCATGGAGCAATCTTAAGCAGGTATCCTCAACCGTTACGTCCCATTTTATTTGATGGAGCTTGCTCCTAGAAAACTGTCTTGCAGCCAAAGTGTATTGAGTTGTAGAGGATCAGACTATTAACAGTTGTAAGCTACTGGGCTGTAGCACTGACACAGAACACCCTTGCTAGCTAAATGTTCTCTGTGGGTAGGGAAATCTTTAGACCTCAGTGAAAATTAATAGTAGGATGGTGTAGTTTAGTCTCCCTGTCCGCTTACTGTCATGTTCCTGTCAGCATAATTCTTAAAGGCCCTGTAGGTGTTTACACTATTAACAGTTCTTTGACACTTTGATTATTAAAAATAAACTGTCTCTGAAGCACAATTAAAATGACTCAGGACTGTGAAAGCTGGCTAACGTACATAAAAGCTTCAAGAAAAACCTGAACAAAAGTAACCAGTCAGATATAAGCAATAAAACAGTAAACAGTTTACACTAACCTTTTTCTCACATCACTGGAACGAAAAAGGTACACAAATGAACAATTGTTTGCAGAAAATTGCTGCCTGACTTCTTTTGGTATTCTGTAGAGTTCCTCTCGTGTGCTGTAATGCTCGTGCAAAAATCATGCAAAATATTCCATACCATCTTGGCTGTACTGGCTGCCATTCTGTTTACAGGCCCAATTCAAAGTACTGGTTTTAACCGTTAAATCCCTAAATGGTCTGATCCTGAAATACTTGTGTGCTCACACACAAACCTACTCACATACTTACAGCTTTCTCTGAGATTCTTTTTGGCACACCTTCACCATTGGACACTGGGTGGATCGCTTGTTGAGACAGGGATTTTTAAATAGCTGCACCAAGAATATAAAACTCCCTTCCCAGGAAAAGTAATCATGCTCCATCCTAGAAGGTGTTTAGGTGCTTGGTCAAAACTGTGGTCTTTAGGAGGTTTGGAGGGCTCCTGGCTAATTTACTGACTTTTGCTGTTTTATTACTCACTAGGAATAAGGCCTGTTGTGGAAATAAATACAACGAGCTCTAGAAAGAGGCTCGGGGAGAGTGTCAAGGCCTTGGGCACTCAGCGTCAATTTCCTGTGATGACCTCAGCAGGGTATAATGACACAGAGTCCACCATTTTCTCCAGAGGAACTGATCTCTGCTACCTGAAGAACAGTTGTAACTTTGAGTGATCTCCATCCCCCACCTGGAGATTGGCAACACTTGTTACCCAGGAGGGAATGGCTGATTTGGAGGGTGGAGTCTATGACATTGTACCTGTCTGAGATCTCACCCCTCCTCAAACCTCACCCTTTCCAGACTCCACCTCTCAAATCACCATGAATTTCCCAACCTGGAGTTGGCAACCTTATCTCCTTCCCAGCCAAGCATCAACCTGCCATTATCTGCCCCTCTGATGTCAGCTTTCCATCTCCTCCCCCCTCCCTCCTGGAGATCAGTTATAATTCTGAGTGTTCTCCACCCCTCTTCTGAGATTGGCAACAGTGGTTCCCTAGGAGAGAATGGCTGGTTGGGAGGGTGGAGTCTATGGCATTGTACCTGTCTGAAATCCCACCCCTCCTCAAACCTCACCCTCTCCAGGTTCCATCCCTCAAATCTCCAGGAATTTCCCACCTGGAGTTGGCAACCCTATCTCCTTCTCAGTCAATCATCAACCTACCTTTATTTCCCCCTCACTTTTCAGCTTTCCATTTCCCCACACAAACAAACCTGCAGCTTCTTCCATGCTCTGAAGCCCTGACTGCCATAGAGTCCACCATTTTCTCCAGGGGATCTCTGCCATCTGGAGAGCAGTTGTATTTCTGAGTGATCTCCAGCCCTCACCTGGAGATTGGCAACATTGGTTTCCCGTGAGGAAAAATAGTCTTTCTCTGCAATGGGGACCAAAGCAGCTTACATCATTCTCCTCTCCCCCTTTTGACTTGCACAACAACCCTGTGAGGTAGGTTAGGCTGAAAGTATGTGACTGGTCCAAAATCACCCACTCAGCTTCTAAAACAAGAACCTGGATCTAGCAGACCCTAATTTGAAGAACTGACTGCTATGCCTAGGGCAGCCAACCTCCAGGTGGAGCCTGAAGAGCACCAGGTATCACAACTGAACTCCAGACAACAGTTCTCCCCCACCCTCGGAGAAAATAACTGCTTTGGAAGGTGGGCTTTATGGCATTCTGTTCAGCTGAGGCCTCTCCCCTCCCCAAAGCCTGGCTTCCATGGACTCTACCAGAAAATCTCCAGGAATCTCCCTACCTGGAGCTGGCAACTCTAGGCAGGACTGGCCCCAATGAGTTCCTCACAAAGGCCTGCAAAGGATTTCCTTCCTTTGTCTGAACCAAGCTTGGTAGCCTACCATGGTGAAATGGGCTCCAGTTTACAACTCAGTTGTTTGGCTCTCACCCTCATCCCATGGGCATATCTCACTCCTTAAGTTCGCTGCCACCACTCACTGAATCGTCACTGCCTTTTTACAGTGAGACCCCTCTGGCCGAATCTCCCTATTTGGAGATGGAATCCCCAATCTTTGGGGGTTCCCTGGAAAGTTGGCAACCCAAGGGTCTGGCCTTTCCTTGCTTCCCTGGGCTACCCTCTCCCTTTGGTACTGTGCAGAGCGAGGGACACTATGTGGTCAGAGCACAACACATATTATTAGCCCAAATAAAAGTATTTATTTAACTATTTACACAGTTATGGAGCACACACACACTGTAGGAGTAAGCAGACACCATGAACCAACCAGGCATAAATCAACAAGGGTTAAACGCAATCTTCTTTCCCTACACACAATACTCTCTACCTCTGCAGGTTGTGGGCTCAGGATAGGATCTCTCCTTGGACTGGCCTCTGGCTCTACTTCAGCCACTCTCTCTTGCCCAAGAGAGCAGGGAAACTTCCGTTCATTCCCCAGTCCAGCCGACTGTGGAGTGGCTGAATTTATGCTGCCTCCCAGGGATGAAGACTGCCTTGGGACAGTCCCTGTTTTCCCACACTTTTTGGCCTTGGGGATGCTGGGAACCGTAGGCCTGCAAATGTGGAAGCCCCATTCAACCCAGTGAGTGATACCCCTGTAGGCCCCTCTCTAGAACTACAGCTCAATTAAACCTGATTGGGGAACATTTTAAACAAAGAACCACCATCTTACAAACACAGGTAACTGCCATTTCGTTACACCTACCAACAGCCACTGAGAGAAGAATTATTCCCACACAGGTGGCAAGCAGGAGAAGTGTCTTCATCAAGAGAGAAAGCCTTTCTGACAGGGCACAGTGGCTGAAGGGGGAGTGGGCGGGGAAGAGGAGCAGACCCAGCACCCAGCACGCAGCTATTGGCACACCGTTAGAGTGACAGGTCAGGGAGCCAAAGGCTGTGGGAGCATGTAGAATGTTCAGAAAAGAGTCACACGAAAAGAGGATTATATATAAGGAGAGATATACAATTTTGTTTGTTAGCCACCGTTTGGATTTATTTCAAGACATCATGTGTGTATTCATGGCAGGAAATCAAGTCAAACTCAAACTGAAAGAGAATTTGAGCCATGGTCTGAAAACATCTGTTGACAGGTTGCCAACTCCAGGTTGAGAAATTCCTGGAGATCTGGGGGTGGAGGCTCAGGACAGTGGGGTTTGGGGAGAGAACCTCAGCAGGGGATTATACCAAAGAATCCACCCTTCAAAGTAGCCACTTTCTCCAGGGAAACTGACCTCTGTCATCCGGAGACCAGTTGTAATTCTAGGCGATTACCATGCCCCACCTGGAGGCTGGCAACCCTACTTGTTGGATCTAAAGCAGAAAAAGGAATACTCATCTCAAAACTGGGATTCCAGTGCAGAATAAGGTTCTGAGTTAACAAAACACCCAGCCAACGTGGCAGCATATTCACTGGTCTGAACTAAAATAAATCATGAGAACACAAAAGCAATATCTGGAGGAGGGGAGGTATATACAAGTTAGGGCTGTCCAGCCACTCTGGCCTATTCAAGACCTGAAAAACAGCAGGCAGGCTGAAGGCTGTCTGCTTTAAGGCTGAAATCCACTGCAGCAGATTATGACGTTAAACACCGTTGGAAGAAGGAGGAAAAGACCCCCTTTCTGTATTTTGTACAGCACCTCCCCATACTGTAGTACTCAGCCAGTCCCTGCTGTTAAAGTTGTTGCTGCAACATTTCCTTTCTAACATTTGACCTCAAGGTCACCATTTACACAGTTAAAGCAATGAATTTCCTTACAGATGGGCTCCATCTGTGGCAGCTAGGCCTGTGGTATCCCAGCAGTGCAGAGTGAAGCAGCATTCCAGACTCCATGCTTTGAGGTGGGAGCTCCAACAGACTAGAGGAGTGGCTTTCAAGTTCCCTAACTGGAAATAACTCATTCTACATTTATTTGCCTTCCACAGATCCCCTGTTGGTCTGAAAACCACAGAGGCTTGGTCTATCTCATTCTCTTGGTTCACGTGGTCTGTTGGTCTGAGGAATCCAAAATAGTCTATAATGTGCCCTAGACTACCCAGTGTCTGTGCACTGCAGGAGAACTTCAATTCTGGTAAACAGGGTAACTTTCTGGGAAGATGCCTGCCACAGTGACATCCATCTCATTGTCTGCAGAGCTCAGTGTTGGCTATCAAATGGATCCTGCACATTGTCCCTCAGTAGCAGAAACATAGGAAAGGCCAATGGAGCCCAGTGGCAATGCAAGGAGGGCTAAGCGTCCCCTTGCTCCAACACTGATGTCTGACCCACTATTAAATCAGCAGCAACCAAAGCAGGCCCTGTAAAGAGATGTCTCCGAGGAAAGAAGGTAGACAATGGGATAATATAGTAACTTAGGTTCCACGGAAACTACCTGTTCATCTAGCACCATCACACACTCACATTAGCCAAAACTGCAGTAAATAGGGTTGCCAGCTCTGGGTTGGGAAATACCTGGAGATTTTGGGGGTGGAGCATGAGGAGGACAGGGTTTGGGGAGGGACTTCAGTGAAGTACAATGCCATAGAGTCCACCTTCCAGTAGCCATTTCCCCCAGGTGAACTGATCTCTGTCACCTGGAGATAAATTATAACAGTGGGAGATCTCCAGCTACCATATGGAAGTTGGCAACCCTAGCAGCAAGTAGATGAGAGGAATTAGGAGAGGTAAAATAGGACAGATAGGATAGATTCTAGCAATTCTCACAAAAGTTTCTGCTTCTGCTGCAGCAGCTACAACAAAGCATGCAAAAAAGCCAAGCCCTGTACTTCTGTTTATTCTTTGGTACTGACTTTCAACTCTCTTAACACTCTTGTAAAAAGTGAATTCATGAAATGCTATGCTGGCTAGCTACTTCACTGGAAAGTCCCTAGTCCTTGGTAAACCATGCCTTGTGTATAATGCCACCTAATGGACATCGGGGCTTATAACTATGAAAGTCTGTAATAGAAAGAGGATGTATGTGCCGTAATACTCGCTCAGCCGGTCTGGGATACCCTCCAATGAGGCACACAAAAACGGCATATAAAAATATAATGCATTGTAACAATTATACTGTCTTGTACCTACTAAACAAGGCATGGCAGGCTAGAGGACCCCATTCATAAATTAAGAACCATTAGGATATATTGATCATTTTAAATATCCAAATAATGTTCATAATTAATTTGGTTTGCCCCCACAAACACTGTATGAGGTCAGTCAATACGAAGGCTCAAGGAATCTTGACACCCAAAAGCAAACAAATCACATATAAAGCCCTTCATGGACTTGGGCCATCGTATCTGCAGGACTGCCTCTCCTATTATGCCTCACCACAACAGCTTTGCTAATCTGCACAAGCACTTGCAAATGGACAAGAGCAACACCTCCCATACATGTGCATGCTCCAAAGTGGCCCCCACCCTGCAGAACAGCCTGCCTGAAGAGACCAGGAGGGGTCTCATACTTCTGGCTTTATGCAATCTATGTAAAACAAACTATTGGGGGGAGGATTTTTATAAAGGAAATAGGCCTGCATTACAATAGAATGATTCAGGAAGACGCTTTAGCAAAGGGAATGGGACTTTGGACTATACTAATATGTATTATCTGTTGCTGTATGTTTTATGTAGCTTTTGCTGCATTATATTTCTACTTATGTAATACTATTACTTGCATTAGTATGTCATGTTTAATACATATACTTTATTCCAGATTTCTGCAATCCTAGTTATATTACATTGTTTATTAGATGTCTCATCCTATTGATTATACTGACTTACATTATGCAATCCACCTTGAGTTACAGCGAGAAAGGTGGACTATCAAAAAAAACAATCAGCCAATCAAAACATTTGATTTTTCATAAAACGGTTGTCTAATCTATAGAATATTCCTCAAACAGATTACATACAAAACATATTTTGTACAGAAGACTTCTAGGCACTCTTACAATCATCAATACATACAGAATCAATCTGACCTATTGAATCCAGTGTTGGACTTGGATCAGACAGAGCTGATTGCCCACCCTACAAAACTGTATGGCTAAAATGCCACAACCCTCCTTAGAGGGTCAGAATACAAACATGATTATTTCATGTACTACCTGAAAGGAAGACAAGGCGTTTCTTTCCAAGCATGCTGTACAGAAAATGCAGTGGCTATCTTAAATTCATATACAAGTTACAGTTACGTATAGTAATAAAAAACCTTTTAGGGAAATCATCTTATAGTCAGGGTTATCATCCTTTCAGGTAAATATGCTATTATCTCACATATTTTTAAAACAGCTCTGCTCTGTAAGCAGATAAGGCTCAGAGACAGTGATTGTCCAGTGGCACCCACTAAATATCATAGCCTCGAACAAACCTGGGACCACGACATCAAAACCAAAATAGAAGAAGAGAAGAAGAGATTGGATTTATACCCTGCCCTTCACTGCCCAAAGGTGTCTCAGAGCGGCTTACAAACTCCTTTCCCTTCCCCTCCCCACAACAGACACCCTGTGAGGTAGGTGGGGCTGAGAGAACTTCTGACAGAAACTGCTCTTTTTCAAGGACAGCTGTGCCAGAGCTTGTGACTGATCCAAGGTCACATCAGCCGGTGCAAGAGGAGGAGTGGGGAATCAAACCTGGTTCTCCTGGATTAGAGTCTGCGCACTTAACCACTACACCAAAATAAAACACATCACGTCAAAATACTGCATTATAATCACTCTTTGCAGAGCAGGGAGGCTCAGGGAGGGAAGGAAAGGCACTTCTCCCATCTAAACCGATCAGCGCAGACCTCTGATCTGTATTCAGCTTACATGATACCCCAAAAATACCAGTAAGATCATTTTTTCTGCTCAGTTATTGCTGAATGCACACCTCTAATCTGCACCCACTATTTCTTTCTTCTGTCTTCCTAACTCACTTCTCATGCTTGCTTTTTCTCAGCTCTGAGACAAATAGTAGGGCCATAAAAGCCATGCAATCGAGAAATCAGTCAATCAAGCAATCTTTATTCCTTTAACAGCCACAGCAACAATACAGAGTAAAATGTAAATGTCCAACAAGATAAAATTTGAAAAATAACAACATAATAAAGAACTGGACATTATTACAGAAAGTGTTAAAATTCAAAGTCATCATTAAAAATATATCTAATAATAAAAAAGGAAGACTATACAGCGCTGAGACCAGTGTTCCCTCTAAGCTGAGTTAGCGTGAGCTAGCTCACAGTTTTTTAGCCTCCGGCTCACACATTTTTGTCTTCACTCAGGAAGGAGGGCTCCAGAGCACACTAATTTATGCAGTAGCCGAATCGCTCGCTCACAACTTTGATGCTGGTATCTCACAAAGTAGAATTTTTGCTCAGGAGACTCCACAGCTTAGAGGGAACATTGGCTGAGACAAATGACAAGCAACCCAGAGTGGAGCAGTCACGGGTCAGGCATACTTTGGTCAGCACGCTCCATCATCTTTTTATCCTTTAAGACGGCAGCAGCCAATCCTGCCATTTGGAAAGTAATGAATTTGTTCCTATCTGCCAATAATATAATTAATTTCTCCTGATCTGACCTTCCTGGGAAGTGGGATATTGTGGTCCACAAAAATCTATTACATTAAGCCTCATATCTCGGACATAGGAATGTGATGTGGGACGAGTCCTTAATAAACTTTTGATCATAGGAGCAGACTCTTTTCCAATATGGGATGCCATTAATATGGCCTTTCGAGACTGCAACTGGTAAAACATCTAAATGTGCCTTGATAAAGGCCTTTCTGTACTTGCAATTCTTTAAATTGGTAAATTGTGCTAGAAGAGTCGGAGGAGAGGGAGATAGCTGTACACAAAGTACAGATGTTCTCAAAGTGTCTATGACTTACATCAGTTCGAGCATGCTGGTCTAACAATCTTTGTTTTATGAGTAGTTTGGCTGCTTGGAATCCAAGAGTCCTCAAATATTCTACTGAGATGCCAAAATAACTTGATCTTTAAAAGTCAAAAGACAAGCCATTGCTAAGGTTCTTAAGGGAAGAAGCAGTGCAGAGAAGGGTAACTAGAATGATAAAAGGGTTGGAACACTTTCCCTATGAAGAAAGGTTAACACGCTTGGGACTCTTTAGCTTGGAGAAACGACGGCTGAAGGGTGACATGATCGAGGTTTATAAGATTATGCATGGGATAGAGCAGGTAGAGAAAGAAGTACTTTTCTCCCTTTCTCACAATACAAGAACTCATGGGCACTCTATGAAATTGCTGAGCAGTCGGGTTAGAACAGATAAAAGGAAGTACTTCTTCACCCAAAGAGTGATTAACATATAGAATTCACTGCCAAAGGAGGTGGTGGCAGCTACAAGCATGGACAGTTTCAAAAGGGAATTAGATAAACATAGGGAGCAGAGGTCCATCAGTGGCTATTAGCCACAAGGTATACATAGGAACTCTCAGTCTGGGGCAGGTGATGCACTCTATTCTTGGTGCTGGAGGGGGCAGCAGTGGGAGGGCTTCTGGTGTCCTGGCCCCACTGCTGGACCTCCTGATGGCACTTGGTATTTTTGGCCACTGTGTGACGGAGTGTTGGACTGGATGGGCCATTGGCCTGATTCAACATTGGCTTCTCTTATGTATGTTCTTATGTTCACAGACATAGAAATCAAATATGCCAGCCTCCCCCCCCCCCACTAGGATGTCCTTTAGTAATTAGGGGAGTGGTACTGCATGTGTAAGTGAGGAATCCATTTAATGTCAATTTTGATGTTAACCATGTCTCTTGGATAAAAAGTATGTAGTAATATCTTATAAACTGTAAGAATGTGGAGTTCTGGATTTTATTTGACCAACCAGTCATATTCCATGAGATACACTTGACATAATGCTCACTCTGGGTCTCTGATTGTCAGTTTAGTTTCTCTATTTTCACCACATTCTCTTTAGAATCCACTAAGTTTGCTCTACTTTTGTATATGGGCACTGAACTCAAATTAGAGAACTCTGTAGGACCTACAGGATGAGGGTCCACCATACCAATCTTGTGGTCCTCTAAAGAGCAATTGAAAAGCACTTCTGCAGAAGGACCAATTTTATTTGAGGATGGGTAGAAACATAATCTTTATATAGGGCAGAGACACATCTAGTAACTTAACAGGTCCTGCTGATGTTTGGACCAATAGAGGGATCTCTGGACGAGCTCAAATAACAGTGGGAGAGAGAGGTATAGGATCCCGGGTGTGGCCATTCATCACCAAAAGTTCAGTCCTCAATTGCTCAAGCCTATCAGTAACAGACTTTTTCTCCACTGGTGGGAGAGCCCTGAAGGAATTTATTAAATCTGTCTCAATAGCATACGTAGATGGGGAATCCCTTACCTAAAGCTCCAAATGGGTAGGAGGTTCATCCCAATTAATGAGATCACACTCTGAAGGATTGACTGAGCCACTGGGCCAACTCTTAAACATAGCTTCAGTTTTGGCTCTCAGAGGCCCTGATCTAAAAAGAGGGAAATGTAGAATGTTGTTAAAAACTTGGGAAGGGAAAATACAAGATTATTTATGGGATGGAGCAAGTAGAGAAAGAAGTACTTTTCTTCCTTTCTCATAATACAAGAACTTGTGGGCACTCAATGATATTGCTGAGCAATCGGGTTAGAACAGATAAAAGGAAGTACTACTTCACCCAAAGAGTGGTTAACACATGGAACTCACTGCCACAGGAGGTGGTCGTGGTGGCTACAAGCATGGACAGCTTCAAGAGGGAATTGGTTAAACATACAGAGCATAGGTCCATCAGTGGCTATTAGCCACAAGATATAGATAGGAACTCTCGGTCTGGGGCAAGTGATGCTCTGTATTCTTAGTGCTTGGCGGGGACAACAGTGGGAGGGCTTCTAGTGTCCTGGCCCCACTGGTGGACCTTCTGATGGCATCTAGTATTTTTGGTCACTGTGGGAAAGTGTGTTGGACTGGATGGGTCATTGGCCTGATCCAACATTGGCTTCTCTTATGTTCTTATGTACCCCTGGAGATCAGAGAGTTTTTCCATCACAGAATCAGCATTGGAATAAATGGGCCTTTGAATAATAGCAGTAATTTTCTTGCTCTAAAGAAGCTGTTTAGGGTTTCAACTGCCCTCAAGGCAATAGACGAACCTTTGATATTTAGATAGGCCTTTAAGAACTGTACTATGCAAAATTTGGAGTTCGAGAAAGGGGTCCTACCATCCAATAAAATATTCAGACAAATCTGATGGAGCTATAGCACCAATTGGTTAGTATTTAATATACCAAGTGCCTCTTGTTGTTGCTTTTCAGCAGAGAAGTGGGGTCTGTGTGTGAGATGGTATTAACAGATTCAGTGATAAGTAATTTCTGCAGGTAAACTTTTTCACTACACCAACAAGATGGTACAACTTAGTGAGGACAGAGTTCAGCTGGCTAAAGATAGTGCTCACTGTCCAACTGTCAGGCAAGAAAATTCAGCAGCCACATCAGTGCCCTCCTTCTCCACCCCATGAACACTTGAGGATGACCCACCTGAGACTGGCCTACTACCTAGCCCCAGTGCAATGACATCAGGAACAGTATCAGCCTGTTTCAGGGGCTACATCCAGAACAGAAAACCTATTAGAGGAGGGAACACTGAACTCAGGAGAATCAGGTGGAATTAGAAAGTCATCAATTCTACTTTGCTTTGGAATTCTGGGTGGGCCATTCTCCTGGTCGCTTACGTTCTCCCATAGCTCCTCCTCCCAGTAAAAAAAGAAAGTCCAAAATAGTTCAAGACGAGCTGGGCACAGGTGTATCAGTTTACTATCATTCAAGAAGTTAACTCTTGAAGAAGATAACAAATTTCAGTCACTCTCCTTACAAAGTTTTTGGCCACACTCCATATCCTTTCAGCTCTCTTCAAAAATCCACAGTGCAGTTCTTCAAACAGTAGTTGGCTCCACAGAGGCAGATGACTCAGCACTCTTTGCTGATGTACATGCAGAAGCAGAAGAGTATCCCCAGGAGATGGCTAGTGGCTGATGCAGTATCTCCATCATAGCTAGATATACCCAGAGGAGTGAAATTCCTTTGGACTGTGTCAGATATCCAAGTCCAGAATGCAGGGAAAACTAAAGTGGGAGCTGGGGTGAGTTAGATGGATGGACCAAGCAACTCCAGTCCAGCAACACAGGTTTCCTTTTCTCCTTTTCACCCCATCTTAGTTTCCAACAATCACACAAGCATGCTGACAACTTTAGAGTTCCCAGCAGGGCAGGAACCAGAGGAGAAACGGCAGTGAAGCAGGTGGGGGGAGGGAGGTTCCACCAGCAGCACACGAGAATGAAGATAAGTAGTCACCGAGGAGTGGGAGGCCAAGGCAGGAAAAATCTGGATCTTTACAAGTTAGGAAAGACTGGAATTCTCTCTTGGAAGGCTTCAAGCTTCATGCCAGCTGTACTTTATCAAAATTTGGTGCTCAGAGTAAAATAAGTATCTTAAAACCCCAATATAGGCAGGATGCCGGTGTGTCTACTCAGGATGCCATCTTGGCCCCTCCTCATAAAAGCCATTTAAAAAACTAATGCACAAGCATCTGTTTCTCTTTATATGAAAGGAATTTTATACATTGAACAATCTGATTCACTGTATCAAAAAAGCAACACACGGTGTCACCCTTCTATTTGCTTATATTTGGCCTGCTTTCTTGCCACAGTCCAAGAAAAGGAAGGGTAAAGACAGACATAAAATTATCAGAGCGCTGAGCCTGATTTGGAGGCACCCTTTCGGCATTCAGTTCAAATCTAGGACAGAGTTCTGAAAACCTTTTGGATTTGAAACACAAGGCAGTCTGTGCACAGCACTGACTGGTCAACATCCGGAGGTCATCAAGAATCACTTAATCTCTAGATTAATTATGTGGTTTGGGTTTTTTTCAGTTTGGTGAAAATTAAGGAAAATGCAAATAAGTGCACATGCTGTGCTAAAAAAAAATACAGAAGTACGTCATTGGGCAAGACTCACAGATGAACCAGTGTTTAGTTTGCTGGTTGGTACATCTGTCATTTGAATTGTGAAAGGAGGAGGAAGTTGAGCTCACACACTGTGGTTGAGGAGTACATCTCCTTTATACTATGATGGTCTTTGCCCAAAATTGATTTCAGTATCTGCAGTACTGTTTAATCTAAGCTCCAGCAGCAGAGCTGGTTTTCGCACAAAGTAGTTGCTTAAGACAAAGAATACTTTCAATTACATATTATAGGTTCAGTTTCCAGCCATTGAAAGAAAAGGTCAAGATCAACCTTCTTTCTAGACTATTTATGAAGAAAGTTATGGTGATCTTCCCTGTTTCCCATGCAACAGTATTAGCACCTTCTATTTGTACTGATTTATGTACCATCATAATTGAATAGCAGCGATACAGATGATGGGTAGTGGCAAGATTTATTGAATATTTCAAGTTGCCATGTGTGAACTGAGAATTTAAGTTTAAATTTCTGTCCCTTGGCCACTAATAGCCCTTTTACTTTCCAAAAAGTCTGCTTAGGGAGATCAACAGCACAGTTTCATGGACTCTCCCAGCTGGGGTAGTATGACGCATAGATACCTTTTCCCATGGAGCTCCCTGTGCTAACTTCAAGAATCTAGGCTTTACATCCCCCACCATACTCTACCAACTGGTACACTGATGGAGCCTCACAAAAAGGTACCCTTCTGAACTGCAAGGAGTGGAAGTACTGAGGCACTGCTCTCTACATTACAGCCCCCAAACTGCCTACCTGGATTGATGTCCAAATGTTTGCCTGATACTGATGTTCCATCCAAAATGGGCATCTCCTTAGCAGTACTGATAAACCTAAATCAAGTTCCCATTTCATAATACCAATAAAAGTTCTGCAAGAAGTCTGGCTATACTATTTTGCCTTTAACTTATTGCCAATGCAAACATCCAAACTGAGCCAGGGAACATTAAGCTTATTAGCAAAGTCAATTTGAATGCACAGGGTGCTCTAGACTGTATTTGTGTGTTTCAGCCTGCACAGTTTTAAAGGGGTTTTTCATGGCATTTAGCTGAAGAGCTGAAGATCTGACCAAATGTAGAGAACAATGTTATAATTGGAATAGCAGCATGTGGTATTGTAAGCTAGAGAATCCAGAACAGTAAAGCTGCTTAATTAAGTTTCCATCAGGTCCAGTTGTTCAGATTAATCCAGGAAGCATCTGTCTGGCTGAGTGCATGCTCTGAGTTGCTGAATATGGGTAAGATCTTAAATCATTTTACACACAGCATCCCACAGCTTCCTCTCAATTGTCCTTTTATATAACAAACTGTGCTCTGGCACCAGCAAATCCCTCGACAATCACCACATTAGTACACAAGTGCAGAAGGCCAGGAGAACCACATTTGGGCTAAATGTTGCCTAATATTGGGCTAATATCACAGGACACACATATCATCCTCTCTTCTCTTCAACAGTGTCTATTCCAATATATTCTAGTGTCAAAGCAATTTTAGAGAAATCTTTTATTCATTCTCAGCAATACAGTGCTGTCTATAATGACATGTTGACATATGGCTGGACATGAGAATAGATTCTTGGACTTAAACATATTGAGCTTTCTGATAAGGAACCGATGAGAAAAAGCTGTGCTTTGCTCCTGCGGAACACAAAGCCAACATAGAGGATGGCCAGTGGCACCCTTCCTTTCAAATATGTTCTCCGAATATTCATCGCACCTATGGGACATCCCACAAAACCTCTGGATTTGCATACTGAACATCAGCATTTTAAAAAAATGCTAAGGAAAGTGATGACAGAGATACTTCAGAGCAACTCCAGGCTTTGCATGGACCATGCACAACCAACAGAATTTTTTTAAAAATTCAAAGTAGATATAACATAATGGAAATAAAAGCAAAAAACCTAAACCATGCACTGTTTGCCATAATAGGGTTGTTCATCTTCAACTAGAAGTGTAATAGCACAGTGACTCTTTGCTCAGTATGTCTAAGTGGTTTTTCATAGTGCATGACAGATATTCTTTCTATCTGAAGAAGTACGAACAGTTCCTTAGCTTGCTAAAGTTTTATCTCCTTCCATTCAAAGAAATGCAGAACTCTATTACCAGCAAGGCTTTTAGTATTGTACTTACCCCCTCAATCAAGTGGCAATTGTCCCCAGCACAGACTGCAACTGACATTATAACCAGTGGAGAGCTCAGAATGGCTGATGCCATTGATAGATAACCATAAAAGGCACTTTCTCTTGCTTTGTCCGACTTTTGTTACTAGCTCTTTAAGGCAGAAGGGGAGGCTTCCCCATATCCAGGAAAGATAATCAGCATTAGGCATGTGGCGGTTTGTGTCTTCTCAGCTGTGGCTATACATTCAAATGCATGAGATGGAGCCGACTCTTACATTCTCTCACCTAGTTTCACAGGTCAAGTGGGAACTATTATTTATTTACAAAATTTATATGCTACCTTTACAGAACTTGCCTGAGGAACACATTTCAGAGAATATTTTTCCACGGTCAACTGGACCCCCCCAATTACTGGGACAAGAAGATCTGTTCCTCCCTGCTGATGATATAGCTCTAGATTGCCTTTTAAACAATAAGAGAAGTTTCTCTAGCACCGCTCTTTTACGAAAGTTGGGAAGAGGTCAGGTGACCAGTAGTGGGTTATGGGATGGCAACATTTCAGATATTAACTGCACTACTGAGTCAAATAGGGCTGACTTGAGACTTTTTATACAAAGAACTTAGAAAACAAAGAGAGCCCTCTACTGTTCTGTTTAATGAGCTACATGGAAGTTGGAGGTTAGTGGTAGGAAGCCTTCCTTTTCTCTGGAATCTGAGGTCTGAGACTTACATGATTTGAAGTGGCTCCTTCACACTGCTTCATGGTGAAGCTGGTACTGGTGCCATTACATCCTCTTGTCATGGGGTTTCAGAATGGCAGGCGACAAGATATACTCTAAGTATGCCTTCCCTGAATTAGAGAATCTATCTGCAACCATAAATGGATCCAAGATCCAAACACACTTCATAGCACTTGTGCAAAGAGGAGAGGGGGAATTCCACAGGGAGAAAATTGTGGGGTTGTTTTCCTACTGCTTATTCCCACTGCATATCTGTGACTTGCAGCTTATTGACTAAAAGATCATATATGTCTGTTACTTCATTAGCCCCACTTGGTTTGCACATCATGCCTTGTAATCGTATGCAAAGGTACTCCAGTCTAAGTCTATTGACCTCATCTCTGCATAGTATTACACTGTTATCTTCCTAACTGTACACTTCCAATTCATTTCCCAAGAAAACGAACACAACATTCAACAGATTATGTGGATAAACTTAAAGGAGTTAGGTTGTTAAAATCAACATGACTAGTCTTCAGATTGAATAATACAAACAACTCCAGAGTTCAGAGATAAACAGACTATAAACCTAGAGGAAAGGAATGAGATGAGGAACTCTATTTTTAATTTCCATTCCAAGATACCTGTGATTATTAAAACTGTTGTATTGCACATAAATGTTATATGGGTTGAAAACAAAGACCTTGAGTCCTTTTGCTATCAAATACAAGCTATAGTCTGATCAGCAAGGGGAGGAACAATTCAGTTTGCCATTTTGCCTGTTTTTTGCCATTCATATGAGCTGAACTTTATGCTTTTGCTCTGCAGTTAATGGGAGAGGGGTTGCTATAGAATATTCAGCACATACTCGGTCTGCTCAATAGTTCGTAACAGTGACAAATGAAGCATTCTGCTTTCTCAGCAGCTTGCCTAACTATGATGTATACAATGTGTTCCAGATGGGAAACTGCCTTTTGCTCCAGATGCACTTGGTAGGATTCTGCTTTCAGACCCAGCTAAGTCACCATATTTATTGTTAGTTTAGACTCTGACTTCATTCGCTATTCTCTTTTCCCAACTGACAAATGTTGTCCCCACAGTAATGTGCAAAATCCATAATTAATGTATAGGAGAAAGGCATCACTTCTTAATTTACATATGGTTATACTGTGCCTTTCCATATCTTATCACACATACTTAAATAGCAGGTTACCAAAAATCATTACAGTTAAATACAGCAATCAAATGTTCAACCGGGGGGGGGGCGAGCGACGACGACGACGGACAACTCAATTTATATCCCAAAAGCTGCATCCTTGAGATTCTGTTGTCAGTTAGAAACCCACTAGATAACTCCAAATGTCTTCTGGATACTGGCAGAAGGTAGGAAATAAATCTGGAAATAATATATAGTGTAGCCTGGTCTGTTGTAAAACAAAAGCAAAATTCTACCATCCAGGGAGTCTGAGAACAAAAGACCACAAGCCATGAACTGGGAACCTCAGGAAATAGGTTAGATGAGTCAGAAGAAAAGGTGATTCCTCATTCCTGGAAAAGGTATAACTGAATAAAAAAGGCAAATCCTATGCTGGGAAAACAAATCAGCCAGTATCATAATGCCCCCGTATAAATCAATGGTGCAGCCTCATTTGGATTACTGTGTACAGTTCTGGTCACTGCACCTCAAAAAAGATATTATAGCATTGGAAAAAGTGCAGAGAAGGGCAACTAGAATGATTAAGGGGATGGAACACCTTCCCTGTGAAGAAAGGTTAAAGAGATTAGGGCTCTTTAGCTTGGAGAAACGGTGACTGAGCGGTGACATGATAGAGGTTTACAAAATTATGCATGGGATAGAGAAGGTAGAGAAAGAAGTACTTTTCTCCCTTTCTCACAATACAAGAACTCGTGGGCACTCGATGGAATCAATGAACAGTAGGTTTAGAATAGATAAAAGGAAGTAATTCTTCATCCAAAGAGTAATTAACATGTGGAATTCACTGCCACAGGAAGTGGCAATGGCTACAAGCATAGACAGCTTCAAGAGGGGATTAGATAAACATATGGAGCAAAGGTCCATCAGTGGCTATTAGCCACAAGGTATGGATGGAACACTATGACTGGAGCAGTGATGCTTTGTATTCTTGGTGCTGGGGGGGCAACAGTGGGAGGGCTTCTAGAGTTCTGGCCTTGCTGGTGGACCTGCTGATGGCACCTGGGTTTTGGCCACTGCGAGACACAGATGGGTTGGATAGGCCATTGGCCTGATCCAACATGGCTTCTCTTAAATTCTCTTATGTTCTTATGAAAAGGCTTTTTAAATTTTGTGAATCAAGAAGGCAGGAAAATAGGATCTTTATTGGAACATTTTTCAAAAAGCAAAACAGGAAAAAATAACAAGCTGTGACTCAGGAATACAGCTCACCTCATCTGCAGTGGAAACTTTATTCATTTCTGTCACTTCTGCTAATGTGCCATGAAACAGGGAGCTTGTGATAATGCAGGTGACCTACACTGAAACTGTCATGTGCTGCTGTATTAAAAAGTCAATTTACTTCATCTGCAAAGGCTTATATCTACACTTTTCACACAATTACTCATGCTATGATGCCCTAATAAAAGTTAGTGAGCAATAAAAATCGAAATAAAGACAAAAATCCCTTTTTCCTCTGTTGTAAAGACAAGGTTCATGTGGTTTCTCCAAGCCCACCCCAGGAATCAGATAAGTACCCAGCAACTAAAACAATGGAGTGTCATTTTGCTCCAATATTAACCTCTAGCCAATTTGGGACTGTTTAAAAGGTCTGAGAACAGCTATGCTGAATCATACATCACAGCATAGTAAACTTAATCTAACCTGTTCCTCCATGGCAGTGGTTTTCAAAATGGGTTCCTAGGAAGTGTATGTTGCCTTGAAATTTATGAAATTGCTTAGTGAGGGCCAGTCTAGGTGTGATGTTGGCACAGCTGTGTTTTAAATTGGGGTCTACTCCTACATCCCTATGGGGGGGGGGGCGGTACAGCTACAAAAGGCAACGTGGGTAGACAGCAGGGCATGCAAAATTCTGTGGACACCCAGGGGCTTTGTCAATAGACAAATCAGTGTGGAAAGTTTTCCCTAAACACAGAAAATCTAACTAAACACTGCTCTATGGTAACTGGATGTCAGCCATTATGACTAATTTATTCATGCCATCAAATCTTGCACTAGCATATGCAAGCATTAGCAAGAGCCCTTGTAATTCCAAGTTCTTCCTCAATTCAAGGCATTCTATGTCAAAAGAAAAGATTTTACTATCAGCCAATTTATACCCTAAGTAGTGACTTAACAAAGTGAATCAATATTTGTTTATGTTTGTTTGAAGTGCTGGATGAGCTTCAGAGAGTAATATATTAAACAGATGAACATGCATTGCTTGATTTAGTCCAAAAGCAATAAAAATAATTGCCTGATGTGCTCATATCCTGCAGTTAAAAAGAGGCCAAGGCCAGCTCTTCATCCACATGGCTAAAAAGGGAGAAATCAGGGTGTGAAAGGTAGAGCAAAGCACAATAGAGAATCCATTGTACTCTATTAAAATAATTGTGTTGAAGGATCTATCCTGGAATGCCCTGGTTAATTCAGTATTAACACATCACTTTTCTTTATACTGAATGCTTTATAAATTTCCACTTCTATATGCAACACTGACTCAACTGAGTGACTTCAAAGCTGAGCAGATTTGTGAATCTGGGCCGACAGCATTCACACAAGATTCCCCTTACAAAATACCCTACTAATGCCCTACTGGCAGACCTCTTCCAAAATAAGAATATCATCACTATACTTAACAGCAAAATGTGGGGCTCGGGTATTAATGAAAGCTATAAAACCAAAACACCCATAGTGGTGGTGGGGCGTCTCTATACGCAAATGATTGAGCACATGAAACTGCCTGATCCTGAATCAGGCCTTTGGTCCATCAAGTTCAGTACCGTTTACTCAGACTAGCAGCAGCTCTCCAGGGTCACAGGCAGAGGTCTTTCAGATCACCTACCATCTGATCCTTTTAACTGGATACGTCAAGGATTGAACCTGGGGTCTTCTGCATGCCAAGCAGAGGCTCTCCCATTGATCCACGGGCCCCTCCCAGTTAAGCATAAAAATCACTGCAAATTACCCAGGAGGGAGGGGGGAATGGTCTGGAGAGGTCTGGGTATGCTCCAGGATACACAGAATGCTGGGAGCACTTGAGAATCTGTTATGGGAGAGGGAACAGGAGATGGAAAAATTAATCTGCTCAAGTCTCTGAACATCTATTAAATCCTGAAAATTGATATTTGAATAGATGGATTGAAATTTCCAAATCATTTACTCCTCCTACCTAGCTCTCCTGCAGTGATTCCTCACAGGCCCCCAGCTTTCCCCTCAAACAGCAAACGTGATGATAGAATTCTTATCAGCAAGGCAGTGAAGAAGGCCATGCTTACGCAAAATAAAGATTTCTGCATATTCTTGGCTCCCTACCTTAGCCAGGACACCCTACCCCTGGGGGAGATGAGGTGGAGCACAGCCCTCAGCAGTTGCAGAGCTGAGAGAAGAACCGGTTGGGCCTGCAAGAGAAAAGGAAGTGCACACAGGAGGAAGGCCAACCAATATCAGCTCCCTACAGAGCAAATGCCTCCTCTGGCATAAAGACCTCCTTGAGAGAAAAGCCCTGGTAAGGAGTAGAAGCAGGGAAGCAGGCACTAGGAGTAGCCAGGAAAGAGGGATTAAAGGCCCCAGCTGGAGGAGGTAGAGGGGAGCCATATGGAATGTAATAGCACTGTTAGCTGGAAAGGAAAAGTCAGGCTTGGGGCCTTTGTAGGCTAGAGTACCTAGCTCCTAGGGACTTGGAAGGTGATATTCCTGGCCAAGAGGGAAGCCAGAAGGAACTTATTCTACCTGACCAAGGTAGACTGGCTCCTCCCTGGCTTAACCCTGCAGAAAGAGTGCAGTAGCCAGGATAGCAGTTTAATGATTGGGAAGAAGGATGAGGGCTTAAAACGAAGCACTGACACCGAGGCGTGGATAGGTGGAGGTGATGAGATGTGAATTGGCTGGGCTACATGGTGGCAGTCAACCACTGGAGTTGGCATTGTAACAGAGCCAAAGAATTAAGGTGCAACTGTTAGATTACCTAGGTTTTGGTACTGTGGAAAGAATATGGCATTCCCCTGCCCCAGTAGATGAGGTCTCTGGCCCTGGGGGGTTTGCATTCCCTTAACATGAAAATATTTACTTTAAATTTTATAGAAAGATACCTCAATGGCTGCATGAAACCTATTCCATTTTGTTGCCCTCAGGATCTTGACAGCAAGTTAACAAGAAAAAATGAGGCAACTGGAGGCCTGTTCAAGCTTCTAAGAGTTTTAAAGTAAGCTGAAGGAATACACTGGATTGGGAGGAAATCAGTCATTTACTACCATACAGAATTCTGCAGAGGCCTTTCACTTCCTCAGTCTGGGGAAAAAACCATTATGTTGGCTAAGTATTGCTTATGGGCCAAGTGTGTTATGACATGGTGATTTTTGTACCTCAGTTTTATTTGGAGAACCAGCTCTCACATTGTGGGGGAAGAAACTTGTCACAACACAAATAACATTTATACAGTTTTCTGAGAAAGGGCTTTCTCTCTTGCAGCAGATGTGTGTGGCCCCAGCGCCAAGGGGAGGGTGTGGGGGAGGGTGCCGAAAGGCAAAACAGTGGGGAATCCCTGATTCCCTGTGCTCCATTAACCGTTTTACGACCCAGGTTTGAATAACACACACACCACCAGGCCTGGAATAAATTGGTCACAACTTTATTGGTTACAGCTGTAAGAAGCCTTGGCACAGCATGGGGAACTAGGTCCTGGACATTGACTGTCCCACCAGCCAGTTGATGATTTCCTGCCCACCCCAGCCCACTGGCTGGGGCCATGAGAAACATGGGATGACGGGTCGCTGGATCCCACAACGACAACCACCATTAAGTGGTCTCCCCCTGCCACCTCAGCATGAGGGTAGCTCCCGGCAGCCACTGAGCAAGGCATGCTCCTTGAATCTCTCACCCCAAGATCATTTTAGGGGTTCCCCAGACTCGGGAAAATGGGCACGCAGGCTTCCCTTCCTGAGAATGGATCCAGCCCCATGCTGATACCACCCACATCGTGACAGGCATCACTGCACTGGTCAGGCCGCACCTGGAGTATTGTGTACAGTTCTTGAGGCCTTACTTCAAAAAGGATGTGGACAGAATGGAGCGAGTACAGAGGAGAATGAGAGGATGATCGGGGCCTGGATTCCAAGCCTTATGAGGAAAGGCTGAGGGACTTGGGAATGTTTAGTTTGGAGAAGAGGAGGTTGAGGGGGGACATGATTGCTCTAAGTATCTGAAGGGCTGTCACTTAGAGGAGGGTGGGGAGCTGTTCCTGTTGGCAGCAGAGGATAGGAAGGGTGGGAAGGTACTGGCTAGATATTAGGGAAAACTTTTTTACACTAAGAGTTGTGCAACAGTGGAATCAGCTGCCTAGGGAGGTGGTGAGCTCCCCCTGACTGGCAGTCTTTAAGAAGTGGTTAGACAAATACTTGTCAGGGATGCTCTAGGCTGATCTTGCATTGATTGGGGGTTGGTCTAGATGGCCTGTATGGCCCCTTCCAGCACTGTGATTCTATGATTCTAAAATGAACTGAAACATAAACCTCAAATGTGATCCCTCACAGGCAAAAGTAACAAAAAAAGGGGCAGGGTGGATGGGCAAAAGCCCATGCAGCAAAGAGGGCAACCCAGGGCATTATGGTGCCTTAAATCACCCCGTTGGCCCCTCTTGCCCCCTGCCCTCTCTGGCCCCTGGGACAGACCCAGCAGTGGGCCAGGGCAGGACCAAACTTCCCATGCTTGTGGTGGCCTGGCCCCCTTCTTGCTCCACTGGCGAGAGCTGCTACAGCTGCCATTGACCTCTTTGACCTCCCCCAACCCCTGCGGGGCTGCAAACAGGACCCCGGTAAGTCTGGGCCTCAGCTTCACACGCAAGCCTACATGATGCAGAACTACTAAGTATACCTTTTGCATGACATACCTGCCAAGCAAAGGTCATGTGAAGTTATGCATAAGTGGAGACAGGTGCACAAAGCATGCTCATTTGGGAGATTAACCCTTTGTCTCCAAGTCACTGCAAACTACCAGGAGGAGTGTTTTCTAGCAGCATGAACACAAACACCCTGGCGGGACCAATCTTCATGGTGGATGAATACATGCATAGTGCCAATACCATATAGCCCGTAAGGATGGACAGAAGAAAATTTACCCAAATCTTTTGTTGACATGTCCTACAAAAGCTTGCAAATGTGTACTACAGGTGGGAGAGATGATGGAATGTGGCAGCAAACTAATCAGAACCTGCACATGTACTCTTTAATTATGTTGAAGCTGCAGAGTGCTAAACCCCACGTTGGATTATTCACTTTAGGATCTAAGTTCCCTTCCCTGTAGTGAGTATGGGAAAATCTTCCATGGCTTTTTATAGCAGTGAAATGCAGGAATGTGGTTGGAGAGCTCTTCACAGCACAAGAAAAAGAAATTAAGGCTAGCTCTTTTCTTGTTGACCCTTTAAAAGTTCCATTGTTGTCTAAGGCTCTAATTCATGTGTTGGAAATTACCACTGCTGAAGTATGCCAACTTTCCCCAGTCAGGAGAAGAATGTCAAAGAAGTAGCCATGTTAAGCTACCCTTCAGCTGAAGAATCTGGGACAGTGCATGGCTCTTTAGTTGACTGTTTAGGAAACCTTTGTGATCTTTCACTGCTGGCAGGATGCAAAGATACCGGGACTAAATAGTCTTACCATAATATTTAGTGAAAATTTCAGTTTGCTTACTTGTTTCTTTCCTGTCTTGCATTCCTGCACCTTTTTTTATTCATGGCCACTGGAAATACATGGTACGATCATTAGCTGACACAACTAATAACTCACTTTTCAGAAAAGCATCACTTTGAAAGGTTTTCCAACTTCCCTTCCAGATGATGTAATTTTCAGGCAGATGTCAAGCTTGGTTACAACTGCAAATTGTCTACTGCAGAGTTGAACAGGCCCTTTTAAACATTCCCCTATTTTTAGGCCTGAATTCAGTTCCCTGCAGCCAATAGTTTAGCAGAAGCTAATGTTATTCAACTGCAAAATGTCTTTCACAGTGTGAACAAAGCTGCACTTTGTAACAGGTTATAGAGGCCCACGCAGCTGCTTCGCTTAGCTCTGTGCTCCGGCCGTTCACATGATGATGAGAAGCCCTTGAAGGTTCCACTGTCCATACACTGCATTTCACAGTATAAATGAGGGCTTGAATTCAGAAAGACATGGAAGAGTTTTCAAATGGAGGCATTATACTTAGTGCAGTTCTCCAGGGTCACACAACACAAAATTCTTCACGTCATGTACCAGCTGGAAGCTGTCAACTTCTCACAAGGCTCAAACATTAGTACCAGATTGTAGATGACTCAGTGGCCAAAGTAGTATTTGGGTCTGAAGGGATGGAATGACTAAAATAATCATGTTGAATACTGAATGCCACAAGGAATAACACTTGTTCTATGTCACTGGGCATTGTAATAGTGCAGCTATCTGTTATCAAACCAAGGTAGACAAGTATAGATTATACAAACCCTCCAGTGGCCCAGGAAGGTGCTATTGGTTAATGACAGAACTGTTCAAAGACTATTGTTACTAACAAGTTTTATATGCTACATTTCTGCTTGATCAGAGCTGCCAAAATGGCTAACAATTAAAACAAAGCACTGTAAAAATACATCATCAAAACAATTAAAACCAAATGGAAAAGCAGATGAAACAGTGATTAAAACATAAGACACAAGGAGGGATGACTGAATGAATGGCAGACGAAACAAAAAAGTTCTCACCTGCTGGTATGGGATGGCAACAGAAGGGGACGGATGAATATCCCTGGGGAGAGAGTTCCAAGTTTTGGAATCTGCCTGTCCTGGATGGGGCTGCACTACCCCTAAAGGAGGATACTCATAGCTTGGGAGTGTACCTAGACCCTGGCCTATGGTTAGAAGTTCAGGTCTCCTTCATGGGACACAGCACCTTCTATGACCTTCAGCTGATATGCCAGCTATGGCCACTCCTCGAAAAATCAAAATTTAATAGAGTAGTATGCTGAGATGTTATGTCTCAAAAATTAACAGAAAAAAGATACTATTGCATTGACATACAAAAAAAACCGAGCTCCTTCTGCGTATGGGAATCCTCTTTTCACATGGTATAAAGACTGGAATACATCTACATATAACGGCAAACCATTCTGAGAACCTATCTAAAAGTTATATGCCCCCTGCACTTTTCTTGGTAACAAACTTCTCTCAGAAGGACCCATTTTATAGCAAGAACAGACAACAATATCCTTGACAGCAGCACTGTTGATCATGATTTATTTTGGTTATAGGCAAAATAGATTTGCTACAGCCCAAGATACAAATTCCCAATTAGTGTCTTCCTAATTATAATGCCCACTTACTTTCAGAAAGCACCTTGGCAGTTTTTTCCTCCAGTTTTTATTAAGGTTGGGCCAATTATTTCTGACCGTGTGCAATCCTAGTAACGTTTCAAGTTTTCCCAACAACAGACTTCACCCATTTTCTTTCTCATGCTTAATTCATATCTGCAGATATCACTTTTTTTAGAGTACAAAAGGCATAAGAGCTAATTGCTCCTCTGAAAGCTCTCAAAAACATAATAGACACATGGAAAGTTTATCAAACTCCCCCATGGTCCAAATTCTGTCCTGAGGAGCCCACTGGATGACAACACTGGAGTGATTCCCAATTTCCATGTTTCTTTCTTTCTTTTTTTTGCAGAAGTGAACAGCAAGTCCCACAGCTATCATACCTACCAAAAAGCAGCATTGCAATCAGCCCAAGCTTTTAAAAGAACAGCTTAGTAATTTGCACATACAGGAATACAATAAAAGTTTGTCAAGACTCTTTGTCAAATAGCACATATAATACAGTATTAACATTTCATACTGTCCCGCCACATGGGATCTCAAGTTCACCATGTAATATGTTTACATATCTTTGTGGAAATGAATTGTTGGAACCAGAAGAGTCATGATGGTTGTTTTCCAGAATTTTTAAAAAATGTACACATTTTCAGTTGTGGGATACTAAGGAACAGAACTGGCAAGAAAGACTGTATGCCTTTTGAGCTGGAATACTATACACAAGTCTAATAATAAAATTTTAATTTTTTTGAACTAAGAACAATTGTAGACAATAAATCAAATCTCCAGTTAAGTGTATTTTAGTAAAGTTGTCAACACTCAATAATCATTATTTTTTCTTTCTTCTTGGGCGTCACTGCAGCAGAAATCTGTAGTTTTCATATGGTGAAATCCCCATTTAATAAATTCTATCAAGCCTATTCATGCCCCGTATATTGTCAGAGGAGCATGTGACCTTCCTTGAGTTTATATTTTAGTAAGTTTTCTGAATACAGGAGGCACCTTTTTCCAAATTACATTCATTTTGCTCAATTTCTGGGACATTTCCCCCTCCCACTAGTTCACACCATGCATTTATCAACCTTTTACCCATAAAAGTCTACATTCATCTACACCCTATCCACACTTAAAGATATAGGTTTAATATGTGGCTACAGGTCATGTGAATAGCTAAAGACAAAGAAAGAAACCACAAAATGGTATGGCAGTTAATGGAATGTGACTAGACAGGAAGGAGTATCTCCTTCAGACTTTACATCACAGACTTATCTCCAATATGTGCTGCACTACAGTTGCTCAACCACTGTTCTTTTTGAAAAGTCTGGGGAATTTCTGGGTACAAAATAACTGCTTTTGACTGTTCAAAACACAATAGTGAGGGTTGCCATTTTTTGTGGTTGGCCAGGTTTTACCCAGAGCCTGGGTGTTCCACCTGGCACCTGTCTGCTTCCACTAAGTCTTTTAGATCCAGAGAGAGAAGGCAATGCATGGAGACATTTTTCTAATTTATACAATGCTAACAGATCTATTCTAGCCCATGAGGGAAGTTGCAGGTATGATTGCCAGGTATCAGAAGCAAAAAAACCCTACATTGGCTTGGCTCCAGCAATGAGTAAGCAGAAACATAAATGGACAGCATACTTCTGATTGCACAAGATCTCAACGAAACACCTAGCACTTTCTTTTAGGCTTGCCAGTCCCCAGGTGGGGGCAGGGGATCCCTGATTTCATGGGCTCTTGCCTGCCAGCAGCTGACTAGCTGGCAGGGGAAGCCCCAACCACAACACCAGTTGCCACCCCTCTTCCTCCCCTCCTATGAGATTTAAAGGACCCTCAAGCTGATCAGTGGGAGCACGTGGGCTGCTGATCAGCGGGAGCCCCCTTAAATCTTGCAACAAGGGAGGGAGAGGGGTGGCCACCAGCTGCACACCTGAACTCCAAGAGGCAAATCTGCCGCTTGAAGTTCAGGCATGCGCAGCGCCCACTTGCAAAAACCATTTAAAGTGGGTGCCACCGGAGCCTTCTATGGGGCTGAGTGCCCCATGTGATGATGTCACTTATGCATGATGTCATCATGTTGGGGACATCCTCCCCCTCCTGGAACACCCCCCAAAGCCCCCCACCGGTGACAAGTAAGGACCTGGTAATCCTACTTTCCTACCTATGTCTTCTAATGCCCAGAAACTGCTTGTTCAATGTCTTGCACAAGTGAAAACACATTTCAGGATACACAAAGTTCAACTCAGCACAAGGAGCTAGTGTGAGGTCCACCCCCACTTCCCCTTGCACAAGAACCCTAATGCACGTGAAAATCTCCCAGTGGATCCAAGTCACTGCTTCTAAAGTGAGCTTAGTTGCAGTAACTCCCCTGATTCAGTAACTGCCCTGCAGTAGCAATTGGTATATCTGTGTTTTCTTGGCTTAGGCTTTAATTAGCTTCTAAATGTAATTAAAACAGAGTGTCTGTCTCTCATTTAACTATATAAAAGGACAGTGTTTATAAATCCCTTCTCCAAATCTCCAGATTGAAAGTAGATGAAAAACAGTGATTTTAACATTTTCAGATGTGGAGAATACTTTCAGATGGTGCACTAGCAACTTAAAGAGAGACAAACTAGTAATGTTAACTAATTGAGGGTATGTAATCAATAGAATTCTGCACTCAAAATACTTTTAGGAAAAATGTCCTCTTAAATTTTAAGGTTAGACCTTATTTCATTTACTAGAGATAAACTGAGGGACACCAACCCCCTCTCTTTCACCCTTCCTCCACCCCACCATCTCACTCCCCCTATGATCACCTCCAACTACACAGGACAGAGGAAAATAATCAGATCTATACAGATCCTCATGATGTTTTATTGGTTTCATGAAGTCCATAGGCATGGATGAGATGTGAGCACTGTTTCCCCAGGGTAGATTTGAAGAAATGCTACGAAAGTATCCTGAGAAGGTAGACCTTAGCTCCCCATTTTTTTCACAGATGGGAAGAAACCATCTGTCATGAAAAGTTCTGGAGGGTCCGTGTTGATTTTGAAGTAATTTTTACTGAAACCCAAAGAACAAGGAAGAACAGGCATGTTATATTCTTAAAATAGTTCAAAAATAACTGTACAACTACTACATTTTCATCCCAGCACATCTTGGGGTTAAATTAACTGGTTTAGGTTATGGACTGATACAATAATCTTGGGTTTCTTGTTAGTAAGACTCAAAACTGTGTGTTGCAGGGAAATGCCTGTGCAGGAAAGGTGGGATATAAATTGAAAATAATAAATAAATAATAATAAATGTTTGAGATATAATACTGTAGAAATTGCTTTATTTTTTGTTTTTTGTTGATGCTGAAAGTTAAAATTTAATAAAATTTATGTTTAAAAAATAATGTTTGAGATATTTAAGGCTGCAATCTTTTTCAGACTTCTTAAGACACTAGCTTCATTTAAACAGGCAGAATTTACTTTTGATTAAGATAGGATTAGTGTATAAGGCTGTGGTCCTATCTGAATTTCTTTGACATTAAATTTCATGGAAACCAGCGAAACCCACTAGGAAATAAGTGCACACCGAAAAGCAGCCAAATCTTACTTTAGTAGACTATAATGATTTTTCCATTTCTACTAGCCAAGGTTAAATGCTGCAAACTGAGGGGTGTGTGTGTGTGTTTTGTATTTAGCTGCCAAGGGTTCAACACTTGTGAGAATATCAATCACAGACCTTCTTACACAGGAGCTTTTGCTTGCACAAGCTAAATAAATGCAGAGTCCTGTACAGCTGGAGCAACAAAACCAGAATCTAGAGAGGCACCGTGCCTTGCTCAGCCTTGATCCTCTTTCAGGCAAGCTCTGCTGTTGTCTCCAAAGAGATCTGGTGTAATCTTGGCATGAGCAAAGGGTCATGGTCAGATACTATTTTCTATTATCTTTATCCAACTTTTCTTCCCGTTAATTAACAAGAGGAGTTGCAAAGCAACAGGTAGATAACACAACAATTAATGAGGTTGACAGTGCAATCCAAAGCCAAGTTATACCCTTCTAAACCCATTGACTTCAGTAGACTTAGAAGCAGAGTTTGCTTTCAAGCTGAGTAAAATTTACACTACAAATTTTAACTGTTGGTTTGTGGGGGGGATTACTGTATGGAAATAGCCTAGAGGTTAAAGGGTAATATAGTAGAAGTGTTTAACTATGAAATATTCTGCCTCAGAGTATGGCATTATAAAAAGAGTTCTTCCAGGCCTATGATTCTCTGATCCTTTTATCTATTTAAGGGGAGCAAAAGTTTTCGATCTGAATAACAGTGACTGCTGTGGGCAATAAAATGCATTGTAGTTACAATCAGATCTGAATAGCCTAATGTTACGGGCTGGCAAGTCACCAGTTAAGGGGGCTTATTCTTATTGGCAATGGTTTGAGAGCTGCTAGGATTTATGACAGTAATAGCTCTGGCCAACTGGAACAGTGAGGAATTGCATAGACTGCCACTCCCAAGGTAATCTCTGCATACTCTCGAAGTTTTTTTTTATTGCTCCTAAAACTGCTAGGAAAAATGGGTGCTATTATATAAGAACTTATTTTATCTTCTCAAGCCGGCAAGGCAATGCCTCAGAAAAATCTGCACGAGGTCAAGAGTTGCATCTTACAGAGTCTTCTAGGGCCTGGCCAGACTGTGAACCACCATATCTGAATTCAGGCCTGGGATGGACCTTGGACACACAGTTTACTTCTTGCTGGAACTGGGACCTTGAGTTGCAACTGAGGCTCTGAATATGGTAGACAGTAGATACTATTCTATTAATCTGGCAAAGGGTTAAAAAGACCAGTTCCTGGTATTTATATTAAATTTGGTCATTTCAGGTTTGGACTGCTGGTTAATCATAGGAACCGATTTTGTACATTTCATGGTTGTACCATTAATCTGATGATCAACCATGTTTGGGGCCAATTATTTCTCTGTTGAAATTTAACATTTTTGCTTTGGTTTTATCACAGCTTATCCCTTATTGAATTGTTTGTCTATCTCTCTGCACAGTATAGTTGAAGAGATACTGCAAAGATTTCCACATAAACCATGTAAACCTGAAGGCCAAACTTGAGAGAAGAACCACACAGTGAAGGAAGGAAATCTCTAGTGAAACCACAATTGTACAGCTGTCTCCAGTGTTAAATGTTTCTTAATCACATTTCAGCAGCCCCTCCCCACAGGCAACTTAAAGAAGGCAATCTCTATAACTGTTTGCAATGATACTCAGTGGTGCTGCTAAATGATGAACTAGCAAATATTTGTCACACCACAAGTCATGGGGGCAGACAAAAATACTGTAATGACTATTCTCAGATGGTTGTAAGGCTGACTTAGGACACAGAAAATGGCTACCCCCAAAACAAGCTATCCTGTCCTGTTTTAAAATTTGTAACAAAAAGAAAGTGATGAAAAGAATTTTGGAATAGAATCCAAAGAATCAGCTATGTGTTATGTGCCTTCAAAGTACAAGAGGGTTTCCCCCCAGATTATATTGTGCTGAGGTACATAGAAACTTTATGAGGAACTTTGGAGAGGCCTCCACAGAATGCCTTTCTTTTCATGTATTCATTCTAGTTACCCACATTGCTTCATGAATAATGCATCTGTAGGGAAAGGAGAAATATAAATTGGCTTGACAGGCAACCTGAATGAGCTAAAGTGCCTCTCAAATTCGTCTAGTCTACCAAGCCTACATAAAACTAAACAATAGGGAATGACACTAGCCAACTAAGCAGCTAGCTAGAAAAAAATCCTTTTGGGCACAGATGGGAATGATTTGGTTCATAGGAAATAATGTGCTTTACCTGAATCCCAAGTAGTGGTAAGTATCCCTATGCAATAATGCAGTAACATTTATGAAGCCCAAATATTACATATTCCTGGTAAGTCCTCAATAAGAGGCTGGTTTTCACATTTTAAATCATGAGGATTCTATTAACAGCTAGTTACAAATATGGTCGCTTTCCCATGTCCTTCCATAAAGCCATCTGGTTTTAGTCCCCTCAATCACATTCTCTCATCAGGTAGAAAATTGAGACCTTCACTAGTTGACTTATATGTGAACAGAGCAGTCACGTGAATACATACACATGGCTGCCCAGTCACAACTCGCTTGGCCCTGTCTGTTCACAATAACGTGAGCTCTGTTACAATTTTTGAACCTTAAACACTTGAAATCATATCTACTAAAATAAGACAGTTACATTCTATTCATATGTTTGAGTCCAATGTTCATAAATTACTGCTTGAGAACTGTACCATATGCATGAATGTTCTAAAAGTTATTTAAAAGTTGCTTTGCCATCCTACATTCACCATTTTGCAATTCATATATATTTTAAAGCCTTTGGGGCAGGATTGCATCATTTTGTTATATATAAATACAGTACGCTCTTGCAGCAATGTTCTTCAAATGTAGTTGTACAATATGTTAACAATAAATTCTGTCCATCACGTAGTAATCCCCTTTGCATGTGTGTGTCTCACACTCACTATTACCCTTAACAAACTCAGCTAGTGAAAACAACAGAATCTCTCTAGTCTGCCCTGTACTCACTGGATAATCTCACTTTTTGAAAGATCTCTCAAAATCTCAAAACCATGCGGTCACGTTATCCTGATACCTAGAAATTAAAGTGGTGACTTTAATTCTAGATCTGTCTTTCCTGTTTGGTTCCTGAAATTCCTTGTCACCTCTGTGCTACAGCCACTTCCCCCAAGGGCAGTCTTAGGGATGTTGGGATCCCTAGCAAAAACTCAGGATGGAGCCCCAGAAACACTGCTATTCCCCACCAAGAGGTGGCTCTCATGACATGAGCAGTGGTTGGGAGCCATTACTGTAAGGTAGATCTTCAGTATCACATGAAGCAGGTAAAGCAGTAGCTACTAAGCTGGCTGCCCAAGACTTGGCCGGGGCCATCGCAAGTTACTATTGCTGTGAATGGCCAGCCAGAGCCTTGGATGAGTTGGCTGCAAGTGGGAGCCCGTTCTTTTTTCTCCTCCCCCAGTCAGGGGCAGGGCAGTGGGCAGTCAGGGCCCCCAACATGGGGCACAGCGCAACAGCCCCTGTTTCCCCATCTACACTGTTCAGACATTGTAACTACCTAAGTCTAGAAAACGATACCAACTGAATCCCATCCAAGCATTATTAGCGCTCTGTTTTGGGCCCATACCTAAGTGTGACCCTCACAGTGCGAACCTAAACAGAGTTACACCCTTCTAAATCAACTGAAGCCAATGGCCTTAGAAGAGTGTAACTCTGCTGAGGATTGTACTGTTCCTCTTTCCCAGCAATCTGATTAGTCCACTAATATTATAGCTACTCTTGGTTTAGAAAGACAAACATTCTTACTTTCGGGGCTGATGAATGACTGGCTCTATGTTTACAAATTAAAAGAAAGAATAAAAGCAACAGTTTAAAAAGAAATGTAAGTTTTACCTACTCTTTGGTACTGTAAATGAGCTTATTTATCAATTGCTCCCTGAAATGAAGCCCAAAGTCCCTGCAAATGGTGCTTCATTGATCAAATGTTACAGAGCCTTCATTGATAGCAATAATGCATCCTTTAAAAAAATCAACAAGCCATTTTGCATGCTTGCTAGGAAATTCTTAAATCAAGATCAGGGTGAGAATAACACTGGATACCATGCTTATTTCGTTTCTCATCGACTGCACAGAACAGCTCTGTGTTGTAAGCACAGAAAGCACACTACCTCCTTCTGTCTGCAGTCACCTGGCTATGTAGGAGAATGAATGCCAAGGGAAAACTTAAAGATTCCTGCCATGATGATCCAGGCTTCAGTGACCATGTTGGCCAGTTTCCTCTCTGAAGCTGTTTGATGCAGCCCTCCTGAATATTTCACTCTGTTGCAGTGCAGAACTCTGTGAATGCTCTCCTCACGCCTGCCAAGGCAGCTAAACTTTATACAACCTCTTAAAGAGCTCAATCATTGTATACAACTAAAGCAATCCTAATAATAAGACTGATCTCAAGCAGGATTTGCTATTTATACAGAAACAGCCATAAATATAAAAACTGGAGACCCCTCAGCTCTGCCAAAAGCTGCACAGTATGGTACATTTCACAGCTTTCCCAGATTTGATGGGGTGATGGTAGCAACAAGGACCTCTGCTGGGCACGTTGTTATGTGTATATGTGTTCATTAATTTTGTTCTGTACAGTTAAGTAGTATAATAATAATAATACACGTTCAGTATTGATGGGGAGGATCTTAAGATGTTTCTACAGAAGAAAATACTGCACACCTCATCATGGAAAAAAGATACACATTCCTCAATAAGCCAAAATATTATAGTTGTATAGGAGTTTACAGAGACAGAATTTTATAAGAGCTCTTTAAAAAAGATGCTTAATGTTAAAACATATCACTTACATTGCAGACAGGGCAGAACAGAATACTCAAAACTTCACCCACAAAACTTTATAACTGTCCATGGGTATAGTGGCCAAAGAACATTTTCATTTAAATTAAATCAGCTAATGATCAAAACACAAGACTCAGTATGTTAAGACCAGACTTCCCTAAAATAAGTCATCACCCCCCCTAAAAAAAATTAAAAAGAAAAGAACCCATGCTTCCTCTCTTATTGTTCTGTAGAAGCCGTCTGTGGCAACAGACCTATACAGTCACTCACCACTGGCACTCAAAACACATTGTGCAGGGATATTGCTGGGGGCAATCTCACGGACATTCTGATAGTAACACCTGAAGTAAGCATTTTTTCAAATGATCTAAAGTTCTATAAGTAAGTGGGAGGAGGTCTTCTTTAAAGTTAACTGAGAGCCCAAACTAGCAGCTTGAATTTGACGCAGAAACAAAATGGCAGGCAGCAGAGATAATAAAGAATTGGCATTAAAATTAGCTCCGGATAGGGGCTGAGCTGCTGCATACAGTACTAGGTAAAGTTTCTCAACTTTCAAGAGCTCCCAAGCATATAGCACACCAAGTTGCCAGGGCATGCCTGACAGTAGCAAAGTCCTTAAGTCTCCAGAAGGAGTGTAGATGCTGAAAGAACATCATTCATCCCCCAGCTGACACTAGCAGCAATGCTGAACACGAACATGCTTCTTAAGCAAGATTGCAACCTTACCAAAGAGTAGCACTTCTCATATATGAATTAGCAGGTCCACCCACCATCTGCATCCCTATATTTTATGGACTGAGCTGCAGTTTAGTCACTCCCATTCATTCCATTACACTAATGTTTCGAAGTAATCTACAGATGAACACGCTGGGTATTCAAGCGTATGAGGAAAAAAGCACCCCAAACCCTCTAAGAACCTCAGTTAGTGGTTTCATATAGCTGTTATACAGCACTGGACATGACGTAAGCTAGCAGGGTAGGATCCAGCAGGATAATTTCCATGGATAAGAGCAACAGAATGGTAATCACCCCTAATATTGATCAGGTGTATCTCAGGGATGCACCACCCTATAGGAACTAGCTTTTCAACATATGCATGACATTTATTTACTTGAAAAATTTCTACCTCACTGTCCAAACGCATGGTCCCCAGAGCGGTTTACAGCTTACAATGTCTATGTAATCAAGACAATCAAAACTATGAAACCTATTAGGACACAGAAAAGGCAGAAATATTTTACTGAGATACCTTTCAAGAATTATAGTAAGCCCTATCCTGGACAGCCCAGGCAACCCTGATCTGGTCAGATCTCGGAAGCTAAGCAGGGCCAACCGTGGCAAATATTTGTATGGGAGACCTCCAGAGAATACCAGGGCCAGGAGGCAGAGGCAGGCTATCAAGCCACTTCTCTGAATTTCCTCCGTGCCCCAGTAGGAGTCGCCAGAAGTTGCCATGACTTCCAGGCATGGACACATGCACACACACACAAATGCAAAAAATGCCAGGAAGAAAAAAAGAATCACAGTAAGGTGCCACAGAGCAGGTAACACAGTAATGCCTAATTTTCATTTATGTGCTACTGTGTTAAAAAGTATGAATAACTGTAATTCTCTGTACAGAACCTTCCTTTTATTCTTTATACTGAGAAAACTAAGCATTTTGGAACACAAGCCCCCTTCCTAAAAATACTTGAGCTCCCATACCCTGCATCTTACTAGTCTCAATAGAAATCATTGACTGGCTCATACACTCCTGTATACCCTACCTGTCTTTCCTTACTCCAATCTCAATATAATCTCTTCAAAACCACTTCCCCTCCAACCTTAAGGTACGTAATGCCTTCAGTAGCAAAACTCTCATAATCTTACTCTGCTCATTTAGTAGTTCCAAAACATTGTGAGCCATACTTTAGGATACCTTGAGCCTTGATTTTTGTTATTAAAAACCCCGACCTCATTACTATGGAAATGTTTTCACTAATATGGAAAACATTATGCACACTTGTAATGATCCTAGTGGAAGTGTTGGAAATTTCATTTTCCTATGGGGACACTGTCTTATACTCACTTTTCACTAGATCTTGCTCTGCTCATTCAGCCATCTTTTGGTTTAGATGAAAGGAAGGAAATGCACCTGCTTTTAGCAAGCGGAAAATTTTTGCGCAGCCAAGTATCTGGAAAAGCGGATAGCTAATGTGCTGTATAAGCCCCCGAATGAAGCACTGGAGCTTTGCTTGTGGCTCGGCAAATGCTGCCAGAGCCTCCCGGAAAGAATGTCAGTCAAGTGCTGCAGAAAATGTACTAATGGCACCATCTAAGGGTATTAGGCTGTAGTACACATCTTTATTGGAAAAGCGAACCTTGAATACAGCTACAGCCTTAAACTATGAACTGCAACACCAGAATATAGCAACTTGGCTTTAGCAAATTGTCCAACATTTCTTATATTGCACCTTGTGGAATGGCCTGCCTGAGCAGATCAGGAAGACAAACTATGTAAAACAAAACGGTTCAGGAGGGCATTTCTATAAAGGTAGTGGGCTGCACTGTAACAGAATGGTTCAGGAAGCCACTTTATAAAGGGAAAGGGGACTGTGGACTATACCACTGTGTACAGGTCATATCTGTTTGCTGTTTTATTTTCTACTATATAATACCATTTTTCTGCTTTGTGTCTGCTGTCTGTATCATGTCTAATATTCTATGTTTCAAATTTAGGTACTCCTTACTACATGTTTCAACCTATTGATTGCATTGACTTAGAGTCTCATAAAAAAGTGGACTATAAATACAATAAATAAATCCTATGTAGTTACTCTCTACGCTCATGGAAATCTATAGGTTTAGGTGAAATAACTGCACAGGATTGCACAGTTACTCATCCTTTCCTTCCTTTTATATCCATTCTTCTATATTGGACTTTTAGTGTTGTATATACTTCATAAGTCAATGCATCATGTATCCTTTTACACCTTGGATCTGCTCTGAGTTTCTGTTCAGAGCAGCCCACCAGCTTGAAATTGGAGCTGTATTTAAAAGGTAAGGCCTCGAGAGTCCCACTATCCATGTAAAACTTCCCACAAGGGATGGTGGTGGAGTTATCCACTCCTTCCTAGCCACTGATTCTCCTCACACGCATACTTTGTGCTGTCACATGTATCAAATACAGCTGGAAGACATGGAGTCCTCACCCGAGTCCCCTCAACCATGTACAGCAACATCCCATGTATGAGGTGAGGGAAGGAAGCCAGCACTCTCCTGTTCAGTTCCATCCACAGGCCAACACAGACAGCATGACCAACAAACACCTCCTACTGATGAGGTTATGACTACAGACAGTGTCCTACTTTGAGCCTGGAAGGCAGGAGATGTGCATGCACAAACTGCCCACTCAAAAAGCAAAAATAACAATTCTACATCTAGCAGTTTGGGGGTCATAACACGGAGACTGCTTCTGCAAGCTTTGAACAGTGCTTATACACCTCAGCAACAAGCTAGTCACCCAAACAGGCAAGGCAAGAATCATGATTTTTTAATTTGGGAAACTTGGTACCACATCTGGCATGTTTCTTCAAAACGGCTTTCTTTGCCATGGCACCAGAAGTGGTGAGGATGTTAAGTAAATGGAGAGGAAAAATTACAGGGAAAGGGAGAAAACTTGACAGCAAGAGCATTAATAGAATTTACAGAACTCTCCGGTACAGCTATCCTTTTCTGCTCTTGCTTCCTGATTGGTCAGATGGGAACTATGTAAGAAAATGTGGGCTCTGCCTACTCACCCCATGCATGGGACGCTCCTGCATAAGGTTGTGTAGAGCCAGAGTTTTTGGTTTTTTAGGAGTCCCTGTCTGGACAGCTGCATTCTTACATATAGGGCAGCTGTATTCTCATATATAGGAATGCACAGAAGTCACAAAGAGTAATGTATTACTCTTATGTCAAAGGAAAATGTGACAAAGGAAATGTTATTTTTCTCTATGCATTTAAAGCATACTCCATCTCCTAATCCTTGTCTGAATGTTCACACATATACTTGCTTCAAATGGATGTTCAAATACCTTTGCAATCAAGAGACTTGTGTATGCAGAGATTATGATGCCCTAAGACGGCACATGGCTTGATGGCAAAACTTAAGATCTGCTCTGACCCCAATATGAGGCCTAGCTTCCATTTCATCACAAGCACATGGCTTGATGGCAAAACTCAAGATTTGCTCTAACCCCAATATGAGGCCTAGCTTGCATTTCATAGCACCTGTGAATTTCCTTTTCAGTGACAAATCCCTGTACTATACACCTACTATGCCACCATGAAGTGCAGAGAAAGCAAAATTACAGTTCACAATAGCATCCGGTTTTGCTGTTAATATCCGTATTGGGTGTAAAGTGGATATAATGTGCACTGACCTGTACTTCCCCGTCCGTACTTGGAGAGCTCTCATGCCGCACTGCTGAGCACCTCCTACATCATTCACAATATCATCTCCAATCATGATGGCCTGCCACAGCAATGAAATACAGACAAAACTGGTGTCAAGTGCATTTGATTCCTGTCATACTTCATCTTCCTTGACATAATAAACTGTTTTATTTGATGTTTAATACAGCCATCATACAAATTAAACAAGATAATATTGTCACTGTATTGATTAAAAGTCAGACTACCTTGAATATAATTCAACTTTCACCTAGGCAGGCTACACAGCCAAGAGGTAAATATTCGGTCAATGTGAAAACCATCGGAAGAATCAACACATTTTTGACACAATACAAAGGCGGGCTGACATGTCAAGAAATTCCCATCACCCCTTTCAACTATTAAGTGGTTAATTTTCACCCTTTCATTTTATGCTACTATGTCTGTCTCTCTCCCCCTTTTCTATCAGCCTGGATCCATCTTCATCAGGGTATCCTTTACTACCCAATAGAGCTTTGTAATTATTCTTTTATTTGTATCTAAAATCTAATTAACATATGAATAGAAAGGTATTCTACACGTTGCAAGGCCATATCAAAAGATGTGTCAACATTTTCTGATTACTGCATTCAACTTTTGGTACGCTTTAGTTCCCAATCATTTATTTATTGTATTTTCACATTTTCCCCAAAGATCAATTCCCAACACAGTTTATATGAATAAATATACAGTAATACAAATGTTATCATCAACGAAATGCTCAAGGAGGTAGTTCTTATTCCAGGTATGATGGGAAGAAGAAGAAAAGAGGAGATTGGATTTATACCCCGCCCACTGCCGGCTCGCCCACTAGGCGAGCTAGGCACTCGCCTAGGGCGCTGGGGCCCACAGGGGTGCCAAAGCGCCCCCGCCCCGCCCCCCGTGAAGCCAGCGCTAGGAGGGAAGGGGCGGCCATTCAAACGGGCGCCCTTCCTGGCTTTCCTGAGCACACTGCTACTGCGGCGTGCTCAGGAAAGCCGGCGCTCCCCCCGTCTCCAGCCGGCGCTGGGGCTGGGAGGAAGGGGTGCCCGTTCAAACGGGCGCCCCTTCCCTGGTTTTCCTGAGCATGCCACCACTGCGGCGTGCTCAGGAAAGCCGGCGCTCCCCCCCGGTCTCCAGCCAGCGCTGGGGCTGGGAGGGAAGGGGCGCTCCACCACCCCCCGGTCTCCAGGCCCCTCCAGGAGGTTGGCATCCCTGTGGGGTGGGCGCCCCAGGCTGTCTTGCCTAGGGCGCCCAGACACCTGGGGCCGGCCCTGACCCTGCCCTTCACTACCCAAAGGTGTCTCAGAGCAGCTTATAAACTCCTTTCCCTTCCCCTCCCCACAACAGACACCCTGTGAGGTAGCTGGGGCTGAGAGAGCTCTGACAGAAACTGCTCTTTTTCAAGAACAGCTCTTATTAGAACTAAGGCTTGCCCAAGGTCATCCAGCCAGGTGCAAGTGGAGGAGTGGGGAATCAAACCCGGTTCTCCCAGATTAGAGTCCGCGCACTTAACCACTACACCAAACTGGGAAAGGTGCCTGGCTGCTGCCTTTTCTCCCTCTGACTTCATTTGTGGCAGTTTTTAAGTGGAGGCTCTCCACCGGAACTAGATTCAGGCACAAGAGAAGGACACTTAGCTGTTCCTGCTTCTGCCTCTGGCCCTGGCAATGGCAGTTGATAATGGGGAAGAAGCTGCAGCTGATCCACACACAGTAGAGGCCTGGCTGCTGCCTCTTTTCCCTCTAGCCTCAATGACGGCAGTCAGTAGCTACAAGCAATCGAAAGCTGTTAAGTATGGGACTTAAGGCAGCAGCTCATAAGTGATTCAGCTTTATTTACAAGATAGGAACAAACACAAAAACAAGAGAGCAACAGGCCCTCCTTTTAAACTATCTGGGCTGGCATAACCACACCCCTTATTGCTTTAAGAACCAATCAGAACAGTAACATAGCAACCTATAAGAACATCTCCCTCCAGAACCTTTCTAGTATCCTGATTGGTCTACTACACAAAGTAGTCAATCAGAGTCTGCTGTTTTCAATACCAGGCTTAGATAGGGGTGAGATTCAAGTTCAGACCATTTATACATATACGATACATAACAAAAGCAATCCTGAAAGTTTCACAACAGTCCTGAATATGTGTAATGGGATGGAAGATGGTGAACAAGGTGAAATGCAATCCTAACTAGACAGAGTACTCTTTGTTAGTAGAAAAGCAGATCAGGGACTTGTCTCCTAAGTCTTGGGTGATATATATATATATATAGTAATTTCTTAATATGGGCACGTGTGTGTGTGAGCATGTGTGCACCTGGAAGTCATGGCAACCTCTGGTGACTGACCCCTAATGGGGGCTTGGAGGATATTCAGAGAGGTGACTGAATAAAGCCTGCCCCCACTTGCGGTATTTCAAGGAGATCTCCCATCCAAGTATCCAGGTCAGGGCAATGATCCATTCTTTAGCTACATCTAGAATAGACTACTTCAATGTGCTCTTCTTTAGACTGCCCTTGAAGAGTGTTCAAAAGCTGCAGCTAGCACAGAATGCTGTGACTAGATTGCTGTTCAGGGCCACTTTTTGGGATCAGGTGACCCCATTATTACAGCAATTACACTGGCTTCCATTCCACTCCCAAACCCTATTCAAGATGTTGGTTTTGACCTTTAAAATCCAATATGGCTTGGGACTGCAGTACTTGAAGGACCATCTTCTCCCATATGTTTCTCCACATGTATAAAGATCACAGGGAGAGGCCCTCTTGACTGCCCCACTGACAAGAGAAGCTCATGTGGTGGGTACATGAGAAGCCCATGTGTTGGGTACACTCCCTTTTTCAGTGGCAGCCCATCATTTAAAAACAACCTCCCCAAGGAGGTGTGCCTGGCCCCCTCACTCTCGACCTTTAGGAGGCAGCTGAAGATGGTTTTTGTTAAGTATGCAACTCAACACGATTGGATTTCAGCAAAGTGATTTCAGCTTTATTGTAACAGCAAACTCAACTTAACAACACACACACAGAACAGTGGAGCACAGCTCCCTTTTTAAATGATCCGGGCTGTCAAAGCCACACCCATAAATAAGTTAACAATCAATAAGAAACTCAGAATAAAGACCAATGAGGACTGTTCCCTCCAAAACACATATATACATTGTCACTGGTTATTCACAGAGGTTTCATAGAAACCAGCCAATAGGAATGCGACAGATTACAATCCTCTTTATGTCTGAAGCTTAACATGTGAAAGTATAGGCCAGATTCAGCTTCAGAACATAACAATTTTATTCAGGATACCATTCCATTAATTTTAGTTCTTCACCCTACCAGCAGATTTAAATTATTTTACATTATTCATTTTAAATCAGTAGTTTGATGCATTTTATTTTGTTTTACAGTCGTTTATATTGTTAAGCAGCCTTGAGATCCGGTAAGGTAGAAAGGTGGTTAATAAATGTTTTAAATAAATAAAAAGAAATAAGATATAATAGAATATGGACTAGGGTTACTGCAACAGCCTGCATGAAAGAAACCAAGGAGGTATGTCACCCTATCATACCTACCATCAGATTCTGTGACGATACAAAGGTCTTTATAACCTTGCATAGATGAACTGTCCCCAGTCCTGATCTTACCCTGTCACATCTCTACCCAGTGATTTTACACACTACCCATCTAGAGGAAGTGGCTGTTCTATGTGACCTGCCACCGCTTGGAGCTGATGCGTCTTTCTAAGCCTGCTTGCAACCCCATCATACCAAAGGGGTTTGGGGCAGTATAAGCATCACAGCAGCAGGTATTGCAAGCACTACTTTATCAACACATTGTCTCTTAGGAACATAAATGTTTTAACAGGGATAGAAAAACATTTCAGATTTTCAGATGTCAGGGTCAAATTCAGAAGTCCTAAGGAAGCTGTACCCACCACAGCCAGTCCTAGGCATCTGCATTTAAAATCTAATAAATGTCTCAGTGCCCGCATTTCAATATTATAAAGTGGGATGTGGGCACACCTTTTTTGGCTTTAGAATGCCCCATCATAAGGAAACCAGAGAGGCACCACATCGCTTGCTATTGTGAAGTCAAGAACATTCAGGCAATCATTTTTAATCATGTAATTGTACTCACTGATGCATTTACAACAGTTAATACTACTTGGAGCTGACCCAGGTGTGGATATGCATCTGCATTGACTGATGCCTCCAACAAATCCAGTGGGGTTAGATGAGCACCCTAATGTAGATGAGCATCCATAATCCCAGTTCCAGAAGGAGGACTTCTCTTGCATTCTTCTTCACTTATTATCACACATCTCCTTTTAAATAACAGTTTTTTACTAAAGGGGCTCAGGACAATGAAGTGGTAACAGAAACTCCACTGGTTGTGAAGGAAGAAGAGGCAGCCACAGTCAATATGCTTCACCACAAATGTTATCATAGTTTCATAGAGAATTTCATATAATTTAGCATAGTTTCATATAATTCAGCAGCATATGCAGAAAACAGGAGATACTGTGTGAGTATTCAGATACTGTTGTTTCAACATGAGATTCCAAACTTAGCGAAATTGGAAGGAGTCCCACTTGTGACCTACTTAACTGGGCAGTCCACTCTCACAGAATCAGTGCCGAACCTTCCACCAGATCAGAAGCCTACTATGGCTTTTGTTATTTGGAAACATTGTTTTCATTTAATCTATGATCTATACAACTCTAAGGAGGTCCTTTGCAAAATGGGGGACTTAAAAGACGACTTCCAAAGCTTCCAGCCAATTTATGCAATTAGCAAAGATGCTTGCTTTCTAGTGAAATACTGTACGCTGTCTATACAGAAGTTTTCATATGAGAAGATCATCCACGTTGAAAGTGCAGCTGCACATGAGCAGCAGTGCCTATCCAGGCCAGCTTGTAGCATACGCATACAAAAATGTACTCCAGCCCCCTGGGATTTCACAGATTTACTATCGGTGAAGGGCAATAATCACTAAAGGAGGAGCAATTATTCCCAAATCATTTAGGATTTAAAAAATCATTGGCAAGAAGATAGAGGTCAAGAGGTGGAGTGTCAAGGGAAATAAAAAAACTCTACCTGTCAAACCTAGGTTTAACTTCCTCTCTGACTGCAATATAGTAAGGAAGGGGGGGAAATAGAGAGAGAGAGAAAGATAAAACTGAAAGGTCACAGACTTGGTGAAGGCCAGAATTAAAAAGATCTCCAGTTTGCCCTCACATTTTTACACAGAAAGCACAGTTCTTGTTTAGTTCAATCAGCGTACAGAAATAATTGGAAACAACTGAAAACCTTATTCGAGTCAGAATGTGCTGTGCAAAATATCAGTCCCTCTCAACATTTTCACAAAGATTCAAGAAAGAAGAGCCCTGACACATTTTAAACATACACACATACACACAGATGGATATTTTCTTGATAAAATTATTGCTACAGAATTGCAGGGTACACAGTTTGGGGTGACCAGTTTACCCCTCATGTATTCCAATGAGCAAGGCAGAGTGTGGTATAGCGGCTAGAATGCCAGACTAGGTTCTGGGAGACCCAGGTTTAAATCCCCACCGTACCAAGGAAGCTCACTGGATGACATTGGGCTGATCAACCTCTCCCTTTAACTTTCCTCATAGTACTGTTATTGTGAGGATCAAATGGAGGAGAAGAGAATCATGATGCAAGCCCCTTTGGATCCCACTGGGGGAAAAGGTGGGGGTCTAATGAAATAAATAAAATATAAATATCAAAATAAAATAAATAATTAACAAAGCCATATATAATCAGAATACTCACTTTGAGAATGATCACAAAGGCACGGAAATACTTTGCTGACAGACCCAGTGAATACAGCCCGACATCAGACTATGGGCAGAGTGAGTTCAAATCTCGGCTTAGCCATGTAATTTCCAAATGGGCCAGACACTATTTATCAGCCTAACACACTTCACAACATTAATAAAGATAAATGTAGTAGCAATTGTAAAGCACTTTATGCAGTGTACAGGGTACATAGATGGATAATAAATCATCTACTTTAAGGAGCTAGGACTGTACTAAATGCATTAGGAACAGAAAAATAAGCATCAATACTATAATATAAACTTTATCAGACCCTGGCTAGAAGAAACCATTTCTGAAGGCTATTAATACAGTTATTCTTGTTTCTTTTAACTTATATTCTGTACTTCCTCCATTGATCTCTGGGTGGCTTACGTATGGTGTCCAGGCAGTGTTGCGTCCAGGTTGTTTAGAGGATCAGGCTTACCTTCAGCAGAAGAACTGTATCACATGAACTTCAGGACACATCACCCACCTACACACAGAGTAGGGATGCTCCAGGATCCCCTATTGCTCTCACCTTTAAAATGAAGTGACTTATATTTAATTTTAATTTAATTTTAATTTAATTTTAAATTAACTTTCGATTTCATATACCGCACTTAACCCCCTAGGGGATCTCTGGGCGGTTTACATGAGGGGGTGCTAAGCACATTTCATCCTAACTTGGGCCACATTGTACTTGAGGATGGGGCTGCCTACCGGCACCCAGGTGGAGGCTGGTGTTGCTTCTTTTTTGGCTCGGCTCGCCTTTCTTCCCAGTGGTTCATCAACTAGCTGTTCCTCCTGGCACTCGGAAGGGCCGGCACACGATACATCCTCCTCTGGCCTCGGCTACGTCCTGTAGGCTTCACCGCGCCCACAGATGACGTCATCGTGCGCCTCCCCTTCTGCCGATGACAGCCGCCCGATGTTACTGCTGGCCACTAGGGATCACTCCTTCTGGCCCTGCTGCTGCTGCCTGCTGTGTCGCCACGCCATGCCGCCTCCACCGCCGGTACTCTGCTGCAGCTGATGTCCGCCGCCGCCATTACCGCCGCCGTCGCCTCCTTCACACACCTCCCTGGAGGAGGGTGTCCCCTACCCTTAGGTACCCATTTGTCTACTTGCATTAAATACATTTTTGCTTTCGAGCCGCTGGGTGGGCGGGAGCTGGGACGAGGGTTGAGAGCTCACTTCAACCACGGTGGGTCTCGAACAGCCATAGTGGCTGCACGAGTGATATTAATGCAGGCATTTTTACCGCTTGCGCCACCGCATGCAATCCTAAGTAAAATCACACCCTTCTAAAACCACTGATTTCAACAGACTTAGAAGGGTGTAAATCTGCTTAGGATGGCACTGTTAGTAGTCATATGGCACTATCTTGGTGGCTCAGAAGATCAAAGTTAGCAACTTCTCCCTCTATTGCAGGGTAGCCAAATTGGTTTCTCCGTACTGCTCATTGTTTTGGCAAAATGTAGATAATTGCTCTTCCTGTCACTCCAAAGGAAGAAGCAATCAAGGATTGTGATACTATATGCTTATTTCTCCATATTCCATATTTTTCTTATTCATATAGTAGTTGATGACAGGCTGAGAGACTATGACTTGTTGGGTTACAAATAGTTACAACAGAGATACTTTTAAGAATTGCTGATACAAATACAGATTATATTTGTTTAAAACAAACAAGCATATCAATAGTCACATGAATCAAACAAAGGACCAGAGGTAAGCTGGGAAAGGTCATTGCACTCTCTCATCTTTTGCTCTGTAACTCATCTGCCTATCTGTAAGTGCAGATTAATGTCATGTCCATCTGACAGAGACTGTGTTACCCTGATGCTTCCTCAGTCAGGGTTGTGTTGCCCTTGCTCTGCTGCAAGCTTCCCTGCAGTGGAGGACCTGCAGGGCCTCAGACTGGAGAAGGGAGGGGGTTGCACCACCTTTTTCCTCTGCCTTTCTGTATTCTCTGCTCTCCCACACTGCCTGAGCAGGGATACTTCATCTCTCCTGACCTGCTGCAAACCCTCCTTAAATAGGCTACCCTTCCAGTTCTTCCCCTGGCTTGCTCCTCCCCTCTACCTTTTCATCCAGCTAGGTCCCTCCTTTTCCTAAACAGGACAGGACCCACCTGGCTGCCAAACTCTATGATTGAACCTAGAGTGTGCAGCTCTGCCCTGCCTGTTCTGGGCATGCCTGACTTGGCCGCAGCAGCTGCCAGTTGTGTAGGGGTTGTTTCAGCCAAGGTAAGTAGATCCTGCAAGCGAGGGGTGAGTCCCATTGCTGGAGAGCTAGGAAACAGTAATTTGGTCAAGACTTCCAAACTATGTTACCACTTCAACCTACAACAGAGTCCAGCACTCTTCCTACTAAATATACCATTCTCTTACTACTCATAAAGCGGCAGTTCTTGTATATTCTTACTTTTAAACTACCACCCCAAATGCCTTCTAAGGTTCTCAGAGATAACAATGTACTGGGCATCCATTGTAAGGAATAAAACACGAAGCAGTGCAAGTCACTGAGTAAGGGGCTATGGTGCAGGAGCAAAGCGGTATTTTCTTGCTTATCTTGGATAAATTAAGCTCCCATGCTATCTTGCACACAGGTAGGATTTCCATTTTCTATGCTCCCAGGATTCAACAAGCTACATATGTGTGGATTATTTCAGCAGAGGACTCTGATTGGGCAAATTACATTCATACGCCCTTCAGTGCAATACAATGACACTGAGAAAATTTCCCTTCTGCATCTACAAGTGAAAGGGATCTGTGGCAGAATGAGCCTGCTCTGGCCTGCAGGCCCTAATCCACCCTGCCTTCCACGGTTTTTGCAACACCTGGAGAGGCTTTTCTTTCCCTCTCAGGTAACCCACCACCACCACCTGACCTTCATAAGGAACTGCCTACTGGGACAGTCAGGGCTTTCAGCTTCCTTTCCAAGATCTGAGGCCTTGCCTCTGTGTTTCCTGATGCCCAGCACATGGTCATCATGGGGACAGTTTACTGCCTTGTGCACCTTTGGAGAAATAGCCACTTGCCAACTGCCTGCCTTCCCCCTGCTGCCTCTTTTAGAATAGAATAGAACAGAATAGAATATTCTTTATTGCATTAGCAACAAAATGCATGAGCAGCTATTTTTAAATATTGTATCCAAGATGGTGGATGTCTATGTGGTACAGAGAACCACTATCAGCATCCAAAGTTATAAAGTATTTATTCAAAAGAAAATGTTCACAAGCATACTTTTAAAATATCACCAGATTGGGCAAGGGATTCAAAAGAAAATGCAATTCTTCTGTCCCTCTCTCTATACATGTCCTATCAGATGTTAAAATATAGGACAGGCTCCTTTAGCTTAGGATGTTTTAGATCTCTACAGAATTACCATTACCTTGAAGCTTCCTCCAGCTCTCCAGGACAGCACATGGTTAAATGGCTGCCTCCTACAGACCTCAGTTAAGGATTCTGTCTATTCTCATGGACTCAGCACCCAAACAGACTTTCCTCCTTGATCCCTTGGGTTTTATCACCTCTCTTTCCCCCCACCCATCAAACAGGTCAGGCTGGATCAAAGAAGTTTTTCCTGAAGTTTCCAGAAATTTCCTTCCTGAAGTCTCTACTATTTAATTCCTTCAAATCTCTGTTCCCTGCTTGGAGACGGGGGACAGCTTGACCCACCCATTATCTCTCCTGCTAGATCTATTAACATTTGTATGAAGGTAGGCTGAGATAAGTCTGAAAAGCAATTGAACTAACTTTCCCCTCCCATCCTGTTCTCTGCCCAGAGAGAAATAAAACTTTTGGAACTCAGAGTGAAGGTTTTGTTCATTTCAAACATCCAAAGGAAAAATGCATTTCTTCACAGGATCCATTCCTATGCCCCGTTTCACACATATATTGGGTACTATCAAAAGCAGGATTTTGCAACTAGTAGTAGTTTATGCACTCTGGCATGACCCACTGTAACTCCCATTAGAACAGGACAATTTGCTACAGATAGACCTTTTTAAGATGGCATTAAACTACTGGAACCTTAACATTATTTAGGTTTTATCGTAATGCAGTAAAAATCACCCACTGTTACAACAGCTTTAAAACATATGAATTAGGCTATTTCAGTAACCTTTAGAGATGTGTTATTCTTTGTCATATTACTGAGTCATAAGAAGGGGCTGGTTACCTCTAAGAGGTTTAAATTTCCTATCCATTAAAGTAATACCAGCAATCTGTTTTTTCTGGGCTACTGGGGAAAGGTTAAAATGAAAATTGGACTTTAGGGAGTACCTTCTATTCCAAGAGCAGGTTGAAAACATCTCATCTGTAGCAAGCAAAGTCAGGTTCTCTTTACAAAGCAGTTATCAAGGGAAATGACTGGTGATAACTTTATTGATTAAAGCAACTCCAAAAAAATTCAAACTTCAGCCACTATCTAGCTCTACCACAGGGAAGCTATTTGAGACACCGCAGTGGTAAAATGAAGGTACCAGAAAACTGCAATGTGTTTTTATAAAGCACAGATGGCGATTTAGAGTGATTTAATGATGCTGTTAATTTTATGTTTAAGTAAAATACGGAAATGAATCCAAACATTTTTATGAGACAAAAGTTATTGCACACTAGCCCTTATTTTATCATCCCAGGCAGAGACTGACATACTCAAGACTCCTCACTTAGATATAAATAGACAGCTACATTTATGAGACAAAACTGACAGCCATTTGTCAAGAGTGGCAGTGATGATGGCTGCAGACTCTCTGTCTACTTCTTGGGGACACTTCACTCATGCCAGCTAAGCTCTGTGTAGGAAAACACATGTATAAAATGTATTTTATTCTCATTTATTGACTTGTGATGATATATTTACTGTGTTGATAGATATAACATAGTCTATTTTGTGCCAGTGTGTGTTTTGCAGGAAGCACACGGACTAGTACACTGCTGTCATACTCACTACCCCTGGTCACATGTTCCAGTGAATACATGAATATCCTGTATGTACCAGAGTACCACTTTACTAATGAAACCAGGAACCACTACGTGGATAAATGTGGGGATTGTATCCCATGTTCACCTGTTTACGTGTTGACTGTAACATGAGAATTACTCAACACACATACAAAGAATAATCAAGTATACCTTGTACACAGATTGTACATCTGTTCACTGTAACTTGTGAACAGAACTAGAATTCACACCAACATACATTGAGATTTCTCTTGTAGGAAAAAGGTATTACATTATTTGGCCCGGGGTGGGGGGAAGCTAATGCCAATGTTGCCAGTATAAAAAGAATAACCTGAATCACATTAAAAGATTAAAATATAATTCACATAAGGAGGGACAACATGGGATAATAATTATGTTACAGGAATCATTTATATCTGACAAGATGCACACAACTTTTAATAGCTTTTCTATCAATCTATTACATTTTTACTCCACTGCTCTTCCAAGGAACTCAGGGCAGTATAAGTGGTTCTGCTTCCTCACTTTCTCTGCCTAATAGCCCTGTGAAGCTGGATAGGCACCTGAAAATTTACCTTAAAGGAATCAGCATTTTGATTTCCACTAGCAAGTGGACCCAGTGTAATAGTGAGAGGAACTGTAGCTGGGTGAACCCAAGGCCTAGCATAATACAGGATCGATCAGTGCTTCGATTTATTTTTGGATTGCATTCTTTTACATTTTTTGTGATATGATTTTAATTTTTGTAAAGTAGCACAAACTCTCTCAGAAGTGAGATATAGGGTTGTTGTGAATAAATGTGGCAATAAAGAGGAGTAGGATACATGGCAGGCTACTGGACCAGCCTCCCTGAGCCCGCTTGGTGGGGAGGGCAGGCTATAAATCAAAATAAATAAATAAACAAATAAACTTAAATCACAGGACCAAGCTGTATTGTTGGGTATGGAGGGGGAGGTAATCATTGGCTCAAGGAGTTCAAGGATCAAGAAGGGGCTGCCATTTTCATTGTTTCCCCCTGGGGCACCATCATGCAAGAACAAGAGTCTTTCTAAACTGCTAAAATAGTCTGAACTTTGATGAAAAAGATGGTGTGCATGTTCATATATCTTAGAAAGAGAGGGTTACAAGCATGATCATTAACATAAAAATATGATGAGGCATTTATTATTATTTATGAATTAATACCTTGTGTATAGATTCAGTATACCTTATGTGTTTGCCATCTTATTTCCTGAGGCTAAAGATGCATAAGGAAGGGAAGATGATCTTGTCAGATCTCAGAAGCTAAACAGGGTCAGCCCTGGTTAGTAGTTTGATGGGAGGCCTCCAAGAAAGACTGCAGAGGAAGGCAACGGCTAACTACGGCTTCTTACTTACCCTGAAAGCCCCTTGCTGGGGTCACCATAAGTTGGTTGTGACTTGATGGCACTTTACACACACACACACAAAGATGCACAAAATCCAGTAAGACGAATGGATGCAAGATCTACTTGGCAGAACGGCTATCCAACCAAGCAACCAACAACCGCAGACACTGAAACATACATTACCTTGCTCTGTGACTTTATGAAATGGCTGGGGCCTCCAATTCAAGCAAAACAAAGAAGAAGTGTATCACCAAAACCACAGCAACAATGATTTCTCTCGTCTTACCTTCTATTTCAGGTCACGTGGGAACAAAAATTGTCATTAAGGTGCCATTGGAACCCTATTGTTCTTTAGCTTTTAATCCCTTACTGAGTCTAAATACTTGCTTGCCTATGTAATTACATTTTATTTGTTTTTGGAACCATCAAGCTCTGAGCCCACTGAGCTCTTTGCTCAAAAACCTGCTCACTTTTTGTCAAATGGATTTTTCTGAAACGGTTTTTTTGGTTCGCCTAGCCCTTCAAGTTGGGATTAGTGGATTAGTACAAGTGGAATATGGTGTTCAGTTCTGGCCATCTCATTACCGGAAAGATTGCGACAAATTGGAAGGAGCTTGAAGAACAGCAGCAAAAATAGTTAAGAATGCTGAGCGATTGACTTGAGAAGGAAGATTACAAAAACTGAAACATATAGCTTAGCTGTGAGATAACTGATGAAAGATTAGGATAACTGTCTGCAAATAACAGATGGAGCGGGAACCATACCACAGAGTGAGTGTTATTTCCAGCAAAATTAGGAATAATGAGATTAAAATTAAGAGAAAGTCAAACTGAACTCAATGTGAGAAACTCCTTTTTGGCACCATGAAAATCCTACAAGAAAATTTTTACAGTCAGGCAAATAAACTGCTTTCTTTGCTTTCGTCGGTTATTGCCTGTATCTCTACTTGCAAAGGCAGTATTACAGCACATTATGGTCACGGAGAGACAACTGAGGTATCAAAAGAAAAACAAGGAAATGTTAATTTGCAAAAATCAGTGGCTTTCCCAATTTGCCATTCCCCCCACCACCCGTCCAGATAAACTCAAAAAATAAGAAAAACCTGAAGTAAAAACAGGCTGCAATCTCTGAAACCTCCATAGCTATTATCAGTAAAACTTTGGCTCCAGTATATTGAAAGGAGCTTCCCCCGCACTTGCTGAGGTGTTATGCAAAGTCTATGACCATTGCACCTGCTCAGAGCTGAAGAACACTTGCCAGCTCCTAGGGCCTAGAGACAGATAGAGTTGTGTACAGTTGATGCGAAAGGCTGTGACTGAAAAGGAAGCAGGACACACTATGCAAGTGCTGGTCTGATGTAGAACTGGTTGTTTATGAAAGTTGTTCATGTATGAGAGTAGTATATGAATGGTTATTCAAGTAGTCTATATGCACACGAATTATGTGGTGTACATGGGTCTACATGGGAATGGGACACTGTGAGTGATGGTGAACAGAGAACAGGCACAGAAGTTACTGCACATATACACAAACCCTACAAAAATGATGTGTGTCTCAATTTATCATCATATCATACATTCTAATAGCAAAGTTAGCCAAATCTGAGGATACCTGAATCTGGTGATTATACACACACATATACATGGGGGCAATGGTCTGTCTATGCTGTGAAGCCTTGTGAGCAAAAATTCTACTTTGTGAGCTACTGGCAGGAAAGTTGTGAGCAAACGATTCGGCTGCTCCATAAATTAGTTTGCTCTGGAGCCATCCTTCCTGAGCTAAGACAAAAATGTGTGAACTGGAAGCTAAAAAACTGTGAGCTAGCTCACACTAACTCAGCAAAGAGGGAACACTGCATGGTTTTTTTAAAGTAACAAAATGAGGAGGTTGCTAGGCAACCACAGTATTCTAGGCTTATTTCTGTCAGTAAAAGGCAGGGGGAGGGGTCCTTTCCATGGCTGTTTTAGCCTTTGAGGGAAGACTCATTGGGCCAGGTTGGGCAGCAACCAGTGAGTGATTTGGTATCACCCAACTCACCTAGGCCTGGCTCCTTGCTACTGTTCAACAGCAGTCATCTTATTAAAGCCAATGTGGTGTAGCGGTTAGAGTTTCAGAGTCGGGTCTGGGACACCCAGGTTCACATCACCAGCCTACCATGGAAGCTTGCAAGTCACCTACTTTCAACCCGACATACCTCACAGGGTTGTTGTGAGGATAAAAGGAGGAGAAGAGAACAATGTAAGCTGCTTTGGTCCTCAATATGGAAAAAGGTGGGGTATAAATGAAGTAAATGAATAGTAAACATAGCTGAAGATGGGAAGCCGATAGAAGAAGAAGAGGAGGAGGAGGAGGAGGAGGAGGAGATTGGATTTATACCCCGCCCCTCACTACCCAAAGGTGTCTCAGAGCTGCTTACAAACTCCTTTCCCTTCCCCTCCCCACAACAGACACCCTGTGAAGTAGGTGGGGCTGAGAGAGCTCTGACAGAAATTGCTCTTTTTCAAGAACAGCTCTTATCAGAACTAAGGCTTGCCCAAGGGCATCCAGCCAGGTACAAGTGGAAGAGTGGGGAATCAAACCCAGTTCTCCCAGATTAGAGTCTGCGCACTGAACCACTACACCAGACTGACTCTATAAGGTAGGCTGGTGAATGGATGAGAAGAAGAAAGTGAGGCAGGAAAAGGGGAGAGGATACAGGGGTTGCCAAGAGGGTTCCCTACCATGCAAGTGGGCCTAGCCCAGAAGCTGTCACCATACAACTGGACCATCGTTTTCCTAGGTAGAGGCTTCCGCAGGGGAGGGAAAGCTGAAGACAGAAGGGCAGATAAAGGAAGGTTGGCAGTTGGGTGGGAAGGAAAAAAGGAAACAGGAAAAGGGGAGAGACTATGGGGATTTTCAGGGAAGGGAAAGAATGGGGGAAAAGCAATGATATGCCTCCCACAGGTCCTTGTGGGTTCCCAGTTGTTATGATAACAAAACTCTTGAGATTTTATACCAAGGGGGGGGAATTACTTCTGATTTGAAATTCAAGAGTTTGATAGAATTAAAATGAGGAGAAACCCTAGATAACTAAAATCTGTCTGAAGAAACCATCACATATAAGCATGAGTGACTAGGTCATCTTAATGCCTGTTTTTTATAATAAGGCAAACCAAACAAAGCATGACATTTGAGGCCATCACATCATTTCTGTGTTCCAAGTCACAACGTGCTGCTGCTGCTGCTGCTGTTTTGCCTCCAAAACCACTGAATGGAATTATTATCTTGTAATTCATAACTCTTATACCTTCCAGGGGAAAATCTCTGTCACAGAAATTAGGCCTTACACTTAAGTAGAACCAGCATATTTCTACCTAGTTCTGTGTAATGTGACAAAAGCTAGGAAATGTAAAAGGAAGGGCTACATAGTTGGCTAAGTCTTTGTACACATGATTGAGAACGCAATGGCTTTTGAAACAACATTAAAGCTAAACAGTGATGCAGATTAATAAAATATAGTGTGTACGGTAGGCAATAAAATAATCAAAGAGGAACATGTTTGTACTGTGTGGACTGGAGTAGTCTTTTTATGGCTGCTGAGTACAGCAATTTTAAGACTCAGTCTTGAATCCATATTCATCAATATATCTTCTCAGTGCTGATGTAAATAAGGCTAAGACCTTGATTTGGAGGAAAGGATTCCTTATCTCAGCTTTGTGCCACTGACATCTATGAAACTGGAAATCATCAGGTTTTCAGAGGCCTTCTCCCATTCACTAAGTGGCTCCCCTTCTGGGCAGTCTTCTCCCTTGTCCATGTCAGTTGTTTCTTACATTTTGCTAGCCAGGACAATGTCATGAAAACACTACTAAGCTAAAGTAGCATCTTAGCATGCTCTTTTAAAGTCAGGAATATTAAATAATGGAGGATTGTATAAGGCCAGAATTTCCATTCCATTTTCAACTATGAGTCACAGAATATGCAACTATGTTTATGTACCTGGCATCAGTACCAGCCTGTAACTTGTTGTACACAGAATCCATGCTGTGGTGCGACAGACTCATGCAGTGTTCAGTGTATGATTCTGCACAGCAGACAAACTTACAGTATCAGTGCTTACCTTGTCACAGGTGGAGCATCATACCAACAATATCTCACTAAGGAGGTACATGGTATCCTATGAGCTTATTTCCCCATCTTGTATTCTGTCAATCTTGACTAAGGTGTGATTTAAACATGAAGCAAGTCATGAAATAAGAACTCATCCATGTAGCACTGCATGCATGTAAAAGTAAAGGTAAAGGTTCCCTTGCTCGAAAGCCAGTCGAATCCGACTCTAGGGTTGCGGTGCTCATCTCCGTTTCAAAGCCGAAGAGCCAGCGCTGTCCAAGACGTTTCCGTGGTCATGTGGCCGGCATGACTAAACACCAAGGTGCACGGAACGCTGTTACCTTCCACCGAAGTGGTACCTATTTATCTACTTGCAATTTCTTGCTTTCGAACTGCTAGGTTGGCAGGAGCTGGAACTAGAGACAGGAGCTCACCCTGTCATGCGGCACCCGGGTCTCGAACTGCTGAACTACTGACCTTCCACAGCCTGCAGTTCAGCGTCTTAACCACTTGAGCCACCGCAGCTCCCTACTGCATGCATGACTCTCATTTAAATGGGTTCACTTTGACTGCCCATGCAGTGTTAGCATGGCAAGGATCCCTCGGCTAGGCAGACATTATGATGCTGTGTCAACGTCACTGGTGTAGCAGCTGAAGTAAAATGCCAGACATGTTTTAACTGTACATGGTAAAACTGCTCTTGTTGACATCTTTTCAGACACAGAGCCCTCTTAATTATGCGGCAGTATCCACTGAACTCTACGCACATGGCAAGAAGACACATAACATCACGGTCATGTGACAGGAAGCGCAGGAAACAGTCTTTGTTAAAGAAGAATCTTCTCCACTGCTAAGTGTCCTATCCTTGCACCTTGTTGCTCCTCTCAGTGTGTAAGGAAAGAAAGGTATGAAGCATGGTTATCCGTGTACGCACATGAACAACAGATCCCAGCATAAAGCAGCAAAAAAACCCAAAACACCCCAAACCACATATGGTCTGATGGATTAAAGAGTCCTTTTCCCTTTAATATCCCTTTAATATCAAAATCCACTAAAAGCATCAGTGATGACAGACATTTGTTAATTGTGTTTTTGCCCTATGAGAGTTCCAACAATAGCAATCTATCACATTTTCATCCCATCTCCTCCCCCCTCTTTCATTTTATTCCACCATCCCTGCAACAGGGGTCATGCTCAGAGGCAGTGGCTAGTCCAAAGTTATCAAGTGAGCTTCACAGCTGAGTGGGGATGTGAACCTGTGTCCAACACTCTAATGACTGTGCCACCAACAAGCTAAAAAATTGCTCATCCAATTGGTCAAATCATGTGAGCAGCTCTATGAGGGTCGGGAACATGAATTCACACAATGTTTCTTTTCACAAACAAATTAGCTGTGGTCTTGCATCAGTTTGTGGCTCTCATAATTCATAATTACCTGATTAGACTGCTAGCAAAAGCATCCCCCTCACTCCCAACATTGGCTGTTGGGAATACTGCTGGACTTAATTCACATAAAGTTCAAAAAGAAATCTTACCTCGTGTGGTTCCACACCCATTTCTCTTAACGCTGACTGGAAAAACATTTTGGCTGGCTTCCCCACCACTTCAGCTTGAATGTCACAGGCATACTAGGAGATAGGACAAAACTGATTTTGCAGTAAGGACAAAAGAGTGTCCAGCTGGTTTACATAAAGCTCAATGAAAAATATGGAATTGTTGGCAGGTCAAAAAAATGAAGATGGTGCCCTGACCTGGATAGCCCAGGCAAGCCTGATCTCATCAGATCTCGGAAGCTAAGCAGGGCCGATCCTGGCAAGTACTTGGAAGGGCAACCTCCAGGAATACCGGGGCCAGGATGCAGAGGCAGGTAATATCAAGCCACCTTTCTGAAACATCCTAGCCCCACTAGAGGTCACCAGAAATCGCCATGATTTCCAGGCTCACAAACACACACAGAGAGAAAATACTCACAAAAAAAAGAATAAGACGGGTAGACAGTAGGGACACTGATTGCAGAAATATTGAAAACCCACCTGCAGTTGTTCATGGAACATTATGTGTCTTAATGCCCTTGCAAAGGAATTATCTTGAAATTCCAAGAGGGATTTACAAGAGGGATATTCTTGTAGTTCCCTAATACATGCCACTAAGTTACCACAGATCTGGGTGGGAAGGCAGAGTAACTATACAGGGAATAATGGGGAAACATATTCGTCCTTTTCATAGGTTCTGAAGACAACATGCTACATGCTATTCTCTTGATATACGTAATACATGTAATGGTTATGGGTTATATGATTAATTACTTTTCCAATACATTGTAGTGCTTTGGTATCAAGATTCTTCTTAATTATATGTTGCTTTAAAGGAACCAACAGCTGGGGAATTTCAAAATATTGGAATGTTTTGTAGGCTACTTGAAAAAGTCCAGTAGCTGTCAAAAAATCCACTTGAAGTCACAAGCTTATTGGGTCCCTAACTATATGCAGGTACTACTTTTAAAATATTGTTAAATGAGAAACCGGAACCTAATTATCTTAAGTATGCTTTCAGGCCAAAGTTGCATGCAACATTAGCCACAGGAACATCACTGAACAAAACTGTAGTCCCAAGATCTTGCCCTCAGAAATGACATCAATACATTGGGGTCCCTTTCCCCCATTCTGCATCTTTGGCCAATGGAGGCAAAGGCAGGAACACTCATATGATGACATTCTATCATGAGGGACTATAATTTGAGTCACAAGAGTTTTGCTAAATTAAGGCCCCAGGATATAGTTCAGAGTGGGAACTGTGCATTTTTTAAAGTCATAAAACATGAACACTGTAACAATTTTCCTGACACCTGTGCAAGCCCAACTTTTGCACCATACATATTTACTTCTTTTAGGATAGGAGACTATTTGTTTATTTGGACCTATGACTGCCCCTTAAGCATCAGACACTGCCCTTTCTGACAGTCCACTAGAGAAAGTAATGTCTTTATTTGCACCTGACATGCTGCACCACCAGAAGCCAAGTGAGTGGTGGTATTCATGTGTCATGCATACCAAACCAAAGACCAATGCATTCCTTCTCGTATTCTATATGCCTCCTCTTAAATTAAGACAGAACAGATGTATGGAAAAGTCGGGGGGGGGGGGAGAGGAAGAATGCTGAGAAAAAATGTTTTGTCTGTTTTCTTCCCTGTCAGGGATGTTTTCTCCAATTTTTCCAAGAGAAAAACTGGGAAACATGGGGGAGTACTGGGGAAAAAACTTTTTCTTCCTCTTTTGGAATTAATGAAAGGCTCCTTAAGACAAGAGGGTTTGGTGTTTTTTTTTACTGAAAATGTACAGCATAAAAAAGCCTCTAAAAACTTTAAAAAATTCCAATGGAAAAGTTTGGAAATTTTGGGAAGCACTGAAAAAAACACTCTTCTGAATTTTTTCTTCCTTTGGGATGAGTGAAATGCTTTTTAAGTCAATATTTTACTAAAAATGTGTAACACAAAAATGTTTAATGCAAGATAGTCTACACTACATATACTGTAGAAATTTATAACCTATTTTCAATATTTTGTTTAAATGCAAACAATTTTGGCAACAATTAATATTCTATACTGTGTTTAATTATAATGTATTATTAAAGAGTTCTGCACTTTCAGTATTATAAAGTTTAAACTGGTGTCCAAATATTTACTTACTTATTTCATTTATATACTGCTTCTCTTTCCAATGGGGCCCAACATGTGCTTATACAGTTCTTCTGTCCTCCATTTTATGCTCACAACAACCATGTGAGGTAGGTTAGGCTAAGCATTTGTGATAGACGCAAGGGTCACCCAGCAGGCTTCCATGGCAAAGCAGGCATGGGATTCCCAGTTCCTAGTCCAACACTCTAAGCTCAAATATGTTAGTAGTCCTAAATAATGTGACAATATGAGAGTGTTTCCGGTCAGATAAAATAGTTTCTTTGTTTAATGCAGAGTTTGTTATCTACTTTTGACTTTTATTTTGTCCAGCCTCTTAGATGGGAAAAAAGTTAAGGTATGTGTGCTAAGGCAGCATAGTGTGCTGTTGTTTTCAGCTCTCTCTCTAGTATTAGGTGCATTTGCAATATAAATATATTTATACTTTTAGAAAAAGAGACTTATACCTTTAGAAAAAGAGATTTATACTTTTAAACAGTGCAGGTTTATTAGTTAACTAACCTATAAATGATGTATTTATGTTGCTTAAGCAATAAAATAAGTTCAAGTTTGATAGGTAAGTAAGTACTGCATATATTCCAATTTTCCCTCAGAGCCAGTTTGGTGTAGTGGTTAATTGCGGCAGACTCTAATCCGGAGAACCCGGTTTGATTCCCCACTCCTCCACAGGAAGCCAGTTGGGTGACCTTGGATCAGTCACATTTTCTCAGAACTCTCTCAGCCCCACCTACCTCACAGGGTGTCTGTTGTGGGGAGAGGAAGGGAAGGTGATTGTAAGCCACTCTGAGACTCCTGCAGGTAGTGAGAAGTGGGATATAAAAACCAACTATTCTTCTTCTTCTGTTTTCTTCCCAAAGAAAAAAATGTGCCCCCCCCCCTAGAAATTTTACATCTCTAGGTATGCAGTGGCAAAGAGGCTCTTCCAAAAGCCAAAATACCTACCCAAAAGAAGTCATGAAACCTCTTCATTTTTATGACTTAAAAGTTTTCCCTCCCCACAACTTCTTGTTAGTCCCAGGTTTTACATATTCTGAATATTTAGGTTATTTGATTAAGACAATCAAAACCAGATTAAATGATATTACTTTTCACTATAGTTAGCCACACATCCTTTCCAAATTAAACAAACTCCACAACACAAGAAGAAAACTTCATAAAACAGAATACATGCAATCCCCTCCCCCAAGTCTGTAGCTACTTTTTTGCTCAAATAGTGTGGATACATAAATCTGCAGATCAGGGTTACGTAGATAGGAAAATGGATATTTCTGCAAACTTGGGAGACCCATGAGGTTTGCAGAAAAATTTGAAAGCTGTTTAAAAAAAAAGGAGGAGGGAGGGTGAATCATAGGTCCTTCATTTGTAATCATGTATTACTAACATTTCTCTTTGAATGATAAAATACCTCTAGTGCCTTCATATATACTCCGACATCAAGTTTCAAGCCATCAGTTTCTTTATAATAGCGCCTGAAAATGAAAAAGTTCAAACAAAATTGTCTTAACAATCCTTCCTTATTCTTTTCAAAACTTGCAGTTCAAAGATAAGCAGAGTTACGATCTCCTAAGCAGTGTATAGTCAATATGCTTACAAGGATGCAACTGCTTAAGAAAGTGCCGTTAGTCTGTTACCTCATGAGCTTTCATTCACACTAAATAAGAACATAGTCATTTTGTTATTAAAAAAAATAGTACAGCTGACAAAAAAAATGCAGAGACAGACACAGAATACAAAACCAAAGTACAACTAAGCAGATGGGATAAAATGTCACAAATAGGATATGTACCAATCTACCAGTAAGCCAAAGGTTCACTGTTGCAATATTTTTTGGCTTCCAAAAATGGTAATGGTCAGGCCAGTCACAGGGGCAAATGCTACAAGGAAACACTAACATTAACAGATGTGGAAGTTCCCTGACTGAACTGCTGATTGCTATTTAGGGACTGCATAGCACTGGCAAATTACTCTACTTACAAAGTTTCATATACTGTCTGTCCAGTTTTTCACACATACAGAGAAGAATAGCTTGAAGACAATTTTGTACTACATCTCTTCAAAGTACGCACAGGAAATAAGATCTTACTACAGAAGGCAATCTGTTTGGCTACAAACTGAAAATGTATGGACAGATCTACATTTTTTGCTACGTATAATTGACCTAATTTGTTCGATATGTTGATGATGTGAGAAGTGCCAATTAACTGACAGACCTACCAACTGTTTTTAGCTGATCAGTCTTCTGCCTTCAACTGATTGTCCAATTAAATTTAGACAGCTCTTCACATTCCCAAAACATCACTAAAAGTGCCTTCTGTAGATATCAAAGGTAAAGCACAACTCTTGCTAGAAAAAAAGGCCCATCTTTAATACGGTCATTCCTTTTCAAACAACATACCAGCAGCAAAAGAGGCTCAACAATGAGCAAGTGTGCTCTTATCCAGAGGCGGACCAGAAAAGCAAAACAGACCTAGTAAAGGGCCACGCCATTCCACAGTCACAGTTCTCCCTGGCCATTTCCCCAAAGGCAGAAGGGCTAGCCGGTGGACTGTTGCAGGGCCATCTCAGCCAAGGAGAGGCTCATTCTGCATGGGGCTGGCACAGAAGAGATGGCCCTTATGGAGCGTGGGACAACCCTCAGGCGAGTGGCCCACCGAGACTTTCGCCAGTAGCATGAATGGCCAGTCCACCCCTGCTCTTACTTACCTCTCAACCTCACCAATTAAAAGTGGTCCCCAATTAGGTGACTCACCAGCTGATTAGAGCTTGGAACTCTACCTAAAATAGTGTTTTTTTATCTTCTGCAGCAACAGAGGTGTTTTTATTCTCCAGCACTAGAAGACAGGTGTACTTACCAGGCTAAGGGCACTAGGCCGCAGTTCCACACTGCTTGTATACATCTTTAAAAGAGGTTTCCTTCCCCCATAATATATGTTGCAGCTCTGATGGTGGAACACACCATGGAATCCAAGCAAATATTGCTAAGTGGTTTAAGGTTTGCCACAAAGTTGACACAATTCTAATCATGTTTCTTTGGAAGTTTTAATTTTAGGAGGGTCTACATCCAGACAACCATGCTTAGCAATATAGACTTATAAAGGCCTTTTGTTCTAAGAATGTTCAGTGTCTTCTTCAAGTTCAGGATATTATGAAATACGTTTCTCTCTCTCTCTTTTTAACAAACAGAACAGCTATCTTCTCCAAGTGTTTTCTTTGAAGTATGAATAAAAGTCCCCAGACAAAGATCCAGAGAACAAAAAAACGAGATGTGTAGGATGAGCAGTCAGATAAGATTTTATGCTTTATCCTTCTGCCATTTTCGATTATTCAGCACAGCCTCTCTTTAAAATGACCACTTGACCTTTGCTAGAACAGCCATTAACCTTCTATAGTCTAGCGTAAACAGCTTAATTTTCTGACAGTGGCATGACAGAAGAAATTACAAAGCCAATTCCCACTCTCGGCCCAAAACAGATGCTAAATGTAAATCACTCCTTTTTCAGGAGGAGAGCATTCTGCTCCAATAACTCCAGTGCTCCAGATTTCTAGAGAGCAAATTAAAAGTTTTAGCAGAAATTAATGTGACTTCTCTCAAAGTGAACTGGAAGAAGTGAACACTGGTTTACACATTGCACATATCAATTCCCACATGCAGAACAGCAAAGTGCATCTCACTGGTACTGCTTCTGTTTTAATAGAAGTTTGATTTGAATCAAGGCAAAAAAAATCATGTCATTGTTTGCAAGGCAGCCTTCTAAGAACTTACAAGCTCAACTAGTGTAGGCTTGTATATATCTTACAAACTTGGCATATCTCTGCAAGGTAGTTCACCTGGCACCACCCAGACCCCATGCCTTGTCCACTGTAGCTCCCACTTTGCAGAACGGGCTCTCTGAGAAGGTAAGGAGGAGCCATGTTGAAAAATTTTCAGGAGACACTGCAAGACCTTCTTGTTTCCAGAACTTTTAACAGTTACAGAGAGCAGGAATCTTTTGGAGTTAGGGTATTACAAGAGGCGGGACCCGCAATACTCGCGTGGGGGGGGAGTATTCCGGCCGCCAAGCTTCCCCCTCTCTCCCCCCCCAGCAGCGGCGGCGGCAGCAGCGGTGAGGCCAGCCGGCCCGCCGAGATTCCCCCTCCCTCCCCCCGCAGCAGCGGCGGCAGCGGCGAGGCCAGCTGGCCCACCGAGATTCCCCCTCCCCAGCAGCAGCGGAGGGGCGGCGAGGCTGCGCAGGGAACGCTCTTACTTTTTTTTGGGATTTAGATATTCCCCTTACATTTTAAAAAACTTTTTAGATTTTTCTGCACACGTGGGGACTGCCCCATGTGCGCAGGAAAATCTCCCTGCCCCCCAGGTGCCCCTGATGTGCGGATTTAGATATCCGCACACAGGGGGCCACTTGGGGATTAGATATATAGATCTGGGGTTTTATTCTGTTTTAAATTGTGATGATTTTAATTTGATTTGTAACCCACCTTGAGCCATGAGGAAAGGCAGGATATAAGTATTTTAATTAAAAACAACAACAACACCGGTCTCATTCAAACTACCTTTAGCCCGTTCCCATCTTAGATTAAAGCTAGGCTATGTAAATTCACGTGAGATCTCACTTACTTCCATTGAACTAGCCAGTTTGGTGAGAGCCAGTTTGGTGTAGTGGTTAAGTGTGTGGATTCTAATCTGGGAGAACCGGGTTTGATTCCCCATTCCTCCACTTGCAGCTGCTGGATGACCTTGGGCAAGCCACAGTTCTGACAAGAGCTATCCTTGAAAGGGCAGTTCTTGAAAGAGCTCTTTCAGCCCCACCTACCTCACAAGGTGTATGTTGTGGGGAGGGGAAGGGAAAGGAGTTCTGAGACTCTGAGTGAAGGGCAGGGTATAAATCCAATCTCCTCCTCCTCCTCCTCGGACCTAGGCTCCTCAGACCTAAGCTTCCAACTATTCAGAAATAAAGTTCAGTATCAAGAATAAAAAAAAAATGGATGCAATCCAATACGTAAGTGCATTTAAGGCTACAATCAGAAGCACATTCAGTGGACCTACTGAACTCTGCAAGATTTGTGTGGTGGAAAAGCACCATGAAATCACAGCTGACTTTGGCGACCCTGTAGGGTTTTCAAGGCAAGAGATGTTTAGAGGTGGTTTGCCATCACCTGCCTCTACATCATGACCCTCATATTCCTTGGAGGTCTCCCATCCAAGTACCAGCCAGGGCTGACCCTACTTAGCTTTTAAGATCTTATGAGATCAGGCTAGTTTGGGCTATCCAGGCTGGGCCAGCAGGATTTACTTCCAAGTAAATGCAGTTGGGCTCCATATAAGAATGTGCCATATCCTATTGATTTGAATGTGTCTTTTACACCATTCCTCAACATGTTTACTCACTGAGTCCAAAGGAGATAACTTTCTAAAGTATTCCGCCTTAATGTGTAAGTAAGTTTAGCAGTCATGGGACAGGAGGACAGGTCCTTTTATGGATTAAAAATTGGCTAAATGAACAGAAGCAGAGAGTAGGACTAAGCATACAGTTGTCAGAATGGAGGGAGGTAAGCAGTGGGGTCCCACAAGGGTCAGTACTGGGGCCAGTGCTGTTTAATTTGTAAAGGATTTAGAACTGTTAGTGTTCTTTGAGTGACTGAACAAACATGTGGAGACGGGGGACCCAATAGATGTTGTTTACCTTGACTTCCAGAAAGCTTTTGATAAAGTTCCTCATCAAAGGCTCCTAAGTGAGCTCAATAGTCACGGGATAAAAGGACAAGTCCTCTTGTGGATCAAAAACTGGCTAATTAATAGGAAACAGAGAGTGAGTATAAATGGGAAACTTTCTCAATGGAGGGTGGTAAGCAGTGGGGTACCACAGGGATCAGTACTTGGTCCGATGCTTTTTAACTTGCTTATTAATGATTTGGAGTTGGGAGTAAGCAGTGAAGTGGCTAAATTTGCAGATGACATGAAATTGTTCAGGATGGTAAGAACCAGGGAGGCTTGTGAGCCACTCCAAAGGGATCTATCGAGGATGGGCGAGTGGGCATCGACGTGGCAAATGGGGTTCAATGTAGTCAAGTGCATAGTGATGCACATTGGAGCCAAAAATCCTAGCTATAAATACACGTTGATGGGGTCCGAACTGGCAGAGACTGACCAAGAGAGAGAGATCTTGGAGTCGTAGTAGATAACTCACTGAAAATGTCTGGACAGTGCGCAACTGCAATAAGAAAGGCCAATGCCATGCTGGGGATTATTAGGAAGGAATTGAAAACAAATCAGCCAGTACCATAATGCCCCTGTATAAATCAACAGTGCGAACTCATTTGGAGTACTGTGTACAGTTCTGGTCACCACACCTCAAAAAGGATATTATAGCATTGGAAAAAGTGCAGAAAAGGGCAACTAGAATGATAAAAGGGTTGGAACACTTTCCCTATGAAGAAAGATTAAAACGCTTGGGACTCTTTAGCTTGGAGAAACAATGGCTGAGGGGTGACATGATCAAGGTTTATAAGATTATGCATGGGATAGAGCAGGTTGAGAAAGAAGTACTTTTCTCCCCTTCTCACAATACAAGAACTCATGGGCACTCCATGAAATTGCTGAACAGTTGGGTTAGAACAGATAAAAGGAAGTACTTCTTCACCCAAAGAGTGATTAACACATGGAATTCCCTGCCACAGGAGGTGGCTGCAGCTACAAGCATGGACAGCTTCAAGAGGGAATTAGATAAGCCTATGGAGCAGAAATCCATCAGTGGCTATTAGCCACAACATATAAATAGGAACTCACAGGCTGGGGCAAGTGATGCACTGTATTCTTGGTGCTTGGGGGGGGGCAACAG